>ML741761.1:0-1317487 GCA_009193525.1 Aspergillus sergii
GTCCAGTCCAATGAGCACACTCTTCACTCAGGGCCTCCAAAGAGTTGTCGTTTTCCCTCCTCCTCCCTTGGAATGAGGCAACTTGTTTTTTTTTTCTTTTTCTTTTTTTTCTTCTTCGTATCTCTTTTAATGTCTTCATCCGTCTCCCATTCATTTTTGATGAAATTTTGGCCATCTTCAAACCAAGAAGATCCCCCTTATTCGTCGAGCCAGTTTCCTCCTGGGTATAGAGGAGGTTCGTGGCTTGCATTAGATGGACGGTAAAGAATAGTCACTGACATCGCCCGAAACGGGTATAATACCCTCTCAAAGAGGGTAATTTCAAGAGAGGGGGGGGGGGGAAGGATCAGACGCCATGTCCAAATGAAGAAGGGTACTGTTCTCTGTGGGGTTGTGGTATTTTTCTTCTTTTTTTTATTTTTCTTATTTTATTTTGTGTTTTGTGTTTTTCTTTTCTTTTTTTTAATTTTTAATTTTTGATTTATTTTCTCGAGTATTTTAGTTTTTCCAGGTCGTTGGTTGATAGCCTAGTGAAGTAGTGGTGCTCAGCCGATACCAATCAGGAGACGAGGAAGTAAGGCAAAAAGATTGAGCCAACGGATCGACGTCGGCGCCCGTCCGCTGCATCCATTGCCAATAGTCCGCTCGGCAAGGATGGGGTGGCTGCGCATTCCCCGTCCCAGTTTGACATGCGCAACCAGGTCAGATAGGAAGTCGGGGAACTTCTCACCAGCATTTTAAGCTTGTCAATCATTGGGGATTGACTCGTTGAGTAACAGGCCCCCTCCTCTTTAGCCTGTGTGTTCTCTGTGTACCCTTCCGCATGCGATCTGGATTGACCTGGTATTTTTGTTCGTCAGCAACCATACTTCCGTGATTACCACTTATGAACTCTCTTTCCTGTAACCTGTTGATTTTCTTTTTGTTTCTTTTATTTTCTTATTATCATCATTTTACCTTATATATAACTCTATTCGATTTATTAATTGGTGCGCGGTTTGGTCTCAGAACTCTAAAAGAAATAGGTAAGAAAAACGTGGTAATGAACATTCGAGATCACATTGTTGACCCCATTGAACTAAGTCTTTCCCTGCTATTAACTATCTATTTATGTGATTTTCTAATTCAGACTATTATTATTATTGTCGTTGTTTATTTAGTGCTATTCTAACCATGGAAATATAAGTTTTCTATTACTCAATAAGATAGATATCATTAATATCTTTAGCGAGTTTTTACTTGGTCCTGATCACCAGTATGCGTGTACACACTGGGGTTCTCAGCTGTATACGGAGATGGCTCCTTCAGGCAACCCCATTTACTAGGTCGTGACGGTGAAGACGTGGGAAACGGCTCTTGACGAAATTAACGGAAATTTTGATCATCTGGCATAAAGAATTCTTCTGTCTTAATCTAATGCCCAATAGTATCACGGCAACAATAAATTGCAACTCAAGATCGTCATTAAAGCCCTCGAGGTGACGTCCCAGCACCATGGAACACTATGTAACTATCATGATGGGATCAGCCCGAAAGAGGCCGAACGGAGGATGTATGCAGTACGCACAGTGCTCGGCAAAGGACTAGTCATTCTTGGGCTGAGTATTTCGTAAGTTCGTACAGCCCTGTCTTTGTACCGCTTGACAGATGACGCCAGCTCAATAGTCCGAACTTTTGGATTGAGACAACAATTCTCCGCAGCGGTTCCATAGCCTAAAGCCAAGACCCACAGGCTCTGTCAATGAAGGTTTGTCCTTCTGACTTGTCGTGGTGTATCAAACACACTACACCCTGTATTCAAAGCACTTTATCTGATGTATTGAGTGCCGAATTGGAAGATGCCGGTACTTCAAGATGGATGTAGCTTCGACCCCGGAGACATGAGCACCCCCTCTTTTTTTCCCAGCCCCTTGGGATTTTGGCGGGAGGGTGGGAGGACAGCACTTGTGGGGGACGCCGTTCGTATCACATCTTCATTAGCCTGAGATTTATTGATTCTGGCCGTTGGAGATGATCTTCGCGGATGGTCAGAACGTTTCTTTCAGCAACGCCATCACGGGGCCACGCCACTTAGAGCAAAGGGTTCGGTATATGGTCTAGGCTCTGTGCATTTTTGACACTGCGAGATCTTAGACAGAGCGATATGTTAGTTACAAGCCAGTGAGGTAACCCCAGTGGGCATCTCCTGATTCTCTGCAGTGGATTTGAAAATAGAGGAAGAAGATCAAGATGTGGCTGCAGCTGCAGCTCCCTGGTCAGTGAGACAATACATAGGTCTGGCTTGGTCACCTGAGGTCCGGACAATTTAAGCACTCCACATCTATGGATGACAATAGAAAATGGTCCGCCCGATAAGAGCAAAAAGATCCACCCGCTGCTTGAGCACGGAGCAATGGAGTATGATCTAGTGGAGGAGACCAATTGACCGCGGATTACCGACGGTTAATTCCTGACTCGGGTCGTGGATAGGCCCATAAACCGTGTGTGATCTTTCTTTTATTCGTCGTATTTTCTTTTCTTTTTCCTTATGGTATGAACTCGCTTGTTGTTGATTTGGAATATTAGCGAGTCATATTTCATGGCCTTAAAAAAAAGGGTCCCAAACTTGAGCTGGTCTCGGGAATTATCCACTGACCTTCATGACCCCATCGTTATGATACCGGGTAGAGCGTTTGGTTCCGTTATTTAGTCTCCTTCGGTTTCACTCAATGGATTATCGAACCTGTTGTTCCTGCAAATTCTTTTATTTTTATAATTTGGATTGTTTTCTCCTTTTACGTTTTTACGGTCCTAAGAAGTGGGAAGACACTTCAAAAAGCCAGCTATCCAGCGCCAGAAGCGCGACACCCACGCAGTCAGTCAGTTCTAGAAAGTCAGAAAAGACTGAGATGACCATAACCCCCAATATTGTGGAACATGCCGCACGCGGGGGTAACACTCCAACAGCAAGGGGTTCCGTGGGATTCTGGTAATTGGGCCCTATTATATTTAAGGGGAACAGCTGAGTTCCCAGCAGAGTAAGCGGTTCATGCAAGCTGGAGCCGAGGGGCCACCAGCACGATCTGCCTGTTAGGGGCCGGGTGGGTGCCAATAGTCCGAGCCACCGGCTCCAAGTTCTTAGCCACCAAAGCTAAGAAAGAAAATGAAAACCAGACGATTCAATTCCCGAGAAAAGGGTGGATTCATGTTGAAATTCAGAAGTCCCCAAGACAGTAAGTAGTACATGCTAATGTACATAAGTCTCCATCAGGCTGGATATTAGTTCACACGCACACTGTATCACCCAAATCAATGGGTCCGACAATCCACGCAGGCTGCTTAAATGGGGCCGGACAGGTATACGAGACACTCACCACCCCACTGACATGCAGGTTAGGCCTATACCAACGTCGATTATGATGATGGGAAAACAAGGAAATCGGGAAAGACGAATCCTTAGTGGATCGTAAGGTAGCTGGGAGGGAGTTCGAGGACGCCCCCGATGCAAGGTGCTTGGGAGACGACCCAGCCCTTAACCGCTTCCGGATTAGCGGGCCCCGTGGGCAAACCCCTTTTGGGAAAGACGCGGATCTCGACGGGGGCGAGTATTTGTCAACCTCAGTCGAGGCTCAACATGACCACTCTCGAACTCGACTCGGGACTATCATCACGACGGTGTACTCAGCTGCTGACGCCGTAGTACGCCTACTAACCTCACACTATTTTATAGTTTAGCGGACTATGCACTCACTAGGGGATTTTATCTTATGAGTTCGTCCAACTAAGGCAGTAGAGGATGATCGTTAGGGCTCAAAACGTCATTAGCTCCATTTCCGAGCCTGTCATGGCGGGTGAGCCCGGGAATATCGTTGGAAGAAGCTATGGAAACACTGAGGAAAATTCGCCGTGAACATTAGTGGACTGGGGTTGACATCCGTGAGGCTTCCGTTATTACACAGTTCTTGTCAATGCGTCTTCCGGCGACACGAGGTAATCTTCCGAAAATTGTCCTCCAGTCCAGCTAGGTAAGCCGTGGAGGCATCGTTTGAACAGGGAAGGGGTATGCTGAGTACATTGCTGCTTCGCATATGGCTGACTTGGTTTTTCAGTGGCTGAATGGCATTTTGCTTCGGACAATTCTACTCTCTAGGTATAGCCTCAAGGGCGTGTTTCCCTTTTCTTAAAATTTTCTCTTCTTTTCTTTTTTTCTTATTTGGGTGTGCTTTCCTCCTTCAAGTCACTGCATCTTGTCAAGTTAGTTGTCGGGTGCATGCACAGGTATCATCGAAGCACGTTGGTAGTGCTTGATAATTATGTTCCAATTCTCGAACATATCGCAAACCTTGACATAGCTAAGCAAATCACTGCACCATGGCCTCGAGGCGGTGCTCCAATATCGTTTACTTGACTTATCTCTCTTGGCTGCCTAGAGCATACCGACCTGTCAGATGGTGTTCTATGCGAACCAGAATACAAGGAAGCGACCCGAGGACTGACCACAAGAAACACAACCACTCAGAAAAAGGCCTCTTCTCGACTGCTGATCTCGCATTACGCTCACTTGTTCGGCGAAAGAGCCAATCAATGCTGATTTCGTCACTCGGGCATCGTGAATTTGGCTGATCGCCGACAGGTCCATGTGCTGGTATACCCAATCCCTGCGCCGAGGGAGTTTGCGCGAATGCCAGAGTCACGGTGACCTTTCCAAGAGCCTTGCGCAAGTCTCTACGCTGGCCCAAAGGCAATTCCATTTTAATCTGTATCTCAATGGGTGTGTATGTTCCGACTACCAGATCGTGTGGGAAAGTGGCCCCTTGTGCAACCATGCATATGCTTTCTCCCACGCCCTCGTGATGGCTGATAAACTAGACATTGCCTCAGCTGCAGTCGTAAGCTAATAAGCCTCGCAATTTCTGGTCTCAGTCGGAATCTGAGTCAGGGCTGACCTGTTTGTTCGACTAGTATCCGCCTAAGCGAGTGTGGCGCCTTCGAAAGAGGCTAATCTTATCTCAGGGACAGAATATGCTGTATAATAGTCTAAGTCTTGGCAGGCTAATCAAGAGGTTATATGGCAAGAGTTTGACCGACGAAACTCAATGGGTTAGAGATGATCCGTCATCTGTGGATGGTGATATACCCTGATTGAGTAATCCCGAGTGAGGGATCAACTCCGGAGAGTCGGTGAAGACTTGTCAAAACCTCGATTTTCCATGCTGCCGTATTCTTCTTCAGCTTTTGTCTCCTTCTCTCTTTTTCCTCCCCCTTCTTTCGTTTTCTTCCTTCTTCCTTGATCTCGTAGACGAAACTCCTCGGGACGGTCCGCGAAAACCGTTTCCGAGGAAAGGGATAATCAATAATTGGCACGTACTAAGACCCTATCGAGAATAAATTGACAATAAACACTACTTTGATAGGCAAAGACATTACCTGACGAAATCGACCGGGTCAAATACCCGGGTGAAGTCCAAATGTCGCTAAACCTGGTTAACCTCACCTCACAATAGAACCTTTTCCTTTTTTCCCCAAAAAGAGATTATCAGGGTTCGCATTTCACATATGCTGGTCAAGTTCTATTTCCAGCCATGTGGATACCCCCGTTATCTAAATAGAAATTCCAAAGTGGCTTGTTATAAGCAATAGATGTGTATGCATGCATGTACATGCCTAAATTCGGTACAGATATCTATCGAGCGGCTTAACGAATATCCATGCCGTCGATCCTCGTCTCATGCAACTTAAATCCCTCAAGTGACCACACCACTTGTGCTCCTACTTATGTCCCTTAAACAAGATAAATTTCTCTACACAAAGCAGAGTGACTTAGTAGTTGCCATTTAATTACCAAATACCGCAACATCAGCAGCAACAACAATACGACAAAACAAACCCCCGTACAGAATATACTGTACATACATCCCAACAATAGTGTAAACCCGCAGCACAATGCTCCGTGCAGTCTAGACCCCTCAACATAACCTTCCCAATTACCAAAGTACTAAACACACATTGCTTAAAAAGTACCCAGAAGCCAAACACAAACCCACATCATATCCAATAGTCCGTCCCAGTCCTGGGGGTGTAATATTCCTTTTAGGAAAATTGATATCACACCGGGGGTAGATCCCCTACTCAATCTAGACTGCCCACCATATTCCATATGAAAGTCTAGATAGCGAATTTCTTTTCAATTGATGGAGGAAAAATGCAAGTGACGGTCTAATTCAAAACAAGACGTCACTCGTTCAGCCCTCTGGAAACCCCCCAAATTACATCACACACTAGGTAGTGTGCATGCTGTATACGCGAGGCAGTATGTCCTCGTTCCCCTTTTTGCACTCTGGGTTGGTGGGTTAGTACCGTTGTCTTGGATATCTAGGATAAATGAACTCGTCTCCACTGGGGAGGCATTCTGCATAGATGTGGGCGCTAAATTCAGATTTTTCTGGTTTATGTTAGGGGTTCTATATTGCGAGACGGTTGCTGATGTGATCGCGATGTGATATGTCTTTTATTGATTCCTATGTAGAGGAGGGGCCAATCAGCTGGACTATTGTGGATCGAGGGTGTGGCGGTGATGGAGGAACCTAAAGAGTTTTGCTGTTTATTTTTTATTTTTATTTTTATTTTTATTTTTTTTCTTTCTGCGGTGATGGTGCGAAGCCTGGTGATGGTGAGGCTCGTTAGTTGTGCGAGCCTGTACGCATGTATGTAGGTATATGTTCGGGTGTCTATGTGATTAATGCTACATGTAGAATGCTTCCAGGGATGAGATTATGGTAGAGATAGATACATGGTCTACATCAGTCGGTCCTATTGCAGATATTGTAAAGAATTTCCATATCATAATGTCTGAGTAGACGTGTAGACTGCAATATCCTGTGGTATATACAATGCGTGCCTCTATGATACCGCCTTCTCCAGTCCATTACGTTCATTTCTTCCTCGATGGCCGGGCATTCTTCTCTCTCCTCTGCTGCTTCAGCTTCCTTGCCAGTCGGATATCATCTGTAGATTTCAGCTCGCTCTTGCCACCTGCAGCCGCGCCTCCGGCCTTGGACAGCTGGCGCTGCTTGGCCGCTTCGCCCTTCTTCTTCATCTTCTCGTAGTCGCCACGGAGGCGGTCGGCTGCCTTCGGCGCCTGTTCCTTCCGGTGCTGGAAGCGTCGTCTCCTCATAGCAGTATTGAGATCATGGACGAGAGCTGGAGTCTCTTCCTCACCCACACGTGGCATACGGCCAAGACGCTTGCCCTTCCTCCATGCATCGAATCGTCCGCTACGGAAGGTGGAAGCGATTTTGGCACCAGATTCACCCTTAACAAGATGTGTTCCCTTGGAACCATCCTCGTCATTCTGGCGTGACACGTACTTCTTGTGCCGCTTGTCCCAGCGCATCATAGTACGGGGTTCGGCGAACCCGCGAGCACCCTCATCACCAAGTAGATCCATTGTGGCACTGCGGGAGGCTTGAGTAAAGTTGGCATTGGTACCAGTGTGCACACCATAGGCCCTGTCTTCAGCCAAGTTTGTATTGGAGGGGGTGTATGACATGAAGTATTCGGGGTTTTGGAAAGATGCTGCGCTGTCCTTCTTTGCCTTACCACCGTTATACGAGGAGAAGGTAACCTCAAGATCTGACTCGGACGCCATCGACATGTTATCGGGCACGCCTTCGCCAATATCCTCTTCATTTTCATCTGGCTGGGCCCCCTTCTCCTCAGTTTCGTCGGCTTCTGCTTTGTTTCCGCTGGACGCATCCTCCACAAAGTCTGACTGTTTCTCAGCCATCTCCCGTTTCTTCTTCTTGTAATCAATGGTAGTCCGGATTCTCTTAATGGTATCGATGGCTTCATCACCTTCATGCTTGCCGTTGCGTCGGTTGTGCACCTCAAAGATTGTTTCCTGCGGCCGGTAGCCCCCAATCCGGGCAAGCATCTTCTCTCGCTCTACTTCCATTTGACTTCCTTGGTCATTGAAGAGAGGATGTACGGCTGTCCAGTTGTCGGAGGATACAACCTGTTTCGCCCGCTTAGCACTTTCGAGAGAAGCCGAGTTTCGTGTTCGCATATAGAGCTTCTCTCCCTTTCCAGCAATAGTCCGTTGACCGTAGATGTCGGCTTCATTTTCCAGTACCTTTGTAACCCATTCACAGCTTGTGGACAGGCCATCCCTAGGCAAGCTGCCGACGACTACATCTTCGGCAAAGTTAACCTGGTCACCATGCTCACGGCCAACGACAAGTCTCCTTCCAAGGAACAGTTGCAAATCAAGCATATAGGGGGCATCTGCGTCCCGGACCAAGCTGTAACTCCAACCCTTTCGCCCCGCACGAGCTGTACGACCGACACGGTGAACAAAGATCTTTGGTTGAGATGGGAAGTCGTAGTTGATAACGTTAGCAAGAATAGGAATATCAATACCTCTGGCCGCAACATCTGTAACAACCAGGATATTTGAAAGACCCGTTCTAAAGTTTTGGACTTGAATCTTTCGAGCAGTCTGGTCTAAGGAACCGTAGGCATAGGAAACCGCAAACCCGGCCTCGCGAAGCAAAGAATATAAGTAATCCACATGATGCTTCGTTGCCGCAAAAACAATGGTCGAATACTTTGTGGGAGACTCCTTAAAATTGATGGCCTTGTCATCCCCTCGCTTCCGTTTCCTGAAGTTCTTGAAATTCTTGCCATCACCCTGCTCCTTCTGACGCTGCGCAGCCTCAGTCGGGCCAGTGGGCATCTTAATGACCTCGTGGAGGATGTGAAGCAAAGCACCTTCCTTCTCTGATGACTTGACGGAGAAGAAAGCATTTTCAAGATCCGGTGAGATCTTGCTTTCGGTATCTAGACGAATAAGAGTAGGCTCCTGTAAGCCAGCACGGGCGAATTCCACCAGTGATTTAGGTAACGTCGCAGAGAACAACAGAGTCTGTCGGTTCGCAGGAAGGCCGTACAAAATTTCCGTAAGCTGATCAGCAAAACCCATCTCGAACAGTCGATCAGCTTCGTCAAACACAACGTAACGAATACTCGACAAGTCCAAATTCATCTCGACCTTCAAATGCAGAAAACGTCCGGGTGTCGCAATCACAATATCAGGATTACCAGCCATCAAACTGAACTGTTCCTCCAAACTATCACCACCAACGAGAAGGACTGACTTCAAATCCGTGCCCTTTCCAAGCTCCTTCACAACTTTCAGGGTCTGCAAAGCCAACTCTCTGGATGGTGATAGAATCAGTCCACGGGCTCCAACCTTGGTACTGTGGTTCTTCAACTTCTCGATCATGGGAATAACGAAAGCAGCGGTTTTTCCAGATCCAGTACGCGCCATACCAACTACATCCTGACCGTCCATAATCACGGGAATAGTCTTGCGCTGAATAGGAGTCGGGACAGAGAAACCCTTCCGGGTAATGGCTTTCAACAGGTGCGCATTCAATCCCATTGCTTGGAAACCACCTCCCTTTTTGACGGTACGACCTTTAAGATTAGAAGCTTTCCTGTTGGCCGAAGCCTGTTGCCCTGCAATGAATGCCTCGTCATCTTCGTCGTCGTCAATATCTCCTCCAAGGAAATCAAGCGCTTGAGGTGGAGCCGCCTTCTGTGGCCGCTTTGTCTGTTTCAAAGACGTATCGTTGTCGGAATCGCTGTCATTCTGGAAAAGCGCATTTGTGATATCGAACTCATTTTCGGACGCCGCTGGCGACGCTGCGCGATGAGGCATCTTGACCTCTGTCGATTATCGTACCTATTCGCCAGCAAAGGCGGCGGAATAGAAAAAGTTCACTGAGAAAGGGACCAAATTGCTTGCGTAGAAAACTTCATCAAACAAAACCTGGGTATCTCAAACAAAGCACCAACAATCCCTGTGAAGAGCGATTGAAAAGCGATTGAAAATGACGAGAAAAGACAATGCTCCTCTCCTCGTCCGATAATTGACTTCTTATCGATCATCAACTTTTTTTTGTCTGCGGTGGAGAAAAAGTCAAGGCGGTCAGGGATCAAAGTTGCTCCGGATCAAATGCAAACCTCTCAAACAGATCTGTCCCCGCAACGCGTCCAACGCGTCCAGAAGCGGTAAAATGGCGATAATTGCTTTACGTTCACGAAATCATTGACGATAGAGCTTCAAGTTGCATAACTTAGTTCAGCACAAATAATACAAAATGGGTGGGTGCTTTTCTACTCATATTTCTACTAGCTATCTCTTGTTTTGATCGGTCTTTATTAATATCTTTCAGATAATTATGGCTACGGTTCTTCCTCCTATGGAGGCGGTGGTGGCTTCGTGCCAGGAGAGACGAACAGCCCCGCCGGTGGAAAGGTATGGATGAGCTCCAGATGGGCGGATACCTTGGGATACTCCATCTACTATTATAAATTCAGTTCGGCTCATACTGAATCAAATATCGCAAACAGAGCGCAGACGGCAACAATACCACACTCCGCCCCATCACAATCAAGCAAGCCCTCGACGCAACACAACCCTATCCCGAAGCCGATTACCAGATTGACGGCGCCGACGTAGGCAGCATTTGCTTCGTCGGACAAGTTCGCAACATCAGCACCCAAAGTACAAACATCACATATAGAATCGACGACGGCACGGGCGAAATCGAAGTGAAACAATGGGTTGACTCAGCCACGGCAGACACCATGGACACAGATGACGGCAAGGCAGGCGCAGGAAAGAATCAGGTCGTGAACAACGGATACGCCAAGATATTCGGAAAACTAAAGACGTTCGGAAATAAGCGATTTGTAGGATCACATTGTGTGCGGCCCTTGACAGATATCAATGAGCTCCATTGCCACATGCTTGAGGCTGTTGCTGTGCATCTTTTCTTTACCCGTGGTCCTGTTGGTGGCTCCGGTGGCGCTGGTGCCGCTGCTGGTGGAGCAGGGGGTGCTGATGCCACTATGGGTGGTGTTGATGATTACAGTGCTGGCAGAAACCTTCCTGCCATGAGCCCCGTGGCAAGGAGGGTGTACAATTTGTTGAAGACAGAACCTCAGAGCAATGAGGGTCTACATGCTCAGCTCATTGCGGCTAAGCTGAGTTTGCCCATGCCGGATGTCGCCCGCGCTGGTGATGAGTTGCTTACGGCTGGTGTGATTTTCTCGACTGTTGATGAGCAGACCTGGGCTATATTGGATTATTAGATTTGTGGGGTCTTTCCGTCTTTATTACCTATTTACTTATTCACGTCTATGCATATATGCCTGGAAAAAGAAAGGTGTCAAATTCATGTCTTCGTTGCACCGATAGCATACTTTACGTTTCATAATCCCATGATAATTTAAAGCTCCGTTCCTCCTCGTCTTTAGCAGTCTTTCATTGAACACTACCTACAGCACTCATGGTGCTAACATGATATCAACACAGCAAAACTCTATCCAGTAAGGGAACGTTAAAGATACATATCAACGTAGTCCAACGTAGCCTCATTCCAGTACACGGCCGTTATCAAAATAGATTCCAGAACCCTTTTCGTCATACCACAGCCTTAAATAGGGATGAAAGCTTTAACATCATCCTCGACAGACATGGCAGTCGATGGATGGCATCATAAACATAGGTATAGCGTTATCTCATCATAGTATGCGGACCGTCATTATTCTATGCCATTGCGTTTCTCTGAAGAGCATCTTGGACCGAACGGTCCCAATCGGTTCGTATTAAGAAGACCACCTCGATCACCGATACCAAGAGAAGGGCAAGAGCAACACCGGACCAGAGTCCCAGTAAGTCCCAGCCCAGTCCAAATGTAGTGCCGAAGCTAATGGGCATTGCAACTGCATAGTAGCAAAATAGCTGGACGTAACCGCCTATTTCTTGTCTGCCGATTCCACGAAGGATACCGTTGCAATTGGCTGCGACGGCGTCAAACAACTGGAACGCTGCACACAATGGAAGGACCTGTGCTACGAGCTCAATCACTTCTTCTTCTGGTGTAAATAGTCGTGGGATGTATGAGCGCAGCGAGGAGAGCAGCAGCATGTTGAGCATCCCTACGATGACAGCATATCCCATTGTCACTTTGGCGGAGATCTTAGCGGGACCAACAAGAGTTGCTCCGATCAGGTTTGCAACGCGGGTACTGCCGGAAATTGAAAGGGGGAAAGGAACTTGGAACATAATACTGGCGATAGTGGACAGAACTGACTGGGCAGCTAAGGGGGTTGTGCCGAGATACGACGATGCTAAGGTTAGTACTTCAAAGGCGAGGCACTCAGCTTCTACCATCACCAGACCAGGTAAGGCAAGCCGGACCATTGGGCCCCAGTTGCGCAAGGCCTTGGTGGTAAATCCATTCCAACATTCCGCTCCGTCAATGAAATACACATAAAGGAACAAGAATAGCGGCATCAGATTGTCTGTAATAGCTACTGCGATAGGGGCACCAACAAACCCCCATTGGAATTTCTATCATTCCGGTTAGCCACAGTGAGTGAGTTAGCTGCAGTTTGTGGTGACTTACCCAAACAAATAGCCAGTTCATAAAGGCGTTAAGAGGTGCGCATATAAGTAAGACATATAGCGAGGCCGAAAAGAGTCCTTGAGCCTGCACATAACGCTTCCCACTCTCGAAGCAAGCGTATCCCGGTGCCCCCAGGATGACAACCTTCAAGTACAAGCCAGCAAGCGCGGCGACATCTTTCTCCGGGACGATCTTCATAAGAATCTTGTCTGCAAAGAACCACAGTACAGCAATCGGGATAGAAATGGTGCAAAGGAAAAACACCATCTTTTGCATTTGCAGGCCTACCAGCTTCTTCCTCCCAGAACCATATGCCTGTGCACACAGAGTGTCTAAACTGGTTGCTAAACCTTGGTATACTGCGTATCCGGTAATGTTCGCAGTCATGCTAGCTAAACTCACTGCACCAAGCTCTTTCTTTCCGAGATGGCCTAGGGTGAAAATGCTGGCTACTGTCAACGAATATTGGAGCAGGAAAGTGACCATCAACGGAGCAGCGTTTTTACCAATCACCTGTGCTTCCCGTCTCCATGTTGTGTGAATTAGCCCAGCTGCGACAGCCTCTTCCCACTTCCTGTCAATTTCTTCATCATCCGTGGCATTGTATTCGCGACCACCTACGTGACTTCCGAGGAGTGCCGTAGTTTCTCCTGAAGGTGCGATAGTTGGAGTCACTCGCCGCTTCGCCCTCGCGTCCATGACATTATTATCGCTGAGAAGATCCCGCTCATCCTCAATGGCGCGCTCGCGTTCCCTGCGTGTCAGCCTCTCTCGTTCTGCAGTATATGGTACAACTGTGGCGTGGGAGACTGTAGTGAAGAAGCTAGGACGACGGTAAGATCCAGATAGAGAATGGGGGTTCGTGCCGGGCTGACTGTTTATCGCGCGAATAGTGGATGTCTCGGAAGCCTCGTCGTCAGTAGTAATCATTGAGCCCTCGTCATCCGCATAATTCTCTAGATCTCGAGCAATTGCAGCCTCCGCGAGCGGGGAACTGGACAAGAAGCGGCCATGGAAGGCTTGATCCTCTGCTGAGCGCAGATTATTACTGCGGCCCATTGCGACGGTGATGTAATTACGCAAAGGGCGAGTGGAGAGACGTTAAAGCTTGGTATGTATGGAAAATTCTAATTTAAGGAAACTTTCTCACCATGACTTAATGGTGCCAAAGACATACAATCTCGAGGGAGTTGTCAATTGAGACATGCGTGAATCAGAAAGAAGGGAGAAAGAAACGAAAACAGAAGCGGGGGCGGCGATGGGGTAGGTACGGAGTAATCATATTACGCTCCATCAGCAGATTTTGCCTCTAAAGAGCTTTCAGCCATTGAAATAAAGTTGTATGGCCCGTTGTATGGGTTGGGTCCCACTTTCTCTGGCTCCAGCCGATGCAACGGGCCTTTACTTGAGTCACCCCGTATCGAACTAACGTTTTCTTTCTCCTCGATCAAATACGAAGTAAATTTCGCTTGACATAAACAGGTATGATCGAGTATAATTAACAGACGAAAGGGATCATGCTGTATGCACTGTCCTGCAAAGCCATACTAGTAAGCAGGTTTGCAAGCAGCCCCCCGCAAAGCGACCCCCACTGTGAACTTTGGGAGGTGAGAAACGGTCCATAGAGAATGGGTCGCGTGGTGGAGGTGTCGATCCAAGATCTGTTAGCGATGCTTTGTCTCTTGAACGTTGGCCATTAGGGTGCTGCCGCGAGATCTCATTCGTTTGATCCCCATTGAGTATGAACCAACCCAGTCAGCGAAGAGAAGCGTAGGCCAATGCCAGGAAGATGACCATGCAGGCATTAGTGACATCATTCCCGATTGAGACTAGACATCTGAATCACGTGGGTCTGTCATCGGATCTCTGACATATGGAAACTCGATCCAAGAACATGCCCCCGACTCCGCTACCTCTGAAAGGAAGGATGCGACTTATTGTTATATTGTCGCGGTAGTGTTTCACCCTACTTCGGCTGGCATATCGACTCCCAATATGCCGGAATCTACGACAAGCCAAAATGCTTCAGCTCTTCGGCCGCGGTTTAATCCGGTGATTAACCCGGCGAACTCATGCCCCGTCCTGGTAGACGAGTAAGCGCCTCTAGTTCTTATGAGCAATCCTTTCTACTCGAGGGTGTTCGAAGCAAGAGCAGGGGAAAAGAGAAGACTTTAGACTGACCCCAAAAAAGGCATCTAGGGGACAACCACCATATCTTCCTATCCCGTCCTTGGTTTGGAGCCCTGTTATTCGAAAATGCCACCTCCGACGCCCGCGATCACTGCGCTAACGAACGAACATTTCTCTCTTGGCTTCGTCTTTCTATGTACCTTGCGGTCGTTTCAGTAGCTATCATAATCTCGTTCCATTTCCATGGCGGGCCGACCGGGCTTGAGCGACGGATGGCTCTGCCGCTGGGTATTATTTTCTGGATCCTTAGCTTAGCCTGTCTGGTTAACGGGTTTGCAAATTATGTGCGGACTGTGCGAAAGTACAGCCGTAAAGCGGCTTTGGTACAGAGCGGGTGGAAAACACAAATGACATTTACAGTGGTGGGGACCGTGATTCTAGGGAGTTGTATACTATTCTTGGCAACGGATGCAAATAATAATAATTAAGAATAAGGATATGGCTTTGTCGCTTGATGGAAGATCCCGCTTGGATAAACAATGCACTATCGTAGGCGCATGTCTTGGTAAGATGAGACGCCAAATGGTAACAAGGGAGAAGGGATCTGTCATTAGCCCTCAATAAATGAAGATAGGGTACTTATAAACATAAGATAAATTCTGTTCAAATATTAATAATGCGTTTGACTGGCCCATGCAATGGTATCATCATTTAATAAAATAGATAGAAACAGCCGAAAAGTACCCGCTATGTTGCGAGACAAAACCGGGTAACATCATATTATCAATCTCCGTAGAGTAGAATATCACATACGCCGGATACCTTTCTCGCCCTTGTACTTCTCCAGGGTTGGCGAGCCGAGGTGGCTCCACCATTCGAACAACATCGAATTGCAGATAAGTTTGAACCAAGGCGTGAATTTCAACCCCGGCTGCTCAAACATCGTCTTCAATTCGTCAGCCGAGACGTACGTCGTGTCTCGAACCTCATTCGGGCTAGGCTTCAGCTCTACATCTGCCTGGATGAAGAGAATATAGTCGACTTAATGATGTTAGTTTTCGACGACGGGTGATCATGAAATGAATGTCAAAGGATATCAAACATACTCTCATGCTCTCCCCACTTCCCATCACTAGGAGCCTTGTAATGTATTCTCGTGAAGAAATCGAACTTATCCAGGGGTACTTGCTCCGGCTTAATTCCAAGCTCGTGTTCCAATTTCCGCTGCGCAGCCCGCTTCACGCCCAAGATAGCGGCATCCAGCTCAGAACCGGTCTCGCCAGCAATACCAAGGGGGTGAGAGCAGCAAGTGTTTGTCCACATATCCGGGAATGTAATCTTCTCAGTGGCGCGCTGTTGGAGAAGCAAGCGCTTATTGGAATCGAAGAGGAACACGGAAAACGCACGGTGGAGAAGACCCCGGTCAATGTTGGTCATGAGGTGGCCTATTTTCACCAATTAATTGAGCCATCAGTAAACGTTATTAGCAGAAAGGAGAAGAGGCAAAACGCTAGCAGGAAAACCACACTGCAACCCAGACGAGTAGTCATGTAGAGGGAGTATCTTACAGGTCTTCTTGCTGGCACTTCCAATAGGCTTGTCATCATCATCCAGAACGATGCATACTTCATCCATTAGACGGACCTGTTCGTCGTCATAACCCGCCAGCTCGTTGCTGCTAGCTGCGGAGGGATTGCCATCGGCTTTTGGGAGGACTTCACGAGCCAAAGAAGTATCGACCTCTGGGAAGAGAGTGGCGACATTCTCCGCCGTGATTCTAGGGGGCTCGGTGGTTGTAGTAGTTGCACTCATTGTGACAGCTAAAGTATGACGCTCACACAAAATAAAAATCCAAAGAGGGGTATTGTACTTATCGATCCTACCTTGTGGAGGGGGAAAGGGGAATAAAATGGTAATCTCCGCCATTCGGAGGCGGTGAATCAGGGCAAAATTAGTGGAGGATCTGGAACGCAGGCTATTGGGCAATCCTCTAGCAATGGGTTGTATACCTAGTCCCCTGCAATGTCACCCACCTTGCGCTAGCTGCTCACTTTTCATTTTGGTCACTCCAATCATCACTCGGTCGGAAGTCGCAACTTGACGCAGAACAATCGATCGAGAACAATGGAACGCTGGACGTGCTTCCTGTATCAGATAAGGCTACTGCTGCGGCCGATTCCGTCTATCAGGTATAGACAGCGACAATGGTAGATCTAGGATGGCTACTGGATACGGTAGCACGCATATAGACAGAGCTCAGTATAAGCGTCTTATAGTGCTCATTGAGATCCTCGCTATGGGTAGACCGTGCAAAGAGACAGTTCCCTGGGTAGTGCACTGTTGTGTAGCCTAAACGACGCTGCATTCTGTACTTATGTGAGCTGTAACATGTGCATGTCCATGGAACGCAAAGTCCGAGGGTTGGAAAGATGCCTTGGGTGGTGCGCCGCATATATAAGATCATGGGATGTCAGCTGCAGCTAACCTCTCAATTTAGTAGACGGGTGGCTTATAGTTACGCTGCATATGGTCGGCCCTAGCGGTCAATATCCAAATATTTTGATCACTACATGCCAACCGAGGCTAGCATACGAGGCAGGTGCTGGTCGTACTGGTTCTAGCTGAACTTATAAAGCCGTGGTTCCTGTTGGCATGGACTGAGCTAAATATTTCTCTTGCCACGCCTAGTGGACGATACAGTCACCAGCTACAGTTTTCTGATATGACCAATGGATGAGAGCTGATTGTATAAGAAAGAAACCAGTGGTGAAATCAATTTGACAGAACCGGACATGCATACATTCTTTATCGCCGTGACAACCAAGAGTATCCGCAACAAGATGTTCGAAGACATAAGTACTCCATCAATGGAAGAAGTAGTCCAGGTTTGCCCCAATCTGACGGAGGAATGCAAAGTATAGAAAAAAAGTAATGGAGATCCCAAAGATTGACAGCACCCTAATGGTAATACAGCGGTCTGGCTTATGCCTTAGCCTGCGTTCTATTACTAGCAACATCAAAACCGTGGCTTAGGAATTGACTGCTTGTCAATTTTGTAGCGATATATCTTTGTAGTGATGTGCATGCTTTGAGCTACAGGTATGATTCGGAGTAAGGTACCCTCGGTTGCACTACAGAGATGCCGTCTGCATACGTATTGACGTAGCTGCAAGAGTATGGGGAGTGCGAAATCCTCATTGAGTTCCGTAATTGGCCCTCTTTGGCATATGCATGTACTTAATAGTTAGTGCTATGCTTATGTTGGTTTGAGAATAACGAAATGTCTGCGGGCCGGGCCACATTCAAGAGTACCTCGATTGGGATTAGTGTACACTCCCTCGTCGGCCTCAGACGGGATCGATCGCAACATTGAATTGTATTGTTGTAAAATATATCATGGCAGATACAATATCTAAGCATAATTCCACATAGCCTAGAATGGCAATAGTAGTAAGGATTGTTGAACCAACTACAACGCCCAGGTATTGTCCCTTGCTTGGTCTAGCATGTGGCCCGAGGAGATAAGGTTGGAGATCCAACTGTAACCGCCAATCCATGGTTTTCGATCCAGAAGCCCCAGTTACGATCCTAGAAACTTCCCGTTTCTGGAGGTATATCGCGAGCCGAAATGACTCATTAGAAGATGATTCCCTGTTTTTTTAGGTATTAATATATACAATAGGTACTTCGCTTGTTAGAACATTAGAATGGCTCCAGACTCCCTGTAAACAGGGTTAGCATCGGGATTATTAACATCTGATCTGCAACCAATGCTGACTTTGCACCCAACACAAACAAAACAAACCCAAACAAACCACGCCGGAAACTGCGCGTTTTTACCCGGACTCGAGGGGATTTTGGGGAATCCCCAACATGTTTGCATCATGAGGCACAATAAGACCGCCTAAAATCAATGTGATGGTTCCAATAACTGCAGTTAATAATCTTCACGTTGTTGGTTTACTGCACACGGTGACTAGACCGACAAATGAAAGAAATGCTCCGATGGCCGATGATCTGCAAGCCTCAAGCGCGGGATGACAAATTCTTCCATCGGTCCCCGGACCTTCATTTATGTTTTCCTATTCAAGAAGTACTACTTCGTACTTACCTACGTATATTCTTGTCCCTAGGTATGCCGATTGATTATTTCACGCTATAGTATCCCGTCGTAGGTTCGGTTCACCCTTAAGAAGTACGCATTCCATTAACCCCACAACAAATCCCGAGAATGATCTGGTCCATACATTATTTACCAACCAGCTCATGAGGCTATCGAAAACTTGACCCTGGCTTCCCCAATCTCCGAAGCCAGATTAGATGCTATAGCCGTAGCCACTAACCGGCGTTCTTTGGGGGCGCGCTTGTTTAGAACTAAAAGATTTAGGGCTGCTCTTTCCAGAAATTTATCCACCCGTTACCATTCGAGACACCTGTGCTACTTTTAGTGCGGATTGTCGGCCCCGAACTTCAGACGGCCGGACCTGCTTAACGAGAAATGACCAGAAAAGCGCAAATTGACTCGTTCCAAGTGCAATATCATCGTAAGGTTCTGTTATTATGATATTAGTGATCATGACAAGTATGTCGATACAGGCACTAAAATGACGGATCTAGACTCTTCCGGCTCTTAGGTATGGACGGAGCTGCGAACTTTACTCCTTCGCACGGAGTACTTTGCCTCCCTTCGGCCGTTGCCCTGTATTTCGTACTAGACAGTGAGCAGTTTGGTGAATACTTTGGTGATCGCCCGGGTCGCGTACGGGGAAGCTTCCGTGGTAAGATACTAGGTCTTATTAGCTTGACAATCATAAGAAATCAACAAATGGGCTTTCAAAGAAGGTGATCATTGAGTTTTGCGATGGTGTGGACCTACCTAGTGTTGTCGTTGGCGTCTATAAGGTTCCAGAGCCGTCGGCTCGTGCACGGAACAGCATAGCCGACGTGAATATCCCGTTGAATCCTAGTGTGTCCGGTTAGTAAAACAGAGAGAAAAAAAATTAAAAAAAAATAAAAAAAAATTTTAATAAAAATAAAAATAAAATTGAGTGAATAAATAAATAAATAAATAAAAGAAAAATAGAAATAAGGGAGATAGGAAAACAGAGAGCGAGAAAAATCTAATTCAAGGCTGTTGGATCACATGTGCTGCAAATTCATATGTTCAAGCATGGGCCAGCCATGCGATGATGCTCATTTCTATAGGCCACTGACGCTGTACTGGCTCTAAAAACAACAGAGGAAAGATAAAAAAGGAAAGACAGAGGAGAAAAGAGAAAGTAATCACAATTCCAATTCGAACAACATTCTCCAAAATCAGTGACTTGCAAAACAATTCTCATGAAACAAAGCAGATAGCCACCTCGTCATCAAGAGCATTCATTATGTTCCAGACAATGTACATCACTCATTGCTGAGCTAGAGAGTTATGCGTATAACCGTAACTACCATACCCGCGATCAACGCAGTAATGGCTCACTCTATATCTTGATTGTTCTCGATCGCTGTGCCAGACATAGAGCTATTGCTTTAGGAAGGACTGTCGTCGTTTGTTTCTGCCGCGGAGATCTTTGGGGGTGAGTTCAGATAGATGCTTAGATGCTTCAACTACTTCCACCTCTCTGGAGATGTCCGTATTTCGTGGTCTTCGGTGACAACCATCTGACTTGTGTCTGTAACATCAAACCATATTAGCTTGCGTACACATATACATCATGGTAGATTAGCTTGTTTACCTCGAGAGTGTATCTTGCCGACTGAACCGTTGGCCACACTCCTCACAACCAAATTTTCGAATTCCATGATGAATCTGCTTTTCTATCAGCCATACATCTATGAGGAAATCGCGATTCAACTCACACTAATTACATGTCGCCGAAGATCAGCCTTTCTTCCGAATGGCCTATCGCAGAACTCGCAGTGGTACGACTTTCTGAGGCTTGGGTCATGCCTCTTTATATGTTCCCGACAGTTAGAGCGTCGGGTGAACCGGAGACCGCAGATGGTGCATTCAAGGCCATTTGCAGATAGTATCTTGCACCGCTCATCGGGGAGTCCGCTGTCGCTTTTCGCCAACTGAAAGACTACCTCAAGGGGCGCATCTCTTGCAGTAGGCTTTCGGCTGTCATCCCCCTGACGTCCCACATTTGGATTTAATTCGACCAAAGTACCATTACCGTTATCAGAAAAGTGTTGAGATTTGAGATAAGCATTGTCGCTCGCTATGGGAGGGATTTGCGGTACCGGATCAATTCCCGTAGAGTCACCGACTTTTGTCAAAAGTTGTTGCTCCCAATTGTCGTCGGGTTCTTCCTTCACTAACGGCTGGATCTCGGAACTAGCAACGTCGGATTGCGGCGTGTTCGGCCAGAAGCGAGAGGATGGGGCACTCAAAGTGCCAGAATTTCCAGCGAAATCCATAGCAGCGCCGAAGCCGGATGGGGCGTTAAGAGTTTGCGGGCTGTAATAGGTAAGGGGCGAGACAGAAACATCAGAGTGACCACCAAATGGCTCGTAGCATGGTCCTGGGGAGAAATGACCGACGTCCAGCGTCGTCTCGAGAAGGGATTCGGGATGCATCAACTGATTCGGCCATTCGGTTACCGGTGATGAATATGTGTCGGGTGAAAACAGCCTTAGCTGACTGGATGGGCCCTCCATCTCACAGTGGGAGATTCCTAAACCAGTGGTCGACTGCGAGTTGCTTGGATAGCTAGAGACAGAGCACATAGGCGATGAATAAGCGGAAGTATCTTCCAGCATTATGTGATTATCCGGCGGCGATCGAGCGAAGGGCGACGGCGAAGAAAACGATGTAGGAGTCTGCTCCATGTTCAAGAAACACAACAGCAAAGAGAAAGGAAGATCAACGAATTGATACAGGAAGAATGAAGCGAATATGGGAGGTATTGGCGCCAAAACACGATTGTGCTAACCTCACGCTTGTTAGACTTCTACCTTTAAAGTGGGAGTTCGCGGATTCGAAGACTCTATCTTTGATTCGGAACACGAAAGAGAGAGGGGGTAAATATGATCTATATAAGTACTGGTGACCCAGTAGCAAAATGCTACTGATAGGTGAGGTCAGGAACAGGCATAGACTGTGACTGATGGCAATCTCGATAAACCGGGCAATATGACAATTGGAGGGGAGTTTCCGCCGCAATGACACGATGAAGGGCCGTCAAGCAGTGACCTTGACGCCTGGTCAGCCAAGGCAGATTCGACGGACTGGATGTGCATGAATGCGGTGAATAAGAGCCACAGAAGAGAAGAAGGGTGTAAGGGTGGGAAGTCTAGCTGGGGAAAAGGGCCGGACCGGGTTGTCTGCAGCCCATGTCTGCAACATTGAGATAGGCGCGATAATCCCAAGTCATGCACAATTCCTTAGCGCCGAAAAAGTGTGATTAGGCCAAAGTATCAGTCATTGCCGTAGAGTTGGGCAAGACAGTGGTAGGCATTGTTTTTGATTAACAATTGGAGGAGCCGCCATTGTGGCCAGGGTTAGTGGGTTTGCCCGAGTAGGCTCCAGGCAAATTCGAAAGAGAAATAGAGGGAGAAAAAAATAAAAATAAAAAAGTAGCTAGCGGGGAGTGGGAGACAGGGGTGTCGAGTAGTGTCGTGTCATATAGTAGGAGAGCAACAAGAGAAGGCTCATCTCGACGGGGATGTTTGCAAGTGAGTGGGTTCTGTTCGTTTAGATCGAAAGGAAGAAAAAAAGACCGCATCAGTTCAGGACGACCAGCGCTGAGCAACGATACCACCACCACAGTAGTAGTATGCATGTTGGGTACGGAGTATGGAACGTATGGAACGTATGGGACCGCTGACACTCCCCCGATCACCGCTGGCCAGTCAAACACCAGCGCACACTTCACCCACTGCTCTTTCATCAAAGAGGTTTAGCGACGACCCGACAGTCTGGTAACCTTGACTTGGCAAAATAGCAGTGCGTGTCTCCCAGTCTGATTGGTAAACACAGCCGCATGATCCGAGGAAAAAGGGGAGAGAGGGGTAGGAGACTAACGCAGTCCGTTATGGAGGAGGATAGAAACGAAATGGTGAGAATGATGGAGCCTCCTGTTTAGGCAAGAGGGGCTCTCCGGCCACCCCGACCCTTGATGGGACCAGGAAATAATCATATCTCTTCAGGCTCGTCTTGGAATTCATCATGAACCAGTGTTCTTCTATGCAGGTAACGTCGGGCTATTGTTCTTTCCCGCTGGGTGAATTTTTTATTTATTTTTTAATTGATCTTTTTTTTTCTGAATGAGATCATCCATATTATTTTTTGTTTACTTTTCCCGAAATTTCTCATTTTCTATTGACGATCAGCATAAAACCCTCTTGATCCATGAGTAGGTGCGTCCATGTTGAATGCCACTAACCTTTTCCTGCCATGAGTTTCATCTGGTCATGCAAATAATATGGGCGTTGTTGAAGATCATACGAGCTGAGACAAAATCAATACTCGTCCCAATTAATCATTGGGAAAAGTAGGCCTCCAATTATTGCATACGCCACCCCTCCAAAATCACAAAAGCTTCGGGGGAAATAACCAAAAATCAAAATCAGATAGAATCTTAGAAAATATACGTGAGAAAATAAACTGAAAAAAAAAATGAAAACACAAAATATAGGTGATTGCTCAGTCACAATCTATTATTTCCAAATTGGAACTGGTGAAGTGACCGGTCTTCGCACTAACCCTCTAGGCGAGCAGCAGTGCGTGTGTATATGGCAGTGGTCCGTTCGCCTTGCCTTGTACTCTGTACGTAATCCACGTTTGGTCCCAGTCCCTTTCTCCCCCTAACGTTCATTATTGTTCATTATTGAACTCGGTGATGAAAGGCCACTGTGGCTGCCACTCGCTCCACTTGAGTGCGCAACCGTTCCACCTCGTCGATCATATCTGCGAGGTCAACACTCCCGGCCGGGCCCGGGTCTCGTCCACGCACCCCAATATACTGCTCTGGGTTAGGTTGTTTTCTTGCCCTACCGGAACTTAAAGAACGAGCATCAGCGGTGGAGAAAGCCAAACCCGTCGGGATTGATGACACGGGGCGACTGCTCCCCCGTGCTGTGGCTATCGGGGGCCATTGAGTATTTCGCCGCGAGATATAGCGGCGACTAGATTCATAGGTCCAAATGAGTGCAATAAAGGGGAGGTGCGTTGCTCTGAGCAAAACGATGCGCACCCGGCGGATATGCTCCGCAGGCAGAAAGAGCCTCAATGGGCGGATACAAAGCAAAGGGATGAGGTTCTGTGTATCAAGGTTCCGTGGTTAGCGGCATGGCCGAACCACAACACCCTTGCAGAGTACTAACCAACGGTGGCATAAAATAGGTTAGTCTTCGAGAATTGCTGCTTTCTAACACGTAAATAGATAACCTGTTCCTACACGTCAGCGGGGAGTAATAGCAAGGAAATTAATACCAGTAAAACTAACTGAAAAAGATATTCTTCGCGAGCGTGAGCCATAACCTACGATAGATGGAATGTCGGGTAGACAAATCAGCATTCTTGGACGAATCAGGCTGGGATGCCCCACACTAGATTGAACGTACCCCTTCTAGACTCATACTCATGAGACTGACCAAAGAAGAGATCAGTAACAGGTTCGTCATCGAGACGAAAATTAGCCTGTGATTTGCACACATCAGCTTCCATGTTTTTCTTTGATGTAACTAGTATTCTCATGCCAAGAATCGTGCGGTTACTGGCGTACGACCCAAAACGGCACGTACAAATGCATAACCAAAAAAAAAAAAAAAAAAAAAAAAGGCAGAGGGTGAGAAGGGCAGTTAGGGTAAAGACAGCGGCACTGAGTTAGATAGCGCCATACTATCTCGACAATCTTTCCAAATATCGAACGTGATCAAAAGAGTATGCGGCCAAGTTCAAGTTCATGAAAAGGTACATGTGGCGCAGTATACTCCGTACTGGAGAGACTCACATCAAACCGTAGCCGAAGATCGGGGAAATCTAAGAATTAGCGCGTCAGTCAACTTAACGCCATAACCAACCGATTTTCCAAAACCCCCTGTAATTTTGATTCGGGCTGCATGACAGCTGCTTAGCGCATTGTACTTACTTCGTGAGCGATGTCCTAATATCCAATCATTTCAGCCACCATTAGTTTGAAGAACGCTTCTACGCCAACGGAATACAACGCACAAAGCCTAACACGTTCGATCTGCCTCGCGTTGTTAGTAGGAGCAGTCCAACAACAGGGGGTTCACCGCAATACCCAAAGAACACCTTCACTAAAATCCAGGACATTTGCCTGAGAGAAAGTCGGTCACGGGCAAGCATGGTGAACGTCGTCAAGAACCCTGCAGCGCCACAATGTCATCATATGAGACTACCCTCGACGCACTAGCGTGCCTCAGCGCCACATACCAATGTATAGGACAACTACAACGGGCATAAACCGGAAAAACGACTTTGTCTAGACCCGAACGATTAGTCTTATCAGCTTCTTCGTCATCAAAGTAGCTCGGGCGTGGTACCATCTCCTTCAAAACAGGTATCTATGCATAGTCCTTGTCAGCCCGTTCAATGACATGCGTCCCTTTAATGCAGGGTCGGCGGGTCCGACGTACCAGACTCCCAAAATAGGAATTGAGGCTGACAAGGGAGCATATCCTGTTTGCCACCGTCAGATCCTAAACATGGACTTGAAACGTAGTAACATCGAGTAAAACTTGCCTTGGAACTAGGAATAGTGCCTCTAATGAAAGTATATCAAATGACAAGTCTGTAATGTAATCGCTATCTTTGGCCAGCCCGATGATCCCTAGACAAGTTTCGGATTTAGCACATAGAACGGGGCGAAACCAGGGTTCGCTCACCCCGATGGCACAGAATCCTAGTCCAGCTGAAAGAGCTGAACAAACGGTAAGGCAGATTCACAGGGGATAATGACTCACTTGAAATGACGAAGGCAAGTCCGGTACCTATGATTCCCATATTCCACAGCTTCCAGAAGTCCATCTGGTAGAAAAGCATTCCCGCATCTGCCATGCCGCTTACTTCATCATAAGCGAAGGCAGCGATCCAGAAATACATCAGTGTTTCAAAGATCCCTATACCCGTGGGCTTTCGTTCAACTAAAACCGCATAGTATAGGATTAAGAATGAGACAAAGAAAGCTGCTTCAAACGCTTTGCGATATACTGGAACCCGTAACCGAGAATAAGGATCCGCCGTCCTGCATCACGACTGCACTTCAGCAACTGGATGAAGTTTGAGAAGCATTGGACAAGTTACCTTTTATTGAAGAAGTGTGGCTTCTTTGTCGAATGCACACTCAGGGTATCCCAGAAAACAATTTCTCCTTTCCAGATATGATCAATGACTCTCTGTACCACTTTTTGGCTCAGAAACTTTTTTGCGTGGGCAATAGTTGCAATTTCTAGAGCATTCAGTCCAAAAAACAGTGAGAATTTCTCCAGTTCATACGCATCATATGTTAAATCGTGGGATCCTCGATTGTCATCCTCAAGCGAGCTACCTAGACGCCTTGTGCCGCCAAAGAAACGATATAGAGACGAGGACGAGCCCAGCAACAATGGTGCCCTTTCATCTTCTTCTGGTGTCCTGTGATTAGTGGCAGCAGCCGAGGCATATCCAAAAGTACCCAGTTCCGCTTGAGGAAGATTGGTAGCCTTCTGTGTAGGCCACGTGAGTTCCTCAAGTAGGTATTCAAGAGTTTCCCGCTGATTAAGGTGACAGACAAATTGCCAGGCGACATATTCACAAGCGTATCCTCGACTTTCGCTTACGCCCCAATCATAATCAGCAGCGTTGTCGAATTGCCACTTCAGGATCCTAAGACGAGTAAGTTCAAACTCCTCTGATGAAGGAGAGGCGTATATATATCAAAATAAACTCACATTAATGCAGGAATAATATAAGTGTTATGCGAGCTTTCCACTAAAGAATGAATAAGCAATCTGAGACTATAGCCGTGGGAAGTAGATCCGATTTGTTCAAAGGTATATGAAACATCAGATATAGTCAATGTCAAATAACTAGACAGGAGCATGTTAGGGCCATGTCCCAAGCACAGCAGTGAGTGCAGAAATTACTTATATAATTTTCGGACCACGTCAACTAACGGTTCGTTGTCATCAATGATCGGAATTTCGGGATGATCATTTTCATGGGCCCCTATTGACGACGTAGAAGACTCCAGATTGACTGAAGGCATAGTGGTCATTGGTTATTTAGAAGTTGCCCTCGGGGTCGATGTCAGGGCCGTTCAACCCAAGTGTAGGCTTTACGACAGAGGAACCTGGGAATAATTAGCAACTCCATCACTGGAAGCATGATCGTGATCGTGGAACGTGGCGCTTCTTGACCCATTCTGTACCTTCGATAAAGTGGATGATGGCCTTGGCGTAGATTGACGAGGAAATTCTCTGCAGACCGATATCAGTAGCATAGGCCCAAGGGTTATCGAAGTCCTTTGATTCGATCTTCAAACACGTAACTCGTGATGAATACTTGCAGGTATCATAAGTCAGCGAGGGGCACGAAAGGTAGAGTTTTGCAGAGCAGAATAAACGGTGAAGTAATACAACTCCATAATGGGTTGACAGCTATCAGTAAGACGGGACCGGCTGTACTAAATCATGTCGTCTGATTGGATAAGGCAGTATTCTTGAGCCTGATAGTTAAACAAGCTTTCCCCTTAGTACGGTACGCCATTGCGTCTATCGGGCACAATCCACACCTCAGGCACCCAATCCTCCTGAAGAACTAACTGAAGGACTTTCAAACATACATTTTTACGGCCGAAATTTAGCAAGTGGAAAGGTATAGCATTCCTTCAACTTTAACAGCAAACATTTAGCGATAAGTTACTACATATTATCGAACGCCATGCATGTGCAAGGTGCCACTCGAATCATTTTTCCTGTATCGAATTTATTTTATCTTTGTTTTTCTCCAATTGTGCTTCTTCCCAAAAGATTATCATCAGCATTACCGCGTGCTAGTAACCTGCGCCTCGTGTCAATACGTACAATTTACGGAGCATAAATATTACACCGCCCGTATCATGTGACGTGTACATTACCAACGACGACACCTTTCAACACGTTAACGTCAACTTTGCAAGGTATGACTGCCAAATACTCGATTTTCTGTCAAGGCGATCACGTAGATTTGCTCTGTATAACACACAGATACTTCTCCTATCTTTGCTTTGATGATTTTCATTGCTTTCAAAAGCTTCTGAGATGAAGGAACCTCAACATGGGCCAAGGTTATTCACTTACAACCCTTTCGGCGGGTTCGGCTGGGATTGATATCCCGGAGCTGTCAGACTTGTCATATGAGAAGTCGATGGGTGGTGGGAGATTTATGAAGAGCATCCGGGCAAGGCAGCAAAATGGTCTCGTTTTTGTTAAGGTAATCATGAAGCCTTTTCCTAGCATGGAGCTAGAGCCATATGTCAAAGCTATAATTCGTACGTTTTTGTTTATATGTCGTGTGCCAATATGCCCAAGGCGCTCTAACTTATTGGGGTAGGGGAGCGCAAGCTGCTTTCGGATGTTCCTAATGCCTTAAGTTATCAAAGAATTCTTGAAACTGGTACCGGGGGTTACTTAGTTCGCCAATACATCCACAGCTCTCTTTATGACCGGATGAGGTATGTGCTGAACCTCTAGCCCATGGACTTGTTCTAACCGGCGTAGTACGCGGCCTTTTCCAGAGGATATTGAGAAGAAATGGATTGCATTCCAGCTTCTGTGTGCATTGCGAGATTGCCATGCGCTCGATGTCTTTCATGGTGACATCAAAACGGAGAATGTGTTGGTCACATCATGGAATTGGCTCTATTTGTCAGATTTCTCATCATCTTTCAAACTTACATTCCTCCCGGAAGACAATCCTGCCGACTTTCACTTCTACTTCGACACCTCCGGGCGACGAACCTGCTACTTGGCGCCTGAGAGGTTTCTAGAAGCTGGTGAGAAACGAGAATCTGAGCAAGTTAACTGGGCCATGGATATTTTTAGTGCCGGTTGTGTAATTGCAGAATTGTTTTTAGAGTCGCCCATATTTACCTTGAGCCAAATGTACAAATATCGAAAAGGCGAATACAGTCCGGAACATGGCCAGCTGGCCAAGATCGAGGATCCTGAAATTCGGGCATTGATTCTTCACATGATTCAGATCGACCCAGAGTCAAGATATTCTGCAGAAGAGTACTTGAACTTTTGGAAAAACAAAGCCTTCCCGGAGTACTTTTATAGTTTCCTCCATCAATACATGTCTCTTATGACAGACCCCTCCTCGGGCAGAGCACAAGTTGAAGCCGAATCTGCTAACAGGGGAGAGGCCGATGACAGAATAGACAGGGTCTACCTTGACTTCGATAAGATTTCTTATTTCCTCGGTGCATCAACCAAGACTTCGAAAGATGGCTCTAGTCGCACTTCCTCGAGGCTTACTGGAAATACTTTCCCTGTCCAGCTCGATTTGCCCCAGTATGGACACCAAGGGCCAAAATCTCAGCCACAGACAGACGACGGTGTTCTCATTTTCCTAACACTCGTTGTATCTAATTTACGCAACACGTCAAAAGCGTCTTCCCGAGTCAAGGCCTGTGATATCCTTCTTGCCTTTGCTGAGAGATTGTCCGATGAGGCGAAATTGGACCGCATCCTCCCTTACATTATGATTCTTCTTAATGATCGCTCTGACTCTGTGAGGGTTGCAGCCATACGTTCACTTGCACAACTACTAGAAATGGTCCATGTTGTGTCTCCCGTGAATGCTTATCTGTTTTCGGAATATATTTTTCCAAGACTCCAGCCATTTGTTTCTAGTTCCAATTCAAACCCAAGTCCACTAGTACGCGCCTCGTATGCATCGTGCATAGCATCCCTAGCGCAATCATCCCTCAGGTTCTTGGATATGATACAGGCGCTACGCACAGACACCCGCCTGCCAGCCTTGATACCAGCGGGCTCTGAACCCAGATGGACCGAAGACGCGACCTATCACAATCTTTATGATGTGGCAAGGGTCGACCTTCTTGAGTACTTTGAAGCTCATACCAAAGCTCTTTTAACCGACAGCGATGCATCAGTTCGACGCGCTTTCCTTGGATCTGTCTCCAGCCTCTGCGTCTTTTTCGGTAATCTCAAGACTAATGAGGTTATTTTAAGCCACCTAAATACTTATCTGAATGATCGTGACTGGATCCTGAAATGTGCTTTCTTCGAGGCTGTCGTGGGTGTTGCAGCTTACGTTGGGAGCACAAGCTTGGAACAATACATTCTACCATTAATGGTACAGTCGATGACTGATCCTGAGGAATTTGTTGTGGAAAGAGTCCTTCGCTCGCTTGCTGCGATGGCCGATCTCGGACTATTCCAGCGATCGACCACCTGGGATCTCCTTAACATCACTGTGCGTTTCTTGATTCACCCTAACGTATGGATCCGCGAAGCTGCTGTGACATTCGTCGTCAACTCCACCAAGTTCCTATCAGTGGCTGATAAATATTCTATCCTTACACCACTTATTCGACCTTTCCTGAAAGTCAACATTGTAGGGTTTTCCGAGGGTGATATACTCGACGCGCTTAAAAAGCCTCTTCCAAGAAATGTCTACGAGTTAGCCTTTATATGGGCTTCCAAGGTTGAAAAGGGTATGTTTTGGAGAACAGCACATCGAGAGGGAACTTTCAGCCTTGGTACGAATGACGGCATCATTCCCAGAGGGAGCCAGAGAGGCTCGAGTTACTCTCTAAGCTCATACTCTAAGAACGAGGAAGATGAGCAGTGGCTATCCAGGTTAAAGAATATGGGGATGGGTTCTGACGATGAGCTTAAATTGCTCGCTCTCAGAGAATACATATGGAGAGTCACAGCGCGTCAAGTAAAAGAGTCTGAAAATGGGACTTCTGACCTGAATAACGTCATTGCATTGACGCAATATGGCGTAACTCCTCAGACCGTTTTCTTTGACAAAAATCAAAACGTGAAGCCAAAGCCACGCAGAGCCTCATCTGCCAAGGATCAACCTAGCAAAACTGGAGAGCACAGACCACATACCATCACCGATGCTCTGCTCGATGCTTCAACTACGATTGATAGTAGACCTAACTCTCGTAGAAAGCATGCACGTTCAAGAAGTCATCTGCAGAGAGAACTAGGTCCTGTTCTGACTACCCAAAAGCAGGATACCTTGGATACCCTCCGAGCAGCTGAAAGCTCTGCCGCCTCGTCGCCAGTGGCATCGTCACCAAGCGCTGCGCTAGGATCAGGGCCTTTATCACCCCCTAACTCAGACACTGAGCGACGACTTACTGAGGGAAGAGATAGCCCTGGGCACGAAAGCTCATCAACGCCGACTGATGCTGAAAACCCAGTGGTGAGGGGTCTAGCCACTGGTGTACAAAGGAAATCCAGCGCGATAAGCCTACTCAATCGTAAGGAGTCTGCGAAAGCTTACGCCGAAACCAGTACGAGCTCTGCAAATGCATTTGGCAAAGTCGATGTTCCGTCACATCGAGGAACGCCGCAGCCATCTCCATTGTCCATTGCTCATGACAGAAAAGCTCTCGAGAGTGGGCCACAGAAGTATCATGCCAGTCACTCATACGGAGGACATAATCCTGTCATTCTTAGGTTGCTCGATAATGTGTTTGCGGAAAACTACCCTACAGACTTCTTTGACCTTGGTCCTTATGTCAAGGAGATAGACACCAGGCGAGCGATCAAGAAAGCCAGCGGTTATGAAACGAACAAGGTATGGAAACCAACTGGTGGACTGGTTGTCATCTTTGGTGAGCATAGTGGACCCGTGAATAGGGTCGTAGTAGCGCCGGATCATGCTTTTTTTGTCACTGCCTCGGATGATGGCACTGTCAAAATCTGGGATACAAGCCGTCTTGAGAAGAACTTGACGCCCAGGTCCCGCCAAACTTACCGCCACTCTACCGAAGCTAAGATCAAATCGTTGACCTTTGTTGAAAATACGCACACCTTCATCAGCGGTGCTACCGATGGGAGTATTCACGTAGTAAGGGTTGACTATAACAACGTTAACGAAACTGTTCGGTACGGAAAACTCCAACTCGTACGCGAGTACCAACTACCAGCGGCAGAAGATGGAACTGTGGAATACGCAGTCTGGATGGAACACTTTCGTGCAGATGCACAGTCCACACTACTAATTGCGACGAACACATGTCGGGTTCTGGCCTTGGACATGAAGACTATGCTTCCTGTCTTTTCGCTTCAAAACCCCGTTCACCATGGGACGCCAACTACATTTTGTTGCGACCGGAAGCATAACTGGCTTTTGATAGGCACGACACATGGCATTCTTGACCTCTGGGATCTTCGCTTTCGAGTGAGGTTGAAGGCATGGGGCCTTCCTGGATCCAGCATCATTCATAGACTTCAAGTGCACCCGACTAAGGGACGGGGCCGGTGGGTCTGTGTGTCGAGTAGTGGCAGCCATGGCAACGAAATCACAGTCTGGGATATCGAGAAAGTCCGCTGTCGTGAAGTGTATCAAACGGGCTCACTTGGAGTAGGCAACCAAGCACCTAATAGTGATGACGCCAAAGCGAAACAGACACTCATTAGCTCTAAGGAGTACGAGGCCTGGCACGTCGATAGTGACCGGCCCGAAGGGATGTTGAGTCGATTCGCAACGGAGGGACCCATGTCAGGAGCTATCGAGCAAGGTTCAGGGCCATCACCATCTAGTACGCCTGCGGGAATATGCGCTTTTGCTGTTGGGTTTGATGCCCCTGATGATAACCGGGATAGCAATACTCGCTGCGGATTTATTGTGTCCGGTGGATGTGACCGCAAGATTCGCTTTTGGGACTTGGCTCGACCGGAACTATCCTCGATCGTCAGCGGACTGGACGTCGTTTCGGAAAGCGGAGTAGCCGGAAAGCCGCGTTATGAAGTGTCTCAGCCGGGCCCATCCCTCCTAGTGACCTCCGAGCACTTCCCTAATTCTAGTGCGGCTGCCGCTACTACCGGCTCGGGCGGAAAGAACAACAACAAAAAGGGGACAGCCGGAAGACTGCCACGCAGCACTGTGATTAGTCTGCAGCAGCAACAGCTCCTAAAGAGTCACTTGGACTTCATTCAGGATGTCGCCGTACTCCGGGTTCCGTATGGAATGGTCGTCAGCGTCGATCGCGCCGGAATGGTTTATGTTTTCCAATGATGGTCATGCTTTATCATGTATAGTAATACGACTCCATGTTAATAGTGATAGAATCACGAATGCTCCAAGCCTTGCAGACCATAGATTGAGGGTACTACATAGTAGCCGTTTCCGCCACATTGATATATATATATTTGAATGTAAGCTCTCTACCTACTAAGGGTCAACACCCACAAACCACTTACGGAAGGATCCGAGGGAATAATATATACGAAAGGATAGAGAAAGACAAATAATATCACTCAATCACAACCAAGCATACAATACTTCATCAACAACTGAGTTCATTAGCATAATGGTGACAGAAATATATCACAAAGTGATAGCAATATCAAAGCTCAAACCTTACAGCCACTTAAGTACATAGCCACCAGCCAGCACTAAGAGACACTAACACACCAAACTTCCATATTCTCTATAATTCATTCCCACTACTCTACCAAAAATAACACCCATCTCTCACCTCGTGGTACTAATAATTCCCGAATGTAAACACCCCCGTCACAAATCATTGCTAACACGAACTCCATATAAATCACATCACAGAGCCAATATCGGTCTAAATCAGATCCAACCCCAGAGAGCGAATATATTCTCAGCGAGGAAGTAGGAGTAAAGTATTCTGTTTACGCGAGGCCGACGGGCTAAGATTCCCTGGTGTAGGAAGGGGGTGGTTACTTTCTGTTCCTGTGTCCGAGAAGGGTGCAGCAGTCGATTACGGAGTGCTTTGCGGGGCTGGAGTTGGAGTTTTTGCATGCTTCATTACCTGCAGAACTGAGTATATACTGTAAACAGGGGTGAATAGCGTGGTAGATGTACCCATGTACATGCCGCTCCGAATGGGTGATTCGTCTATCTGGTATGGTAGATATTATCTTCAGGCTCACAAGTGAGGCTGCCTAGTGAAGTATGAGTATGTCTCTTGTATAGTGCTGTACCACGTGTGGATGTTATAATCTATAGTATGCGAATTAGTGTTCTGGATTCTGGAATGGTGGTGGTGGAGGCTATAGTTTGGTCGAAATTAATTGATAGATAGATGGATAATCTGGTTACTTGGAAGCTGTGGTCGCGTAAATATGACTGAACTATCAGCCTCCTTCATAGACCATGTCTAGGCTACTGAATATAGATATCTTAGTCTGTCAATGGTCCTCAAATAGATCTCAATGACCAAATAAACGTACCATCCAGCTAGCTCGATTGAGTTACTCAAAAGTAATGTAATATCCAAAAAGGGAGAGCAGTTCATCTGCATGTAACACAGACCAACAAAAGACATGGCTATATGCAATCTAACTAACATAGACTAAACTGACCACGGGTTTGGGGCGCCTTACCAGACGGCTGGCAACAAAGAAAAGGAAATTGCGAAAACCTTAACACGGGTCGGGGAAAATGATAAGGTTGTTAGCGCTGCTTGGATAAATATTCCGCGCTGTAAGGGTTTTGTTTAAATTGTAGTATAGATTTATTGAACTGGTGTGGATGGGTTCATGTGTTTGAATGGATGTTCTACGTTCCATGGCACCGTGGCCTATTGTTTCCGCACGAAATATATGAGAATGAGTATGTGCGCGACAGCTATTCCTTGCCGTCTTGCCATGTGTTGCTTGGTGTAAGTATAACTGGATGAATGTACTTTTGTTGCCCCCCCCTATCCTAAGCCCCGTTTTAATCATTATGATATAATATGATATGATATGTATCTTGCCCCTTAACTCGGGATATGACGGGGGGAACGGTCTAACGGTCAACGAGGTATGTACCCCTGTTCTTAGCCTGACCGGTATACAGGTTCAATTCAAAGCGCAATATAGATATCCGGAGGGGTTTCGCACTTTAATGAGTAGTTAAACCGGTGGACCCGAGACCGTGGATGGTGAAACACTAGACAGTCGATAGATCACAGACTGGCAGTACTCCGTAAACGTCATGCACTTCACCATTGTTCAAGGAAGACAGTGGTTGTGGAATCCCATAGTGCTGTCCATGGCAGGTGTTAATTAATTATTAGTATACGTAGGGTTTAGTTTTGCCTCGCTTTGAGCAGGGTATGTACAGAGTTCATGTCAAGAACGTAGAGGACAAGGAGTGATATATACCGTTTGCTTATAGATGGGGTTGCTGGGATTATGAGCAGATCAGACAGCGGCTTTTTTTTGCTTACTGTTCCTGGTTATTTTAATCAGACCTGTGGCGTCATCTCTTGGCTTTACTTTGCGTCTTGACATTGGCCTCAGGGAGGGTGTTTAGTTATCATGGGCTTTCTTACAGGTCAACTAAGTTGACAATGACAGACAATGAGGGTCTTCGACATAGAAGAAGGTGCCGACGGAGGGATTCGACGTCCGAGCTCGTCAACCAGAACCTGTTCTCATATCCGTTTCGGAATTAGGCTGCTGCACCAAATACAGACCGAGTCAGAAGGCGTAAGAAGTAGAGGGTGGTATCAATAAACAATACTAATGAGGTAAAACTAGAAGAGTAGCGTCTCTATCTTTGCTATACACGTTGAAATAAAGTACTGCGTGCAAAACACCTTGTCTTTTTGTTTCAAGATTAGCCCGACAGCATCCATGGATAATCGCTCGGCAAGAATCTTGACCCATCTAAGGCGAACCAGTAATTACGGTCAGTACCAGAGAACCGAGCCGAGATTCCCGTGAGGAAACCCATGGAAAGACTCAAGAGACCCCACGACGACGGGATCGTGTTTGTTGTTTATTACCTGTACTCCGGAGTTGATACCGATACGTGGAAGCAGAATTTTCCTTCTATTGTTCTCTGAAACACACGGCTGGTTCCATAATGTTGCTCGCATATTCTCCGAGTTGATAGTGACTTCGTTAGTTAGTCAATATAAAAATAGTGGTCAGTTGCCTGCTAGTGCTGCAGAGATGTCATGATCAATCAGTTGATCGATGGGGCTCGATCCGTCTTATTACATCTTAGAATTGCAGGTCATCTCGAATCCTGGGGGCGAATCTAGATCGTTTCTCTTGAGAGAACTAGTAAATCTGCAGGTCGTGACCGGAACTGCTGTCTGTGTGTACTGCAGCTGAAGTCGGGGAGAGCCTGCCGTATTCGACAGAAGTATCGTGTAAGAAAGAAAATTTCGGTTAGGACTCCTATTCGTTAGAAAGGGATGGCCATGACTTGGGCCGGTGGATCCGGCGGGAAGAGGAACGCGTTGCCTCCGACTTGTCCGTCGGTATCACTACCTCGAGTTAGGTATCGGCTCTTATACTATGTATTACTATGTTAGGAGGATGTGGTGGACTCAATGGAATCAAGGGAGACCAGGAAGGAAAATAAAAATTTAAAAATAGGACATAAAGACAATGGCAGGCTTCCAGAAAAGCGAGGAGAAAAACTCAAAGGGTAGAAATCCTCCGAACGGGATGGATGTATGTAATTCAATATCTATGACTATTCATAAGAAGGTTAACTTTTTGGTCCAGGCGGTTTGACAATATTCATTGTTGGTAGCGATAATTCTGGGTTGGGATCGCCCTTTAAGACAAGAATAGTTAACAATTGAGAAACTGCCGTCTTACTGCATGAGTGTGTTCTGTTACGGTTCCCTTGATGCATACCAGGGTTGGCAGTGAACTGGTGTAAATAATGATCGTCCTCTTTTGCCCACAGTTTCCACTGACACTTCCAGGCGTACCGTTGAAAATATCCCACCGTGGGTACTAGGTACTCCTTGTCAGGATAAAAAATAAAAACAATAATCGAGAAGGTAGCAGGCAATTGGATATATGCAGGACAAAAGCCATATTAACTTGTCATGGGACTCTGGTGGTTTGGACTGAGAGAGTAACACCAATTCATCCCTGTCAGAATCCCACCCCTGATACTACTCCAGAGTAAGCTCTCCTCAACACGGACCAGAGTCAATCGCGCAGGTGTGCACGGCGAATGATAAGCGATACGAGAACTCTATTCGGCCTTTCCTTACCATATGTGGGATGCTCGGCGACTTGTGGATGGATTCCAGAATCTCGTTCCAATCCAGCCGAGTGAAGACTCTGAAGAGAGCCCACCACAAAAAGAGGGACCAATATTAATGTCTCTGCGGATACTGTAACTTATAAGGCAAAAGGCGGAACTGGAAGTGGAACAAGTTGTTCGCATACATGGGTCGAGTTCCACTTTGGAGTGACGAGCAGTACGAGCTACTTAGGTGCAGAAGAATAGCTTCATGCATGCTCGTTTGTGCTTGGTGCCTTGTCCATGTTCCTGTTGCTTTCTTTTTCTTTTTTTGACTTCCGTAGCGCTTTATTGTGTTTGGTTGAAACTTGAAACTCGTGGGAGAAGATCCATTCTCGCGTGGGTAAAAGGCGAAGCCCGAGCCGTCTATCGTGTTGGGAGGGTCAGTCTTGTTTTAGCCCAATCACTTCCCGGAATTGCGGGAGAAGTCTTTCGTACCTTAGATACGCTCCATACGAGGCAGTTCGCTCAAGTACCCGTGACCTCAAAAGGTTTACGGAGTAAGGCTGGTGCCAGGTATCAGAATTTCAGTATGGTAATACCATCGGTGGCCCCCGCACGGGCGCAAGGAACGAACCTCACCCAGACAGATTCTCAATGGAACCAGAATTTGGGTGCGAGATCATTACAAAGAACAAACTTTCTATTACAGGACATCTAGTCATGTTTGATATGAAATAGTCCACTTTCAAGAATATCTTGTCTTTACTACGACTACTAGTCGAACAGTAGAACTACTACTATCTATCCGGACAGGTCCATCCACCGTTTCAAGTACCTAACGTATCAGATGGGGGGGCAACCGGTTGATGGTCCCTGACTAGCAGTATCCACCGGCGCAGGAACGAACAAACGGGGGAAAGTCCCGTCTAGTTTACTGGTAAAATTAAATTAATAACCGCAAAAAAGAAACAGGAAAGGAAAAACAGAAGGACTCGAGTCTCCCCTACGGAGTTAGTCTCTACACTAACCAATACTAACGCTCCAATGAGAACGGGCCCCTCAACCCCTTTACTGCGACTTACCAACTCTTCAGGGTCAAGATCAACTCCCTGGTCCTGTCTTTTTCTTTGCTCCTCCTCTCCGTCTTTTTCTTTTCTTGTTCCGTCCCGTCCCTCGTCTTTCCTTCCCCTCCTTCTTTCCCTCACCTCTCCTTCAATCACCACCACGGAGAGAGAAAGAGAGTGTGTGAAGAGTTCTTCACCTCGCCTCAACACGTCGGTTCTCTTCTCGTCCGGACGTGCTATATATCTCGGGCAATGCTCGCCAAGTCGATAAATGGGCTGTAATTGAGTATTCGATATCCCGTTCCGCCCAATTACCCCTACTCGTTCCTTCGTTACAATTGGGTTGTCGGTCCTTCGTTTCGCCTCGCCCTTTACACTCTAGCAGTGCTACGTTCCCTCGCCGATCGGATATTGGGTCTCTCTAACTGGAACTGCTCTACGATCATCCAACTCCCATTTCCATCAATTAATTTTTAGTATCGACCAGGTCTCGACCCCAGTGGTAGTGAGGCCCAACCACAAAGCACAAAAACCCGAGATTATATACACCCAAAAACTCCATACTCGTTACTTGTTTATATATTCCCATTATGCCTCCGTCTCTGAGAGAACAGTCCTCCTCCTTTGCCCGACCATCCACGCGCGACCGCCCGGCCACCCGCGACCAGGGTGAAAACTCGCTCGTCGTTCCTAGTCGCACCTCCTCGCTTCATTCCCGCATCACCCAGCCGATCCCGTCACAGATGAACGCGAAACCGGCCCAGCGGACGCCAAAAACCTTGACCCATGCTTACATGGTCTGTGGCGTGGGCCGTGAACCCTCCCAATGGGTGAGGGCGCCCGCACCCGAGCAGGGGAAAATTGGCCATATGAAAGGTGCCGTGGGTCAGTTTTGGTTGCCAGAGATCCTGGGTAGCAGCCCCCGGTTGGAACAGGATAATGAGATTGCTAAGTCTTTGCACTCGGCAATGAGGGTGTGTAACCTGCGATAAATATGAAGGTGAACTTCTCCGGAAGGCCAAACCAGCTGACAGCAACAAACAGGCATGTTTCCCCCACGACGTTGAGATCTGCACAGGCAAGACCCAGCCTCATTGCGTACACCATGCTTTCGTTCTGCAGCAAGACTCCTCCCACACCCTTTACGGTATCGCTCTGCGGGTGTGGTCAAGGGCCGATGAAAAGCGCGCAGAGACCATTCGCGAGCTGCGCAAAAAGACCGAGCCGGACTTCTACGATAACCCCGAGGAGACCTACTGGATCCCGTATTGCTTGAGCTTTTTGTCGAGATACCCGCTGTACGACCTGTTGGGTGATTACCTGCGAGGCATGTGGATTCACTGGAACAAGGCCACAAACTTGTTCCACGCCGAGGAGGTGTCCCGAATCCTCAGCTTCCCCGCGCCCCGCCTTAACGACCTAGTTCGCATTGATATGAAGGATTATGCTTTGTGCTATCAATTTCCGTCATCCCCTACAGGGTTCCAGAACTTTGCCATGTGGCCCTTGTTCAATTGTTTGTCAATTCCGAACATTGTTGGGGTTATTGAGGCTGCTGTGTCACCCACTCGTCGCATCATTTTTGTCAGCCATTACTCCGCCATGCTGACTATTGCTGCCGAGACTATTCGGTACTGCGTTCGAGTCTATGAATGGAGTGGGCTGTATGTCCCAGTGGTCCACGCCCGTCACATCAAAGACCTGGTCCAGGAGCCTGGGCCTTACATTCTTGGTGTTACGGCGGAGTGCCGGACATTGTTTAACGCACCAAACGACGCTCTAGTTGTGGACCTTGACCGGAACTTCGTGCTCACTTCCAGCCCACCAAACGTTCTGACGCCAGGACAACGTACCAAATTTATCAACCGCTTGACACAAGCTTTGAACGGCGATGTCTCCCCATCAGGTGTGCCGAACCACCTCCGGTCGGCATACGCTGGTGGTAAGCTCATCCCAGCTGGTCAGATCATTGTGATGAGAGGAGAGGTTGAGAGCATCCAGGATCCCCAATGGTGGAATCAGGATGCTGTGATGGGCGTCATGGACCATGTATGTGAGAAGCTGGGTCGTAACACTGGCGTTAAGGCCATTTTCGGCGGCTCTGTCAAGAAGCCTCTGATGACCAAGGTGTCCACCCGTCATCTCAACGAGATTGTGCGCGAGCGGAACCAATACTCCCGCGATGCTATGGAGGCTTGGCAGGATTTCATTAACCTGAAGGGTCGCATGGACACTGAGCTGAGCAAGGTTACCAAGCGCAACAACTTCTTGGTTGAGGAGTTGGAGACCTGGAAGCAGCAGTTCCTCAAATTCCAGGCCTTCGCAGAGCAGCTCACCAAGGAGACCTCCGAACTCAAGGTCAAGATTGAGAATCACAAGCGGGAGAACCGTCGCCTCACTGGCCTCATTGACCAGCAGAAGGATGATGTGGCCCGCCTTACTCTTCGTTTGTCTGGCACTGAGAAGCAGCGGGACGACGCTCTTGAAGCGTTGGTTCTTCAACAGGAGATTGCAGAAGAACTGGAGCGCGAGCGCAAGCGGAACCAGCAGGAGCTTTCATCCCTGCAGCACAGTAATAAATCCCTGGCTCGGCAGCGTGATGAGGCTCAACGGGTGGTTTTGCATCTCCGTAGCCTCATCAACGGTCAAACTCACCATATGGAGCACATCATTCGCTCCATCGGTAGCGAGGTCGATATCTCTGAGTTGGCAGAGCAAGAGGCGGCCGAGGAAAGCAAAGAATTCAAAGAAAGCAAGGCAGCCGAACCGACACTGGCACCGACACCCAAGCCTCGGAGACAATCGAGCACTCCTCGTCTAGACGATAACCGTGCTTCCAGGGTCATAAAGGACATGAGCCCCGAACTGGAGCAGCATCTCCTAAACATTGGTAATGGGCACAACCGCTCTCTCGCTCGTCTTAGCATAACTGATGTTGCAGATCGCTACCTGCGGGACAAGACCGATGCGATCTCCGACATCATCCGCAGCATCAGCGAACAGTGCGCTGCTGCCGTGGAGGGCCTGCATTTGGCCCAGGATGCGGAGGATGATGACTCAGACGAGTCCAGCAAGACACTGAATGGAAACAGACTGGCCCCTGATGACCAGTCTTCAATTCGCGAGGGCAGCGAAATGGGCGACGTGGATAACTCCCTTCACGCCCACCGGGCCTCCAGTGTTCCTCCCACACCAGACTTGGTGCATAACCGGTCGAGTACTTCAATGTCCATGGTGAGCAATTCAACCTTTCCGGAAAGGTCGAGCCAACAGTATGGACCAGGTGAGGTGCCCACCAGGATAGTTGAGGATGATGATGAGCACAGCCATGAGACCGATGGTCTTGATGACCAGACCGAGACCGGAACTCTGTCTAAGCAGACCAGCGAGGATCTCATGCGGTCGAGCACTTCCCGGCTGGTCGCTTAAATTGCCCATCGCCCCGATGATGCAACGCTAGTTTCAACGACTTTGACACGACCTCTGCTCCCCACCATCTCAGTTAGAGCGAGTTGTGCAATGGCATTGTTTTGACTTTTGCTTCCGTCTTATTCTTTTCCATCTTCCGTTTTGGATATTCCCACTGTCGCCTTTTCAGCTTTGAAGATCTCTTTTCCCTTTCTTATTCATTTTATTATCTTTTTATTCTTCTATTGGCGGACTTATCTTCTTCTCATCTGTGCTTGGATGGATCGATTATCCTGTTATTTTTTTTTTTTCTCCATACGCACCATTGGCGTTTCTTAACTTCATTTCTTTCCGAGACCAAGTGGTCAGGACTTTTGCTCTTTGGGTCAATTTTTTATTACGGCATCCCATGTGGGACCACCACACTCATTGTGTTTCCTTGTTGTGGCACATATATTTCCTTTTGTCTATAGTTTCGAGAGGGGCTGCTTTGAGAGCCGCTGTAGTCGAGAATCTTCTCAATTAGACAATGTCTACCATTTGGTAGATTGATTGAATTCGAATTGTTTATACAGGAAATGTAATATAGTCTGTAGAGTACTCATTTGTGCAAACGACTAAGCCAGTTTGCCAGGTACGAACGGGTGTCCCGCACTCAGTCCGCCGCAAACAGCCCATGCCTGTCCATTTACATAGCTGCTTTCATCACTTCCCAGGAAGAGGGCCGCCCGAGCAACCTCATCAGCAACAGCACCTCGCTGCAAGGGGTTCAATTGTCCGATCTTGCGCTGTGTACCTCTTGCACGGGCGGCGTCAAACACAGCTTGCGTCATGCCTGTCTCGATCAAGCCAGGGCATATAGCGTTGATGCGTATACCGGTGCCCGCAAGTTGATACGCACATGTCTGAGCAATAGAGACGACAGCTGCTTTGGACGCAGAGTAATCGGTCGAACCGGCATTAGAGCGCAAGCCGGCAACTGACGCAGTGCAGATGATGGAGCCGGAAGGATACGGCTTCGAGGCCGAAGTCTGTTTCATTGCGCCGGCCGCATGCTTGACAGCCAAAAAGACACTAATAAGACAGCCATCAGTACATGTCCTCCTTTATCCATCGATATCAACAGAAAGCGGACTAACCCAAGAGTATTTGTCTTCAGGGTCTTCATGAAGTCCTCCCCAGAAATATCTGTGAACATCTTTGGCTGACCCACAATCCCTGCGTTTGCGAAGAATATATCAAGCCTGCCGTAGCGCTGAATGGCATCATCAACCACGGATTTCACGGCCACTTCATCCGCTGCGTCGAACTGACGGGTATGAACGTCGACACCTGGATAGAGACACTCGATTTCACGCTTGTGAGTTGCCAAATGTGTGGGGTCGTAGTCACAGAGGTAAACGGCCTTGGCACCATTGTGAGCGAATTGGTGTGCGCTGGCACGACCGATGCCGGCAGGTGAGTTGGCTCCTGATTTAGGATTCCGTTCGTTAGTACATGATACTGCTTGATGTATAAAAGCCTTGTGGTTCAGTGACCTGTAAGGGGTATGCTAGACTCACCTGTTACGATCACAACCTTGTCCTTGACACGGCTATATCTCAGTGAGCATTGGGCTATGCATGTGATTGTTTCTCCCTTGAGAAAGCTGATTTTAAGAGGGTGAGATATACTTACGGACCAACCGAGTCTTGAGCAACTTGTCTAATCTTAGGGATACCTTCAAATGTGCCTGCATCGGGGATGCCCTCCACCAGTTGCTGGCTGAGTGCTTGGAGACGTTGTTTGGCAGCTCCGGACATCTTAGTAAAATCGCAATTGCTGTATGTGTATTATGTATACCGAACCCGATCAATATTTTCAGAGAGATAAGTATACAATCCTTGAATGAATGTCAGCAGCTAGGTATAAATATAGAGCAAGATATACGCGACAAGCATCGAGGATGTCATGCCTCCCAAGGGCTCCGATTTAGCTCGGATATTGCTCCATGGGTCGGTTCTTTTGCGGGGAGCCGAGGTTGTGGTCAGCTGACTTGCATTTGGAAGATTACATAAGCGAGAAACAAGAATTTGGTGAGTAAGCCGATCTACCGCATTAGTACCAAATAGGAAAGGTCACATGCCCCGTCCCACGTCATGGCCAACGCTCTTTGCTTTGCTTAAACGCATTCCAGACTCTGCTGGCTCGTTTGTTTTATTTTATTTTCTTCTTTTTTGCCTTTCTGGTTGCCCCCTTCGCGAACCTTCTGTCGTTCTTTACTCTCCACTCTTCCGTCCATCGTGTTTTTGTTGTTCTTGGGCTTTGTGGGATGATCTGCAGATTTCTACTCATCCATGAGACGCAATCACGACATCCCACTAGCGAGAGTACCAAGGGCTAATTAGATGAGACGATTACCGGGCTTCCATATCGACCTTATGTTCTAATAGTCTTTCGGACAAAACAGAGTAAACAATTATTCATGAAGTCCGCAGGTCAATTCTCCGTCTGCTCAACCCACTTTGCAAGGAGTCATGGCGGAGTCTGATATCGAGCATCCGCAGCGTCGGTCATCGTCACGGACGTCCTCCTCTTCCCGCCACAGCCAAAAGCCTAGACCCGTCCGTACAAGGTCTCAGAAACGACAGTCAGCTGCATCTTCCAATGCTACGACCACCGATCTCACGTCGTTCCCCTCCCTTTCTCCGGACCGTTCAGTAGAGGGGTTTTTCGGCAAGCCTGCATTAAACCGCGCTCTTACGAACGCATTGCTGGATGATCGCGAGAGCGTCGATAGCAGTAGCTCGGGTGAGATGACTGGCCGTGATCGAAGAGCAACGCTAGCGAAGTTGACGGGCGGAATGCCGCGCACGTCTGGCCGTGCGGCTTTGTTTGACGATGCTGTTCCGGTCCATGATTTCCCCGGTGCGCTACATTTGGCGGACGATGCACATATTGAGCGGTTGATTGCTGGTACGGGGGCTGTGAAGTTGGTCCGGCAGTTTGCGCGCGATTTGGCTCAGCGGGATGCTGAGATCTCGTCACTGAGACAGCGGGCTGATGCGAGGGAGAGAGAATTAAAGAGGATGCTGAGGGAGGTTTCCGTTTCCAATCAGGACATTGAGCGGCGGCTTTATGCGCTGGAAAACTCGCCTCGGAGGGTTGAGAAAGAATATGATGATAACGGTAGTGCGGAACAGGAAGCCGGTTCTTCATCTGGAGTTCATGGGCTGATGCAGCAGGCGATGTCTGATGGAGTAGGCTCTCATCAAGAGGGATCGCCAGAGGCCACTGCAGCGCAAGCTACCGTTCGAGGCCTACAACGCTTGGAGAGCGACGCCAAATCGGGCGCCTCTAGCGTCGAATCGGGATCGGGGACTACGCGGAAAAGACAAAGCTCTCTGCGCAATTGGCAGGATTACCTTTTTGGCAGCAATACGGGCAGTAAAAAGACCAGCCGAGCGAGCAGCATAATGACTGATGTTGGTGAGGTCGATGAAGAAGATACTCGGCGTCAACGGAACCCGAATAACATTGCCCGCCGGAAAGCGCTTGACGAACAACTTTTCAATCCTCCGGATGGGCAGACGAGCTCTACGGGCGAGATTGTCGGGAAACACGTTGCGGGGGTCTCGGTCAATGGGGACGATGCCAGTATTCATTCGCGCAAGTCGTCGAAATCTGTATCGTCTTGGACAGTCAAGTTGTTTGCCGGAAAAGCCCAAGCAGGCAAGGACGAAAACTACGCGGAGGCGCCGCGCGGCCGAGCTTTCTCAACCAATCAGGGGAGTAGCAAAGGAGATTCTCCATCACTCCAAGCAACCTCCAAAGGAGGTTTGTCGGCAGTCGCTGCCTTGAAAAGGATTAATAGCAATACGAGCATGCACGGGGCGCCTGGAAATTTGCAAGGTGGCCTGGGTGCGACAACTCGGTCAAATCAGATTGGGCGTAAACATGCAGCCTCAAGTGTTTCACATGGGGCAAACTCAGAAACCACTGACAAGAACCCAACCAATCTCGGACCAGTTGAGATGGATGCTATCCTTCCGATGGAGTCACGACCTCCGACACTTTCACATATGTACAACAACTATCAGCCTGGTGACCTCTTGACAGACAGATTTGGTTTCATTTATGATCAACGCCGAAAAAAGAGGCAACGAGAGGCCAGTCTGCTCAAGAATAACAACAACCGGTTAAGCATCGCGGAGACCTTAGACAGTTTCCGAAGCGATAACTCGGATGGCGATAACGATGATCTCCAGAAACCGCCACATTCCGCTGCAGAGTCTACGCGCTCGCCCGCTTCTGCATCCCCTGAGGACCCGGAAGCTGGTAGTGTTGCAATCCGGAGGTGGCAGGACTACCTGAGAATTGCCACGGGACCAGCCGAACTATTGTCTCATACGCCTTCTGCTGGCCCTATAGTGTCGCTAACTGCAGGTGAGAGCCAGCCTCGAGGCCCTGGGGTCGCTGTCGATAAGCGTGGCTCGCTCTCAGTTAATGCGAATGCTCAGCCGTCGGCATCTACATCTACTGTTGTTGCAGATCGTCCAGAATTCGCTGGCACATCGAGTGATGAGCCGACAGCTACGGCAGCAACCGCCACTCCAAACGAGAATGAACCTGTGAAGTTGCTTCTTGAACAATTGACAGATCTCCACGACTCATTACAGCGCGACAGGACCGTCCGGTGGAACGAATTTCTCCGTAAAGTGCGTGCGGAGCGGAGGAAGGAGGGAGAAGCCGCTGCCGCAGCAGCAGCAGCTTCGGATCGGCCTTTGCAATCTGTAGATATGCCCGAAGCGTCCCTTACAGACGGCGAGGTTGTGGGAATAGCTGGCCTAGGGAACAAGGGCAAGGTCGGTCGTGCGAAGTGGCGCGAGTTCCGAGCACTTGTTCTCGGAGGAATTCCCGTTGCACTTCGAGCTAAGGTCTGGTCCGAGTGCAGCGGCGCGTCTTCTATGCGTATACCTGGTTATTATGATGATCTAGTGAAGGGTGTCGGAGGCAATGACCCCGACCCATCTGTCGTTGCACAAATCGACATGGACATCAACCGGACCTTAACAGATAACGTATTCTTCCGCAAAGGCCCTGGTGTCATTAAACTCAAGGAGGTTCTCCTCGCCTACGCCCGTCGCAACTCGGAGGTTGGATACTGCCAAGGCATGAATCTCATTGCTGCGTCTCTACTTCTCATAACGCCAACAGCAGAGGACGCGTTTTGGATTCTAGCTTCCATGATCGAGATCATCCTCCCAGAACATTACTACGATCATGGTCTGCTGGCGTCGCGGGCTGACCAGGCCGTGCTGCGCCAGTACATCTCCGAAGTTCTACCAAAGCTAGCCGCTCATCTAGTGGCGCTTGGCGTTGAATTGGAGGCATTGACATTCCAGTGGTTTTTATCCGTGTTCACGGATTGTCTTTCTGCGGAAGCATTGTACCGCGTCTGGGACGTAGTTCTATGTCTCAACGTTACCAGCGTCATCAATCCAGCCCCAACTTCCGCCAATACATCAACGTCTAGCCCTCGAGATCTCAATGACTCCACCGCATCCTCTATCAAAGATCTCACCTCCGGCAATGGTGGGGGCAGCACATTCCTTTTCCAAGTTGCGCTTGCCCTTCTTAAGCTCAACGAACAGCAACTTCTCACGACCTGCTCCACTCCTGCCGAACTATACACGTATATCAACCACCAAATGACCAACCATGCAATCAGCATTGATGGCCTGATACAGGCCAGCGAGGCCTTGCGCAATGTCGTGCGTCGCGAAGACGTCGTAGAGCGCAGAGCAGTCGCAATGCGGGAGTTTGGCGCATATAATACGGACGAAAGTAAATGATTTTATCCTTTTCGTTTTTATTACTTTGTGTTCCACAATACCCGAAAGATACATTCCTTGTTCATGTTGCACTCCCTTATGATACCACTTTTCTTTCCTTATTATCAATAGACTGGCATTTTTCCTAAGATTATACGATCCTTCAAGTCTAGATCCGTCCTTCCTTTATCATACATCTTCGCACACTTTCATTAGTCATGATTTGACTTCGGTTAGCAGCAAGCGGGCGTGAAGCAAAACTGAGATACCCGGTTAGCCTTTTAGCTTGAGAGCAAATACATATCCATTGTCACATACGAAATCAAGCACAAAACTTCAATCCAAGTAAAGAATATATCCTTCCTGAGGCTATCTAAGTATCAAATCCTATCTAATACAAGAATAGAATACCGTTACACATGAGAGAGGGGAATATAGTTTCAAAAGAAAGAAGACAAGAAAAGGAAAAAGTTCATACAGCCATAACACCCCTCTCTCCAGAGGGAGAACCGAGAGCAGCCGCCGCAATCTCCCTCTCCTTCTTCGCGCTGTCATCCCCAAACAACTCATCAATCTCCTCCAACGACTTTCCACTCGTCTCCGGTACCAGCAGAATCGCCCAAACACCTGCAACAAAACACATCACCGCGAAGAAGATGTACGTCCGATACTCAATATCGGCCAACATCGACGGCGTAATCAAACCGATAATAAAATCCGACAACCAAATCACGCACGTCGAAAGGGCTACACCTTTGGAACGTGACGTCGTCGAGAATACCTCAGACGGCAAGGCCCAACCTAATGGCGAATAGGAGACTCCGAATAGCAAGATGAACACAAACGCCATCGCCACACACGCCCAGCCGGCCGCCATATTGGCTTGCCAGTCCTTCGAGTACACACCCGACAATACCGCGATGACAACATACGCTCCTGTCATCCCGAACGCACCGCCGATAGCGAGCGGTCGCCGACCGATCTTCTCAATGAGAAGGAAACAGATAATCGCGGCAACGAGCTGGAGAACGTTAAAAACACCAGAGAGAATGAGAGACATCTCAGAGGTTTGACCGAGAGATTCGAAGAGCGTCGGCGCGTAGTAGATAAAGGCGTTGATCCCCGAGAATTGCTGGAAAAATGCGATACCACAGCCGACTGCCGTGCGTTTCCAGGTTTCCTTTGAGAACAAATCGAACCATGACAGGATCTCGAGCTTCAGGCCCTTTGCACCGGGGTGTTTACGCTCCTGAACAATCTTTTGGAAGCGGACTTCGGAGAGGATGCTGTTGTATTCGATCTGGACGCGCTCGTCGGTGGCGGGGAGGTTGCGCAGTTTCGTAAGGCTGGTTAGGCATTCGGCGTCGCGGTTTACGAGCGCCAGCCAGCGTGGCGAGTAGGGGAAGAAGTGGATGCCCAGGCCGAGGGCTGTGGCTGAGACCATTTGGAGGCCGAAGGGGAGGCGAAAGCATGCTTCACCGGTCATGTGGCGTGTTCCGAAGGTGATCCAGTAGGCTATTACTACGCCTGAGGATATGGAGATGGATTCGAGGACTAGAAGTGTGCCCCGCATGTTTGGGGGTGAGATTTCGGAGATGTAGAGGGGTGCGCCCTGTTACCGGGGATTTTGGGTTAGTATTTAGTCCTTTGGGAGGGTTGGGGAGTATGGCCTGGTTGTTAGGGCTCTACTTACCATAGCTAATGTGCCAACCCCAATACCACCGATGAATCTTCCGGCTACTAGCATGTCGTAGTTTACGGCAGCTGTCTGCAAAATAGCACCGATGTCGAAAGCTACCACCATAGCCGTGATCGCCCATTTTCTCGAGATGCGATCCGAAAGATAAGACATAAATATACAACCAATAAAGGCACCCAGAAGCAACATTCCAGTCATCAAGCCCTTCCCGAAGGAGGTTTCCGCCTTGGGAAACGCCTGGTGGAACGGTTCCATCACATTGATGATAGAAATGACACCCATATCATACCCCATGGAGAACCCGCCCAGCGAGGCGAGAGTGGCCGCACCGAAGACATATTTGGAGGTAAAAAGACCTTTGACACCATTGGGGCCGTAGGAAATTGCATCCGGATCGGCATGGGGATCTACGGTTTGATAATGAAGGCCTGGTATGGCATCCTCGTCGTGTTCGACTGTCGGGCCATCCTTGCGTTTGTCTAGATCGATTGAGCTCATGGTCGACGGGTAGTATGCGAGGGAGGCCCAAGTGTACAGTAGTACGTATATGGTATAGTATGGTATGTACAAAAGAAGGGAAGAAATAAAGAAAAAAATTACTCAATTGGGAGCGGCAAAGAGAGGATTGCCTGAGGATGGAGAGGTGGCGTGGTATGGCACCGTTGCGGAGTACCTTGCCCTTTTCTTGAGTCTATCCCGAAGTTATTCGGCGTATTTATATCTAATATCGGCTATCGACAGGTGAGGCTAGTCCTACGGTCCGACTCGATACATGTCGGGACAAGCCTCACTGATGACGTCGTTTACAACACAATCATTTCTCAGACCGGGACCTCAACGGCAAGACTTCCCACTTTCAGGGGAGGGGAAGTCTAGTCTTGACGTGAAATGCGGAGGGAAGCCGAAGGTCGGGGGGTTCTCCACTTCTCACAGGTCTGTCTTTTTAGCGGATCTTATAAGTTACATGGAAGCCCACGACCTATCGTCGGGTGGGAACACCCACTGCATTTCGATGGATTACCACCCAATAAACACGAAGTGGAGAGGAAGGCTGTAGCGGGTATGGCAGCGACACTGTCATTTGACGGGGATACTGCTGCGAGTATTCTCCTTCTCCGCTTCCTACCACTGGCAGTGACAGCAAGGATGTCCCCCGGGTAATGGCAAACAGTTTCTCGACCCCGGACCAATCTGAACCTTAAGGTTAAGTTAACGCAATTTCCCCGCATCCGAGTGGTCCACGGCTCAGGGTTGAACCGATCACGCGGGTCGCAGGACGAATCAAAACGAAGCAAATGGCTAATCACAGAAGCGGATGGACAAATGAAGAAGAGTCATCCGCAGTTACTCAGAACTCAATAGAAGGAGGAGATAAACGAACCAGTCTACGATGTATTAGTTTGGCTTAGGGTCACAAGCCGTGCATGTCCATCTTCTAAACGTCACGTGATGCATATGCGGGAAATGATGCCATTCCCGTCTTCCATCTCTTTCCACGTTGGGTCCGTGGGTGGCGGGGATTATTGCCTCACTTTGCTCTTCCAAGGCGCTGAGAATTACCGGTTTCGACAGGGGGCTCGTACCTGATGTTGATGATGTCAGGGTGAAGTTGCATAATTCTTCCTTATGCTGCCTTTAGAGAGGTATATACATTTCATTTATATTTACACTGATTTGGGTTGGTTGATTAATCGTTTATTTAAATTAACAGCTGTCTAGGGGAGTCCGATATATGATGATAGACAGTGTATAGATGCTTCCATGGTGTTCACGAGAGCCATTACGACACTATGTTCCATGGAATTACACCACACCAGTCTCCCCACTCACTCATATTATTGGGTACATAGACAGTTCATGTGTTTCTTATCATGCAACAGCGATGCAACTGCGTCGACTAAAGCTGCAGCGGCTGAGATAGCACCGAATTAGGAAATGAGTTACATGTCGGCAACCAGGGCCTCTTGGTTCTACCGGGAAGCCGGCCGGCGGTTCATTAGGCGATCAATTCAATAGCACAATCGCCTTACGCATATGTTCTCATGCTGGGCTCAGAGCTTAGGGATACCCCTAGACGATACAAAGCAATCATGAAGCATGCTAAAGCATGGTGAAAGTTAATAGAAGACTGCGAGACAGTCGAGACCGTCGTGGAACTTTCCCTATTCATGGCAATTGAACATACTTCTGGCAATTGTTAGTGGCTACAGGATGCTGCAGGGTATCCATCATCATGGCAACCGGCTATACAGACACAAAGGCCGTCCCGACCTAGCGCAATCGCCAACGATTGCTGAGGTAATAAACGGAGACTTAAGGCACTAAGTCCAGAGCGCGCATTGAGCATCCCAAAGAATCCAACGAATTGCTGCCTACGGCGCATGTGAAGGACGAGAGAAAATGCTCTCATCTGACATCAACGTGGCAAAGAAGTTTAATGACTTCCTCCGAAGCTGCTAGATACCCGAGCGAGTCTTCCCGGCTGAGACATTTTCGGCTTCTGAAAGTTGATACACCGCAGCAGGGTTACCGAGAAAGGCAATGATTGAGGGAATTTACCTTCCCGTTCACAGGGAATGTCTCGTGGTTTCTGTATGGCTTAAGACTGATACGGCAATGATCGTGCAGCTCGCATTAGCTGACGTGGGTGATTGGGAAGTAAGGCACTGCTCTAGGATATGTCTACCCACGCGTATATCATTCCCTTAAATGGATTGTTGAACGTGGGGGGTCCTCTTACGAGTGTGATTTATTGTCGGTTTTCTATTACATTATCGGTGATGGCTATATTGTCTGATTCCTGGGTGTGCCGTAGGTAGATAAAGGAAATCCTTCATAATTATATGTGTAAGAGAATATAAAGAGAAACAACAAGGTAGATAATTACACTTGTTGGAGGTCTAATCCTTTTACAGATGCAGACATTCTTGTTAGCCAGAATAAATAATTCTATAATCACCATCTTTGTCGGCAAACTTTCGACAACAAGTTATCAAGCCGAAGTCCATTGTCTCTGGCGATGTCGGAAAATCACGGGTCGCTTTCTATGTTTCAAACCATGTATATTTGTCAATGATATTCCCTTGGACAACCCACAATGTACACGAGTGGACGAAACATGGACCTATTTCCCCGGTGAGCTTAACAGTGTAAGACAGTGGCTCAAGGGATGCCAATACGGACTCGTACAACTACAAATGCACAATAGGGGATTGTGTGACACAAGTCGGATTCATCTGTCCATCTTCACCTGCATTGTACAGTATAATGCTCTCCTAGTGTACAGAGGACAATAGGCTCCGCTCCCAATTATGAGGACGGCGATTTAAGACGTGCAACTGAGTCTTAACTATAGTCCATATCCTAGGTGGAAACAGTCAATAGATTACCGAGTGGGTTCCAGAAATATAGTATTCCTTTTCTCAGTCTTGAATTCTTCTTGCTGTATGATAGTTACGTGTTCTAGATTCGGCGATATTCTTAAATCTCTGATTAGTGACAGAGAATGCAGATATAACTCTAAGATGATCGTTCAGCTTTTACATGAGGTTTATATTTATTATTGCCCACTCAGCCTTGTCCTTCGATGTGGGGCTCATGTGATGCCAGGTTGTTTCCCTATAGGCAAGGAGGGTCGGCGCTTATGATCGTCGCGCTATCTTCAGCTGACCGTTGCTGTAATCTGTCAAAAGTCGTTCACACGTCTACTAGCATGCTACCACGCGTGGCAGGCTCCCCAAACACAACCAAAGGTTGAGCCATCAATGAGATATCCACATAGTACATGCTAGTCGCCTTGCGATCCAGTGAACAGCGGAATTCCTGCTCAAGATAATGCCGAATTTTCATCTCCTAGGGAAAGGAATCTGGGATTACTGAGGGGAACTAGATAACGCGAAGCCTAATGAAGAAAAGAGGATCAATATGTTAAGTGTCACTTTCAACACTCTCGCAACTAGGACACAATAATTCAATAACCAGGAAGTCAACAATCCCTGACGGTAGATTAGCATACAAGGCACCTTAATCACAGGATCTTTTCGCAATGACTGGACAAGCCGATACCGAAGCCAAAAGTCACAGTACATATACGGTGGGATGGATTTGCGCGCTCCCCAAGGAGCAGACTGCGGCAACGGCCATGCTGGACCAGAAACATCCAGATCTCTCCCTACCACCCAATGACCACAACATTTACACCCTAGGCTCCATCGGCAAGCACAACATCGTCATAGCCTGTCTGCCGAAAGGCAGGTACGGCACTAATTCAGCCGCGGCTGTCGCTACCCAGATGGTACGAACATTCCCATCCATTAGAATTGGCCTCATGGTTGGCATTGGCGGCGGTATCCCGCCCAAGGTCCGACTCGGTGATGTAGTGGTTAGCACACCCTTGGGTGGATTCCCAGGTGTAGTCCAGTGGGACATGGGCAAAACAAAGGACGGCAGCTTCGAGCGGACCGGGTGGCTAAATAATCCACCAACTTCACTCCTCACTGCCTTGACGAAGCTGGAGACAGAACATGACTTGAATGGGACCAAAATACCCGAGTTTCTAGACGAACTAAAGCGGAAATGGCCAAGACTAGCACCGAAGTATCTAAAATACGATTCATTTGAGGATCCTTGGCACGCACATGGTTTACATCATAGGCGGAGCACATGGCAGGTCATATCAACTCTCTGGGAGATGATCCTGACAGTTTTGACTTATCTGTTAGGCTGGCGGATGTTTACTCTTAGAAATCATGGGCCTAAGCAAGTGACAAGTAACGCATTGGACAATGTACGTGATAGGGGCCAATACAAGCCTGAAGATATCCGCGTGCACTATGGCCTCATTGTATCGGGCAATCAAGTAATTAAGGACGCTACATTGCGAGATAAACTTGACCGTGAGTTCGGTGGCCACGTTCTTTGTGTCGAAATGGAAGCAGCGGGGCTAATGAACAATTTCCCTTGCATCGTTATTCGAGGAATCTGTGATTATGCAGACTCTCACAAGAACAAAGAATGGCAGGAACATGCTGCAACTGTAGCCGCAGCGTTTACAAAGGAGCTGCTAGAATATGTACAACCATCTGAGGTTGATGAAGAACGTCCAGTGAAGGAATTCCTCGGCCAAAGTCAGTCATTCTCAACCTATTTTTGCCGGATGGATGTTGGGCTTCTAATAGAACCACAGTTTTTGACACCGTGTCCAGGAATGAGGTCGACATTAAAGCGGTAAAATCCAAACTGGACAAGAAAGAGGACCGGGACATTCTTAACTGGCTTACACCAATCGACTACGGTCCTCAACAAAGTGATATCTTCAGGAGGCGACAACCAGGGACTGGCCAATGGCTCCTGCACTCGGTAGAATTCCAGCAATGGCTTAATACAAGCCACCAAACATTGTTTTGTCCAGGTATTCCTGGGGCAGGGAAGACGATTCTCACATCTGTAGTGGCCAACACTCTTACCAACTTGTATTCCCAAGATTCATCTGTTGGAGTCGCATATATATATTGCAACTTCCAGCGGAAGGACGAACAGAATATTGACCACTTACTTACAAGTCTTCTGAAACAACTAGCTGAGAGCTGCCTTTCCTTACCGGAGAGCGTGAAAAGCTTATTTAATCACAACAAAGCCCGGAAAACCCGGCCATCACTAGAAGATATATTGAGTGCTCTCCACTCCGTTGCTGCAAAGTATTTGAGGGTTTTCATTATTGTCGATGCGCTTGATGAATGTCAAACATCGGAAGGCTGTCGGGTGAAATTTCTTTCCGAAATATTACGTCTCCAAGAGAAAAATGGAGCAAATATATTCGCAACCTCTCGAATAGACGATGATATTGGGGAGACATTTTCCAAGGCTATGAGGCTGGAAATATATGCAAGAGATAACGACTTAGATATGTATTTGGACGAGAGGATGCGACTCCAAAACTCAGATATTTTCGACGATACCGTTAGAAGCACAATCAAGAGAGATGTCATCAAAGGAACTGATGGGATGTAAGCCACATGTCCCACAATTACGACCACTCTGCACTTGGTTAATGTCTAATATAGGTTTTTACTGGCAGAGCTACATATGAATTCACTATTATCGCTACCAACGAGAGGGCATGTTAAAAACGCCCTGCAGAATCTTGCCAGGGGAATAGAGAAGCTAGACGAAACTTATGAGCATGCCATGGAGAGAATTGAGGACCATGGCAAAGAAAGTCGAGACTTAGCAAAACGAATCCTGGCATGGATTGTCTATGCTAGAAGGCCTCTTTTACTTTAGAGCTTCAGCATGCCCTTGCGATTAGGCCGCATTCTGTGGAACTGGATGAAGACTACATTCCAAGCATTAATCTCCTGCGATCTCTGTGTGTTGGGCTAGTCGCAATCGATGAGGAAAGTGGCATCATCCGATTGGTCCACTACACCACACAAGAATATTTCCAAAGGACACAACAGCGGTGGTTCCTGGGTGGGGAGTCGGAAATCACAAGATCCTGCGTCACATACTTATCATTCAGTGCTTTTCAGAGCGGGCCTTGCGACACATACGAAGAAATCGAAAAGCGGCTGCGGTCATATCCACTCTATTACTACGCCGCACAATGCTGGGGACATCATGCTCGTGAAGCTTTGACTCTATGCCCTGAAGTTATAGAATTTCTAATTTGTGACATGAAGGTAGAAGCATCGACCCAGGCACTGATGATTCCCGAGTTGTCGCAATGGCATATAGAGCACTATTACGACAAATTTCCGAGGCAAGTGACAGGGCTTCACTTAGCAGCATATTTTGGGGTTGAAGAAGCTGTTAAAACTTTTTTCCAAAAACGAGTCAACCCTGACGCAATTGATAGCTATGGCCGAACCCCATTATCATATGCTTCACAGAATGGACACAGCACGATCATCAAGCTGCTCCTTGAGCAAGGTGTCGATGCAGACTCGCTGAGCGATTATGGGCTAACACCGCTGTTGTGGGCTATGTTATACGGGCAAATTACAATAGCCGAGCAACTACTAGCGACGGGAAGAGTCAACCCAGACTCCAAGGACAGCAGTGGACGAACACCTCTACTAGTGGCAGCAAGAGGCGGGCATAAATCGATAGTGGAGCAACTACTAGCAACGGGAAGAGTTGACCCAGACTCCAAGGACAACAGGGGACGAACACCTCTACTAATCGCAGCGCGACGGGGGCATATAGCAATAGTAGAGCAACTACTTGCGATAAGAGGAGTTGACCCAGACTCCAAAGAAAGCAAGGGTGGCACGCCTCTATCATTTGCAGCATTAAATGGGCACACTGCAATAGTAGAGCATCTACTAGCAACAAGGAGAGTCGACTTGGACTCCAAGGACAGCAAGGGGCGAACGCCCCTATTATTGGCAGCATTGGCGGGGCATATATCAGTAGTGGAGCAGCTCGTGGCGACGGATAAAGTTCACTTGGACTCCAAAGACTCTAAGTTTGGACAGACATCGCTTTCATTAGCTGCAGAAAATGGCCATGAGGCAGTAGTCAAGCTACTCCTCGAGAAGGGGGCTGATCCGGAGTCTAAGGACTCTGAATTCGGAGAGACGCCACTGTCGTTGGCTGCAGAGAACGGACATGAAGCAGTAGTTAGGCTACTCCTCGAGAAGGGGGCTGACCTGAACTCCAAAGACTTCAAATACGGTCAGACGTCGCTATCGTTAGCTGCAGAGAGTGGACATGAGGCAGTGGTTGAGCTGCTGCTCGGTATGGAGAAGACAAAGCCCGATGTGAAAGATAACTGTGGCCGAACACCATTGTTCTATGCGACTAAATATGGTTATGACTCGATAGTAACAGCCATACTCACTAGCAGTGTCGTTGATCCGAATCAGGCAGACTACTATGGTTCGACGCCGTTATCAATAGCGGTACGAAACTCTCATGCAAAGGTAGTAAAGGTCCTGCTAGCTACTGAACTCGTTGCTTGTGACTCTCGGGATCGTTTTGGACGAACTGTACTCTGGTGGGCCAAAAGGAGTGGCAATGCTGGTATCGAGAAGATGTTGTTTGATTATACAGAGAAGAGAGGGATATTGCTGTGTGGTGATGAAAACTGTAAGGTGACATCGAGATCGCATGACCCGACATCGAGATGGTGTGACGTATGTACCTTGAGCATTTCAGAAGATAGAGTCTATTATCGATGCAGAATTTGCAACGGAGGGGATTTTGACATCTGTCCAGAGTGCTATGAGCTTGGGGGCCGTTGTTTGCAAGATGGTCATAAAATGACCCAAGTAAGGGTTCAATAATGTGACTAAGTATATGATAGCTCAGGTTTGCAGAATTTTTGACAATTAAATTATCTGAGAGGGAGTTCACGGATAGATTGGTAATAGAATCAAAGAAACAGCAAAATGTTCCAAACCAGAATATCTCAACGACACCCCTTAGGGCTGCTATCAGACATATTTCTACGTACCTTATTTCTATACTCCACACGGCGGGTCACTCCCAATATAGAATATACCCAAACAAGTTTAGCGCATCATCGAAAAGCCTGTGCACGGTGGGTGCACCACCAGCTGCAAAAACCTCAAATACAACCCCAACAAAACAACAACCCCTAAAATCCAAAATACACCATGCCCCGCGTCCCCACAACCAGAGAGGTTGTGCCCGGTGCCCCCGTCAACATCATTTTAAAAGCTGACCAGCCAACCGGTCGCACCGTCTCAGGAACCATCGCCGACGTACTCACCCGCGGAAACCATCCCCGGGGGATCAAAGTCCGGCTCACGGATGGCCGGGTAGGGCGAGTGCAATCCATGGGGACGGGGGGTTCTTGTCCTCCACCTGACCCAACACAGGGACAGAGGATAAGAAGGACTACCTCTGAAGCAGAGCTCCCTTCGCAGAATATCGGTCTAGATGCATATATGGTTAGTGCAAGACCGCGGCGGGGTGCACGTCGGGATGAATCTCAACAGCCCGTGCATGATGGTCCGGTGGTGACTTGTCCGGTCTGTGGGGTGTTTGAGGGTGATGAGACTGCTGTTGCGCATCATGTCGCTGGGCATTTTGCGGATTAATTTTTTCTTTTTGGGAAATTTGGGGTTGAGGTACTCTTGAGATGGACTGCTGTTAGGTTATGGTTTGGCTTGTTTGGATGCTTTGAATGTATGGTTTCTGGACATATTAGTATATTTACGATGGCCTATTTCAATAATATGGATTTGGCATTAGTCTACCAGAGTTTGATAATTGCGTGAGGTGTCACCCCGCACACACAACACGTGCTGATCGTCATGACATCGAGGATTCAGGCACTCTTCTCCAACGCTTCCGATACCCAGCCCATATTGGCGGAAGACAGGCCACAGTCACCGCTAAATATCGTTAGAATCGCCGTTTCACGAGGAGGGGAACACTGACCAACAACACATTCTACATGGCTCCAAATTGCAAGCCAACGCTATTCAGATACACATATTAGCCTTGGTGATCGCAGATCCCCCCAAAACCATACATAAACGAGATATAAGGGGACAGACCTGGTTTATTGGGCCTAGGAAATCGTCTCCTGCCCGAGAGGCATGGATTGCTCGGACAAGTGAAAATGCGATCTGATGAGTTTTGTCAGACTATAATCCCATCGCCAGTAATGCTGCAATAGAGAGGTACGAGGGCAGTTTGTTACAATTATCCATCCCAGCGCGAATACTACGACAAGACCCGCTTTCTGCTTTTTTGTTGCCGGGAGTTCAAACAGGTGTCGAGTCGGGAGGATGACGACTGCGCCAAGAATGTCAGTTTAACACAATTGTATTCTATACTTGGCCAGTGCATACTCATCACATCAGACAGGGTGTCCAAGGCTGTCGTGCCATAGAGCTTGCCTGGTTCTCTGGAATTCCCGGAGACACAGCTATCTGTGGTCGGTCAACAAACCATTTACTTGATCAAAAGCACAAGGCGGTGGAGTTCTTGCTACCATTGTCGATTGAGAAGTTAAGTCCAAAAGGCAGGCATCCGAAGAATTGTATAAGAAAACATCCGACGAGATTCATTACCGTGAAGCCGAAGACGATGTACCAGCTTGATAAAACGCGTCAGAAGACGATAGTACATCAACACCACAAGTCAGATAATATTGTCGCAACGTACCCTTCCATATAAACTGGGATTGGCAACATAATTGGCCGAAGAAAGAAAAGCATCGAAAACTTAACGCACCATACCGTAAGCCAAAAGATGATGAGAGAGGCCTGACTATGTTAGCGGGCGTTAACCAGTAGGGAAATTGACTACAAAGCAAAGCTACGTACAAAAGAGTATCGAAGTACCACTGTCACATTTTCTCTCAGGGCTGGACTTTCCGTTAGAGCGTTCCCGAAATCCGCGCTGTTCTGCGCTGCGTTAAACGCGTCGATGTATGGTGAAACGGCGGCTGTGTGGATGGCTGTTCCGACCGACAGGAGAGCGAACGACGAAAAGGCGAAGTAATCGTCAACTTTCAGACGCTCGCGAATTGAAATCCTCGAGGCAACGCGAAGGGCCATTAGAATTAGAGCAATCAGATAAAGGCCCCAGAATAGGACCTGCGCGAGGCAGAAGGATCAGTGTTACGGTTCAATTGCGGTCAGGGACCCGGGGGTGTCATTACATACATAGTCTCGCCATTTCTCCATTCCCCGTCTCCTTTCCTGTTCTCAACAATTGCGTGTATAATTATGCATCTGTGGAGGGTTATGATTGCGACAGGGGAACTGTACGATCTCCGTTCTCTTTCGGCTGATCATCTCCGAGACACTGGGGTAAGGACAGGGTCTGCACGCGCAGCGTGACAATTGGAAACATGTCTGGAACTCTAGCTTTTAAGTAAAATGAGGGGAACACAATGTCCGGGGAAGCTTAAACCCAGTGGCTTACTCCCGATCGACATTATTCGCCGAATCAGAAAGATGGTCGAGAGAAGCTGAAGATGATCGAGTTTAAGGGTGGCAAAGGCACATGATGACGCAGCCATCGTTCCTTCGGGTCCTTTTCCAAGCTCTCCATTTGCTACTTTTGCTTTTTCTCAGGGTCAATCAATAAACCCAAGTCCTTTTAGGGGATCTGCCAAATACTCCGCTCCATGAGGATCCCCTTTCTCAGCGACCGGCATTGTGAAAACATATCTCCCTTCACTTCCATGAAATCCTATCTATCCTCACACCTTCACCTTAAACAATGCGGTCGCTCAGGCAATCAAACTTCTTGTCTTCCACACGCAATTGAACTAGAACATGTAGATGAAGGTAATCGTAGAAGCTATGTTGCACATCGCGTTCCTGCATTCTACACGCCAGTTTATTCTCCGAGATTCGTCTATGGATGCGTGCTGTCAGCATCCATCGGGGGAATTCTCTTCGGATACGACACCGGCATCATTTCAAGCGCTCTTGTTGTATTCCATAGAGATCTGGGCCATGATCTCAGCAGGGAAGAGAAGCAACTCTTGACCAGTCTTACCAGCGGTGGTGCTTTTATCGGAGCATTGATCGCGGCCCTCACCACAGATGCTGTATGTTGCTCCCTTCAAGCCTTCTTCAACTACGTTGTTCCAGCTTGATATACCCAAAAACAAATCTAACCCTGCTTAACAGATCGGACGAAAAATGGTCATAGGACTCGGGTGCATCTGGTTCACCGTCGGCTCCGTCCTCGCATCATCTGCATACTCAGTTGCCCTAATGTCCATCGCGCGATTCATCATCGGGGTAGGCATGGGCCTCGAAACCATGGTAATCAGAACACCCTACACGATGCCTCACACCATGCCTAACACACCACACAGGTAACTCCAATCTACATCTCCGAACTCTCCCCCTCCTCGCGCCGCGGTCGCATGATCACCGTCTACTCGCTAGCAGTGACAGGCGGCCAAGCCCTCGCCTACGCAGTCGGGTCTATATTCAGCCTCGTCTCGCAAGGCTGGCGCTACATGTTCGCTTTCGGCGCCATCCCAGCCCTAATCCAAGTCGCGCTGTTCCCCATCTACCCCGGAACCCCGCGCCACCTCATCTACCGGAACCAAACAGCAGACGCCATCATGGTGCTACAACAGATCTACCCACACGCGCCCCCCTCCGACATCCAGACCCTTGTTCAAACCATCCAAGACGACGTCAACCGCTCCGTATCCTTCGACCAGGGGATCCGACGCGCATTCTGGTCCTGGAAACAACTGCACACCGTCCCGTCGCATCTCCGATCGCTTATCACGGCTTGCGGCCTCATGGCGCTGCAACAGCTCTCCGGTTTCAATTCGCTGATGTACTACTCCGCCACGCTCTTCAATATAATGGGGTTCTCGAGACCAATCGAAGCGGGTCTTATCGTCTCCGGGACGAACTTCATCTTCACGGCCCTCTCTCTCAAATTCGTAGACCTAGGCCGTCGGCGCTTATTGATTGGCACTGTGTGGGGATTACCAGTTGCGCTGGCCATGGCTGCGGGCGCGTTCTCGAAGATCAACATCGATACGAATCTAGAGCTTGTGGCGACCCCGCCGCTATGGGCGAAGGTCCTTGCCATCGTTTCCTTTGCGGTATTCGTGGCGTTTTATGCGATCGCATTGGGCAATGTGCCCTGGTTGGCGAACGAGTTTTTGGCCCTGGAGGTCAGGGCCGTTGGGACGGCTATGTTGACTATGGTTTGTTGTATGTGGTTCCATCTTTACTTGGTTGTTGTGGGGTTGCGTTTTGGACTGGAAACAGTGCGTGCCATGCTGACTTCTCAATGAATAGGGGGCTCGAATATTCTGGTTTCGGCGACTTTTCTTTCGCTTGTGAGTGCGATCTCGGCGTCGGGTGCGTTTGGGCTCTATGCTGGGGTTTGTTTTGTTGGGTGGGTGTTCATTATTTTCACGTATCCGGAAACAGCTGGGTTAGGGCTGGAGAGTGTGCGGCAGGTGTTTGAGCATGGGTTTGGTGTTCGGTACGCGAATCAGCTGCAGGGGCTTCGGTGGATAGATGCGGCGTTATGAGCTCATGGTTTGGATGTCGATGTATATATCTTTTATGTTAATGTAGATTTTCTACGAAAGGCATTATTTGCCTTCTCTCTAGTCGTGATGAAATGATATTGATCGTGCGGGCCAGTATATGCCTAACATTGATTGCTGAAACTTCTCCATCTAACGTTCAGTCATGATATGTACCAGTGACAAATTCCATGTAACTATCAACAAAACGCCTACGTGAATATATGTCATTTCCTTTCCAACAGGGCCGGGATGAGTGCAGCCGTTCCTTTCAGTAAATATGCCTATATCGACATGTTGGCTGGTTTTTATGTTTTGATCTCTGCGGTGGGTATCCATAGTCATACCGTCAGATTATATCAACAGGGGTGAGGTTCCAAGTTTGAGAGTAGTTCCAAATTTCTGAAGCTCCCTTACCGCGCAAGGGATTCTGGCATCCAGAATCGACCGCTGTCAAGGACGCTATTCAAGTCGATATGATCCATGGTTGGTCGTAAGCCAAGATCCATCACATCGCGCGCGACGGCCTTGATCTGGCGGACGATGGCCTGGGAAATGGCCCACGTACGGCCGAGAGATTTGAAGACTCCAATCGTGAGCGTGAGTCGGTCTCGACTCGGATCGGGCATTTGTCCGGCTTTCACGGAGCAGGCAGCCAGCTGCACAATAGAACTCATTACTAGAGCACAGATAAAGAAAGGAGTATGTTTCACGACTGGCATGCGAATAGACGCCAACGAAGAAATTTCACTGGCCGCTTTTACGGCCTTCATCGCGTGTGCATGATGCGAGAACGCAGGGATGCTGCAAGGGCCATGATGGCCACAGATGACTTCCGCAGCCATCGCCGGCGACGACAGCAAGTCGGACCTTGGGAAGTGAAGGTAGATCGCCGCACCATTGACGACCATGGTCGCCTGGAACATCATCTCATCTACAGAGCCATCCGAACGCAGCAATTCGGATTTAGATTCCGGCAGGTGGTGGAACCAACTGGTGATCCGCGCGTCGATGGCCTCTACATGGTCCTGCTGGCCTTCCACCATGTCTTGAATAGACACCACTCGCGCAAGAATACGAGCCGCCTCAACACGGTAAGTGAAAGAGGAGAAATCTCTCTCCTCATCGGCGAATACACGTTCATCGAACTGCGCAATTGTCGGGGCAGGCGGTGGCGCCAATCCATCCTGATATATACGCTCCTCACAGGGAAGCCCCACCTCAAGCGGAATCAGCCCAGTGCGAGCGACTCGCTGGAGTCCAAGTGCAGTCAGCATGTTCTCGATGATGTACAATTCCCACCACGTGCGCCTCAGGCTCTCCTCTCGCACCGGGTCGCCCTCGCTCATCGTTGCTGCGTAGCTTTGGTTGTTTAGACCCAATTCAAAGGCTATATTCACAGCCGTGGCAAGGCAATCTCCAGCCTCGGGGCGCTCGTTGCGCGAATGGAGTACAATGGCCAGTAGCAGAAGCGCCTGAAGCTTCTCTATACAGGAATCCTGCTCCATGACAGACGACATTACGTTGGGTCGGTAATTTTCGCTAGAGGCGGCCGGGGTAAAGTGTGATCCGATAAACTTGATGACATGGTCGAGGTAGGGTGGGACGTAGGAGCGATACAAATAACGAAGGGGAGGTAGAATCGGATGCGAGGGATGGAAATATGTATAGTAAATATCGATTAAGTAGCCATCACCGGGGACAGCGGACGAGGAATCCGGAGTAAGCGGCTCGTTGTGTAATGGGACGGGTTGCGAGGAGCCGGACTTCTCGGTCAAACCGGGGCTTCCCGAGGACGGGGTCGTCAAGGTGGCGGTTGGCATGTACTGGAAGCCGTTCTGCAGGCTGTTCCAGTCGGGAGGAATGTTGACCAAGCCAACCGACTGGGGGTCGAAGGAGGCCGCCAGATCCTCGGCCGTTTCATCGGGGGACGGGTTGGCACGCCGTTTCTTTGACGGGCCTTTGTACCCGCGGCGCGAAGGAGTATATTGGCACTCTGATCCGGTAGCCGCACAGCGGCCACACACAGGAGTTCTCCCGTCACATTTAAGATGCTTATGCCGGCAGAGGAGACAGGCCAGGAGCGAAGGGCCAGCCTTCGGAGGCCCTGGGTTTTTAGTCGCGACAAATGGTTCGTTCATCGTGAAGAACTAGCTCGGAGCATGAGTTGACCAAATTTGCTAGTTAAATCCCCATATACGATTGAGGAATGGGATAAAAGGAAATCAATTAGCTCCAGAACCAATTGATGAATAATGAAAGAAGAGGTGACACTTTGTGTAATTGTGGCGTGAGGCGGGGAATCAATCACTTTTTTTGGTTGGGGATGGGCGAGAGTGACCAACACACAAAGAGATGGGAAAAGGGGCGGGGGAAAAAGAAGAACGGAGTACAAGAACTGAAGGAGAGACTCGGAGATGCAAAGAAATAGGACCACCAGAGAAATGGACACGAACAGGTGATCAAGGGATTTTAATGATGAAGATAAAGAAAAGAAAGAAAGGAACCATTAGTCAGGGGAGGAGAAGGTCGAACATGGAATATACAAAAGCAATCCAATCAGATGGGGAACCTGCTTTAGCGCCGTTGTACTTTTTTTGGGGCGAAGCAAGCTGTATGTACCGTGTGTATCAATGTACCATGGACAACGGCGTGTATCTTACAGGTAACCGGACACCACCCAATTCTCTCCCCCACACTCCGTCGGAAACTTGGTCCAACAATGTGATGTGGTGGATATATAGGTTAAATTGTACCGGGTCAATCAAATCAGACGACCTGAAGTGAAACACGGACATTAGTGCAAAAAAACTAGTTGAGTGCACATCTGACAAGTTTGACGGCGTCAGAATGACCTTGAAACGGGTTTCAGCTTAGTCACCTCCCTCGCTGACTGATCCATTACCGTTACTGCCTCAGGTACTCCAGTCTAACCCAACGAGGAACCAACAAACAGGTGTCACTTGCGACCGGCCGATCTCGACCTCCGTCCAGCGACTGAGGTACAACAAGGTACATACTATCACTTCCTCCTCTATATCTACCCACCAACCTCCCCTCATTGGAGCTTGGTTCTTCCTACCCACTTGGAGTTAAGAAGGTAGGTCTCTCGCCATACATCAGTACTCCCTCCTATACCATTATCTATGCCATCTAAATTGCAACGATGATACTACAATCAACTGATTACTGACGTGGCTTCTCATAGTAGCAACCATCCGTTCTCTTCGTTTCCGAAGAAGTCAATTGGCCTTGCTTTCCTTTTATACTCCAATTCCATAACGCCCCACAACCGTCACGATGATTTCCGATGACGACCTTCACCGTCTTGCTGTCTTTCTCGGCTCTTGCGCGATGATGATGATTGTTCTCTACCACTTCCTCGAAGTCAATGCCAAGGATAGTGGAGTCGAGGATGCAAGTGATGTGAAGAAGTCCGCCGCTGCGTCTCAGGAGTCAGCTGCTGCTAGCCCTTCGACAGTACCCGCAGCGACCGCCGGCGGTTCGTCAGCCATCGGAGGAGAGAAAGACCGGTAGTGGCTATCTTGATTTCTGTTAGCGTATTTCCTTTCTTTTCTCGTTTTGATACAGTTTGCCTTTGGTTCCGACGGTGAAGAATACGGTACAAGCGCAACGATAATGGATACCCCTAAGGTCTTGGTTGGAGCAATAGCAGGCCAGTACATGATCCGCATGGGTGTGATTACGTCGGTCCATGAAATGCATCCCTATTGTACAACTCACTAGACGACTAAGTCTTCTAGCGATGGTAAACTGCCTTGCAATGGGGTGAAAGAATAATGTACACAGAATATTCGGATCGCAACCAGCCCAAACGCCACTTCCTGGAATCGACACCAACCCTGTGCAATGTAGGATAGGATACGAAACCAATATATGCAATGGGGTATCACATGTGTTTTTCTAGCTATCGATTTTCACCTCGTAAATATCCTCCTCATTGCTCACCCTCTCATTCCGGGCGGGGGTGGCCAACTGACATCCGCCGGGATCTAATCCAACCCCAATCTGTTCTTTGAGCCTCTGGACTGCCTTGAAAATTCCGTGGGCCTTGTCGCGCTGTGTATTATAGCCATGTACGCGATTGAATGCTCGGATTGACGATTGATGAGCTGGAAAGATAAGTGAATCCTCACCGCCCCCTATAAGGGACTCTGGGATAGTCGAAGGAACCGGGCTGTGGCCAGGAGTACCTTGAACTAAAAGCATAAATCAAGTATTAATAATCAATCCTGTAGATCGGAGATCACGTTGAAAAGCAATCAGTCAGATGCTTTCTCACCAGTTCCAGGCACTGATGGTCCATCACCCAACTTCCAGGCAATGGATTCAAGATGAGTATTTCGAATGTGCTTCACCAGTTCGGCTGCAGGGAACTTGTCATCGCAGGTGCAACCCTTCCATGCGCAGGTGAGAGCGTATGGTACGTGCACTTTGTAAATATGTTTTGCGAGCATTTCCAGGTTATGAAGTTCAGCGTTACAGCTGTCCCATTCACAGGAATAAACCTGATAAGAAACCGGAGGAGTGCGAGCGGGAGGAGCCACCACCTGGACTTTTGAGCTCCCTGGAGGGCGTCCTGGAGGGCGTCCCGGAGGGCGTCCCGGCGGCCTTCCAGGTCTCCTCCCAGCCATCGTCCCTGACTGAATACTTGGACTTTTTTTAGGCACCTGTACTATGAATTTACGCACAGACTGTGGTTTCGTCGGCACTGGCGACTGTGGTTGAATTGGTTCTGGGGTTTGTGAGTGTTGCTGGTTGAGGTGTTGCAACTGAGGTGGTGGTGGAGATGGTGGTTGCACGGGTTGGCTTTGTGTTTGTATGGTTGGCGCGGGCGTGCCGTGTAATGACGGTTCCTTTGGCGGAGCGGAAACTTGCATCGGTGCCCGAGGCGGGTCACGTGGTTTCTTCATGCGCTGCATATCGACCATGTCCCAACGGAAGGTTTCCAAGTCGGATGATGTATCGACATGGACAAAAACATCGCGCAAGCGTGAAAGGTGATGGTTTAATGCTGGTTCCGTTGGATGACGCCCGGCTGCGATTAACACATCTCTGGCAATCGTCCGCGAGTCATAACTGAGTTTTTCAGCAGCATCTAGCTTGTTTAAGGGTTTGACAATATCCGCGCGGTTCTTGAGGAATGATTTGTCTGTAGTATCACGGGGGCTGAAGGAAAAGGACGAGAGATTATCTTTTGAGACAGGTTTCGACATGGCGGGAGTAACCGTAGGTGTTATGCCGTGCTGGTTTGATGGTGTAAAAGTGTCTGTACGGCGCCTTTTCGTATCATGGCCATAGTCTGACGTTTGGGGTGTAGATTTCCATAGAGTATTGGAATAAGTGAGGGGCTGGTGAGAGGCCTGTCCTTGGGAGGTCACTGGAGCAGTTGACGGCGTTGAGTAAGCTGGTGGTCCCTGGTAAGAACCTGGCATGGGAGAGGCAGACTGGTACTGGGTGCTGGTATCTGCATAAGGAGCATTTATTCTCATATATTCTTGGTTAGGTAGCTGATATGGGGAGTGAAAATAGCCGGAAGGGTTGACCGTGGCAGCTTTTATTGCTGGCGGCACACCGAGATACGGAGCTGGGTCTCCATGTACCGGTCCAGAAGCAGGTCCATATTTGTGGTCAACGTGATATAAGTCCGGTCGTGGATAATTCGAAAGCCAGTCGTATCCATCGTTTGACATTTTGAAAAACCAACGCCACGCTATTAAAGATCCTCAATTAAAGCACTATTTAGTCTTTCAGCATGACGGAAATGGCAAGAATATGAGATCATATGCATTAGTCGAAGCGATTATCACTCCCACTTGCAATTTATTGAGGACAGTGTGCTAACCACATATAGATATTAGGTAGATAATGATTCTGGCGCGCATCGCGATGATCTTCCAATAGTGAGACACGATGACTTCTACTTCTGTTAACTCTCACCGCCTACTAGTTTTTATCCCAATGGCTGAGAAACATGAGCACATGCAAGGGCAGAAAAATAAAGCGCGCAGGCGGTGTCCCTGAAACTTTACTATGTAGGCGACCAAGGGAGCTGGCAATCTTCTAGTCCCACAGCAGCCAATGACGGGACAAACCCTACGCTATGTCATGTGACGCACATTAGCGCAAGGCTCACATCTTCCACTGGCACCTTCCTACCACAACCACGTTTACTCACGACCCAGAGGCTCAAAAAGATGACCATCATGTACCACAACTATGTATACATGTTCATTCTGTCGACCTGTTGAAGCTTCGACTCCCATCCTGATTTCAACAAGGGCCGTGGGACAAGATCATCAGCTATGACGCCTGAAGTAGGTTCAAAGTCCAACGACACTGGATTGTATTCATCCCTCCATGATCGGCATCTCCAGGCCTAAGCTCGACAACGATTGGATCAGGTCCTGGGGCGCGTCGAAATGGGACATGAAGCTGCCAATGCTTAGTCTGCTTAGGAGACTTTGCGTTTTGTCTGTCGTGTTGCAAATAGGGTGATTCCCCGTGAGAGCACGCGAGATGCTCGAAATGAGATACAATAAACCTATTATGATCAGGCTTGTATCTTATTTTTCTCAAGAGACCGACGCACCCTGCACCATAGGCGTATCCCTCATCAGCCTATAGCCGCATCTGATGAGTCCTTTCAATGTTCAAAAGTTCATTTGGCTGCAGGTTATCGCTGAATATGATCTCCACCCCTTTCCAAAACTGCCCGACACACCTTGATCCGACAACTGCCACATGCGTAGCAAAGCAAATCCCCATCCCTCTTGATATTCCCCAAGTCTATCCCCATTTAGCGCCACATTATCTCCTTATCAATCCCGTCTCTGACGGATCAGTGGTTGAAGAGGTAAACGGATGGCGCAGAAGGAATTGCAGCAACAAATCTGGTAAAACCAGTGGTTGATCTGCCTTGCTTGCAGACTCGCACTGATGCGTTGGCTAGGAAGCTGTGAGTTTGAGAGTGAGACACATTACATTGTAAGAATTAGGCTTGGCTTTCTATGGGATTTCCTATGATAGTCGATTGAATGAATCTTATTTGAACTGAATTGGATTTTTCCTTCTCGTGTCCCTTCGTCCAAGTAGTATATTTAATTAGACTTAGTGTAATCGTGTTTGCAAGGATAAATATATGCTGCTTGCCTCAATGTTCCTTGCGTCAACTGCCCTGTTCCATATATCTAACCACTGCAAGTTGTCCCGTAAAAGGAAAATGGATGTATTATGTATATAAATACGAACTTTAATAGTACAAGAAGAGAAACTGCGCTAAACCGCAGAACAAACCATCGTGAGCGACATCGTAAAGCCCCAGGTGATAAGCTGAGCCGACAATCTTATTGTCCCCGAACGCATTGAATTGCCGACATCCCATCCTGTACGCAGCAGCGGGAATGATCATGACCAGATCAGAGCACTTCCCACTCACTCACTCACTATGACCGACGCATTTTCCCCAAGCCGGCAGTCCACATCCCACCCCAATGAACAGATACAGTAGGAAAACAATCACTACCCCCAAAAGCACCATCAACTTTATATTCTTCCACCACATCCGCCTCCTTAATCCCCGACTCCGGATGCGAAAATCGTGCGCAGTCCCACCCAACCGATCTGTCTTATCAACAAGCAGATCAATCCTCTCCCCACGCTCCAGCACCCGCTCAATATTCTCCGTCATGATATCTCTCACACTATCGATTTCTCTGCGGGCTGAGGCGAGCGAGTCCGACGGCGGGGCGGTATTATACGTCTGGAGGAGGGAGCGGAGCTCATTGTTGAATGCGGCGCAGCCGTAGGCCGGTAGGGCGGCGAAATCAGTGCTGGAAGGTGGGTAGGTGGATAGGAATTTGCGTTTCATTTCCAGGAGAAACGCGAATGGAATGCGACGGCCTTGTTCAGCGGTCGCGACCACGATATAGCTTAGCGGAGCGTAGGAGTTGGGTTCCTGGCGGAAGCTGGAATCGTCGCTTGCCCCTGTGGGCGAGTCGGCGATGTAGTGCACGAAGAGGCGTTCATGGGTGTAGGTGAGCTTTTGTGATTTTTCGTGCGTGATTTTGGGGAGAATTATGGAGGCGAGGGAGGAGGCGGAGGTTGAGGAAGTTCCGGGGGAGGAGTGCTCTGCAAGAATTGTGGTGCGGTGAGCTATGCAAGTACTAGAGAGATTTTAATATATTAGCCTTGGATCGGGGGTGGTTATAAGATGTGAAGATTGTGTGGTAGATAGGTTATAGACGTACTAGAGCAGGAAGCTCGGGGGCTTTGAGGATGAGGCCATGGTGACTGCTTTTTCTGTACCGGAGTGTAACAGTAAAATAGAGGACTGCTCCTGAAAGAATGAGTGAAAGCTACACAAATTACTTGTTCGCCGGCCCAGGGACTTTGGTGGGCGCCTAGTGGAGATAAGGTTGTAAGTAGAAAGAAATCGGAGGTGTTGATAATCGCAATGCCGTGACGTCGGCACGCCAAGAACCCCGGATTCAGTCACGTGAAATTATACTTAATTCCCTTTCCGACAGAATAGCAGACACGATAAGCAAAAATCCTCATTGTTCTCATTACTTATGAAATTCGATCGTCACTGTTTCATGGAATACTTCTGTATATTGTCCCCGAGTTTATTCGTAAGTTGTGTTGTTTTATCTTTCCGCAGGCGGAGGACTGGGACAAGCCTCGTTCAAATCCATTTCCTCAAAATCACTCAAGGGATCAGACTGGCTCAATGTGTCCATAACGACAGTGTCACTGCCATCGCTGTCACAGTCAAAGGAAAACTCGTCGTCGCCATCGGCCGATGAGTTCAACAAGAAGGAAATGTCGTCAACTGTTTCGTAGCCTTCAAGTGATGCTGGCTCCTCGTGACTGCTGTCTCTACCCTTTTCTATCTGAGAACTAACAGTCATTGACTGTATAGACATGACATCTGTTCCATAACCATCAGTGGTCTCGTGGGACGCGCCTTGGACAGTACTCTCTATCTCTCCAGTGCCTATGATCGAGAATGAATCGGCCGTTGACGCTGTACTACCTAAGTGAACGTCTGGACCTGGTGTAGAGAAACCCCCTGTTTCTAAGATGGGGATATCTTGGTCCATGAAGACCCCTCCCGTTCCATCATCATTCCCCCCAGCCCATAGCGGTAGATATTTGAGTTCATTTTCTGTCAGACAGGTAACAGTGTCGGTTCTCTCGATCGAGCCTCTACCCAGCTCAAACATGTCACTTGCGTACTTGGTCACATATAGCCGTACATCTGAAATAAACATGTCCAGTTTAAATAGGCCTTCACGCTTTGATTGAGATCCGCGTAACCAGGTCGCTGGGTCATAGTCGTCCACTATATCCCAGGGGTACCCTGCTTGTACTTGGTAACGGGGACCCTGGGGGTTCACACGAAAGTTGAATTTGTCCACCATCTCACATAGCTCACTACGTGTCACCGGCCGGATTTTCGCGTCGGCATGCGTCCTGAAAGCTGGCACCCAATCTCCCAAGTCGGCAATGGTAGAATCCCAAAACAACTCATTGACACCTGAAAAGTCGCTTTCAGTAAACGGTTCGTTCATGAGGTTCTTCCAGAATGTTCTGCTGAGCACGCGTTCAGGGTAGCGCATTGAGCTATAGGCATATTTATAGTGTGTCGAACGATCTTTACCCATACTCCCGATCACTGCTGGTAGCCAAATGCCGTTTCCTCTCTCCAGCCATTGCACAATACGTGCTCGGACATACTCCTTGCAGGTCAGGACGAGTTCGGTCATGAGAATTTCCTCCCAATAGGTCTCTGGATTGAACTTGGATAAGTGCAGAAAGCTTGGTAGTTCAAAAAGCCATTTCATCTCAGAGCCTGCTAGACCGATGAATCGATTAATAACATACTCCAGGAAGCCCTTGCTTGCATATTCAATGCGTTGGAGCTCGTCATCGTCCAACAACGGCTCCCGGAGACGCCCATGAAAGGTCCATTGCGGTCTACCTGGTAAAGCTGGTTTGTCAGAGTTCGCTAACAAAAGCAGTGCCTCCTCCCCGACAAGGACCGAAAATGCGTCACGACAAAGATAGTCACGCTGTACTCCACAGCCGATTTTGTAAGCAATTTCGGGGTGGTACTCTATGAGACGAGCATTCTCCGAGTCGTAGAGCCAGGATATTATGAGATCGCTGATTTTTGGCACGGTAGCTACTCCAAACAGTCTAGCAAGTGCGAAGAAGGTCCAGAACTTGCAGGGGGTGTCGAGCTTGGGTGGAAACCCTTCCAAAGCATATACAATGTGTTCAATACCCTCACGGTGTCGACCCACCGAATATTCTACAGGAAGGCCTGGTTTGCTTACAGAAACATTTGAACTGGTGGCGCTTGAGGTAGATGTACTCGCAGGCTTGCTTTTTGGTGATTCGACTTCGTCCTCACCACCAACGCGGGCAGCGGGTAAATCCCACCAAACTGTTGTGGCATTCGCCCAGTTCCTGATCCCTAGAGGGCACGACAGCTCTGTGAGAAATATGACAGCATCGTCTTCCACCGATGGAGGGGTGAGATCAATAACGTACTGAATCTCATTCGTGAGCTTGCCTCCGAGTCCGCGGCGACTGATGGTCCGAGCTTGAGCCCTTGGCTGGAAGAGGTCCTTGAAATAACTAGAGCCAGTCTCCAGAAGTTTCTGGCTACGGATACGGTGGGGAATTGACTCAGATGAGCGTGGCAAGGCTGAGACGCATGATCTCTGCGGGGGTGGATCAATATACAGCAGTGTGTCTGCATCACTAAGGAGAAGTAATCTTGAACAAGGATTATCGATATTTCTGCCTGGTGTGAGAGGATGGATATCATATACCCTTAAGCCCGCCGACAGTCCGGAAGAATCGTCCATTGTTATATGCTTTCCCGGGGCGTATTCAGAGGCGATTGAAAAGTTTTAGTATATCTATAGATATAATACGGTTAGAGAATACATCACAGTCGGTCATACTAGCAGTACCAGCCAAGTAAGACAACCTTTACGAGCGAGGGATAGAGTAGCCTAATTGTCTTTCCACTTTCCCACGATATGCTCTAGGTTATATGTGAAATATGGGTAGGATATGAGCGCCGAGATTCGTCCAAAATAAGTATAAGAGATAAGACTCTACAGACAAGCATCAAAGAGACTGGATAGTGTGAATGAAATGTAGTAGGCTTTTGCACTTGGTTGCGATCTTAGAACAAAGAACATTCCTAGTACAAATAAACACCCCTGTCGCGGGACGACATGTGACCCCATGAGGCTGAGTCACAAAAAGCCTCAGGAACTGAGCCACGATGATATGGCCCTTGAGGACATGAATGCTATGTCCTTTCCCATCAATCAGGTGTCTGGTGAGCCTAGCGGTTGAAGAATTTCCAGGGGAAGTTCACGTGCGTGTTTATGGAGATTTACTTATAGCTTGATCTGAGAAGGTTCGAGATGTTAGTTTGCATAAGGTGTACTTACTAGGTAATGCACATGAAGATGGCTTATGGTTTGATGCGCTACACTTGGTTTCGCTCCAATAGATGACATGCTTAAAAACTGCCATCATGCAGATGTCGCCGTGGTAGAAGCAGTATAATCTAAGCCCCGTTCAATGCCTCATAGAGTATTCTGAGGTGCCCGATGGTTGCTGATCTCCATCAAATCAATATCAAATCAAAGCCCTAATTCGCCAGAAACGACAATTCAGAGGTGACCTCTTGGTCAACCACCAGTCAATCCCAGAACAAAGATGGCGCCACATTCAGCAGTGAAGTTGGCTCTACCATTTACCATGTCTCGCCGGCCATAACAACTCCTTTCCGCTCTTTGTATTTGCTTGGTCATCTTCTTGATACTAGACTAACTGCATCACCTGATGGTCTGGGTGAGAGGATCGTGCCGTGATGGCTGTCGTCGGTGTAGTCGGTGCTTAGTCCGCCTTGCGGCAGCTCTGTAAAGGATGGCCGCGGCATCCATTCTGGGCCCAGGCGAAGAGCGAAACATGATATGAGGTGGAATGGATGAACATGGCCCCCAGGGGAAGAAGACCACTACAGCACCGCCGGGCTTAGGAAAAAAAGAGTTGAGAAAGGGGTACCATTATCTAGTATTCATTCTGTATATCATTTCATCGTTTTATGTAGGAATCATTGTGCATGTGGGCAGATGGTTACTCAGTCGTGTATGGGAAAACATTGGGTATCAGAATTGCAAGTTGAATCCAATTATGAAACAGCCACCCAGTACTTCTACACAGCAGGGCCGGAGAACAGGATAGTATACAACACAAATATATAAAGAAAGGGCATTGCACGGAAACATAAGGAGTGACACCACGAATCCTCGAAATCAACGCTTATCTTATAGTCCTCCGTTGCGAGGCTTCAGATGTCACATCTGACGACTGCTCTTCACTGCCGGTCTTGCTTCTTCGAGACCTAGGATTTGGCTTCTTCCCCTTCTTCTCTGTGCGCTTCTTCTCGCGCTGATTTCCTTTCGACTCATCAGGTCCACTCTGACTTCGACTCGTGCCTTCACGCCGGAGATCTTTCATCTCTCTGATCACTTCGCGGAACCCTTCCTCGATATTGTTCATGCGAGCAAGGACGAGCTTACTGAGAATATCCTGGCTACTGTGAGAGCTCTCTGGTCGGCGCATACCACCCGTCGCATATGCCATTTGGGTCGTCAAACTTGAAGGAGCGCCTCCGACAAAGCCACTCGCGATCGCCTTGTTGTCTCCAATGTCAGACCCTAGGCCATGGAGAATAGGGTCTGGCCCCCGCCCACTATATCGCGGGCCAGGCGCCAAAAAGTGACCGAACTCCGGCACAGACATGGGATTCGAAATGGGCATAGTAACATTTCGACCCCGGCCGTCAGTACTGTGCCTTCTCATTGCCCATCGGTCAGCAGAAGTAGACCTAGCCACCCAATCCGCGGGATCCGGTGTCTCTGCTCTGGGTCTAACAGGGTTCGTTGGTGCTTCAGTTTCTTCACCATTGCTCGTTGTGGATAAGGGCCTGTATAGCATGGTAGCGCCTGAGTAACTCCGGGAATGATGCTTAACACGCCGGACTGGACTATTTCTCCGCGACTTGACTTTCGCTGTCGATGGCCGAGAGCTGTAAAATTTCGGCGTTGCTTTACCAGGACTTTCATCTTTGGGGGTATCTTCATCATCAGAGCTTTTTCCATTCGACTGATCTTCATGCCCGTCGCTTGTGAGCTCATCATCCCCTTCCATGCCTGTATGTCGCGAAAGCTGCCGCCTTCGCGTCGACGCCATGAAATCCCTTCCAGCACGGGGAGTGGCTGGCGAGGATGCAATATACGCGACGTGGTCTTCGGGATTTGACACAACGGAGCGGTTTGATTCGGTAAAGTCTCGTAAACTTCGGGTGAGCCTTCTGCGGGAAGGGTGCCATGGCCTTTGGGGTCTTTTTTCGAGCTGGCTGACTTCGTCCGAGTCCTGCTCATCAGGGGGATTGGCCGGACCAGGACCCATGGTTTGCATCCAATTTTTGACGATTTTGTTGGTCTTTCTTTGATCCATTTCCCTTACAGGTTCCATGGTCTCTCCGTGGAACGGCCGTCGAAAGACCTCGTCCAACGCACGATCCTTCTGATAAGTTGCCACAGAGGGCTCCCGAACAAGTCGGGGAGCTTTAGAACTGAAAGCATTGAAGCGACTATGCCGAGGGCCACGTGTCCGAGCCGAAGTAGCGGCGCGAGTCTGAGAATCAACCAGGTCTGTAGGTTCAATCACTTTGGAGCTGAGGATCGTTTTCTCGTAGAAGCAGATGGTGAATAGAATGGGCAGGTGGGTAATCTTAATAATTGTACGGTTGACGCGTACAAACTGTCTGAAGGGCATCACATAACGGAAAGGTGTTATTATCCAAGCGATGATGTTGGTCGGCGCCACGTAAGAGAATAGGGCATCCGATTTAACCATGGATATGGTGTTGACAGCAAACAAAAACTGATGTTCCTGGTTGGCATTCTGCACAATACCCATGAAGGAGTTGGTGAGGACAGTGATTAGAATGGTCACAACAACAAAATGACAAATGAACAAGAACACAGTCAAAATCATCTTCCCCAATGTATTGTAATCATTCCAGAGTGCCCATGCAGTGGGCGTGAACCCCATCAGCATCTGGAACAAGGCATACGCTATGGATCCAGGCGAACGATCTTCGCCACTGCCGAATGACAAGGTAAAAGCGACAAAGAAGCCACTGCATGCAATTATAATCAAGAAAAATACGGCTACCAGGTCGGAAGCCATGATCCTGAACGCGATAAGCAGCTGTGAGAAGTAGCGGTAGTGGTCCAGGATCGAGAACAATCGAGGGAAGAGGAGGACAGCGTTTGCAGCCAGGATATCATACGCCTGATCGGCGACTGCTTGCTTACGGGTGAACGGCATGAAAGCACCATACAGCCGCAAGCAATAGTAGCAGAAAAGAAGAAACAATATACCGAGGTCGAATAAGTTCCAGAAGCTCATGAGATACAAACTGAAGCCCTGTTCGTTGAAACCAACAAGCTCATCAAGCATGAAGCCTGCGCTCCAGAACCAGAAGACAACCTCTAGGGCGCTAATATGCACACGCCGCTGGTCTAGAACTGCGAGGAACAATGCCAGTAATACCGCAAACGACAGCGTCGAGAGAAACTGCCTGTAGCGAGGAACCCTCAACCTAGAGAGTTTGAACAGGGAGGCATCTCTCGGGTCATATAGGGTGACTGAGCGGCGCAGCTCAGCCGATCTGGGGCTTAACTTGCCGGCAAATGGGTTGGGTGTGGTAGCGGTGACGGTAGTACCATACGTCGGCCCTGCGCTGTGACTGACTCTTGTCGGTGAGCGGTGGAGATAGTCTGCAGCCGAATGGAAAACGATTGTGCCCGCCCAGATTGCCTCCAGCTGTTGTACGACAAGCGGGTGGGACAGGAACCGCTTCGCCTGGGCACGGATCGCTATCTCGAGGCACGAAATGCGGGCTACCCCAGGCAGCCGCTTGTTCCCTGCGGTAGGGGTCCAGCCCGGGGACTGTTGGGAGCCCCCGGGCAACGACTGGCCCTGGAGAGGGAAAAACTCGTAGGAGAGAGCATCAATCAACTCTCTCGTGGTATACTCTCTCAACAACTTAATGGCAAGAAGCTCACTCACCATGGCCCTGGTCTGGCTTGTGCCACTATTGCCGGGGTTAAGATGGACTTCTTTGTTGAATTGCAAACAGTTAGTCAACAAGGCATATAGCGTGGCCCGAGAAAAGTGAAAAGCTCTAATCTGTTGCTGAATTGGTTTTACCAGAAACTGAGAGATCTGGGGCGACCGCAACTGATCCCAGGACAAGGTAGTCTCGCAACGAGCTGCGATAAGTGCGCGAATCGTATGGGTGATATCATAAACGGGGAGCGTATCTATACATAACAAAACGACCATCAGTCAGACGTCTCAGTCGATTACTTCGTTCGGAGGGTACAAATGAAAAATACCTAAGTGAGAGGCTGAGAAGATGGGCAGAAGGGGGCTGGACTCAGAAGGACCATCGTCTTCATCCGCGCTTTCATCCTCTTCACCATCATCGACGTCCTCATCGGCATCATCATTCCCCTGAATCTCCTCATATTGCGCTTCTTCGGAGCCACGCTGAAGGAACGGCCATGGCAAATCCCGGGTCGTATAGGGCGATGAAAATGGAGAGCGTTCTGCGTACACTCGACGTTTCTTTGGGCGAAGAAGAGAAGCAAGCATGGTGGGAAAGGCCCTGTGTTCCCCAACCTTGAAAGAAACTGGTGGTGTGGTTAATGCATGATCCTGGGGAGACGGAAGATGAAACGACGACGCGAACCTAGCACTAGATAAGATATAACACCATGGGGTGTTTTATCAGCACTCTAGGGAGGTTCGCGTGATCCAAGAGGGATATTCCTGATCAACCAGGGAAGGGATATAGAAACTAAAAACAAGCCAGGGCAATTATTTGCTGGGACAATTGACGCAGTTCACATGCACCTGCATGGCAGAAATAGTCGTAGTGGAGAGGGGAAAGATCGCTGAAGACGCGGCGCATCCCCGAAACCTTTTGCCGCAACGCGATTTAATTTTAGTGCCCTTACTTTAACTTTTTTTTTTCCCAGCTGACCCATAAGTTGATAACCGATCAGTTACACACCCTATCAAAAACTGCGCGGCGGGAGAGTGGCTTACCTCGGGATACGATTTGATCTAGAATGATCAAGTGTGGCAGCTTATTCTCATGTTTTGAACTTTGAATATTATTGTTCTAGTGGATCATGTAAGTAAGAAAAGGTTTCATATCTTCCGTAGTTTTGACTGTCAAAGGATCCATGGATGAAGCTGGTCCAGGAATGCAAGTAGAAGCGCAAGAAAACAAATATATATATTCTTCTAGAACGGGACATTTTGACGTAACCATAATCACATACGTAGCGGAGTGTAAATCAATTGTTCGGGGGAGGGGGGCAACTTAAAGAGTAATAATCATGACAATAGATACAAAGGTGATACAAGATATAAAACCGGTTTTCTGTTATGAATCAAAATTTAGTGCAAAGTACTCCATAGAAGCCGAGAAGGACCTGCTTGTCAAAGAAAAAAAAAATTCCCGTTGAGATAACTGTCATGGGATTTAATTGGATTCCAGAGGGCTGAAGCTTTGAGCAACACAGACCATGGAAGCGTCTTGGCGGGCAGGGAAAAACAGGGCTGCCAGTTCGCTGCTCACCGCCTGCAGTGTCGTTTTGTCGATCAGGGTGGCGAGACCCCTCCATTTTGCCATTGTGTGCACAGTGGTGGCGTTCAAAAACCGAACTTTTCCTTCCTGCCGACTCACGGAGTTCAAAAGGGCCGCAACCGGACGGGGTCCTTCAAGACCTATTACTAAGAAGGAATTTAAACTGCAGCAATGCATGACCCTAAACGCATCAATCAATTTTTTCGATTAATATACTATTCTTATGCCCAGTGGGTAATTCTAGTCGAAACACCTTAAAACAACAACCTCCATTGTCCTAGTTTTATGATTCAAGAGCAAATTTTTTGGTATATAGCGTAGAAATTACTACTCGAGAAATTGACCAGTTTACTACTGATTACTACGAGCATTGGCATTATCAAACAAAGGAAGGGCAGAGAAGGCCAAAGAGTTTGCATGCAGTAAAAAATTTTTTCAATAGGGCGGTCTAACACGGCAGAATCTGCAGTGATCTCCGGATCGGTAAGCTGGTTGATCCAATGAGAAAGCTCCCTCAGCCCGCCGAACACAAAATTTTATTTTATACGACCATCCCCGTCGACGAGTTTTCTTCTCTTCCTATATTCCTCCTCCTGTGCTGAAGCAGCAAAAAAGACCCCTCTCCCTCCCGCTCTCTCAATTTCTCATAGGAGTCTTGGAGGCTGCTGATGCTACGGTAGAGTGAATACCCTTGTCATACTGTCCCCGAGAGGACCTTTTTTCCCCTCCACGCCCACCCCACACAGTTTCCCCAATGCCACACTCCGCCGGTCACGAGGAAGTCGCACTCCCTTCGAGTCCTTTGACTGGAGGAGCTGTATCTTACAACCAGATCAATAAGGAATTGCAACCACTTCCCTCAATGGATCTTACCAGTGGCGCTGTGATTCCCCCCGCCTCGTCTCGAGTACGTGGCGGCAGCGGGAAGCTGTTCGCTCTCGAGCTTGAGGATGGCACTGTCTACCAGGGTTACAGCTTTGGCGCTGAGAAGAGCGTGGCAGGAGAGTTGGTTTTCCAGACTGGCATGGTAGGTTACCCGGAGTCAGTGACTGACCCCTCCTATCGTGGCCAGATCCTGGTCGTCACTTTCCCCTTGGTGGGCAACTATGGTGTTCCCTCTCGGGAGACCATGGACGAGTTGTTGAAGACATTACCAAAATACTTTGAGTCTACTGAGATTCACATTGCGGCACTCGTCGTTGCCACCTACGCCGGAGAAGACTACTCACACTTCCTTGCTGAGTCCTCCCTAGGACAATGGCTGAAAGAACAGGGTGTTCCTGCCATGCACGGAGTCGACACCCGTGCTTTGACAAAGCGCATCCGGCAGAAGGGTAGCATGCTTGGCCGCATGCTGCTCCAGAAGTCCGATGAAACATTGGAGGAGGCTCCAGTGGACAAGGACAGCTGGAGGTCTTACTTCGAGCAGACTGAGTGGGTTGACCCGAATAAGAAGAACCTCGTGAATGAAGGTAAGCCACCTGCTTAGGAGTGAGTGACCGTTTTATGAGTAGGCTTTATCTGACTGGGTCTTGATTAGTCTCCATTCGGGAACCACGTCTTTTCTCCCCTCCTGAGAATGTTGCTCTCAAACATCCTTCTGGTCGTCCGGTTCGCGTTCTGTGCTTGGACGTTGGTCTGAAATTCAACCAGCTGCGCTGCCTGCTTGCTCGGGGCGTTGAAGTCTTAGTCGTCCCTTGGGACTATGACTTCCCCACCCTTGCCGGCAAGGACTACGACGGTCTCTTTGTCTCCAACGGTCCTGGTGACCCTGCCACACTGACCACTACTGTTAACAACCTGTCAAAGACCCTCAAGGAGGCACGGACCCCTGTGTTCGGTATTTGTCTGGGTCATCAGTTGATTGCCCGCTCTGTCGGTGCTCAGACCTTGAAGATGAAGTTCGGTAACCGTGGTCACAATATCCCTTGCACGAGCATGGTGACCGGCAAGTGTCACATCACTTCTCAGAACCACGGTTATGCCGTCGATTCCACAAGCCTCCCCGAGGACTGGGAGGAGCTGTTTGTGAATGCCAATGATGGCAGTAACGAAGGTATCCGGCACACCAGCCGTCCGTTCTTCAGTGTCCAGTTCCACCCTGAGAGCACTCCTGGTCCTAGGGATACCGAGTATCTCTTCGATGTGTTTATCAACAGCATCAAGGATACTTTGACATCCCCCGAAGCTATCAACAACCCCGTTACCTTCCCAGGTGGTACCATGGAAGAGAACATCAAAGCCTCTCCTCGTGTCTCCGTCAAGAAGGTTTTGATTTTGGGAAGCGGTGGTCTTAGCATTGGTCAAGCTGGAGAATTCGATTACTCCGGAAGTCAGGCTATCAAGGCCTTGAAGGAAGAGGGAATCTACACTATCCTGATTAACCCGAACATTGCCACCATCCAGACCTCCAAGGGATTGGCGGACAAGGTGTATTTCCTTCCTGTGAATGCGGACTTCGTGCGAAAGGTTATTAAGCACGAGCGGCCCGATGCCATCTACGTCACTTTCGGTGGCCAGACCGCGCTGCAAGTCGGTATCCAGCTCAAGGATGAGTTTGAGTCCCTTGGTGTCAAGGTTCTGGGTACACCAATCGATACTATCATCACTACTGAGGATCGTGAACTCTTCGCTCGTAGCATGGACTCGATTAACGAGAAATGTGCCAAGTCGGCTTCGGCGTCCAACCTCGAGGAGGCCCTCCGAGTCGTGGAAGATATCAAATTTCCTGTCATCGTCCGTGCTGCTTACGCTCTCGGAGGTCTCGGCAGTGGTTTCGCCAATAACATGGAGGAGCTGAAGGACCTTTGCACAAAGGCCTTTGCCGCCAGTCCCCAGGTTTTGATTGAGAAGAGTATGAAGGGCTGGAAGGAAATCGAGTACGAGGTTGTCCGTGACGCCAGAGACAACTGTATCACCGTTTGTAACATGGAAAACTTCGACCCTCTCGGTATCCATACCGGTGACTCCATTGTTGTTGCACCGTCGCAGACTCTCTCTGATGAGGATTACAACATGCTGCGCACAACCGCTGTCAATGTTATCCGTCATCTTGGCGTTGTTGGAGAGTGCAATATCCAATATGCGCTCAATCCCTTCTCGAAGGAGTACTGCATCATTGAAGTGAATGCTCGTCTGTCAAGATCCTCTGCTCTTGCTTCAAAGGCTACTGGTTATCCTCTTGCTTTCATTGCGGCCAAGCTTGGTTTGGGCATTCCTCTGAATGAGATCAAGAACTCTGTTACCAAGGTCACTTGCGCCTGCTTCGAGCCTTCCCTTGACTACTGCGTTGTGAAGATTCCCCGCTGGGATCTTAAGAAGTTCACTCGTGTGTCTACTCAGCTTGGCTCCTCTATGAAGAGTGTTGGTGAAGTCATGAGCATTGGACGAACCTTCGAGGAAGCGATTCAGAAGGCCATTCGTTCCGTTGATTTCCACAATCTTGGTTTCAACGAGACCAGCGCACTTATGTCCATCAAGGGCGAACTGCAAACTCCATCCGATCAACGTTTGTTCGCCATCGCCAATGCAATGGCCGCTGGATATAGCGTCGATGACATCTGGAAATTGACCCAGATCGATAAGTGGTTCCTTAGCAGACTTAAGGGTCTGAGTGACTTTAGCAAGCTTATGTCTACTCATAATGCCACCACTGTTCCCAGACCTCTTATCCGACAGGCCAAGCAGCTGGGTTTCTCCGATCGTCAACTTGCCAAGTTCCTTAGCTCCAACGAGCTCGCCATCCGTCGCATGCGTGTTGAAGCTGGCATTATCCCTATTGTCAAGCAGATTGATACCGTTGCTGCTGAGTTCCCCTCGGTAACGAACTATCTGTATCTTACTTACAATGCCTCTGAGCATGATGTTGCCTTCGACGATAAGGGTATCATGGTCTTGGGATCTGGTGTTTACAGAATTGGTTCCTCCGTCGAGTTCGACTGGTGCTCTGTCCGTACCATTCGTACCCTCCGTGAACAGGGCTACAAAACCGTCATGGTCAACTATAACCCCGAAACCGTTAGTACAGATTATGACGAGGCCGATCGCTTGTACTTTGAGAACATTAACCTGGAGACTGTCTTGGATATCTACCAGTTGGAATCCTCCAGCGGTGTTATCATGTCCATGGGTGGTCAGACTCCTAACAACATCGCCCTGCCTCTCCACCGTCTCAATGTCCGCATTCTCGGAACCTCTCCTGAGATGATCGACGGAGCTGAGAACAGATACAAGTTCTCGCGTATGCTTGACCGTATCGGTGTCGATCAGCCGGCATGGAAGGAACTTACTAGCATCGAGGAAGCAACTGGCTTCTGTGACAAGGTTGGCTACCCTGTGCTTGTCCGACCCTCCTATGTGCTTTCAGGAGCTGCCATGAACACTGTCTACTCTGAGCATGATCTCGCTAGCTATCTTAACCAAGCCGCTGAGGTTTCGCGCGAGCATCCTGTTGTTATCACCAAGTACATTGAGAATGCTAAGGAGATTGAGATGGACGCTGTGGCACTTAACGGTACCATGGTTGGACATTTTATCTCCGAGCACGTCGAGAATGCTGGTGTCCACTCGGGTGACGCCACATTGATCTTGCCCCCGCAGGATCTGGACCCAGAGACCGTCCGGCGCATTGAGGAGGCTACTAGGAAGATCGGTAATGCCCTTAATGTCACTGGTCCTTACAACATCCAATTCATCGCAAAGGACAATGATATCAAGGTCATTGAATGTAACGTCAGAGCTTCTCGTTCCTTCCCATTCGTTTCCAAGGTCATGGGAGTCGACCTCATTGAGATGGCCACCAAGGCGATGCTCGGTGTTCCCTTCCAGGAATACCCTCCTGTCAGTGTTCCCAAGGACTATGTTGGCGTGAAGGTGCCCCAGTTCTCCTTCTCCCGTCTCTCTGGAGCCGATCCCGTCTTGGGTGTCGAGATGGCCTCCACCGGTGAAGTTGCTTCCTTCGGCCGCGACAAGTACGAAGCTTATCTCAAGGCACTTTTGTCGACTGGTTTCCGCCTGCCGAAGCGCAATGTGCTGTTCTCTATTGGTTCATACAAGGAGAAACTCGAGATGTTGCCGTCAATTCGCAAGTTGCACCAGATTGGGTTCAACCTCTTTGCTACCTCTGGTACCGCCGATTTCCTGAAGGAGAACGGTGTCCCAGTTAAGTACCTCGAGATCCTGCCAGGCCAAGAGGATGAACTCAAGTCTGAGTACTCACTCACCCAGCATTTGTCGAACAACCTCATCGACCTCTACATCAACTTGCCGTCTAGCAACCGATTCAGGCGCCCAGCCAACTATATGAGTAAGGGATACCGCACTCGCCGAATGGCCGTTGACTACCAGACCCCCTTGGTCACCAATGTCAAGAACGCCAAGATCCTGATTGAAGCTATTGCTCGTCACTATGACCTGGCAGTGCAGACCATTGATTACCAGACCAGCCATCGCACCGTCACCCTTCCTGGCTTGATCAACATTGCCGCTTTCGTGCCCGGCCTCATGACTCCTGGCTCCAAGGACTTCGAGCGTGTGACCAAGGCTTCTATGGCTGCTGGCTTCAGTATGGTGCGCGTCATGCCTGTTGGCATCGATGCCTCTGTCACTGATGCTCGCGCATTGAAGGTTGCCCAACAGAATGCCCAGAATGCCTCTTTCTGTGACTTTAACTTCTCTGTTGTAGCAACTTCCACCAACTCTGAGCAAATCGGCCAGGTGACAGGAGACGTGGGTTCTCTGTTTATTCCTTTCAACCACCTTTCTGGAAATATCAGCAAGGTCGCAGCAGTCACTAGCCACTTCGGCGCTTGGCCTTCCAGCAAGCCAATCATCACCGATGCGAAGTCTACCGACCTTGCCTCGGTCCTTTTGCTGGCAAGTCTTCACAGCCGCAACATCCATGTTATGAGTGTCTCCTCCAAGGAGGATATTACTCTCATTGCGCTTAGCAAGGAGAAGGGTCTCAAGGTGACTTGCGATGTCTCTGTGTTCAGCCTCTTCCTGTCTCAGGAAGATTACCCTGAATGCAGCTTCTTACCTTCAGCTGAAGACCAGAAGGCCCTCTGGGAACACCTTAGCACCATTGATGTCTTCTCCATTGGCAGCATCCCCTTCCAGCTTGCTGGTGAGAAGGCTTCCCCAGAGGTCGGTATCGCTGAAACTCTGCCATTGCTCTTCACTGCCGTGTCGGAGGGTCGCCTGACCATCCAGGATATCATCGCTCGCCTGTATGAGAACCCTAAGAAGATCTTCGAACTACACGATCAGGTCGACTGTTTCGTCGAGGTCGAAGTTGATCGCCCATACCTGTTCCAGAACGCGCACGCTTGGTCTCCTATCAGCGGAAAGAGCGTGAAAGGATCTGTTCAGCGGGTCACCTTCCAAGGGAAGACATCCTGCCTCGACGGCGAGATTACGCCCGATGCTCCGAAGGGAACGGATATGTCTGCCCATAGGATCGTGCCTGCATCTCCTTCTGTCAAGGCCATGTCCCCCTTGGTACAGGCACGGCCAGAAGGTATCGATGGACGGCTGTCAGTCGCGGGAACACCTGCTCGCCCCTCACGTCGGGCCTTGGATCAAGCCCCAGCTGTCGGTGAACTCGGACCTCCCTTGTATCCCACCGTCTCGCAAACTTCCTCTCCTCTGCATGAAATGCTCTCCCGGTCAACTTTCAGACAGAAGCATGTGCTCTCTGTCGGCCAGTTCACTCGTGCCGACCTACACTTGCTCTTCACTGTGGCTCAAGAGATGCGTCTCGGGGTTCAACGCCAGGGCGTCCTCGATGTTCTGAAGGGCCGTGTCCTTTGTACCCTCTTTTATGAGCCGTCGACCAGAACGTCGGCTTCCTTTGACGCTGCTATGCAGCGTCTGGGAGGACGTACCATTGCCATCTCTACGGAACATTCTTCGACCAAGAAGGGTGAGACCTTGCAAGATACCCTCCGAACCCTCGGCTGCTACGGAGACGCTGTCGTTCTCCGCCACCCTGACCCGGCCAGCACTGAAATCGCTGCCAAGTTCTCCCCAGTTCCCGTTATCAACGGTGGAAATGGAAGTGTCGAGCACCCCACGCAGGCATTCCTTGATCTCTTCACCATCCGCGAAGAACTGGGAACTGTCACTGGCTTGACGATTACCTTCACTGGTGACCTGAGATATGGCCGCACCGTCCATTCTCTCATTAAGCTGCTCCAGTTCTACGACGTAAGGGTGCAGCTTGTCGCCCCTAAGGATTTGTCCTTGCCGGAAGAGGTTCGTCAGCAAGTTATTGCTTCTGGCCAGCTGGTTGTGGAGTCGGAGGAGTTGACTCCGGAGATCGTTGCCCGTTCCGACGTTTTGTACTCTACGCGCGTACAGAAGGAACGTTTCGCCGACCTGGAGCAGTATGAACGTCTCAAGAACAGCTTCGTCATTGACAATGCTCTTCTCAAGCACGCTAAGAGCCACATGGTTGTGATGCACCCCTTGCCCAGAAATGCGGAGATTGCGGAGGAGGTTGACTTCGACCAGCGGGCGGCCTATTTCAGACAGGTTGGTCTCCCCTTGGTGCTTGTTATCGGACGTGTCCGTGCTAACTTTGGATTTACAGATGAGATATGGCCTCTACTGTCGCATGGCTTTGCTTGCATTGATTCTGGCGCCTTAGGTCATTTACTTTTCTTAAGAAGAGGGAACCGTATAAGCTTCATGATTTCCATGTCGTGGAAGGCGACCTCATTAATTCTTTTGCTTGCGTTTTGTTTCTTTTTCCAGCATGTGTCACCAAAAGTTGTGCAGTGTCATTACAGAATACCGCGTAGGCTTCTTAGAAAGCGCCCGCATGATAGATTAGATGAATTTCCTTTTATGAACATGACGATTTCGTTGTGTGTTATGTATGATGTATTGTGTATTGTGTGTTATGTGTTTTGTGTGATGTTTACGTGTGGTGTATGTTTTGTGTGTTTTGTGTGGTGTGTGTTGTTTCTTTTTTTTCTTTGCTTTTCCTTTTGGCCAGCATTTCTTTTGGTGACCGGCGTGTTTTCTTATTTTCTTTCCTTTCTTTCTCTTATCTTTTTCTCTTCTCTTTTCTTTACGCTTTACTCTTGGTTTGGGTGTTGGGATGCAATATCTTGGGGGTTTTTTTTTTTCTTTTGGCGTTGGAATTGGTTGGGGTATGGGACTAGGACGGAAACGGAAACGGAAAGTGGCATGGATGCCTGGATACCTGATACCCCGATATGCCTGCAAGGCACGACACGACGACTACTACATATACCCTTGGATACGACGATTCACTGAATTAGTTCAGATGACCTCATCTGGATCTCAATTGAACTATGATCTTGACGTCTTCTATGATAGTCAGGTCTTTTCCCATAGTATTCTCTTTTCTCCCTCCTTTTCTTAGGACCGCTGGTCTCAGCAAATCTCCAGCGGTTACAATAATCAAAGAATATCCCTGGTGAATCAGGCAACCAACTATCTATATCTCTCAATTGAGGCGGAAAACACTCCAAAGATTCTGTTTTCAATTGGGGTGATCGACATAAAATACGTTGCTGGAAGGAATAAACTTCGCAATCACTTCATCGGCTGGCTGATGGCGTGATCTATTATACCCTGATAATCTTCAGCAATATCTTGGAATACAAAATATTGTCTAAGCAAGCAGAAAGATCCTCAACTGTTAGGCATAAACCCCCACGCCCAATGACACAATCTCATAAGAGTCATAAACTACCCAGTATATAGCTTCCCTGCAATGGATGATCTTTCCTTGTTAGCTCCGGCTGTCTCCAATGTCGCCATCGCGGAACCCCAATTGCTCATTTATCACCCATACCAAGTACTAAACGCTGCCTACAATTCCTCTACGGACCACCTCTTTATTAAAGTTTGGCCCGTGCCAAGGCAGTCAGCAATTGTGATTTGCTGAGGGTCTACGCTTTCTATACACTGCAAGATCAATCCCCCTGCGGGAGAAAGTAGTGGTCTTGACCCTGCGACTATATGTCATTCGCTGCCTTCATCGCGTGAAATGCTGGGGCGATGATGTGCTGTCTGCCATGTGGTACCCCAAATCTTCTGCTTATATTTTATAACCAGCCTTTGCCTGGTCTAAAACCTTTCAGCGTCGACCCTAACCACGGTTTTTTTCAGCACGGCTATTCAATCTAGCACGGCCACTTGAGCCATGGCAGAGTCCCATAAGGAAGTAGATATTGCTTCCACACCCGAAAAAGCAAAGACTATTTCTCCTACAGCGAGCACACTTGCTGATGAACATAATGGCATCAACGAAAAAGCCCTGTTACGGAAACTGGATATGCGACTTCTTCCACCGTTGACAATACTGTATCTCTTGTCATTTTTAGATCGTAGCAATGGTACAAACCTCTCTAATGAAGCAGATGGGTTCATTCTAATTATATCTTCGCATAGTTGGCAATGCCCGCCTTGAGGGCTTGACGACTGATATCAATATGAGTACCAACCACCGAAACGCACCATTGGAAGAAAGCTTCACTGACGGTGATTGACGCATATAGCTGGGAACCAGTACTTAACGGGGTTGACCCTGTACTTCATCGGTTACGTGCTGTTTGAGATTCCCTGTAATATCGTGTTAAAGAAAACCACGCCGCGGATCTGGCTTCCCACCCTCACATTGGTCTGGGGTATCGTTGCTACCCTTCTTGGTGTCGTGCAGAATTACGCCGGTTACTTGGTTTCACGGACAGGTATGCCTAGCTCACAGCAATCAGTAAGAAGAAATACTGATGGGTTGGAGGCCTTGCCGGTTCGTTGGATCTCTTGATCCACGGCAACCGGAAGGCTTCTTCCAACAATAGCCCTTGGCATTGCAGAAAGTGGACTTTTCCCTGGAGTTGTGTTTTACTTGTCTATGTGGTACAAGAGGAATGAGCAGCACTATCGGGTAGCATTGTTCTTCAGCGCTGCATCGCTAGCTGGTGCTTTCGGTGGAGTCCTAGCTTGGGTACGCCTCTCGTATCAGACAACCAGAATTCAACATGCTGACTATGGTCTAGGGCATCGCACATATGCGAGGTGTTGGTGGCTATAATGGATGGAGGTGGATCTTCATCCTGGAAGGGCTGGCAACGGTCGTCATGTCCGTCATTGCTTACTTCTGGGTCTATAATTACCCCTCCACCGCAGAATTTCTCTCAGAAAAAGAAAGGGCATTTATCCAATTTCGCCTGAGAAATGATAATGACTCGATGCGGGACGAGAAGTTCAGCTGGTCAGGGGTTTTGGATGCATTCAAGGATCCGAAGGTCTGGCTATACGGACTTGGTTTCCATACAATGTCCCTTCCAATGTATACACTGTCTCTTTTTCTGGTGAGGACTGATGGAGCAGCACCAGTTTGATTGATTTGCTGACAATGAGCAGCCTACTATTATCAAAGAGCTAGGGTACACAGCCGCCGAAGCCCAACTTCTCTCCGTGCCCCCGTACGCTGTGGCAACCATTCTCACGATTACTGTTGCCGTCCTTTCAGAGCGCACCCGTCGTCGGGCGCCCTTCGTCATGGGATCTACTGCACTCGCTTGTATCGGTTATATCATCCTCCTAACGGACCATCGGCCGGGGGTATCCTATGTGGGAACTATCTTTGCCGCAGCTGGGATCTATCCCGCAGTGGCTATTGTGCTCTCGTGGCCGGCTAACAACGTGTCCGGGCAGACAAAGCGCGCGATTGCCAACGCCATGCAGATTTCAATTGGGAACCTTGGGGCTGTTCTAGGCACACAGCTCTATAGAACCGAGACGAGCCCTCGTTATTATCTCGGCCATGGTTTCGCATTGGGATACCTCGTTGCGAACATTATCGTTGTAGGCATTCTATGGCAAGTTCTCAGGCGTGAGAATATCCGGAAAGCGGAAGTCCGGGAAAGAGAGGGTTTACAAGCGTTAATGGGTGATATTGGAAATTCCGAAGGTGAATTTCAAGGAGATAAAGACCCTCGGTGGATTTTCCAGACATGAGGCAGCGTATTGGTCCCTGATTGATTGCTCGACTTAGTATCGCATCACTCAAGACTTGGTAAATGAAGAATCTCGAGAGTAATATGAATTTTTGCGACGGTTTATCTTAGCGTTGATGCACGTGGCTGATCCGCGGCAATTGAGCGGAACGGTCGCCCTCCTTCCAATCCTTTAGTCTCTTAGACCAGCCCATCGGCTATACTTCTCGATCAATTTGCGACCGAGCTACTGTGGAGACCTGGCGTGGTCATGGCCTTTTGATTTGTTCTACACCGTCCCCTGAATTAATCGCGTGGTTACCATCAAGCCATATAAACCAGGCTGACCGGTAGCTTTAAGACTACCCTTTCACCATGTATTCTTGTTAAGTCCAGCAATTATTCTCCCAATTTGTGACCACCTACGGAACAATGGGCGTGACACTTAGAACCTTGTGGTTGCTGGGTCTGAGCTCTGCGGCCTCAGCCAAGGCGTTCGAACCTTTGGAGCATTTAGGTGCTAATTCTCCATGGTTTGCGGGTAGGCTTCTACACATCTATATCGTCATGGGATACTCATCTGATGAGTCCAGGGCCCAACGTCAACAAGATTGCATCTACTGTCCCCGAAGAATGCTCCGTGGACCAGGCTATTTACATTGTCCGTCACGGCAGCAGATACCCTGACCCCGGTGCCTACCAGGAATGGGAGGACCTCCACAATGCGGTATGTTCTCAACCATGGATTTATCTTTTTCTAAATAATGACACAGTATCATCCAGTTCCAATCCGCCGAGTATCGCGCTACCGGGTCGCTGAGCTTTATCTCCGACTGGAGTCCGGTGCTTAGGCACCCCGACCAGGAGATTAGTCAGTTGTCCATTACTGGCTACAAGGAGCTGTAAGTCAGTACATTGCCCAAAGGGTCGCTTGGTCGCCAACATGATATAGATACAACCTTGGTGCCGATTTGCGATTCCGGTACCCGACTTTCTACAAGGATAATACTCCTTTCTTGCTGTGGGCGAACGACTATCAGCGAACCATTGATTCCGCGAGGTAGGCAAATTGCTCTACTTCGTGCATAGTGGTTAATATGGTGAACAGACTCTTCGCTCGCGGTTATCTGGGCCCCAATGCTTCTTACGGCGACGTTTACGTTGTCGATGCAGATGCCTCGGGTGCTGCTGGCAACTCCTTAGCTACCTCTGACCAGTGCCCTAACTTTAAGGATGCCAGTGGAGGTGACCAGATCACCGAATGGCAAGATCTCTATCTTCCTCCCATCACCAAACGCCTCAATGGAAAACTCTCTGGAAATCTCACTCTCACGGATGACCAGGTCTCTTTGTTCCCTTACCTGTGTGGTTTTGAGACGCAGATTACCGGCCAGGTCAGCCCGTGGTGTGATGTGTTCACTAAGGAAGAGATCCTAGAATACGAATATGCTCAGGATCTGCGCTACTACTACGGCACAGGTATGTATATCATGGCAAGGGAAGAAACACGATTGACAGGTATATGGCAGGGCCTGGTGTAGGCAAGAACATGACCGTTATGCTTCCTGTGCTACAGGGTGTGGTCAACCTGTTGAAGGAAGGACCGTCCGCCACTGCTGAGAAGGGCAACGAGACCCTGCAGTTGCCTCCGCTGGTGGTGGCCTTTACCCATGATAACCAGCTTAACGAACTGGCTTCTCTATTGGGTGTCTTTGATGACCAGAAACCGCTCGCCTCGAACAAGGTGGATCAGGATAGGGTACGTCGCTTTGCTTTTGGATCATCTTGCGATGTGCTAACATTTTTCTTATAGATCTACGTTAGCAGCAATGTGAATCCTATGCGTGGGACCATCGCTTTCGAGCGTCTTGCTTGCACATCAGGTGGGCAAAGCACAGCTAACGTCCGGATCTTGCTGAACGATGCCGTGTACCGTGAGTCCACCTCGCAATATATATTTTTTGCTTTGTCCCTATCATACTACGGCCCTACCTTTTTGTTCCTTCCCTCCCCCCCTTTTTTTTCCGGTTCCATTTGTCGTATGTGTCACTAATATTCACAGCTATACCCTCTTGCCGCTCGGGACCTGGAGGTAGCTGCCCGGTTGACCAGTACGTCCAGTACGTGGCGCAGAAAAGGAAGCAGTACGGGTCGTTCGCCTCAGTCTGCGGCCTCCCCGAGAAAAACGTCACGACCGCCGGTGCCGACGGATCAGTGACCTTCTTCACAGATCTCACACTGCCCTTCCTGCGCGTGGTCAAACCTTGACTACGGCTTCCCTTTTCGCACACCTATAGCATTGGACATGAATGAGTGACAGACGAGAGAGCAAAAAGCAAAAGCAAAAGCAAAAAGAGAAGCCGAACGCGGGGGTCGAACCCGCAACCTTGAGATACCGTGATGACTAAGAGTCTCACGCTCTACCGATTGAGCTAGCCCGGCTACTTGTTGTATAGCAGATTGAAGTTATGGCTACTTATAGCTAATGAGCATAATAGAAAGCTACATATATACTGCACCTGCAAGGTTCAGCACCCGCGTGAGCACATGGTCGTACTCCCGGAGAAGCGTAAATTCCAAATCCCCCCGACGCATCCACCGCATGGATGCAGCCCATTCACCCATTCCCCCCACCCAATCTATAGTTCATGAACCTAACCCCAGATAAGCAGTCCCAGCCCCCCTCCTCGTGCATTCACTCCAGAAAAAGCAAGACGAGGGATGATTGATCACCGGATGGACAGGGTGCCCTCGGCGAGAATCCCTGCCATTCCCGATCTAGCTTAGTACCCAACCCTAACCGCTGACCTCGACCAATGACTCGCACTCGATCTACTTCAACATCAGCGGTGGAGAACAAAGAAAAAACAGCCACGGCAATCAAATAATGGGCGAGACATATTCAGTAAACCTAGTCACATACTAATGGTATAATAGCTGCAGGGATTCTGTACCTCAGCTCTTGTTCTTTGTATGCCATGCTGCCCAACGTGGGCCATCTTACACAAAATCTCGCACCAAGACCGCTGGTTCCACGAACGCCTCGTCGTGTTCTTTTTTAGCGCTGGCCGTGTGGAACTAGGGATACCCTGGGTGTGCTATTGGTGTGGCGGGTTCCTGTTGGGGTTGTGACTGTGATACTTTACTTTTTTTTATTTGCTAAAATACTTATTTTATTCCTGTTAGTGTTAGTTACTATTGCCGTGGCGATGGCACGGTGGAGGAGGGAATTGATTATGATTACCTACTTGAATACTACAGTGAATCCATGAGTTGGACCGGTAAAGTCGACTGGTATATAAAGTATGGCAGCATATCTCACCGCAACGTGACTGTCACTTCTACAGGTCACATTTCTTTGCTTCACCTACTTCTTCACCACTTTAATTCCCTGTTCCTGGATGTCGTTTAATCTCCGGGAATCAGATATACATAAATTACTACCTATTCTCCTTTGACATACCTGGATACCTACATACATACATCTACATCTACATAACCACCCCCACGCACTCAGAACAATTCCTCTCCACCAAACCACCACCACCAACAGAACCAACAAAAAAAGAACTAAAACAATGCCCCCAAAACGAACCCTGAGATACTATCTCTTCCTCAAACCCATCGCCCTCCTCCTCCGCACGCTGGCCTACACCCTCGGCCCCCGCATAACCCCAACCCCAAGCCAAACCCTCCACATCCCCTCCCGCGACCCCCAAAGAACCATAAAAGTCCACGTCTACAGTCCCCCAAACCCACCCCCCAACAACCCCGACAAGGGCCCCCTCCACAGCGCACCCACGCCCCGCCCCGTTCTCCTCAACTTCTGCGGCAGCGGCTACATCATCCAAGGCCACGGCCTGGACAACACCTACTGCCGCCACATCGCCACCAACACGCCCTACACGGTCTTCGACGTGCAATATCGCATGGCACCCGAACACCCCTTCCCTGCTGCTCTGGAAGACGCAGAAGATGTCCTGGCGTATGTGCGCTCGCAGCCGGAGAACTATGATGTGAGTCGAGTGGGCTTGAGCGGGTTCTCTGCTGGGGGGAATTTGGCGACGAGTCTTGCGGCGAATCACGAGGGCCCGTTTAGGGTGCTTGTGGCGTTTTATCCGGTTGTGGATGCTACGAGGCCTCTTGGGGAGAGGAGGGCGCCGGAGGTTGGGGGGTGGACTTTGCCCGGGTGGTTTGTGAGGTTTTGTACGGTTGCTTATTTGAGTGGGGGGTTTGAGGGGGGGGATGTGAGGGTTTCGCCGATTGGGAGGGCGGTTGGGGGAAATTCTCGGGACGGGGGGTGGAGGGTTGAGAGGGTTTTGTTGGTTTCTGCCGCGAGGGATTTGTTGGCGCCGGAGGTGGAGGAGTTGGGCGGGTTGCTTAAGAAAGGGGGGGATGGGGAGTTTTTGAAGAAGGTTGTTGTTGAGCGGGTTGATGGGGTGGGTCATGCTTGGGATAAGGTGGCTAAGGAGGGGACTGTGGAGTGGGAGAAGATGATGCGGGTGTATGGGATGGTCGTGGATTTGTTGAATTAGCATTCTTTGTTTTCTTTTGATGTGGGTGGTTTTGATAATGTTTAATTCTGTGGAGTTGTTGGTTTTCTTGTATGTACCTGTGTGTTTGAACTGTATATACCCCTGTTTGTTAGGCCGAGGGCCAGTATTTCTGGATGATGGTCTTCTTGTTCACCTTGCCCATTGCGTTGCGTTCGATGTTGTCGACGAGCTTGAGCACCGTGGGGATCTTGTAGGGCGCCATTTCTTGCTTGAGTTGTGTGCGGAGGTTCTGGAGCTCGAGAGGTTCGGTCTGGTGGGTTAGTTAGCATTAGACTTTCGAACTGCATGTAGGATGTGCGATGGACGTACTCCAGGGCGTTGTTTGACCACGGCAGCCACTCGCTGTCCCCACTCCTCATCGGCGAGCCCGACTACCGCTACTTCCTGAATAATGTCGAGTCCCAACATCTTCCGCTCCACTTCCAGCGCAGAAATCTTGTACCCGCCTGACTTGATCAGATCGACGGATGCCCGTCCTTGGATGAAGTATGCGCCGGATGCATCCCGTCTGGCGACATCCCCGGTCTTGAACCACCCGTCCGTGGTGAACTCCTTGACCGTGGCCTCAGGCCGACGCCAGTACTCCAGGAAGACGTTGTCTCCCTTGATCTCAATTTGGCCGTCTTCATCCACCGATTCAACAACCTGTCCGGTTTCTTTCTCGGTTAGTCGTACCTGAACGCCGGGAAGCGGCCACCCGACACTCCCGTCGATACGCTGCTCGATCTCCAGCCCGCAGCTAATCGCCATACCGATCTCGGTCATCCCATAGCGCTCGAGGAGCGTCTGGCCGGTGATCTCTGCAAACTTCGCCTTAATCGGTGTGGGTAACGCTGCAGAACCGCTAACAACAAGCCGCAGAGCGCGAGCTCCGTCCCGCGCCGCGGATTCCTGCTCTGTTCCGCGGACATGAGTCTCGAAATAGTCAACAAGGCGGGAGTAGATGGTCGGCACAGCCATGAACATGGTCGAGGAACCTTGATCCTGCCAGCGGGACCAGATGACCTTGGGATCGAACTTTGGATGCATCTCAACGGTAACACCACTGAGGAAACTAGCCGTCAGGCCATTGATAATCCCATGCACATGATGCAGCGGCAAGACATGAATAAGGTGATCCGAGGGTGCATATTTCCACGCCTTAACTAGGCACTCCGCCTGAAACGTAATGTTCTTATGCGTCGTAACACAGCCCTTCGGACTAGAGGTCGTACCCGACGTATAGATCATCAAGGCGCGCCTATCCAGCGGACATTGTGAGCTAAACGGTGGCAATTGGACAGCCGTCGGCGTGACACTCTGCGTAAACGGATCTAGATCCATGAAAGGGATACTGTTCTTTGTCCCCTCCCGCAGGGGTGTTTCGAAGTGCGCGAAGCTTGGATGCAGGATGATCAACGACGGATCCGAGTCGCCGATTGTATATAGCAGTTCTTTCACTGGGTGCGTCGTGCCTTACATTATCAGTCGTTAGCTGGTGTGTCAGCTAGAATATTTGCGACACATACAGAGTGGTACAGTAACTCCGCCCGCTGCCCAAATGGCCCATTGGGTAACGACGTAATCGTATCCATTCGGTGTGAGGAAGGCTATGCGCCTCTCTTGTAAGTCCCCTGTTTCTGTGAGCTTCAATTGCTCGAGGATCTGTTTCTTTAGTGCTGCGGTGTCGGCGAGGAGTTGGCCGAAGGTGAATTGTTGGTTCTTGGTTGTGTCGATCACGGCAATTTTTTGGGGATTTGTTTGCGCATGATTTTGGGCTGCGAGAAAGAGTGGGAGGGATGGAATGGATGCTAATTCGGGGGATTGCGTTTGCGGGTTTACACTGCGCAGAGACGTGTTAGATGTGGTTGCGATGGGGTGAGGGGCCGAGAGCGGAGGTCCGGCTTGTATACCCGTTGCTTGGTTCACTTAGGACACCCATTTTGGCTTTAAGGAAGCAGAACAGGGTAGGCAGAAGGAGTTAGGGAGCTATGCGATGCTTCAGAACATTCAGTGAAAAGTGAGATCAAGTGAAGATCAATTGGAATGCAGTTATTAGCATGAGGTCAGCATTCGGCATTTATGCGGGGGGAAACTTTGCCGATCGTTATCGCGCCGTCGGACTTAAGATAGGAAGAATACCCCTGATTCCGGATAACCCGCAGGCTTCCTGTGTTTACTCGCAACCTTATTGATCAAGATCAAAAGGCCAAATAGACCTAAGGACCGCTTCATCCGTCACTGGCTCATCCTCCATATCCTCATTTATCAAAACCTCGTGCAGCATCCCTCTAAACATTTCCTTGTTGGCCTGCGTAGTCGTTTCTAATTGTTCAGCGGGCATCCACCCATCAGTAGCAGTGTCAAGCAAGTTTGCTAAATCGCGTTTCAGATCATGAGCCGCCACAAAAAGCTTGAAGTCTTTCTTATGCCTAGCCAATTCCTTAGGTGTTGGTAAGGGATACGCACATTGCCCTGCGAATCCCAGCTCTTCCCAATCTTGAGCTGTCGCAATCAGATCGTCTCGTAGTGCTACTGCGCCGTCCTTCCATGTCCTGTAGCTATAGCGAAACGGTCGGAAGAGATTGTCGTTCATCAGTCTCGGACCAGCTAACCTGGGTGTCAGAAACTGAGTGCATGCCCCAAACGCTTGCAGGCATAGATTTGATCCAGATTCACTAGGCATAGCAAAATCGGGCACCTCATCTGCATACCACCATGATGGCTCGATGCTGGCTGCTTGCCAGTCGATGATGCCTGAGACAATGGAAGGGTCATCTTCTGAAACGAATATATTTCTTTTATGTAAATCGGGATGAAATAGCAAGGGTGTGGCAGCGCCCTGAATACGAGGATCTGCTGACATCTGCTTGAGTACTTTCCGAGCGTGTCCAAGGAGATTCATATGTGCTTGGATTGTCCCATGGTATGAAGATCTGCTTCCAGCGTCGGGGTCAGTGGGAGGTAACCTTGATAGACCGGCATCGATGAGGCCATCAGAGAAGTCGACAATATTAGACCCTATTTGTCGTAAGCGACTTAGTCGAATGATCACAAGTTTTTCAAGCAGCATACAAGGCCCATGATTCGGTCTCACAATATCATAGTATCTCTGTTCTCCAACGTTACAATCCCAATACCGAGGTCCGCAATGAGGCCCGATGCAAAAGTTTCCGTCTAAAGGTCGCCTATTGTCAGGATCTGGCGGACTATTTGCGTAGTACAAGCTTCCGAAAGAGGGGAACTCTAGATCTACCACCTCTTTAAGGTTCTCGTAGATACCTTGAATGCATCGGATCTTCTGGTCACCAGCCAGACTCTGCCATTTCTGGTGCAACTGGACACCGTCGGCATGCTCCATGATAATGTACTCGCTACCAACTAGATCACAGTCATCTGTGGCATTATCACTCCAGTCTAGGATTTCAGGGATAGGAACCCTAGTTTTCGTTTGTACTAAGATGGGCGATTAACCAGTGAGCCATAGCATTGGGTCAGCTTATCCCATCTCACTCACAGTACTTGACAGTGGCTACCTCCGAGGCTGTTGTGAGTCTCGCCGGACCAGCCAAGGTAAATGGGAGTCTCGCCACGATGCGCTTGGCATTGTTCAAGTGGAAGATGAAGACCCTATTGAAACCGCCTTCGATCTTCTGACAGGTAAGTGATAGCGTCGGCTTCGGGAGTTAGCTCCAGGACCCTTCGGCAAAGGGCATCGAAGTCAAATTTGATGTAGCGCGACTCGCGCTGTAACTTGTCATGACGCAACCATCGACCACTTGTATAAGAATGTGGGTCAATATTGAAATCTATCTAGTGTCAGCGCGCATGGACTTGGTCACCATGAGAGTGGAGACCCACAGTTTGTATATGCTGCCGTTGGATGAATCGGACTCCTTGTCGAGAATTGTGAAGGAGAAGGATGAGGAAACTGGAAGTATGAGCACGCCGATAAGAAAATAATACTTTCCGATATAGTGTTGGCCGTAGCAGTAAATCTACTATCATGTTAATTGTGGTCAGGTATTTGTACTTAAGATGGTCATCTTAATGCTGGCGACTTTCCATGTTCAGTCTATGCTTAGTCAGGGTATTACACCCCTGCCCTGACATTGCTATTGTTGACTGTTAATCTTTGATTGAGCAACCAAGTCCATAGTGATTCACATCAATATTATTGAAAAATATGCCGTGTAGTATTACAGCTTGAAAAGCTTCGGAAATAAAGAGATCAACAGCCGAGAATAGTTTCGGCATGTCCGCAGTGGGGAATATCGGATCTTGAAACGGGTTTCGAGATTTTTGATAAATTCCGGGGAAGCAAACGACGAGTAAGTATACTGCCTCTCTGTCACCCATGCGAAAATTAACACCCATGGCTAATATATTCAAATCACCCCAGGGAAGTTCTCAGGGGAGGTTTTCTGGGTTAATATTTGGGCCTGCCATTTTAGTACCCCATCTAATACTGCCAAGGCGTTTCGGGCCGCAACAGTATGGGATATATATCGCATGAATATGGTAAAGTGTTTGAGGTCTGATCCAAGAATGGTGAAGTAGTTAGTAGTATACAGGTAGTTTGAATAACTACTACTTTTCGTCGCGCTACAAGTGAAGGTTTTGATTATTCGGACTGCGAAAAGTTTGATACAGAACACTTCGTATACTGGTATGTATAACTATAGATCGATCAAATTTCACTTCCTAATACGGCAATCACGGCCGAAGATCTGGTCAAAGGTAAGTATACTCCAATCGGAGCCGAGCGACTACTCCGGACAGCACTGCCTAAATCCAGGTATATATTACGAGGTATAGAGTTGTCAAATGCGACCTTCCAAGAGAAATAAGGCTTTGCTTACTTTTTGATCTTACGGGTTATCTCAAGTGCATTGCGTCATTAGCACCGACTACTATGAAGAGGACACGTGATCATCGGAGTTGAAGACAAACTCCGAGAATCCTGGGGCAGCATTGGAAATTCAAATAATCGCCAATCGGTCTGGATGGGAGGAGACACCAGGCGGAAATCATGATGCTACGAGGACCTGCATTGCGGACGAGGTTGCTCTGGCGACCTACGAGTCTGCTGCGCACGACTCGCGCAGTGTCGTCATTGACACCGCCACTGATTCGCATCCAAGACGGAACCTTTTATCAGAACTATCCTAGTCCAGACGATGCCGCCAACAACCAGAACCCGCCTCTCTTTGCCAACTTCAATTTCGTTCTACCCGCCGACCAGGCAACATCAGCCGAAAACAATGGAGATCAATCGCTGCAACACTGGGCCGTGATCGGTAGTTCGGGGAGAACACAACTGCTCGATGTTCTCCGCGGCCAGTATGTCTGTCTCCCGCCGACGGCTCGCTCCTACCCCTACCTCCTCACAGACGAGATTGCGAAGAAGGACCCTCGGCTACGGTTCGTTGGAAATGCGGTTCAATATATCGGGTTTAGTGGCGAAGGGTCGGGAGCAATTGGTGGTACCCGCGGGGCCTACTTGAGTGCTCGCTATGAGAGTCTTCGGGAAGAGACAGACTGGTCGGTGCTTCAGTACCTTAAGGGCCAAACTTCCTTGAACCCTCTAGAAGGAGAGGAAGGCGGAAAGTTACGAGATGAAAAGCTACTCAACCAGGTCATCACCGACCTGCGACTGGGAGAGCTCCTGGACATGCCCGTCGCAAACCTGAGCAATGGCCAGACAAGACGTACGCGGATCGCAAAGGCGCTGCTCAGCAAGCCGGAGCTGCTGCTGTTAGATGATCCTTTCAGTGAGTAACTCTCACTCTCTCAGGCTAGGGTACGATTATATTGCTAACAACTTCTAGTGGGCCTTGACCCCGCTACTACAAGAAGCATCTCTGGCCTTCTCCAGCGCCTAGCAGACAAATCGGACCCCAGATTAATCCTCGCCTTACGACCACAGGATACTATCCCTGACTGGATCACGCATCTGATGGTCCTAGGAAATAACAATCGAATATTATTCCAAGGTCAGCGGGCCGAAGCGAACACGGTGTTCAATGTTTGGAAACGAGTCGTCAACCGCGGCCGAGAGGTTGCGTCTCACACCGAAGAGGAGAAAGCGATTTTCCGTGAGGCAAAGAGCGCCATGGAAGCTGGTCATCTGGACCGTCAGCTGCTCTGGGACCTTCAGTTACTGTCAACCAGGACCAGTGGATTAGCCCTGCCTGCCGTCAAGGGAGGAGAGCCAGTCATCGAAATGGAGGGAGTCCGCGTGCAATATGGCGAGAAGGTTGTCCTGGGCGGATGGAAACAAAGAGTCAACGGGGAGGAAAAGGACGGCCTCCACTGGACCGTCCGTCGTGGACAGCGGTGGGCGATCCTGGGAGCCAATGGATCCGGCAAGACGACCCTTCTCTCCCTGATCACCTCAGACCACCCCCAAGCATACGCCTTGCCCATCAAGCTCTTCGGCCGTTCCCGCCTGCCCGAGCCAGGGCAACCGGGCATCTCCATCTTCGAACTCCAATCCCGCCTCGGCCACTCCTCACCAGAAATCCACGCATTCTTCCCGCGACAACTAACTATCCGCCAGGCCGTGGAATCAGCTTACGCAGAAACTTTCCTCTCGAAACCCACGCTGGACCACGACCGCGACCTCGACGTGAGCGCTGCCCTCCGCTACTTCAAGGCCGAGCTCGACCCCGACGCCGCCGTCACCATCAAGGAGGAACCCCCAAGAGTGCCCGTTGAAAACAGAGAACATTTCCCCAGGATCGCCTTCGTCCGAGGCGCCAGCCCCATATTCTCTCCAATCGAGTTCGACGTCGAATACGCCGACTCCACTCTCTTCGGCCAACTCAACACCGCCCAACAACGCGTCGTCCTCTTCATCCGCGCGCTCGTCCACAAACCGGACATCGTCATCCTCGACGAAGCCTTCTCCGGCATGCCCGCCTCTATGCGCGACAAATGCATCCACTTCCTCGAAGCCGGCGAATACTCCCGCAACCGCGCTTCCTCGGCCACCCGCCGCTCCGGCAGCCGTCTCAAAGAGGACTGGCTGCGCGGCTACAACACCGATGAGTCGGACATTCGCCACCCCGGTCTGTCCGACGACCAGGCCCTCATCATGATCAGCCACAACCGGGAGGAAATCCCCGACAGCGTGCGCTACTACATGCGTTTGCCCTCGGAGAGCGTGGAGGGTTCTGAGCCGCTGGATTTCCGCTTCGGACAAGTGAAGTACAAGAAGACGTTGAATGAGCCGAGTACTTGGGAGCATGCGTGGTTGCCGCCCTCTGAGTTCAAGGCCCGCGGGGTCATGCGGTCAAAGCGTGGGAAGCGGTTGGGTGAAGATGAGGAGAGTGTAAATCAGGATGAAAAGGTTTACGAGTGGTATTCTGTTGGGTAGAGTTTAGACTGGTCACTATTAGAAGTGATGTCCTTGGCTGTGTGCCTTGAAAGTGTATATATATAGTGTTGTATAAGAAAAAAGCTTATCCTTCTCACCCACGAACACCAATTTGGCGGTTACTCTAGCCTTGGACCAAATTATATCCAACAACAGTAGCATTCGATCAACGACGCTCACTCAGAACAAAAACTATTTAAGAACAAGAAGGATATATAGTTCAAACAAGCCACTATTATCATCATACATGCAGGCATCCCAAGCAAGCGAGAACAGCAATTAAGCCTTCGCCGCATCCGCCAATCCCGAGATCAGCGCCTCCGAGCGAGTCATCTTCGGCTTTTCCACATTCTCTCCCTCGTTCAGTTCCAGCCCCTTAGCTACGAGGTCAGTGAAGTCAATCCCGACTTCTGTGAGTAGGTTAGCATGTTCGTGCACGAGGTCGATGCACTTCTGCCAGACAGTCGTGCCGCGCTGGACACTGCTTAGCTGGCGTGTGAGGAGGGCGTTGAATCCGTCTAGGTGGTGTTTGGACCATTTGATGCAGGCGCTGGTCATGATGGCTGGGAAGCATTGTTGGTAGATGCTGACAGTGTTTTTGATGAGGGTGAAGTAGACGTAGGATATTTGGAAGATGTATAGAGGGAGGTCGCCTTCGAAGACGCAGGCTCTGTTTCGGATTATTATTTACTGTGCTTTGGCCCGTTTGTTATAAAGGGATGGAACTTGCCTGATTCGTTTAGTGATCACATCGGATCGGCATTTCAAATAGGTCTCCCGGGCTTGATTTTCGAAACCCAAGCGGGTCAGCCAGGAGACCTTGGTCTTGGTGGCGTTTAAAAATGAGGGCGTGTCGACTAAGGATCGCGACAGAACCCCTGCCAATTTGGCGGCTCGCTCGTCCACTTTAGAATTGATCACGTCCTGCGCGACCGAGTTGCCTTTGAGTCCTTTAGCGAGTTTCCGCAGCCGCTCAATGTTTGAGACGGCTTCTTCGAAGCGCTGGAGCGCGATATCGATGTCTAGTTCGTCTATCTGGCCCTCGACCCATCGTAGGTTTTGTTGCTTTCCGTCTACATCAATGCGGACTTCGGGTGTTTCGCGTTGGGTTTCTAATGCGCTGAAATCTGGCTTTACTATGGAGTATGATGACTGTCTTACTCCCAGATACCCGAATGACTCTTTCTTGCCTGCGGTCTCCGTTTCGGAGCGCAGCGTCCGGCGAAGGTCTTCCACGGTTTTCCGGAATGTCGCGAGAAGGTCGATCTTGGCGGAGCCGTTTCGCTTATCGTGGCGATAGGTGAAGGGTTTGGAGCCCACGCGAACACTCACGGCGTTCATGATACCACGGTCTTCGGCTTCTTCACGGGAAACCCCCGGGCCCAGATTGGCACCGAGGTCAATCATGTCGACATCTTCCAGGGGCCAGCACTCTTCCGCCACGAGCTTGGTGGGCACCGGGCCCTGGTGGTTAGGGTTGCTCTGATCAACACGCTTTCGCTTTTTAGCCGCCACAAGCAGGTGGTCGTTGAGAAGCACGATGTGAACCGGCCGCCGGGGCTTCCAAGTCGCAGAGTCCAGCTCGACCCAGTTTCCCGTCTCCAACACGATGTGCCGACCTGGTACCACCGGTAGGAACTTCTGCGAGCCTTCGACAGTCTTCCATAGTGTTTGCAGCTGAACGTTCCACATGCTCTCCAAATTGGCAACGGAACTGCGATTGTTTCGCTTGGTTATGCGCTCGTCTAATGTCGGAGACATGGGGTTTGGAGTGTTGCCAACGGTCGCTGTTTGTCCCAAAGCTGTTGTGAGCTCTGCCATGAGAGTGCGGAGAGTGCGCATCTCTCCCTTGAGTTTCTCCGCTTCTTTACTGATCTTGATGAATTGCGTGCGATTCTGATAGACATTCTGCTGGAGGTCGGTGGATGTCCTATTCTTAACTTTTTTCAAGCTTCTCTGGTACTCTTCGATCTCTTCCTCGGTTGCATTGGCAAGGAGGTTGGCGACATCTGATAGTACACACCAGGTTAGCAAGACTATACCTATGTCCACGGAGGATTCATGACTGTGAAACTTACATCTATCTACCGGTAGACTAGGGTCCCGCAAAGCATTGAGATCCACTTGTGGTGGCCCTGAGGCCTCTGTCGAGGGCCGTCTGCTGGTCGACTGAGGGGGACTTAGCGCCGTATACTGAGTCGGAACTTTAGGCACCCCGGGCACCGGGGGCGCATTTGCGGAGTCAAGATCGGGGGCTTGATTGAAACGGGTGGAATATCTCCTCTTCACCAAATCGGAGGTCGCGTCTTTTTGAGGAGCACGTTCGCGTGAAGTGGAACTTGACGTAGCGGTCCTCGGGTCGACGGCCTTACTACCAGGAGGGAGAGGCCCGGATATCGGTTTCGGCGCACTGATCTGGGGCCGGGCACGGCGGGACTTGCTGCGGAGAGTCAATCCGCGGCTTTCCATCTTGTCTGGATCACGAAGCCAGGAGGGAACGCTTCAGATTCATGAGGAAGAGGAATGACGACGGAGCTTGCTTGAATTCCCCCCCGAGCGGGACAGAAACCCCGAGGCGGAAGAACAATGATCCTCCGCCTTCAAAATTGTCAGAACATGAGAAAAGCGTCACTTCCCCAGTCTCGTCCCCATAGACCAAATAAACATCCCTTTCCCCGGTTCGGTCGGACTCGCCTGAGGCACTGGACTTATTCTACCTCTGTGCTTTCTTTTATCCTTCTTTAATAAATAATTACATACTATCTCCCGTGACACCATGAGGACGTCAACTTTGGTCGCTGCTTCGGCTGGCACGGTCCTTACCGGCCTGTTGGGTAAGAACACAATATCAATCTTAACTAGTCGCGAAAACCAAACTAATCAATCTTCTTTTCCTCGGGATACAGCTTATGCCATTTACTTTGACCACAAGAGACAGACCGACCCCGAGTTCCGCAAATCCTTGAAGAGAAACAACCGTCGTCTGGCGAGAGCTGTGAAGGAGGAAGCCGAGGCTCAAGGAGCCCAGGAACGGGAATCCATCAAGAAGTCTGTCCAGCAGGCTCAGGATGAGGGTTTCCCGACCGACCTTGAAGAGAAGGAGGCCTACTTCATGGGCCAAGTTGCCCGGGGAGAATCTCTCTGCGCTGAAGGTATGTTTCTGCTGCGGTGACGCTATCCACCCTCCAAAAAATTATAGAAGAAATCCCACTTGAAAGTAGCGGCGATTCACATACAAACCTAGGCTCAGACAAGGTTGAAGCTGCCCTGTGCTTCTACAAGGCCCTTAAGGTTTACCCTCAACCTAAGGACCTGATCTCGATATATGACAAGACTGTCCCTAAGGAAGTCTTGGAAATTCTGGCCGAGATGGTCGCCATGGACGCGGCTTTGAAGCTGGGCACATTCACTGGCGAAGGTGGCAGTGCTGAATCAAGCCATGGTGTCGAGTAAAAGAACAGACGTGACGCATTCCATTGGATCCGGACTCGCGCCCTCGGCATTGTCAATCATCCAACCCCCTTTCGTATAAAATAAGAACTTTGCTTGGCCTGTGATCCGGCTTTCTCAGGTCGTCGGGTCACGCTGGGCCGTGGTCCGGACCCGTTTTCTCTTGCTTTTGCGCCCCTAATTGATTCGAAAAGATTGATCGATCTCTGAGAGGGTCGATGCTTTTCGACTTTTTTTTTCGCTTTGCGATGTCGCACTCTCACCCTCTCCGCTTATTATTTGTTACCTTTTCCCTTGTTCCCTGTATATTTGCATCATTGCCCATGTCTTGGCCGCCGGCGTGGCGGACTCTCTTGGTATTTCTCGGCGCCATGACTTTTTGTTTCTCATTTTTCTCATTCGGTTATTCACCCCTTTTTTCACCAGTCTTGGGGGTTTCTTGGGACATGGACAATTCTTGGATTACAGGCGCCAATTATTCCTTCTCCCCCAAGTGCTTCTCCTGACGGGTAACACATTTGGGACTGTATTCTAGAGAGGCAGTAGTGTATCAACAGTGAGCAATTCAACGTGGATTGAGATGCAAAAATGATTTATTCCTGCTTTGGTGATCTGCAAAGCTATCCATGATCCATATCCAAAGCTATTATGATAAGTAATGGCCTGAAACCGTCTCACCTAAGCTATCTACCGATATTGCCTCCGTTGAAATGAACTAATGAAAAACCAAATTAAAACCGCCCAGTTTCAACCTGTGAAGACCCTCAGCGCCAAGGGTCTTGTCGGTAAAGGGGATTGGTTCTAGTGAAGTACTAGCCGGGAGTGGAGTCTCATAGTGCTGGAGTATACCCTTTAATGAAACTAAATTGCTGGGCATCAGTTGGTTCGGGGGGGGCCAAGGGTTCGCTCTTACTCCGTCCTTTCTTTCATTCAAAAAGCCTTCTGCCGGGTCTCTTTTCTCTCTCTCCCTCCTTCCATTCATTCATCGTCGCGGTCCGCTTTTTGTTCTGCCCACACTCGCTACTTCCCTCTCGGGGTTTGTCTCATCGTTGTGCGCCGTTGCGCTCGTCATTCGTTCACTTGTCATACATTCCCTCTGCTTTGGAACTTCCTGTGGAAGCACCTCCGTCCGATCCTTTGACTCTTTGTACTAGTTTTTTCCAGCGAGAGAGATATAGAAAATGCCTTCGGTCGGTCCTCTCCCTTCCCATGCCAAAATTTGATATCCACATCGATATAGATCCACAGATTACCCGAAAAGGAATGTTAGCTGACTAACTGCCGAATCTATAGATGTACACTCGTCTTTTCGCTGCGCTTTGCGCTCTTGCGACCACTGCAAATGCCGTCACCACCATCGAAGTGAAGGGCAAGGACTTTGTCAACAGCAAGACCGGTGATCGTTTCCAGATCCTGGGTGTCGAGTATGTTTCTGTTCTGTTCTTATATCTGTTCACGCTATATGATCGCCTGGATATCAATGATATTCGATCGCGTTACCTCGTGGGGAAAGCGGTGGTGTTGATCATCATGTCTTATCTACAGTTACCAACCCGGCGGTTCTTCCGGCTTCACGAAGGACAAGGACCCTCTTAGCGACAAGGACGCATGCTTGCGTGATGCCGCTCTCATGCAGCGCTTGGGTGTGAACACCATCCGTGTCTACAACTTGTCGCCCAGCCTTAGCCATGACGACTGTGCTTCCATTTTCAACGCTGCCGGCATCTACATGATCCTGGATGTCAACTCCCCTCTGTACGGCAGCTATATTGACCGTACCGCTCCCAAGAGCAGCTACAACGCCGTCTACTACGAACAGGTCTTCGGTGTCATCGAGGCCTTCAAGAACTACCCTAACACCCTCGGTTTCTTCGCCGGTAACGAGGTGATCAACGAGCAGAGTGTCAAGGAGGTTGCTGCTTACATCCGTGCTGTCCAGCGTGACATGAAGGACTACATCAAGAAGAACGTCGACCGCTCCATCCCTGTTGGTTACTCCGCCGCTGACATCCGTCCCTGGTTGATGGATACTCTGAACTACTTCATGTGTGAGGACTCAGATGAGCCAAGCTCCCAGTCCGACTTCTTCGGTCTCAACTCCTACTCTTGGTGCGGTGACTCGTCCTACACGAAGTCCGGCTACGACGTCCTGACCGAGGACTTCAAGAACGCCTCCCTGCCCGTCTTCTTCTCGGAGTACGGCTGCAACGAAGTGACGCCTCGTGTCTTCACCGAGGTGCAGGCCATCTACGGCGAGGAGATGACCCAGGCCTTCTCTGGTGGTCTGGTCTACGAGTACACCCAGGAGGCCAACAACTACGGTCTCGTCAAGCTCAACGACAGCGATACCGCCACTTTGCTCATCGACTATGACAACCTGCAGAAGCAGTATGCTAAGCTCGACATGGACCGCATCCAGGCATCCAACTCGACCCAGACTTCTTTCACGGCCCCCAAGTGCAGCTCTGACCTGATCAAGAACGGTACTTTCCTGAGCAAGTTCGACCTGCCCTCCCGTCCCTCCAAGGTCCAGGACATGATCGACAACGGTCTGTCCAAGGCCAACACCGGTAAGCTGGTCGACGTCTCGACGACCGCCATCCCTCAGAAGATCTACGACCACACTGGCAAGGAGGTCACCGGCATTCAGCTGAAGGCCCTTTCCAGCGGCGAGTCCAACACCCCCGGTAACAGCACCTCCGGAAGCTCCAGCTCCGGCTCTAGCAGTGACTCCAACAACACCCAGGACAGCGCAGCCGGCAAGATGACCGCTTCCTTCATGGGTCTGGTGGTCGGTGCCGTTGTGGCCGCGGTCTCCGTGCTGTAATTAATTGACTTCGTTGTTATATTTCACATTGCGTGCGTTGAATTAACCTCATGTATTGCTTTTCGTGATCGAGATGACTCTGGGGTGGTCAGCAAGTTTATGATACCAGTTCTGGGACACTGGGACAATTGACCTACTGGAGATGTTATTTAGAATGGAGTTTTTTCGCTTCTCATCGGTAGAATGGTTTCTTTATAAGTTTAATTGAATGCTCATAAGTAGGGAACTTGATGATCCTACTAATTCAACTTACACGAACCGACCACATACAGAGCGTTATTTGCCCCACAGATGAAAGCTAATCTACTCCTCTAATGTTGGACCGTCAGCACTAATATCATAACTATGAGCGATCTAGGGCAACATAACCTGCACATCCAAGGTATATAAATCCATATTTACCACGTAGACATCCACCCAATACCCCAAACAATATATCTCCAACTAAACAATATATCCTAAACCAACCCTCAAACCAACCCAAAATGACCCAAAAACCAACAATCGTCCTCATCCACGGTGCCTGGCACACACCCACCCACTACGAACCCTACACCACAGCCCTGAAGAACGCAGGCTTCGAAGTCCACTGTCCACACCTACCCACCTGCACCGGCAAGTCCCCGCCAACAGCAACCTTCGCCGACGACGTCTCCCTAATCCGCCAAACCCTGCATTCCCTCACCACAGCCGGGAAACAAATCCTCCTAATCATGCACTCCTACGGCGGCTGCGTCGGCACCGACGCAGCCCAAGACTACATATACCCCGTCACCACCACCTCCGAGTCCCCAACCCCCTCTCCCAACCCCGAAGAGAAACATAACCAAAAAGGAGGAATAATCCACCTCCTCTACCTCAGCGCCTACATCCTGCCACCCGGATCCTCAATCCAAACTATCATGGATAAAGCCGGCGTCAACGAGGATCTCTGGGCCCAGTACATGGACGATGATGAAGTTGGGTTGACAATGCCCCGGGATCCCGGGTTGTGGTTTTATGGAGGTCTGGACGAGAGGACGGTGGAGAGGTGTGTGAAGGGCTTGGTGAGGTTTCCGGTGAGGGTGCTTAGGGAGAAGACGAGTGGGGATGTGTGGCGACGGTGCCCTGTTACTTATGTTCGGACGGAGAGGGATTATGCTGTGCCGAAGGGGTTTCAGGATTTGATGCTTGAGGGGGTTAAAGGGGAGGGGTTTCAGGTTAGGGTTTTGGGGTTTGAGGCTTGTCATAGTGTGTTTTTGACGAATGTTGAGGAGATGGTGGAGGTTGTTGATGGGATTGTCAGGGATTGGAGGTGGGGTGGGCTGTAGATGGTTATATTGTTGAAAGTGTATGGATTCATCTCAAGGAGTTCTCAGCTGGAGTGTCAAAGGACAGGATCAAATAGATTGGATCATAGTTTGTAGTTGCAATGTCCTTAGAAGTAGCTAATTCTCCGAATTGCTTTCACAGGTCCCACATTCTATACATAAATCCCGGACTGCATATTAAAAGGTATGATAGCATGGTCGAAAATAGATAGACACAATAACTAAAATCGAAAGCAAATGTACAATGTAACCAATTACAAAGCTCGACCCTTCCCCTTCCCCTTGTCAGATTCGCCCCACGAGAGCGATGGGAACTCGGCTGGTTGCTCCTGCGGCTGGCTGTCGGCAAGACTGAGTTGGATGGCAAGCTCCAGATCATCCATCTCTTGTTGGCGACTGCTCTCAGCGACAACTTCTGCTGGTGAGAAGCTGTGAGAGCTCGACTGTGATCCCTTGGCGTACTTGATGGGGATGTCAGGGTACTGCTCAAACGACCCAGGCCCCTCGTCAAGAAGACTCAAGCGGATCGCTTCGGCGATGTCAGGAGCAAGATCGTCGTCAACAGGCTGCTCGTATGGAGACGAGGAAGATGAAAATTCGTCCGCGGCGACTGAGCTATCGTTCCGCCCGATAGTGTCGCTAGAGGTGGAGCTAGCCATGGAGCTAGGCACGACATCGCCCCGTTTCTGCGCTTCACTAGCGAAGGCCTCCTCACTCAGGAGTTGGGCGTAAGCGAGAAGCTGCTCTTCGTCCACATCGGGCCCCAGCAGATCGATACCGAATCGGTTGCTGAGGTGCGCCTTTTCCTTGCGATCGGCTTTTTCTTGTCGTTTCATCTCCGCCTGTTCATCCTCGATGAAGTCTTGGAGAGCTCCTCGACCGCTGCTGTTGAACCGTTGGCCCTCGGGGGTAGAATTGCTGCCCCGACGGCCGCGGCGGAACCGACGCTTGCTCGTCTTATACTGATCAGCAGCGCCGGAGCTGTAGGACCAGTAGCGCAGGTGGGACCCTAGGGCAACCATTCCCCTAAGGACCGTAGGATCGGGGTCTAGGCATATGGCCCCACTGGCATAGAAATTGTTCCCAACTCCCTGAATGGAAGCCTCCGCCTGCACTAGTCGACGACGTGCACGGGAAGAAAAGCGCGAATTGATGGTACGGATAGGTCGAGTAGAAGATGCAAGAGGATCCCAAGCCTGTACAAGCCCGTCATTGCCGCCATGCACGACGTACAGTGACGTAAGAGCGACACAGGACACTTGAGGAGAGTCAGTTTGGATGATGCGGATCGGATTGACGGAGTTGATAATCTCCGAGTTCTTCGCCGTGGGAGCGCGCACATCCCAGACAAAGACCCCTCCTGTAGCCGTACCAACAGCCATGTAGCGCCCACGTTGGCCGGGAATTTCTGAATTTGCTGAGGGCTGCTTCATGTGCGGCATTGGAGACGACAGACCGGAGGAAAGTGTCGAGCTTCCGGACATCCCGAGGAGAGGATCCTCGTCAGGAGTCAGTACAGCATATGTCGATACGTCCATTGCGCTTGCTGTGATTTCAATCGACTTATGATCGCCGAAGACAAAATCTGAGATACGCCATTCCGTATTTGCAGCGGAGCAAACTATTTCACCAATACGACTGGAGGCTCGCGAAGGTGGCACGCTTGGTGTATTGACGGCTGAAGATAGAGATGGAAATTCCACAGGCCCACCGAATAGAGACGAAGCCATACTTTCGCTAACTTGATACGTCCCAAAATGCGACGATGGCATTTCAACCTTCGTCAATTTTCTGGTGTATCTGCGAATCGAGGCCTTCTCATCTTCACCTACACCAGGAGCAATGATGATAACGGACTCACCGGCTCCGTAGCTATCGTCGCCAGCAAAGTCGACTTGCATTTCGCGTCTCATGTCCCAGCCCTCACAAACCTTCCGGAAGTGTTTCGGCTTAAATGACATGAACTGCTCAATCTCCTTGGTCTCAGCAGCGAGCTGATGCTCATCAAGGTTCATCGAATCCGACGACGACCTCGGGCTATAGCTGCCGTCAACAGGCTCCCGACTGTAGGGGTCGGGCCTAGCCGTGCGGCGACTCAACTCCAGAAGCTCCCAACGGACACTCCTGCCGGTCTTCCACGCCAGAGTATCAATTTGTTCAGGGCTCATCTTCGCCGACGGAAGTTCAGGCTGGCGCGGCATGTCTGAAAGGTAGAAAACTTCACCCAACGCATTAAGAACGGTTGCCCAGATGCGTCGGCGGGCGTGGCGCTTGGCAGAATAATCGTTGTCGACTGCAATCGCGATGATGGGAACTCCCGGACAGAGAACCCATCTGGCAGTCACCTGGCCTCTTTCAAATCGCTGTTCATACGTGGGATGAGGCCCAATTGCGTAGGCCGTAAGAACTCCAGAAGAGGTACCGGACATCATTGCGACCAATCCCCCGGTCATTTTCAGGACATTAGAGGATTTGGCGATCCATACAGCGGTGACTGCGTTCGTGATCATATTGAGAGTAGGAATGCCCAACTGTGGCTGTGAGATGGGTTCAGTGAGGCCCAAGAACCGCCCGCGTTGCTCCATGGTTGAGATGAAATAGCTGCGTCCTTGAGGGCATCCCTCGCCGTAGATCATTCCGTAAGGCTGACTGACGTCCATGCGATTCGGCAGGCCGACCATGTTTCCAGAGCCAAGACCATACTCGGCTTCACCAGGGAATAGATCCGCGAAATGGCGGAACAGCTGGTGGTCAGACAAACCCCATGTTCCAACCTTGACCGAGGAAGGATCGCTGGCAGATGCGATGCCCTGCTCTGATGCCCCATGGATGAAAAGAGGCTGCTTCTTGGTCACCTCGGTCCCAAAGGATGCAGCGAGATGACTGACGGGGTACAAAAGCTGGGAAGTGTACGTGACAACTGCGCTGCCATTGCGCATATTCACAGAACGGACTGTACCGCTCTTTTTAGCAGGGTCGAACTGCGCCGGCTTGCCTCGGACAAGTGACCTCAGCAAGCGGGTCCGTAGAATATACTCAGATCTCCATGACGCCAACGCAGTGAGGCGGGAAAAGAAGCGCTTATCTGAGGTGACCCTCTCGGGTGCGTTAGCCTCAGATAGGCTAGTGCCATTTTCTGCGACATAAGGCCCAGGAAAGTAGCGCGAAAATGCTATTCTCCAGGCATGGGGAGTTGTGACGAGAGTGTGAAACCGGCGCGACACCAATGCCATAGATGACAGTGCCGGCGGTGGCAGGTGCGAGAGGATGTGCGTCAAAACCTCTGCCAGTCCATAGTGTTAGATGGGTGATTGTCCGAGGAGGATTACCAACGGCGACATACCATTTGGGAATGCGTCCAGCGACAGATGCGACTGAGTAGACGAGGGAGTTACTCTGAAGGTTAGATCTGTTTGTCTGTAAGGCGACTGCGCCATCGCATTCTCGTACTGACTAACACGGTCGAGAACCGGTGATGTGGGGACGGAATCGTCAGTCTTCGCCTGGTTCATGGGCGACAGGCGAGGTGAGTCAGAGACGCCTTCAAAGTCTCCGGCCTCATGGGGAGGACCAGAGACTTGATAGTCGCCATCGAGAACATGTCCATGCTGGGTACTGTGGAAAGACTCTCTGGGGGGCGAATCTGTAGGAGAAGTGCGCTCAGAAACTGCAGCAGGCTCGGATTGCATAAAAAGGTCTCGCGGGGTTAACAGAATCAACGGAGGCGACTGAACCAGGCCAGATTCTGGGTCAGTCGGGCAATATATGGAAGAGAAAGGAGAAGAGATGATGGCGCGAGAAGGACGCTCTATGCGGTCGAGAATGCGAACGATAAGGAAAAGAAATCTATACAGTCGGAAAGCGGGGACAGAGAGATATGATGGAAGGGGAGATTAGAAAGTAGTCGTCAAGGTAATAAAAAGAGGGACTGAATGAGAATCGACGGTCGGATTTCGGAGGGGAAATGTGTCACGGGCGAACCCTCTGATTCGTCACGGCCTTTTCGCGTCCCTCTCACGTGAAGACGCGCCGCGGAGGCAAATCAGAATTGCATATCAATTGTTAGTAATATTACCCAAATATCTTCAATTTGCTGGTAATTTCGACCAGATCTACTGTGAATTAATTAAGCATGCATCACACCCTGCACAAACACCGTGGATAATCTCCTGTTATTGGACCTATCCAGCGGCTTGTTTTTCCAGGCAACACCCGCCCATTGAGTACAGCCTGACGGAATTGCCATTTAATAGTGGTCCGTCCGCATCCCAATACCAACCTTCCTCGACACTTTCACCTCATGCGGATCGAGGTGACCTTTTATAATGCCCGATCTTGGTGGTAAGTAGGCTATTTTATTTCATATTGCTTGGACAAACTAAGTAACAAGAGCAGACGCGGAAACAATCCGCATTCTCGTTGCAACCGACAACCATGTCGGGTACAACGAACGAGACCCCATCAGGGGTGATGACAGTTGGAAGAGTTTCCATGAGGTGATGTGCCTAGCCCGAGAGCGTGATGTCGACATGGTGCTTCTCGCAGGCGATCTCTTTCACGAGAACAAACCTTCTCGAAAATCCATGTACCAAGTAATGCGCTCGATCAGGATGAACTGCCTGGGTGATAAGCCCTGTGAGCTGGAAATGCTCAGTGATGCCAGTGAAAACTTCCAAGGGGCGTTCAACCATGTGAATTACGAAGATCTCGACATCAATGTGGCTATTCCTATCTTCTCTATTCATGGCAACCATGATGATCCCTCCGGAGAGGGCCATTTGGCGGCGTTGGACATACTCCAGGTTTCCGGACTACTTAACTATTACGGACGAACGCCTGAGTCCGATAACATTCAGGTGAAACCGGTCCTACTTCAGAAGGGCCGGACTAAATTAGCATTGTATGGTATGAGTAACGTCCGAGATGAACGATTGTTCCGTACCTTTCGCGACGGAAAGGTCAAGTTCTACCAGCCTTCGGTTCAGAAAGAGGACTGGTTCAACTTGATATGTGTCCACCAGAATCACCACGCTTATACAGAGACTGGATACCTCCCTGAAAACTTTCTCCCAGACTTTCTTGATCTCGTGATCTGGGGCCACGAACACGAGTGCTTGATTAATCCTAAATTGAACCCTGAAACCAAATTTCATGTCATGCAGCCGGGGTCTTCTGTGGCAACATCACTTGTTCCCGGAGAGGCAGTAACAAAACAAGTGTCTATCGTCAGTATCACTGGGCGCGATTTTAAATGCGAGCCGATCCCACTGAAGACCGTGCGACCCTTTGTCATGAAAGAAATTGTCCTCTCAGAGGAGAAGGGAGCTCAGAAATTGGCTCGGAAAGAAAACAACCGAACTGAAGTCACCCGTTTTCTAATGACGATCGTTGAGGAGCTCATAGAACAAGCGAAGGCTGAATGGCTGGTGATGCAGGAAGATGTGGAAGAAGAAGAGGAGTCAGAGGTGCCCTTGCCACTAGTGAGACTGCGAGTGGAGATCTCCACACCAGAGGGAGGTAGCTATGATTGCGAGAATCCTCAGCGGTTCTCCAATCGTTTCGTAGGCAAGGTCGCAAATGTGAACGATGTTGTACAATTCTACCGGAAGAAAAAGAACGCAGCAAACCGCAAGAAAGATGACGACGTCGATGCAACCGCAGTCTCCCAGCTCTCGACGCTGGACACGGTGAAGGTTGAACAATTAGTGCGCGAATTCCTCTCCGCCCAATCGTTGAGCATTCTTCCACAGAATTCATTTGGGGACGCTGTGGCCCAATTCATCGACAAAGACGACAAGCACGCCATGGAGATGTTCGTGAACGAATCATTAGAAAGTCAAATCAAACACCTCATGGCCCTTGATCGTGACAATGATGTCATGGACGACGAAGAGGAGGCGCAGAGCTCGCTGCAACAGGCCATGAATAAGTATCGAGATCAGATGGAAGACATGTTCTCTCGAGGCATCAAGAAGAGGTCGCGAGGGAAGAAGCGATTCAAGCCTAAGCCAGATGGCTGGGACAGTGAATTCGACGGCGTCTGGGAAGACCAACCCGGAGCGCTTATACATTCAGACAATGAGGGTGATCCCAATGAAGAAGATGCTGCAGAGGATGGCACAGGGCCTGCTACCACGAAAGCAACGTCTACTCGTGGTCGGGGCCGAGGTCGTGGAGGAAGAGCGGCAGCTACTACAACTACTCGCAAAGCAGCCGCCACCGCGAAGACCACATCAACGGCACCCAAAAAAACGGCGCCCGCTAAAACCACTAGAGGACGGAAAAAAGCTATATCGGACGATGAGGATGAGGAGGATGATGTCATCATGCTAGACGATGACGACGAAGATGAAGCCCCTCCCGCAGCTCAAGCGCTCTCTGATGTCGATGAAGACGATGATTCTCAATCTCTATTTGTTAAGCAACCTTCGACCCGAAGCCGCAAAGCAGCGCCCTCGACGGCCAGCACCCAGCGCCGAGGACGGACCGCGCCATCCCCGGCGCCATCGTCGAATACTATAGGAGGAACCGCTACGCGTAGGTCTGCAACGACACGAGGCAAACAAACCCAGATGACGTTGGATTTTACCGGTTCCCAGATTAGTGCTCGCGGGAGCCAGACCACTTCGAGGTCGACGAGACCGAGTCGGAAGGCTCGAGCTACGAGTGTGCTGAGCGAGGAAATTGATGATGACAGCGATGCCTTCGAGTCTGCGCCAGCCTCCAGGAGGAGGTAGACTTCCTCGTCAGCAGGCTAGAAGGAGGAGAACACATATCTTTCATTCGTGGGCATTTTCGGCAATTTATGACATTCGCATTCGTGGCGTTTTATGTACAATATGGGATAATTTCAATCAATGCCAAGAAAATCGTCTTCCCTAATTATCCGCAAGATGGCCGTCTGTATTTCAATATACCTAGCTTTAGAGAGCAAGAAAGCTACTGTACAGATAGTGACGGACGACTACAGTTTGCCACGGTTCAAGAACTTGACAGGCAGATCCACCCATTTTGCCCGCAGATACTCGGCGACATTCTTCCCCAGAAAGTCGACTGTAGTTGTCGCGCCAACGCCCCGGTCGAGGAGGTTTCGGAACAAGAAGTGTACACCACGGAGGTTTGGAAGCTCGAATCGCTCGATCTGTAGCTGGGGGTTGGACCGGTATTCGTCTCCTAGAAGCTCCTGCGCCTTTGGAATGGAGAGCAGCGAACGTAACCAAAGGTATTCATCGCTGTGGCGAACCCAGAATCCGCAATTTGCATCAGGTCCCTTGTCGCCCGATCGTGCATGGACAATCCATCCTAGGGGGCCTCGGGTTGTTGGCCCGAAGTCTAGGTCGCGGTTGGCAGGGGGCTCCGTAATCGCCTGAGAGGGTTGACGAGGCGGGAACTCTTGAGTCGTGGGCGGTGGAGGGATATCCAGCACTTGGTTCTTCCATGGGAGGTGGACACGATGCTTCACATCTGATTGGGGCAGAAGACTAACATAATACTCATATATGGGCTTTGGGAAACCCTGTCGTGCATCTAGGTGGAAAGTAGCGCCGGGATAGCCTTGCATGATATTGTCGAAGATATGGCGGAGAAAGTTATTGGGGGCTATATCTTCTGCTTTACGAGCTTGGGCAACAATTCGAAAGGTGACGGTGGCGCTGTTTTGGTCTCGAGGGTCATCTGGCGCTGAACCCAGTGTGGTGAACTCGAGAGCTGTGTAGTTGGATGAGTATGGGGCGAGTAGGTGGCGAATCTGGTCCTCCAGCATTCGTGCCTTCGCATCAATGTCCAGTCCCACCAAAAACCATGAAGCCTCTGCTTGGAAGCCGCCACGGGCTGTGATGCCGACCTTGGTCGTTGGTGGAGGTGGTGCAGACCGGACGCCGTGCACGGCCACGCGGTTGCTACCGACTTGTTCGAAGTGGATGTCCGTTAGCACAGCGGTAACGTCGGAGTTGTAGTACCAAGGGCCCTGGATTTCGTATAGAAGTTGGGAGGAACAGGTATCGACGGTAACAGCGCCGCCGGGAGCAGACGATTGCATTGTGATAACCACCTTTCCATCCGCTGAAATTTCTGCAATCGGATAACCGATATTACGCCAGCCATCACTACCGACTTTCTCCAGCGTCTTGAAACCCGTAAAATTGCCTCCACATACATAGTTGCTACATTCTATGAGATGTCCAGCAACGAATGCATTAGCCAACTGATCGAGATCACTGCGGTTCCACCCATGATACCAGTACGCAGCTCCAATAACAGGGGATGCATCTGACACTCGTCCGCACAGAACAATGTCAGCCCCTTGGGACAAGGCTGCGGCAATCCCCAGGCCTCCGAGGTAGCACTGGGCATAAATTGGCTCGAAATTCCAGTCGGAAAGAGTCTCGCCTGTATAGACGTTTTTGAACGTTGATTTACCCGTGGATAAAGCTGTTTTCACTGTTGAAAGTACCTCGTCACCGGAGACCCAAGCCACCTGGAGTATATCAATACATGTGATATGCAGAGTACTCTAACAACGGACTTACCTTTAGATTTAAGCCCTTGGCCTTGACCATTTGTGTGACCACTTTATAAAGCCCTTCCGTGTCTGCATTTCCCGCGTTGACCGCCACTTTGATGCCATGTTTGGCCAAATCCCCCAGGGCCGGCTCTAGAGCTAAAAGAAATGCAGGCTCATACCCCGGTGCACTCACCGGCATCGCCGAGATGTTATGACCAGCTGCCTCCTGGGCTTTATCTTGGTCTATCCGTCGTGCTGCCCCCGTGACCATGTTGGCCTCGCTCATGAAGTCGGCGATGATGACGTCGACGGGGTCTCGAGGGTAGTTACGAGCGAACTCGGTGATGGCATGTCGACGGTCGGACGCAGAGCCAGAAGCACCTGTAGGTGGCTCAGTCAATGTCGTCTCTTATTAGAAAGGGATGATTCTAGTTATTGTAACCGACCTGCAATGCGAACTGGACGAGAAGTCATGATGTCTCGGAGGGATGTATCTATGTACTACGTGAACAAGACGTGAAGAAATTTCCCAGCCAAAGTGTTTTTAATGGGTACTTGAATGCTTTAAGGTCACCAAGTGGTCCATCTTCCCACTAGTGGATCTTGTCGATCAACCAAACTATGTAATGGCCGAGGAGGTCTTTCGGTTGTCGGTTCGGAGATGCGGGGTTCACAGGGCCGATGTATTGTTCTGTTCAATAAAGAGTAGCGGAATGATGCAGGCTACAGTAAGCGGACAATCAGCTCAATTGATGTATCTGAATTGAAGCTTTACCGGAGGCATAAGTTATGCAGAGTTGTTCAGCTCTTGCTTGTTGGGGTTTAGTTCATGATATCACATGTGGATAACAGATTAGATTCGGTGGGTCACGGGGGCAGGAAAACCCCAGAACATGCTATGTATTAGTAGGAGTGTTCAAGTTGTTAACTGGGAGATCTCATTCATCTCTTTATGTTCGATCCATTTATCATAATCTACAGGGATCATATCCGTATCGCGCCATGATGCTTACATGTAGAAAGTCATCATACTGCTCGGAGACGATCGATCGGAGTTAGACATGGACTCCGAACCCACTGACTCATTATATATTTGGCGGCATGGACAGGGATAACTTCAGCAACCTTGTCATCTCTCACCGACATCATCACTAATTTCCCTTCTGACTCACTAGCAATGGTTCAATACTACGAATCCATCTCAGATGATATTCGCGACTGGGCTTTACGCCAGAGCGTCTTCTTCGTGGCTTCGGCGCCACTGCGTGGTCGCCACGTGAACCTGTCCCCGAAAGGCCTCCCAGACGCTTCTTTCGCAATTCTGGGCCCCAATGAAGCAGCTTACGTGGATGCCACAGGTTCTGGCAACGAGACGATTAGTCATCTGCGAGAAAATGGTCGCATTACTGTGATGTTCTGCTCTTTTGACAAGTCACCGCGCATTCTGCGACTTTTCTGCACTGGCTCCGTTATTGAATGGAGCGAGCCCGAGTTTCCTCAATATTTGGAGCGAATGGGAGGCAAAAATGTCACAGGCGCCCGTGCCATTATTCGTATGGATGTTTTCAAGGTTCGTTATTTTCCAGTTATAGCTTTCCCTTGCTTCTGCATCAATTCTCGCATATTTCATATCCTGTATACTGATAGCTTGCAGGTCCAAACCTCGTGTGGGTACGGGGTGCCACAGCTAGCTTTGACTCATGACCCTGAGACCGACGAAGTGAAACCATATCTCAAAGACCGCGAGACTATGGGCTATTGGGCCGGTAAAAAGGTGAGTGCGGGCCAGATGCGCGCATATCAGCAAGAGTGCAACTCCAGTAGTCTAGACGGGCTTCCGGGTCTTCATTCCGCATTGAGAGATAACCACAAGAGTGTATGGCGGGCACAGTTGGACGGTTGGATGAACCGTCATCGGGATGAGTTGGAGACGATGAAGACTTCAATCTTGCTTTTGTTTGTGGGCATGGCGATCCTGCAATGGGCTGGATATATATAGATGGATTGTTTATGACAATGTATCCATTGTAGGGATGGAGATTATATGTACACGATTGACGCTATGGTCTCCATGGGGGTTTTACGATTATCTCTCTTTCTCTCTCTTTCTGTCTCTCCTCTCTCTAGATCCTTTTCTTTTCTTCTGTTTTGGTCGCTAGTAGAGCCATGTAAAAGCGACCCTGCTCCTGCAGATCAACATCTCTAGTCATCACTGCTACAGTTCATTAAACAGAGCCCTTCAAGCAACTAATCCTTGATCAACACTGGGATGAACATTTTGCATGCCAGTCTAGATACGTGCCGACCGAGGTTATCTTAAATTTGATCCTGATCTCGACCGATACCCCTCAGTCCTGCTCGGCTTGCTGAGCTCAAACGGACTGTATCATCCATTTTATCCCATTTCATATTGTAATTATTCTAATGACCATGGTGGAAACCAAATGCATGCGGACCAGACATCATTATCCAATTGAGATGTGTTGACACAGCTGTTAGTGAAGTGGATGTTCTGGTGATCGGTGCCGGCCCTATAGGCTTAAGGCCGCATAACGACTTCAGCAATTGGTATGCTCCATTATAGCGCCGAGGAGGGAAAAAGATAACATACAAGGTATAATAGCCGGTCACTAATGGATATAAATACAGAACAACGCATCCTGGTTTATCGTTGACTCCATTAAAACAATCAGTGGTCTTGCGTCCACCGATGTCACCCCGGAGGGATTTGTGGGTTACTATCCGTATCTTGTTTGAGTATAATGCTCACTATGTGTGCAATTATTTGATGTCGGGGAGCATTTCATCTTCTCTCACTACAAGTGCTTCGATGACTACCTTAACGAAGCTTTGCCTAAGTCAACCAACTGGTACGAGCATCATGCTCGAGGTCTCCGAATCCTCCTACAAACCCGTCAATCACAATACGCTCTTGGCCGACAGCATCCAGGGCCTTATCAAAACCGACTTGTTGCAGCCCGATGATGAGATCGTCAGCACGTATGTACGTCGTTTTGAGCACGGATATCTCACTCCCAGTCTGGAGCGTAACGGCGCACTGGCCAAGATCTTACCATACCTGCAAGAGAAGGACATTCTGTCTCGAGGTCGGTAACCAGGGCAACAGGTAAGTTGAATACCTAACATTGCAAGGAGAGATGTCGTGCTGAAAAGTCTCTAGTTTCATGCTCGGTGTTGAGGCGGTTGATCATATCCTTTTCAGCGGCCTTGAAGTGACTTTATCGAACCCTGACTTTGTCAACTCTCGAGCCAACGCTCAGTGTCGCTTGGCATCTGCTAAGGTTGTCCGTAAGTAATTGAGTAGATACGGCCTTTATTGGCCGTAGGGGGTTCGTTATCCTCGGGTCCGTACAAGCGGGAGCGTCTCGTCTCGTCATTACCCAGCTTCATCGCAGGCGATCACAGCATAGAATTGTACATGAATTTTGCTATTGACTTAGTTTGACCCTCGAACTTTTGATACATACCTATATATAAGCATATACTCAAACACATCATTTTCGGTAGCTTCAGGGAGCACTGGTAACGGAGTGAGGAAGGGGTGGATAATGGCTGCCTCAGGAAGGAAACTGGAACGTGTCACAGCTAATGGAGTCAATATGACAGCTCATCCCAACAGATCATAGCATCGGATGAACGGATTGCGACATTCATAAAACCTGATATCACTGTACGGTATCATCTGTCGGATCCCGACCAAAGATGGGTATTCGACGAAACTGAGTTGAAGACGTACTCCAGAATATATTTTGTTCAAATTGCGTTAAAAGCCTATAGTTCCACACGGATGGTCTATTCTTTAAGCTTTACAGGTCTGTGGAGGATTACCGGGAGGAGTATGGGGTTGACGTCGGATGCGGGGATAAGCTCTGCTGTCCATGGGCATGTCGGCCACAGGGGAAAAACTTCCCAACCACTCAGCATCAACAAATACCGTCAAGCCCCTCATGTTACATTCCGACAGCGCCTCCTATGCGCGATGATGTGAGAATTCAAACCCCGTCCCCCCTGGGTGCCAGCCGAATACCATGATAGTCTCCGGTAACCCGAGAGTACGGCGGAGGATCGGATTGCGGGGGATTAGAATCCTTCGAGGCAGGATGAGCTGAGGCCCCGGTGGTCCGATCTGAGACGTGAATGCGCTTGATGAAGATGCAAGGATGCAGATCCCTACCGACATGGACTTATCGCGACCCGTGACCTGTTGAGGACGATGGTTTATGGCTGGGGTGCCATTCAAGGTACGGGAGCTTGTTTAGGGGGATTTGCATATCGGGTGAACCCTGGTCCTCTTATGGTTTGAAGCTTAGCGCTCCGTCATGTTACGTATTTGTTACTGCTGTTCCAGACCCCTCCTTCGCAAGCCTCGCAAGCCATGCCCTTAAATGGCATACTATAGTTCCGATGCGACCCGATTGCATCTCCGGAGTCACCTGATTGGGTGGTCGTCAATCAGTCATCGCCGTCGCAGCCAGGAGTTTGCGATAGATTTCACCCCGGAGTGATCGTCTCTTATCTCCTGGACCGGTCACGTGGCCATCATCATAACCGCACTTCTATACTACCTGTATACTTACTGGTACCTTAATACAGGTACATATGCAATGATCGAGGTCGTTGATTGGACAGGGGGCATGTGACCGGAGGTGTTTCATTGGGATGCTCCGTTAAAGATTTCCAGAGCTAAAGCCCAAAAGTCGCCGGCAGGAAGGAAGTTCAGCCGGTCCAGTGGAGACGGAGGGGACTTGGCACTCTTCCAGTCAAACACTATGTCTCATGACAGACGCCGCCAATTGGTGTTCAGCTAAGTTACGATTATGCAACTGGACTATTACCAGCCCGGGATTATCAACTCACTGAAACTTCGACAGGGATTGCCACAGGGGTGCTTTGTCACCAGCATCATATCTTTCACTGATTACAAGATCATTTATTACCACCGAGGTACGGGCTCCAGGTACTGGTAGACTATCTCCCGGACTACCTTGTTAGGTGCAGGAATGCTAGTTCCTCCGTCGACCTACCAGAAGCAAGCAAGGTCTCCGGGTCTGGACCAATCTTTACCTCATTCAGTAAGACTTTCGCCCCATTGATTTGTCGTGATTAGTGAGACTCGTTCTGGAGACGCTTGTTGGATACCAAGACTAGAGCTAGTCGCCAGTAGGGGAACTGGATGAGGAGAATGGATATAGTGATTAGCGACTATCTACTCTAGGCGTCTGCATAATTTGCGCTATCTCTTTGCCATGTTGGGATATTTGAACTTTTGAAGATGCGCAGGTGGGGTACTAGGCTGTTGCTGATATGGCGGGGCAGCTTTCCCCCTGTATCTATTTGATTCGTATGTACAATACGTACATGCCGACCCTAACGTCTCCGCGACCATGAGTACTAACTTGACGGTCGACGGAATGCCTAGAAACTTGTTTAAACACCATACCTTACCCCACGTGGACCTTGTAGTAGAGTTTCATGAACCGCCCATGGTGAACCGGGGGAACCAGAAAAAAGAAAAAAAAAAAAAAAGAGATGATGCAATTTCTCGGAGAGGGAGATGATCCGGGAACGGAGAGCGGAAGTACTGGTGCGTCAGAACTGGTGGGAATCCATGGCTGAGAGGGTCAGACTAACACGAAGACGTTGTATCAAAACGGATAGGGTGCCAAATTTCCAGAGACCGAAAGTGGATCGGAGAGGCCGGGGATAAGCGCTGACTGGCCTGAGGAACCCCGCACGATCGTCTGGAAAGACAGCTACGGTGGGGTAATGGTGGATTCCCGGTCTTCGATACTGCCTCGGGCCCTGGCACCTCAGCCAATCACGACCCCGCATGGCAGTGGGATTACTGAACCTGACCGGTAAAATTACGGGCCACGCTAACTTGGGATGTAATCGACTACTTCTCTCCCCTCCTCTTCGGTGTCAGTTATCACTGAGCTTCTCCAGTCGATTTGACTAGTATCCCCCCTCCTTGATTTTATTTTGGGTAATTCTCTTTTTTAGTTTTGTATTTCCTTTTTGTTTTTTTGTTTTTTTTTTCTTTTTCCCATTCCCACCATTCCCCTCCTTACCTATTCGGTCCCGTCGTTTCGCCCTGCAATTGAAAGGTATTAATACCTTGGGATTTCCCCTCCTTTGCCTGGCACCGTTGCTTCTCCTCCTCATCTCCCCTCTCCTTAACACATACCAACACCCCTCTCCTCCCTAGTGATACCCCATTTCTCGTTTATTCATATCCTCTCTCACCATGGCTGACCTTTTCACCACCATCGAGACCCCCTCGGTCAAATACGAGCAGCCCTTGGGCCTGTATGTTATCCTGCTATCCTTGCTATGTTCGCTGTGCCTCGGGGACTCCTTGCTGACATATGGTTGCTGCTTAGGTTCATCAACAATGAGTTCGTTAAGGCTAAGAGTGGCCGCACTTTCGAGACCATCAACCCCACCAACGAGAAGCCGATTGTAGCCGTCCAGGAGGCGGACGAGAATGATGTCGAAGTTGCCGTCAAGGCAGCCCGCGCTGCCTTCGAGGGTGAGTGGAGCAAGGTCACTCCCTCCGAACGTGGCCGCCTCCTCGTCAAGTTGGCCGACCTCTTCGAGCGTGATAGCGACATCCTGGCTGCTATTGAAGCCCTTGACAACGGCAAGGCCTTCACCATGGCTAAGGGCGATGTTGCCGGCGCCGCCGGCTGCCTTCGCTACTACGGTGGCTGGGCCGATAAGATCCACGGCCAGACCATTGATACCAACCCTGAGTCTCTTACCTACACCCGCCACGAGCCCATTGGTGTCTGTGGTCAGATCATCCCCTGGAACTTCCCTCTTCTGATGTGGTCCTGGAAGATTGGACCTGCCATCGCTGCCGGTAACGTCGTTGTCCTCAAGACCGCTGAGCAGACCCCCCTGTCTGGTCTCTATGCCGCCAAGCTCATCAAGGAAGCTGGCTTCCCCGCTGGTGTCGTTAACATCCTCTCTGGCTTCGGCCGTGTCGCCGGTGCTGCTATCTCCAGCCACATGGATATCGACAAGATTGCCTTCACCGGTTCGACCCTGGTTGGTCGTATGATTCTCCAGGCCGCCGCCAAGAGCAACCTGAAGAAGGTCACTCTGGAGCTGGGTGGCAAGTCCCCCAACATTGTCTTCGACGACGCCGACATCGACAACGCTATCTCTTGGTCCAACTTCGGTATCTTCTTCAACCACGGCCAGTGCTGCTGCGCCGGTTCCCGTATCCTGGTCCAGGAGGGCATCCACGACAAGTTCGTTGCCCGCTTCAAGGAGCGCGCCGCTGCCAACAAGCTCGGCAACCCCTTCACTGCCGACACCTTCCAGGGCCCTCAGGTCTCGCAGCTGCAGTTCGACCGTATCATGGAATACATCAACCACGGTAAGCAGGAGGGTGCTACCGTTGCCACCGGTGGTGAGCGTCACGGAACCGAGGGTTACTTCATCCAGCCTACCGTCTTCACCGATGTCCACAGCGACATGAAGATCGCCAAGGAGGAGATCTTCGGCCCCGTCGTCACCATCCAGAAGTTCAAGGATGAGGAGGAGGCCATCAAGATTGGTAACAGCTCCTCGTACGGTCTTGCCGCCGCCGTCCACACCAAGAACGTTAACACTGCCATCCGCGTCTCCAACGCTCTCCGGGCTGGAACCGTCTGGATCAACTGCTACAACATGATCAACTACCAGGCTCCCTTCGGTGGCTTCAAGGAGTCGGGTCTTGGCCGTGAACTGGGCTCCTACGCCCTTGAGAACTACACCCAGGTCAAGACTGTGCACTACCGCCTGGGCGACGCTCTCTTTGCTTAAATGAAATTTATGAAATAATGAAATATTTTTACAACTTCCATTTTGGCGATGCCTTTGATCTTTGTCATTTCATGTAAACATAGGATATGAATTCACGATGAAATTGTGACTACCTACAAGGATTTCTTGAACCGTAATATTAGTTCCTGACCAGTGAAAAAGAAACCAATCACATAGAATACAATAAAGAGACCATGAGACTTTGCAGAACAAAACTGAAACCGGATACATACCGCTTTGTCGGCAGTGCATGAACCGACGCTAAAGAATGTGGTCTCCATAATTCGCTCGTCAATATGATTCCCACGCCGCGGGGTCAACATCCTCGGGTCAATCCACCCCGAGATCCATCTCGGGGGATAATACACCGAAAGGCCTGCTCCATCTCCAGCCCAGATTCATCACTACAATGATAGTAATATCCCGAACCATAGAACAATACATTATTACACATAATTCACATTAAATAATTAAAATCTGGTATTACACTTAGGATAATATATCCGGTAATCAAACTCTAAGCCCCATAAATAATTGTTGTAAAAATATATTCCAGTCTAGTGGGAATATCCCCAAGTCTCTTTCTCCAGTACCAATCTATTCAACTAGGACCCACTACATATCTTTCAGATATTCTAGTAACAAACAATAGCGTTTCACTGAGCGAGGCTAAGAATATACACCTACCCACTAACATCCGATAATCTCGATTATAGGTCGATCAGCAATCCAGCCTCGATCCATGGGGACACTAAGTAGTCTAGTAGTATCACTTTGAGTATATAGCCGGTGAATAGAGACCAGTGATAGCTCTCACGTCACTAATTCTCTGTGAAAGAGGCACTGTTAATCTCATAGGTAACAATGACGCATTCCCTTGATAAGATAGGATGGTATTCTACTCAAGACCGGAAGATGAATCCGTCCTCACATGGGAATGTCAAGGTACTTGGAGATATAGTTCGGAGTTAGGGTTATCCCCGGCTTAACCGTAGGTGCTGGTCAGCAGGCTAATGTAGGTCCTAGTGTTCAATCCTGTGGTGTAATCGCGTCTAGTACATGGCACGGATGACACAAATATTGAGTCTTACAGGGTTCGGAACGTGTACTATACTTCAAGTGGCAGATATGTATTGTATCGCATGGCAAACCCTGTTTGGATCTGGGTAGGGGAAGCTAGTGATAAAGAAGTAATCGCGAAATGAGGTTTATCCTGAGAATAATGGATCTTGCGTTTCTAGAAAGAGCGGTAATTGACAGGAATCATGTAGAGAACTGGTGTGCACTCGCTGAGCTTATGAGAGATCGCTGGTTCTCTTGGTGTTGGGTTGTTCAAAGGTTCTCGCTCGCCAAAAAGGTATCGGTTTATTGTGGTAAATTGGCTGTTCTATGGATGGAGTTCGTACATGCAGTTTCCAATTTGATTACATATCAAGAAAGGATTAGAAGATTATTCAAGAGTTGTACCGAGGGAGTTTAAATACTTGGCGAAGACTACCAAACTTTTCTAGGGAGACGCTAAATGGGTTGCTTGCAAGCCCCTCAAAGGGATCGAGTATTTGGTTACTACTTTAAGTATATCCCACGCCAGTAAGGCATGCAACATTGTGTATAGCTTGGTCTCGATCGCCAGGGATACTCATGACACCTTTTCTTATGATGATGGACAAGAGACCGGTGACAACAACAAACCTTACAAGCTCGCCATCGACTATAAGTTGGACGAAGCTGAAGTCTATGAAAGTTTTGTCATGTACTGCATTCGTTCATCTGGGTCACTTGATATCATCTGCCACCTATGGGAAATGCCTAAACAAGGGAAAGATAAATTTCCATTCTGGATCCGACTGCTGCGGGACTCAGAGTTTTGGGAGCCGGCGGAGGTCTACAATGGCCGTAAGAATGGGGAAGGCCTCGTGAGCCCCGTTGGCTTTCCGCGGTATAAGGTTTCTTGGGGTATAAATTTTATAGATACTTGAACGACAGAAGAAGACTGCAAACTAGGGAAACGCTGGGGATAGATGCGGCTTTTGGTTTGATATAGACCTTGGCCTCATGTATGGTTGCAGATGGAAGACTCAAAACTGGCCAATAACCTATGAAGCATAGATTGTGCTATACGATAATTCGTAACTAAGAGAGAAATGACAGCTCTTCGGAAGTTGATAAGTAGACGAGAGGGCCACAAAGTCATGGTGGCGAGATTAGCTGACGATAGATAATTGAAAAGGAATGGGTAGACATCTATGTATGGAGGGATGTGGAGGTTATGGGACGCTACTATAGTCCTAGTTATGAGTTTCACGTTGAGTGATCTCACATTACCACTGATTGCCCAAAATCTTTGTGTTATGGAAGTATGGGGATGGACATATAGGAAACTTTGTTTCGGTAGAGCCGAGGATAGCCTTCTAATGATACTCCGCCTCATGCTGGTAAGCTCACAGTGGTGTGCCAGCTATGTCAGCTTTAGGTGTTCAAGCTCCAACCTTCTCCATCAGATCATGCTGAGACATCTCGCCACCATTGAGCTTAGATGTTGGAGTTGTGATCGTAATAGACACATGGCCCATGGGCTACGCACGATCGCGGGACATTGCTAGTTGAATTAGATAGCTACTAGCCAAGGTAGCAGAAACCATACGCAGAAAAGAATGCTTATCTGGCTGTTTATATTGATATACATTTAAATTGACTATACATACCCGGATGAAGACGTCATTCCACGCACTCCACCGTCCGTCTCAGCCAGGGCAACATTTGCAACAAGGAGATGCCCGTTGACTAGTCAGTATGGACACCCTCCATACCCTCTTCAGTCGGGGGACCGGCGTAGTTCTGATATCCCCACACCCAGTACCACACAGCAGAGATGATGAAGAAACCAACGAAGACGACCGAGGCGTAGTTCATGGTTTCTTGCGTGACGGCCATGAAGGTGGGCATGGAGAAGAGCGGGATGGCGAGGCAGGTCCATGCTAGATTGGACATCGGGAGATGTTAGAAGGCAGCTGGGGATGTAGAGACCCGGGTGTGGTCGGGAAAAGTCGAGCCCACTTACCGAGACAGACGATGTTACAGAACAGACCGAGTGGTCCAAGGTTGAAGCTGCAGTTCTTGATATCCTGTCGCTTTCGGAGAAGAAGGGAGACCGCAACTGGGCAAGCGTAACTAAGGGTTAAGAATATGACACCGACACCGGAGAAGGCGTTATACGCGGCGGTGGAGCCGAAGTAGATAAGGCCGAGCAGGAGTTCGACTATCATGCCGAGGAGCATCGCGTTCAGGGGGATGTTGTCGAGACCGGGTTCGACCTTCTTAAACCACTTGGAGCCAGGGATGGCTCCATCACGGGCGAAGGCCCAGACGCTTCGGGATGCCGCAGTTACACAACCTACACCACAGATGATACCGAGGATCAACAACGGGATGAGCAGGCAGAAGGCTCCGGCGGAGTTACCGGTGGCGGCTTTGAAAATGGGCGGAACGGGTTGACCGGATGGGAGATTCGCCAGGTAGGAGATATCGGGGAGCACAAACGCGATGGGGATCAAAAAGGCGAGACCGGCCACGGCGTTCAGGGCGAGGCCTCCGACGATTGCTTTGGGAACTTGAATGGCTGGCGCGCGGACTTCTTCACACATGCTGATTTTCGGGACATAAACGTTAGTTTGGGCTTCTTGGGGTTTTTCGCGATGGGCATAAAATGATGGTCATGGCCTACGAGGTGATCATGCCGGTTGCTGAGAGCGCGTAGGCAGCTTGGAGTAAACCGATACAGAAGGACCAGCCTTCTGGCCAGCCGGATTGAGGAGAGAAATCGGTGAAGACATATTTGGCAGTGTGTCTGCCGTTACTGGCGACGACCAGAATGGTGATGATAATGGCAGTAACGCCTACCAGGGTCCAGAAGATGGCAAAAGTCTAAAGGTCGAATATACAAGTGAGATTAGTGACATAGGCACGGGGGGCTAGAAAAGGTCAGGTTTGCGCTGTGATGATAGCTTTATATACCTCCAGGTGTGTTAACCACTTATTCCCAAAGGCAGGAATGATATGGCAGATGAGTGTGATGCCTAGAAAGATCAGGTAGGTCTGGTAGGCCTGGAAGTCTTCTGTGATACCCACGCCAGCAGCGTCGGTAAACACATTGAGACTCTCGATCAGAAACAGGGCTGTAGCGAAGTTCACGGCCAACGTGATGGTGATGTTGCCGGCAATGAATGCCCAGCCACAGATCCAGGCTGCAACTCGGCGATACTTAACGGGGGACAGGGCAAAGGTTTGGTAATAGACACCACCGGCGGTGGGATAGACGGATGTGACCTCAGCGAGCGATGCGGCGACACACAACATGATCAGGGATACCAAGATCCAACCCCAGATCATATTGGCCGAGCCACCACCCGCAATCGAGTATAGCATCGTCGTCGATAGACCGTAGGGCACCGACGCCAGGATGAAGACCATGAAGACGACCTGCCATGTTGATCGATTGCGAGACAGCTCTGGCGTATATCCAAGAGCTTCGAGGTTGGAATCAGCCGTGATTTTGTCCAGCCTGGGCGGGTCCATGATGGCTGGCTAGTATGGGGACTTCTTAACGTGGATGTCGGTTAGAAGTCAATAAACAATTTAGGTGCGCTGGGCGTAATGAGACGCTACGGATCGATCGCATAAAGGCCGTGGATTTTTTTCCTTCTTCTTCTAAGGATGATCGGAAAAAAAGAAAAAAGAGAAAACGGAAAGAAAAAAAGAGCACGTGCCGGAGGAATGTCGGAAAATGTTTTCGAAAAAAAAAAAAAGAAAAAGAAAAAGAAAAAAGGGTCAAAAAGAGGGAAATTAATAGGAGTTATTTATTACTAACAGAGAAGATGATCTGAAGGGAGACGCTGACTGGCGCTTCTGGGAAGTTAAGACGAGGGAATACGAATCGAAGGCTCCAACGTCCAAGTTCCACTCCTCCGTAAAATTAAAAATCTCCCAACGTGGACGGCCGCTTCCGAGATAAGATTGGCGCCTAACTTTATGCAATCCACAAACCTTCCCCTTTCGGTAGGCGGTGTCCCGATTAGTGGAGTGGTGGCAGTGTTGAGTCGCCACTCCACGTTAGCCTAAAGTCTGTTTGTGCCACCCGGTTCCCCTATTTGGGAGTAGTGGGAAGACCCAGTGACTTCTGGGGTGAATTCCCCAGGCAGAAAGATTGCTAAATGAGGGGTTGGTAGTATTCTTTTAGTCAAAGTTCGGTTCATATAATCATAAAACTACAGTCTACCGGTCGACTCCTCGCCACTTCAATCCAACTTACCTCCCGATCTCCGCAGTCCAGCTGCCAAAACATCCTCAAAAATGACAAGACTCGTCGCCGATCCAGACTACCACTGAGGCGAATTACCCCTAAAAGTGCCCGTTCGATGATATCCTGCTTATCCGGGAAACCCCGGCACTCCGTCCCACACACAAACAGTGGCCAAACTAGGTCGTGGGCGAAATATGCCAGGTCCATGAGATGCGATAGGTGATCGAGAATGGCATCTCGAGAAGCCCGAATGAGGTCCTGGGACGGAGCGGGATCGGAGAGCACGCGGTGACTGTAGATCAAACTCGCATGGTAATACATGTGTGTCAGGTGTTCGAAGTCATGCCGCGCGTCGGGATATTGAAACCGGATGATCTGATTCAGCTGGAGCGCTCGGTCTCTCGCCGTTTCAATTTCGCCCACGACGTCTTCCACGCGTGTCGTTTCGGTATTTGAACTGCCGCTGAAGTTGATTCGCTCGGCGCGGGTCACGCAGTGCATGATCCGGACAAAGTCACCAAAGACGGCAATTTTGTCGTTGATTGGGATATCGTCAATAACATCGTAGGTGGCATCAAACGTGGTTAAGCCGTTGAAGACGGCGGTGAAGTAGTATTCGTAACGGAGAAAGTTATCAGCAACGTCGGGAGGTCGATGGAGTCCAATAGCCTGAAGCTTCCACTGTATGATCGCTCGAGCCCCCTGGATATGTAGTCGCCATTGCGTCGCCTTTGCTGAGAGCAGTTCTAGATTGTAGAGAAGGAGAACAGTTGCCAGAACGAACCGGGCCTCATTCGCACAATCTAACGAAATGGGGGCCTTTAAGAGACGTTCTAGATGTTGTGGTAAGTGGGACAAGACTTTGTCCCGGTAATAGAGCGACTGAGCCTTTAGGTGATGAAAGTAAGGCCGGTCAATTGTATATTTATGTGTGAGGTCTTCCGACGACATGGCCAGCAAGGAGTAGCGAACGATCGGCGACGCATGGGAGAGGGGGAGTATAATTTGTCGCCATGGGTTTTCTGGACCGTCCACCCATGCGAGCTTCGTTGCAATGTTTTGGTCGAAGTGATGCAGCAATTGACAAGACAAACCATCAAGTGGAGAACTTGGCCCACGGTCTACTGATGTCAGAGGCATAGCCTCGTTTGGTTGCGCAAGGGGATACCCATGGACTGAGTCACTGGAGTCGCCGTCAACAGGTACATCTCTTCTTGATAGACTCCCTCCACTGGTGACATCTTGTTTCCATCGGAGAATTAACCCATAGCCGGGACATTCATAATTTCGCCGCAAGCACTTTCGGCAACTGGGTAAGGTCCTATCACATTGAATTCGGCGTGATTTACATTTCGGACAATCTACTTTGCCACGATTGGTTGGTGAGACGTGCTGGGAAATACTTTTCCATGGGGTTCATCGTTTTACCTTTAGATGCAACGTTCGTCGATGGGGCCCTGGTGGCCATAACCGGCAACTGATATCACACTCGACAACGAGATGATGGGAGCCGCGGTGGATGGGTAGTCAGAACTGATCGTCCGCTATCAGTCGAGGAAGTCCGAGGGGCAAAAAGATGCGCTTCTGATAGTCCAATATAGGCTTACAAACCCTGATTATCTAATTTCCGGTGAGGCCAAGCAATTTTGGTATGGATATAGCAGGATTGGACACGGCTTTCCAGTGCATCACTGACGTCCATGGAACAAATTTGATAGTCCAAGACCTATTATGCTCGAGGGCTTACAAAATCTGCATAGCTCATCCAAAGACGAGCAGTTTTGCCGATGAGAATCCCGCCGGAAGGCTTGACGGCTTGTGGATCCCACCATCACGCAAAAGGTAAAATTTCCTGCTTGGCTTCCTGTTTGGACACTTGGCGTGTCTCCACCGACCCCAGAGACGTACGCGTGGAGTGCGAGATTAACCATTAAGACCAGTGCAGTTCGGGCAGGAAATCGGACATACCAATAGAAGGTCTTTCTGCTTGATGTGCACAGACCTTCAAGTGCAGAGGTTTAACTATTAATTAGTATTAGTACATAGTGTAAGCTCCTCCCCGGGTTCTCTTCCCGATCTTTCAATCCTGCTCGAAAAGTATTTCACCACCTCGATGAGATGCTATGGAAGCCTGGGGCTTACAATTGACTGTGCCAAGCACCCATACTGTGCTGGAGTCAGGTGGTGAGAGCCATGCTCCCCCGATCACTGGCTCCATTGTCATCGCAGTTCCCTCGTCAAGCTTAAGATCTTCCACCGAGAATTTCCCCAAGTTTGAAATTAGTTTTACGCGATCAGTGACACCTAAGCCCTGTGATGTCGTTGTTCCTAGCAACAATAAGAGCTATAGTTTTTTCTTCAAACGCAACTCGAAGCACAAATCATCCAGAAATCAGAACTCTCCCCACGCGACCACCCAACCGGAGCCCAACGTTGAGACACTGGTACAATATGACCTCTGCCATGCACCCGATGAGATAGATCCCAAAGAGGGCGCGGATGAAACATGGCTGAAATTCAATTTCTACCTCCCTATACCGAGCAATATCCCGCCAACGACAGAGACGATTCTAGGGAGCGTGTCCTATGCAATCACTGCCACGGTAACGCCCTCAAGGATATCTAGCACAAGGATATTGAAGGACACGCAGCAAATAAAGATATCACGCCGTGTAGTCTCTGAACCGATCCGGCATATCCGACAGTATCCCGGCGAAAGGGTGTTGACGGAATTATCCATGGTACCGAGTCAGTTATACACAGACACCCCCGAGGAGATGAAGGTAGCGTACTCATTAGAATGGGTGGCCCATTCAACCATTGCAAAGGGAGCGCGAGACATGGAAGTGAAGTACGTGGTGGGCAAAGAGTTGAAGTGGAGGGTAGAAGAGACCGTCAAGTACCTCTCCATCTCGAGGGGTGGTAACCCACAAAGAGAGGCAGTAACAACAACCTGCAAAGAGCAACGCGTACGGCAATTATGTGAAGGAAAGCAGAAAGGCCATTGGATAGCAAATGGAGGGCTACAAGGAGGTGACCATACGATTGAGATTCCATTTGACATCAACATTCCAGCAAAAGTGAAGGCATCCGATGGAATAGATTTGTCTTCATACCTGTGTCATCACCAGGAAAAGGCCTGCGATTGCAGCCCCAACGAAACAACTGGTGTCATAGTCGAACACAATCTGATACTGGAAGTTATTACGGGTCAGGATACCTTTGACGAGGCAACCGGAAGGCTTGTAGATCGCAGACCCCGGATGAAGTCCTTCAATGCCATCTTCCCTTTTTCGATTCGGGATTTCGTCAGTGGGGATAGCATTTCGCTGAGCGAATTCTATGTGGACGACACTCTTCCAAGATACGACGATACATATCTACGGCCACCTAACTATGCGACCGCTCATTGAAGGGTCGCCTTATTCGGCTTATAGCCAGTTCACACGTGTCCCTACACCAGCACCCCTTTACCCCCAGCAGCAGAGGGGTTTACCCACTAGAGGAAATACTACTAAGAATCATGCCTTATGTGGTCTTTATCTGGTCAAGTGGGACTTCATTGGAAGCCTCATTGATTCTCATTCAAGGAGTTATTGTTTAATTTAGATATACCCATTGTCAATGAAAGTTTCCGTCCATTTTGAAAAGTGGCATGCTGCATTAGCAACAATATAATGAACTAATATTAGGTCGCTAATGCTCCAGTGTGTGTATATGAGGTTGTCGGATAATTTTCGATTTAAGTCGACTAGACTTGCTGGTCGTGAGCTCCTTATAGGTCAACCCGGCACTTGCTATACGAATGCTATATTCACCCGCGTTGTATACATGCAACTCATGTGTATCTATAAACGCTGTGAAGCCTGGCTGAGAGAGGCCGTGCGGAGTCAGTACTCGCCTGCATGATGAGTTGGCGAGGCCGGCTCGTAGAGATCATTTGTTACGTGGCACTTACAGCCTTGCCTCTGACTCGTACATCATATGCCTTTCACAAAAGGTTTCCCAGTTGATAGGTTAATCCTTCCACTTGTGGCTGACTGACTCATGTTGGCATGATCATAACGCAGTCAAGTGTTGCTTAACGAGCACATAATACATGCAGCTTGCCCCCTCATTACTGATCAATGCACATACTCTACCCTGGCCCCCTAAAACCGTATTCAGAAGCCTATTTACTAATTGCCGAGCTCTCCACCCTTCTCACATTTCGGTAATATATGAAACACCTGTGAAAGAAACCCAGGAATACCAAGAGAAGTGCTTTCAACCCACATATATCTGAGTTTACCAAGGAGACAAAGACCTATAAGCTACACCATGGCTGATTACAAGAGGCACGGATACCAAACCTACCTACCACTACACTCTACTGACCCCATAACAACAGGATAATCCGTTCGTCGCCCCACACCTTGCTTGTCGGCAAGGATCATACTCGCTTGACCATCCATATTGCTGCCGTGCAACACATCTCGGAAAGCTTATACGAGCATATTTGCAATGATTCTATGAAGAAGTCTTCAACCGACGTTACGGTTCTTGAAGATGTAGAGGCTGAGACATTCATCGGGTTCTGTGAATATGTATACACCGGCGCCTACGTGACTGCGGACTTTACCCGGATTGAGCATAACGAAGATGGGCTTAGTTTGGAAACTCAGGAGGTTGCTGGTGGCAATCGATCTCGCATGGATTCAGAGACTATTCTAACGCCTGGTTCTGAGCCTGAGTTTGAACCATGCTGTGCAGAGCCAGAGCCAGAGCCAGTACCTGAACCAGAGCCAGAACCAGAACAATGCTGGCCAGAGCCAGAGCCAGAGCCAGAGCCAGTACCTGAACCAGAGCTAGAACAAGAACCATGCTGGGCAGAGCCAGAGCCAGAGCCGGAGCCAGAGCCAGAGCCGGAGCCAGAGCCGGAGCCAGTACCTGAGCCCACGCCGGAGGCTGAAACTGAGCTTCAAGCTGCTCAACTGCCTGATGACCCACTATACAAAAACTGGGACAAACTCCCCATTGCGGTCAAATTGATGAGAAGAGAGCAAATGATAAAAAAAGGCTACCTGTTATTCCTGGTAAAGACCTTGTCTTGCCACTTCTAGCGCCTGCGCCGGAGCCTGTCCGAGTCGAAAAGCCACAACCTGAATTACCCGAAACTAAATCTGTCCCTATCCCTGAGCCAAACGACTATACTAAGCAAACAGAAGAAGCGACACCCACTCCGCCAGTTGAGGTATCTCCCATTTCCCCTTATGGACAGCTGTGGGAGAGATTCCGGTCACTGGAATTCCCCGGATAACATGCATCTCTCAGTACCAATCCAGATCTTGTATTCCATGTGAAAGTCTATATCTTTGCGACGAGATTTCTAATTGAGCCTCTGCGTCAGCAATGTTTGAAATCTATTCACCGAGACCTCTGCAATTTTGCAGTGAATCGCAACAACGTATCCCAGATCCTTGATCTTCTTGAATTTACGTACGCGCATACTAGGCGATATGAACTCTCGCAGAGGTCCCCGATTCGGGAATTGATTATTCACTATGCTGCCTGTGAAGCACGGGCGTTAGCGGAGAATCAAAAGCTGACGGATATTTTAGATTCAAACAGTGAAATGGGGTCAGATTTTGTCATGAAGCTTGTTCAATAGGTCGCTCGCTTTGTCATTGAGCGTTATACGATCTAGCTATACTGGCGGATACATTCGTTTATTTGGATTTAATGAGGCCGAATCTTGATCCCTGGCATGCAGGAATCGTGGAGGTATGGCTCATGATAGGCGCAAATCTTTTATCAAATCTCAAACCCGCTCAGCCAAAACGCGATGGACATCAAAGTCGCGCCTTGGCTACCTTATTCCCAACATTAAATTTAGATGATGGTACTTGAATTGTTTCTTACGGCTTTCTGCTCTACACGATGTTGGGGGGGGACTAGAAATCTTAGCGGCCTAGGGTTTGGTTGCGGTCATGTGCTCGCTCGCCCAATGATAGATGTAAATGTAATATTTATCTCACCGAGGGCATTACGTTATCATCCTGATGGGCTCCATCACTTAGTAGGTGAATTGCCTAATGAATGCTAGAATTGAAAGTGAATACAATGTCCGAGGCAGTTCCAGCGCGGTCACTTATGCGGAACATCTTGATCGAGTTTCTCATCTTCACCCGGTAGAACTCAAAGGGGTCTATGTGGCTCAGAAGGCCTCACAGCCGTACAGTTCTTGGACATGTTGCACGTCGTGTTTCCTCACCAGGCGGATTTCAGACTTGGTTCCGCGACTCAAAAGCACCCCCGGAAGCTAGCAACCAGTTGATTCCACATGGTCTTTACATCCTTACCCCGAACGAGCGAGGGGCCAAAATAACCACGAGTGATGAGCCTTACTACCCGTGTACCCTCTCAGTACTAAACTAGGCTGAAAAGAAGACCTTCCGCGATCAGGTCAGACAGCGAGATGGTCGGTGCGTCATAACTGGTCAGATCAATGTTAAAGCACACGTGGGCATGTGGACTAGGTTTGAAGCAGCCCACATATTCCACTTGCACTGCACACTATATTTCAGAGCTATGGGTTCTCAAGACTGATCACGTACAATCATCCGCCAGGTGTAAACTCGCCCCAGAATGGAATTTTACTTCGCAATGACATCCACGCGCTATGGGATACATATTCATTGGCCGTGAACCCACACGATGGGTACAGGATCTACAGCTTCAGACCGGGAGCGTGGGGGTACCACGGGAATGTTCTCCAACCCGTTTGCCGACAGCCAGGAAACCAAATGGCTGTCGTTGATGCACTTCTCCAGTGGCACTATGAGCAAGCAGTGCTATGTAATATGCGTGGGGCCGGGGAACCGTCGTTTGAGTTTGATTTTCCACCGGGCACTGATATGATGGGAGAAATCCGCAATGGCCCCCAGCCCGCCGAACGGATGGAGGCAGAGCTATTTGGTCGGTTGTATGGTCTCGAACAAACCCAGTCACCACCGGCATGAGGTAGTATTCTTCGAAGAGCGTCTTTTATGCCTAGTGAATGGGCGGAAGCATCGGGTTACCACTGAGAAGATATAATGGCATATCCCCACTATTCCAAAGGTTCATCTGCTCTACGTTCCAAGGTCTGCATAATTCCAAGTATGTTAATTCGAGAACAGTAGATGCTCAGCATCAACTAGTTGTTCCGTAGAATGTCAGAAGGAGAAATCCTATTACCAATCATTAGAAATCCACCTAGAATTGAAACCCTCGCAATAGCGTTATCACCGGCTTCACCGGTAGTCGTTTCTTCCCCAAAAATGGCCGCTGATACATCGGACCACTACACTACCAACCCCGCTTGCTTGTAGATCATGCCTAGTGAGATGTTTATCTTAATGAACCTTTTAGCTATGGGGCAAGCCAAGGTCACTAATCACTGTGCATAAACGGATGGCGGAACCTCGCATATGCCGAAAAATGAATGCATCGTAGCTGTGAATATAAAAGGACCATATACCAATGTCACTTTGAAACGCAATTGTCTCTACTACTTAAATCATGAAGATCAGTATGATTGCAGCGGTTCTTCTCGTCATTATCACACTTACAGCATATCCAAGCACATCGGGTAACCAAGCTCCTCATAATGTATAGCTTGCTGGGTTATTGAAGACAGATATAATAGCTTTCCCCGACTCTCAACTAGAAGGCGGGTTAATCACTGTGCAAATCAGCCAAATTCCACCTTCTATTGCTCATACAAAGAGCTCCTTGACGGATAAGTAGAACATTGAGGAGAGGTAGATCATTGTAGCCATTTCCAACTCACACCCCCATTAGGTCCAACCATGGCCTCGACTCGCACCCATAGAACAGCGCCAGTGGCAGCGAACAGAAGCGCACTGACCAGAAGCGACATGTTCCTGAACGTCTCAGGCCCTAGATTGTTCGCTGTACTCCGAACTAACACACCACCAACAGGAGTTCCGACCATGGTAGCCATTCCGCGCACCATGTACAGAACGCCATTCACAGAGGCGAAGTTCTGGGCGCCGAACAGCTCAACCAGACTCGTCGGGAAGAGGGAAACATAAGCGCTGGCAAAGATACCATAGAAGACGGTAAACGTGATGAAGAGGCCTTGAGATTGCGTTGTTTCGCCTAAGCACGTCGAAGGTAACCAAAACGCAACAGCGGATATAGCACTGAGGAGCGTCGTGATGAAGAGGGCATTCAGTCGACCAACCCGATCTGCCAGGTGACCGATAATGATCTTGCCGATGGCATTACATGCATTGCTCAGTGCGATGAAGTTGGAGCTTGCTGTCGTGCCATATCCGAGGGTCTGGGCATACGATGCGTAGAAAAAGACTGGCGTGTAATATGCAGCTGATTGGAAGACGGCGCCGAGTGCTTGGGCGACAAACTTCCGTGACTTGGCCACACGCCAGTCTACAAGAGGCACTTTGAGGATACCATCGGCGCGGCTCGTTCTCGCGGAGTTTTCTGTCTCGATTTGTGCTTTGGTGCTGGGTTCCCATGCCATCGCGCCGCTTGCAATCGAGACAAGTGCGAATGAGAGGCCACCTGTCAGACGCAACGTATTTCGAAAGCCAAGGCGATCCACGCAAGCATTTAGAGCAGGCGCCCAGACGAGACCACCAACGCCGGTCCCGGAAAGTATGATACCCATTGCGAGGCCGCGATGGCGAGTAAACCATGTTGGCGCGGTGGTGACAGCTACCATGTAGGATAAGCAGGTGCCAATTCCGTTGAGAAATCCCTGGGTCAGTTCGAAATGCCATAATGCAGTCCCAAAGCTGGCTAGGACGAGAGAGAGCCCGAAGATAAGCCCTCCCACAAACGCGACCGTGCTGGGTGTGAAGCGCTTCGCCCAGGCAACGGTGAATGGTGCCCCTATCGTCATCAGGGAAACAGCAATAGTGCCTATGAGATCGATTTCGGCAGGGGTAGCACCAGTAAAGGGCGTTTCTGGCTCCCGTGCGAGGCGTTCATAAAGAGCCTGATAAACACCCCAGGCGAAGATGAGTCCACAGCAAGTGAACACTATGGCGAAGGAGGAAACAACAACAATGGCTGGTCGCCTTAAGCAAAAGAAGTTAGTTATGCGGCAAATCTTAGGGACTTCATTATCCCTCCCATATCATCCAAGAGTTCGATCAATAGGTGAGCTAACCATTTAGGACCTTGAGCTCTAAAGTAGTCTTTAGCTGAGGTAAGGTATACAGAAACCCTTCGAGTGCTTGAGGCTATAGCCATGATGAAGAATGAGCGGATTGACTGCTCAACAGGCTTCAAAGCACGAGAATTAAACCCACGTTCGAATATAGTTTCTCGGATGGTGAGTCATGTTAGCACCGCTTTTGAGAAAGGTATCTATATTGACTGCCGAGGAGAAATCTGAAGCACTCCATGGGTGGGGCACTCGGGATCCATCTGTGGGTATTAAAAAAGTATGAGTCCAATAAAGCGACGATAAAGCCTGACCTGCAAAATGCCAAGACGGGATTCTCGGTTCTTGTTCATCTGGTCTGATCTAAATTTATCCATAAATTGTTGGCATATTCCACACAAAGCACTGTATCAGCAGGTTCATGGACCTGGATCTTCAAGATAGAAGAAGAAGAAGAAGAAGAAGAAGAAGAAGCTAAAAGGGTTCAAAACATGGCAACACCGACCAATACCCTCAAGGACGCAGGAGTCCCTCAGCACATACTCTCTCTTTTAGATCGCTTACACGCCGCCTCGATCGAGCAAGAAAGTCGCCTGGATATCACCGCGTTTGCGTCGGATCAGATTCATAATGCCACCAGTGAAGCCTTTATTGCGCTGGGCCAGGACAAATGTGACTTTGTTTATCAGCTGGTCCGTGCAATCAATGCCAAAAACATCGTCGAAGCAGGCACAAGTTTCGGTGTTAGTACTACCTGGGTCTGGCTGTGAGTGCGAATGTAAGAGCTTTTGGTGGACCCGGAACCGTTATTAAAACGGAGCATGAGCCTTCCAAGGCGGAGCTGGCTCGCAAGTACTGGGCTGAGGCTGGCGAGATGATGTCAAGAAACATTGATCTGCGCGTGGGCGATCTGCGGGAAATAATGAAAAGAAAATGCTCCCACCGTTGACATGCTTCTTTAGGACAATGAGTTACTTCTTTACCTTGAGTCAAGCTGAGCCATATACTAATGTCAATTCTAGTCTGAGCTTCTATGACACTTCCCACTTTGAAAGCTGACCAGCCGCATCTCCGACATGGCGCTGTCGTAATTATTGATAACACCAGCTCTGCGGGTCGCTATAAGGATCTGCTTGAGAACCTGCGCCAGGAAAGTAGTGGGTTCACCAACTTGACTATTCCTTATTCGAAGGGCTTGGAATTATGCGTTCATGCTCTACGATCCTAAATCAGACAGGGAAGAACCGCGCTTTAATATGGATCTACAAACCATCTTAATAGTTCGTCCGGCTTACACTGCCTCGTAAGCCTGAATATGAGCTCCGCGTATTCTAAGCTTTGGAAGCACAATTTATGATCTGAAGTGTGCGTTTTTCTGTCACAGCAGTTATTTTTTGTTCACATCCCATCATTGTTGGAACCTATTGCGAGTACATATTAGCTATCAGACATTTGTAATTTCTCTTAGTCCTCAACCTTGGCCTATCGCTTACTGTCCTTAGCTTAACTTAATTTCAATGTATTTTAAGGAGTTTGAGCACATTACTGAGTCATTAGCGAAAGGAAGTACTGTGCAACCGATGCTACATCTTCCACCGCCCTCGAGAGCAAACAATCCATGGGTCATCAGGTGTATAGTATGAACAAAACCCGCGTTTCCCGCCTTTATATTGACGATATGCTGGGTTAATGTGGCGACATTAGGGCTGTTGGGGATCACACCCTACTGAACAAGGCCACTGCTAGGGTTATATAATTGCTGGCTAGGGCTGAGTGACAGCCCATCCCTCGGACCCAGGAAGCTTTCATGAGGCTTTCCTTGTATCAAAGAAAGAGATAGGCTAGTTTATGAAACATGGGACTGTTTGAAATGGGTGCTGGGTGACTCGATTTGGAACACTATATTGTAGTATGCATTAATGATCACCTGTAAGAGCGCGTGTCCAGGCCAGCGTGTTCCCAAATGGGCCAGAAGGTCACTATAACCAGATCTCATGGTGCGATCTGTCTGGATCGCACCTATATAGCCACCGTGACAACTGCCTAATAGCACATCGAGGATATTGCCGGCGTTTCATACTGGTTGTGGTGACTTCATCGTGGAGATAAAGTTAGATATGCAGTGCTAAAATATGTAAGTTTTGAGAGGATCTGTATAGTACCAGAAAAGAGATGTTATCGTCTGTAAACTAGATGTATGATATTTGGTGGATGCCAGGGGTTTCGAGACAATCTCGTGAGTAGTAATGTTTTCCAAATAAAGACTCGCGTTGTCTAATTGACAGACTCGATACATTATGAATCACCCACAACTCGACGTAGTTATCATAACATATAGGTTTAAACCCAATTAGAGTTCGGGGACACCAGCGTGATATACTCCTGTAGACTTTAAATCTCCCTGTAATCGGAATTTTACCCTAAATCAATTAGGACAGCTTCGAGCATCACGTCCTGAGTCTCCAAGTAAGGTACGTTGGCCCGAAGAATCATCACTACATACGCACAGAACAAGACCCTCTTTTATTCGTGGTCTTTCCCCAGTGCATATTATGACGCTATGCCCCCACACTGTAGTACGTCGTGTCTGTCCAGATCCCCTTCTCTCTAAATAATTTGAAGTAGGACCGATAGATCATACTGTGAGGTCTACGAAGTAACAATTGAATCCAAATTGTACATTTAAATAGAAGCCAACTTGGGAGGTAACTGCTTAAAGGGGGTTGACCATAGAACACGTGCAAATCTTAACCTAGCTAGTTCACTAAGTTAACTGTTCAGCTACGCCACTATTTTGCAGTCTTCGACCGCGGAGAATATCTCCATAGGGGTGGACTGGCCAACTACGTACTAATCAGCCAGCCACATCTCAGTCTGCCCCGCTTCCCCACTTCATTTGATACCTTGCGATTTTCTCACCCTGCGACGGTAACCATAACTATCCATGAAGTATTATGGCAGAGGCAATTTGATTGTTGTTTCCATCCCCCAGGCTAAATCCGTGAAAGGGCGCTCAATGTTTACGTAGCGCAATATGATCTGTGACTATTGAGCTCGCTAGGCTAGTGTTTTTATGGACCCGTTTCGGACATCTTCATTCCCAAGACGCTAGATTTTGAGGTCCCCACTATCTCCATTATACTCCGATATGTACCTTGGAAGTCTCGTGGGGACATAGCTGCTTGTGGATTGGACGCTCTAGTTGCCGAGTATCATTATCGCAAAAATGGTATCACCACGGCCAGTTGTCATGATCAATGCAGACTCCCCTCACTTCTAAGCCACAGTGAGGCGTAGTTGCTCCCCACTCACTGAGTGGAGCAATAGTGTCTTTTCGAACCTTCGCCATCAATCGGCTGGTTGATCGTCGGGCCTTTTATTGACACTAATGCTGCATTGTGGGATGCATGTACCCCTCACTTCAGCTGGGCACAGCTGCACTAGAGGATTCATTGGCAAATTCCTACCCCCACTATTTCAGGAGGACCACAAAAATCTCAAAGTCGACGATCCTCTAGGATACGGAACAATCATTCCCTTTCCTCTGCCGCTTGAGACAGCTGGCACCTCAACCCGAAAACCAGCTGTGATGCAGATCGGTTCAATAACGAATATGCCCAACCTCGTCGGTAAAGTTTGCGTCCTAGTCAAACTAATTCAGTGGCTATCGTCTTACCCTTAGTAATACCTCTTTGATTAAACTTGCAATAGACTTCTTGGTGGAGGGGTAATGGTCTCCACTTGTGGTCATATACGATGATGTACCTTTGGACTTCGCATACCGCGCTCATCTAGCAGCACGACGTACACGTAATTGGTCCAAAAATACCTCAAGACAGATGGACCCAGAATAGTTCTAGGACCCAGAGACTTTATTTATTGGAGGAAACCAGGTAGCATGACTCACCGCAATATGCCTAGGTAGACTATATAAAGTGGGTTGTTGCATAAAGTCCAAACAAAGTCCTCGTGCAATCTCAAACACTCGTCAAGAACATAACACATACAAGAAAAATGGTGAGATTCGTTACAGTGAAAGTTCTATATGTGGTTTAACATTATCTATATGACAGGGTCGCTACACACGTGAAGAGATTGACTTTTGGAGGGAGAAATTCAAGGAGATTGTGCGTGTTTACAAGTGACCGATCTGCGCGACTGCTACTAATTTTGTCTAATCTAACAGAACACCAACGGTGACCGTAAGTGTCTTAAATATAGGACTACTGTCTTCAATAGCTTATGTATAATACTAGGCTATATCGAGCCCTATGAGCTCATTGCAGCTGCGAAAGAAGACGGTTTTGAAATGAGCGACGATGAAGCCAAGGAATGGATTGCAGAACTGGATGCGGATCACGATGGCAAAGTCTCATTTAGCGGTATGTTACCTCTAGAATCTCCACCGGTATTAGAGCTTGCTTGCCTGTACTCACTGTAATGGATAGAGTTTATTAAAGCATTTGGAGAATTGAAGAGCAACCAGTGATATCGGATCCTGTTCTGATAACAGATTTCCACACAACCTTTACTGTTTAGAACCAAGCAGTCAATCTAGAAAGTGGTTTTATAGTACTTGTACTGACTTTATGGCCATTGTAGAAGTAATATCATATCTGTACAAAAAATAGATTTAGCACCATAGAACATTCCAACTGAAATCTACTTCAGGTCTTTACCCAGCCTAGCCTGGTTAGACCCCTGATTAAACTCTTAAGATTTATAGGAATATGGTTATTCATAATTCTTTAAATTAAAAATTTTAACTCTCATTAAGGAACTCGTATTCTTCGTCTCTCTACATACAATAATGCATCTTTAGAGTTTGCATGACGCGCTCATCTAGCAGCACGGCGTGCACATGAATGGTCCGATAATGCCTCAAGAAAAATGGACCCGGAAATGGTTCTCGGAGGCTCGTTCATTAGAGGAAGGCAGATTGCCATGAATGGTAGCGACATGCCTGGCCACGCTATATAGTGTGGCTTGTCGCACAAAGTCCCAACAACGTCCTGGTGCAATCTCTAAGAGTTGTCAAGAACACAACACATAACCTAAAATGGTGAGATGCTTTACAGCGAAAGCTCTAGATTTAGTCTAACATTATCTTTGCGATAGGATGATCTCTCACCTGAAAAGCTTGCGAAGTGGAGGGAAATCTGCTCACCTGAAGAGATTGAAAAGTGGAAGGATCTCTACTCGCCTGAAGAGGTTAAGAAGTGGAAGGACAGATTCCAGGAGATTGTGAGTGCCTGCAAGTGACCATTCTACGCGAGTCTACTAATTTCATGGAACCCGAAAGAACGCCAATGGTGATCGTTAGTATTTTCTGAATAGAACTGCTGTATCAAAATGACTCATACCAACTAGTTTACCTCGAACCTTCTGAGATAATTGAAGCTGCGAGAAAGGATCGCCGCCTTATGAACGACGAGAAGGCCAAGAGATGGATTAAAAGCCTGGATACGGATCACGACGGCAAGGTCTCATTTGAAGGTATGTTACCTCCGCTGGGATTCCAGCCAGCATTAGAGCTCGTACTTACTGTAGCGGATAGAGTTCCTTAAAGCGTATGCAGAACTGGAGGACTAAAGTGATATCAGATTCCTTTCTAATAATAGGATTTCACACAAGCCTTACTCTTTAGAACAGAGAAGTCAATCTAGGTGGTTTTATAGTTCAAGTCCTGGCCCCTGGTCATTGTAGCCGCAGTGTTAAATCTGTGCAGTGATAGTAGCCAAGATAGGATATTTTAGTTCCGAGAATATTTGTTTTGTTAATTAATATCTAGAAGGTATAGAGATTGCCTATTACTGTTTCTGAGCTACCCAATCTGTAACCGCGTCATTGATATCGATGGATATCCGGCGCTCCCGCACTCGGAAGCATTTGATCAGAACCTGGATAAATGGATTGCCGAGGATGAGGGGCAAGAATTACCCCACCATGGGCTTTCCTGCACCGGAATAATATACCTTAGCTGTTTGTGGCTGAGCCCGTCGATCAGCATCGAAAGTTTCCGACTCCCTCTCGACTCCGGAAAAGATCCCCGCTTCTCTTCTCTCGCCCTAGTAGATACTACGGCCGGCGCGGTCTATATCGTCTATAAGCGGCTTCTCTTCAACAGCTGAGAAGCAGAGCATGGGTTCTACTCTGAGCAAAAGTGATTGAAAAAGTCTAACAGACTGTTCAGGACCTTGAGGGGATGATCATTCTTGGAAGATACTGTCTCGAGTGGCCAGCTGAACGTGGATATGAGTGCAACATTAGTGGAAATTCAAAACCCGGCGATCAACCAGTAGACAGATACTGACATACTGTTCTCGGGATAAGGATGGGTGGCTGGCTGAGCCGGGGACAAAGACCTCGCTTATCGGTCACGACCCACTGCCGGGGATGGGGAATTGCTCCCATTGGATTGACAGAGATCGGTACCGAAGACCAACTCAGATGTAGATCGTCCTGATAGCCCACATGCTCAGCCTCAGCGGTGAAGTCCGCGCCTTAGTTACCCATAATTCGGTGGCTTTTGGCCCATCGTTGGTGATACTTCTCTGGAATAGACGGTCGAAGGAAGGGCTACGGTTTCCGCTTGTGGTCTTGGAAAATGATATACTTTCTGTCTACGTACGACGTGCTTCATCTGTGTAACTGGTCTAATAATGACTGAATGTATGATACACCCAGAGTAGTTTTAGAAAGTCCATCTATTGGAGGAACCCAGACATCGTAAATCGTAGCTACAGTCCAGCCGGGTTATATAAAGTGTGACTTGTCGCGCGAGTCCCAACAACTCCAGATGCAATCTATCAATCCTCCAGGCTACGAGTGAAGCGAAACCCGTCGACCAGATAATACAGAGAGAAAAAATGGTGAGATCCTTTGCTGCCAAAGTTCTATACTTGGTCTAACATCACCTACACAATAGCCTACCTACGGAGGTGTACAGTATACCCGGGAGGAGACCAGAAAATGGAAAGAATTATTCACCAAGATTGTGAGTGTATACAAGTGACCATTTTACACTGCTACTAACTTGCCTGAATCTGAAAGAACACCGGCAGCAACAACCACAAGAATCTTGATGACAGTAAGTGCCTTCCTTATTGAACTGCTATCTCCAATGCCTAATGCATCATATCTACTAGATATTATCGATGTAAAGGAGTATATTGCTTTTGCAAGAAGTGAGGGTCTAGCGTTGAATGATGACGAGGCCGAGGAATGGTTTAAGGAGATGGATAAGAATCACGATGGGGAAGTCTCATTTAAAGGTACGTTGCCTTTCTTGGGGTCCCCTCCTAGCATCAATGATTGCTTGCTCGTACTGACTGTATTGGACAGAATTCATTAACGCTTTCGGTGAAAAGTTCGAGAATAAGCATGAGCCAAAGAAGGAATAGTTTGGGAGAGCTAAAGAGCGAGACGGTGGCATCGAACTCCAATCTTATGATAGGTTTTCAGACAGGTTTACTTGTTTGAAAATGAACATTCGGTCTAGAAAGCATTTCTATGGTACTTGCACTTGCTTCGTGGCCGTTGTACTGTAATAGCTTCGCTGTATCTAAATAACAGTGTAGGCGGAGCTAGTTCCCTGAAGTATATAAATGATCATACAACTCAAAACAGGTTGCCTGCACCCACAGTTAAGAGCCACATTTCAATAGATTCAGCATCATGAATAGAATACAAAACCCTTCAAACCTCGCCAGCCCTACCTACGGGTTCAACAACGCATAGTTAGAACCTTCCAACCTGGCCTTAGGTCTTGACTGACGTACGGTGGTTGTGGGGGGAGGGCTTTGGGATTTCCCGATAGACTCTTAGGATTCGTGAAGGATGTAGTTAATGTACGTGAAATCTTGGTTCTTTAGATATGATCATGAAATAAATAAGTTACAATTTGAAAGCTGTAACAGTTTAGCAGTACATCAGTTGATCAGAATTGCCCCTGCTATTTATAATTATGTTCCATATAATCCGCTCCATTGAAAGTATAGTAAGAGAGTGAGGCGAGCACGGTCCTGAATTCTTATAGAAATATATAGATTCAGCGAAGGTGTGAATGCTGTGAAGCAGCCAGTCATAAAAGAGTAGGGCAGGGGTGTAAAGAATCCACTTGAAATTCTATAAAAATTAGGAATGAAGGGGACCTATGATGGCAACAAGAAATGTCACACATCACTTCCTTCAGCTAGGAACTGGAGTTCAGTTGGAGACGTATGCAAAATTTAGATTGTACTTTGGCCGCCGAACATATCCCATGATTACTTTAGTTCACTTCGCTGTGAGCTAATCCACTAAGGCTACAAAGACCTGCTTAAAGGTCGCATATTGTGGTCAAAGGAGTATGGCTTTCGTTTTGGTTGTGTCCATACCATGTGCTCGAGCCACGTTTCAAGCTAGCAACTGTTAGCATCTTTCCAGCCTCAGAAATCGAAAGGGCGACTAACTCGTGTAAATCTGGCACCGATCCAGGTAAATACCGTGATCAATGTCAGGGACCCTCCAATAAGGAAAAACCAATACCAGCTGGGGTTGTCTTGAAGAATGTCCACGTTCATTCCGAAAAGACTCTACACAGGTCAGAAATTACTGTAGCATCATGGCTGATAGTACCCACCGAGGCAAACATGAGAGGGAGGAATATAAACTAGGCTTGTCAGTCAACATCCAAGTGCACTGGAGCTCATTAACCTACCGTGATCCAGCTCAGCCGCTTCATGCTCGCGGCCAGACTGGTTGACCGGTGAGCTTCATTGATTGACACCCATGCAAATTCCTGGACAATATCGTGTTACAAGTAGAGCATGAGAACTGCTGCTAAAGCGAAGATAGTAACTACTCACCACTTGAAGCAAATCACGAATCCCCTGTTCCATCTTATCGATTTGACCCGAAACGTCATGCTCAAAGGCAGTGATAATCTTACCCATGTACTCGCTAAGCTGTCGGCTTTCGGTGAACGTCTGGTACTGTGCGATGAATTCCCTCGCCTGATTGAGTTGATCTTCTAGCATCCATTGCATTTGGGTCCACTTTTGCAAATTCCCCGCTATGGCGTCAATTAGAAAGTCATCCTTTCCAGCAGCGGTCAGCTGATATGATCGCTATAAGGTCAGCAAGTTAGTATTTGTCCTACCGGCAGCTTTTGCTCGCGTGCTTACTTACTAAGTGCCCCAGATTCCTCCGTTCATCACGACAGAAGCACATCCAGTCGTCCTTCCATGTTTGCATGAAAAGCTCAATCAGCTCCAAGTCGCTTTGTGGGGTCCAGCCAAACGGCAGATTGCTGAAGTAGTGGATTGTTTTAGGCGGCGCTTCAAGTACCGACCATTCAATAGTTCGGATACGATAGTGCTCGCCATGACTGTCTTCGAGAGATTCCTGCGGGGCCTTCATGTTCTGGAAACGCGTGACTATCGACAGACTAAAAGTCCTGCATGGACTTCTGTTGCCGAGAGAGAATTTTAATTCGTTGGGAAGATTGTCCATCTGACAATACGTCTTCCACGTCTGGTTCTCTCGAAAGAGTCTGATGGCATATGGAAGGTGATCAGCTAGGATGAAAATACGTAAGGGCAAGGCTAACTCACATCAGATGGCTCTCGTCTGGGCTCTTGGTCAGTTCTCTCATTTTCTGGTCGAATGTGTCTTCCGAGATCCACTCTACAGCCTGTCGCCCGTCTTTATGGGTGATTATATCCACGGCGATGCTCTGCTGGATGTTGCTAGAATACTGCGCGAAGTCATCACCATCGTCCTCAATCTCCAGAATTTGAGCACGTTTGCCGAGTAAAGTGGCGACCGCAATGCGATCACGCTCCTGGATTGTCATTTCCATCACTGGTATAGAGGAATAACCATCCCAGTTCGCTTTATTTAGACCCACTAGAGGCTCCGCCGCTCTCAATGTGCTACAGGGCCCAAACCAATCGCTGCTCTTGAGCCCCTGGGTACTTGCTTTGTAGTCTAAGAGTAGCCTCACGGTCGGCCGGTCGCTTTGCTGGAGAGCCATCCTCATGAGAGGGATTGCACTGTACGTATCTTCCTCCTTGAGATTGGACTTGTATCGCTCTAGGAACAGCTTTAATAGACGGGATCGACCTTCACGTATAAGGAGATGCAGCGATACGCAGTCCTTTTTCGCTCTCTCCGGGTCTACGCCAGACATAAGCATGTCGGCAATTTCGTAGTGTTTCCATTCCAAAGCATAGATAAGCGGCGTTTTCCTATGGCGATCAATCGAGTTTGGATCTGTCCACGTCGTTCGGAGCAATTCTTGGACCAACTGCCGGTCGCCTCGTTCACAGGCCCAAGCCAGGAATGTTCGTCGTTTCTTGGTAACAGGCTCTATGCTTGATTTAGGGCCTAGGATCGAACACCATCGCTGGAAGTCCACCGGGTCTTTGGCAGTTTCTCGATCAATTGGATTAGATCGGTCTGTATTGTTCAAGAACCACCACAAGGGTATCTGGCCCTCATCATCACGGATCTCAACATCGGCACTGTGGTTAACCAATGTCTCCACTATGTGTAAATGTGAGCTCTCAGCAGCCCAAGATAACGGTGTTCGACCGCGGTTATCTCTACTATTTGAATCCGCACGACCGTCAATCAAAAGTCGCTCAACCACCAAATTATGCCCCCTCTCAGCAGCTCGCGACAACGGTGTGCGGCCCCACTTGTCTGGGAGGTCCGACTGAGCGCCCTTTTGCAAGAGCAGGCATATCATCTCATGGTCTCCTGCTTTTGCCGCCCAGTGCATGGGTGTTTCTCCCGTATGATCTCCGAGGTCGGGATCGGCCCCTCTGGCAATAAGGAGGTCGAACAGAATTTCTGCATTGAGGCGGCCCTGGAGTTCTTGCTTTGACTTGAGTGAAACCGCTCGGGAAAAGACGGTTCGGCCCGTGCGGTCCTGAATGTCAGGGGATACGCCATTGAGGAGGGACTGTACTGCATCTATGTGACCTCGTTCAATAGCTTGCAGTATCTCTGTCATGCGCAACTCATCCAGCGATGGTCGCGTGGTGTTCGCGACAACATTGTGCATTTTATTAGATTTTCGATCGTCAATTGTCCAATTATATAAGCTTAGAAGGCGAGAGGGCATATGAACCTAAACTTTCGTAGGTATTTGTACCCCTCTGTTTCTGTTTATTTTTGAATCCATCCCCTGCATAATTAGTCCACGGTGTCCTTGATTTTGACGCGATTAATGGTCGAAATTGAGAAGATCATCCGTCAGCCTGGCCCTAAAACCTGCTTATTCGAATTGAGCCTAGCAGCTCACGTGCATAGTGCGGGATACTTATTTCTCTACATATGGACCAGAAAAGATTCAAGCAGCCACTAACCCTAACATTGCATCATGTTTAAATATGTTTCTCATTTACAAGGGTATACCGATATCTGGCCAGGCCGTTCTCCATATCGATAAAGGCCTGGTTCGCATCACTGAGCGGCCGTTCCACCACCCATGGCTGAACATTCTTCTCCACAGCCAACTGAAGCATCTCCTCGATCTCCTTCGGGGACCCGATAATACTCCCCGAGAGCGACTTTCCCCTCATAATAAAGTCAAAGGCATAAAGAACAGGAAGTTTATCCTCAGGCGCACCCACCTGAACCAACCGACCATAGGAATCAAGCAAACCCATATAATCCCGTAACGGCATATCCGGCGACGAAACGGTGCAGATAATAAGATCCAAGCTGCCGGCATGAGTCTGAGCCCAATCCTTCTCATCCTCGGTAGCGATATAGTCATCAGCACCTAGCTGCAACACATCCGCACGTTTAGACTCCCTGCGCGAAACCCCCACCACTCGATCGGCGCCAAGAGCCTTCGCCCACAAAATGGCAAAATGGCCCAGTCCACCGACGCCGATTACCCCCACGCGCTTTCCCGGCCCACACCCGTTGGCCTTCAACGGTGAATATGTTGTGATCCCGCCGCAGAGCATCGGAGCCGCGTGGGCAGGGTTCATCTGGTCCGGGATCTTGATTACGAAGTGGCCTGGCGCACGATTGTAGTCAGCGTGCCCACCGTAGGACTTGCCGCCGTTCAGGTAGACGCCGTTGTATGTATCGGCGCGGCCTTCTTTCCAGCACATGTTCTCTCGTCCCGCAGAGCAGTCGCTGCATTTACCCGTTCGGTTGCGGCAGGAGTCGGATTGCGCGCCTACTCCAACACGGTCGCCCACTTTGATGTGCTTCACCTCGGATCCTACCCGGACGGCGATGCCGACGATTTCGTGGCCAACCACGCATGGGTACATTGTTGGGCCCTGGAAACAGTATGTTAGTAGGTAGCTATAAACGAAGACTAAGGGACAACATTGCCAAGGAGAAAGGGAAACAAACCCATCCACTACGAAGTGTATGTATATCAGAGCCACAGATCCCGGAGTGAGTGATTTTAATATCGACATCGGTTTCTTCCCACGGCTTCGGCTCGTAGGTCTGCCATTTCATATTCCCAACGGAGTCCTTGTCAAGGCCCATCCATCCCTGGAAGACGTAATCAGAATTGCTGTCGGAGGCCATGATTGGAAGTACAGCTGCAGTCTATGGAGAGATAACGAGTAGTAAGGAATAGTGAAAGGCACGAAGAGACGCCGGATCCTTACCCAGTATTTAAACTAAAGCTACACGCGCGGACTTACACCGCTCTACATGCAGTAATCGAAAGGCCGGAGATTAGAGGAACGGATATTCTGATGACAACCCATATCGGCTTTACAGTGTGGGGTAATTCCGGGTTAAGTGGAGAACAGCTGCGGATATCTTTCCTTGGAAGGTTGCCACTGCTCCAGAGGTCGATAATCATAAGACATAGCGCGGGCTATGCTCGCCTTGTGACGCTGGTTCTGGGGGTCTTATTTGTTTGGGTTTTGGATATCACATTGACATAGTACAAGGTGGAGGGTATGATATCCTTTAGTCCTAATGTAAAGTGCTTACAAAGTGCACCACATAAGTCAACAGCCCCGTGTGGCATACTAATACACAATATGATGGAATCTTGGGCTTGAACAGCGAACTAATGCAGGCTGCTACTTCGTAAACAAAGCCTGCAGGACCAGATGACTCGGATTTCGGCATTTGAAACGGATAGCAGCGGCGAGATAAGCATAAGCCCCTTACATTAACTCGACTTTGAAATATCCTATAGTGGAATTTCCCTGTATGTTGATTACCAATCTATCTACGGTATAGTAGAGAGTAGATAGTAATATGTAGATAAGTACTCTGTGAGTGGGCCATCCCATACCGTCCCATGGTCCACGGCAATGCAAGCTGCTTACGCCAAGCCTACTAAACCCGAGTCGTAGGAGAAACTTTCTACACCGATAAAGTGCGTGCCACATGTCTACTACTTCATATGCTTGACGGATGTTAAAAGTTTAGAATATTGACCAGACACTGATCATACACTAGCATATATAGAAAGATAGTCTAGTAAGAGCTTAGCCGGCCAACAGTCTTAACGACGAGCCGTTATCCCCGCTACTCATTGTTAGCGGTAAGTGGGGTTGCCACGATTGGAGTATAGAGGTTTACCCCAAATTTATAGAATGTGACATAATAGATGGTACAGGTACCATGATGTTGGTTAACCAGTGTCGTTTGCACTAAACAAATCCTTGGCTGTGTGGTCAAGGATTCCTTGGGCTGTTTAAGGTTCTCTGGGTTCCGTGAGTTGAATAGGTCATCACTAACCCAGCCCTAACCATAACCACGGATAGGATGGCGAAAAAGAGGCAAGGTCTACCGTGCCTATCTTTGGTCTAGGACATCAAAAGTAAGGCATAGTGATCCAGGTGGTGCGCTCATCATTTCCACCTGCGCGGCCAATCGCCATAGTCACCCAGCTCACCTCACTTCAAGGCATAAATAACACATGTACCCGCATTTTAAGTTAGACTGTCAAATTAGCTTGTTATATCCTAAAACCTTGATTAAATCAACTCTATTGGATAGAAAGTATGGAAAATAAGGAACATTACAATATGATCCAAGGGATAGACTTACTATCCAGAGAAATCAGGATATTTCCCAGGCGCACTGGAATGTCCACTAAAGCATGCACAACACAGGCAATTTACAAGCCGAATGCCAATATATTAGGCCTTCACATAGACTAACGAGGAAATAATCGACAGGGCATTACTCCTTTAGTCTACATTTGCAAACTTAATCTTAGCATTATGGAGTACTGCCCACTTAGTCGAGCTTCTCGGAAATCCTGTGTGTTCTCCAGAGTTCTTCTTTGTCAATATTTTTAAGCCCCTTGTGAACTGTTAAGGGAAGGTCATTGTAGTCGGTCAACTCGTATGGAAGCAGGCTAGGTCTGCATTGACATAGCTTCTTGTCCTGAATATGCTTTTGTCTATACCGTTTTCATTCTGATAAATAAACAAAGGTCCAAAACAGGCTGGGTAGTCCTACATTCGATACAGTACAGGACTAGTAGGAGTTGTCTAACATTGGAGTTATCATGCCTTCGACTGCGTGAAACCAAAAGAACTATGGATCTGTACAGAGCATTGTCCAACTGGTCTCTTCAGACCTTTAAAAGTAATGGCATATTGAGACCACTTATTCTTCACCCGGATTCCCCCCTTCCAGAAATTTAAAGAACGTCAATTTATTTCCATCACAATCCTTAATAGTAAATTGCCGAAAGCCCCATGGCATATCTTCAATGTCCTCCGTGATTGTCACTTCATCACGACCCTTCAAGTATCGGTAATATTCGTCTACTTCACGAGTCCCGAGTGCGATCATGGCTTCTGACACTTTGAACTCTTCAATGGAGGCCAGGAAAAAGTAAAAGTTGGCGTCGGCTTTTCTACCCATGAACATCGAACAAAAGGTCAATTCGGACGTGCCATCTTCAGGTTTAACGCTGCCAAGTTCGAAGCCGAGGATTTCAGTATAGAATTGGACGGTGCGAGAAATTGAGGTAGATTGAAACATGGGGATCACTTTCCATGCGGATTTGGTTATATTGGTGGTCATTTTTGTGGTTCTTTTTTGTTGGTTGGGCCGATGTTATCATACCTGTAGTGTCTACAGGGGATATATAGAGGGGCCTCATTGCTGCCTATTGTTGCCTGGTTGGATTAGTAAGGCCGAACCTAATTCGAGAGCGCAGAGGATATTAGGCGAAGAGATGGTATCCTTGATGGACTATATTCAATTCAAGCTACTTCTGAAATACCTCTAAGTGAAAAATCTCGCAAGATCATCATAGTATAACACCTCCTGCCAACAGACTCAGATAAACCCTTTTAATTCTCCGGATCCCCTCCAACAAATCCTCATTGAACACTGCAAATGTGACTCGCATCCATCCTTTCTGCCCTTCGGGCATATGATATGCTCTACCAGGCACCACTACTACGCCTGCCTGCATGTATGCGCGTAAGGCGAGCATCTCCTCGTCCCAGGTTGTTGCGTTAGGGGCTAATCGAGCGAGTACGAAGACTGTCGCGTAGCTTGGGAAGTACTCAATACCACTGGCTTTGAATGCGGTTGTCAGAGTCGTGTATGCCCCTGCCAGTCTGGTAGAACTGAGGGTCAACATTTTCGGCAGCTGCGGCGAGGCGAGCACTTCCTTGGCAAAGACGGTGGACAGCACCGATACGTGTACGGACGCCACAAGTCCTACAACGTCCCTGAGGGGCCTATTGCGGGTGATGACGCAGCCCTAAACCTTGGTCAGGACTCGGCTATTGATCCAAGGAAGTAGAAATATGGACAACTGTGAACATACCAGTCGAACGCCACTCGCGGAAAGGTCCTTGCTCATGCTCCAGACGACATGGATGCGTTGCGGATCACATCCGGCACGAGATGGATCAATGCTTAAACAGGAGACGAAGGGCTCTGCATTCGTAAAGTCCGGGCTAGCGAAGCTGCTGAGGGCAAATACCTCATCTGAAACAAGATGGATGTTCCGCCGTTGGCAGAACGCCATGCATTGTTCTAGAATTGATCGGGAGTATGGTCGACCAAGGGGGTTGTGTGGATTAGCGAGTACGAGCGCCCTGATCGGACAAGATGCTCTCTCGTACGACTCTTCCAGCGCTGAGAGGAGAGCCGGTCCGAAGGAGTCCTCGAGGGAAGGTACGACAACACCAACAGGTTGGACCCCCGAGTGCAAGGCGAAAAGTGCATCATATCCATCTGCAAACGTTCAGTAACCGTCAAAAGCCACCGTGAGAGATTGGTTCACTCACTCCAGTAAGGACATGGGACGAGTACACCGTCACCCGGATTGCAAATGTTGTACAGAATAGCATCTAGACCCGCAGCTGCCCCAGCTGTCACAGCGATGTTATCTGCTGCTACCCGGCAATGGGGGCGGAAGTGGGTATCGACTGTACTCGCCAGGAGGTTGAGCAACGTTGCATCGCCGAAGAAGCCTTTGGGCCAATCCAGATGCTGAAGACAGTCAACAGGCGTCTAGCCATCCCGTGGGATGCACAGCTGGGTGATCATCTACCTCGTAATGCAGACTTGTCTCTATGGCCACTTTTGCCAACTGAATAATTTCATGACGGATAACCCGATTCTCCGCCATGGACAAATCAATCTCATCGCGATGCAAGGCTGGATTCAGCACATGGGGCGGAATCCTGCCAAGCACCTGGGTGACATTCAGGCCACCACGAGTGGATAATAAGCCGCCAACGTTCGTCATGGTCGATATTGCAGATTGAGATGCTCGACGGTTGGCCAAGCAGACACTGCTCAGCACCATGGCAGGCGCAAGTTATATCCGCTAACATGCTGACGATAGTCCTTGGATGCCCGTGCCCTACTCCGCCTCAGCTCGGATAAACTAGATTAATTATTAGCCCGCAATCCCACCTCGCCTCAGGCAGACTTGTCTCGTACTTGTCATGACTGTACCATACCAACTCAATACCATGCCTCGCCGAAGCCATGTATTATCATCATAAGTCCTAACAGATTGATACTACAAACTCACCTATACACCAGTTCTATATAAACACAAGGATAACCATATCCTGGCACTTCTTCGCTCGCCATCGGCTCCCCATAGCACACCATCATCCATAATCTATACCACTGTGTCTGTCTTTCACTCATGGCTACCATAACCACCCAAACTTCTTCCCTGGCCATAAATGCCAGGATCAAGCTCAACATCACTGCCCCCCTCCCCTCCCATCCTCAACCAACCAAAAAGACCAACATCCTCTCCTCCTTACCTCCCTCTCTAATCCCCTACGCTGAGTTAATGCGCCTCCACCAACCAGCCGGCATCTACGCCGCCTACGTCCCCAATCTTATCGGAGTTTTCCTCGCCGCCGCCTCCCCAACCCTCACACCAACACACCGACCATCTCCAATCTACCTCTTAACCCTAACCATCCTCCACGCCCTCAGCAACACTCTCCTCCGCGGCTCCGCCTGCGCCTACAATGACGCCCTCGACGCCCCTTACGACCGCCAAGTCGCAAGATGCAAGAACCGACCTGTAGCACGCGGGGCCGTTTCGGCACTACAAGCACACACCTTCGCCTTCTTCCTCGGGCTTTGCTGGGTTCTAACCCTCTCAATCCTCCCCTCTACCAGCTACATGCCCGCAGCGCTTCTAGCAGGCTCAATGGCCTTCTATCCCTTCTGCAAACGCATCACGCATTTCCCCCAGCTTGTCTTGGGTGTATCACTAGCCCTAAGCCAGGGAATCGGGTATGGGTCTCTGGGCGTGGATATTCGTGTTCTTGACACGGGGACTCAGATTGCGTTGGGCTGTTTGTATGTGTCCTATGTGGTGCATACTATGATCTATGACACTGTGTATGCGCATCAGGATCTGCAGGATGATTTGAAAGCTGGGGTTCTGAGTATGGCGGTATTGTGTCGGGGTAAGACGAAGGTAGTGTTGAGTGGGTTGGCGGCGGTGGAGGTGGGGTTGCTTGGCGTGACGGGCTGGATGATGGGCTTTGGGGGGATGTATTGGGGTGGCGCTGTGGGGGGTTCGGGGGTTGTGCTGGGGAGTATGATTCGCGTGGTGAAGTTGGAGGAGCCGGGGGATTGTCGGCGGTGGTTTGAGAGGTTGTTGTGGTGGACTGGGGCTTGTGTTGTTGGGGGGTTGCTGGGGGAGTTTTGGTTCAGGGGGTAAATTTGTATTAGGAGACCGTCAGGTGGTTTTTTGTCTATTTTGGATGGAGGTTGCATAGAGGGCTTTTGCTTTGTTGTGGCTATGTATGTGCATTATCGGAGAGAGTTTGGTGTCTATTGTTCGGTATATAAATTGAATAGTTGCTTCTGTGACACCAATCCATAAAGGTCTTAAGAGTGAGCACAATAGTCCATGCCGTTGCAAGAGAATACCAAGACAATATTAACTTGAAAATAATTACTGCGAGATGTAACCAGTATCCTAATAATAGGAGTTCTGTCCAGTTGGTCCGTAGCTACGATACGCATTTTTCATAACCCTACACTGGTATACAATTATTACCTAGTCAATATCATCCATGGGAAGTACTACAAGCAGAGAGATCTTATAATCGCAATACATGGGAGTACAATGGCATTATAACACAGTTCAGCAAAAGTCAAAGATAATTACACTTCGCCAGCACCCTCAACCAAACCCAATATACTTTCGACTGTTGGGTTATCATACACCACCTTTGGCTCCAACAATTGCTTTCCAGGGCGCCATTTGATAATGTACGTGTTCAGTGCGTTAGTCAAATCAATCACCACCAGCGAGTCTAACCCGAACTGGAACAAGTCGGAGTCATCTTTGATGTCCTTGACATCGAGATTCTCGCCAAGCTGGTCATAAATGACCTTCTTCAACTCAGGAGGGCCCGTCTGGACAACCTCCTCCACACCGTTAGTAGTCTCAGAAGCCCCATTTACCTTCCCATTGACATGCACTGGCGGCTGCTCAGGAACACTCTGAGGAGCACTCTGCGAAACCACAGCCGGCAGCTGCCCCATCAACCCAGCAAGCAACCGGGCCAACACATCCTGAACTGCCCGTTCCACCGCACCAGGCAACACCCGCTGCAACGCCTCCTCCACCCTCCGATCCAGATCATCACCACCATCACCACCATTAACCTCCCCACTCCCCTTCTCCTCTTCCTCTAGAACAACCCCATCCTTCCTAACATGTGGCCTCATCCGCTCATACAACTCCCGAAACTCCTCCGCATACAACTTCAACACCTGATGCCTCTGCACAGTATCCTTCCCCGCCCTCGGCATCGGCTTCCCAGGCTTCGTCAACATGACAAACCCACGCATAATACGTCCATGAGCCGGGCAATCCCGATTCGCCTGGAGAATACTCGGCCAAATATCCCGAATAAACCGGTCCTCTTCCTCCTTGCTCTGGGGATAAACATAGGGTTCGATGAGCACGGAGGCCTGGAACTGGCCTTGTCCGCCCACAACGGCAGATTTGACCTTGGCATTTGCAGAAATGACACTTTCCATGGTAATGGGGTTCAATTTCTCGGCGGTAGTAAAGGCAATGATATCATCTGTGCGGGCGCGGAAGACCCATGAGTCTGGCTTTCGGGGGTGTTGTTCGAAGAGATCGCCCATTGCGAATTCGGTCTTATCGGGGAATGTGCGGAACACGCCTTGGAAGAGTTCGAAGCGGGGGTCGCGGACGAAGACGAGGTCGGAGAGGCCGTCACGGTCTTGACGGAATGTGTGGCCTAGGAACGGGCTGATGGTGAGGTATTGCCAGTCTGCTGGGTCGGGGTTGAGTTCCAATGGGTGGAGGGCTGTTTCGCAGGAGCCCATCATTGTCATTAGTTTTATCCGGGTTGTGAGCACGTTGCCGACTTCTTCGGGGAGGGCGCCGCCGACGTAGGAGAGGAATTTGAGGCGTTGGACCATGTTTGCGCAGTAGGTGTCGTGGTTGTAGCAGTCGACTATTAGGGAGGGGGCCATTAGGGCGCCGTCCAGGTTGCCGTGGAGGAAGGCTTGGTTGGCCAGGTCGGCGGTTAGGGGTTCTGGTGGGGGAAGGACGCAGGTGACACCGCCGAAGATGTTGAAGACAAGGGTGAAGGTGAGGCTGGCGGCGTGGAAGACGGGGAGGGCGAGGAAGAGGCGTTGGCCCGAGAGGTAGTTGATTAGGGTTGGTTTGCCGCCGAGGGAGGGGATGAGTTGGTGGGCGTCGTTGCTGGCGAAGGTGCCGTAGGTTACGAAGACGGGTTTGGGGATGCCTGTTGATCCGGAGGTGTGGAGGACGCAGAAGGGCTTGGTTTTGGCTTCTTCCCAGGTTAGGGTGAAAGGAATTGGCTGGACTTGGTCTAGGTCTTCGAAGAAGAAGTCCACCTCGGGAGTGGCTATCTGTTCCAGAGGGCGTGCGGCGAAGATCTGGCCCAGGATGGCTGGTGCACGACTGGGCACTAGCACTGTGTCGCAGCCGCACTTGTCTAGCAAAGACAGGTGGGCTTCTAAGCTGTTGCGAAGCGAACTGAAGAAGGCCTGGACGTAGTTAGTACAACAGTAGCAAGGGTATGGAACACGAAAACTCACCATGTGGCCTGCCTTGGCCGCCGCCAGGATGATGATGAGGTATCGCACATCGAGCGGACCCATGTACAGAATAGTCTTGGGGATCGAGTCCTTGCCCAGCTGCTCGCGCAGGTACCAGGCGCACTTGTTGACGGCCTTGGCGAACGTGCCATAGAGAATGTCCTTGAAGCCATCCGCCAAGTTGGAGCTCCTGGGAACCGAGACGAACACACGCTGGGGATCAGTCTCGGCCACTTCGTCGAGCACAGCGGGCATCAGTCGCCGGCCGCAGTTGCGCGGAACGTGGAGGTTGGGATGTTCAAACACCATTGTGTATAGCAATGATTTTGGTGAAGAGATCCTTGCTCAGTGGGAAAACGAGCCAAATTTAAGCTCTGCGTCTATACAGCCCGCGTGGGCGATGTACTCGATTAACTGGCCGACAGCGTGAATACCATCATCTCACGAGGCAGACAGAACAGTATTGGTATTTACAATACCTGTTTCTACACACACTGGTATACTGGACGGTAAATTTGGCAAGCTATGTTTAGCATCCCGTATTCTGCGTAAATCTACTTCCTAAAGAGGAACATATCTTATTTCATAGTTCATAGCTAATCTATTAGCGGGGTAATACTCCGTAAGCGAGGATTATACTCGCAGATAGGGGCCAAAAGTGACCCTGACAGGGATACTGCTTATTGCTCCATGCATAACTCGCAAAGATATCTGCAACACGCTCCACTATCCCCAAGCCCCCACTGCGCCCACCAGAGCAACGTGGGTGGGGGCCACGCCAGCCCCGGGGATTCGAGTCGAGCCTTGGGTCATGCACGGACCTATCTTTGAAGGCCGTCCAGCCTTACACAGGCTAAATTCTAACGTGAGATGCAGGGCAGCGTCGGCAAAATTGGCATTGGTCAATGGCATTCGGGTGGGCTGAAACTTCGGCCCTTCTTTATCTCTGAGACTGTCCGTGCGGGTCTCAGCCTGGTCTCGCTCGTATCTTATTCTAGATAAAATTGATAAAGCTTATTGGTAGATCTGAAGGTTAATATCCGATCTGATAATCTATGGCAATATCGTCATCAACCTCTTCAGTCACTCCCCCGTTCTGGTAGAATACATGGGCTCACCTCAGCTACACGATCAAATACGAGAATAGACTAAAGGCTTTCAAACAAAATAAAAGCTTTCTAAGTATCACAGCAAACACGTAGCCATATCTCATTAACGCAGTATTCGACATAACCTGGAAACCCAGGTTTCGCCCCACATATCTACATCCCATCACTCATACCATATCTCTCAGCACACTATTCGGCAAAATCTGCTCCATACTCGTCGTAGGCAAATTCTTAGCCGACTTATTACCCGACCTATTCTGGAAAGAGCCTGATCCATTGACTCCAGAACTCGATTGCGTCTTAGACGAAGACCGAATTCCCAAATATGACATCGTTTCCGAGGTCAGCTTCATGAATGGCGTCGTTAGTGGTCGTAGAGCGGGCACGCTGCCAATCATCATGGCGATGTTGCGCTCCATACCCGCCCACATAAGACCCATCACGGTCGTGTAGGAGGCATCACTTATCCCGTTTTTGAGGCCCAGGCCGGATTCAATCGTGCGGATGGTGGCGAAGACGCCCGTGCTGGTTTTGTTGTTAATCGATATCTCATTGTGTGTGTTGAGACGGGGAAGGATGACTTACATAACACCTAGGCCCATGAGGCCACACAGGATGATCTTGTTTCCGCGGCTGACTTGGAGATCTTTGAAGAGGAAGAATGGTAGGATTGACAGGAAGTAGTCTGTTACTGCGGACCAGGCTATCGTTCCGGTCTTTGTTAGTTGCCGTGGTACTATATGTAATGAGATGATGGTGCATAGCAAGTATCTTACCTCCCTGGAGCAAGACAAGGCTGATCTCAGTTCTAAACTCCCAGCATTTTCCGGGTATGAACGGATTCCAGGATTTCCGTGGTGGATCGCACTGTGCGTACAACGAGATGATCACCACAGTATTGACCGCAAAAACCAGAAAGGCAGTGAGGTAGCATGTTACTCTCAGCACAGTATGGCGTGACCCCTTTAGGATACGCAGGTAGGATAGACAGATGGATATTTTGGCAAAGGTCAGGGCATTGATGCAAAAGACCTGGGAAAGTAAGTCATAGTACATGGCGGTGACGGCGTCATTTTTGGGGATGTAGATTAGGTGGCGTCCCAGTCCTTTGTCAACCGCGATGAAATCGAAGACAGTCGCTATTAGGGCTTGGACCTGAGGGCATGAAATATTAGTTATCACTTCTTCGAAGTGTATGATGGACTGAATCAAATACCAAAGCAAATATCATAAGATAGTCATCCCAGCTCATGCGAGCATACACACTGCGAGCCACACCCCGCAAAGATACAACAATGAATGCACACACGAAGGTGACAGTCGTGCCAACCAAGAGTCGGTAGCCGATGCTCACATCAGGCGGCCGGGGGCCTGCCATTTGCTCCATACTTGAAAGACCCAACGAGTCGGAGGATTAGGGAAACACAGCAGGAGAGGGAATTAGGATGAGAGGTCAAGTCGGCTCCGAAAGGGTGGGTATTCGCGCATTGAAGAAGAAAACATCGGGTGGGCCAGCCAACGCACAGCGGGAATATTGCACGACAGAGACCCTCGCCGCTTGCCCCATTGCAGGAATGTGCATACGGCATCTCCGATATGTCGAGAAAAGGACGCAAGGCTGGATGGTCGTGCAGGAATACGAATGAGTGTCATACGTTGCAAGTGCAAGGTTGACAGTCTGCACGCTAGTCTGGACACAGAATACGTCTCCGACTGCCAAAGGACAGGAACAGAAAACTAGATGTCGATCCGTGGCACGAACCTTCTGTCCCGGTGATATGCTGACAGATGATGGGTTACATCACCACTCACCTACTGACTCTATATCTCGCTTATTCCGACTGGCATTAGTGGGACACAGTCGGGGCAAAAATAGAAGTGGGAACAACTGCTAGTATGTGGAGGCCAGCCAGGCCCTGATGGAAGCATGGTCAGCGGCGAATGCAATGAAAGGTACATGATGAAGAAAGTATAATAGAGTAGAAGACTAGGCTGAGTCCAGACCAAGCTAAGCATTACCCCGCTAGCTTAGCAGCTCACGTAAGACTGGGATCGTTGGCTAAGAAGCATATCTCGTATCGGAGAATATTTCCTCGGCGATTGGCAGACAGAATGAGAGCCTATGACTTTTCGAAACGTGCTATAATAGGATCATACTAAAGGATAGCCCCGCAGTTGGTTCGAAGGCAATAACCATTCTAACCTTTGGTTAATCTGAAACGCATTTATCTACGGAATCTGCGCGGCTATTCTCCAGCGTAATATATAGGACATTATCCAAATTGTTCAATTTGTTCAATATGTAGACAGGAGTAAGACAAAGTGACGTAACTTGAAGAATTGCCATGGCCCGTATTCAACCCAAATAAAGTAAGATTATTACAGAATCTTTCCCAAAAGCTCATTGAGTTCTTGCACCACAAACTCCGGGTTATCCTTCTGGATAAAGTGACCCGCGTTGGGCGCCTGCAATGGCCCCTTGCTGTACTCAGTCTCAGTAATCTTGGTCAATCCCTCGTTATACTTGTGCCAGTATGGGTTGACAAAGCGATTTGTGACGGGCTTGGGCGGACCCATCTTTGTCGATTCTTCCGCAAAGGTGTCAAAGTCATGTCCCACCACCGTGACGTACGGGCCATGGCCATCAGGGCCCTTCAGAATGGGACCGTCACTGGCGGGCAGTAACTCACGCAGGTTGCGTCGGCTCAGACCTTCTTTGTTGCCAACATCCGGGTGGAAAATACGACGCGCACCCTCCCTCACGGCGCGGATAGCCTCCACGGGAAGAGGCCCAAGACTGGCGGGATCGAAATCGGGGGCATCGGGGTCAGGGAAGACCGATACGAAGTCTGAGTTGGCCAGGATGCTGTCCAGCAGCAGTAAGCCAGCAACAGTGCCGGGGTATTCTTGGGCGTAGATACGCGCGAGAGCGCATCCGATCGAGTTGCCCACCAGCACCAGAGCGACAGAGTCTACGTCTGTAGCGCCGAGTTTGTCGGCGGCAATCTGGGTGATGAGCTGGCGCAGGTCACGGACGGCGGTCAGACAGTCATGACCGTGCGTCGGGTCCTCTGCGCCGGCATCTGAGGGATCGTGATCGGTTGTCTGGCCTTGGCCATAACGGTCATAGGTAAGGAATGCAGGGATGGGGCTGCCCTGGCGGAGGGCTTTCAATTGGGCAATGACAGGTTGCCAGAAGGCCTGAGGCAAACCGAGACCATTCAGGAAGACAACCAGAACGGGCTTAGATGTGCCCTGGGGAGATTGGTAGCTGTAGCTGAGCTGCGCTGAGGGCTTGGTGGTGAGGGCGAGAGTTTCAAAGTCTGCCATGTTGCCAAGGGATGAGGCGCGGGAGGATGAATAAAGCAACACGAGGAGAAGCAAATACAAGATGGTCGGAGAAATTATGAAAAGGCCAAGCTCGTCAGGGTTTTTATAAGCATTGGAGACGCGGCTGAGATGAGGGGTAGAGGGGCTTTTGCCTGCTTATTTTTGTTATTTATTTTACCTCATCTTACGGCCGGTAATTCCTTTGTTGGTCTCAACGCTAAAATGCCAGCCTTGCGATTAGTCTACGTTAGGGCTGACGGGCTTGCGGTTGGCCCCCACCCAGTGTACAGCATCATATCCTGATATCCTTCGCCAGAATAGTACAAGAAGCATACAGCTCGCCATCTCCCGCTAGAATGACATGTCCAAGTGGTCCCATACATTACCATGACGCAGCTAAACGTAGAGACACTCGTCGTCTTCGGAGCCTTCGGGCTACTTTGGCTCTCGTATGAATATTTTCGACCAGGGAGTATACTAAGGCGGTTTGCGAGCATGCGAAGCAAGCTACCTCCCGGTCCCCCAGGGCTCCCTATCTTCGGAAACATGTTCCAATTTACGAGAGCCCGAGATGCAGGACTATGGGGCCCGTTCGTAAGTCCAGGCTTTTTGCCCTCCGCCGGTATCACAAACTAACCATCGGATCTGCAGCTAGCCTCACTACGCCAATACGGTCCAATGACCACGCTGCACATGGGCTCCCAGACCTGGGTGGTGCTGAATGATCCGCAGGTAGCTACCGATATTATCAATAAACATGGTAAGATCACCAGTGAACGACCAGAGATGCCCATTGCCGGTGATCTCGTGAGTCACGGCCTACGCACTGTCATTCGTCCCACCGCTGCATGGACTGAGGGGCGACGCGTGATGCACCATCTGCTCAGCGGATCGGTTCTGCGTATATACGGTAACTGGCAAGAAATTGAATCGCTCCAGATGCTTTCCGCCTATCTGCGGGAGCCCAAGCGCTGGTACGCGCACCACTATCGCTACTCCATTGCTGTGCTATACCGTCTTGTGATGGGGGAGAATCTCTCCAAGACGCAGGCTGAGTTAAATGACTATCAGAAGGTCACGATGGAGTTCACACTGAGCTTGCTCAACAGCATGGTTGATTTCTTTCCTCAACTGAGTCGCTGGATCCCTATCTCTCTGCAGTGGTGGCGACCGTACTGGGCCAAAATGGGTGACTTCCATCATTCGGTGTTCAAATCGTGGTGGGACCCCATCCGTGATGCTGTCCGTCAGGGGACAGCCAATCCTGGCTTCGTGCGAGACACACTGCTCCATCCAGACATGCGCTACAAGGGCACTGAGGAGGAAGCCATGTATCTCGCCACGTCCGTTATTGCAGCTGGAAGCGACAATACCCGCATGACGCTGAACACCTTCATCATGGCGATGATCAGCCATCCGGGAACAATGGCTCGTGCTCGCCAGGAGTTAGACGCCGTCTGCATCAACGAAGACGGTACAATACGGCTCCCCGGCATGGCGGATTTCGACCGTCTACCCTACCTGGCTGCCATGGTTAAAGAGGTCCTCCGCTGGCGACCCACAACACCCGTCACGCCGCAGCATCAGCTGACAGAGGATCTGGAGTATGAAGGGTACTGGTTCCCGCAAGGAACATGTTTTGTGGTGAACGGGATTGCACTTAGTCAGGTATGCGATAGACCTGATCAATTCGATCCGTCGCGCTGGCTGGACGGCAACGAGGGCAACATCGTTCATAACCTCTGGGCGTTTGGTGGCGGACGTCGTATCTGTGTCGGTTATCGAGTTGCCCAGCAGGCACTATATGTGGCTATGGCACGAATCATTTTCTGTTTTGATTTATGCGCGGTAAGTGTTTTCTTTGTCCTTTCACATGGTGTGTATTGCTAAATCAACATAGGATGGTCCCATCGATACTCGCAAACTTAACCACTTTCACATCCATAACGAACCATTTCCTGTTAGGGTGACTGTTCGTAGCCCTGAGCATGAATCCCTAATCAAACAAGAAGCACATAAAGCGGGAACAGCTTTGTAATCAGTGGGCGATGGGATGGTGCAACAGATAAGGTAGTCATGCCAACTTTGCGGAAGATTCCATCGTGCAAGACATATTACAATGACAAGTAACTAACTTCTTTACGGCCCTTTGAATCATTGTGGCATTACCAGCTCGAAGCTCGTTCATCGTGTCTGGTAGTTGACCATAATATGCGAAGGAATTCATATTTATAGTGACGAGGTGTTATGACGGACGATCTTTTCATTACAGATACAGTGTTCCAGATATGGTGTCTAAAAGGTGACGATATGAACATGGAATAAATCAAGTACAGGCATCAAATAAACACTTGATAGTTCGCAAGCCAAGACGTAGGGTATTGTCCAATAGGTAAGAGGGCGTCACCGTCGGATATGCGGACTCAGTCTCCATAGTAAGATAGTCTGTCTAGGCCATGTAGTATGGACTGATTCGCAAGGTAACAGGAGGTTGAATGTCCTGAATCTGCAGGTTACTTTGTGTACGATATATTCCTGTCCACGTATCTCCCAGCTAAACTAATTCTATCTCCAGGCACAACTGGCACCCAAAGGCGGCCATGCTAACCCACATGTAAGCATTAGAAGCCACAAATACCCCCATCCCAGCATCCATTTAAAACCCTGACAGAAACCTGATCAACAACGCCCGTTTCGTCGGCGACGCAATGAAACTAACGCCGAACGACGTCGTATGTTGTCCACCTCCACTCTTCCACTGCTTCGGACTTGTAATGGGGTGTCTTGCTTCTTTCTGCTACGCTAGTAGTGTTATCTTCCCCTCCGATTACTTTAACGCGAAAATAGCAGTAGACTGCATGGTACAGGCAAATGCAACAGTGATCCTGGGTGTTCCTACTATGTATATCGCTGAAATGGAGGTTGTCGCTCAGACGGGCCATCGGCCCCATCGACTTTGAACTGGCATTGTGTCTGGGTCCACCATTTCACCAAGTCTGGTGAAGCAGGTACAGCAGTGTATGGGGGTGGGGAAAATGTTGATTGCGTATGGTATGACTGAGACTAGTCCACTGACATTTATTACTGGGCTTGAGGATTCTGATGAGAAGGGGCCTACGACTGTTGGGAGAGTCATGCCTCATCCCACGGCTAAGGTAATTGACACAAATGGAAATACTCTGCGGCGAGGAGAACGAGGTGAGCTCTGTGCGAGCGGGTATGCATTGCAGAAAGGGTACTGGCAAAGCCCATCGCAGACTAGAGAGGTCATGAAGCGGGATAAAAACGGCATACTTGAACGAAGTGCAGGTAGCACTGGAGTTGTGGAAGTATTTCTTAACCCCGCTGTACAGGGAGGTACCAAAGTTCTTGGTAGACTGGGGTAAGGTCGAGTAATCGGGATACTGGGGATAGGGCTCCGATACGATAATGATTGGGTCACTAGTATAAGGGTGAGTCGGGTCCACAGCCGGATTCCAGAGCTTGATGTGTTTACCGGTAGTGGATATGTTATTAGCACGTCGAAGCAGCTCATTGAATCTTTCCTCGGGGGAGCGTTTGTACACTGAAGAGCCCAAAAGCCCCGAGACCGAGACGTATCCCGACATACCATCATTGGTACTATCAGGCAGCAGCCAGGCGCAACCACAGCACTCGTTCTCCGCATTCAATTTTATGACTCAAGAGCTGCAGTCATCGCAGTTGATCTCAGAAACAGAGAGGCGGGAGCTTCCAGCTGCCTCTTCATTTATAAGGTCTGTCAAATCCGGGAGTCCTTCAAAGCCACTGTAGTCACCGCGCGGGGATGAGCTATTCTGGCGCTTTTTCTTTTTCCGGTTGTCCTCTTTGGTTTTTTGGTCCTCTTCGGGGCCATCGATCTCAGGGGCTGAGCTTCCAGAGGACAATAACTCGTGGCTGGACTTTGCGATCAGGCTCTTTGTAAAACACTGTTGATCCATCTCGGTAGCTTTGGCAATATATGGGTTCTTTGAATTCCCACCCCATCCAACATAAAGGGCAAATAACTCACGGATTTATTGCATTTCTTTTATACCAACCAATGGATCAGGGCGGCTCAAGTGACCAAAGAAGCACGTTCCTATCTCCTGAAAAAGCTCTGTGGCACGGAATCCACGAATCTCATCACCATCAACCTCCAACGTTTCGTCGTTTGATATTAAAAATTGAACCAAATCCTCTTTGAACTCCTCGGCATTCCGATATCCATAGTCCCAACACTTCTGAATAATATCCCCAAGATACTCTTTCTCCAGTACAGGCCACTGGCGGTTAACGAATCTAGCCCGTATTTCGTGTCCATTTTCGGTGTTTTCATGTCCGGGCCAGGCACCCGTCATCAATTCAAAGATTAGACACCCCCAGACAAAAATATCAGTCTGCACAGTAGCTTTGAAAGGCCGGCCCCTGCCATTATTACAGGGGTGGAACGGCTCATATTCATATCTACCGGCCTAATTCACATACTAGTAAGATAAACCGGTTCAAAGGAGGCTGAGTAATTAGTAATTACCTCATTTATCCACGGTTGACCCCTACCTGGAGGGGTATACACAGCATCTAGGAAGCCGAGCAGCGAAAGAGACAGGTCCTTAGCTAACCAGCATATTTCATCTCGCAGATCACCCATAATAATATCTCTTGAATGTACAAAAGATAGTCCAGAGATTGAGTGTAAAGCCCATTGGTAAATTAGGGGGCGATATCTCGGCAAAACCCGAGCTTCATTGTTGTCGTACATAATAGATCCATATTTTTTCAGGAAGAGCTCAAGCGTATCAAAAGGCATCTGAAGGATAGGCACTCTGATCACCGGATCTCCGTGATTGAAACGAACGAGTCGAGGATGATGGTCCTTGGCTAGTTGCTCGTATATAGCTGTAGTTTTGTACACACGGCACATGTCCGAACTATGTTCCATCGGGCTTTTATCGGGATCATTTAAGTCCTCCAACCCACCCATGCCGACGCAGTCCCACTGGGACTTTCCGAAAAGAACAACGAATTCGTTATCCAGAGGTACCACCGTCATGGTGTCTATTTCGGCGCAATTAAAATTGGTCTGTGGTGCTGTCGCTAATCGGCGAAGCAAAGTTGACCGAGACCCAGGTAGAGGCCTCAAAAAGGGGCCAATAACTCCGGCAGTTCGTGCCATGGCTAAGGGTAAGTCTGTCCCTCTGCGTGGGTAAAGGTTGAGGGTATATCCGTACAGCAGAGTACTTCGTAAATCAATCAGCACTAGCGCGATTGTCTTGGTATGGCAATGCACTGCTGGGCACTGCACCTGGCATTCCACGCCGCCTTCCCGAATAGGACTAGACACTGTGCTAACCCTATTCAGTTTAGCCGAATGCCCAAATGCGCTTTTTGGGAAGTCCACTGCAGGCTTTCGACTTGACCCTTAGGGCCTCAGGCAGTTGTAGGTTGAAAAAATATACCGAGGTCTATCATGACTGGCTTTACATATAATTCATTTCCATATCAGTTCTAGATTATTAATCTTGTATTTATCCTTTATTGGTCAAATCCTCATAGCCAACCGTATAAAAAGACGTTAATCCAGTATATAGTAAGTATATATATAACAACATGCTACCGAAACGAGGTTAATATACTACTCATATTATTGGCAACTTAATACACCGATTTCAATTTTCCAACAGGGTGACGGATTACAATCTACGTATCAGGCTTGGGGTCCATCCATAAGACTCTCCAAGCAACACGCATCACTAATGAGCTTATACACAGTGGGACCTGACTGTAGCTAGTGTTCGATTACATCCCAGTAATTTAGAGACGGACATGACTGAGAAGGAGGAAGCTCATCCGAAGTGCTAGACGATCTTTATTTGAGAGGCTTTCATAACGCTAAGAAATGATACAATTAAGCTACATCGCATCCTCCTATATATAGTACCTGACCTTGCCCTCAAACAGTCGCCTTGCGGTACGTGACACCGCGCAACTAGCCACTTCTCCAGCATCGTCCATTACCACACCCACCTTGATTGTCCCTTGGCTATGTTCAATCAGTACATCTCGCTCACATCCAAGATTCTCCTTTTCCCGGTCGTCAGGCGGCGGCGACTGTTCGGGAGTTGGCGGTAACGCGCCATGCATGATAGCACCCATGGCGGAGAGACCCGCCGCGATTGTGCCAGGGTAGCTTAGTGCAACGGCTATTGTCACTGCCCCGGTGAGCTGTAGGCTCGGATGCGGTAATCCCATAGAGTACGCCTGTACGCGAATATCGGGCCTACTCTTCTTGCTGCCATCGGCTTGTGTAAAGGTCGGCGGGTAAACAAGTGCAACTTTGGGCGTACCGCGGGTTCTGCTGGCGGCTTCAACGTCTGTTGCTAGTCCCATCGCCACTGCACCAGCGCGGCGGATAGTCTCTACAAGATCATGTCGATCAGAGTCGGACGGATTCGTGCCAAGGAGGGTTGTTGATATGGATGTCGTATCGATGAGGACAAAAGGGTTCGCCGAGTCGATAAGGGTTACACGAACGTCAAAAGGCTCCAGGTTTGGCATCAGCGACCCAGGCTGCACGTGGAGTGTCTGTTGTTGCTGGTTGTCGGAAGGGAAGAGATTCCCAGTCATACTGCCCATGGGTTTGACAAATCTGCACTTAACTTCGCTCCCAGGCGATTTGACACCAGAGATGATGAAGTTGCCATCCTCCTCATAGTCTCCCGAGTCATCCAGTGCGACGGTCTCAATGACTATTCGATCTGTATTGGTGTTGTAAATTCTGACATCCATCTATTGATGGTAAGTTACCTGAACTGTTTTACTCTCCCCTGTCTAAAATTCTGCCTAAAAGACAAAACGTACCTTTGTTTGGTCTCGCCGAGGCTTCACAAGACCTTCCTGGATAGCAAAAGGTGCCACACCCGCAGTCATATTGCCACAAGTGCCAGTAAAGTCTACTGACTCTTTGCCAACAGCGACTTGGACAAAGGTCCAATCGACATCGGCATCCGGTCTTTGCGAGCGCCGAACGACGGCAACTTTGGATGTCGTTGAAGTCCCTCCGCCAACACCGTCAATCTGTCGAGGGTCATTCCCTCGAGACCCAAGAGCAGAGATCAGGTGAGGGGCCCAGTCGGCCTCTTTCGTCGGAAGATCCTTCTGGTGCAGGAAGATTCCTTTAGAGGTCCCCGCGCGCATGAGAACACATGGCAGAGCGTGGCGCCTAAGTCGCCGCGTCTCGGTGACTAACTCAGTAGCCATAACGGAAAGATTAGGGTGGACAGCTATAGGTATCCTAGCACTTTTTGAAGCTAGCACGGACAAAATATGAGCTGAGAGGTTCCAGGCGTATTTTGGGGCTTGGGACCGGCGTGATCTCCTAAAAACTCGCGGCACTCACTGGGTCATCGGGTCATAGCCGTGTCGTATGGTGGGACTATATATGGTGCCATTTTCAAGTGAAGTGCCATCCCGACCTATGGTCATAGTATAATTCGAGCTGAAAGGAATTTTCCCACAAGATTGTGAAAGACTATTCGAAATGAGCAGACGGGCGGGTTCACGCCTCGGTGAGGGCTCCACATCAAACGGGATCGATGTTCCCGCGGGAGGAAGCGGCTAAACCGGATTTGCCTTTATCCCGAAGTACAGCAAGGCACATCATACCGATTCTTCCACGGGACAGCACAGGCCCGTACTCACCAATCTGCAAAAGGGAAGCTATCTATCGACGAGCCATTCAATCCAAAAAGTGGATCCTCTAAGGATGCAGGCTCGCAGTTTGTCGTTATCCAGCCATGTTGCCACTGATACGTCCCGCCAGCTGTCTCCGACCGATGTGCACCATTCGGGAGATCGACATCTGGACGAAGAGAAGCCTGATTTCCGACAGTACGAGCATTGTCCATCATCACTGTTGGTGGAAGATCTCCATTATGGAGTGGAACCCACGGCGTTCTGGGTAGCTGAGTGGGGGTTCCGTTGGTCTCGTACTCTACTAGTCTTGCTCCGCGACTGCTATTCTCCTGCAGAAAGCTCTGAATAATTCCATCTATATCTACCCAGTCCGATCCAGGAGAGCTTATCGGCTGGGAGAGAGCTTTGGTGTTTGAAAGTCCCGTCACATTCCCGATACCCAAACTATGCTGGGGTTGATTACTGGCGCTCGCCTGGACGCTGGCATCGCCCTCGATAGCACTATGACTGTGTAGTGGGTTCCGTTCGGAGCATCTGATCGGCGGGTCTATTTCTAAAGCATCAAGTGAGACATTGTCGATGATGACTCCCAGCTTTTTCATCAGGCCTTGTACAATATTAGCGGCTTTTTTCACTGCTGAATTTGTCTCTTGATTCTCTTTGAATACGGCGAGGCAGGTCGCTAGGTTGGCATGTGCCGTCGAGTCATTCTTGCGTCTAGCCGCGATTCGGGTCAGAACCGTGGCAGCGACATATGTTGCGTATGATATGAGGTAGGGTGCTCGTCTGATAGAGAATGCGCGGTGATAAGCACGCAGAAGATTACTGATGTTTGATGCCGCTGAGGCGCACTTCTTAAACGAATCCACAGATATCGACGGAGATGTACTGTACAGATGGCCGTCTGCTACAAAAGGACGGTGGAGCAAAATGACAAGTGAATTATGCATAGCGCTATCGAAAGTCAGTTCGGCTCAGTGAGACTCTAGGACGCTCGGCAAACTTACTGAAGGCTGGACACATGAGGCGGTGGGAACGCTACGCTGTGAGCTTTCCCTGGATCGAACCGCAGATGTTCTGGCAAACCTGCCTGCCACTGGTCCAATCTGAGTTGCAATTCGTCTAGCATACTTGCTAGCTCAGCGGGGCTTTGATTAGAACTGCGCTCAGTGTATATACAGCTGAGGATGTCGCTCATAGTCAGTGAGAGCTTGCACAGACACGTGAAAGTAGATATGCTATAGGCGGGCATTCCCGGGTAATTAGGCGCTGAGGTTGAGTAGGCAAATGGCTGCCAGTGCTCTAGCTCCTCATAGGTGTCCAGAAATTTGATCGGGACAAGGGCATCTGTCTCTTTCAAGCTAACGGGGCGCCCTTGATACAGACTCTGGATCTTGTCCACAACTACAAATTTTTTTTTTTTTTGGTCAGCCAGTCGTTGTACTTAAATTCACCATTGGGATGCGGAAGATCCTCACCAAATGCACCCCAAAAGACACGTCTTCGGATTTCTAGATCCTCATCCGAGAATCGGCGCGTACTCGTTAAGTCGACATGCATCCCCAGGTCAATCAACATGCGGAACGCCAGACCCGAGTACAGCCATGCAGCGCTCCTTTCATCCCCGAGAGCAAAAAGTGAGTTTGTCATTACAAGTAGTGCCTGGATTGTTGTGATATCACTACGGTCTAGTGCACCACCCAGGAGTTCGCGGACTCGCTCACGATATCTCCAGCCAGCTGTACGGACGTCGTTGGGGTCTTTGCGAACCTCCAACCTAGGACTGAATTTGGCCGCTCCAAAATAAATAGCATTAAGAAGTAGCTTGGAAAAGTAAGGGCCATTGCAAGCCATATCCCGCATGAAAGCCGGGCGGTAGGTTATTAGAAATGAATGATGTTGGCGATTCCAGTGCAGCGACAGGAGATGCATCCCCAGGTCTGGATCAACACCATCAAAGTCAAGCTTACCCTGGCGGAAGTTAAGCTGTTCCATCTGACCTGTTTCCTCGTTTGTTAGCCCCAAACTCCAGGTATAACGGACATGAAAGGGATATGAAAATGGAATGTACAAGTAATACAGCCAAGCGGTGGAATGATAATGGACGTGCACGGGGATCACCTACGTTGTTTTGCTGCTTCAGCGACAAGACCCCGCTCTACCCAGTCATCCTGCATGCGAGGGCGTTGATCCGCTCCGATTGATCGATCTTGGGCATGATCTTCAAATAAAGCACTCGTCCGCCCGTGATAGCTCGACTCGCCGTTAGCTGAAACCAAGATGTGAGCCACTCTAGCTTCAGAGCACCCAGGCGCGCCCCTTCGTTCCGTGTCACCGTTGGAACGGTTGCTAGATGTAGTTACTTCGTCCACCTCTCGCAGATGATCGATCCTACCGTCGTTTTGCGGCAACAGACTTGATTGAGAGTCTTCGTCTTTGTCAACATTCAGGGCGCTCCTCTGTAGAGATTTGCGGTGCCTGGATCGATCATGGTGACCACCGCCAGTCTCCCGCCCTCTACTACCAATTGGCTCATAGATGCAGTCCTGGGCATACGTCTTGCAGTTAATGCAGACAGGCCGTTCATTGTTGCATTTGATCTGTTATAACCTCGGCTGCTGTCAGCGGGGATACGGCTGCTGCAGGGTCGGGGTCTCTAGCAGTCTCGCACCTTTCTTCTACGGCAGAATGAGCAGGCCTCGAGGGCACGTCGCCGGCGGGGACGAAATGACGTCTCTGAGGCGGAAACGGATTTGTTGCCGTGGACAGATTCCATGGCTGTCAGAGTGGATGCAGGTGCAGGGTAGAAAAACTCCGAGATTCCGTCCGCGGTGTTTATCTTATCTCCGCCGAGACTGTCTGATCACGTGGGTGGGGGGCACCGGCTAATTGAAATATACTCTGGAAGGAATCGCGCAATGAGATCCCGCGGGAACACTTTCCATCTCGTAACGACTCCAAATGCCGAACCTTCAATTAAGGATCCTTGGTGCTCCTTGGGAGCTGCCACTACCACATTCTATTTCTAGAACTTGTAAGTTCGTCGGTCAGCCTTTTCAAATTAACCAATATTCTCCATGGCGACCAATCCTGTGGCGGAGCTACGCTCTACGGTGTCTACACCAAAGACACAACCCCAAATAGCCAAGAAGAATGCCGTTTCCCCAGGCATCTCGCTAGCTGCTGGCGCCGTAGCAGGTGCAGTGGAAGCAACCGTCACTGTCTGTCCTATCCTCTCTCCCGTTCTCTCACTTGTCCTGCTAAACGTCAACCCGTGCCACAGTACCCCTTTGAGTTTGCGAAAACACGAGTCCAATTAAGCCAAAAGGCTGCTAGCGGTACTATTGTTACTAAGGTGTCTAGGCATCCTTTGGCAGTGATATTGGAGACAGCGCGCCATGATGGTGTTCGAGCCATCTACACCGGTTGCTCGACCCTGATTCTAGGGACTGCCTTCAAAGCCGGTGTACGTTTCTTATCTTTCGACACTATCAAAAACCTTTTGGCGGATACGGACGGAACGCTGTCGCCAGCAAGAGGCATTCTGGCTGGTATGGTCGCGGGCACGGTGGAGAGCGTGGTCGCAGTAACTCCCACAGAACGGATCAAAACTGCTCTGTAAGTCTGTTTTTCGTCATTGTTCCTCATATACTGATAGATTGTGTGTGCAAACACAGTATCGACGACGCACGCTCATCAACCACACGTCGTTATAAGGGCGGATTCCACGCCCTCCGCACTATCGTGGCCGAGTCTGGTGTTAGTGAGGTCTACCGCGGCTTACTCTCTACGACAATGAAGCAGTCGGCCACGTCTGCTGTACGTATGGGTTCTTACAACGTCATAAAGGAGCTTGTCTCGTCGCGAACCAGCATCAAGGACACAAAGAACCCAGCGCTGACATTTGGAATGGGAGCCACGGCCGGTGTCATTACAGTATACATGACCCAGCCCTTTGACACCATCAAGACACGTGCTCAAGGGGCTAAGGGCGCATCAACGATGGAAGCCCTGCGCGATGTGTTGAAAGATGGTGGTGTGCGGGCCTTCTGGAGTGGAAGCTCCATGCGACTCGGCAGGCTGATTCTCAGCGGTGGGATAGTGTTTACAGTCTACGAGAACGTTGCCGCACTGCTGATGGCCTCACGGAAACGTAGCCTAGATGAATGATCCTATACATAATTTTAAGTTTGTTTATATTGCATAGAACTAGCAATTGGAGCATGTTACACTATCAAGAGTGCCCATCTCAGCCCATCTACCGTCCGCGGATCTTACGACTCGTATAGTGTGAATGCCCAGAGTTTGCCAAGATGGGCGCCATAACTACTCGCTATTGAAAGTCTTGGATGTCTGCTACTGGACGCAGGATCTTTGTGTCGTGTCTTGGTCTAGATATCAACCTTTGTCTGCTTTTTTCTCCCGCGGGATCCACTACAGCAACTGTGCGGGGCCCCGCAAACCCCAGATTTGAGAATGTCACTTCATGCCTAGACAATCCATCACATCGACACATATATAAATGTAGCCCTCAATGCCCACAAAGACTTAATTATTCGAGCATTGTTCTACTGTTCAAGAATCACCCGGAGACAAGCTCAACCCCATCTCGACCATGACTCCGTTACCGCGAGGTTCAGAGGCAGAAAAGCAAGCCAATCACAACACAGACATCAAGGCGATGGAGAAGCACATCGAGGATGTCTCGGAGTACAATAAGCAGCAGCCTCCTGAGGGCGTCTACATCCCATCAGAAGAAATTCAGGCGCGGTTCGATCTTTTGCGATATCTGAGCCCGGAGCAGATGGACGCACTCAACAAGCGTGTCCTCAAGAAGATTGACTGGCACATGATGCCCTGCGTCACACTCATGTTCCTGATGAAGTAAGCCCCCCTGCCAGTATATAGATAGACTAAGGGATTAACCCTCTATCAGTTATCTCGACCGCATCAATGTTTCTAATGCCCGTCTGGCTGGGCTACAGAGCGACTTGAATATGACCGATACCGTTTGGAATGCAGGCATCTCGACCTTTTATGTGGGTTATCTCGTCGGCCAGCTTCCAGGAAACCTCCTCATGGCTAAATCGAATCCACGTTGGTTCCTCCCGGTGATAATGTTCATGTGGAGCTGTGGGACCATTTGTATGCCTGCCATGACCAAGTGAGTCTTCATCAACCATTCCTTATGAGCCACGGCAACTAGCTGACAGTGCTATAGCGGTGTGGGCTTCTGCGTCGTTCGTTTCTTTATTGGCCTGGCCGAGGCACCCTTTTTTCCTGCTCTCACCCTACGTAAGCAAATGCAGCCTTCTATCTACCATACACGTTCTAACGCAAGCAACATAGTGACTTCTTCATGGTACACGAAAGAAGAGTCCCCTATGCGCATGGCCATCTGGCATGCTGGCAACACCATTTCCAACATCATTTCGGGATTCCTAGCTGCCGGTGTTCTCGAGAATATGGATGGCATTAGCGGTCTGCATGCATGGCAGTGGTTCTTCTTGATTGAGGGGATAGCATCTATTGCTGTTGCGGTCGCTTCATTCATTTTCCTGCCGGCTTGGCCACATAACACTCGTTTCCTATCTGAAGAGGAGAGCCAGATGGCACAATACCGTGTGCTCGTTTCCAATGGTGGACGGGATGAGACCGTTGGAGGGACGTGGGATGGGCTCAAGGATGCCGTGAAGGATCCTTTTACGTGGTTCTTTTGCCTCATGCACTTTGCACTGGTCACTGCGCAGAGCTTTAAGGACTTTTTGCCCTCGGTGAGTCCGCTCCCCCTTACATAACAGTATCTCCATGTCAAATGCAATGGTCAGTTGGAAGCCTATGTCTAACTGGCTACGTTAGATCATAAAAACATTTGGCTTCGACACCATGACGACATACCTTGTCCAGGCACCTCCATATGCTATTGCCTACATCTTCGCCTGCGCCACAGCCTGGTCCTGTGGCAGACTTCAAGAGTCGACCTGGCACATAGTCATCCCCATAATTATCTCCGCCGCAGGCTGCAGTATTCTTATCAGCACGCTGAACGTCGGTGCGCGGTACTTCGGGATCATCCTACTCATCTGCGGTACTTACAGTGGGCTCAACCTACAGCTGTCTTGGGAGACAACTGTGGTGCCTTCGCCGAGAGCAAAAAAGGCTGCTCTCATTGCTATTGCCAACTGCATCAGCCAGTCGAGTCACTGGTTTAGTCCCTACTTTTATCCAACCAGCCAAGAGCCATTTTACCGTATGGGTGGTGGCCTGGTGCTCATGGGGTGCGCACTGGTGGCGGTGTCGGCGTTTGCTGTAAATTGGAGAGGCAGAAGGCTTAATAAGAGGCTGGACGAGGCAGAGGGATGGACGATGCATTCCGGCAATGAGCGTGGTTGGAGGTACAAGTTATGAGCCGCCATGGTGCATATGATGGCGAAGAAATGACTCTCATGCTGCGCCACGAGGGATCCTTCGATCGGCAATGAAGGGACAGTCATCCAACGTCATTACATTTGTCTTTTTCAGGGGCATAGGAATCCTGAACATTGAAGCCGGGATGGAACTAGGCGGCATAGGTAGGAAAATATTTATTCATAATGTTTCTTGTTTGTTTGATTCCATGATGCCTGCCCCACAGAGCATTGGGCATTATATTTATGAAAATGAGATGAGCTGCAGTTCAAGATCGCAAGGATCGACCTAACATACTCTATCGTATATATAACGGCCGCAACATGCTTGGACAACATCATCCAGAGGAACGAACATCTGCACGCTCCGGCAGGGCGATATATCACGTATATAGCCCTATACTGAACCTGGCGCCAGAAGGTAATAGTCAGGTTGGCCAGTTGTTCGGATCAATGTTCATACTCTTTGCTTCCATCACACATGACTCAAGTGGTTCATTTCTAGGTATAGGCCACCACTAACCTTCAACTCGAAGGGTTTGTCTCATGGATCGTTTCGAGCTTTATCGAAGTCAGTTCGCAGCTTCAGGCATCTGGCATACTACCGACTTTGTCATTGGACATACTAACATGGTATTCAGAAGCCACGAGTCTCCTTGCGTTATACTCTGCGTCCGAAGCAATGAACAGAAGAATTGTCTTCCGAGGAGGCTTCAACGCAAGCTTAAGAAAGGACACCTCGATAGAATATGGCCAGAGGTTACGTTGACCAACCGTAACCTGAGATCTTCTTATGAGCACCGCATCTTAGCCAGCCGTGGAGCAAAGTGTATCGTATAGTTTCCGACAGCGAGTCTGACTGATTGACTAATCTGGTCCTTTCAACGACATTCAGAGGCTAGTCAACTGTGCGAAGTCGGCACGGTTAAGTGGGCACATAGATGCTTAGAAATCTAAGGAAGGTAGCCCTACCCAGGTGATTGGGGAAGACATTCCTCGTTTCTTACCTTTCAAGCAAAAGCTTAGGCCCGCACTAATTATTCAATAAGCCAATCAGCACGATGAGCAAAAGTGGGCAGAGAGTTCGCTTAGCAGATTGCCAGTATTGATTTCTTTCTTGACTTTCCAATTGGCCACTTCGCCACTACTGGCCCGCAAGCCCTCGGCACTGGGAGTTGTGATATAGTATTCATTTACCGACGGGTGCGTTAAGCCCGCGGGATCTGGAGGGCTAATTGTCTCCCGCGGACTTTTGTCTATGGGGCCCCAGGTACACTAACTTTCTTGCCCCAGATTTTTTTTCTGTCAAAGATGCGGGGGCCAAGATATAAATGTCTATCTTGTACATGTTCGGTTTCACGCTAATGCCAGGAACTACACGAAATACACAATGTTTCGAGGGCAAGCGTTACGTCTGGCACAGGTGCTTCTCATTGTCGCACCAGCATTTATCACCTACGGTTATAATCAAGCGGGAGTCGGGCCGCTCGCCACCCTGCAAACATGGTATGGATGTTATATCCGCTGTCCACATCTGAATAAGAAGCTGATACCCCTCCAGGGTCCACACGTTCCCTGAAATTGACACAATCAACACCCATGGTGCCGTCAAGGAACGAAACTCAACAAGAAAAGGGGCAGTCATTGCCTCCCTCCAACTTGGCGCGCTCTTGGGAGCGCTCTCGTGCACATATCTTGGGGACCGTCTTGGTCGGCGCAAGACTCTTTTCTTCGCTGCTGCAATTGTTGTGATAGGCGAGCTATTGCAAACCTCTGCCTACAGCATCACCCAGTTCACCGTGGGGCGGGTTATACTGGGTATTGGGGTTGGACAACTTAGCGCCACTGTCCCTGTCTTCCAGGCAGAATGTAGCTCAGCGAAGAACCGTGGACAGCATGTGGTTGTTGATGGTATCTGCATGGTCCTGGGCTTTGTTCTGTGCAACTGGATTGATTTCGGACTCAGCAAGACAACTGGACAAACGCAGTTCCGCGTCCCTCTTGCTCTGTCCTTTCTCTTCCCCTTGATCGTACTCGCATCCGTGTTCTTTCTCCCTGAGTCACCGCGGTGGCTAGTTCTAGTCGGCCGCACAGGCGACGCCGTCCGCAGTTTAGCAGCCTACAGAGGACTCTCGGTAGAAGATGAAGCCATCCAAGCAGAGATTGCAAGCATCGAGTCCGCGTTAGAACTAACGGAGCAGTCCAGTCATTTCAAGCTGCGTGAGGTATTCTCCGGAAAGAGCGAAGACCGTCTCTTCTACCGGTTCACTCTGTGCATGGTTATCCAATTCTTCCAGCAAATGTGTGGCGGCAATCTAATCTCAACCTACATCTCTACAATCTTCGAACAGAACCTCGAACTCGGGAAAGACCTGTCACGAATCCTAGCTGCCAGCGCATTAACATGGAAATGTATCTGCAACTTTATCCCGTTTTTCGCAATCGACCGGCTCGGTCGTCGGAAGGTCTTTATATTCAGCGGCACAGGAATGTGCATCTGCATGGTTGTATTGACAATCACAACCAGCTTCGACACCAGCAACAAAACCGCATCGGTCCTTTCTGTGGTTTTCATCTGGTTATTCAACCTGTTCTACCCAATTGGGTTCTCGGGCGCGAACTTCGTCTATTGCACAGAGGTCGCCCCTATCCAACTACGGGTTGCCATGGCTTCCATATCGACGGCAAACAAGTGGCTATGGAATTTCATTGTGGTGATGATCACCCCCGTTGCGCTTGATACCATCGGGTATCAGTATTATATCGTCTATGCGGCTATTTCGGCTTGCATCCCCGTCTCAGTGTACTTCTTCTATCCTGAAACAATGGGCCGCAATCTCGAGTCCTTGAATCAGGTGTTTCGTGATGCCCCGTCTGTGTGGCATGTTGTATCTATGGCCAAGGATCTTCCGAAGGGGGATGTATCTCATTTGGAGGTAGAGGGAGTGGAGAAGAAACTGGATATCGAGCAAAAGGAGCATGCATGATAGGCCTTTGTGATATATATTCTCTGGTCTTACGTAGAAAGGGTATGCAGAAAGGCTCAGAGCATGACAAAATGAACAAGGAGGGTTCTCATCTTGAATAAAAAACCCTGAGAATATTACGGATACAGGGCTAAGGACTGCAGTGGTCCAAGACCTTTCCTATTATGACATTGTACTGCATTATGATACCTGCTTTTTTGCTCTTTAGCACAGAACGAATATAGCCTCTGCACATCTTCTAAGCTCCTAGACCATGAGACTCAGTAGACCATTGCTTTCTAATTGTAATACAGTAATTGCAGTATCATCATGTTCAATAAAGTGTCGAGTTTGAACTCGATCGGAAATGCCATCTTCTCATCGAGGCGAACGTGTATCAAACCAAAAGCAAACGTGAGATCCAGAGCAACAAAATGCAAAATCAGCCATTAATTAACATAGTATTATGCCATCTTTCAGCGATGTATTATGTCAAAGTATGTAATAAGAATTTACCATCTGCAGTTCAGCTATATGTTTCGACACCCAGCTTGTACAACCAGGGCTATCACTGCTGGGCAGGATAAACGGTTTGGGAATACAGTAGCTTAACGATCTTAATTGAATTACATTATCAACGCAAGTCTATCTCCCGAGGAAAAGGTTGAGGGTCCAAGTATATGTGTATTACTTAACAAAAAGACAGACTAGGGTCAGGCAAAAGCAAGTTCCAGAAAGTAGCAGCACGAGTATTGACAGTGTCCGAGGTAAGATGAATGAAAAGAACAAGAATAACAGAAAGAAGGGAGCAGAGCGGTGGTTCTAAGGGGGTTAACATGAGTGTAGCAATAGGACCAGTATAAGAGGTGACCGTACAGTAGTACAGTATGCGCCGTTGCGTATAATTCTCTAGAGACCGATAGTTGTTGTGAAGGCTGACGGGGTGGGGACGCCGCTCGGAACAGTTTCGAGTGGTCCTAGCTTGGTGATATTGTAGTTCTCGTTGGTCTCCCCGCCTTCAGCTCCGTAGAAACTGGCTTCTTGGACAGTATCTGTATAGTCGCTGGTTGTGTTGATTCCGAATGCCATCCATGCCACCAGTCCATCCTCCAGGGAGTCTCCCACATAGACATAGTTGGCCACCGGATCCATGCTAGATGCCTCATCGTAAAAGATACCATCTCCCTGATTCAAAACCATGGCGTTGGTGTTTTGCGTATATGGATAGATCGTGTCAGCGAGATCAATAAGGGTTTGGTCAAAGAACACCTGGCCAACATGTGCGATACTCCCAGTTCCAAGCTCCAGGGTACCATTTGGTAGCACGTGTGGATTCTCGTGAACGATAACATGAATATGGGTTGCACGGAGGGCATAATGACCCGGGAATTTAGTCTCAAATCTGACGACGCCAAAGTCATCGGTCTTTTGGATCCCCCGGAAGAACGTTGTATTGACGTTGGCTCTGTCGTCGGCGTTTCCATTTGCAGGAAGATCTAGCTTTGGGTCCCTGGCAATTCCTGAGTAGATGCCAGTGCTATTGCAGTGCCAGATGTCGACAAAAGCGTTTTGGACTGGCTGGCATGTATTGACATCGACAAGCTGGAGTTCCAAAGATAGGGGAATTCCTAGCTGCGTCTCGGAGATGTTCTGCCGAATGTGCTCACCAGACACGTCTTTATGAGACAAAGGTTAGTCATGACGTCCATTAACATACACGGTAAGTATAATACGAACAGTAAGGACCGTAAGTAGCCTGCTTATCCAGGACGCAAATCTCGTCGTAACGCGAGAACAAGAGTTGCTCGTTAGTGTCCTTGTTGAATCCGGTGTACGTGACATTGTGGTCTGTGGCTAGCGAGTCATAATAACTTCGAGGTGCGACGAGAAGTTCTAATCTAGGTTAGTTTCATATGCATATTCCGGCTCAGGGGCTCCTACTATCAATGTCAATGCCGCGTGCTTGCCTCTCTTCCGTGATCAACTCCTTTCGATCACGGGCTAAATGCTGGCTCATTTCCCTTTTCCTGCTGGCATTGCAGTGACCCAAGCTTCGACTAGTGAGAGTATGAGAGTGCGCTGAAGTGATAACTCCATGAAGGGCCAGTGAAATAACGAAGAACCACAAGAAATTTATCATGGTGATGGAATTTGAATTGAGTATCAGTATCAGGAATTTGGGATGCAATTCACTGTCTCTATTTTCTTGTTTGGATTAATATCATCTTGCACCGGCGTATGGCCTTTTATACTCGACGTCCATCCGAGTGAGACAAAGACGCCACGTTGTACACGCAACTACATGTCTCACTACCTCACTCATCCACCTGGCCAGAACTATACCCTTCTCATAGATACTGAAGCATAAATTGTCTGTATACTATGTTACTAAGCGGAACACGTTACTAAGCGGAAGATACTTTGGTCTTGTTACTAGCCTTAGGGCTAGATCCTTCGAAGATCCTGATGAACGGATACGGTCAAGATAATCGCACTCGCAAGATAAGCTTCAGATTCTGCCAAGACTATGGGTCACTATTTTTCCATTTAGTACTGTTTCATTGTCCCAATGATGAAAAAATAATACGGAAAACATGGGTCGTTGGGGTACCCAGCTTTTCTCGTCTGAAGGGCTACAATGATTAACGCACGCCTTTGTTCCAGTACATTAGCAAGGAATGATGATTGGACGTGGAATTCGATTTTATTGCTTTCTAGAATAGGGGGTGTCAGTATCCAGCAATCAAGGAACGAGTAGCATGGCGTGGATTTCACTCCATCAACCAAGCTTTTGTCTACTAGCTTATGGTCTAGAAGCTATTATACCAACATGGTATAGCCATGTTTCAGTAAGTTGGGAACCCACTTATCGAATACGAGCCATGCAGGACTAAATCCTTTCGTTTCCAAGATTTTGAGTGTTAATAATGATCGACAGCCATCTTCCCCGACTATTTTTATCTATGAACGTTGAGCATCGGGGCAGCTCCACGGGATAGTCAGTCATAGGCCCGGGCCACAAGCCCGTAAAAAGACGCGCTTAAACTAAGAGGACTATTGTTATGCATACGGGCACTTAAGTGAGACATTGTCGACCCCAGGTCCACCCCTTAGATCTTTGTAGAGCTTATAAGGGATTTTGTTAATGTTGTGTAGTATCTCAGCAGTGTTGGTATGGCAATGAATTAATTCCAGCGTGCTAACCAGCTGTCAGTGCTGCTAGGAAATAACCCCTACTTCTGTTTTCTATTCCTCGTAGTGCGCAAATATTATGTATTGATGATGTAGAATACCCGTGAGATTCTCATGGTCCATAGAAATTAGTGGGACATGTCGCGTCTTTCAATCTCCATAGACTGAGTCTCTCTAATGGCACAACCTTTGGCTTTTAATGGATTGTTTTATTATCATAATGCTTCCACAGTTGTGTTCGTTGTAGTGGCATAAAGGCTTGAAAGGGCAAAGGCGCCATAATATGTAGACGCAAAAAAGGCCGACTTGGTAACAGTCCATTTGTGCCTTACTTTTGATTAATTATGCTTCCATGAGCCCCATACGGCTATAGCACCGTGATAGACGGTTACAAAATAACTAAAGAATAATATAATAGGTGAACGAAAGAATGTTTGTTCCATGACCTACTGCTACCGTTATATCTATGGTGTAACTGACATAATCTTTTTTATTATTGGAAATAATTATCACTCTGCTCCTTAGTAAAAGACATGGCCATCGGCCACTGTCATACTATATTTGGTCTTTCTCGGCTTACAGTCAGACCTGGTATTCTTTTGAGATTTCAACTAGAAGAAGAGAAAGATGATGCAACCCTAGCAGCCCATGTAACTGCTCCGAAATGAAGCCGATAACCCAATAGATAGCAAGCAACCAATGTCGAGTAACTACATCAATAGTAAATCGAGGCTATTCCTACAGGTCCCTGATTTTAGAATTCAGTATCGACAAGAGCGGTAGCCTATGTCAGTGACAGCTACAATCTGTTGTTTCGGATCGTTACATATCATTTCAATGTTTCTTTTACTCTAGTAGTGCTCTTTACTCATTGCGCAGCACTGCGTGTAATGTGTCTTCTCTTCCAAATTTCCTTGGTTTCTTTATGGCATACGTAAGGATACTATATTTGGCTTATGTCAATGTGAGGTTCATGTTGACATTAGTGTTGTTTTCTTATGATCATTGGTAAATTTATACTGGCCACCTTTCTGTCACATGAAATATATTCTGGTATATGAAACAAACTTGTTCCAACTGTTATGATCAAACATCTCTCCAGAGCTTTATTCCATAGTACATCAGACTGAACCCAAAAAACTTACCAGTGCTAAAGATAACATTCTACATCGAATGAAGAATTCCATCGTTGCATCTACATCAAAAATAGAATCTCAATTTGGGCTTCCTTGGTTTAGTTGGTTATCGCCTGCATAGCCACCAAGAAGTGGCGCAGAAACTTAGGGTTTCCTAGTGGAGAAAGGGACCGAAGGGTACGGACCCAGCACCTTCCAGGCGACGGGTAGCTATTTTGCTATTAATATCTTATCACCATCATTGCTATCATGCAGTCTAATAGATCGACATACTATAGTCTGGTTGACGCTAGCAGGGCTACCTTATTTTATATCTCCGACAATGTAAAAAGGTAGATAAACCCTTTGAAGGTCTGCTGTAAAATTAAAGATTGAAAGCTGTACGATCATGTCATCGAGCGTGTGATATTCTTTTGTTGAACTTCGTTTGACTCAGACTTTATGCTAGTATGGAGGCATCATTGGTTGACAAGGGGCCAACCCTGACGCATCGAGTGGTACGAGGCTTTTCCTTATTTTCTGTCGATGTTGAGTCCTATTAACGTTATTGAGCAGTGTGATAACTGTCATTCCCGGAAGGTATCGACTAGATGTTTATGGCCTGTCTCGATGATTATTGCTCATTTGGCTGATTTGTATCAGGTCAGATGTGATCGACAGAACCCATGCGGCAATTGCCAGGATCAAAACACTGTATGCACTCGTCACCGGCGCATGGTACGTAGTGAGAGAAAGGCCTCCCGACCGAGGAAAAGAGCAAGCAGTGCAAATCGACCAAGAGTATTATCCTCCACTCAGTCTTTGTCGAAAGTCGACTCATCTCATGGCCCCGCTGACCCGTCAACCTATGTCTCGTTTCCATCAATTTTGCATGACGACGTCTTACTGATCGAGACACGCGAGGCAGCTACATGCTTGAACCCTCTAGAGGACTGGTCTTATTCAGGCTCAGTTCCAAATATGATGCCCAGTATGAGTGAAGCGAACAATTCAGAAGATCAACATGTTCTCTTCTCGCAATTTAAAGATCCCACAGGGACAACAGCTCAGGACTGGCTACTTGAGGAGGATGATGTAGAGACCATCCGCAACTTATATCCAGCTTTAAACGAAGAGCCTCAGCAGCCCAACCCAATACGTGGAACTAACGATGCGCAAGGCCTTGCACTACATTCAGCATCTGAGCTGTATGGTGTTGAAATAGACTTCATGTCAAGCGGTGACTATCTGCAAGTGCATAATTACTTTGCTAGTAAGTGATTCAATATTTATTGTGTTTGCTAAGTTCTAATACAAGGAGAAGACACGAGGCCTTCGGATATGAGCCACACCGTGTTAGATGATTTTCAATCGCTCGCAGCTACTACGGAATTCGAATCAACTGTTGAAGCACCTCAAAACCCAGTTACATCGAGCTCAGATGCCAACAGCAAACCACTTAACACGTATGAACATAATAAGCGTGACTTCTCTTTCATACCAGACCGGGATCAAATAGTTACACTTGCTGTCAGGAACAGTTTGCAGAACATTCCCAACACAGATCATACTTGTCACTGCTGGAAAGAGCTTATTTTTATTCTCGAGAGGATTGAGCTAAAGGACGATACTTTGGAAGCCCTACAAAAGTCTTCCGTGGAGCTAGCATTATCATTACACCGAAAGGCTGTGGAAAACTGTACCACAATGATTGCTTGCACCTATTGTCGACTATCCTCTGAGAGGATGATGCTCCTCGGCTTGGTCGTGGAGAAGCTGGTTATGGAATTTGGTGATCTCATAAGGGTATGCCAAGAGAAAGGGCTATTCGAAGCTCTTTCAGACCATCATCCAAGGTCTAGTGGTGATCAAGCAACCTTGCCCTTCGTGGGATCCCAAGCCTTACCGTCCAGTTCCAACACCTACTTCCCAAATACTACAAACACGGAGCGGCGTCTGTTTCTCGGAGATTATGAGGTCTGTTCTTCAGAATGGGCACCCTTGGTGAAAACATTGATCACATTGTACGCCAAGAAGTTGAAGTCCTTATTAAGTTGCTGCAAGATGTGGGCTACGGCAGCAAACCAGAGCGCAATGCTGGTCATGTTCTCCAATGTGGAACAGCAGTTTGAAATTATCTCGGCCATCCTTTGATCCTGCTTTATGTATTTTTAAACCATTCGTCTGTGGGAAAAAGGTTACCTGCCTACTAGCGGATTCATGCTTTTGTTTTGCTTAGCATTGCAGCCTTTCCTATATTTTTCATTCGACTTGCTTAGTTTGGTACTACATCTTTTCCTTTTCGCTCAATTCTCTCTCACTGCGTCAACAATGTATTCGAAATAATTTGGACATGCTGATGTGCTGGCTAGTTCAATTGGAGTAGCCCCATTATGAACCCCGTTCAGTACCTTGTCTGACCGACAAAGAACCAAGCCCTCGAGTGTCATAATTCTAAATCGTGCTGCTGTCATTGGGGCCTGAATTCAATTTGGCACTCGTGTTCCTACAAGGATAGTGAGTATAACAATTGATCATATGCTTACGGGGGCCATACTCGCATGTCACTGCAGGCCTCATCATAGAAGACCTCAAAACGGCTAGTGATGCCAGGGGAGATCGTGCAAAAGCCTTCTCTGGGCTCAGTCGTGTATTTGTGATAGAGTGCCGCCACAAATGTCGTCATTTCCGCCATGGCAAGACTGTAAAGGTAAGTAATCGACCGGGGTGTTACTCATTAGAGGGTTTCTCACTGCACCCCAATGCACATCCTGCCTCCGCTGGAGAAGGCCCAAAAGAATCTGTTCATTTGCGTGAGGTCCTGAGAGGGGTCGAGCCAGCGGTCTGGATTGAATTTCAGCGGGTCTGTGAACACGTCTGCGTTCCGGTGTAAAGTATACGGTGAGATTGAAACCACGGTACGGGCGGGGATCAGATAACCGTCTATGGTTGTTGCTTCAGGCGAGGATCTTGGTTCAGATGCTGGCAGAGGTGCGAAGAGCCTGAGCGTTTCTTTGACAACTGCCTCGACATAGGGCAGTTTGTCAGCTGCTTCTACTCGGGGGATGCCGTCAGTGTTTAAATCGTTCTCCGATAGACTCCGAACTTCGTCGATGAGTTTCTGTTGAAACTTTTTATTCTCAGGGCGAGAAAGGGACCAGATTGTGAACATTAAAGTATCGCTGGTGGTATCAATACCACCATCAAGCTGATCTGCACATTCGGACGCAATATCAAGATCGTCCAATCCGCCATCTTTCATACTCTGATGGTGTTTCCATAGCTTTGAAATAAGAGACGACTGCTCCGCCTTCTCAGCAACCGAGGAGTCTGCAAATCCCTGGAAAGCTTTTGTTGCATGGAGTTTGATACTTGTGTATGGGGTTGGCTTTTGCATTGGGTAGAATCGGCGAGCGACGCAACCCAGGAACCCAGTCCGCGAGTATAGCCACGCTGTGAGCTTAGGATGATGGACAGTAAACCATGACAGCGTGCGACTACCTGTGGCGAGGATATCATGGAGAAGAGCACGGTCTTCCTCAATACCATCCAGGCATGCTGTCTTCCCGAAATCACCATAGAGAAATTCCGTGATGTTATCCAAGGAAAAGTAATGCAAGGTAGTAAAAACATCCTGAGATCGACCCTCTCTTTCCACAAGTTCCATATACTTTCTAACCTTCGTTTCAATCATATGCGCATTTGCTCCTTTGAGCATTGCAGATTTGGCATAGGCGTGAGCAAAGAGCTTCTTCCGTTCGGCATGCTGCTTCACCGTATTGAACGAGAACATGTTCTTCCGCCCGTATATCGCAAACATATGATAGAAGTTGGTCCTTTCGAAACCGCTCCCTGCACCATAGATTGTGCGCAGTGCAGACAGACTGTTGAAGGCCACCTCATTTGGCCCGATGCGCACTACTGGACCGTATCTCTCATGAAGCGCGTGTATCTTGCGAGTGCGAGTGCCCTTGTAGTCCTCATATGCAAGTCTCCATTTGGTTAAGGCAAATGATTTAGGCCCCGGAATTCGCGCTAGAGGACTAAGAAACAGAGAGCAAAAGATGTAATACACGAAAAAGGCGATACTGCCTGTAGCAATTGCAGTGATTGTGATGGTCATTTCAATGCTGATGGTAGAAGGCAACCTGGGATTCACTTTGATTGATCGTCCTAGTCAAATATCCTTCTTCCAGCTGGCCATCCAAGCAATGGCATACAACGAATGGCGGCGTTATTTAATATAGCCAGCATGTGGTTGGCCAATATTGATATCCTTGGGTTAAAGTAAAACCATATGGTGACGCAGAGAGCAGCCGTAGGGGCGGTTAGAAACGGTTGCATGTGGGGAGATGGCCAACCACGCCGTATCATTTTAAAGATATCGATCTTCTCCAACCTAATCATATTGTTGACCCCGCACTCCACGAGGTTCCTTATGGAGGAGATATCAAACTGGGCTCCGATAACGGAGCTATGCAGGATTATAATTCACAGCATTATAGTGCTTGGAGGACATGCCTAGTTACGTAGGGCTGGACTTTCGTCTTAATGTTTATCCAATCACTATGGGATAAGGGCAATGGGTAATATTCTTGTGTATGATATGCTTCTTCACGCTATGCCGGACTTGACCCTAAAGGCAGAGGAGCGCCTAAATTCTGGGCAGGACTCTTTAGTCATAGCCTCTAGTGCCCTTGATGGAGGCACAGGTGGCCGACCTCGGAGATCCTGAGGATCAAGGAATTGCTGTCTGAGACCTTGGCAGTGCACCCCAATTGGGCAACTAATACCATAACCAGTCAGGTTGTGCATATACTAATCAAGAAAATATCCAATTCGTAAGGGACCGAGAAGACCCCGAAAACAGTCCTATCTCCCACCTGTCTCTACGAACGTAATTGTAATGCAATGAGTCAACACATTCACTGCTCCTTCAGTTCTCAAGCCTGGACCTGGAAAGATGTATCGTACCCCGTATCATTAATTCGTGTTCATGACTGCCGGGTACTGAAATGAAGAGTTGTGATATCCGTGTCCCCGCCCCGCAATGCTGCTTAGTAGCTCAATGTAACTCCTAGCAATTCCTTCCTAGGTGACAATATACTGAATGCTTTCTCCCGGCCTCCTGACAGAAGACACTGGGGGGAAGAGGCTAACAGAGCCTATGGTCAGATATGTTAGTCTCTGGCCAGAATGTCATAGGCGGCCGCATTAGAATCGCTCCCGCTTTCGCGTAGTTCTGAAGGTCCAAACAAAAGAAATATATGAATGGCTTCATATTTGTTCTACTACCATAGTAAATAGTAATTGCCACAGACAGCGTAATAACACTAGGTATCTAGTACGTCCACCGTCCGCCCCAGATTATTGATATACAGGGGGCATGCAAAACGTTGGAGATTTAACTCAACAGATCCCCTGTCAAACTCGCCCATAGAATTCCCGGCCTCGTCACCATAAAAGGTGCCATAATTGTACTGGCCAACATGTCGCACATTGGGGAAGTTGGCTATACAAGCTTGACCAATAATAGACCTCTATAAATCCCCCAAGGTGCAGCAAACTCGAAAACCAAAATACAATAATCCGACGAGACAGTCTTTTGTTCGATGTGGCAACTACATTTGCCCAGTACTGAGTCATGGATGCACAGGTATCAATGTGAGTAGCAGTGATGTGAGGTTTAGCTTGTAATGTGGTCAAGGACAAGCCTCTAGCCATAATATTCTATTTAAACACCCAGAGTTTCTGTGGGTCTTGGGTATGGAACCCCATTCTTGCATGACGATGCAATATTTAACTAGATAGATTCTATCAACAGCTTATTCATGACACACCGAGACATATATTCGAAAACTAAAAGTGGTTCTGATTCTATATCCACATTACTGGTCGGAAAAGGAGATAATTAGACACCAACATCTGCCCATGGTCAGTGTTAGACTAGGTGACGGGGGACGATAGACTATTAACATCGCATAATAGATCACTAGCTAAAATGAACGCCAGCACCGGCGCCCACCCCGACATTGGCGGCCACCTCGGCGTCAGCATCAGCATTCGCACCGACGTGGATTCCGAAGGGCTCAGCCACAGCAAAGACGGCGAGTAAAGCCGTGGCAAAAGCGGAGACAAGGGTGAATTGCATTTTGGAAAATGGGATGTGACTCTAAGTATATTGTTTAACTATTTTATACTATCACCGTAGCGACACCATTTCAGGACGAACTTACCCTTTAAACTGAAGCGTTAACGGAGGTAGACAAGCGTGAGAAGTTCGGTGGGATAATTGATTGAGCGATAGGTACCTTAGAATAGTATCTGAACAGGAGAGTTCGAACCTTTTTATACCTTTTTTCTTGTACGAGTTGGTCCATATGAAAGAACCCAAGATCAGGTATTAATATTCAGGACTGTACATGTCTTAGAATCTGATACCGCGACTGAAGTTTATATATCGCATCATTCTCGGTATTATAGCGATGGAAGTGGAAGGATCTTCGTCCTGCCATGTAGGAGAAAGGTCGAAGTTGCTGCCTCAATTTTCAGATAGCGCTGGGTCCGAATTCTCGACCCAAATTTAGGGTAATCAGTGAGAAGCCGAGGATACTCAATAATATGACCGTCGAAGTCCATTTATTGAGAGATAATCTTGCAGCATAATATTCAGTATGACCATCTGCAGGTATGACCAGCTGAGGCGAGGAATGGCGTTATTTGCTTTGAATTTCACAGGAAATTGTAAGAAATGGGTGCGAGAACGATGCCAATCTCCGTGCATATTTTAATCATCTGCGATTAGTTCTCATACGTGCTACTTGCTCTATTTGAACTAATCTCTTAAATGAGGTAAGGCTTTTCCATGGCTATGCGTGCAGAGCAGGTATTGAGTCTTGGTATCTTCAGTTCAACTTGGATCTGCCGTTCTTCCATCCCAACTACAGAAATTGCGTCCTGAGCATTGCAATACATAGGCAACCACGTCAATTCCAAAGTGGCAAGCACTATCCCGACCTTATCCTCTGTGTAAAGAGGCCAGGTCCGAGAAAATACCAATAATAAAGGTTTCGTCGAGATGTAGATTGCTGTCGCCTTCGGGGTTCGGACGAGTTTCATGCTTCGCCACTGTAACAGATCTCGGTGGTCGGGGCTTGGCTCCAGCCCTATATTGCAATAAATACATCGAGTCGCAGTTCTTCTATCGCTGAAAGGATAGAGAAATAGTTCAATTCTAATAAATCATAACGAGACATAATATACTTGAATCACACCATTGAATCTGAAAGCACTGCAAATGGCATCCAATCTCACGCTGCATCGAGTGACCACCCTCGAACAATTGGAACCGCTATATCATATCGGAGCAGACGCCTTTCGAGATGACCCATGCATGAACTGGTTTTACCCTGGCGGTCGCAACCATCCGGAAGACTTTGCTATATTATGGAAGAATATTCTCCAGATGGAATTTTTCGACAAGGGGAAGTTTATCCTTGCAGCTACGATCCGGGATGCCGACGACGATCAGACACACCCGGGCAGGGTAGTAGGGTTTGCGGTATGGGAACGGAATGGAGTTTGCGATGCGGCCAGGAGCTGGCAAGGGATTAGCCTTTCTAAAAGTAGGTTATTGGATCTCTGACACCCTTATCTGTTACTATTGATATAACCCTGCGTATGTTCCTGAACTAATGAGGACATATCCAATCCAGAGCTGAAACGATTCAACCTCAACTTCAAGATCGCTTATACGTTTCGTCTGGACACACCAAGAAGATCCATATCCTGGTCGAAGTTGAACCATTTTTTGCAGGAGGTAAAATCAGCTAAGGCTGATCAACCAACTGAGTCGTGGTACTTGAGTATTTTGGCCGTGAGCTCAAAGGCTCAGGGGCAAGGGGTTGGAAAGAAATTGCTTCAATGGGGAATTGACCGGTCGGAGGAAGAGGATATCCCAGCGACTTTGGTAGCAACTAATGCAGGGCTCCACTTGTATGAAAGCAACGGGTTTGAACGCACGGGGTGGTTGTTTTTTGATGATGAACGGCAGAAACAGACCGTTATGAGGAGAGATACGAGATTGACTTGATTGTTCTGACTCATGTGATACCAAAACTGTGTAATAGAAGCTTAATCATACGTTAACTGTGATTATTCCGCTTTTACTGTTATGTTTTAAAGTTACTTCAAGTGTTGGGATAGAATAAAAAAAAAAGGATAGTGTCCGCGTTGCGATACATGGCCACATCTTATCCTGGTTATTCAGGTCGCCCATCTCCAACTTGATGACCAGGCTTAAAGTTACCATAGCATGCCTGTTGATACATAGCTTGCTCTTTGAGTTTAGGTACAGCATCTAGAAAGTGAGTGACCTTACAAAACCCATTCTTTGAATGTTGGCATCCGACTACGTCAGAAATCGGGAGTGGCGCACCATTCAACACAAAGCGGATATAGTCAGTCGTGTTTTTGGTATCGGACAGATCTGGATTCGCATAAAGAGTGCTATCTAACACCTTGACGCTCGCTTCTTCAGGACAGGTCCAGATTTCGGAGATTAGGCGTGCTCCAAAAGGCGCCACCTTGTTTAACTGAAACTTCCGCGGGACGGCATGGGATATTTTTGAAGGCATACCCTTTGGTCCATAATTGAAGTACTGGAGTCCTAGTGCAGTAATGGTACCGATAATGACTTTGTCATGCGTCATATCCATGTATAGGGGCTGGTGTACCGGAAAGGTAGAGGGGTGACTGTCAAAGGTAGTGTTGATACTGGTATCGCTGTAGTCGATTAATTTTCTCTCCAGTCTAGCGGCAAGCTCGAGAAGGTATCCGATACCTTGGGCTCGTCCCGTAGGGGAGCCAAACGCAGAGGCGCCGTAAAGACGCATATCGATGTTATAGGCGAAGTCGAGCCATTCTTGCTCGCCAAAGAGATCACAGAATGATGAGCTACCCAGTGTTGCATATTCATAAGGGCAAAGATTCATCATTGCCAACACATCGGAAGTTGTCAAATTAAAGTCGTCAGGGAAATACTTCGATAGTCTAGAGAGAGGATCTTTAATCATTAAAGGGATGAATCTCTCTGAAGCATGTGTTCTAGAAATCCATTAGAACTTCAAGCTCTGTATCACGTAGAGGACCCTTGAGATACGGCGTACCCTTCTGTCAAGTCACCTGGGCAGGAATTTTCGGCAGCGAGTGTATTGTTCAAGCCGTTGCCCTCGGGAATTACCACGAGATTGTAAGAGGTATTGGCATGGCCGGGCCCGAAGAAACCAGCTACTCGATTAGCAATTCATATCGATGCAACGAGTGAATCTAAGATAGACTGACTTAACCACCACTTCGCACTCTCCAACACTCTCTGCTTATTCGTCGTTCTAAAAGTCGGCTTCGCTCTGCGAGTTCCATTTGGATACATATTCAACTCCGGATCCCAGACTGCCATTCCAGGTGGCACTCGATACACCATGCGTCCATACTTTGACCATATATCTGCCCCAGAGATCGCCTCTGTTGCAGTACCCGTGGCAAGCAAAATATCACGACCGAGAAGGTACTTCCAATTCTTCAAAAAGACCAGGGGTCCTGTGCCGACAGAGACATTGTGGTCTCTACTATAGTTCTTCAGCTTGTTGCTAAATGTTTCCATCCCCTCTCCATCGAACCAGGGAGATTCGGGATACCGCTCGGCATGTCTATGCAAAACATGAACTTGCGATAGTTCGCACCCACGTGGAACACCTTTCGGGACACCGAATCCATCTGCTTCCTTATAAGGACTGAGATTCGCCCAGCTGTTAGTTATATCGAAATGGGGCGAGTATTCAGCGCTTGTTTCCGCGGCGGTCGTAACGGACGAGCTTGGTGAAGGTGCATCACGAATAAATCCCAGGAGGGCAGCTAGTACAATTTGGGGGTTGAACAAGTGGATCATTTCTCCTCTCGTCTTGTGTTGTGGTTCTTATGGAGCAAGGAGACGGGGATTCGCATCAGCCTGGGGAAGCTCCCGGCAGACGTCATACCATATCCACGTCATCAGCTCTCGGAGCGGGAAGCAAAACCGAACCGATATAGGGCTTTTATGATCATATGGCTAGCGTGAAAGGACAAAAGTGAGAAATAAGAAGGCAAAAATAGAAGAAAACCGATTTCTTATATAAATTCAACATTGTAGACGTCCATGATTAATAAAGGTCTTCCCTACAGATGTTGCTTTCCTTAAAGATGTAAGAATCTATCTATTATCGAGATATGACAAACTAATGATCTATCATCTTCGCATTATGAAAGTAGTCTTATATAAAAGTATCTTGATGGATTAGATGGTGTACAACAGCTCTTTTAAAGCTATCTTTACGTCAGCGCCGCAATATAACTTCCTTCCAGACCAGAGGTGTGATGGTACATCGGTTACCTATATTTGGCCTTCGTCACACCCCGTCACCTAGTTTCATTGTGCTCTGCCAACTTGACATTGATCTTTCGTATTGCGGAGGCATCATTCGCCGGTTGGTAATATTAGTGAGAGGCAAGATTATGAGCCCTTGATTCGATAGATAATTGTACACCACCCACAGCCAAGACTCACGATATGTAGGAATAGATATATGAACGAATATTCAGGCACTGACTGTGGCTTTTGTAAACGGTGAGAAAGTCCTTTCTATGTCATATTGCCTTTGGTAATCAAGTGTTTTTCGACAACAATTTCGCTTCCTAGACTCCATCAGCAACAATGCTTTACCGTTCAATCGTTAGTGGAGTTCGGTAACCGATAACTCAGGCTTAGTGTAGTCAGTAATCTATTTCAACTACCCTTCGCTTCAGCAGTTAAGATACCGGACTCTCTTGGCTGGATAGCCAAGCCACAAACTCTCTACGAGCTGCAGTCGCAAGCAAGTTACTGCAGAATGATGCCCTTCCCCACCCATGGGCTAGAACTCGCTGATCAAACTCAAAGCTAGATCATTAATTGGTAAAATCCCATTACGCACGCCTGGCAGAGGTCTGGATGGGGCTTTCGTATTGCAGGGTGGGTATTGCAAGGAATGCAGTGAGTGTTTCTCGCCGTCTTTAGTTCGCGCTCATTGGAGGTCATATAGAATAATTTGAATCCCCGCGGAGTTGTACAGTCTTGAAGGAATGTATTTGATTCAACATATCATACTGGATGCACTGGCCCGTGGGGTCAGCTTGCTCATTGCCATTGAGGCTAAAGGTGCAACGTCCATGATCCGGGAGTCCGATAACCATAACATGGGCCCATAATCTCCGGACATCAAACCTTGAGCTGGCCGCTTTGGAAATATTCCTTCTTAGTATCATATACAAGGGTATCTGGCAGCCTGCAACACATGTTCCCGTGTCATCTAAGTTGTTGGGATTGGTGTTATCCAAGGTGACCCAGGGCTTATCGCGTTATACTACCCTGATTTGAATTGCGACTAAATACGCAGGTATGTTCTGATTCATGCAGACACGAAGCAACGGCTGGTACAACAGGAAGACGATGTCAAACTTTCGTCTCTCATACCCTAGTCAATTCGAATATCAACTGAAACAAACCCAGGGTCATCTAGGTAATTACCACTACCTTATTGCATACTATAGCGCCCTACCCAGAAGGAGGGTTCCCCGCTCTGTAAGATGGCCGTGTAGTAAGTAGCCCATGCTTTAACGTCTTCGGGTATTGGCAAAAACGTCAGTCGAATATCAAATCCCGACGTTACGAAGGATAGTAAATTATTCGTGTAGCGAGAGAAACGAACTTTTCCGAATCACTGACCTTTCTACATGTGCTGCCTATTTGTACGCACCAGGTCGTGTATGCGTGAACGAAACACCGAGTAGTCGGCATTTACATTGCACTCCTATGATGATGGCAATCCAATCGAGATTGGAGATGTGCCACCTGGCAGAGTCTGTCGTCTATCTCATTCTGGTTGCCCTTCTGTTTGGTCTGATTGTCTTGACGTCTGACTATCTGGATGGCTGGCTTAGGAGAAGGGCTCTAGGCGACATTCCTTTCGTAGATGAGGGAAGCAATATGAGCGCATGTTTGAGATGGTGGAGCCGGAAGTTTGACTGTGAGAAAGAGTATGCAGAGGCGTATAAACAGGTAAGTGAATGTCAACACTCTTAATTAGCGTTTCCAAAGCAATATCCAACACATGTGCAGTATAGCAAGGCAGGAAAGCCATATGCAACGAGAGTCAAGAACAACGATCATGGTATCGTACTTCCCTTGAATTCAACCAAGGAATGGCGTACCTTGCCACATGATCAACTGAGCTTTCTTCATGCATTGTCAGAGGTGATCACCTGATGTCCAATAGACATGGGCGTTATATTCTAACCAGAAGGTGTAGTTCGCCGATCTGTACATGCATACAAATATAACGGATAGGACACCTTTGCATGCAGTGCATTATTGCAACAACACCAAGACGCTAAGTACGCCTCAGCCCTCTCAGATAGCAAGGTCTATAATACCATTTCCAAGAACTAAGAAAGCTCTATAGGCGGGTTTCATCGTTTTATGGTTGATGCCACATATAGAGCTTTGCCATTGATCATTGGTAAGGACACAGAACTTGGTAAGTACCTCATGCAAGTTCTATGGCCTCTCACTAACTTAATCGTGTAGAATGGAAGCGAGCGAATGTATTTCACACTGTCCTTTCGTTGTGCTCAACGGTTGCGATGGCTGTATTGCTTGGGCCAGAGTTCTCCATGGACACATCTCTCATACAAACTATTATGATGTACAATACTGCGATAATGCCCAGCTGCGCCGAACGGACCAGCTACCCACGTATCCTCCGGCCATTTGTATGGCGCCTTTCACCACTCTGTCGTACCATGAAGTCAGATTTCTCGAAGACAAAGATGAAGTTGATCCCAGAGATCAAACACCGCATCGATATCGCACGGTTGAACAAAGGGTGGCTAGAGGATGGCCCAATGTCTCTCTTGGATGGTCTCATTGAGACAGCATTCGAAAAAGGCAGTTTGAGTCGCAGTAGCGATCTCGGGGATTATGATCAGCGGGTAGATCTATTGGCCGAGGAGATCATATTTTATCACTTTGAACTATCCTCGCCCGTTGCGTTCTTTATTATCTTCGCTGTGTACGTGATTATGAACAACAAGGAATACTTGACTCCTCTCCGCGAGGAAATTAGCGAGGCTTTGAAGCTATCCGGAGGAGGCTTCACACTCGATACACTGAATCATGCCCCAAAGTTAGAAAGCTTTGTGAAGGAGACATGTCGTTTGTACGATATTTCATGTTGTAAGTTCTTCCATCTGCACCCAACCCTTCAGTTTCTCAGTTTTATCTTGAGCAGCAACTGACCAGGGTCCAACTCCTTCTCTAGTAACCAGCTTCCGCCGCGTGATGAAACCAATTCACCTGGAGTCGATAAATTTATCTCTAAAGCCAGGCACCATAATTATGGCACCTGGTAGAGATGTGCATCTTGACCCAGATTATTATAAAAGCCCGACCACCTTTGATGGCTATCGCTTTTACAATGCCAGCGGCGGAACCTGCACTCCGCATATATCTACCACCTCCCCAACATTCCTCACATTCTCTCACGGAATAAGTGCCTGTCCGGCAAGGGTTCTTGCGACTCAAGTCACTCGAACTATCTTTATCATGTTTCTTCTCAAGTATGATGTGGAACTCGCACATGAAGAGATGCCAGCGTACGGCTTCGCTAATGGGCCGGCGTATCTCCCTAATCCCTCGGTCATGATGCGAGTAAGGTCCCGCCAGAAAGACGCGGTAGCAGGGTGACAGTATGCCTTTCATGTTATATTCGATCGTATATTGGGTGTAGTTGTTGGTTTGAGGTCTGGTATAAGAATGGAGTCCTGGTCCTGTACTCGGCTTAACTTAGGCGTCGGCTTTACAGATGTAACCTGCTTCTGCAATTAATTATGTTTTGGAAATTCCAATGCTATGCTTCCCAATAATAAGCATGTACGTAGGCTTCCTTTGCTTGTTCATGGCAAGGAGGTAACAAAAATAGGATATGCATGTTAATTCAATGCAGAGACCGGGCAAGAAATTGTCAATACTGTAAGTCGAGTGTTATCGGCATTTTCATGAGATGCGAGCGCTTGTGAAATGAGTGCCAACAGAAAGGCGATGTTGGGCTTGGGGTTAAGTATATGCAAAATGCACAGGGATTCTACATTATTAGGTGACACAGCAGATCATTACGCGAATTGTAATACTGACTTATTAAACATCGTACCGTGAGGAATGACCTGCTTGGCTAATACAGACTGGAATATAAACTATTCCTCTGGGTGATAAATATCATTCATCTTCTACCACCCTATACACATTTCCTCGGATCATTCTTTTACCTTAAGTTGGTAACGCACCCAGCCAAATAGGAGTAATTCGACCATGCAAGAAACTCTGCCTACAGGTCCATCCGCTTCGCTTAATATTTATGACAAGCGCTTTGCCGCCCTGTACGACTTGGGCGGCAAGATCACGGAACTCTTTGCCAAAGAGCTGATTTCGCAATCAGGCTTGCCTTTGTCTAGTCAAGAGCCTTTGGTAATCCTAGACAATGCCTGTGGAACAGGCGCCGTCTCAAGCGTCCTTCATCATACCATCGGCAATGACAAGAAAGCTAACTGGCAGTTGACCTGCGGTGATAAGTCAGAAGACATGCTCCATTATACCAGACAGAAAATGCTACAGGAAGAATGGCATAATGCTGAAGTGAAGATCGTAAATGCACAAGACACTCGTCTGCCGAGTGCACACTTTACTCATGTATTCACAGCCTTTGGTAAGTAGAGCGTGGAAGCTCGGGCCAGTGAAAGGATGTTTTTAGAGTAATGACTAACGAGATGTTAGCATTTAATCTCTTCCCTGACGAAATCTCTGCCATGAAAGGTAGCCAGGTGGTTTGTTTCTGACGATGGTGACTGCCATAGTTTCACTAACAGAATACATTAGAATGCGTCAGAGTACTTCAACCAGGCGGCATCTTAGCAGTCTCTACATGGAAGAGCAGTAAGTTCGCTGAACTTATCTCCCTATTGACTTACACATAAATGCTAATATGGGATATGTACGACCAAAGCCATCTGGGTCTGCACGCTTACTGCTGCCATTACCAGCTTATCCGGAGATCTTCCAGCTCCGTCAGAGAAAGAGATTAATGGAGTATATAACGTCGGCTGGGACGAGGGGTCTTCTGTGCGTGCTAAGTTCGAGCAAGCTGGGTTCGATGACATCGAAGTCAGAACGGTGAAAAAGGAATATTCAGTCCCCATAAGCCAGTTTATCGAAAACTGCACCTTCCTTATCCCCACTATCGTCAACATTTTCTGGACGCAGGATCAGCGAGATCAGTATGAGTCCGAGTTGCCAATGGCCATCCATCGCTACATTGAGAGAATTTACGGGAGGGGTGGGATGGCGTCCATGGAGGCTGAAGCTATCATTGCTACAGGCCGTAAGCCTTGACTTGCGTGTAGGTTTTGGTGCGAAATCCTAGGTATTGTGGATATCCATGGTTATATATTTACATCGTGGCTTTCCTGTCACAGTTTGACACGCAACCTGTATTTACTGGACTTATTTATTCCCAATGCTCATATGTGTGCGTAGATAGCCAACAAGATAACAGAGTAATGCCAATGGTAGTCCCACAACCGTGCGGAGAGCCGTGAGCTTCAGATTCTATCCTGCCTCAGCAGAGCTGGTAATAAGTCTCAGAACTTCATATCATTATGCCTACTCTCCTTCTGGATACCGATTAATATCGCTGCAACCTATCCATGGTGATCACCCTCTCAACCCTTTGTAGTGGAGCTCGCAGACAGCCCCTCGACCTTCTCTTCTGCCAAAGAAACTTCATCTTAACTACGCATGGATACTGGTTATTCAAGTACTGAACATTTAATAATCAAACGGTAGCTTAGGCAAGTTACTGACTATGCTAACGGCCATTTAGAAAGGAAATGCGAGCATTCGTGACAAATTGATAAGCAACTGTGATCACTTCAACCACACCTCAAGGAGACCGTGGCAGTTTCCAGGAATCTGATAAACTTTGCTGACTTCAAATCCAGCTAAAGCAAGAACTTCTTCCCACTCCTTCAAGGTTCTCTGTTTAGCACCAAGGTTCATCATAATCATATCCATCCATCCTTCCTCAATCCCAGCGTTCATATCAGGAACAATGATTTCCTCAATGAGAAGCCGGGACTTCTCTGGCTGCATTGCTGCGGCGACGTTCTTCAGGATCTCAACAATACTCTCCTGAGGCCAATTGTGCAGGCAGCGGCGGATAAGATATGTAAGAGCTCCTAATGGGAGAGGTCTGGTTATACCTGAATCGCGACAAGTCTAGATTTATGAGATTGTATCTTACCTCGAATGGGTTGCTCCTCAAAGAAGTCATATGCCATCTTCTCTATTCCATCGCCAGGTGGATCTGCACTTTGGATCACATGTGCCTGATCCTGAAGAATGAATCTACCAGGAAGGCTACCGCAGTAAGACCGAATGCGAGAGATTCCCATCCCAGTACCACCACCAATATCCACCGCGACCACTGTAGTAGGAGTAGGTTGCTGCTCCGATAGGCTTTTCCAGGGGAAGAGGTCTATCATCCACAACTCGGTCATTGCCTGCAATGTCATACCATCATTGAAAGATGCCATTCTTGTAGGCCGCTCAGATAGGTATTCCCACATGCTCTTTCCCTTCGTATCATGAGCATACGTATACGGATTATTGCTAGTGGATGTTGGCTCCCTCCATGAATTGCTCTTCAGGAACTCATGCATCTTTAGATGAGCTGGCATATGCTCATCCATCCTAAGGTAGTGCTATATCAGCTTATCATCAACGCCTGTAGTAGTTGCATGAGCACTTACGCGAAGCGAAACATACCCCGAATTTCAGGTTTGAGGTAGGCTGCTGAAAACGGAGTGTGTCTGTATTGATTTGGTCCGGTCTCTTCAAATAAGGCGGAATTCCTCATTAGTCGGGCTGGTTCCAATTAGCTAAACGGCAAATAATGTGGAATAAGAGGACGTCGCGCACCTAGTAGAGCTTCATCGACGTTCAGGTCTTCCGCAAGCTCCTTCGTACTCCGGGACTCGCCCCCGATGGGCAGTCTTTCGAGCGCCCCCATCTCCAACAATGACCGGGCACATGCTACATGGGCCGTCTGACAATATGCGTTAGCGATCACGGCGATATGGGAAACACAAGAGGGATAGTCTTACCCTCTCAAAGCAAGTGGCGACAGTATCTATTGGGCCCTGCGCTATCTGGAGGAACTTGTAGGCCTCCTGTACGAGATTGTCGTGCGCGGTCTGATTGGCACTATGGTCCTCTATACTTCCGTCGTGCTCACTAAGAAGTCTTGACTGGCATTCACTCGCGGCAGAATTGAGTCTCTCCAGGGCCGCTGTAATAGAATGGAGATACTGGTCCCTCTCTTCAGAAGCTTCCATGATTGCGATAGTTATTTTGAATTTAGATAGATCCAGTCGTTGGACAGATATAGTTTACATTCGGAGTATTGACAGGTAATATGAAAGAGAATTTAAATACGTTGACATGCTTGGATCTAAAACAACTGCTACTTCACGATACCGATTTGCTTATCATTCAATTGCTTAGACCATTCTAGCAACCAGCCAGCAACATACGATGCCTCACATGGGAGACTGCTGAGGTGCATACGTGACATAGTAAGCTGGTCCGTTTCGAAATCTCGTTGACTATCCTTACAGACCTACGAAGCCAGCATTTGTTTCCACTCACTGACACTCGGTGATTACATTCTGTAGTCAGTCCATTCGATAGTGCATATCTGGGCCAGGTTACATGCCCATCAGCCTCGTCGGTGTATTACCTGCCAACCCTACCAGGGAGGGCTGCTGCAACTATATCTAGGATCCCCTCTCTACCCTTTAAGGGTCCTTAAGGGTCTTCTAGAGAGGCTAGAAACTGCGCCTTCCAATGAGTGCAGAGCATAAAGGATAAAACCTCGTATTCTTGGTTGTTTTTCTGATGCCATGGGCCGTTTTGCAACATGGACTACGTAGTTGCACAAGGCCGGCCACCGGGCTCGACTTTCATAGGACACTGCATCAGTGCATTGGTTGTCGGATATGCAATGCAGATACCGAGTCCAAGCCCTCACACACGGCTTAGATCACTCTGTCTGCAAGACCCTGACCCTGGTTGCGAATCTGGCCAAAAGTGAGTCTAAAGTTTCTCTCGGAACAAACGGTGCATCAAATAGCACTGCTTCCTGGGCTTCCATCAAAGAATAGCTCTAAACGTGTTGATGAGCCCCCGGCGTGCCCATCAATATGATAGTACGTCTCCAAGATTCTACGCGTCTGGTCTGATTTACAATTGTCCTGTGTTTTCTAAGATGTATAACCTGAGGCATACTTGGATATTGTTTCACTGGCACCTTTTGCTCGTGATATACGCCACTTCAATTATATTCAGCATGGGACGGGCCACAGCTGGATCTGGATGAGAGCAACATCTGGGATAAGGCTAGCAGAGCCTGATGCTGGTTGTTCTGTTACTTTCACTGAACTCCCGTGAGATAGAGCCTCGTGGAGTGGGCGACTTGCTCGAATAGGAAAATGATAGATGATTCGATAATGCGACATGGACGTGAGAATGTTAACGCTGGAGCGCCGAATGCGTCGCGCTATGTTGCCTTTTCCATCGATTGTTGAACTCTCACAGGCGTAGCTCTCATGATGAAGGCATGACCAGAAAGGTGGCAAGATGTAACCCAGGAACATCGCGTATCCCAAATATCGCAGACAGAGTAGCGGATACAGCGCAAAGACCCTTAATTCGTGGGCCAGTGAGTCCACGGTCTGTATAGACACATCTCGCAATATAGTATATTACGAGATAGGGTCATAAGGAGACCTACAATTGATCAAACGCTGCACTGTGAGCTGTATAGGTTGACTATCAACCCATTCCGAAGTTGTTATTCCAAAAAATATGCGGATCTTCCATTTCAGCAACAAATTTCCTCCAGATGATCTCGCGGATCTATTCCGACGCTTGCGTTTGCATTCCAAGTGCCCAAAACATGTGATCTTGGCGCGAGTGCTAGAGGAGGTAACAGACGTCGTGCGAGAGGAAATCACTGAGCTTCCTGCCGAATTAAGAAGTCTGTTGCCACCGTTCCAATCCATCCTCGATCTTGCGGAGTGCTTCAATTGGCATCAAGGGCCCCTGTCAGGAACATTCGAGTGTATCTTTCTAGTTCTTGTGCCGGTATGCCTCTTCGTCGGGTGAGTCTTTTGCCTAATGCAGAATTCCTACGATGAAGCAACATGGAATTGTACTAATATTGATTAGGCATTATGAGAGTCGGCCAGATGAGTTCTGTTTCTCCCGGGATACATCATTATTTACTGGGCTCGGGCTGGGATTCTTGGCCGCCACCGCGATCGTAGCGTCTCCCTCTTTATGCAGCGTACCAGTCACGGTGGCGGAGGTGGTGCGCATAGCAATGAGGACTGGTCTTCTGGTATATCAGAGATCTCAGGATCTCGAACCACAGAATGTTGATGGAGCTCTTGAGAGTTGGACCAGCATTGTGAAAGGTATGGGTGAGGTCGCCGTACGAGAAGGCATCGACGAGTACAATTCATCCACAGTGAGCAAGACCAAGGCACAAATAGGGGTGAAGCTAACTGTCACATAGGATACCCCACAGCCCAGTTCAATCTACATCAGTGTAGTTGAGCCTGACGGTAGTGTCTTCATAAACGGTCCACCGTCAAGGCTACGGAAATTCTTTAGCGCGTCAGGAAAGGTGCAATCAGCAGCTCATGCTCCGTTGCCAGTATATGGTGGGCCCTGCCATGCACCACACCTATACGACCACGGCCACAGTTCGTGGGTTGTGAAGAATTGCCGTGCGGAGGTATCATCTCGTAATCTCTCCCATGCCGCCTATCTTCTTTCCATGTCTGATGGCAACCCCTTGAAAGCGGATACAGTATTAGAGCTATTTGAATCCGCCACATATATTCTATTAACAAGCATCATTCGCTGGGGTGATGTGGTCAATGCCATCACAGCGTCGTCGCCATTATGGGAGAAGGACTTGAAACTGCAAGTTGAGATGCTCAGACCTTCTCCTGTCGTGGATGGCTTAGTGTCTGCAATTCAGAAGAGTCACCCTAGTTGTTCCGCCTATGTAGTGGACCTTGGAGAGTGGATATTCGACGATACCCACATTAGTCCACGCGGTGCCCACGAAAAGATCGCAGTGGTTGGCATGTCTTGCAGGTTGCCCGGAGGAGCTGACGACTTAGAGCTGTTTTGGGAGCTTCTTAGGGAAGGACGCGATGTCCATGAAAAGGTCCCAGCAGATCGATACGATGTTGAAAGCCATACTGACATTACAGGCAAGCAGCGCAATACCAGCCATACTCCGTTCGGTTGCTTTGTGGACCAACCAGGACTCTTCGACGCCGGCTTTTTCGACATGTCTCCTCGCGAAGCAGGACAAACCGATCCCACTCATCGCCTTGCACTTCTTACAGCCTATGAAGCTCTTGAACAGTCAGGCTATGTTCCTGATCGTACTCGATCTACCAGACGGGAACGAGTGGGTACAATTTATGGCCAGTGCTCTGATGACTATCGTGAGTGCAACGCTGGGCAGGATATCGACATGTATTTTATTCCCGGGAACTATCGTGCCTTTGCGCCAGGAAGAATCAGTTACTTCTTTAAGTTCTCAGGACCCAGCCTCAATATTGACACCGCATGCTCAGCGAGCTTAGCCGCCGTTCAAATTGCATGCTCGGTACTCTCGCGCGGTGAGGCAGATATGGTAGTGGCAGGGGGGTTGAATATCCTCACAGGGTCAGACAGCTTTGCAGGTCTCAGCAAAGGTTTCTTTCTGTCTAAAACCGGGAATTGTCAAGTCTTCGATGATGCTGCAGATGGCTATTGTCGAGGCGATGGAATAGGTTCTATCATACTCAAGCGATTGTCCGATGCTCAGCAAGATAACGATAATATTCTCGGATTGATCCTAGGTAGCGCAACCAACCATTCCTCCAATGCAATCTCGATAACCCATCCACATGCTCCTACCCAGGCTAACCTTTACCGCTCGACCTTGATGCAGGCTGGGGTTCGTCCACAAGACGTAGATCTGGTCGAGATGCACGGCACCGGCACGCAGGCGGGCGACGCCGCCGAGATCGAGTCGGTTACGAAGGTGTTCAGTCCAGCTGTGCCTCGCCGGTCACAGCCATTGCGCATTTCATCTGTCAAAGCCAATGTAGGTCACGGAGAGGCGGCTGCTGGCATTACAGCGCTGATCAAGGCGCTCTTAATTTTCAAGCACAACGAGATTCCACCACAAGTGTGTCTCAGAACCACCCTGAATTCTAAGTTTCCAGATCTTCAACAACTCAATGTACTTATCCCCCAAGAGGTCATTCCTTGGCCGTGTATGCCCGGTCGGAAAAGGTATATTATGGTCAACAATTTCAGCGCAGCTGGTGGAAATACCAGTCTTCTCCTGGAAGAGCCCCCGGCTAGGCCAGATCCTAAAGGGTGTCCTCAAACGAGATTCGTTGTTACTGTGTCAGCCAAGAGCACGGTGTCTCTAATACGAAACCTGGAAAGACTGCTGGGCTTTCTTCAAATGGATCCAATTGTTAATCTCGCAAGCCTTGCGTACACCACCACTACGCGTCGTATTCATCACAAGTATCGCATAGTGGTGCATGGCGCCTCGATCCAGGAGATAGTTAAATCACTTGAGCAACATATGTCTATCGCCGAGACTCGATGTGCGATTCAGAAAGCTCCAACCATCGGCTTTGTCTTCTCGGGCCAAGGTAGCTTTTACCAAGGTGTTGGGCGCCAACTGTTCCAAGAATACCCGCCCTACCGGAACGAAATCCAGCGTTTAGACGAGATATGCACGTTCCACGGCTTTGACTCCATCCTCCCAGCAATCACAAGTAGAAGCTCAGATACACTAGAGATCAGTCCGTCCATGGCACAGCTAGTGACAGTATGTGTGCAGATCGCCCTGTGCCGCTTATGGAGAAGCCTCGGAGTGATACCGAATGTTGTAGTAGGAGCGAGCCTTGGCGAATACGCTGCACTCTACGCTGCCGGGACCTTATCAGCCAGTGATGTTATCTATCTCGTTGGGCAACGGGCCCGGTTGATGCAGGAGTTGTGTACCATCAACAGTCACTCGATGCTGGCTGTCAAGGCGACCATCGGTGAAATTCGTCACACGGTGCGGAACAATGCATATGAAATCGCATGTATCAATGGGCCTCGCGATGTGACCATCGCCGCATCCGTTGAAGACATCAATGACATCCAAAATACTTTGGTATCGCAGGGATACCGAGTTGCAAAGTTGAATGTGCCCTTCGCATTCCATTCTTCTCAAATTGAGCCCATCCTGGAACCATATAACAAGATTGCCCATTCAGTCATCTTCCGGAATCTCAAGACAGCACTCATATCTCCTCTTTTGAGTGACGTTGTATTCGACAACAAATCATTCCCACTATCATACCTGCGTGATAGCACGAGGGGTACTGTACGGTTTTCCGATGCAATGGCAAAAGCTCAAGAGATGGGGCTAGTGGACTCCAAGACTGTCTGGGTTGAGATCGGATTGCATCAGACTTACACCGGTGCCATGCACGCAAACATCCAGAATCTTGAGGTTGTGGTGCCCAGCTTGAGATCTGATGAAAGCAATTGGCATACGTTAGCTGCCAGTATGTCAGCTTTGCACAGCGCTGGCGTTCACCTTGACTGGAACACTTGGTATAAGCCATTTGAATCAGAGCTGCGCCTGCTAAATCTGCCTCCGTACCAATGGAATCTGAAGAACCATTGGATTCAGCATAACGGAGATTGGCTATTGCTGAAAGATAAACGGTCTAGGAATGGATATGGGAGGTTTCCTGCTCCTGCTCCGCCGCCTCTGCGCACCGCCCTCGTGCATCAAATTCTGGAAGAGTCATTCGGGAAGGATGGTGGGACCGTCGTCATCCAGTCAAATATGACTGACGATGAATTTTATGCTGTCGCTTCTGGACACAAAATGAGTGGTCGACCACTCGTCTCGGTGGTAAGTGACATACTTTGATTCGGGCTAATCGACGGACGTTTCTTTCACTGACACTTATTCTCAGTTCGCTTACACTGACATCGCTCTGACCTTAGCGAGATATATGTACTCCAGGCTAAAACCAGGAACAGAGCTCTCGGCCATGGATTTTGGTAAAGTCCGGGTCTTCCAAGGCCTAATCCCCCGGAAGGATAGGTCTAAGCCCCAGTACGTGCGAATGCGCATGCAAGCAGACCCCATGGACTCTTTGATGCCGCTGTCATTACATCGAGTGCTCGACGATGAGACAATTGAGGAGGAACTAGCCACTGGTGTCGTAACATGTGGAGACCCCCAGTCATGGCGAGACGAATGGGCCGCTTATTCCCACCTACTGACAAGCCGTATTGAAGCACTGCATCACTTAGCAGACCAAGGGCTAGCAAGCCGCGTGTCAAAGGACTTGGTGTACACCCTCTTCAAAAATGTTGTCGATTACGCCGAGCATTACCGTGGTATCCAATCGGTTGTCATGTACGGTCTGGAAGCAGTTGCAGATGTCATTCTGTCACCCAGTCACGATAGCCGGTGGACGGCGCCTCCTCATCATATCGACCCCATTACCCATGTCGGGGGACTCATTTTGAACGCTGGACCAGGCATGGACCACACCAACACGATTTATGTCATGGAGGGTTGGGAATCCATGCGATTCTCCGATCCATTAGTGGCCGGCAAGCTGTATCGATCGTACGTTAAGATGAATCCCGCCAGCGACAATTCGGGGTTCTTTTCCGGTGACGTGTACATATTGCATGGAAGCCGTGTAATCGGAAGGGTCCACGAGATGACGCTTCGCCCATTACATCGCATTCTCATGAGTCGGTTCTTTGATCCCCCGGACAGCCAGTATGGGCAAATAGCTCAACAAGAACCTTCAACTACACTTCCTTCAACATCACAACTCACGAGTTCAGCCACAACTACAGGGTCCACTCAGTCACAGCAAGATGAGTCAGACAGCACGTCGCTCGTTACCCCTGAGAACGAAACCAAAGCCCCAATCTCGGGATCCTGGCCCAACACCAACAACAGCCAGCTTGTCCGTGACGCTATAGCCTTAATCGCGGCCGAGACCGGGGTAGAGCCGGACGTTCTGACGGATGAAACTGAATTTTCTGCAGTTGGAGTTGATTCTCTTCTTTCGCTGGTGCTAGTGGAGAAGTTTGCTCTTGAGCTAAACATTGATTTGCAAGGCTCTTTTTTCCTGGAAACTCCGACCGTTTGTGATTTGAAGGTGTATCTCGAGGCTAACCAGATGACTATGCGCTGAGGTGTGTTTGCGATGAGGCTTGCTTTATGATATGATAACTCTGATATAGTTGAGTGATAGTTAGCGTACATATTCCGACAAGGCAGACGATTAACAATCGTGCTGTTGACGGGGAAACGAGGCGTGAATACATTCTTCAGCTTTGAGATTCTCCCTTCTTTCAGTAAATCATTCTCACCTCTGACATCCTGGATATCTGTTCGATTGGTCCTCACTCAGAACATCTGTTGATATCTGTTATGGGCAGTACCATGCGGAGCGCAAGAGTCAAACATCTATGGGTAGTGCTTAACACCCTTGTGTGAGACCAGATATCAAGGAGAGTGTATATCTTGCGATTATCGCTGTTCGCCCTCATTTTAAGCACTAGACCTCATGCATTAATATGGGCCTTCCATGAGAGAACTCCAAAAATACCGTATACTCATTCACGAATAGTTATATCTGCAAAGTCGAGGATTCGATGCCGGTTACGCCATGTATCAAACCAATAGAGTCTGGCCTAAATGGAGTCTTGTTTTTTCTTGGTGTGATACTCTGGGGAGAGTGGGATAACATTGACAGGTACGATGGCTATTTTCTTTTCAAGGCATCCAGGGCGAGAGTAATGCTGATTCTATCAGAAAGCAGAATCAGTTACATCACACAAACATCACGCAATCAGACGCCGACAGGGAAAGATAATAAGCAACATGGATTTTCACCCTGTCGTTACTCCGATTGGCCCCTATTCTCTAGCTAATGATGCGATCAACCTGAAACGGACATGAACTAGGGCTGCGCCAATCATGTGTTGAATATCGCGGTGGTGGATGCTTCACGTTACTAATTCTCAATTTGTCAGCATTGGATCTATAGTTATATTACTCTTAAGTAGGCTTCTTGTCCACAGGCTCAGCCGTATAACCCATACCAGTCTCTGTCTAATCCCCACATTGCATTCTATCCAAACATGACACAGGACATCATCGATAACATCGCCGCCGAGGGCATCTCCTACTACACCCCAGCGCAAGTGCCCCCAGCAGGCACGCAAGTTGAAGGATCAACCAAGCTCTTCACCCCCCTCACCATCCGCGGGGTAACCTTTCCCAACCGTCTTTTCCTCGCACCGCTCTGCCAGTACTCCGCTAAAGATGGCTACGCCAATGATTGGCACTTGACCCACATTGGCGGCATCGTCCAGCGCGGCCCGGGGCTCGCCATCATGGAGGCCACGGCCGTGCAGAAAGTGGGTCGCATCACGCCACAAGACCTTGGTCTCTACGACGATGGTCATATCGAGCCCCTAAAGCGCATCACTGAGTTTGCCCACAGCCAAAGTCAGAAGATTGGCATTCAATTGGCCCACGCAGGTCGCAAGGCCAGTGCCGTTGCGCCCTGGTTGAGCGGCAATGCGATGGCTGTTAAGGAGGTCGGGGGTTGGCCAGATGATATCGTTGCGCCGTCGGCAATTCCTCAGGAGGAGGGCATCAATGCCGTTCCTAAGGCTCTGACCAGGGAGGATATTGAAGTGTTGAAGAAAGACTGGGCGGAGGCTGCGAAAAGGGCCGTTAAGGCGAATTTTGATGCGATTGAGATTCACGCTGCGCATGGATATCTTCTGCATCAGTTCTTGAGTCCTGTTAGTAATCGACGAACGGATGAGTATGGAGGTAGCTTTGAAAACAGGGTCAGAATACTTCTAGAAATTTGCGAGGAGGTTCGCACTGTTATCCCGACCACTATGCCTCTCTTGGTCCGGATTAGTGCCACTGATTGGTTTGAGTTTGACGATAACTTGAAGAAGGACTTTCCTGAGAGTTGGACAGTTTCTCAGTCGACTCGGCTCGCTCTGCTGTTAGCTGACCGCGGCATCGACCTGGTAGATGTTAGCTCAGGTGGTATCCATGCGAAATCCGCAATCGCCATTCGGTCCGGCCCGGGATATCAGGTTCATTTCGCTCAAGAAATCAAGAAAGCTGTGGGCGAGAAGCTACTTATATCGTCTGTTGGTGGAATTAAGACGGGGACTCTGGCCGAGGAGGTGGTGCAGTCGGGTATCGATGCAGTACAGGCTGGACGTTGGTTCCAACAGAATCCTGGCTTGGTGCGCGCGTTCGCTAATGAGCTAGGTGTGAAGGTGAGGATGGCTACCCAGATTGATTGGAGCTTTGAAGGCCGAGGAAAGAAGGCAGCGAAAAGCTCGTTATAAATCTGTCAGTATTTATTAGAAAATAGAAGCTTCGGATCAGGACATTCAGACTGTCCTTCATGTGTCTAAACCAACAAGCATGAACCCTCGAGGCGAGGCAAGAATCAAAGGCAAATAACAGCTATATAGATTGATCATAGACTCGAGTCAATGTATACGAAATAGCCAACGCCAAGGATATCATACCTAAGACTAGCCATGCAGCATGCTCATACATAGCCTGTGGATTATCTACTGCACTAACATTTCTATGTGTCTATATTCATTAAATTAGTTCATTGTATTCGTCAATAAAGCACTATGAAATTAGTAAACCATTCCGAAGCCAGTTTATCCTTAGCCTGTACATCACTATTACTATCTTACGTTCTAGTAGGTGATTGAGTAGCTGCATAGGGTAAGCTCCCCGCAGAGCCTACAGGGCATTGGTGAGCCGGTCTCACTTTGAGGTACTTAGGTTTTATTTCCTGTCTCTACAAAAGATGATGCTACAATTCGGGGCTCTCTTAACCGCACTTACAACTAAACTAATACTTCAACTCCTCATCCTGCAGTGAAACGCCTACATGCGATCCGAATGAACACCCTTTGGCTTCGGCGCGTAGTCGTCTTCCATCCGTGCCTAGTGAGGGGCTCGTAGAGTACATGAGTGTTGTGGCTGTGGGCGCTACTCTAGGAGCTCCATCAAAAGCCCCAGACTTTTCCCCTTTGGCCTTCACTAAAAGCTGAAGCAAACTTGGGTGAGGACACTCTTGGTGTCTCGGAACAAGTCTATGTACAGATGATCTTTGACTAGAATGGTCATATACTGCGAGTTGTCAACACTTTGTCAGACCTCTTAAGTGACATCTTTAGTTCCATAGTAAATCCAATGCAGGGATGACTTGGTTGAATCAGGCCGCGGAGAACCCCGTACCATCAGCGATACCTGGTCTCACATATCAGCCACTGCAGGGGCTTCATCCAAGAGCCTGGATGACTTCTGTCATTTCCGAAAGTCTCCACTAGCTCGGGGGTGTCGTTTCAGATGCACAGCAGTCATGTCATGGGACAAGTATTCAATCGTGAGTTTATTGGTCAGCCAGAAGGTCCACAGTTCGTTTACTAGCCAGAAGGCATAAACGAGTGGTACACTCTCCATTTTTGGAAGGAGTGAAGGCGATACTGTCAGCAAGCTCACTTCCTTTGTTCGGATATCTCGGATTGTCAGAAATTGCCTCTATCTTGTCGATTGGGTCAAAGACGCCATTCATGGTATTCAGAGCCGTGGCGTTCAGAGAAAGCGTCCTTTTGCCACTTTCAATGGTGACATCAACCGCAGCTTCAAGAACGTCTACGCCCGTCGTCCAAGCTTCTGATGCAGTCACACTAATAACAGGGTCGTTCCTTGTAATCCGGGACAGACTAAGGGTTCGTGTAGCGAATCAGCCGTAGTCGCAAATAGAATCAATGATCATCCCCCAGGAGGGTTCTAGATCACACTCATGCTGCGAAATCTCGGCTATCTGCATAGATGTTCCGCGAATTCCGTAAGGTGTTCGTGAACTACTTGCCCTTGGCCTCTTCTGCCAATCATTACACCGGGTAGGCTGTACGCAATCCGTCATTGACAACCCTGGGGACGGAAAAGAGGCAACGGTGACACCCGACCAGAAGAATTTCCTTTTGCTTCCAGAAACTAGCATAGCCACCCGAGGAGCACTGAACCTGAATGACAAAGAAAAATGAAAGTTTAAGGGAAATTAATTCTTGCACCAGCTACTTAACTGGATGTCAGGAGAGAACTCGCTTAAAAACTGGTGGCTTTCTCCAAGGCCCAGCGAGCCCGACCCTTAGAGCCAATCCTTATCCCGTAGCGGCAGACGAGCTTGCGAATGGACCCCATAATGCCCCAGACAGGCAACGTGAAAACCGTAGTAGTGTCCGCATCAGTACACAGAAGGCCCACAAGAGCCAAGGCAATAGTGGGAGAAGTTGCACAAGGTAGTGAGGTACCAATACGAAGTAGATAGACAAATAGTAGGGATCTACAACAGCGATGGCTGAGCGCCAGGTCGACAACAGGCGGGGGATAGGCGCCACCAAAACAAAGAGATAGGTGCCAAGACGGAAGCATGCAGAATTGGTTGAAAGAGCTAAGAAAACATTGGTTACTAAGGAGGGCTGGGCAATGAGCCCGCAACACAAGGCTACTAGGTGGAAGACATGAGCAGAATCACGAAGTGTCGTGATAGATTTTGCTGATGTTATAACCTAAAAAGGAGACATGTACCAAAACCAGCTCCCATAGCTCAGTTGGTTTAGAGCATCAAGCTTATATGACCATTGTACAATGTACTAGGTTGTATGCGTCTCTTGGAGGTCGACGGTTCGATCCCGCCTGGGAGCACTTTTTTTACTTTCTTCATTTTGGCACTAGCTAACCGTATAAGCTATACTTGTTTTTCTTTTCATTTTCTTCGTCGCGTTAGAATCATATTTCAGAATTCTTATTTCCAGCCAATGTTTAATTCTGGCAATGGTGCTCATCAGCTATGTGACTAGAAAAACCCTCGACTGTCAATGTAGGAATGTCATGAACAATGACTTCTATACAGTATACTACTTCGTAATTAGGCAGCTTTTTTCCCTTCTTCTTTTTCCATAAATAACCTAGCAAAACAAAGTCATTCAAAGTATACATAGTTATTTAAGTGCCTCGATAGGGTTAGATAAGATCGCGTCTCTATGCACCCCCATTGCACTCTGTATGCATACCTTGCTGTAAAATTGATTATCTCGGAATGGCTTGCGTGATGTGGAACCGAGGTTGCTTTCTTCCCAGTAGCATATAGGCCATGGCCAACGATATCTCATAGACAGGTTTAACCCGATTAGTATACGGTTACATGACATCTCAGCCAGAAGATACTGGTATGGTTTCGAATACCTCTATGATGTTTATAGACTAATAAAACAGAAAAGCTAATATGTAGAGAGTTGTGAAATAGAGTACGGTATATGAGAGTTTGAGAATACTAATATAGTACAGCCATTATATATAATCACCCCAGCATCTTTAGGATTCAGAGAAATATTGATCGTAGATCTAAACTAGCCTAGCTTCCGTACTCTCTTTGATATAAATCAAACACCGATTTGATACTTTTACTAATATTCTTTGGAGCATGGTTAGTGGACACGAGTGTCTTCACGTAGTGGACTATCTCTAACCCTAATCGTTTTCCATTTTCTACGCTGGATTCTGCCGGTAAAGAGCTCAAGTAGGAAAGCGGAATGGCACAGAGACTATTTTCCGGTTATTTATCTACCTTGGCCATCATCATTAATCTGCTCCACATCTTATAAACAGATGTCCTAAAATCATACATAAATAATTACATTGCTAAGTTTATTTATAAACCTTTCCCTTTCTTCGCTTTTGCTACACATATAGTCGGACATCATGAACATACATGACATCTCTTTCACAAGCCTCGGCTTAGTGGTACTCGACGAGATCCGCCTTCCCCATAAGAACCCACTAACTGATATCCTTGGTGGTTCTGGCGCTTACGGTTGGTTTCCTGCTTTGCACCTCATACTAGTCAATTATTAATGTGAGATGATATTTGTAGCCACGCTCGGTGCCCGACTGTTTCTTCCTCATCCACGAAGCCGTTCCTTAGGCTGGATGATTCATGTTGGAAATGACTTTCCGAAGCCCATCGAAGATCGTTTGCAAAGCTGGGATGTGACATTGGTAATAGAAAGAGAATCAGACGAACCTTCAACTAGAGGTCTACTTGAATACAAAGATACTACATTTGGACGTGCGACATGCCTTTCTTCACTGAAATTTGATTGATCCCCTTCACTACTGCCGACATATGCTTCTCTTCATTAACTTAGTAGATGTCCTGTCTACGACATAGATGACTCTAGCTAACAAGTCTTCTAGCCAAGGAGTTCAAATACACAACGCCCATCCTCGCAATTCAGGATAGCAGCCTGAAGAACACGCCACTCCTGACATCCCGGACATATCATTACCTTGAAACTCCTCAAAATATTACGTCCCGTCTCTCGAGTCTCCTTGCGCTTAGGCAAAAGGCAGGCGCAGCAGAACGCCCCTTGATTATCTGGGAACCTGCTCCGTTCTCGTGTAAAGTGGATAATTTGCAAAGTTGTCTAGACGCCGCACGTATGGTCGATGTGTTCTCTCCAAATCACCTAGAATTGGCCGCGCTATTTGGCCAATCGCGACCAGTCGTCGCAGACAAGCATAAGATTGAGTCTCAGGCCCTGCGGTTCTTGGACAGCGGCGTGGGCCCGAACGGAAAGGGTACGGTGATTGTCCGGGCAGGCGAGCATGGTTGTTTCATCATAGCCCGCGATATGTCTCCTATCTGGCTACCACCGTTCTATCGATCTGGACCAGGAGATAAACCAGACGCTAAGGTAGCCGATCCCACTGGCGCTGGTAATACGTTTCTTGGGGCATTTGCTGCTGGATATCTCCAGACGGGAAGTATTGTTGAGGCAGCTTGTTATGGCTCCGTTGGAGCTTCCTTTGCGCTGGAGCAAGTGGGGATGCCAGAGAGGAGCAGCGATAGAGAGGGAGAACTCTGGAACGGGACCAACGTGCTCTCGAGATTACATGAGTATCGGAAGACCATTGGACTCCCAGATATCCATCGTTAATTTCATCAGAGAAGGCCTTTTGCGGCGTCAAGTGGTTGGTATAGTGTAGTGTAAAAGCTCGGGCGGATGTAGCTGTTGTGTCGCATGGAAGCTGACGAAATTAGTATACATTTGATTTTAATAAGGCTCAGGGCTTTATCTACATATAATGTGTAACCTCTTTCTACGATTGTAAAACTTTTACTGGGAATTTAATGACATGGCGAAATCTTTCTAGAATTCACCTCTGTGTTCCATTTGTCTCAGTTTTTTTTTTTTTTTTTTTTTTTTTTTTTTTTGCTCTATAATCTATTACTTCTGTCCGCTAGGATTGGGGACTCCTTGAATTTAGAAGTTGAAATTCTCGCCAAGAAGGGCGTAATACTACATCTTATAACTTTCTTCTTCAAGTCGTAAAGGCAATTAAGCTCCACTTATTGTCACCACCTACGAAGCCTCCAGACCGACCTCGCTAGTGACGACAATAACTTCAAAACACGGTCTTATGCACGCCAACGACACCGCCAAAACATGCCAACAACTACGAGTACACCCAGCGGAAGAACAACAAACGGCCGACCCTGCCTTACGTCGCATGCAATATGTCCCGCAGCTCCTCCGACAGAGGATACACACATTCGACCGGAAGAAGGCCTTCCGCTCCTTCGACATCCCCCTTATCTAGTGCCCTCTTGACATCCCCCATAAGACCCGTCACGTCTGTGATCGAAACAATCCACTCATCAACATATCGCTCAACAGCCTCCCCACTGAGCCCAATCTGAATAGACCGATACTCCAGTGGCCGATGCCACAGATCTCGCTCCGGATCCCACTGCACACGAACAGGACTCTCGCGGAGACGCCGACGCCAATTCTCTTGCTCTGGGTCCCGGTTACCAGGGACATGACTGAGGCAGGATCTTCTCAGGGCCCATTCAAAGCCCGCGCGGGTTATCTCGATCGCCAAAACACGTTCTTGGTTCGGTTTGGTGGCCCAGCCGCAGCGGTAGGCCATCCAGAGGAATGAGGGCTTGATCCAGGTCATGCGCGTGCGGGAGAATGGGGGGACGAATTTCTGGGCTCTCAGAGCGGGTTCGGCGATTTCGCGGGAGAAGGCTTGGTATACTGTGATCGTGGATTGGGTGGATTGTGCACGGATCGCTCGGAATGGTGGGGGGTTTGGCTTGTTCGTAGCCATTGTGTCTTTATTTACGCGTCGTGGTGGACGATATTTGCGATGTTCGTTTGTGGGAGACAACTGAGAATGATTAGTATCAGATAGCCTTGTCGACTTCACTTGGTGCACGCAATCTACGAGGCCTCATTTGTCTTGGATGATCAGCACATATTTTACAAAAGAACGGGAAAGCGGTTTTGAGGGAAATGAGTCAATTGATTAATATCTGTGGGGCAGAAGGTTGACTCATGCTAAGGATAACTCGTATTCAACCTGCCTTAGTGGGAGGGCCTCAGTCTCATCCAGTGGAAGTTGTAGTTGAAAGAACAAAGTAACACAAGTAAACCAGAACATAATAATGATCTAACTAGTCAATCCAGTACCTATCATTCTTTCCCCAGCAAGGGATCTAACCGGTACTAGATAAAAGAAGTATGGCTGTTACATTAACCAACAAATAGCCCGCGTTCGCCCTTTAGACCAAAACAACTCAGCACACCATCATCGTTATAAACTGTCTTAACTACAGGCCTGATGTTAGTAGGGGTACATACAGCCAGGATTCCAGAAAACCTACGGAGATCAAGAGGGGCATAATCCACGACATCTAAATATTTCACAAATTCATTAATACCGGAAGAAATATTTATCAAGAGAGGGGGAAACTCACTCTGGCTGCCACAAAGACACTTCATATTTGACCCCCATGGAGTATTCGGTTCATTGGCGTGGATACCGCACCCATGGCAATACGCTGAAATTCCTCGTCCCCTTATGAATGGTTATTTAAAAGACTCACAAAGCTGTTACTTATAAAGCTTTCCACATACTCTTTTTCAGGCCGGATGTGCTCATTGTCCCAGCTAAAACACCGATCCAAATCCAAATGGCTTAAGGACTCGCTTCCATCACGTTTATAGCAATGGCCGGATAGCCAGACTTTCTCGCCTGCTGAGAGCTGTACCAAACTGGTACCAAAGCAAGAATCGTTCAATCCACCCTCTGGGTGCTCCTCACCGGCAGCCAAAACTGTCAGGGGCAAGAAAATAAGAGGTAGGAATAAATGCATAGTTCCGCTGATCAAGGTAGACTGATGGGTACTTTGTAAGGAGTTGTAAGAGGTGTCTACTCCAGGCGGTCCTCTTGTGGCCTATTTAACTTATTCTCCGTAGATCACTGCCAAAGCCCTCATTTTGCCCGGTCAAGGAATGAATTCTTTCTACTGAACTCTACATTTCTCATCAGAGGAGTGTTCTCCTTGAGTCTGGCCCGTGAGCTCTGTCATCGAGGACGGCCCAGGGCGGGCGCTTTGTTCTGGTCGGGCAAGCTGGGCAAACGCCCCGGCTTTCACGGTCACATAAAGGGGATGTCAAAGTTGCTGGCATTCAATTATACACGGCAACGTTCGCATCAAAAGACTCTTTGTCTGGGCAATTTTGGAATACGCTAAGATGCCACTATACTATCTCTTTTACGTTCCTGCATATCTATTTTAAGGAAAACAACTAGAGCGGCCCTGTCTCTTGGCATATTCGCTGCTTCCCAAACTACCGGGCAGATGCCCTATCTTAAGTCGGACTCCAAGAATTCAACATGCAGCTTGACGATATACATGGGGTGACTCTATGGAACACAAGTCATAATCCTGCAGTTGCTATTACATATGGTTATAATGCCTGATTCATTCGCCTGTTCTAAATCTCTATTCATAATACAAAAGTATTCCACACCTGTATGAAAATTTAGACTGAGATCCTTCGATGCCCAATATCTCACCCAAAATACACCCAACTGGAGGCGCACAATATAGAAATTCGAACTGTTCACTGGCCTGGGCATTGCAGAGGTTTTTCTGAACAAACACAGACACGGAATGATCCTAATTTACACGGCAGAGAGGCCGCCATGCCTGGGAGGCCACATACAGATGTTCTGGCCCCACAACAACAGTTATAGTTGCCAGTAGCATAGCGAACACCGGAACTTGCCGCGTAAGTCGCAGGACGCCAATTCACCATTGGGTCCCATATCACCCGGGTGGTCTTGTTAAAGCACGTAAGAGTGTCTACTGTCCCAAAGCAATTTAAATCAACGCCGGCCCAGTACGTAGTAGTAGTAGAAGGACATGTCGAACCGGTTGTACAATAACCGGTTGCATACGTCTCTGTCAACAATTCCGTAGGGCTGCGGCTTTTATCGGTAAGGCAAGTTCTCCCATTGCATGCGGTGTCGTCGTGGCAGGGCACAACACATTGCATCCGCGTTTCCGTCATGGTCTTTCCGACGCCACCTGGTTTCGTGGGGTCCACTTTGGCCATACATACAGGGACTTCCCGGCATATTGAGGCAAATCCAGATTGGCAGTCACTGTTGCTCCGGCACAGAGTTACCTCAGCTGTAATCCCCGTGGTACCACCGTCCAGGATAAAGTTGGATTTGTCTTGTATGCTTGAGGAATGTCCGCCTGACGGAGAGTCCGCCAGTTTGGATAGAGTACTGCTCGCATTGTACGGCTTACCTAGCGCTGAAACATGAGTCAGCTGGGTATGATCCGTCCTTGAGCCATTGGCACAAAGTGCGGGATTCTGCCATATTGCGTTTGCAGCATACTTCCAGAGATTGGTATAGTTGTACCAAGACTTGGGAACGAGGAATATTCTGCAGTCAGCAGGCTCGTAGAGAAATTGTAAGGGAGTGGCGGAGATGTCAGTGTGTCGGACCTGGTCTCGGAGATTGACTGTAGCGGTAGTAATGAAGAACTCAGGCATGACGTTGGGCAAATCCACATGCGTCGATTTGTCGATGTCTCGCGCCAGTTCAATGTCTCGATGCATATTCTCAGCTTTGTAAAAGGTTGCCCCGCGGGTTCCGCTCGGTGCCTGCATCGGTCCATAGCTGGGTTGCCCTCCGATTACAACGGTTTGCACTCCCGCTTCGTGATGCATCAGTTCCATGAAAAGTGCACATGCTGATGAGCAAAGTCCGTCGCTCAGAATAATGATGTCCTCCGGTCTATACGGTTGACCGTTATCAACCTCGTCGAATACAATTCCGGCTGCCTCCATGGTAAATAGGATGCTTGATAAATTGTATTGCTCCTAAGGATCAACATTCCCTCCGTCAGCACCGTGTATTCCATCGAAGAATGGGTCAAAAGGAAGGGTGGTACTTGCCTTCTTCGTAAAGCCATCACCACGATAATGGTCTGTTGGTCCGACAAAATCATCCCACGAGGTGAAGTTTCTTCCAGTGTCTTGGTCCAGTCGGCCAGTCACCACCCACTCGTTGGTTATTAACTTGTCATACTCCGAATGGTCCATGGTGAGGTTTTGCCAGTAGGCTGTTAGGACGGAACCCAGGGCGTTTGCCATTGGGTGAACACGGCGGCGACTACTTGCCCACGGCTTAATGGAAGGGAAAAACTATATGGAAACGTTGGTCAGTTAAGAACGGAGACACAACAAAAGCCGAGCGAGTTGCAGCGTTAACTCACTATCTTAAAAACCTCAAGTGCTAGCAGAGGGCTTCCACCCGAGTTCTGCTGTACATCAATAACTACTTTCTTAAGGCCTGCGATGGTACTGCGCGCGAGGAATTCCTTGACGGTGTTGCTGAACAATTGGGGCGCATTGCTGTCGAAATGTGGGATGCTGAGGACTGCTAAGGAAGAATCATTCAAGAAGTAACCTCTTAGAAGCGCTCCCCCATCGCTAGTGACATCAGCCGTTGAGGGGTATGCTGGGTTTTCAAATGGTGCTAAGATAGGTGCTGCTCGGTTGGAGATAGTTGTCGTGTTTGCCTCCAAGCTTTCATCATATGATGCTGGATAGTGGCCTAAGACCAAAAATTTATAGAAGTCATCCACCGTCTGCAGCGGTCCATGACCGCCATGGCAGCAGAATAAAGCCTTCCAAGGAAGGGGACCGAGCGTTGTATCGTTCTCGAATGTGAATGTAATGAAGTCTCCTGGGTAGGTGGCAGCTCCGTGGAAGGCCTCCCGCTTTCCTTGGATCTCTAATGCCGCACTTCGCATCAACATATTCCAATCTGCATGAGGCTCAAGCTTTCCGAGGGAGTTGACAGCAGCAAATTGCGTCAGGTACTCAACGACATCCTGGCCGTTGATGGTTCTGATAGCCGACGGCTGCCAAGGAAGGTATCTCGTTTCGTTAGCGATTAAATCATCTGGAAGATGATAATGTCAGCGACTGCAATCTTGAACTTCCCTATGTACCTACTTGAGATGTAGACCTTGGGCAGCTCTATCCCGTCCGATGAGACAGACACAATACTGTAAGGGGCTGCATATTTAAATCGCGAAAGTGCGCCGCCGACGAGTTCAAGATGATCATCATGGGCAGCATGGATCAAGTGGCTCAGAGCTGCCTCAAAGGCATATTCATTGCGGAAGACGTTATTGTCGATATCGCGTTGGAGCTGAGACAACTCGGCCACGAGGTCAACGGCCGGCTGTTGGTAGCTCTGGGGGGGATCGGCCAAATAGGCGAGAGTGCTGTGGAACTGTATCATGTCGTTAAGGTATTGAACAAGTTGACTGGCAATATCTGCGCGGAACGGAAGGCTCGTCAGGCATTTGTAGGCTTGGCTCGCGTCGAATATAGAAACTTCTAAGTAATTGCTCATAATCAACACCCAGAGCTATAATTCCCTTTGCTTTGCTCATTACATACCCTCGCTATTGATGATTTCATCGCAACTGGTTGGATTGGGAGTCAAAGCACTCGTTGAAGATGTCGGCAGCTGCTGCGATGTCACCGCGAGCACCTGCATCAGCATGAGCACAAGTATGCCAATGATCTGCCGCATCATGGATCTTGATTGAAGATGTATTGTTGTCGTTCTGGAAATATATACATGATTTTCTACCCATCGTCTCATTTTCAATCTTTATACCTTGTCATGAGGCGGTAGATGCTTTCGCACCCTCAGAGAGTTCCCCCTCAGACGCTCGGAGCAGTTCCTCTTGATACAACTTTCCACGAGGTTTCAGTTCTTAGATCAACCAATCTGCACCGTTCATTGGTTTGTAACTTTTCTTTCTCAAGCCTTGGCAGGTCCCAAGAAGCCCCGGAGGACGGGATTATAGATTCCCGTTTGGCAGAGCAGCGGACACTCAGCCTCGCGTGTTGAGTCCGCCACAGCCAAACATCCTGGTTTCAACCAAGACAAGTCCCGATATTGAAACCGGACCAACAGCATGACGCCTAATAATAAATACTGAACACACATTACCCATACGTTACCCAAGGGTGCTTTCAGCCTTGCTTTACTGGAGACATTTACACACATATGAAACCCAAAAGGAAACCATGCTGAATAAGGACTCAGCACAGTACCTTGCCTTCATCCGGTCTCATTCTGCCACAGCCTGTTCATCCTGATAATTTCCGATCCTTGCTGCGTAAGGCTGGCCATCTGACTGTACGTGCATACAGCACGAACTCTGAGTAGCTCGGGAGTGCTCTTTCCTCCCTCACAATCTCCTAGAAGGTTCTCTATTGCTGGTAGCCCCTGAAAAACGGCCACTCGTTCCTAGGGCTTACTTGTCTCATATCGCATAAGTGGCGGTCAGGCGTTGCATCACCCATTTTCCTTCGTCCTCCCTCTCTTTTCTAGACTTTTCTCCCATTCTCTCACACTATTCCACATTCACTTTGACTCTTTCCCATAGTAAACAACACGGTAACCGCAGTATGGACGACTCGGACCGCATTCGTCTCACTCCTGACGCCTACACAGTTGGTTGGGTTTGTGTTCTGGACTCCGAGCAAGATGCCGCCAGGGCTCTCCTAGACGAAGAGCATGCCCGCCTACTTACCCCCCACGACGAGACTGCATACATTGTCGGCCGCATGGGGAAACACAACGTCGTCATTGCTAGACCTATTGGCCAAGGGAAAGCCAATGCTGCTGACGTTGCGGTGAACATGACTCGCTCATTCCCTCAGATCCGGTTTGGATTGATGGTAGGTGTTGGTGGGGGCGCTACAACCTCGCCCGGCCCCTACGGTGGAACTAGAGATATTTGGCTCGGGGATGTTGTTGTCAGCAAGCCTCAGGGAAAACATGGTACGTTGACGATAAAGAACCCCAGACTCCCTCAGACTCGGCTGCATAGCTGTCACTGAGCACGTTATCAGACCATACTTGGCTAATATGTGGATGAATGTGGTTTAGGTGGCATTGTGCAGTACGATACGGGCAAAAGGTACCCTGAGGGGTATAGAATTATATCACATTTGAACAAACCAAAATCGGCTTTGATCGCGGCGGCAAATATGCTCCGATCGAACCACAATTGCAACGGAGGGGACATGAAAAAGTATGTACAAGATGCGATCTCGAGGCTCCAGGGCTGGGGGTTGGAGTATTTCTACTTCCCGGGTCGCGAGCACGACCTGCTGTTCCGACCGGAGTATCCCCATCCTGACGAAGGCGAGGACTGCAGCACCTGTGATCGAACACAAATAGTGGATCGGGCCCCACGACCGGGAGATGATGCCTCCGTCCATTATGGGCTCATTGCATCTGCCGACCTCACTATGAAAGACCCGAAATTTCGGGATGATCTTCGCAAGTCCGAAAAGGTGCTGTGTTTCGAGAAGGAAGCGGCGGGCCTGATGGATCGCTTCCCATGTATTGCCATCCGGGGCATCTCGGACTATGCGGACACTCATAAGTGCAAGAAGTGGCAGCCGTATGCTTCTGTAACTTCTGCGGCTTATGCAAAGGATCTGCTGGCAATGATTCAGCCCCAGACAATTGCCGACGAGACAGCGGCGGCGAAAGTTCTCGAAAAATGTATGTAGTGTCTCAATGAGAAAAGGAAGGGACAGATTTCCCACCTGATAGGAATTGCAAGCAGGCTGTACTAACAACGGATCTTGAATTATAGTCACACATGATTTCAATGAAGTAAAGGAAAAGTTTGATAAGATGCACACGGCGATAGACACCAAATATCGCCATAAAATTCTGGATTGGCTCTCTGCATTGGATTTTAAATCCGAACAGGAAGATCTGTTTGACAAATCCGTGCCCACGGGAAGGTGGCTGCTTGAATCCGATGTATTCAGACGCTGGCTCGAAGGGAGTCGCTGGCAACTTCGATGTTACGGCGAGGCTGGCACAGGCAAGGTACGTCCTGCTGGACGATATTCCTTCGATATGTAGTGGTCGCTTTTACTAATTCAATTTCATCGACCAGACCAATCTCTGTGCGATAGTGGTTCAGCACCTCCAAGAGACTTTTGGTTTACAAAGACCAGTCATCTACCTATACCTAAGTGATGATGAGCAGAAACGAGTCAAGCAAACACCAGATAGCCTTCTAGGGAGCATGCTAAAGCAGCTACTCTTATACAATCCCAACGTCGATATACCACCGAAGCTCATAGAGGCATACCAGGGTCGTGGAAATGGAGCGGGCTCGACTAGAGAAATTATAAAGCAGACGTTTCAGGACTTAGTGGCCAAACAGGATCGCGCATATCTCATAATCGACGGTTTGGATCAATGCTCCCCCGAGGGCCTGGAGCTTATCAAGGAGTATGCCCTGGGGCTGGTTCAGGATGGTTTTCCAGTGAGCCTTCTCACGACCTCACTGGGATACCGGGAAGTTATAAGAAAAATTTATTGCAACCACTGCGGCCGACAAAACCTTCAGATGTATGTTCATTGTGATTGCGATGATGGACTGTTCGACTTGTGCCTGGACTGCAAAGAACAAGGAATCGCCTGTCCCGAGAACCACGATGGCGAGGAGCCATATGACACGGTGCGAATTGAAGTACGCGCTCAACATGACGAGCTCGTAGCGTATTGTCATGAAATGATCAGTCGGGCTTTGAAAACGGGCCACGATCGGCGGGATGAGCGTGTGCATGCGTCGCCGAAATATAATCCCCGGCCTGTTGCGCGATACCTACGCGATAAGCCCGGCCTAGTTCCTCGCATTTCTCGAGAGATTGCAGAAAAGGCACAATGCAGTTTTATCATTGCACATGTATGGCTACAGAATCTGTTAGAGAGAGACAAGGAGCCAGAGAGTGACCAAGAGATACTTCGCTTGCTGGACAAAATACCAGAGGACACTTTGGCCGCGTACTTGGATGAGCGGCTTGCGAAGCTCAAAAGGTACAAGAAAGCGAACGAGCTACGCGTAGCATTCACGACATTCACCTTGGTTATGTCGGCTTGTCAGCCCCTTACCATATTGCAATTACAGCATGCGTTAGCCCTCAAGAGTCCGTCAGGCCAAGTCGTAAAGTCAAACCTAACCGACAGGGTTTTCATTTTGAAGTCAGCAAACGGGTTGATTACCATAGAGATTGGTGACAAGTCCCACTCTTTCGTTCGGTTTTTCCACGGTACACTGCCAACTATGCTTGCCAGAAGTGACCATCATCCACCTTTTAAACGTGCACAGTACAAGATGGCGAAAGTTTGCCTGAAATACTTACAGGATGAGCAGTCTTTGAAACATTATGAGAATATCGCGGCATTTCCTTTTCTGTCCTACGCGTTACAATTTTGGGGAGACCACGTTCGCAAAGCGAATGATCTACGGATTGAAAAGGCAGCAGTTCAGCTCCTCAAAGATCCTGTTCATTTTGCACGACTCACACGAGAAGCCGCGAAGTGTGGTCCAAAGGAATTTGAGGGGTGGATTCATGAAGCTATGGACGCTCTTCACCTTTGTGCTTGGTTCGGTTTGACCAATATAGTCAGTCTCCTGATCTCTGAAAACCATGATGTCAGCGTACGTGATCATAAATACGGCCGTACCCCATTACGATACGCTTGCATCAATGGCCATGTCGAGACGGTGGAAGAGCTATTGAAGCACAACACTCCAGTGGAGGAGGAGGCAGTAATCGACGCCATGTGTGGGTTGATTTGTGTGGGACATCTCCAGTGCAAACAGGAAGAACGGCAGAAGGTTGTTAAAAGCCTCCTGCGGACAGGCAAGATTAACACCAATGCCAGATTGGGCGCCAAGAGCCGAACGGCCCTCATGCTTGCGGTGGGACACGGCCATTATGACTTCATTGAGGAGTTCCTAGGCCAAAAGTCAATCGACATTGATGCTCAGGACTCGAATGGCTATACTGCATTATCGTTTGCGATCTATGCAGAGGAAGGCTTGCTTATGGACAGGTTCGATACAGTGGCAGACCATGTATACATTCAACGTTGCGAACTTATCAACGAAATCCGCTACGAGGGACACAAGTGCCCGGGCCTTGTCAAATTATTATTACAACAGGGTGCTAATCCGAACGTGAGAGACAAGGCCAGCAACTCGAGCCTCATATTGGCCATCAGGCTAGGCGCTCTGGGTATCGTTGAAACCCTACTTAAGTGCGAGCGGTTAGAACTGCAATCTGAGAAGGAGCTTATTCACACCGCGAGCGCAATGGGATACCCAGAGATTATCCGCTTACTCCATTCGGCCCTTTCGCAAAGTAACAAAATCCATGTCTATAACATAAATACCCAGGACGAACGGGGACTGACGCCTCTACATTATGCTAGCCTTTCAAAAAGCGCACGCGCGGGTGAAGTGACGGAGGTGCTGCTCGAGCTGGGCGCAGATCCCAACCTTACAGATGCTAGGGGCTGCACGCCTTATATGATGGCTTCTCTGCTTCAACAGACGCCAGTCATAGAGGTGCTACAGAGCAAAGCTACATCACTCAATGGCGAAATAAGCAGCATGCAGGATCTTCCTGCTTTGACCCTCGCTCAACATGGTCGCTGGGCATTGCTTCAAGAAGTGATTATTACCGGAAGGACTGACCTCACATACAAATGCATGTTGACTGGTGATACCCTGCTACACATGGCAACGGCAGCCGATGAAACTGCTATCCTGCGCTTACTTCTCACCGAAGGCAACTTGCGACCAGACAGCGCAGTCAACGAGCAAGGGCATACACCACTGCATCTGGCCAGCAGTGTGGAAATCGCCAAGTTATTGGTCGAGCACGGCTGCGATATTGGCTCAATGGATCTCAATGATAATACACCGTTGGACATTGCGAGTCGAGAGCCTGAAACCCGTGATGTCGCTGATTACCTTGAAAATGTTCTAAGGATGTCCAGGAAAAAGCACCGTATGGAGATATGGGAGCAAAAGACTAAAGGTGAGAGTGCGGATCTCAGTGTGGCTGTTCATGATCGTGCTTTGACTTCGAGCAACTCTCCAGCGTGGGTAGGGCGACTGAGGCGTTGTATATTCCACCTACATTTCTGGACTCTTCTTTTACTTGCAATGTATGTAGTAACACTTAGTGCTTAGAATTGTCTCCCTATTACAATAAAAACTGGTTTTTCTTTGAAACCCTTAACGCCCCCTTACCGATCTTTTGTTGTATGATAGGAATGAACTGTTCCACAACGCTTGCAACGGCACAGTAAAAAAGATAGTAAGATATAGTCCTCTTTCCCAATCAACTAGCGTTGTAGGTATCTGTCACCGGTATTATTTTTTGTTGGTTTAGTTGGCAGTCCTGACATGAGTGAGGTGAACTATCCCCATCCGAAGAGTATTTGCTTATGTGTCTTAATATCAAGGCCCCGATCACCTTCAAACCCCCGGTGTCCTTGTTGGATATGGCGTTCGATTGTTATGGAACATACCTTGTAAGCGAAGGTGGCCCGGTTTCGGCTCGGGGGAAAGATCTCTCTCTGTTCTTTTCTTTTTTCTTTTCTCCTTTTCTTTTTTCTTTTTCTTTTTCCTTTTTTCCCCCTTTTTTGCTGGCCGGGTTATCTTGTGATCCGCTCCTGGGGCGCCGTTGATCAAACATGACCTGAACACAGTCACACAGCCTGATATGCCGTGGCCTACAAAGGTCTGCCAACTACAGCAATGGGATTTGATATAATAGCTCTGCCAAGTTTATTGGTTATGATGGTTTCGTTCATAGTGGCAAATCCAAAGCTGATTCGATGTATCTTTGTTTTAGACGGAGAGCGCAGACGGCGTTGCTAGTGCCTGTACTAAGTACATGATGGTACCATGGACGAGGCGAGCAATACTAGATAGCTCTATTACAGCAGCAAACAAACTATGTAGAGGCCATTGTTGAAAATATAAACATTATCTCCCGCGAGGGTAGTCTGCCTGGCCGTCAGAGGAGACTTCAACGGAATAGAGAAACAGGTCGTACATAATTCATACCCAGAGGTCAGAGTCTCCAGTAAAAATGAGCTCACTAGTGTGCCAAGTTTCTGAAGTACATGAGCTCCTGCACGGGCATCTTAGTCCTGACTTCTTATTCGTCACTGTCGTTCAGAATACGAGAAGGGGTTGTTCAGCTACGAGAGGCGGAGTAAAGTATTTTGTTCCCCCAGACCAGCTGACGGCCTATTGGTTGCAGGATATGTTCCATCACAGCCGAACATCATATTACTTAGGACTATCAGGGGTTTGAAGATGTTTTGAGTTTTTCAATAACACGATAGAGCTTTTCGTTGAAGGCCTTAGGAATATGGCTCGGTTGGAATCTAACCCGGATGCCGTCAATTTTATTACCGCTTCACTGACCGCCTTGGTTTCTTCTTCTGTTTACTCCGTAGTCCGAGCACCTGACTTAAGGTAAGTTCTACGGTTAAGCGATGATACCATAGGCGCAGAAGTAATCCAAGGACATTATTGGCCGCTTGGCCGCTTACTAATTTAGATAGTAATTGAAGGTCATGTGATTAGATCGCTGCGCACGTCTTTCGCAGGTCCAACCTGGCACTAACTAGTAGTAAGCTTGGCGATAAAGTGATAAGAGTCGTGATATGGATCTCAACATCCACCAACATATCACTTCAAATAACCGTGGGGTTTTACGTCTGATGTGGGTTCTTGATACATATGACTGGCTCTAGATGCTTCCATTCTTGACTTAGTAGTTGATAAGCGATACCAGGTCTGTAGTCTATTTGTGGGGCTTCAGTCGCATTGTAGGAGAAATGTTAGTGGAAGATATATATCTGCACGAAGTACAGAGTATGCTGACCGTAGTGGAATTGAGTGGAACTATCACAAATGTTATTTTACTAAGCCAGACAAGCCTAATAGATACAGACGTAGCGGACATCGAAGGGTTACATGCTCATTCTGCAAAAGAGAACATTAGGATTAGAATGGAACCCTCATGACCTGATGACGATTACAGTATCTGCGCAAACACTTGCATCATTCAGACATGTCCTCTGTACAGATTACACATTACACATTGGATACTAAGGACATACTGTTTATCAAATGAGTGTCTAAAGACAAAAACTATTATTCATTTCAACTTATATGACCATGTCGACCGCAACTAAAATCTAAGTGCTCCTAATCCGATGAATATCGGCATACCGAGACTCGGCCCGATGGGAACTGGAGATCATAGCATAAACCACCACGAGACAAAAGAGGTCTTATGCTAAGAACATAAACAGGTGAAATTGAGCATCTCTTCCGAGCAACCGAGTGAACCAATTGCCATTCCCAGTCAGAATCGATGCCGTAACAGCAAGAAGAACCGAACACCACAGAACCCGCCAAGCCATGAATAAGTGGAGCCTTGAAAACTCTTCAACACCCCCCATTGGCGAACTGGGGACAAGCTCACAGGCAAACAAGCCAAACACACATGACCTCGCTTCCCACTAGCGCCCGCACTAGCGCCAGTCATCCAGCATAAATACCGGCGAGGCCTCATTCATTTCGAAAATTAAGCGACTCTACGTAAGTTCCTCCCCTCCCTACATTTGGGAATCCCAGAACAAAGCAATGAGCCAAACAAAGAATGATTGCTAACCTGCTTGCCTACAGTTCAAAGAATCACTTTAGAGTAGACGTCCCACCTCTGAACTCTTCTAAAGAGCTACAGAATCTCCACCCTTGCTGATGACTTCTATGTCCTCAATGCCCTAAAGTGAAGCCGTGTTTACTCCCGCCTCGACGGTTGGTATCTGCGAACGACTCGCTTCGGTGAGCTTGTTCGAGTGCCTCTCGTCCAGGGAGTGGTGATGATCTTTACCTTGTCTCGATGTCTTGATTTCGGTCGGTCGGACTTGGTGGGTGTTGAGGAGGTCTGAAAGGTGTTTTGTTCCCGTTTTCTTTTTTCACTTTAATGCTAGTGATGAGATGATTGGGGCCTGGAGTTTGGTTATGATACCCATTTTTACTCAAATGAAAGTATATTTGCTCTGAACTTATTCTTGATTGTAATGATTCACCTAGACTACGTACTCGCGACAGCTTTGGACACCCGTGTAGTGATGCACTTGACTGGTAAAACTTCGACAATACTCCGTAAGCATTTGCGCAAATTCAAGCCTCCCTTCCTGGGTGCCACATGTCGCGTGAATAATTTTAAGGTCTATCATAACGTCTCATTATTCCTCTAAGGGTATCTATGGTTCTTTCAACATCACAGTTCATGAATATTACTTGGCGTCCTTGGAAGTTCCGTCGGGCGCATTCGCATTTGCGTTACGTCCACCGCTTCCCTTAGCACCACCACCACCACCACCACCGCCTTTCTTCGATCGCCCGCCGCGTCCACGCGACGATCCCGAGCCACCCTCATTTGATTTACCCCCACGACCACCGTTGGCATTGGTATTGTTGTTGCTGTTGTTGTTGTTGCTACTGGCGTTGGTAGGCTGAGGCTCATTGCGATTCTTGCCACGACCCTTCTCTCCACCAGGGTTAATCTTGCGTTCCAGCACCACAACTTGACTTTGGGCGACCGACACAGGGCTGGCGGCGATCGCCTTTTGTAGTCCGTCCGGCTCTGCGAAATCAATATATCCAAAGCCCTTCTTCTTATCAATCTCCACCTTCACGACCTTGCCGAACGTCTTAAATGCCGCTTCTAATAATGGCTCCGTCACCCCCTGTGAGGGATTGGCATGCTTGAGGAAAGCTTGTGTCGCTGTGGAGGCTGCGGGCGGTGCCTGTTTCCCTTTCGATTTCGATGATTTACCTGAGGTGGGCGTAGTGCTAGCGGGAGGTGTGTTCGCTTCGGACTGGGATGTCGGCTCATTGGGCTGTGGCACATTTCCCTTGACCTTGGCGTTCTGTGACGAGGCGCCTCCTCTCGATGATTTCGGAGGGGTCTCCTTCTTGCCCGACTCGGAACTCGTCGCCTCAGCTTTGGATGCGTCCGTCTCCGTTGAGCCGCTCTTGCCCCCTTTGCGACGACTGCCAGCTGGTGCCAGGCCCAAGTCTCGCTGGAGGATCTTGGCTGCGGCCGCAACGCTTCCTCGTTCCCGTCTGCGCTCCGTGGTTGGGGTAGACTGACCGGGGTCCTTGGCCGAGTTCTGTGCCGCGGAGGCCTTCGCGGCTTGTTTGGCGACATTGGCAGCCTGTTTGTTCGCTACCCTCACAGCTTCCTTGGTGGCTTTATCCGCCTTGGCTTTCTTTTCATTTTTCTCTGGGGCCTGCGCCGTTTCCTTATCGGGCCGTTGTAGAAGTTTCTTTGCTTGGACCTTTTCCGCCTTGGTCTCCTTATCGGCTTTGGCGTGCTTCGAGGATTTATTGGAACTATCTTTAGCTTTGTTCGCTTTCTTCTCTTTGATATATTGCACTAAGGGTGTGGTGGTCACAGTCTCCTTCTTCTCCTCCGCATCAGTGGCATTCTCGACCGTAGGCGGCTTGGTGATCGGTTGTGTAAGACTTTCGAGGAAGGCAATGAAATCAGGGTCCTGGTCAATAGTCCCTTGGCGAGCATCTTTCCGTACACGGCTCCCGGGAATTTTCGCATATGGTGCATATTCAACGGAGGGGGGGCCCAACAGAATGGGATCGTTGAAGGTGTTTCGAGCGTCTGTGAAAGACACCTGACGAACTTTATTCGAGAGTGGGATAATATGGTCGCTGGACACAACGTGAACGTAGGCACGCGAGGGTCGTGACGGCTTCGCCGGGCTGTTTCCTGAATTAGCACTCGACAAGCTACATCGCAAGTAAAATTAGCCGGGCACTCACTCCTTAGAAACCTTGCCCGGCTTATATTGAAACCAATCGATCTTTCCCGCTCCAAGTTTCCATTCAGGGCCTACAGCAGTCTCAAATTCTGTCTGTGTTAATCCCGGAGGCAGTCTCCGCACTAGGAGCTTGAGCCGTGGTGCAGCTGGTTTGGGTGCTTTCTTGGGAGTGGGAGCGGCGGCAGCGTTGGCGGTATTCTTCTGTGTCGCTGCGATAGGGATTTGGAGAACACCCCCCGTTGATTTCCCAGCTGCAGTCTGCGTCATGGCGTAGAGCGTCTCAAAGATCTACACTCCAAGGAGTGAGATTGCGGGGGAGGGGTTCTCGAAAAGGGATGGAAGACGGAGTTGGCGAACGGGACTGTGGGAGAGTTAAGAGAAGGATAAGAGGAGTGGAACCTCCAAGATGGGAGTCGATATAGCGACTCTGGTGAAACAAATGAGTGACAGAATGGAATGGGGGAAGAGAGTGAAGAGCAAAAAGAATGATAACGCGGCTACGGGACACCAGAGGGGCCAATCACGCGATCTCGAGATACCCAACAACCACGTGTGGGGAAAAGCGTCACTTGATCTTGATTAATGATTCAATCCAACCTTTTGCGACGTTCTAGATATTCGTCCCCGGTGCACATAGACGGCCCTCGCTCAATAATTCCTTCCCCCTCCCTTTGACCGTCTTGACCCTGATTTTTATCCTCCTATCGAAGTACCCCTCAATTCTCCCCTTGGCGCTTTCGTCCACTTTCACCATGGTCGATAGTAAAGTTCCGCAGCCAGGACCGGCCAAATTAAAGCGCAATGCCGGTCCCGACGAATGGTTAGAGGCTGCGAAAGATTGCAAGTATCTTTCAGAGCAGCATATGAAACAACTATGTGAGATTGTGAAGGAGTACATGATGGAAGGTAAGCAACCTCCGTCGAATAAGATTTGTGCTTGATCCCCCGAGGCTCACTTGTGCGCGCGCTTAGAATCGAACGTACAACCGGTCTCGACGCCCGTCACAATCTGCGGAGATATCCATGGCCAATTCTACGATCTACTGGAGCTGTTCCGCGTCTCGGGCGGCATGCCAGACGAGTCTATGGTCGAACCCCCAAAAACATCACCGTCTGTGATCACCTCAGCTGATATCGAGCCTCCCTCGGAGATCACGGACCCCAAATTGCGGAAAAAGTTGAGAAACTCTGGATCACTTTCAGAAGGTGGCGACGAAACGAGCTCCCAAAGAGAACGCTCTTCAAGCGCCGGATCGAACGAGGTGACGCTAAATCGGAATTTTGTCTTCTTGGGTGATTATGTCGACCGAGGATACTTTAGTCTGGAGACTTTGACATTATTACTATGCTTGAAGGCCAAGTCAGTCATACTCATGCCCGGTCTTTTGTGGAACTGATACTAACGGATCCTTCGGCAGGTATCCGGATCGAGTAACGCTGGTGCGCGGGAATCACGAGTCCCGACAGATCACGCAAGTCTACGGCTTCTACGAAGAGTGTTTTCAGAAGTACGGCAATGCATCGGTCTGGAAAGCTTGCTGTCAGGTCTTTGACTTCATGACACTTGGGGCCATCATCGATGGCAGGGTGCTCTGTGTACATGGTGGCCTAAGCCCCGAGATCAGGACCTTGGACCAAGTTCGTGTGGTGGCAAGAGCCCAAGAAATTCCGCATGAGGGTGCTTTCTGCGACCTGGTCTGGTCCGACCCTGATGATGTAGAGACATGGGCTGTCAGCCCAAGAGGCGCTGGTACGTCATTTGCAATTCGTGAGACGCTGGTCCTTTGACTAATACCTATGTAGGTTGGCTGTTTGGAGATAAGGTGGCAGATGAGTTCTGTCACGTCAATGACCTGACACTAATCGCCCGTGCGCACCAACTGGTGAACGAGGGATACAAGTACCACTTTGCGAACCAAAATGTGGTAACGGTGTGGAGTGCGCCTAACTACTGCTACCGATGTGGCAACCTGGCATCGGTCTGTGAGATTGGTGATGATCTCAAACCGACGTTCAAGCTCTTTAGTGCTGTCAGCGATGACCAACGGCATGTGCCCACATCGCGGCCGGGCCGTAGCGAGTACTTCCTGTAAATTATTGCATGCTTTGATTTTTGTTCCACAGTTTTCTTTTTGGGCATACGGAAGGGCATACTGTGACATGGTGAATATTCGATTTACACCCGGCGCTGGCGTTCGGAGAAACCGTTCATGTGATATGCTGCAGAGAGTGACGGATGATAGGCACGTTATATAACGATATTAGAGCACAAATAACGATGGTCATGCTTGGAAGCTAGAACGCATGTTGGATGTTTCGTGAAGTATGAAGTCGGCAAGTGGTGATGACGAGTTAAGGGCTACGCCTAGCGGGAACCCATCCTACAGTAAGCGAAACCCGCTAATTTGTCCGTATACTCATTCCCAGGGAATGTCGTCCATATGATGGGCTGATATGTATCTTTCCCCACAGTTGGGGTGGACATGGTGGAGGAAGACCCTGACCCGAGGGCCGTAATGATTTGCCGTGCGGATGCCGACCCCGGAATCCATCCCGTGGATACCCCGGGATGCATTCCGGAGCCCCAGATTTAAGAAGCAGATGACTGCACATGCCAGAGAAACGGAAAGTTCCTCAATTATTTAAATTATTACCCCCTATTCTCACTATAAAGCGCCGAAGGGTACGCACATACTCGCCGAGGCAGTCATGGTTGAGAAAGTTGACGTCCTTATCTGCGGAAGCGGATCCGCAGGCCTCTGCGCTGCTACATGGCTCGCCCGCTGTGGGATCCGCTGTAAGGTGCTTGAGCGCCGCGACGGGCCTATGACCATGGGGCAGGCGGATGGCGTTCAGTGCCGCACGGTGGAAATCTTTGAGAGCTTCGGAATTGGCGAAGAGTTGCTGCGCGAGTCCTACCATGTCCTGGAGGTCGTCTTCTGGGCTGCCGATGGTTCCGGCGATATCAAACGTACAGGTCGGACGGCAGATACACAGCCAGGGCTATCACATCAGCCGCATGTAATCTTGAACCAGGCCCGTATTAACGGGTTATTCATCGAGTCGATGCAGCGGTTCAATGACCAGATTATAGATTATGGGTTTGACATCAAGAACGTTGAGGTTGATAGCTCGCTCGTCAATGATCCCCAGTCGTATCCAGTGAAGGTGACGGCTGAGAAGGAAGGGAGAACTGAAATCTTCGAGGCGAAATACGCTCTTGTATGTTCAACTCATTTCTGAAAAGTGTTGTCGTCTTTCGTGTTCTAACGGAATATGCTATAGGCGTGTGATGGAGCACACAGTACTGTCCGTCGCTCACTGGGTTATAAGATGATTGGTGACAGCAGCGACGCAGTCTGGGGTGTTATGGATATGGTACCCCGGACGGACTTCCCAGATATTCGGAAGAAAACTACTATTCGCTCCAAGGCGGGTAACCTGTTGATCATTCCTCGTGAAGGCGACGCCCGCAATTTAACACGGTTTTACATTGAGCTGCCGGCAGGGACCAAGGCCAAAGAGGTCAAGCTGGAGGATCTACAACAATCTGCCAAGGCTATCCTCAGCCAGTACAGAATTGAGTTCGCCGAGACGGTGTGGTGGTCCGCCTACGCGATCGGTCAGCGCCATGCGGACTTCTTCCATAGGGATTATCGCGTCTTCCTGGCGGGTGATGCCTGCCATACCCATTCCCCCAAGGCCGGTCAGGGTATGAATGTAAGCTTGCAGGATGGATACAATATTGGCTGGAAGTTGGCCACTGTTTTGAAAGGATTAGCGCCTCCGTCCTTGTTAGAGACCTATGTCCTTGAGAGACAGAAGGTCGCTATCGACCTTATCAACTTCGACCGATATTTCTCGAAGCTCTTCTCGTCTGGTGGGCAGACATCCCCTGCCGAGTTCCAGGAAGGATTCATCAAATCCGGGAAATATACTGCTGGCTTGACGGCCAAGTACGATAGTTCTGCGATCACCTTTCACACCGAGGGTTCCGAACAACTTTCTACTAATATTGTGACTGGCATGAGGTTACCCAGTTCCCAAGTGGTGCGGTACTGCGACTCAAAGCCCGTGCAATTGATGACAGCCTTGAAGTCGGATAGCCGCTGGCGAGTCATGGCCTTTGTGGGCGACATTAGCAAGTCTGAGAATAAGTCCAAGTTGAACGCAGTAAGTTTGGGAGTATTCCATTCACCTTCCGTGCCCTCGCTAACATATACAGCTTGGAAACTACCTAAGCTCAGATGAGAGCCCATTGCACCGCTTCCGCCAGAAGGATGCCGACATAGACAGCGTGATTGAGCCTATCCTAGTGGGCTATGGAAAGCGACACAGTATCGAATTGGAAGAAATTCCAGAGGCTTTCCACCCAATTGCCGGAAAGAATCAAATCAAAGGTAAGAACTTTCCTCCCCCCTAAGTATGTGGCATAAAGCTCACTTAAGGAATAGATCTGCACAAAATCTACTTCGATGACGAAAGTTACAACAAAGGTCACGGCCGGGTATACGAGTACCTCGGTATCAGCCCCGAAAAAGGTGCAATTGTGATTGTCAGACCAGATCAATGTACGCTTTGCCTCCCATTCTATGTTTTGAACGACAATAATTAACCATCTTAGATGTCTCGGCCGTAATTGGACTAGACGATTACCGGCAGATAGGCCGCTTCTTTGAAGGGTTCTTGATTCCTCAAGGTGAATACGCCTCACCGGAGAGTAAATTATAAGGTATTGCCCTCATTGGATGCGCATACAATGTGATGAAACAAATTCAGATATGACGATCATGAACATAAACAATAAAGAGCTTTCTAAATACTTAAACACATGTATCCCACTCCCATTAATTCACCCACCGTAAGAGCAATAAGGCAAGACCTCCCGATAGACCATCCTCTCAGACCCAGTTACTCCCTTTCCGGAAGGGTCCCTCTTCAATAAGAATCTTTCAACCTGGGCACCCCAAGCCCCAAACAGCTCGCTCGCCGTCGCCGAGACTCAATCAATCGAGCATCACCCTGACTACTAACATCCTCTGCCGGAAATACATCCTTGTAATTCTGACTCGCGAGGAAGCAAGCCTGCATAAAAGCCCCCACGATAACTAGCACCACAATCAGTCCGATGCTGCAAATCCTGCCCGGTATTGAATCTACATCGTGCTATGATCTGGGAATCATATCTCGGGTCGGAACCCGTCCATTCGATGCCACAGTCCTTGTATGACGATATTGCCTGTTGGAAGTAATCCAGTCGGACTTCTTTGGGAAGAGACGCGTGTGTAGCGTGCCATTTGTCTTGTTGATGTTGGTGTATGAGTCATATCGTGCCCGGTTATATAGCTCTAGGTCTAGGGTGGAATACAGAGCTGGTTTAAGTGGTGGTGATAGTTCAGGTTGATCATTTATCTGAATGAGTGTTCTTGTTGGGATTGTACCGTAAGTACTGGAGTTTGAGATGCGCGAAATTTGCGAATAGCGTGTGGTGTAGTTCTTGTGAGTTGGGAGGTGCTGTAAAGGGAAGACTGTATGTGGCCAATATGTGGCCCTTTTGAGGTACATTGTAGTGTTGGTTCTACGTATGATAATGTGGGTATGTGCTGGGGATATAGAACTAGTTTCGTTCCGAAAAGCTGCAGAGCACCTTGGCTATAGGCATGCGGGTCCTGAGCCTGGAGTGGAATAAGATAGTGGAGGAGGGGAGTTTGTGTGTGTAGTATATTGGTCTGTGAATACTTTGATATAGCTAGCATGTGGAGCTGAGTAAAACTTGGGGATCCTAGAAGATCATATCGTCATCATGTTTTGGGAACCAGGGTGGCAGAATACAAAGTTTTCTGCATCATTATGTACAAGAGTGGAGAAGAAGTTGGAACTATCTAAATGCCCAAAATAAGCAAAAGAACTACTTACTGTGCAGGGAAGCAGAGTAGAGCTCCGTCTGTACTCATATCACCCTTGCATGAAGCTGAGAAGGTTTGAGAAGATTATCCATATTGCATTTCTATATGCGGCTTTAAGGGGCTTATAGAATGCCAACGCTACACCCCAAGTATTGCAAATTTTAAAATTTCAACAAATAGTTATTTTCTGAGTCTGAATTGTGCACAGATATGGCTCGGGCTTGTCCATGATTACTAGTGTAGTGTTGGCATTTCTCTTTTTAGTATTGGGCGGTTGGCACATGAGTGACTTTATACACACGTACTCGAGAAAAAAAAAGATTATCTACACTGAAATGAATGGAGACTAAAATAAGATCCAAAAGAAAGACAAGTCATCATCCATCGTGGCATGATCCGTCCTGCCAACCCGATGATTGCTGAGTAAATCGCCCCATAGTGAGTTCGCCCACAATGATGCCAGACAGTACTGCGCAAAATATGCCTATGTTGAAAGTCATGACTGCCAGCATTCTGACAAAAGTAATTAGTCTATGCTAACTTTGCATTAATGGCACCTCACTCACAAGACGTAGCCCAACAGCGCACGGATGCCTTCTAGTAGTGATCGTCCTCCGTCTCGCTGCCAACTCCATGGGCCACTTGGCGTCCATTTCCCAAAGAGTATCTTGAACCACCTCGGGACGCGTGACGATCTTGCACTACCGGCTACCAACTCGCTGCGCTCATCGTCATGCAAGGGTGGAGGAGAAGGAGGCGGTGGCGATGGTCTTTCAAATGGATCGTTCGTGTTGACTTGTATGTACCGCGGAAGAGGGCTCACTCGATCCTTGGGGATCTTTCTGTATCGATGTGCTGCAGGTGGTTGTCCCAAAATTGGCACGGGAAGTCCAGACGCGCGGGATGAGTTGATCCTATTCTCTAGTTGGAACTTGAGTGCTCCAAGGAAGCGGTTGAACCAGGCAAGCAGGAACAAAGATGCTAGGGTGAGGAGATACGTGGTCATGGAATTAGTCGTCCAGAAACTGAAGAATAAAGTTACGTTTGTCCCTGTTGTGAAGATAGCGGGCATCGACATGTCATGATGACTGTGACCATGGCCATGACCATCTGTCTCATTCTGCATGTTCATATCCATAGATCAGTGACCATAGGTAAAAGAATGTATAGTCTTAGGATTTCTGGACAAGCTGATGGAGGTCCAGTTTATATTATAGGTCGACTGGGGGGTTGCTCTCGCACTTGTCTCCTAGGGCTCATTTAGTGTCAAATGGTTTAATTGATATATTGCATGAGCACCACATGCGCCGAGACTATCTGAGATTTAACTGGATCCTATCTTCCTTATTGTACATGCAGCGATTTTCCCTTGTTTCCATGTCCTTTTTCACCGCCATGACATGGGTTTAATCAACTCCTTGCTGCAGAGGCTTTTACCCATCACGCAAAGTGTAATGACGACGGTATGCACATACCAAATCATCGCCAGAATTTAGAGATCTAAGTCAGGTTGAGCGTAAGACCCTGCAATAGTCTGCGTCATTATAGCACTGAGTTGAAAAGGCCTCATTTTCACTCATGTATTGCATGGCTTAGCCAGCATGCTGATCATCGTTGGTCATGAGTTATCAGCGCAAATGTGCTCATTGTCTCCACCAATTTCTAGACTTTTAATAGGTACAAATTCTTCGCCATTCCCATCAAAGGTACTGAGTATAGAGCCTTGTACACTTAATATATTGTATGCTTTTTTCCACATATTTTTTACAAACATTATCCATCATCCATTGAGCGCAGCGCATGTCGGTTCATATCATCTTCTCTATAATTCAATATAAACATGATCCCTAAAGCTAAGGCAGCGATACAGTCCATAATATGGAGCGATTTCTTCCTCTCAAATGCATATCTCAGTCAAATAACTCGACATCCCTCTCCCCGATTGCCGTGGGCATGGACGGCTACTGAAAAGCGACACCGGTATCTTATAACTTACTGCCCGACCAGACAGGACCTTTGCATCAGCTGTACTGACCTTTCAAAGGATTTCATTTTTCAAAGCCAACTAGTGCGGGTATGCAGGTTGTTTATCGCGGTGTCAAAGGCTTTTTCTTGCTCTTTGGCATCAAATGTTTCTTCGTGTGCTTTTCGTTGTGTATTTTATTCTTTTTTCGCCTAGTTTCATGACATTCGGTTACAAATACTAAGACCTAAATGAATACTACTCATGCTTTATAAGGCGCTTCGATACCCACAGTTCGTGTTTTGAATTTGTCCACTTGTCTCCCAAGATATTAAATATGACCCTTACAAGCCTGGACCTTTGAGCATAAGAACCATACGACTCGGTCGCTCACACCGTAGAATGACTTGATATGACTCCGGTAACGGCAATTTTTTTGATGTTGGGGAATCTAACTTCATACTGAGCAGGCGCCACAGAGGTTACGAGAAGAGATGACATTCGAAAGGGAAGATAGCAAAGAAGAATGAGCTGTTCGGTACAATCAAGCGTCTCAAGATATGCCAGCTATAAACGGTGAATATTGACTTGTTAGCGCAGAAATATGGTCTTGAATGTACATAGATATCGGAGAAAGCTAGTTATAATAGAGGATGAGTAGCCTGGCTATAAGACGAGGTGCGAGATTAAAGCTTCTCTTTCACGATCTCGCTGATATAACAGAGAACTTCCCAGTATTGGCTCACAATGCCACAGAAACAGTAGCACTTTGGCTTACAACACTTGTACCTGAAGATCATTCGTATACCCTGAGGACGACATGGTATGCTTGACTTTATGTATGGCCTCACTTATCTTGTCCGTTACTGGTAAATATGTACACCACGGTCCACAGGTGTAAATCAATATTCTAGAAAGCATCTGCTAAGACTCCATGATCATTGACATGAATTCCTGCCGAGTATACAGCAAGCATCATCGTGATTTATGAGTCACCAGATCTCCACACCGCAGCCTAAATCGACCACCCAGTCGAAATGAAATTTTTACGATTGATACCAACAGCCACGCACTAGACATATATACTATTGTCCTCAACCTACACAGCATATCTACTCTTTCTATCTGGACTGGTTATCTAACAGATTACTTAGATAACCTAGACTTCTCAGATTGCTCAGATTCTCAGATTCTCAGATTAGTTAGACTATAAACTAGATTTCTACCTTAGGCAATGATTCCTAAACCAGATTTCGATCCCTAATTCTAACCCTTTCCCGGCCTCAGTTTGGCGCAGGTTTCATACTCCGTAGGTCCCTGTACTGCCTACTGCCTACCTGCCTACCCTACCTGATCTATCTAAATTAGTCGTGGTTGCAGGTCTTACGCGGCTTAAATTGAGTAAGCAGTTTAAATAGATCAAATAAATTAGATACTAGATTGACAAAATTAAAATAATTGGAATTAAAGAGAAGCTATACAAGTAATAAGGATAACGTGCGTGTCCGCTTGAAAAACGCCAAGGTTTCAAATTTTTTTTTTCATTTTGACCGGGTTGATTTAGGCTGCCGTACTCCATAACCCTATGCATAAAAACACAATACATTTATTTCAACATCAACACCATTCTCCACCAAAATATTTATCTCCACAACTTGACATACATCAATTATCATTCCATTAAACAACCAAACCAAATAATAAAAGATCCCCCGAAGATGCATCAAAACCTCACTTTCACAATCCCACCCCACCTGAATGAGTACAACGTCCCCCTCTCCAGCTTCAAAGCCGCCAGGCCACAATGGACCAATTTCGTAGTCGGGGGACTTGTCTTTTCTCGTTTCTCACGTGATTCCCAAAACAAAACCAATGAGGAGGGTGAACCAAGAGTCCTTCTGCTTCAGCGTGCCCTGACCGATTCCCTCCCCGGTTACTGGGAGGGCCCTGGCGGGGGCTGTGAGGAGACGGATGAGACGATCCTGACGGCGGCTGCGCGTGAAGTCGTGGAGGAGAGTGGGTTGCATGTGTCGAGGATTGTGGATTTGATTGGGGTAGAAGAGTGGACGAAAGAGAAGAACGGGACGATGTTATTTGTGGCTAAGTTTTCGTTTCTGGTGGAGGTTCATGAGGCTCAAGGCGTCTTTGGGGAAATTGCTGGAACGGACGGGGAGAAGACGGTTGAGGTTGAGGGTGATACTGTGCAGCGGTGGGAGGATAGGGTCCGACTGGAGCCGAGTGAGCATTCGACATTTGAGTGGGCGACGGAAGAGCAAGTGAGACTGGGGTTGGAAGGGAAGGGGAAGTATAAGATTCTGGAGGACGAGGGCAGGAATCTTATGAAGGGATTTCGTATGGTGGCTCAGTGAGTTCTATCATGGATGGAGGCATCCAAGCTACAGTTTGAATAACATAGAGTGACGAGAAACGTTAATGAACTAAGCGCAATGCCAATGCTTTTTTTTTGGAGTATATGGATGCCATCTTAAGCAAGATTAGCCCAAAGACAATCATTGTAGTCAGTCGAGATCTATCGAAAAAGATGACTAAACTACAAGTGCTAATATCTCGCCCAATCTACCCAACGTAGCAGTCAAGAGTTCGATACGAAATGCGGTATAGCCGTTTTTATACATGTCCGGAGTATAAAGGTAAAGAACAGGTATCCATGGGCAGGAAGATAGGACCATGCTTGGGGTGAACCGCATTACGCCTCAGGAAGATCATCCTCAAGAGGCAGAGCTCCGTTCGCTTGCTTGTCAAGAGCAATGCGGTCTACGTCTCTCCAAACGCGCAGTAGGTTGCCCCCCACGATCTTACCCGCATCCTCATCACTGACACCCCTTCTGAGGAGTTCGGCAACTAAGTCTGGGAATTTGGAGACGTCGTCCAGGCCGCGAGGAACAGAACCGATGCCGTCAAAGTCGCTCCCAAACCCAACGTGGTCAAACCCAATGAGTTGCCCGATATGCATGATGTGATCGGCAACATGCTCTAAGGTAGCATTTTCGGGGACAAAGTCAGGGAGACCGCTCGGGTTATTACTAGCCTTGCACGAGACGAAGTCCGGGGCAATGTTGACCATCACCAGGGAGTTCCGTGATTTGACCAACTGCAGCACATCGTCGGGAACGTTACGTGGATGAGGGCAGACGGCATATGCGGAGCTATGGCTGAAGATGACCGGCGCACTACTGCCCGCCCAGTCGTCCTTGCCTGCGCCCAAGACGTCTCGCATGGTCTCGGCGCTTACATGGGACAGATCAACAATCATCCCGAGCCGATTCATCTCGGAAACTAGGGCCTTTCCAGCCTCACTGACACCGTGCCAAAGAGGATCGGCCTTCTTCACGCTGCCGTCTGGGAGCTCGGTAACGGCAGCATCAGCGTAACGGTTGTGGCAATTATGGGTCAGCGTTGCATAGGATACACCTTGCGCGTAGAAATGACGCAGATGGGCAAGTGAATTTCCGATGGAGTGGAGACCCTCCATACCCATCGGCGAGATGATCTTCCCGTCCAGGAAGGGCTGAAGAGCTGTGGTACCATTTGGAGGCGCGGAGAAGGTGTCCGGATAGGCTTGCTGCAGGCGGAGCCACAAGTCTACCTGCTCCATTGTCTGACGTACACCTGTTAAATATTAGTCAACTATTATCGGAGAGATACATTGAGAATATTTTTACTTAAAGCGTAATTGGCATCTGAAAAGTTCTGCCAGTCTTTGGGACACTCCACAAACACACTCCAGAATGTGCCACCAACTTTGCCCTTGGAAAGACGAGGCAGGTCAACGTGTCCGGGAAAACCACCATGAACGAATTTTGAAGTGAAATCATCCTGATAGATTTGGTTCCCATATTTGAAGCGGATGAGAATAGGAAGATCATCATGGCCATCTGTACTTTCCGCTTTAGCAAGTTGACACTCGAGTGGTTGAAAGTCGTATATTACCGATCAATGGGGTTTTCTGCAGGATATTGTCTACTCTTTGTTCCAGGGTTAAGACCTTATGATGACTTGAGATGCCTATCCCTAGTGGGTCCGACCGGAGGCTACGTGCGGTCATCATAAGGAAGAATGCGAGGAAAACAAAATAAAGAGCGCGCTCCATTTTTTGACCGATGGAGAGTCTTGCTGGAAGGGGTTGCGCGATAGCCTGCTCTTCAAGATTGAAGGACTGAGAAAGATGTTCCTTCTCTTTGGACAATGGATCGCCCATATCGCGCATCATGCCTAGTGGACACGCGATGGTCTATATATGTGCTGGGAGAGAACTGATCCGATAGTCCCGTATTCTGTACAAATTCCCTGGTATGTCTTAGTCGACGTGTTCCAGTGGTATGCTGGCACCTGCAAGTCGCAATGCAATTAATAATGGAAATCGGATTGAGGCGGATATTGCAGGTTATTAAGACCCTCGTCTTAGTAAGTATGGCGTTATCATTGCGCTGGTATAGATTGGGGTAGAGATTGATAAGCGTGAGGTATGAAGTTTGACTTACGGGATGGATCAATAGTCTGTCGAGAATGACCTGAAAAGAAGCCAGTTTAATTTAGGCCATCGTAATCCATTAGTCGATATAACCTGTATCGCTGTAGTCGCCGAGATGAAGGTGAGTTGAAGGTGAGTTGAATCAGGTGTCAAGGCACGCAAGGACCTGATCTGGTAACCGTGCGGGAGCCAATCAGCATCGAGGCGAAAAATTCCTCGTGACATCGAAGTTTCTCAACATCAACTTTTTTGTTGTAGTACTTCGAGTGTCTCCTCCATCTCAACAACGGCCATTCGCCAAAACGCACTGTTGTAGGGGGCTACCCATGCTGTGTTTATCTTAATTGCAGCTATTACCGGTTCTTTTGTCAGAAGAGTTTTGTTCAATTGGAGGGAATCTGCGATGCCACTGCAGGTTTCCCCACTGCCCCTCTTAACCACTCCGCTCTGAGTCCGTATCTTCTACAAAAGAGAGACGTTGACCTCACACGGATTAGTTAGGCGAGGAAAGCCTCGTCGCAACTCCGCTAATTTGTCATGGCCGAACTTTCCCTGGCCGAAGGTATATTTCTTGTTCTCTTCGTCATTCCAACCCCACGATTTTGCTGACGAATCCAGGCCTTGTGACCTTCTGGCATTCCTACCGTCTCCCTATTCTTATTGCTATCGCCTCAGTCGCTATCCTTGTGCGAGCCTATCGCAAGTTCCAACCCAAGTCCAAAGCCGTAACTGCGTCCTCAATCCCGCCATCACCTCGGAGCCAAACCCCAGAGAAATGCGAACAGATCCGTACTGGTGAGAGTGAGAAACCGGTAGCCGTGGAGAAGAGTGTTCCAAAGCCTGCTACTGCAAATGACCCTGCCCCAAAGGCTGTATCTGGACCGAAGAGAGTATCTGGGAGAAAGCCACTCAAGGTTGCTGGGCGCCGTCGGGAGGACCAGGGGCCCCCGTTGTCTTTCATCCAGCCAATCATTTTTTACGCTTCGTTGACCGCGACTACGGAGAGATACGCTCAGATATTGCTAGAGGATCTGCGGGCTGCTGCGAAGGAGAGAGCCGACCCCGAGAACCGCGAGCGTGGCCTTCTTCCTCCTCAAATTCACGACCTGTCATACATTGACTTTGACGACTACTTCACCACGGCCCCGAAGCCTCCGTCCACCTCCCCTGGCACACGCTATGTATACTGCTTATTGATCCCTACCTACAACATCGACACCGTCCTCAACACTTTCCTTGGCCATCTGGATGAAACCCACCACGACTTCCGCATTGACACCTCGTCTTTGTCAACTTTGGCTGGTTATTCTGTTTTTGGCTTCGGTGATAAAGAGGGTTGGCCCACCGAGGAAGAGGGATTCTGCTCGCAAGCTAAGGAATTAGATCGCTGGATGGCAAAGCTTACAGGCAAAAAGAGAGCGTATCCCCTGGGGCTTGGTGACGTCAAGAGTGATGCCGAATCTGCATTAAAAGAGTGGTCCCAGGGTTTGCAAGATATTTTGATCGACATTCTTGATAATGGTGGTCTGGGTGAAGGCGTTGCTGGTAGCGGTGATCCGCTGGAGAGTGATGAGGAGGACCTGGACGACGAGGAAAACGACGGAAACCGTTCTAAGCGACGTAACGGCCAAGATGTGGTTGATCTAGAGGATATCAAGATGGGCTCCGATGGGCCGTCCGGATCTGGTCCTGTCCCAGTCGACTTTACCACAGCGGGCAAGTCTGCAGCACTCAGTCAGTCAACTGTGAAAGAAATGGTTCCCAAGACGTCACCCACATACGCCGCACTCACGAAACAAGGTTATACTATCGTCGGATCTCACTCCGGTGTAAAGATCTGCCGTTGGACTAAGTCCGCTTTGCGTGGCCGAGGTTCGTGTTACAAGTTCTCGTTCTACGGTATTCGATCCCATCTATGCATGGAGGCAACTCCTTCGCTTTCTTGCAGCAACAAATGTATTTTCTGTTGGCGCCACGGCACCAACCCTGTCGGGACGACTTGGCGTTGGAAGGTGGATTCACCAGACTTGATTTTCCAAGGTGTTAAGGAGGGCCACTACAAAAAGATTAAGATGATGCGTGGTGTTCCTGGTGTCCGTGCAGAGAGATTTGCAGAGGCGATGCGTATTCGCCACTGCGCCCTGAGCTTGGTCGGGGAGCCGATTTTCTACCCTCATATCAATGAATTTTTGGACATGCTGCATAGCGAGCACATTTCTAGCTTCTTGGTGTGCAACGCTCAACATCCAGATCAGCTTGAAACACTGCATCGTGTGACTCAGTTGTACGTCTCGATCGATGCTAGCAACCGTGAAAGTTTGCGCAAGATCGACCGCCCTCTTCACCGAGACTTCTGGGAGCGATTCCAGCGGTGCCTGGATATCCTACGGGAAAAGCGTCACGTCCAGCGAACTGTCTTCCGTCTCACCTTGGTCAAAGGATTTAACGTCGACGATGAGGTCATTGGCTACGCGGATTTGGTTGAGAAAGCATTGCCGTGCTTCATTGAGATCAAGGGTGTGACCTACTGCGGCACTAGCACTAGCGCCGGAGCAGGATTAACCATGCAAAACGTCCCTTTCTATGAAGAGATCCAGGAATTCGTTGTGTCCTTGAATAAGGAGCTCGAGCGCCGCGGATTGGACTACGGAATTGCTGCCGAGCATGCCCACAGCTGTTGTGTGCTGCTTGCCTCGACGCGGTTCCATGTGAATGGCAAATGGCATTCTCGCATTGATTACGATCGCTTTTTTGAACTTTTGGAAAAGGAGAAAGCTGATGGTACCTCGTTCCGCCCTGAGGACTATATGAGGGAGACGGAAGAATGGGCCTTGTGGGGTAACGGTGGCTTCGACCCGAATGACCAACGTGTTCACAAGAAGGGTAAAAAGAAGGGCCTCCAAGCTGCGACCGAGTGATAGAGCAGCTTTCTCCCTCACATATGAAGCTCAACGCTTTCATTAAGCGCCTATCTCTGCAGCAACGGCGTTAGCGCCGTTACGTGGCTACTACTTCTCAATCTTGTAGGGTACACAGTATCTACGGAGGGAATAGTTGACTAGGGGAAGGCTCTGCTTTCTTATAAGCGACCTCCTAGACATGCCTATTGAGGTATTGGCGATAAAGCCTACGCGAGTTGGATGGGACTATTCATTCTACTTTCGCGTTTGCGAGGAGTGTCTTGAGAGACGCGTGTATATTCCAGAGGTGCGGTTACGCGCCCCGAATTTATAAGAAATGCGGCATATCCGGTGTAGCATATGCGTTGCTATCTTATTGAATTGACAGAGGACAAACAAGCCGAATCTGTACATAAAACCCAATTTATGACTATGTTTTACGCACGATCATGATGTATCAGTCTTCTAGCCTCTCCCAGAGCGTGTTTCGAATAATCTCAGCCTGGAGGTTCCATTGATATGGCAGATAGAAACCAAGTAAAGTCACGCAAGGTCCAATAATCAATACCACAGCATTTGAGTGTCATGGCTGAGCAGGAGATCATTTACACCGGCGTTGCGGACCGACTCTTGGGAGAAGTTCCTGCATTCTCATCGTCGAACGTCTGCGCCTTGAACTTCCTCGCAGGGAGGTGCATTTCGAACATCCGATCGATTTCGATAGGCGTCCGATCTTTCATCTCGGGTACGACATACCACGTTCCCACCAATCCTAGGAGACACAAGCCGGTATACACAAACCCTGTTTTGGCACGCAGATTTCCCTGGTCCGGGTTGAATATGTACGGCAATACGAGACCAAAGACCCCGTTGGATAATCCGTTCATCACCCATCCCAAGCCTTGTGATTTGGCACGCAGACGAAGTGCAGATGCTTCGGCACCAACGGCATAGGACGCTGGCCAAGCTGTTGCGCCGCAAACGGTGATGACTAGCATCATTGTGACGGCAGACCACCTAAATATTGATCGTTAGTCGAATGCGGAGCGTAAATATAGTCTCACGATAGGACTTACCAAATGGTAACCACGCCCTGGAAACAGCCTAGTATCCCCATGCCAGTCCACAGGAGAGTTGTGATCGCCAAACCAACCATGATAAGTGGCACTCGATTGAACCGAGACAGTGTCCACATACTGAGTATATTAGCGACCAGACCAAGTGCAATCCCAACCTCGAGGAACAGAAGACTATTTGTCGCCCCCATGCCAACGATTTGTAGAAAATAGCTAGATTTGGACATGAGGGTTAGCCCGAAGAGCTGTGAGATCAGATTAGCGAATAAGACAATCATTGTGCGACGGAGATTGTTGCCTCTGAAGCACTCAAGGTAGCTGGCGGGGTGGTTTTGTGCTTGCTCGTCTTCATGCCGAATGGATGAGCACAGTTTCTCTATGGCTGCCTCTGAATCCACCCTTGCGGAGTCTAGTCGCCGTTGGGATTTCCGGGCTGCTTCCATTCTGTCTTTGCGGACGAGCCATGTTGGGCTTTCGGGAAGGATGATGGAGACGAGAAGGGGTAGGGCTGAGAACGGCCATTGTGAGATGAAACACTTCAGGTAGCCACCTGGGCCTTTCTCCTTCAGAGATGTGAAGACGACGATGCTTCCGACCAGTTGGCCTAGTAACGTGAAGAGAGGGAAGAAGGCGAGGATCGGGCCTCGCAGCGTGGGAGACAGGACTTCGGACATGTAGGTCTGTATTGTGCACGTCAACATATTGACAGCATAGCCCTGGACGAGTTTTGCTACGAAGAAGACCGCCCGCCGGCCATCGATTCCGACAGGGAGATTCGACACATATGCGATCGCGACACCTATGGCCGATATGATGCTTGCGACCGCCAGAGAGGAACGTCGACCGAAACGGTCCTGCACGTAACCTCCGAAAATGGCACCAAATATGCCTCCGATGGGGTTCGCGACATTCCAAAGACCCAGCCAGAGGGACGGAATGATCAACTGTCCACCGAGCTTGCGGCCGAAGTCGTGCCTTGCCGTGTTAGAACACATAGTGAATATAAAGGGGTAGAAGGGTCCTCACTGGAACTCAGGCATAGAAGAGACATTGGATACAATGGCCAAGTCATAGCCGTAGAGGATAATGCCAGAAGTCAAGGCGAGAGAGTATCCTGCCACCTTCGGGGATCGTTTGATATCTTCTAGCACAGATATCTTGCGCTGAGGAAGGGGAGGATCGGACTGGACTTCATCATGTTTAAAAGTGGGTTTGTTATCTGCATCGACCATCTTGTTCACGTTGCTGTTGCTGTTGCTAGGTATGTTTTCGCCGTATAGTACAGACGACTGTAAGAAACTTGTCAATAAACCTATCAATCCTCATAGGCGATTGTTGTAACAATCATGATAGTGTAACAGGGCACAAACGCCTCAACGTACCTTTATTTCACTTCACTACCCTGAGGTACATCACCAGTGCATACACTGGGAGTGGTGACTGAGTGGAATCAGGTTTAGCAAGCATCAATCGTGTTTCTGCCTCCCAGATATATGTGGATGGCCTCTACAAGCCAACCGAGGTTCTCTGCGTACTTGGCATACATCCAAGCGAAATTTAATTTCTAGACCCAACAAATTAGAGTGCACTCATTCAAAGGCAAAAGGCGCAGTCGTGCGGGGTTGTTGGCAACGACAGGTCATTTCACCTCTGAGTGAAGATCCTAGCTGAAGTCGGTAGGCGACGCCGTTCGAGCTCTTGTACCTATTTATACATGCATAACACCCCGTCTGCAGTTGGGCTAACGGGTTGGGTATTATGCAGTGTAGCACTTCCAACTTTCAACGGGATATATGTAGAACGGTTCTACATGTACTTGGGAATGACAAATAGTGGACTGTTTGCATGAAAACAAATTAATCAAAAAAGGATTCGTAGTTGAGGTCTGCCAAGCCGATTGGAAATGGCTGGTACGTTGGATAGCTCATAAACTAATGCTAGCCCTACTGCTCGATTATGAGGTTTGAAATAGTGTTTAGGATGCTTGAGTCTTTTGAATAACCATATTAATAATACTTATAGGAGATTATTGGTTATATCTCGATATGAAGTTGTCCGTAAGCCTCGCATTCGGCTGATCGTGACATAGACTCCGAAATTGCCAGTACAAAACACTTATATGACCTTTGATTCTGTCGTCCGACCTCATGTCACCGAGTCTAACTTGAGGCACTAAAATTCATGTTCCACAACATTCGTTCAGCGAGATTAGACATTGTCGTGTGGTAGCTTGCAGGTGAGTTTTCTGTCACAGAGTTCAGGCGCCTAGAAAACAGGCAAGTCGTTTGTGGGGTATCCCCCGGATTCCTTATTCAGCACGAGGATTGGACAGGTAAATGCAAATAAAGTGTGAGAAATGTGATTCTTTGGTATTCAACCTGGTGGATGCATGAAATGCAAGTAGACTAGAAGGGTTCATGGTGTGTATAATTGGATGGAGATAGATGTCTCCAGGCGGCTGGAGCATTGTTTTAAGGCGACAATGTGCGACGGTGCATCTCTCCTCATCTAACACAAGAACTCGGAACAGGGTATCGGAATAAAGACTCATATGCAGTTTCGTACGCTTTGGTATGAGGTCTCAAAGAACCCAGAGACTATAGATCAGTGTTGCAATAACTATAGAACTTCACTAAACTAACTAACTGAGACTATACAAAATCACCTAGCTATATTTAATGACCCGCGTTGTGTTCAGGTTCCTCGTTCCACCCGGAATGACTTGTTCCTAAGCAAATGCTCGACAGTAGGTATGTCTTTAGGCACATTAAAAACAGGAGGCTTCAAGATAGCAGGAACACCGCCGCCGGGTACAAGACGGCCAACAAGCGGCGTAGGCGAAAAGAAGAATTTTCCTCTCTTTCGCATTTCATTGTTTGGCTTCTTTTCTGAACGAGAGTGAATTTCAACTTGGTACTTGATTTCGCCGACTGTCCGATTTTCCTTTTCCCAGTCATCACCCAGAAGAAGAGCAAGCATTTCGGCATCCAAGGGTATCATTGAAACAGCCTCGAGGTGATTCTGGCAGTTTGCACACTGACTGACGTTCCATCGATTCAGGATGGGCTCGCGACCGATCTCGATGGGTTCCGGGCACCCTGGACCTGTGGCGTAGGTACGTATGACGAATGATCCCCTGTGTTTGTTCCGGAATATGCTTGAAATCTTGACCATTTGTTTGACGGGGACGTGCGGTGCATGCAAAATGGGCGCATGGTGCTTGTCCAAAGACCCTGATCCGTAGGTATAGCCAAGTCTCTCGATGTTCACCATGTCATTCGATGTGTAGTATTTCTTTTCACCCGGCTTGGCGAATGGTGGTAGTGGGGTGTCCATGGTCAATTGTTCGCCTTCTGGTAGATCAAGGATTCCTCCCTCGGGGACCCTGGCTCCAGGATCAGCCTCGTCGATGGTGAGGGTCTCGGTGGCTCCATGTCTCAGTTGCCACTGCCAGAACACATAGTCGATAAAGCAGTGGTGGAGGAAGAAAATCGGATCAAATCCAGCAGTCTCATTGTCGCCCATATCACCATTGGCATCGTCAATCTCGTCGGCGTTTGTTCCATCTTCTCCTTGCTGGAAAAAGCCCCCGATAGCCAGATGAATACCGTCGTGAGGACTTTCCAACGACATAAGCCAATGCCCCTCATTCCGCTCCCTGCAGAGCTTCTCCATCAACTTGGTTTGTGAGGTTGTATTCGAGAAGATGGTGTACGTATCCGTGTCTAAACATTTTAGATATCTTGCAAGGACCGAGGTTGTATCACTAGGAGGCTTTGCACCTTGACGTGTATGGATGTGTCTCGGGCCGGTAATGAGCCAGTTCGTAACATTCACATTGAGCAATCTTTCACTCTCAACATCGCTGAACCTGGCATTATGAATCTTTGTGTTCTCTTGGTCTTCCTGGGTTCCAACCATTCCCGACAGGGGGTATCGCACGGTTTCATAACCTTCCGGCTTGCTGTAATGTTGTTCCTTGCCGACGGTGAGATCCTCAATCTTCTGTTTCAATTTGAACGAGAAAAGAGGATTGGGGATGGTTTGGCCGTCCAGCTCGTAAGTGCGCGTAGTAAGGACGCGCGGGATGAGATGATGTGGACGAAGGCCCACAGAAGGCCTGCCGACAAGCCCAGCGCACTCATCCCAGAATGGAAGCGTGACATCCTCGCATCCAGGCGCCGTTCGAAGAGCTTGCTCAAACCGAAGCATATAAGCTCGGTGCCAGGTCGGGAAGAGCACACAGCCATGGAAACAATAACCTCCCCACCACTTGCTTGATCGATTTGGCGGCGCTTTTTCGTAATGAAATGGTTCGCCGTGATATCCGCCGAGTTTGTGGAAGGAGTCGTCGTGGTCTGCAGGAAGACTCTGGATATGTTTGAAGGCCCTGACGAATTTATCCAAGGGTTCACGGTTCCCGGCATCGTACCACTCCTGGAGCTGCTGAATGGAATGGCGTGTATAAGTCATAATGCTTTAAGTGCACAGATGCCAATTGAATAAGTCTGAGAACTCTTTCGGTAGAAGATAGTGTGTACGATCGTGATGAGGAATGCGATGTGATGTAGCCATGGACGACGAAGCTCCTTAAAAGCACTCTCGGGGCAGAACAGAATGATCGCTAGCTCGACATGTCACCTTCGCTATCACTGCTCTCCAAAGATAAAGAGGCATTCCACGTAAAGCTGTTTGTCATTTTGTGTAGACATGTCACAGTCCCCACTGTTCAGCTCGTCCTGGCATTGCGCGCGCATCGGAAGATGAATTCTATCCGTGCAAACCTAGCTCCTATCATTGGGCATGTTCGAAGGTCTTGCCTTACCGTTTGCAATGACCCATTGATTCTCAACTAGGCCTGCTTCTTTGTCGCAGTGATTACATGTACATCCCCATCAGTGCTGTAGGTACAGCTCAGCTGGACCCGTTTTTAGGGTGGTGTTGAATCGCGTGACCCGCAAATGGTTCGTAAAACCAATTTTAGTTATGTAATTATCAACTGAGCTGTTACCAGCCTGTCAAATAGGTAAGGATATATAGGCAGAAAAGAAGGGAGATACCTACTCTGTATCATTGCTTGAATAGTAGAGCGGAATACTATTGAACTGGTTTTTGCCTCTTTCCCGCTTGGCCCGGGGTTCTTCTCTGTCCGATCGGGTTCCAGGATTAAGGATGGGGCTGATCAGTCGAGCAATATCTTGCCTCCAGGCTGCAGGGGAGTGGGTAGTAATATACGAAGGACCAGGGACCAGGGTGTGCAGGGAGCCGAGTGCTCTGTTTGGCTGACTGGCCGATTCTATATCGGGACCGTGACATTATCCTATAACATGAAGATTTTGAGTTGTACGATCCTTTTAATCTTAGTTTCTTTCATCAAAATATACTACGACTCGATATATTTAGCAGTTTTTGAAATACTTCAACATAATGAGAATTACTTGGTATATATTGAACAACTGCTTTTAATAGCATCGACAGTCACGGGTAGGGGACAAGGCGAAGAAGTCAGATCCACATCAGTGCTTTCTTCAGCCCCAGGATCTGAACAAATCCTTATCGTATGAAAATCCTTGCTTCATGCAATCATGTTACATTGCATATGCATCTCCGATCCTGCCGCACTCCTGCCAAGACATCCTCGATCATGAGAATACCTAACTATCGTACTTTCTTCCAGATATTCCAGCGCCCGAATCCACATTATTGGCCCAGAGCAGGTGGTCGGCTTGATTGATTGGTGGTTATGTTGGATGCCGTCCGTCGCAGGAGAGTTCATTGATCCAGGAATCCTGAATAGCGAGTGTCGCCGCGGGGCAATCGATACGATGATAGGTAGTATTGGGCACTCGTACAGGTGGAGATCACGACGAGACTATAACTGCACAATCTATAGCCTTACTTCATGCAATGGGACGAATGTAGGTCAAAAGCCGCTGATATATTTCTAGGCGGAATTCGTCCGAGGTGAACCCTCCACAATGCCTCTTGCTCTCCATCATATTTTCTGCCAGCTTCGCGGAGTTTGAGGATCCTCTGCGTTCTTAAATTATGCGCTTTAGGTCACGCCTGTGTATGTATCTCCAATTCACCGCCTATTTTATGCGTAACTAATGCGGCATCGGTGCAGGTGCCGCTGAAGTCCGTATGCCACACTCGTGTTTTCCATCAGCGGGCTTACGTTTCCTGTGCACGTCATGTCCCTGCATTCTTTTTCAATTCGGCCGACGCGTTTCTGGGAAATACGACTTCAGAATACAAAAAAGGATGCATCACAGAATTCGGGCGAGTTCCTCAGAGAAAAGCAAGTCAACGACATATCCGTTTTGTAGGGTCGTTAAACGTGGGTGAAAGTTTATCGAATGATTGTGCTCGGTGGCTGCTATATAGATACATGCCATTGGCGGATACTCAGAATATATGCAAGAGTACACTGCGGCTGACGTGCCTGTAGCGTATAATACGTACTTATCACCATCCTGCTACCCATCCATGTGCTTTAAATGATTGAATTGAGCTAGGAAAATACAGATAATAGAGGTAGCACCTCGACTGAGGTTAAATATTATGATCATAGTTAGGGCTAAAAGAATGGTATGCTGGCGTGTCTTTGCCTTCACAAGGAGTGATATGACACAGGTTCCAGCCGACCTCATGGCATTGCCGATGTCAATTTATAGCATGATATGTAATAGAGAGAAAGATATGAGCTGCACAATGACACATAAATCGAAGAGGTTACGATGAATGCTGTGTTAGCTGCATGCTAGACTTAGAAGAGTTCCATGGACTCAAATTCGTTGATTATCAATCGGCTCCAAGCGGTTTTTGTGTGGTTAGTGTCTCAATAAAATCGAACAGGACGGAGCTACTTCCGAAATTGCTCGATAAAAGTGTACCATCTCCCATACCTTCTAGGGGAGTCCCTGTCTCTATGATAGTCTGCGGACCGCATGCAAAGGGCCTATCACCTAAGACCTTCACCACTGAGATGACCTGCAAGACATGAGATGTGCCTCAATATTGGAGTAAGACCCTAAGATGAAAGCCGACAATTTCTGGAGGAAATCCGGAGACCGTGAAGAGGATATCCACCATCTCTGATTCGATCAAGATTTAGAAGTGTCAGGGAGAATCTCGAAGACCTCAAATGCAGGGAGCCAATCAAAGGTCATTCATTATATGATTGTTCAACAGGGGTCTAGGGTGTAATTTACAAAACCCTCAAAGATTCGTCCGCGCGTGCTTTGTTACTGTCCGAACCTGTCATTGCCGAGGGTGGTCTGTTCAGACTTCCGCAGACTAATGAGGAACGAAGGAGAAACCGCATTGATCTTGTGTATGCTTTTATTTATACATGCAGTATATTCTACTAATACGTACTGTTTTGAGGCCAAGGTATATGCGCATTACGTGGTATACAAAACTGCAGTACCCTGTACAGAGTGACACATTCTCAGAATGATCAGTTCTTGTTGTCACGGTCTACGGAGGTACTCGCCATATCTCCCATGAGGATAACAGGGCATTTGGGAGATCCGGAATGTATATCCTGTTCGCTGGTATGACGAGGCTCGCACAAAAGCTACTGAAACATCGTCAAGTTTTCATAAACATCGGAGGATTTGCCAAGTACACAATGTGAGCAAGCCCATTGATTGTACGAGATCGCTTATTACAATGATATACGACGGCGATCACAGTGGAAACGAAGCACCCACCGTAATATCCGGAAATTCGATGTGGTGCCGTGTGATCCACTCAGTATTACCACTTCCTCGATGTTCGAAGTAGTGCGCGACTACCAGAATGTAAAGAAACATTAAAGAGTTCAAGAAAATCCGAAGTGTCTATGTGGGCTACGACACAAGCTTTTCCTAGTCTACATTAGCGGGCTTTAAATCGAGCAAATTGCCTGGTTACTTTTACATATTTCAAATGCGAGATGAAGTCGAAGTCTGGCTAGCATTCCTCAAGCCATACACGGCCACAGCCCTAGAAAAAAGGCATTATTGGACAGTGGGGTTGCCCCGGCTCGAGTTTGAATACTCCACTCCCTGGACGTCTGTGGACCTGTCAGTCGAAGAGATGGGCCAGAGAGTATCCGGCTCATTTAGTACAACGATAGTGCAGTGGATTGACCTAAATAGGGAAGGGAGCCCAACAGTGCTGGCTAAATTTCCGGAGGCATGCAGGTAGTGTTTCATGGCCGTCGATCCTTCAGCATTGGAGAATTTTTCTTTGAACACAATTGAGCACCCAATGGTAAGACCATAGCTGTTCTGACGTATATCAGCATGGAGAATATCCGTTTTTGCCTTCGGCCTTGCTTCCGGATGACACTGTCTTCATGCATGTTGACTAGGAAAATGCGCAAGACACCATGGCCGCACAGCTGATCCAGGAATTGTATTTTCCTGCAGTAAAGCATTCGAGTCAATATAGACAAAGGGTATTATATATGACAACAAAAGCTGGCCCCTTCTGCTTCTTGATGCTACTGTGCTTTATACTCGTCAAGCCATTCAAACACACAAAACTTCATGTCACCCTACCGACTCAGCCATGAAACCAGAGATTCAGCTACCAGGCCCTAAATTACCTCAAACATGCCATGCTTCATGGACCTAGTCAGGAACTTAACAAAGTAACCGATAGCGAGTTCACGAGCGTCTCTCCTCTCTACATAATTTCGACACATATTAAGCGCTTGTTGGTCTTGAGTCCACTTATAGAACCGGGGACAATTGCAGCATCTTGATTACTAAAGGCCCAGTGATCACAATTTCAGGGTATCAAGTATCTTTCATTCCCAACAGCTTGAGAGCGCACAATATGGCCAGCCGCCAAAAAAGTCAAAATTACCAATAATAAGACCCTCAAAGCTTCTTCAAGACGGAGACGGTGTTCCAATTTTGGAGCACGGCATATACTACCCAAAGAATCCGGCTTTCGAAAGGTAGAGCTTCCCAATTTCGAAGATCTCTTCTGGCATCTAATGAGGATCCCGATGTGGAGCTCCAGCGCGAGTCATGCAGCATGGTTAATTTGCGTTTCACGCCTATCGCTGTGTGTCATCTCCTCAGGCTGACGAATACTTGTGGGTGTTTCTTTTTCCTACGACAATTATGACGTATGTCTGGGCCATATCTTGCTTCAAGCGAGTCAGGTATAATATACTAGACTGCTTTGAGATGCGCTGATCTCCATATCCTGGATCGAGATATATTGGCCATGGGTAACCTGAACCGATCGGGTGACTCTTCTGGACCGAACAGTCATCCATACCACGGCTTTTGGTCGACTCTGCGAAGATTAATATAAAATCGTAGTATCGAATTTCCTTGGGTTTCCGAGGCGGTGCTAACATTTAGTAGGTCGAGTGGACGCCTCGAAGTACAATCTTTGATCTATTTAGTTTGGACAATGTGGCCAGCATGTTCCCACTCGACCATACATACCAGTTGGTGGTTCGCATAGCCTGGGTACCTTTTGACATCTTCACATCGTGACCAACCTGTGTTCAATACCGGGACCATCTCTTGTTCCATTGGACGGATCATGGCACAAAACTAGGCCAATCGCCAAACAACTCTTCGGTCGACCGGAAACAGGCTGACAAACTCTAGTGGCGGCGAGATCGGATCGTGTTCTAGACCACCTCTTATATAACGTATCAAGTATCATAGGAGGCTTAGGATCTCGATGCTATCCAAAGCCTCGTCAAGCCTTCCACGCGATGAGCCCCGCAGTAGTTCACCCGCAGCGTACATATCGTTGTTTCATTCCTATTTTCGGGACCATGGAAAGCCTGCGACAGTGATTCCTTGGAAACGCCAAATAAACACGCAAATAAGGTTGTGAGCCGTCGAGATTTAGCAAGGAAGAGGAATTATCATCGTGGATCTCCCGTGTTGCAGCATGTGATCTGTCACAACCCTAGGGATTTGGCAGTTCGATAGAATCAGATTTGTCGACCATCGGGATTTCGCCATGAAGGCCCAAAGCTTTCTTTTCGGTATTCACCGGGTACGGCAGTGAAAGGATTCTGTATTCATTTACCGAGACGATCAACCGCCGGTAGTATCGATTTTACGGAGTACTGCTGTGTATTCAATTTCGTATGCTAATAACGAGTCCGGAGACACTCCGACGACGTAGTTCGGGAAAAACGACAGCTGCTGATCATGTCCGCAGAGAGACATGCCTTAGCCCTGCGGAACGCTGAAGCGGAGAAAAAGGGATATTGAATGATTTTAATCCCTGGGGTTAACTGTCAATCTTCAGACGGTGGTCCGCTGGCCAAGTTCTCCGTAATTCCGTATGCAGCTACACGAATTTAGTGGGCGCTAATGGGAACCCCATCGTTCTAAACGTTAACCGAAGCGCCAAGAATAGGCCCAGCGCTATTTCAGGAAGGATCATTACACTTGTCTCCCTTTTTGTTCCTGGTGACTGGTGCTGAAGAAGGAATATGGATTCAGAGAATAAAATCAATACGAGAACGTCTTGGCGGATCCAATCTCCGAGACCCATGGTTGTGGGTGGTGAACTTGTTCGTTTTATGAATTTATCCCTGACAACTGATTAGTGGCGACCCACATATGTGCCGTTTTCTTGGAGACTTCTAGACAAGGGCAGGAGATGATTGGCAGCAGAACTGCCGACGGGTCTGGATTCCTGCATTGCTAGTGACAAAAGGGTTCCTGACCTGTTTTTTTTTGGGTGTCAGAAAAAGAAAACAAGGAATAGAAACCAGGCACAAAGACATTGTTTGCTGCAGGATTGGAACTACTAGGGTTCTTAAACTAGGGTAATATACAGCATCAGATAACTACCGCTGTCGGTTTCCAATAGTTCCACGGGATCTATACAAATCGAGTCCTTTGACCTGTCCATCTCTCCCCGGGCATCGTACTTTTTCATTTCCCCCCGTTTATCTGAATGACGACGGTGTCTCCTGCCGCTTTGGTGGTCAATCCCCGTCAAGTGGATCTTCAACAAGCGGCTTGATACGAGCTAACAGCGTCACATCTTCGGTGAAGAGTACTACTTTCAGTTTAAGCGATAGTCCATGGACGGGCTTGACCCAGCAAAAAACATATGTTAATTGCGCGGTTACTATTCATATGCACAGCAAATTAATGCACGGGCATGAACGATTGCCACTTAGAATTGATTAATTCATTCCACGTGGAACCTCGGCCCATAATAAACACTACTATGTACTTACTCCATTACTCACCTGCTCAGTGCTTCCTCATTGTCGGGAAACAACGGTCTAAACCCTAAGCGAGGCTATCCAAAGCGCCTCAACGGATTAATTGCGTTCTAGTTTGTTCCCCCCTCCCCCTTCTTTGACTCGTCGGGACTCCATTGACATGACTAAAAACGCCTTTGGCGCTTGGTTTCTTCAGCTGGGTCGCCACTTGACGCTGTCGATCTGCTGCTTTTCTCGCCATAGCCTGGAAGCTACCAAATGCCCCGTTTTTTTTTTTTTTTTCTAGTCCCTCTTCCCCCCTTTGCGCCAACCAGCTTAGGTTAATTCGTAGTGCTTCTAGAATAGGAAGGCTGGCACCGAGCCAAGCTCCATCTCCAGATCTCTCCTAAATATTAGCCATGTAGTAATATAATATCGACTGCCCCCGGGGCCCGTCTCCACAACCTCTACTGGCCATGTCCGGACCTCATCATCGACATGGACCATGCGGATGACCGCAGCGTCGAAGTCAGGGCGGTCGCCGCCGCCTTCATGTCGGTGGCAGTCGTCACGGTGATTCTACGGTGTTACGTGCGAGGATGGTTAGTGAAGGCATTTGGCTGGGATGACGGGGCAATGGTGGTTGCATTGGTTAGTCTTGTCGCAACAGGCGAAACAATAAAAACCCAGCAATATCTGACCAAAGAAACCAAACAATGACAGTTATTCTACGTGATGTTTTCCGCCTGTATGATCGGAGGCAGTCTATGGGGTACCGGACGAAGATACAAAGATCTAACGGCGGTGCAACGCGTGACAGCCATGAGGGTATGTCTATATACACCACCACCATCACCACCGCCCATCCCCATCCTCTCGATCCTCGCAGACTAACACGGAAAGTAAAGTACTGGTGGCTATGTGAAATCGCCTACTGTTTCGCCTCCGTCGGCGGCAAAATCTCCATCTGTATCTTCCTGATGCGCATCACCGTCAAACGAGAGCATATCTGGTCGCTCTATATCGTCATGATCATGACGGTCATCGCCGGTCTCGTCTTCATGTTCCTCATGCTGCTGCAGTGTAAACCGCTGGAGTATTTCTGGACCAAGGTCGCTTTCGATCCGAATATTCACGGCCAGTGTCTCGATATGACGATCATTATCGCCATGACGTATGTGTATAGTGCTTTCGCGGTGATATGCGATTTCACCGTGGCGATTTTGCCGATCTTCTTGGTGAGGAAGTTGCATATGAAGAAGCAGACCAAGATTGCGGTGGTTGGGATTTTGAGTATGGCTTGCATGTAGGTGGTCTCTCTCTCCTGTGAGCTCTGGGGAGAGTGGAATGACGCTGACGGAGGGGATTTCTTGCAGTGCTTCTTCGGCCGTCATTATTCGTATACCCTTTGTTCATACCTTTGACGATCCGGACTTTCTGTGTAAGTTCCCTATGGACTCCTTCTGACGCGGGGGGTGATCGCTAATATGGAGATTGCAAACAGACGCAACGGTTGAAATCGCCCTCTGGTCCAATATCGAAGTTGGCCTAGGTATCACGGCTGGAAGTCTCGCTACCCTTCGTCCACTCCTCCGTCACTGGCTCGGTTCTCGAACCGATCCCACATATCCCTCTCCCTTTCCCGGTCGTTCCGGATCGCGACTTCCCGGTGGTGTCAGCCACGATCGACCTTTTCCGTTGGGGTCGCTGGATGAGAGCGTCCAGAACCGGCTCAGGCCGGATAAGTTGGCGGTGACGGTGACGACGGTGCAAAGCCAGGACCACAATGGCTCGTGGCATGGAGGATCGAGTCCGAATAGTAGCGAGGAACGCTTGACGGCCCAGGGCTCCCCTGCGTTGCCGGCTGTAGGGGGCGAGATGGGATTGGGCATTCATCGGACATTCGAAGTCACGCAGACAAGTACCTCGCAGACGGTGAGGGAACACTTCTAGGACATATTAATTATCTTTTTTTCTTTTTTCTTTTTATATATTTATTTCCTTGAGTCATCATAAAACTTAGCTAAATATGATACGATAAATGAAGAATATTTGAACGAACGAGAAAATGCTTTATATTGACTATTTACGCGTGAAGGTATCCGTTGACAATTTCAGTGAAGGCCGCTGGTTGCTCGGCCATAGGCAGATGTCCGGCCTTGGGAACCAGTTTCAGCTCGGCGCCACCCTTCAGATCATTGGCCATCTGTTGCATCGTCTTGGGTAGGACACCGTCTCCCTCGCCCGCGACAAACAACCCAGGCACCTGTGCTTGAGCCATGCGGTCCCGGACGTCATATGCGCAGAGTGCTTGCACGCCCTTGCGGAAACCATCCAGGCTGTTGTTGCGCACGATCTCCTTTACCCTCGCGGGAACTTCCGGCTGCGTCTCGTACGATTCAGGCACGAACCACCGACGGGTGGTGGCTTCAGACAGCTGCTCACCAATGATCGGCTCCTGAGTGGTGGCCGACACTGCACCGTCGCTCTCGGCCATGGCGACGCGGTCGTTCCAGGCCTTGAGGTTGGATTCGGGCGCCGAGCTGTTTGTGTCGCAGGAAATAAAGCGCGTCACGCGATCCGGGTACAGCAACGATGTGTTGAGAACGGTCACGCCACCCAGACTGACACCAATCAGAGTCGCCTTGGGGATCCGCAAAGCATCGAGGAGCGCGATGATATCCGAGGCCAGGAGGTCAATGTTGATGGGCTTCTCCCCGCACTCGCGGAGACGGCCACGGGTCAGGTACCGAAGGATCCGGAAGTTCTGGTTCTTCGGGTTCGAGAGGAAAGCATCCACGAAGCTGTCCCAGATGGTATAGTCGACGAGGATGGAGTTGCTAAGGACAATGACGGGGCTATGAGGATCAGTGCTGCCCTCTAGGCGGTATGGGAGATCGACACCGTCCGGAGTGGTAATGAACGACTCGACGGCCGGGCGGGTTGGGGAAGGAAACGTTCTGGTGCGACCGTCGTTGGAAGCCCAAGGTCCGGCGACATCCTTATGGGCCAGAGAAGACAATTCGCGGGGCGCTGGGCCAAATGTATAAGCCCACTGGTAAACGCGCCGCTTCTTGCTCGTAGCAGGATCATTCATGAGGCGGTTGCGCCACGGGGTATCCATCGCAGCTTTGTGTTCAGGGCCACCCAATCCGTTGATCGCGCTGTACTCATAGAGGCATAGGAATTCGCGGGCTGCTTTGGGGTCGATCGACGATGTGGTGAAGAGGCGGCTGCGACGCCAGCCTGGTACACGTGCTAGCATAGGGAAGTGTTCTTCACGGTACCACTTCTTGAGGTCCTCTTCCTTGTCGGCGGGAACGGTGACCAAGGCAGAGACAAGTACCGAGCCGGCGGCTTCAGTGTCGGGTATATCCTCGATGGGCTTGTAGTCGGAGTCTTTATGGTCATGGAGAAGATCATAGAGGCGACGATCAACGTCAATCTGGGCCATGGTAGCCTTTTCACGTGGGGTCTTCACACCATCCCCACGGAGAGCCAAGTAGGTCTCGCGTGTCAGCTCCACCATGTCGGTAATGTCGTACGGAGCCACCCACTCCGGCTCGATGCCGTCGACGGCACGGTAGCGGAAGCCATTAGTGACAAAGGGCAGTCGGAGACGTAGGGGGCCGTGTTCGGTGTTGTACCAGTCGTGGAACTGGGCCGCGGGGAGGGAATCGCGGGGTTGCATCGTCACGTAAAGAAGGCCGGGGGTCGCCATGGTGAATGATTTCTCACTGTGTATGATGGTCCAATTCAAATCGACGTCCGTGACCAGTCTGGAGGGGAGGGGTTGACCAGGATCGCGGGGGAAATATCATTTTGTATCACCGTGGGCGCATCCCCGGATCAGGGCGAGGCCGATTGACTGCCGACCAGATAGCCGAACACTGGCGGGTGAAGTCATCGGGAAACAGGCGATCAATTCGAAGCCGGTGATTGGGAGTTTCTTTTTATCCTCGATAGAGGAATTGGTCGTTCTTTGAAAGAAATGTATAGAATGAGTCAAACTGTGACGCGATTCAGAAGCACCTCGATTAGTAGGGAGAGTCGAGAAAATCAAGAATGTTATTTGTTGTTGTTCATGAATTATGTGGCAAGCACGGGATTTGCGATTTAATGCCTTGTCCACCAGGCAAGGAACCATAGCATTGATGCCCTACTTTCCAGGCATACATAGAACTGTTTGCACTTGTAGTTGGAACGTTGATTTACATGTCTGCACAGTGGAAAGACTGCAAGAATTACTACGGTGATAATTTATTTTCTTAGCGCTTCACTTTTATAAGTATGGGCGCTTTTATCAGGGGATATATAGGATTGAAACAGTCAACAGGATAATTCTCACCAAGCTCCTATCTATTTACCATGGCATTCAGACGCAATCGCGGGATCATATCCTTGAAGTATTGATAGACTTGTAGCAACACATATTTACTGTCATTACTACTGAGCATAGCTCTTCCATATTCCACCGTGAAGTTTCTGTTCTATAGTAGACAACTGTACATCAAGGCTTATTCTCCTCAGCAGACTTACTAAGCAAAGGCATAGCATTTCTCTGCGCAGTAGAGGAATAAAATACATTTCCGGCCAGGCCTTCGACAAGCGCCCTGACGTATCGGGCCTCCGGGCTATAAGTACCTGTCCTACCCAGGATCTCCTTGTAAAGTCCGTGCATCTCTCGCTCCGTGTCCAGCTGGATGTTACGCGCAACCTCTTTCGCCGTTGCAAGAGGTATATTTAGCTCTTTTTGTAAGACCTGTATGGCGTTGACAATTGCGGAGTCGTTAACCTCGAGCTCAAGACAGTCTTTCTCGTACGAAAAAAGATCCTGGACAATAACCCGGTGTTTTGCCCAGAGATCCACGATACATTTCAGTATGGGATCTTGGCCTTGCTGAGAGGTGAGGTGGATTGAACCTGCGAAACGGATCATGGAAAGATTGACGCTGAAATCATCAGCGTCCATAATTGGCAGGATATTTGGCTCAGGCGTACTCTGTAGTAGCATCTCCAACACTCGCTTTAAGGTAATCTGGTAGGGTCGCGGGTCGGCAATTACCCTGGTCCTTGGAGCAGTGGGCTCGGGACATTCGATGCCACATCAACGTTCCTGCTGCGACTTCATATCCGATGATAGGATCCGCTTGAAGAATATCCTGTAGAATGTTGGATATTAGGCGACATAGGGGACTTGTTCCTTGATGGCAAGTCGTTCGAGTAGGTGTCGCAGGAAACCTTCGATCTTGCTTTAGTTCGTCCTATAATGTCCTTAGTAGGCTTAGGGAGTAATAGGTCTCTGAGACCCTACCTGATGACATTTAGCGATACCTGGCACATCTACTGATCGGTTAACAAACAACTGGTTGAAGTTGCATAGACAGACGGAGATACCATCATGGATCCACATTACCACATGCAATTGAGCCAAGAGTCGGATTCTGACCACATTCGCTCTCGGATACATATACACTGTACATGCAACAGCCGTCTCCACCAATTGGAGAATTTCTGCCAAGTCTCTCCAGTGCTTGCAAAAGCTACTCATGAACGAGTCTCCAGCGTGAAAGAGCCTATCCGTCAACTCTTGTGCAGCGTCCTCCGCCTCTCGCCACTGTCGATTCTGTCGACAAGCCGGAAAGAACGTTTGCCAAGATATGTCCAGGTCTTCTGGATTAAGGCAGAAAGAAGACATGTGCAATGCTGGATCATCCTTGGCGGCTGTCGCAAGGAAGCCGAAGAGATCGTGCTTTGGGGGGTCTGATATTGTATGGACTGGGTCATATGAGTGGTGCACCGGTCTAATAGGGTGACGAGGTCCTTGATCAAAAGGTACAGTGGCTGTTGACGTAGCCATTGAAGGTTTTGCAGATTCGGTATTGCCTAATCCAAGCAAGATCTTGCTTTTCATCGATTATAGGGGATGAATCGTGTGTTTATATAGACCGAGTCTTGCCACGCGAGCCATTGGTATCACGCATACACTGTGCGACACAACATAAAAGCCCTGTCCTGGTTTCCCATCATGGTTGAGGCTCCTCATGGCCAATAACTTAAACCTTGTGTTGACGTGCATGGAGACGCGCAGTGACGTGGTAGTGCTAAACAAGCCTCGTCCACGGCCATCAAATTCCAAGTATATCCCAAGGATCTATCCTGTACAAAACATCATCTAGCGAATGCCAGATACAGAGACTTTTGACTTTTCCCTAGGGCCCTAGTCCTATCTATCTTACCTTCTACCAAATTTTGCAAAACAACCTTAAAAGCGTTCTCGTGGATATAGATTCAAGGCGGGGTTGTAAAGAGTAATAGATCAGACAAGACTCGGTCAGTGAGTATTGCATCGTTTGACCTTTTGAACCATGGTCCTCATTCTATATCCCTGGCTGATAGGCCAGACTTGAAGGTATGTGCAAGACTATTCATGGTCTATTTCTGAATTAAGCGTCAGGCTTTCGTCTCCCGTATCTCTAAACTGGATGGTCTTCAACGGCTCCTTCCTTATTTGGTTATGTCATATAATCCGGGATATTCCTGGTGAAACATGCTTCCCCATGCATCTAGTTGAAGACGTAGTCGAAATATTTTATGAACATTCTATTGTATCATTGCATTATTTTATAAGCTTTGCGTTTAACCGTTAATCATACCAAATGGCGTTCATGCCGAATCCCTTTTCAGGAATATCTACTCGTGCGACACGAGCCAAGTTCTCATCGCGGAATCGATAGATCTCCACGAATCCTAGCTGGTCATCGCACAGCGCCAGCCATTCGTCGCTGAAATCACAAGGGCTGACTGCATTCGAGTGCCCACCGCTGGTCGAGGTGGGGTGGATGAACAGCTGCCGTTCGATGTTGCCATTCGGGCCTAGCTTGAAGGCCGTGATGTAGCCTGTGACATCGAAGTGGTTGCTGCGCGTCGTCGCAAAGAGATATTCGCCGCTGCGGGTGGTGAAAGTGACGTCACCGCGATACTTGTTGCGAGGGGGAAGGCCTGTTTTAATTAGATTCACCTGTTCAATCGCGGGGCCACGTGCACTTACCTGGAGGAAGCAATGGGTAGGTGATATGCGTGAATACAGGTACATGGCGCTTTTCATCGATAACATATACTCCCAGTCGGTTACCCGCCTCCATCAGGACATACAAGTACTTTCCGCTTGGGTGCATCTCAACCCAGCGGGGGTGATCATCGGGCGAGGGGGCATCAATGCAATCCACCAGGGTCAATTCGCCTGTTGTTGCATCCTTGCGGTGGGTCCAGATCTTGTTCGCGAGCAGGTCGGCAGAGTAGAGGTAGGTCTCGGTTGGGTCAAAAACCATGCCGTGGATGCCGGTGTTCGGTTCGTACTCGTAGTTCTGGATGTTCTTGGCGAGACGGCCGTCAGACTCAACCGAGAAGACATTTCCGTATCCAGCATATTTGTAGAAAGGGTTTCCATAAACAGCGTAAGGGGCTTGGCGGGCGGCAAGAACGAAGATGGCGCGGGTGTTGGTGTCGTCGTTGGCGGCAAGGGCTGTAAACAGTCAGGATACCACTTCCAATAACAGAAGGCTTTCCAGAAAGGAGTGAGACATACGGTGGCCAGCAACTGGGTGGGAGACTTGGTGAACAATATCGGTGGGGCTGTTGACGGCGAAACTGTTCCACTTTTTCATGGCCGCGCCGTAAATCGTCTTTTTGTCGTGCTATAGCAATTGTGTAAGACAACGCCAATTGAAACTTGTCGAGACCGAGAAACTTACGGAGAAGGTCATCCAGGAGATGGGTTCAGCCTCTGGAATATCGGTCTTCTTGACCAAGTCGAGGGTAAGAGCCTCATCATCAAATGCGACAGTATAGATGCGGCCCGGAGGAGTCCAGGTACCGACCATGAGATGGTGCTTCATGTTGGCGGCGGTTGATTGGGAAAAGGCACGAGAGACGGTGCGAGGAAGCGGTGCAAATCGAAAAGTCGACGAGAACATCGATTGAAACGAAGGAAGAAAGGAAGTCTGGCCGTCATGATGTCTACTTACAGATCTCTGTTCCGGAGAAAGGACGGAGTTTGAGATCACCCGAACGCGGGGGACGGCAGTCGCGGGCGGCAGTGAATTGCTGCCTCAGGCCGAGAACCCCACCATCATCCCCAGAGTGATCGCCGCGATTAACCCTACCTATACTATAGGAGTCTATGCAGATGTAACACCTGCAAAGAGTACGGTCAAAACCACAATTCCTTTACAATATAGTCCAACGCTGAATTGCCGTCATTATGACTGCGGAAGAACTGTCTGTTGACATCGTCGCCTTCGCTGTTATTTATCGCATTCCATTACCTATTATACCATAAGACTCGAGCTAATGCCATTTCAATGATCCTCTTTCGCATCACACTACCACTTTTATAAGTTGCCATATCTCTTGGCAAATAAGCTCGGAAGCTCAGACAGCAGGTCTTGGACTCTTTCGGTTGTAGAACTACTGCTTGTGTATGCGAGATTATAGGCTCGGATTCGTTATCTCTATTATTTCACTTCTGAGGCCAAACTTCAATCCACTGAGTAAGAAGTAGACAAGTATATAAACTCTGTTTGCTAATCACCGCATATAACAAGAATCACCGCCTATCCAATATTCTCGATCCCGACGTGAATTTGGATATGAGCTCATAATTGCCCTCTTGCTCCTGTTCCGGAATTCGGTCCAAGTGGACTATGTATATCTCACTTCCAGAAGCGCTGGTGGATTCAAGGCACTGTAGCCGACTTAAGTCTAATCAAACGTCGAGTGACCACATGAAGGCGTAGTCCACTGACTGCATCCGCATCCACTTAGCTGCACTTGACTTGAAAAACCCTGCGACAATTTGGTATTATCTTTAAGATCATGTCTAGTCATACTTGGAATGGGTTAGTGTAAAGTTACAATGGGACAGATTTGTTTCGTTTAGTCGCTAGTGTTGACATATGTCAACCTTGACCGGAGTATACTTCGAAAATATATAGTCTGTGTCCTCGAAAGCCAACCATGCCTACGTAGTGTTACGCTTCTATCAAATAATATACTACTGCTTCTAGCACGTAGCACAATTCCAACAGTAGTCTATGTAAATAATTATCCAAATTCGTGCAGCACCAGCAAGTTACTGTACACGGTAAGTATACAGACTACCTGATATTCAATTACCTGTCTCGAAGCTCTCTACGGAGTAACTTGTAAGCCAATGACAAATGCCATTGGTGAATGAACTAAATCCAGATCCACACAGTCTCTCTTGTAAGAACATGGGAAGAATAAAGAAGAGAGATGATTATCCCAATAAACTACAAACCATGACGATCAGTGAGTAACCTCACGGGTAAGCTTATTTCCGAGGCGGAAACGTATTTACCCGTACCCCCAGGTTTGGATGGTCTAGGGTATGGGGTAAGCTTCATACACGTGACGAGTTGCCTATTGCCCTTCCTTGCCAGGAAGTTATAAACTTATACCTTATAGAGTAAGCATTGTTTGTGACTCATACAGTTGGTGTGTTCTACTCTCACAGCTACTGGTCATGAACCCACAAGAATCATGTTAGCAGGGTAATGCCAATGCTAATGCTTTACTGTAAATGACTGTTTGTACAGTTGCTAGTGAATGTCAAAATGTCCATATAAAAGATGAACTTGGTGTTTATAAGCTAATAAGTAGTTATTTTTGGTTTTTAATACAACAGTATCTGCATGCTATCCTTGGTAATGTACAATCTGAGACGTAGGTGACACTTAGGTTGACTCACGTCGGTATGTATGCACGTACCCACGACATGATACCATAAACCCTCTCCTTCTCCACGATTCCGAGGGAATGAAATTAGTAGATTGGCAGACAATGGTCTTCATTCATATTCCCTCCGCCTGGACCTTCGTCTCCACGTCCCTGTCCCGTTAGGACTACCGCTGGCTGACCTTTGTTAGTCTTCCAGTTTGTTTTGAAGATACAGCGACCCAAAACTATACACAGTCAATATGTATATAACACTACCTGCCCAACGCGAGAAAATTAACGGCATATGGCTTATTCTTGGCCATACGGCAGAATAATCATTTAGTATCGCGAACTAAACGGATGCCGATCCAAGGATATGGGTAACCTTTCTGCCACCAATTGAGACTGCTCGGGTGTCAGTGAAAAGCGCAGATATTACGAAGGTAGGTATACATACAAAGTCTTCTTCCCAGAAATGCGCGGATGCAGCGCCCATGACCCACCGACAACAATAATGTGCTTGCCGTCCATAAAATCGGCTATGATAGTGTCAAAAACCACCAGATTTCAACAAGAAAGGTAAGAATGACTGACCACTATAACCGGGATAGATATCCATGGGTTTGAAATTCGGCTGCGGCTCGAAGAGTGAGCTTGTCCACTCGTAAGCGCCGCCCAGGTCGCCCTGCCCTGAGAGCCTGTTGCCATTCTGGGTGATGGGGGTTGGGTGGAAATTTTGTAAACCGACATTGCATCCCGTTAGGTCAGTGTAGATATCATCGCTAATTGACTTGGATGCTGGTTCTCTATTTTGGCTTCTATGTTAACGGTGTATGTGGTATATAGAAGGTGTCAAGGCTTACTCTTGGGTCTTCTCGGCGTTTTCTTCTTCAACTTGCCGGTGAATACTGCGTGCTTCGTGCAGGGTAGGGAGACGTGCGCCTGCCCATTCCGCATACCCCACTGCTTCATTATATGATGTGTAGACCGGCCAATCGAGCGCAAGTCGAAGAGGAAGAAGTCCATAGACAGTCTTCACCGCGAGGCCGTCAATGAATTCTTCGATATCGGGATCATCCTGCGGGGTGCTTGCAATGTTTCTGTCAGGAAGCCCAGACACGGTCGACCACGTCACCGGCAGGCAACCTTTCCGGGACGTTTTAACGAGGTATGTAGCATAGTCCAGGATAGACGCAGGCCGTGCTTGTGCCTCGAACCCTTGAACAGATACCTCATACGGGTTGCGCTCATTATCCCATGCAAAGAAATTGGCTGGACTGAGGGCGCTATCGTCGTCTGTATCTTCGATACCCACCGTAAATGTTCGGGGCTTAATGCTAAACCATTGATTCTCTACTCGACCTCGTACAGCCTGCTCAGCCATGCGGATGAAATCCGGTCTTGGAACATCAGGAGGCGGCAGGATATTCGGACTCATTAGAGTCATCCATAAAAATGTCTCCAAATGGAGCCCTGACTGGCGTTAGTGGGACAAAACTGGTTCTGTTTTCCATTCATACCCTCGTGTTCAAAACCAATCCAAAGTGCTCGACCAATAGTTCTATCTTGCCAAGGTTTCTGTGTCTGGTAAAGAGCCGTAATTCTGGCACAGACCTTTTCCCGGAAGTCCAAGATGTCGCTCAATTCCGGCCACGTATTTGGAACCTCACTGTGATCGTGACATTGTGAAGGGTCATCCACGTCGGGGTCTATTCCCCTTTCGAAAATTTGTTGATAATACTTCGGTTCGGTCGGAGGAGTTTTGGTCGCTCGTGCTAAATGAATGTCCTCACTGAGGTTGTCAGAACTCTTCTCCCAGTAGTTTTAGTGAAGAGATAGAAGGCGCGTACTTACAAAGTGGGTATATGGCCTAGGTAGAAGATAAGTGGATTTCGCAATGCAATAGGTTGCTCATGCAAGGCCTCTTTTGGGAACATTTTTAAGGTTACTAGATCCCATGCTGCCCAGAGTTTCTGCCATTCCTCGAGAGTTGGGACAGCGCCTGGCGCATAGTCCTTTGGTTTGAGCGGAAAAGCATACTGTGAGGTCTCCGTTAAACCCGGAGTGCCGGGATAGTTCGCACCCATAGCGTATCCTGAAGCTCACTGCACTGCCGGAATGTGATGGCCCAGTTCAGGTCAGTAAGGATTCAGGATGTAGCACCAGGGAGTATGTCCCATATATGATGAATACAGGAGGAGAATGTGGCGACATTGTGGAGGGGTATGTATTCTTTTCTAGTCTCTATCCTAGCTTGCCCCTCTCACCGAAATCTCTGGAAACTAAGATGGGTTCGGCTAAAAAGCATCGATCGACGATCAGCAAGTAGATCGCGGAGGGAGTGACTAAATAGAGTATAAGTATGGTAATGATTCGCAGACTTGATTCCCAGAATTGCCGAGTGTGGATGCGCTACAGCAGCCTATCGGATAGCAAGTGGAGTCAGCTGAAATATCCACGAGGTGGCTGGCTGTGATGAAGATATGTGTGTTTATGGAACACTTAGAAAATTCATCTTGAGCTGTTATCATTGGGGGTTATTTGCATCTACCAGGATCCGTCGAGACCCACATTGTCCATACCTGGCAGTTGGATGAATTGGAGACACAGTTTCAGCTGCACCAAGAGCAGAAGCCTCGTGTAGAGTGCTAGAGGCACTACTGTGTCTGCAACTACTCGATCAATTGTGGGGAAAATGCGGCTTGGCGTCACTGGAGCTGAAAAACATGACGCTGAATCAGGGACAACACCACACTTGACCTGTTCTGAGATGTAGATAGCATGCATTAAATACTTTCACTCTGCTCTTCCTTTATTTCCCGGACTCCTAATTTCCTGCTAAGAAGTGACCGTGATATGGTCCGCGGATTAGGTTCAGCGACGCGTCACGCCTGAGCTCCATCCGCGTCGAGGGTCAAACTGGCACCCCTTGCTTCAGACAACAAAGCCATGGATATACAAGACCGAGATAACGGTCCCTGTTCCCATCATGTAGCTCATAATTCTGTTGCGTTGCAAAAAATATGACTCTGTCAAGTGTATATTGAGATGAAGATAGACTGACCGACTTAAGGATGGGACGATTGAACGTTATAGGGCAGTTACACCCCCTGAGTATCTATATCAGTGTTTTAATTAATGCATAAAGATCTGGCTGTCTTTGTTTATATCGCCTGAAAAAGTAATATCGTTTTCTCTCCATCTCGGGTCAGTCGAACCTAGACCGTGCCAAGGAACGCAGCCCGGTAAGGCTGGATGCCTGGACCCCGGATAGCATTGGGAGTAAGCCCGGGAGATTGGGGAGTATGTAGTAGGGGCGGGGCAATGTGAAGGCAACTTAGAGTTCCACGAGTCGGGTTGAATGGAAATGAGCCTTCATGTCCCAAGTGAGTGGGCCTGAACTTAAACCCATCCCTGATTCATACTTGTAGCTCACTGTGGGGCAATGCATTGAATGCCCTCCCTATGCAAGAATACCCAATAGGAGGTGCCAGTGAAACCTTTGAGAGCTACACTCAAGGAACAGTGAAACTTGGTAGTGGTGAGATCCACCGAGTATGTGGCTATAACCCTATCCCGGCGAACAAAGACGGGGCAACGGGGCGCTGTAGCGCGATTCTTTGAAGCTGTGACGATGACCTTATACCTCCCTATATGTCCCCCTTTTCTTGCAATTGGCGCACGAACATGTAGACAATGATTTATTGGTAACGACAGATATAAAGGACAGCGAAATCCTGAATCATCGACTTCCTTCTGCACCACTGAGCCAAATAACCCCCAGCTCAAACCCCTCACAAGTCCTGCAAAATGAAGCTACTCTACACCCTTGCTCTTCTAGCTCTCGGCTCTATTGCAGTAGCAGAAGATAAGACCAATGAGACGTCAACCGAGGCCACCCAGGCTACGCCTCAGAGCGGCTCGAACGATGGTGCTTCGAAGAGCCTCCAAAGCTGCCATATCCCAGAACTGAAGAAAGGACATATTCTCAGAGCTTCGTGCTTTTCCGATCTAGCCAAGCAACAACTGGTTCATAGCGAGCTGGACCTGAATCACTGTTTCGGTGCAAGCCTGTTGAAGGGCGAATTGTCCGCGGAGGCTGAGTACGTGCTGTTCTTGCTTAATCAATTCCAATATACTAATGATCCATATACAGTGGACATTTCAGCCGAAAGTGTGTGAAATGTAAGCTAGGGGGCGAAGAGCGTGGTACTGGAACCCACTCCGGGGCATGGACACTCTACTGCCACTGTGTTGCTCCGAAAGCCGAAATTCAACTGGGTAAGTTTATCTTGGCTGTATCTTTTTTACAACTGTTCGTAGCGGTCTTTCAGTGGCTCGTGCTAACTTGTCAATAGAACCTACAGTGTTTAGCAACAACCAGGGTCTTCTTGAGTGCCACGGCCATGTTGGAAAACCAATCAGCTTGTAAGCTGCTTGCAAAAGCCCTTGTTGTGGAAAGGATGCTCCCACTGGGCGCCAGAGACTGGGGGGTTTCTTTTGTTTCCCCTTTGAAGAGGGTTAATGTCTTGGCCCGATGAGGCCGTCGTTGCATTCTGCTGAGGGAGCATCCCAGTTGCTCAATACAAACGCTTCTATTGGGAGATAATAAATAGTAATAGTAAAAATATTTGCTGTGATTTATGCACCTAGAATGCTTCACAATTGCATATGGACCCCAAGATAGGAAAGTAACACTTGTAAGATGTCGATTCTGGTGTTCTGTATGTGCTTATAAGTTATTTGCAACTTTCCGTCCGGGTATTGGCAGGTGGGGAGCATCTCTTCACTCGCATTGAGCCGCCTAAGAGAATCCAGGATACCTGGGTATTTACAGTTATAGTCAATATACTTCTAGATATCCTGAGCAGAGGCCTTCTGATGTGCCTGCGGGTGTGATTCTGAATTTTCGACGCGCGTGGGCGTCGCACCCGATCCAAAGTCCATGAGCAGGTAAGGAACCCTATACCGCGAAACGTTGGGTTGGTTGAAGAGCCAGAAGCCCTCCGCATTTTAGATCGCCTGGTTACATTCTTGACCCTGATGTGGTGTCATGGAATGCGCTGCATCTCCAATGAAGATCACTGCCCCGGTAGGTTGGCAGAGAATCGTGGTCATGAAGCTGCCATACCTTGATATTTTCCGCATGGCCAAGCACATTCCGAATCCTTGGAGAGAAGTCCCCGAAGCATCGCAGTAAGTCTTCCTTGGAGCCTTCTGCAGATCAGCACATCGTTCGATTTGTCTTCTGCAAGCCACAGTCGCACTATGGGTATACGGAAACCTCAGCGACGGACAGAGCGCCCTGTCAGCGACGCCCCCCTTACTGGAGCTGAATGAGACAGATCCGGTCGGGCTGGAGAACTACTTCTGTTACGGAGAGGGTCAGCCGGGGTTTAGTGTTTCGTCACGAAGGTTAGTTCCGCTGTCTGGTTTACGATCGGTCGTGGAGGTTGTTCAGGGCATCATTCACCAGAATCGGCAACAGGCCTCACTTACCTCCGGTACGGATGAAGTCTACTTGGTGCTTATTGACTTGTAAGAGGGCTCCAGAGTACAGCTATGCGTTCGAGGCAATACCTAAAGCCGTGGAATGCATCTAATCTATAGCCAGATCGTGTTATACGTGACTTGCCCAGCATCCACGTCTTCACAAATGTCTTCACAAATGATGTGAAGATCAAGCGAAAAATGCAGATGGCACACGAACCAAAAAGCATCACAGTCCTACACGACCTTTTTGTCAACATTTCTATCCTCATTATTACCCCGGTAATAGGAGAAGAGACGACTTAGCTAGCATCAACCCACACTTTGCCCGTTCCCACACCGGCAGGTAGTAGAAGTCACAATCGGCATCGCAATTGCAGCGGACTTAAGCGACGATACATATGCAACGCAATTTGGATACGGGAGTTGCTTCAGTATCGAAGTGATACCCAATGTAAGAAGAAAACGATTAGCATTGGATCGTCGGCGCCAGGAAATCAGGAAAAATCTAGATGAGCCGCGTAACGATCCAGATAATTCTCTTTTGCTATTACTTCGCCAGACTCTAGATTGAATATCATCTAATGCTCTCCTCTCTGTTGATCTAAGTCTTACATTTGTCAAGCATGCTTTCAGTTATCAATACATATCCTCTCGTTTCTACGTTTTGTAATAAGGAGGTTGTACAGCCGTTAGGATTAATTATATAGTTGGAGGCAACGACAACTGTCACTCTCATACCAGTACAAACCATCCACTTACATAGCTGCGTCTCCACTGCTGACCCTGCAATAGGGGGACTAAAAACCTTATGTGATGAGCCAGCTTCTTGATAAAAGGGTCCATGAACATTGCTCGTCACGGAATTGACTATGCTCGCAACGCAGATCCCATGTACGCTTTATTTAAACCGCACCTGCCTACCCATATTACTAGTTTATTTTTGGACGGACAATATTCGGAAAATGCTCCACAAATGGTTCAGTCACCGAGCATTGTAGACAGCTTTTGTTTTCACTCTTGCAAGGCTGTGGTGGACTTTCCAACTCGCTGCGTAAGTCAGTGACTTCTGATTCCAACTCTTGCTTTTTCACCTTTAAGATTGTGATCTCCTTAGTATACGCCCGCCTTTTAGTTGCCTCGGCTCTTAGTCTCTGTAGTTCATCCTCGGCCATGCGCGCTCTTTCAACGACTCGTCGAGATAAGGCTAGCTCGTTGCGTTGAATATTTGATTCCTGATATACGCGGGCTAATCCAGACTCGAGGTCGGAAATCTTCTCTCGAAGCAGAGGTATGCCTTCAAGTTCACGATATACAACCGAGAGTGCAGAGTCGACCTCCTGCCGCAGTGTGTTAAATTGAGATTTTCGTGGCGCAGAAGTCGTCGATGATATCTTCGGCGTCGTCATCCTTTGGGTCTGTTTATTTGCCCTGTCGACTGCAGCGGGTGCGGTATGAGGTGTTTGTATATGTTCCTGGATTGACCCGGCTGTGGTGTCCTGCCCTGGCCTAGATGTGGATGGGTAGCGAATTGGCCATTTTGGCCCTGGGATTCATTGTCGTGTTGTACAGCTTCGGCGGTCGACCTAATTGATCGGCTCTGGGGTGCCGGAGAAGTATGATCGATGTTCCCTGACGTCAACACAGGTGAAGCCAGGGGAGTAATGATGGGTGGATTTAAATGCCATCCGCGCCATACGCAAACAGCGCAATACCACCGCCGAGTGTTATGTTCAGTCGATGAGTAGCAGCCAGTCGGCTTACATGAATCATGGTACACTCGCATGCGCGTATCACAGGGGATCTACGTCGCCTGGTTGATAACATTCATAGCAGAGAGTGTTGTGTGGACTTCCCCTTCCTAGCAAACGTCGGTAAGTGTCCCAGCACTGGGCTTGCGTACTAATTCTTACTTCTCCATTCTTTATATCGCCCTTCGGTAGTAGGAATGGGCTCATACGCCCCGAGGAATGTGTAGGTAATCGTATGATTTTGCGGCTGGGCGGAGTTAACATCTACATCGTGTTGTTTTTCCGTTGGGGGAGAATCTAGCGCAGCGCGGAGACGTTTACGGGCCTTTTGTGCTGCCTGTACACGAATTCTTTTGGAGGGTATTTCGCCTTCTTCAATGCTGTCTGGCTAGCGTGTATTACACACTAGAAAAATACGCCTTGTCGATTTTCTCGCTAGAAGCCCCTTCTGCAAGGGCTTGTTGACAGCTACCGAGTTTCGGGGCGTCTCCGATGCGCTGACTAACCGCCGCCGTGCTTTGTCAGCATCATAGAGTCTTTCATTTCACGTGATGTAAACTCTCATCTCTGTTGTGCACGTCCTACATTAGTATATCAGGTGTTTGGTTGTGAGAGAGTGTTGAAAGTGCTACGAGACATCATTTCGAATATAGCGTCACCTCTCAGCAGCTAGCAAAGTTATATAGATCCGATCTCACTGTGCACGTGGTGATAAAAGTAGCCAAACGGTTGCCCCTCCGAGTTGAGCCCTAATCTTATCAATCACCCCCGCCTTAGTCAGCGCCGCATTCGTCACAAAATCTCGCGATCGACACGCAAGATGCAGGAATCCGTCCATAGTCGAGCGCATTACCATCGATCCTTCCAATTCAACACGGGAACCCTCGATTCAACATCAGAATGACTGGCTTCATCCTCACCCTCTCCTGCCCCGACCGCCCGGGTATCGTGCACGCCGTGACCGCGTTCCTGGTCCAGCACAACCTGAACATCGTTGACTCATCGCAATTCGGCGATCCGACATCGCACCGATTCTTCATGCGCACGCATTTCTCCGCCGACAAGGATGCCACCAAGAAGAACATCGACGAGCTGCGTGAGGCCTTCGAGTCCACGGCCAAGTCCCTTTCCATGGACTTCCAGCTCGTCCCCGCCACCCAGAAGCCCCGCGTCCTGATCATGGTCTCCAAGATCGGCCACTGCCTCAACGACCTCCTCTTCCGTACCTCGACTGGCCAGCTCGCCATCGATATCCCCCTGATCGTCTCCAACCACCCGGACTTCGCTACCCTCGCGGCTACCTACAACATCCCCTTCGTCCACCTGCCCGTCAACAAGGATACCAAGCCGCAGCAGGAGGCCCGCATCCTGGAGCTCATCAGCGAGCACAACATCGACCTCGTCGTCTTGGCTCGCTACATGCAAGTCCTCTCTCCCACCCTGTGCGAGGCCATGTCTGGCCGCATCATCAACATCCACCACAGCTTCTTGCCCTCGTTCAAGGGCGCCAAGCCCTACCACCAGGCCTACGACCGCGGTGTCAAGATTATCGGTGCCACCGCCCACTTCGTCACCAGCGATCTGGATGAGGGTCCGATCATCGAGCAGAACGTCGTTCGCGTCAACCACGGCATGAGCCCCAAGGAGCTGACCCACGCTGGCAGCAACGTCGAGAGCAACGTCCTGGCCGCCGCCGTGAAGTACTTCTCCGAGCGCAGGGTGTTGCTCAACGGACACAAGACTGTGGTGTTCAACTAGGCGCTTCATGGATATATATGTATATATACATCAAAAGCTAGAATAGACAAAAAGGATGGATAAATAAAAAAAACCTTCTACAGTCACGTCATATCCACTCTAAAGCCGAACTCCCTCAAAAGGATGATAATCTTCCTCTCCCTCCCACTGCGCAGCATGTAACGATTCCCCCATCTGCGACGCATCCATCCCCGCAATAATATCCCTATAATGCATTAGCATACTCCAATAAAAACCCCAAGCCGAAGGAAAAAGAGCATACTCATCCGTCCCCAAAACCTCAAACCCAGGAACACAATCCACCAAAGCATACAGCAGATAACTCCCCCCAAAGCTCCACACAAACCCGATCACAGCCTCGACAATCTGAATCCAAAGCTGTCCCCAATTGCCATCAAACACGACACCCCCCTTAATAATCGTCGACCCATCATACGCCGCGACCTCCCGTCTAGCAAACAGACCCGTCACAATGGTCCCCAGAAACCCCCCTAGACAATGCGTAGCAAATGTATCCCCGTTATCAACCCACCGCAACAGCGCAGCCCGCTTCGTGAACTTAATCCGCAGCGCCTGGCGGCCGAGAGAGGCGCCGAGAACCCCGAACCCGACCGCGGTGGTCATGTCGATGAATCCCGCGCTGGGCGTGATGAGGACGAGTCCTGCGATTGCGCCGAGGAAGGTGCTGTCTAGGCTCCATTTGCCGGTTTCGTAGTAGGTGAGGCTGGCCCAGGTGAGGGCGCCGGAGGCGGCGCAGAGGTTGGTGACGCAGGCGGCCATGACGGATTTGAAGTTGAGGGCGAGGGTGGTGCCGGCGTCGAAGGCGAGCCAGGCGTTCCAGATGATGATTAGGGCGAGGAGTTGGCAGAGGGTGTTGTGGGGTTTGTGGAGGATGAGGTGCTGGGGTGTGCGGATCAGGGATCGTTTGGAGCGGAAGAGTGGGTAGGAGAGGTAGAGGCTCATGGCTGTTGCTGTTGCGCCGCTGCAGATGTGGACGGGTGTGCCACCGGCAAAGTCGAGGGCGCCGAGATTGGCCAGGAAGCCGTTCTCTGACCAGACCATGTGGGCTAATGGGGCGTAGATGAAGGTGCACCACAGCTGGGGGTTGGATTAGTATCTGCTGGTGGAGTCGCGTTTGGTAGGAGGGATACGTACGAAGATGAATGGGATTAGTGGAAGCAGTCTTCCACGCTCGCAGGCTCCTCCGATGGCGATTGCGCAGACCGTAGCGCAGAAGATCAGTTGGAATTCGGAGAACAGGATCTCAGGGATCGATCCGACCGGTTCAGCGAGGACGCCGATATGGAAGATTTTACTGAAGCCGCCGAAAACACTGTTGCCCTCGCCGTAGGCCAGTGAGTATCCGAGCATCCACCACTGGATAGAACAGACGGCCACTGCTAGGAGGCCTGGGTAGAATGAGGCCAGGCTGTTGTACCGCGTCGAATAGCCCGAGTAGGCCAGACCGACTGCCGGGATAATCAGCCAACAGAAAACGCTACATACTAAAATGAAGAGAGTGTCTGTTTTCGAGCAGGCCTCCCAGGCAGCTTGGACAGACATTTTATCGCACTCGACGAACGTTTCTAGGTTGCGACATGAGCGGAGCAGTCGACGGAGAGGAAGCTTAGAGGACTCATATAATTTGCATAGGTTCTTAACGTGTTGATAAGAATCTTGAGGATGACACATTTGATTGGGTTTTGTTATCATATCAAAGGGATCATCGAATGCAACATCGACCTGCATATTGACCAATCCTGAGCTGAGCGCGCTATCAGTGCAGCCACCTGCATAACCGCGGTAAGGGAGGCATGCACGGCAGCATTAGCATGCAGAATCAGTTTATTGGCCTGGATAAGGGTGGCATTGCATTAGCAACCTGCAAGAGATCTGTGGCGCAGAATGGGTATCCCTGTCGTGCTACTCCGTTTGCTAGGGTTAAAATAGCGCACAGTGAGCTGATGGACCATCTAATTCTTAAACAATTTAATTATGTAAAATCTAGTCAGTGATTATATGACATAACGGAAGCTTTCAATTTCAAGGTCCGTCTTGTTCGATAACCCTTGCATCCGCTCCTCCTCCTCAGTCAACTGGGAGGGAGGACCATACGCCGCGTCTCGGCGTTTATTCTCGAAAATATAATAAACATACAAGCAAATCAGGAAAAAGGCCCCCAGGGCGAGACCAGAAATGGCAGCCTTCATACCGGTCTAATAACTGGTTAGGATCTGTTTGTGCATACGTGATACTGAGGACAAACTCACAGGATAATGGGGTTCCTCAGAAGAAAGGAAGAATTGAGGCCCAACAATATTTCCTACACAGTAGGCCACAAACATCAAGGCACTCGTCGTACTTCGCTTCGTGAACCCGGCCACATTGGAACTGATAATGCTAAGCGACAGGGGAATGTTCACCGCAAAGACAGCCCCCAGAGCCAATCCAGTCAACCGACCCTTTTGGTTATCTTCATCCAATTTCCAGACGAGGACCATGCCGACCAATGAGACTGTGGTGTTGAAGATCATCATGAGGATTCGAGTATTAGGAACGACGGTGGCGACGCCGGCGGTGATGAGCAAGAAGACGATTTGGGCGGCACCAAGGGGCATTTGCATGAGAAGGGACTTGAGTTGTGTGAAGCCAAAGCCGTTGATAATAATCGAAGAGAACTGTCTTGTCAGCGAGGATTACGAGAATATAAAATGTTGGAACGACATACACTAGTGATACCTCCGTTGCACAAGTTGACGGAGAATGTGTACAGGACAAGAAACCATGTTTGAGGATCACGAACGGCAAGCCATGCCTGGTTCCATTTGAAATCTCCGCCCTCCATTACGCCTGTCTTGTTCTTGAGGGTGCGCTGCACAGCGATGGTACGCTCGGTCTTGGTTAAAAATATCGCTTTCTGTGGAGAGTCGGGAAGGAGTATAACGAGGAAGATCGATATGGCGGCAGTGATGGCACCTAAGATGAGGAACAGTAGCTGCCAGCTCTCAATGGCATTGACCTTGATTGTCCCAATGGCATAAGCAATGACACCACCGATGACGGTAGAAACACAGTTGCCAAAGAACCATGCAGCCTGTCTATGGGAGAGTTAATTCATTGGCATGAAATACTCAATGCGAATGTGCTTACCTTGCAGGCTGTTCCTCTCGCTTGTAGTACATTCCAGTGATCAGAGCAAACCCTGGAGCGATGGCAGCCTCACCGACTCCCAAAAAGAAACGCGCGGCCATTAGACCACCGAAGTTTTTGGCGGCCGCATGGCACATGAGAACTCCTCCCCAGACCAACCTGTGAGCTATTAGCAAAGGATGGTTATATATGTAGGTAAAGAGACGAACACCGAGGCGCTGAGATATTTGGCTATGGGCAGTCGAACGATAAGGTAGGAACTTGGCCTAATCAATAGTTAGTGAGCTGAGTGGAAGTATTGGCATTGTGCGCATCATACCAACTCCACGCGAAGTATCCGAAATAAAAGATCGCTGAGGACCAAGAGTACTCTGTCCCTTTTAGGTCCTATCAAAATTAGCACCATAGCTTAGCCATCGTGACTGATGGTTCATACTAAGTCTTCTCTCAGATTGAACAATGTTGCTTGACTCAAAGCCAGTTTGTCCATATATTGCATCATATAGCAGATACCCATTAAGGGGATCAATCTAATTGTATAAGTTTTCGAGCATGTATAATCAAGGTCAAAGTACTTACATCAAGTCTAGCTTTAGCAGCACCTTTCTCTCCTGTTGGGGGTTGACATCCATCCCCAACATCTCTCCCAGGTCGACATCTTTGGCAACTGACATCTCAGGCTCAAGCTTCATGTCATCCAACTCCGGTATTGACCCCGGGCGAACATCGTGCTGTTTTTCCATGGTATCTGGCAATCCAATTTCTCGAGTTTAGTGGGACGACAAAATATCCTCTCGAGCTGTGAGCCCTTTTATGACATGTATGCAAAGAATCGGTAGCAATACTCGGGAATTGGAAGATTGCCTACAGCGGAAGATCGCACTCTATTTCCGCACCTAGAACATGCCAATTCGACCTAAAAACATCCAAGCATTTCTCACATTCACCGGACAAGAATGTAATTAGTGAGTCAGCTCTTAAAGATAGCGAACTAGACAGATAGGAAACACAGCGGAATTGACATCTTGGATAGCGTGGCACCCAATACGGTGGGTCCATATGAAATCCTGGAGGTATAAATTCACGGCGAACCCACTTTATTGCCGGTTAAAAACCAAACGATTCGCCCCATGGAGCAGCAACGCCACTGGAAAGATACGAGGTAGGGCTTCGTCGGCAAATCCACCAATGTCCGTCCCGAGCTCGGCAAATATCCAACCTAAAACTGCGAACGTTATCAACAGATTCAACAGCGCTTCCCTATCGTGTGGATCAAGACCTCTGCAATGGGCATTTAACAGGCCCTGCTGCAGCTACCCCGCAAATTCAATCGTGCGGAGAGCGTACATCTAGAAATTTGAGGTGGCTCACACGAGGACTGGGGCTGTTTGGATATCCACATCTCCACTCTTGGCTTCGGCAAATTGGAGGAGGAAGTGACTCTAATCTGCCGAGGGGGCCAGTGATAATAAAGATAATGATTATTTCGTTAACACTGATATCATTCATCATACCGTTGGTCATCAAGTTTCACCCCTGATAGCCTGCTTATTCTTACCTGATAAGGACAATGATAACATTTCCGACATGTGGGGTGCAAGCGATGGAGCCGACGTGCAGCATGATAGGTACTGGCGTCGGCGATCTATCCTATCAAAGGGTCCATTAAGGCGAAACCCCGACTCATCCTTACAATAATTCCAACCGAGGCATAGTCATACCGTGAAGGGTGTTGTAGACGAACATATTTATAATGCTCTTCGCTAGCGTCAGGCAACTGACAGCCTCTGCAGAGTACGCGTACAGATATCACAGACTACCACCATGGCAATCATGCAGACAAAGCCTAGTATTGCGGACATCAAGGCATCCGTTGATGCGGCGTTAGAGTCGTTACAGACAACGTTAAGAGAATTAAACCGAGAGGTATATCTTTGCCCCTGACGTCATTTATCTACATCCGCTAATTGCGCAGATCTGGTCCAATCCAGAAACAGCATATGAAGAGTATAAAGCTCACGACGCGATTTGCGACTTCCTTGAAGCACAAGGATTTACCGTGACTCGCCACGCATATGGCCTGGACACATCGTTTGAAGCCATCAGTGGCTCTGGCGGACGGCTGATCAATTTCAACGCTGAATATGACGCACTCCCCGGCATAGGCCACGCCTGTGGCCATAACCTGATCACAACGAGCAGTGTCGCTGCTTTCTTGGCACTTTCTGCTCTTCTGAAGCAATACGGCATCCCTGGTCGTACTCAGCTGTTGGGCACACCGGCCGAGGAGAATGGTGGTGGAAAGGCTAAATTGATAGATGCCGGGGCTTATAAGGGAGTTGATATCTCTTTGATGGCGTATGCATCCCGACTCTCTACCATCATATGATACTGACTCGGTGTAGGCACGCTGGTCCTCAGAAGCTCTTTCCTGGTATTGACGCCACTGGCGTGGGCGGCGTCTTGATGAATGCCCGGAAACAGATTCACTGTGAGTTTACTGGGAAGAGCGCCCATGCTGGAGGCAACCCTTGGGAAGGTGTCAATGCACTCGATGCTCTGGTGACCTCTTATAATAACGTTGCTGTCCTACGGCAACAGCTCCAACCGGATGAACGTGTTCATTGTGCCTTTTTGGATACGCCTAAGGTAGCCAACGTCATCCCAGCTTATACCAAGGCCTATTGGCAGGTTCGTAGCCCGACGTTGAAGGGCTTGAATCGGTTAATGGTCAAGGTACGCAATTGCATTGAGGCAGGCGCATTGGCGACGGGATGTGAAGTTAAGCTCGTAGAGTACGTACACCATCTCCCAAGCTTTTCGTTGGAGCTAAGCTGATATGAGCAACAGAGATGAGCTGTACACCGACATTAAGTTAAACGATACCTTGTGTGAACGTTATCAGACCCACATGGGTAGCTACGATCGAAATGTCCTAAAGAGTCATGAGAAAGTCTTAACGGGGTCATCCGATATTGGTATTCTACACTTCACTCTTTTCTCGGTTAAGTCGGTTACTAATGACTACCACAGGCAATGTCAGTTATATTATGCCCACTCTCCATACCATGTTCGGTATACCAGGACCAGACGGATCGTTCCCCCACCATCCATCGTTTGCAGCAGCGGCTGGCACTGATGATGCTCATGTTGAGGCAGTGGTTGTGGGCAAGTCGCTGGCCATGATCGGATGGGAAATGATCACGGACGAAGCTCTGTTCGAACAGGCGAAATCACAATGGGAAAAGTGTATCCAGGAATAAACATGCATATTCATATTATACCAAATGAAGATTACTCGACGGACAAACAATTGGCCCAATTGACCTTTATCGGGAGAGAATAAATGAGATGGGTGAGAGGGGCATAGTATCATAACTTACAGCTAGATGTAATCGTCTAGGTAGGACATATGTAAAGAATGGTTCTTATTCAAAAGAAAGTTACTCTCAACCGCACATTATCCATATCAACCAAGTCTATAAAATTGATCAAATTTGAGGTAGGGCCCTCGTTAGTGCAAGGCACTTCGAAACGGTAACCTTAACATATCAGCTTAACTTTCTTTTTACCTTTTACTTATTTGTTATTATTCTGTGATGTAAAGAAACATGGGCCAGGAAATTTGTCCATTGTGCAGGTTGCTGTGCTGCGGCAAGCCATTGCGCATTAATTCATTTTCCTACATTTTTAACCTGCTTCTGCCGGCAGAATAGTTTACTATACTGAATCTACTTGAATTGCTGCCTAGTCTACTTAGTCTGCTCAATCTGCTTAGCATGGTTAGTCTACTTAGTCTGGTTGGTCTGGTTAATCTGTTTAGTCTATTTGGTATATATAGTGTACGGAGTAGTCTGCTTGGTCTAATTATATAGCCATGTGACTGTGAACTACTAACTTAATAGAATTAGCCTACTATGAACTAATTAAAAGGCGGCCAGCTGAGCGGGAAAAGAAATTGACAAAAAAAGGGTGAAAGAAAGCCAAAATTTCTAGGAAAATGAATTAATGCACGTTGGCCGCAATGGCTTGCCGTAGCTGTGCTGCAGACGGTTAGCTTTGAGCAAGTTCAGATGCAGCATGGGATAGTGCTGTCACTCAATCTAAGTTCGAATATTTTGAGAGTAGTGAGTGATCTTGACCTCCAGTCTCTAGGCTCGGAGAAGCTTTCGTTTTCTACGAGAATGCATTCTTTAGCCTGACTCTCCCAATAAGCGGGGAATTGCTTGATGAGCGTAATTTATAGTATATTATGGATTCTTTCAGGTAGCTTCCGCAGCTCGGTGGATGCATCATCCAGATGAGAAAGACTTCGAGAAACTGCAAATCGCCACGTACTATACCACTGATTCATTCTCCTTTGTTATCTGCCACAGGGCTCGATTCGATTCAACGAACAGGCTCTTCGCACGTCTTCTCTGATCCCATGCGGAAGTGATGATGATCTCGGGAAAGATGACGACCGGCGTCATTGACCCCAAGCGCTCGAGAGCGTGAACCTGGGAATATATACACCGGGATGCTTGGATGAATGGCAGTCCACACACACAGGCCGAGCGCCACTAGACATATCGACAGGATTTCTGAGGTCCGTCCTTTCTGGGTTCCGAAGTCTGACCCTGGACTTGAGATTGTGCATTACGCTTGATAGCCGAACTGGTCCTTGTGGGCGGGCAACCGGCGACACAACCATTTACTCCGTAAGAGGGCAAGCTGCTTTGTTGGTGACGATCACTGGTGATCAACATTTCCTCGCGCTCTCTCGATACGTCCGATTACGAGGGATGTGGGGAGCACCACTTTAGAGGCCGAAGTTCTGCCACCAAACAATCAAACCCGCGCAACTAAATCTATATTTACTTTTAAGGCCTCCAAAGCCAAGAGTTCAATTCACGCGATAGTGGGCACACAGCCCCGACCGACTCAGGAATTGGTGTACAGGATGGACACTCCATGTGTCATGTCAAATACTTTTAATCAACATGGTCCGCGTTGGACTTCGGCATATCTGAACCAGCAATTTAGGTACCAGTGCCTTAGCCGTTCTGTGAAAGCTCTGAGAGAAATAATATCGTCGACTTCGGGATATGCGAAATGCTATACAGACCAAGCACCCTGTGGACCTGGATCCTTCTAGTTTCTACATTCATTGAAGTAGTGGTGCTCATTACTCTTGAAGCGTATGTTTTGACACTCACTCCGCTTGGCATGAAACCTGCTGACCTATGGAACAGGGTAATATACTCCAGTATTCGAAACAATGTTACACCTATTGCTTGGGATATATCAGCATACAGATGTATACCCACTTTCTTCGTCTTAGTGACACTCTGGGTGGTATATCAGCTACTCCTTGTCTATGACACATTGGTACAGCAGAGTACTATCCAACTAATTGGTTTGGGCATATACTCGGCCGTATTAAGCGTATACAATGGCATCCAGTATGGTCAGCTGCGTGATATAGTAGAAGTGCTTATAGCGAATGCTGCCGCACGCCCGGGGTCGCTACAGGAGATGTGGCCTCTGTTACAGGGGATGATGATTTCGATCATAGCCATAACGGCATCGTTCACTTTGTGGATCTTGTTCAGTGCATGGAAGTTGCACGAAGAATTCGCCTGGGTTACCCTACGAACGGTGGACGCCGACAAACAAATGAGACGCAGGTATTTATACTCCCAGGCAAGTAAACCTTTCTCGTTTGCTGTGGTTGATACGGCTCTAACGTTGCCCACTCATTAGTTACTTTTATCGTTGCTTAAGTTCGATGGATTTTTCTTCCTCGGATTTCTGCTACAACTCGCGATTGTACCATACAGTAAAAGCAGTCCAACTTTTGTCGCAGCAGTGGCCCTTATGCCTATTTCGTGCTGTCTATTATTCATCACTGCGTGGGTAGTAAGGAAAGAGCATCGAGTTGGGACTGTTGTTATCTCTGTGGGTGACCACCTTACCATTACAGGCTGACTTGCTAATAATCTAAACCAGGTCTTCCATCTTGCACTGATGGGCTTCTTCATATATATGCTTACTGCCCTCTCTTTGCCCCCTTCCTACTTGAACTATCTCCAGGCCAAAAGGACATTGAGCTTTTTCGGGATCATAAACATTATATTGGCTCTGGGTACAGTGGTCATAACAGGTCTGTGCTTCCGAAATTTTGGACAAGGGCTTCGTCCGTATGTCTCGGGCGGCGCAAAAGCTGGACTGCTCGGGGAAACCGTGGGGAGTGAGAGTTACTCGCGAGTTCCGCATGAGGCGATATGACGAGTTTGGGGGAGGAGACTCCCAGTTTAAAGAGTATCTCTAACACAGGGGGAATGACATGGGAACGAGAATTGCTCGGTGAGATGTATACTCTGCTGTAATTTAAACGTTGCTTTAATGCGCTACTATAATCATACTGGACTATAGCGATAGCTGCTGGGGGATGCGGTGCGATTCTGGCACTCGCGGGGGCCATATTAGGGCTGACGCCGGTCATGCATACAGTACAACGCTGCTCAGGCAGAACACATAAGCACCAAATACATGCGAATCAGTGTTCTACAGCAATAAATAGAAATCTCAGAGACGCAGAACCTATGCGGCCTCTGATGGACCGAAGAGTCGCTGACTAAGCTTTATCAGATCTTCTCCATTTTCCGGCATCGCTTTTCCTTCTCTATCGTCACTTTTCCGACAACCTTCTGATGGTTTCCCGGTTGCCCTGCTACTTGGCATCCACTCGTTGCTGATGCCTCCCGGCTGATTGCTTGTTTTTGTAGCGTGGGCTCTTCAATCCATGTCGGGTCGGAACGCCCCTCGCTCAAAGAAAGGTATTTAGATACCTACCTACGTGCATTCATTCCCATAACCTGCCTGCTACGGAATGCTCGGCTTCCCGGTCAACGACTCAAACTAACCGCGACTTCACCCAGGCTGCAGTACCTGCCGCCGTCGAAAAGTGAAATGCGGCGAAGAGCGCCCTGTCTGCAAACGCTGCTCTAACTTGCGACTCAGCTGTGAGTGGGGAGTTCCAGTGAAACGAGGCAAGTCCATCACTCCGGCGCGACAACTTCAGCCTCGATGGCCCAGTCGTGATGTCGCTGCCTCCGCTACCTTCGCCGCTTCAACGATCGAGATCCCTCACCCACCCTCCGTGACCTCCCCTGCCACGTTATGGTACCCCTTAGACACTACAGCCGACCTCACGAGTATCCCCGTTGGTTCGATATCCTCTCCAGGCTGGCTCGGCGTGCCCCCTTTTCCCCCGCCCCCGCCGCTTTATCCTCCGCTATCTGGAACCGACTTCGCGTGTGCGAACTCGTTGGTGCTTTCCGAACATGATCAGAAGTACTTCCAATACTTCCCGTCGTCCTCGTTGGTGTTCTATTACATGAAATCGTGGCAATGGAGCAGTTTCTGTTATCTATACCAAGGGCCGGCCGCCACGAACAAGATAATCATGCGGATGATTCTCGCCTTATCAGCGAGTGACATGCACCGCAACGGTCTTTTAGTGCGAACGCCCGGCCGGCCCACGGCGGAGGATCACGGTCGCTATCACTACGGGTTGGCCGTCAAGGAATTCCGCCAGTCCTTGGTGTCCCCGCGACAGGTCTCGCCCGCCGAGCTGGAGGCGATCTTCGCGACCATGTTTCTGATGGTGACATACGAATGGCAATACGGCCATTGCGTGCGGCATCTCGAACTACATTTACAGGGGGTGAAGTCGTTGCTGGAATCTCACCCGGAGTTGTTCCAGATCAAGGATGTGAATAATGTGCTGCTATCGATGGAGTCTGAGGAATCGAACGAGTCAGAGTCTCGGGTGTCCTTTATTCCCGAGCAACTATTACTATGGATTCTGTAGGTACCATGGCTTTTCTTCGAAGCCGGTCTAATGTAGCCTCAGGTATATCGATGCGAGCTGTCAGCCCATGGGGTTGTCCGAATCGCTTTACGACTACGTGCTTCAGTCCGGGAACCCAGCCCTGCATCCGGACCGACTGTATCGCTGCGCCCGTGTATGGGGACGATGCTTCTGGGGTAAACAGTACCCGGACCAGGAAGTATCGGATGACATGGAGAATTACCGGGCTTTGGAGCTATTACATGCGGGCATGTCGCTACGCCATCGAACATGGCAATTGCTCTTCGACAACATTCCCGATTCCGGCTACCAGGCAGAGTCATTCTTCAACGAGATAATGGCCGTCAGAGATGTATGTGCCCTGCTCATTCCGCAGGAGACCAATTCTAACAGCTGCAGAAATTCTCCGATCTGTTCATCACGGCCAAGTTCGCCGGCCCGGCCTCAATGCGACGCACGTTAAACACGATCAATATGGCTGTTAGCACTTTTTACGCGCAAATTCTTTTCCATCGACGCTTACTCTGCCCCTCACAATCTCCGCGGACACTCCATCGGCACGCCCTGAGCAACATCCTTGAGATTACACATAAGCAATACGCATCCGAGCCCCGACTCATGCGTCGTCTACACTGGCCAATCTTGGTCGCGGTGCTCGAAACTGATGATCCGGCGCAGCTCGAATGGCTCCGTCAGCGACTAGCAGAGCTGCGTCAGTGCCATACCGAGATTCGGTGGGCGAACGAGATTGTAGATGAAGTGCTCGCGCAACAGGGTGCGACCAAAGGGGAGTACGTAAATCTGGCCGAATTTCTCCGGAATCGCGCGGCACCGTAATAATTTTCATGCGAGGGATACATCTTGATAATGTTCCTGCCATGACTGCTTACCATAAGATATATCATAGAACACTAAATAGATTTAATAGCACAAATAATTCAAACAATATTCTCCAAGAAATACGCATCATATGCAACCTCACCCTTGGCTCTTGTCGCCCGTCCGACAATGACCCGGTTGTTCATCCATTTATATTTTTCATGTCCGGTTTCAAGCTTGATATGCAAATGAAACCAGTATTGGTTGGGATCCACTCCGTCGTCTCCCTCCATCAAGGCCTTCAAGACCTCGGGAGGCCCGGAGCGAGTTCCCTCCGTCCTATATAGATAATGTCAGTCACCAAGGCTATGCACAATAGAAAGGTACTGAATAAACACAAACCGGATATAAATATAAGCTCCATCGTCACTTTTAAGAAGATAGTTCGTATTTACATGTGTTGTCTGATCCTCCTCAACCAACCTAGATATCATCCGTTAGTATCCCTATACCGATAACAGCAAGAGAAGTCTGCTCCTACATAAAGTCCGCTCCGCCAGGAACTACCTCCCCATTCAGGTACTTTCCTCGCACGGTACCAGATTTGATAGGTACACAGCGACGTCGACCGTAGGGTCCATTCCCGACCTCCATTGGAGGGTCGACGGCACACCGAAGAGTGAAAAGATGAGTTAAGGCCGGGGGCGGCGAGAGGGGTTCCATTTTGTTTTGACTGTGTATTTCGTCCTTTGTGTGAAGAGAATTGTATAGCGAAGAATGGAGGGGAAGCCTGGGGAAATGAGGAGAGGGTGGGTCAGATCATATCATACTCCCGGGTTAGTCCTCCCCGATGTTCGGCTTTGTGGCAATATCGTTGTATAATGGTGCGTGTCTATACAACCTCGCAGGGCTTCTCTTCGACAAAACTCACCCACAACAATATGGTTACGTTTGACGCTTCAACCACGACTAAAAACCGAATAGTCTCCTCATCTGCATAAAAAGATCCTGTCTGATTTTGAACAAATTAATACAAAACTTTTACCCCTCATACTCTTCTGATAATACTCTGGCTGTGATAGTCCTAGCTACAATGCCAGGATTCAAAAGTCGACAAGAATAGTAGTATGCGCCACGAAATCAAATAGCAGAAACAACAGTCAGATATAGTATTAGAAAATTAGCCTGGAAAATCTTTTAAGAAGTACTACACATGTCAAGACATCGCCCTAAGTATACAATGCGCCCACACCCACGGACCCACTCGACTTAGAGATGGCTGCAGCAACCTTACCTTATGAAAGCTAGTCGCAGGGCCTCACTGTCCTTAAGGGGTCTATCCAGATCCACCTCACCCCATCCGAGGCCAAGTTCGAGGAAGCCATTGTCCATTCCGCGTTCACTTCATCACTGCCTCTCTCATTCAATTCAAGCACAGCAGTGACCCAGGTGATTGGGATTGGAGCAGAAAGGCCATGTACGACTGTATGCTACACATGGTAGACCTCAGAAACACCAGTCCCTCAGGAAAACCTATATTCTCACAGCCAGCTGCGGAGGGAAACGAGGATGCCGTGACGGACTTTGCCTCACGCTCCGTGAGGAAGCAGCTGTCAAGTCGTATTTCGGCAAAAGCGAGCAGCATTGGTACTCGGCAGGATATTCTCAAAGGCTACGTTTCGACAAATTCGAGATGGGGAGGGAATATTAACGTGAGAGAGTTGTGCTTAGGGTGGAATATCCCCAGCATCCCAAAGAGGTTTAGCCTGTTCTGTGGATCTGTGCACGTGCTTCCATACATGCCTTGCGTCTCTTGACTGGACCATCCACTCTCCTACATCTCACTAATGTATGATGAACCCGCCGCTACAGCAATTCCGAGCCTTTGGAATTGATGCTAAAGCTGATGCTACTCGCGGCTCCAATGGCACCTCCGGGCTATCGACAAGCATGGACGCTCCAGCAGCGCCCCGAGCGAACCGGGCCTGCGACGTGTGCCGGAGGATGAAAATTAAATGTGACAGGACGTACCCCTGTAGCCATTGTCGTGAGTCGTTCAATGGTACAATCTCGTAACTTCTCCGGATTGATGGGCGCTGCTGATTAGATAAGATTGTGTATTCTCTCAACGGCGGCGGAGGAAGAGGAGCCCAGCCCAGCTTGACCGAATTGAACATCTTGAGAAGCGCATGAAGGCTGTAGAAGAGTCATGTCAACAGCGAGATATGCCCACAGCTGCATCTGCTCCCATCGAGTCTATAGAAGCGGTGGGTTCTAGCCAGGGAAATCTCAACGACAATTCAGTTTCAGGCACTAGTGGCCGTGTTCCCAACGCCAGACTTCCCTCGGCTCTCGAAAATCAAGGCGAGGCTCGCTTTCTACACTCTGCCGCGCACATGGACTTTGTAAGGCGTTTAAAAGATGAACTGGGAAACTGGCCTGGGGCAGATGCTGAAAACCGAGTCCGAGCAAGGAATGTGCCGGCGCCAAAGCTATTCCCATTGGGAAATGGCCCGGGTCAACCAATATCATTGCCATCGCAGGACAGAGCGCGCCATCTGGTCAATCTGGCCTTCAATGCGCACTTTTTACACAATTTTATACACCGGCCGACTTTCGATTCCGTTTTCACCTTACTGTTTACCTTGAATGTCAGAGACTATAGTGATGAAGAATACCGATATCTTGCACTGCTATTTTCCCTTATGGCTTTGGGATGTCTGTTTGAAATGGATGATGAGGGATCTCGGGAAACATTCATAGTAGAAGGGTATGTTATTGCTGGATTCCCGCCTCAACGGTTAAAGAGCTGACAGCAATAGCACCCAATACTTCGAAACATGCCGTAGCCTGGCTGATCTACAAGGCTGCAACGACTTGGTCACTCTCCAGGCCATCCTCTACATGAATATCTTTCTACTATACACCGCCCGGATAAGCTCAAGCTTCTCAGCTCTCTCCTACACTTTCTCATTGGCGCTACGTATGAAATATCACCAAATCGCTGAGACGGATGATGCATTTACTCGCGAAGACAAAAAGCACGTTTTCTGGACGACACGTCACCTTCTAGCATGTGTCTCCATTACCGGTGGGCTGCCAATGCCGATTGGGCGCGACGAGCTTGATCTTGAGTATCCGAGTGTCGAGTGCGAGAGTAAAATCCGTCCCACGGAGACGCGTTCCGACAGCCCGCATAACGTGGCACAATGGAACCCAACTGTTGCCAGCGTCGCATGTTTCCGACTGCATAACATCCTAGGCCATGTGGCTAAGCGACTATATCCATTGAAAGGCGTCAAGAAAACCCACAACCAGGGGCCATTGCGCCATTTAGTGAGTAAAGACACTGTCCGGGAACTAGAGAGTGAGCTTCGGTCCTGGCTTGCTTCGCTCCCTCCATACCTTCGCCTCGGTCAAGAGAAGCATCCGCTGCACATCGAACGGTAGGCCCGACTTCCCACAAGCCCAGTAACCTTCCTCGGCATTTTGTTCTGATATGACCTTGTGCAGTGCACAATACGAGCTATGCATGTCGTACGCACATGCTCAGATTTATCTGTACCGGCCTTTTCTGCATTACCTAGTTACATCGTCCACTGGCGAAATCAGATCAGCAGATGGCTTCCCCTCGTATGCTTCCGCCTGTGTAGATGCTAGTCGCAACATCATTCGGCTTGCGCAGGACATGTGTCACAGGGGACTTTTTCACGGCGTACATTGGGATATCTCGAACATGATACTGGCCGCATCCCTAACCATGCTCTATATAATCTTAGCAAGGAAAGGTTCATCCGTTGAGGAAATGGCTCTAGCAGAGCTGCGTACTGCTCGGGATCTCATGACCCTCTTGGAGCCATATACAACGCTCGCAAAGAGAATCAGCATTGCGGTCAAGGTATGTATTGCGCAGTTACCCCTATATGCGGACGGAATATTTTATTGAGAGGCTGTGTAGCTTTTGACAACGGCAATTCTTCCTACTGGAACAAGCGACCTGTCTCCACAGAATGTTGTATCTAGTCCCTCCGCACAAGTGTCTGACTCACATACCACCGCTCTGGCTGAGAGGACGTTTGGGTTTGTATCCAGGACCAATGTGCCGGATCATCAGGGCATGTTGCCGGGCGGGAGACAAAGTGACTCAGCGCCAGTTCTGGCAACGACGGGGATATCGGCAGAAAGCCTCTCTCAGAGACCGTTTCCCAATGCTAGTACAGGAGGGAGCACCAGTCAAGGCCCTCTGATGCTCAACGCGGCTCAAAGCTCCGGTGCCTCTACTTCCTTTCCGATGCAGTCGGACCCGGCCATGTATCATACGCCATTCACTAGTCGTGACATTACGGAACACAATCCCCTACACTCCACACTCATCCAAGACTACGGAATTGGCGGGGACGACTATGGATATATGATTGACGGCACTGGGCCGATCGACTTTAGTGATATGATCGGTGACCTGTTCGCTTCAGAGGGGCTGCTGTAACGCCGGTTGGAAGGTGAACAAGTAGCTGCCCGCTCTGTATGATTGAGGTACACCTGGCATTTGACACTGCATCCATCATCATGAGGAACTGTCAAACTGTGCAATTATTAAGGCTATTGCTGGCTTCTTTATTGTACTATTCTAGATCAACCGTGAACTTCTGTCGGAGAGACGCACCGATGCGACGAAAAAGGATAGGCAGCAAGACCATCGCCAGTGTCACAAACCCTAGGAGCGAATTCCCCCAACCGTATCCGAGCTTTTCGTACATGGGCGGTCCTGCCAATGGCAATAATGCGCCGAATAGGGACCGAGTAACTGTCAATGCCCCAATACCGGATGCCGCATAGCGAGGATAGGAGTCAATAATATATGCCTGCAGCGTGCCGAAGATGCCGATTATGCCGAAGGCGAAGGGAAACAGTCCGATAATGGGAACGATCCAATGTGTCTTTTCCTGGACAGACCAGCCGTACCAGAAAAAGGAGATTGGCACGAAAAGCGCAAATGGCAAGCATAACGGGAGGCGCATTTCGGGCTGCAGTATGTTATTATTGCGTCGTTTCAGCCGGATAAGAATCCGATCGCTTGTCAGAGCGAACACTACCTGGCCTGCGAAAAAGCCTAGCCCCAAACCGATATATGCGAGACCACTCGTTTCTACACTCCAACCATACTGATTCTGGAAGACTGATGTGATGGTGGTGAAGAGAAGATAGAGACAGCCATAGACTGACGCAATATAGAGGGCCATGATCAGTACGATGGGCGAGGTGGCCAACAGCTTGATGACCCGGGTGGATGTTCTCAACAGGAGAGTCGCTGGCCCGCGTGTCTCCCCCTCCTTCTCATAACAGCTGCGAAGTTCGGGGCGGTTCAGCTCCTTGCGCAGGACCACTGTCTTCCGCCTGATGAGCACGGTCGGGTTGGTCTCTCGGTTGGTCACCATGACTATACCGGTCAGCGTGCCCCCTACAATGACCAGCACCCAGAATGTCCATCGCCACCCCGCACGTTGCGCAATGTATCCTCCGCAGATTGGTCCTATGACTGGTGCGAATAGTGGACCGAACGAGAAAAAGGACAAGGCTAGTCCGCGTTGCTCCGCCTCGAAAAGGTCGGCGATCACGCCGCCTCCAATGGTTAGACAGCCGGATCCTCCAAAGCCAGTGAAGAAACGAAAGACGATCAAGGCCGAGAGATTGGGAGCAAGGGCACAGCCGATTTGGAATAGCACAAAGATCGACGTGGCCGCGTTCAACGTGACTCGACGACCGCATACCTCACTGAGTGGAGATAGAACTAAGGGACCACTCTGTCATTATGAACCAGTTAGCAACTCACTCTAAACTAGCAGTTCGGTGTATAAACGCACAAAATAGCCGAAGAGATACGCTGTCACCGCAAAAGAGCTGCGTATGGAGGATGTGTTCCCGAATTCTTGATCGGCAAGGCTGACACCGGGTGCGAATACCGATGATGCAAATGGGCTACAAACTGTTTGTCAACACTAAGGTCTTGGATGGCTACAGATATCCCACTTTCTCTTACCTAATGAACGTGATAATACTGACTGTCGCCAACTGGAACCATTTGCGAGATGGAGGGTAGTTTCTTTCATTCCGGCGTGAGCAATATAGTTCGTTGTTGTGATGTTAGAATCTTACCTTGGATTTAAGGGATCGTCCTGGCTTTCCCATCCAACTATATTATTACCCAAGTCCATCTCCGGATATGTCTCCCGACTAGCTGCCGGTTCCTATAAACCTTGCCATGAGTAGATATCCACTACGAGTCCAGGTAGCACCCACAGGCTGTTTATTCTTTTCTTCGTCAGGCATGGTGCGAGGTGACGAAGACCGTATGTTCCTTAGTGACAAAACAGATAGTGAAAGGTTCTGTAGTCAATCGGTCGCACCGACCTTATTTATCCAGAATATGTCGACCGTATAGAAAGAGATTCGATATGCCAAGACATCACCCCGACATTGGGGTTAGCGCATTGCGGTTCTGTCCAATAAAAGCGACTATCCACAACAACACAGAAATAACGCTAACCAAAAGCTCGGCCCTGGACTGAGAACACTCCCGATATTGGGGTTAGATCACTTCCATTTTCGGAATATCGTCCATCACTAAGAATCAATATGGATAGCTAATTAGATAATAATTTTTCTCGAGGTCCTTGCATTTTTTCTGTCCTGCTGAAGATAATTACTATGGGCCAGGTATATTACGTGAGTCGCCAATGACTCAACACCCGTATAGGCAGTAAATCCTGAACTACAGAAGTATCGGAATGAGTACAGACACGCTTTCCGTTAACGGATACCTAAATATTAGGACTTTTACGGTATCGCTGGAGGGTGATAGAAAGGCTCTGATTGCTTCAAGTACTCTCTATATCCGTGGGTTGGACATGTTTGTGTACTGAATGTGCTACTCGAACTCGACCTTTGGCGATATATATTCCCTAACAGCATCAATATACTACAAGCAGATAATGTAAATAAATTACTGAAGAAAATATTTATAGAAAATATGTGCATTCAGCTAGATGCTGATACTTATATTATAAGACATATGTATCTATAGTACACCAAATAAAGTAATAGAGAGTGGCCTGCGCCCTGGCTATCTATATACCAGAACCGAACACGCGACCAAGCGTTGCTCGCTTAGCAAGAAGCGCCGGAAGGAATGTTCTGGCACTTATCAGACTTCTCGCCACCGGAGATGCTGACACCCTTCCAGGTCCAGTCAGAGCAGCTGCCCTTGCCGCAGAGGATGTAGACGGGGGTGGCCTTGCTGGCAACGGAGCCGGTGACACCGTTGACAGTGAGGTCAGTGATGGGGACACCAGTGGTGGGCTTGCCGGTGGGGCCACCGTTCTTGTAGTCCTGTTCGATGACGATACCGTTCTTCTTGATGTTCTTGAGGGTGATGTTCTCGTAGGTCACACCGCTGACGGAGCCGGTAGCACCAGAGATGGTCTTGATACGGATACCGTTGTCGGAGTCAACGACGGTGGAGTCCGCAACCTTGACGTTCTTGACGGTGTTGCTGTCGCGGTTACCGATGGAGCCGATGGAGATACCGTGGCCGCCGGAGCAGGTAGCGCCGGTGAATTCGATGTTCTGTGTCATGTTAATATCCGTGCGTGATGTGGGATGAAGGTGTTCTGATCGACTTACCTCACCAGAGTTGATGGCCAGGCAGTCATCCTGGTTCTTGACGTTGGCACCGGTGATGTAGACACCGTTACTCTCGCTGACGTCGAAAGCATCGGTGTTGTGGCCACCATTGCTGTCACCATCGGAGTTGTCGATGGTGATATCGGTCAAGTGGACGTCGTTACCCTGGACGCTGAAGACCTGGACGGGGGAGTTCTTAACGTGCAGACCCTTGATGGTCGAGGACTGGAGCTTGTGGGCGTAGATGAACTTGGGCTTGGTCTTGCCACCGTTGGTGCCCTTGCCGTCCCACCAGCGGGAGCCCTGGCCGTCAATGACAGCGCCGGAGGCCTGGGTGACGGTGATTTTGTTACCACCGAAGCGGATCAGGGGTCCCTTCCACTCCTTGTAACCGAAGGTGGTGGTACCCTCGAACGTGATCTAGAAGACGGATTGAATTAGTTAATTTGTCGTGCACCGAATATTGCACAGTTGGTTGAACGTACGGTAGCACCATCCTTGGCCTTGGACAGGTCAAGAGTCTCTCCAGCGGGGACGGCGATGTCCTTGAGGACGATGTTGGAGCAGCTCTTGGCGCTAGCAGAAGCCTGAGCAGCGGAGGTGAAAGTGCAAGAAGAACCTCTCTCGACCAGTTCAGAGGTGCGAGAAGGGGCGGGGGCAGCAGCGGCGAGAGAGCCGAGGGCGGCGAGGCCGAGAAGTTGGAAATGCATTGTAAATGAATGGGTTCTGGTCAACAGAACGTACGGGAATGAATGAATGAATGAATGTATAGGGCCTGTTCAACAGAGACAAGGAAAGCAAATGAATGAAAGCAGTGATTTGGTGTTGAGGAAATTTCTGAAAGCCCTGGACAACGAGACTTTTTATACCTCATGGTTCTCCATACTTAAGCTTCGGATCTTGAGCTTGGCGATAGTGTGGGCCTGTTTTCCATGATACCGAAATGATTCAGTCATTGGTGGAATGGAAATCTCCCCTACGAGACTGTTCTACCGTGCTATTATCAGTATCATCAACCTCTAACGACGACCGCAGCCCTAGGAGGCGTTTAGGGCATAGCGGACCCATGGGCCCTAGGGGTTGAAGCCAAGATCCGGTAAGGCTCGGCCCCACCGTCAGTCCTCAGTTCATCTTTCGTCCAACAATCGGGATAATAGGTGCTCATCTGCCGGACTCCCTCGCCCATATCCGACGCTTTGTCTCATGCTTGTCTCACTCTGAGGGAGCTAGGTCCCTACTTGGACCAGTGGGCATCGTGGTCCTTTCGGTACATCGGAAATGGTTGGAACTAGCCCATATGGTAACTCTGGTAAAGTTCACTAGTTCACTAAAAGGTTTTGCCGTTTATTCTCCGGTGCAGCCTATTCGTCGTGGTTTAAGCTAGGGTTATTTGTGATATCCCGTCGGCTGGGACCGAAGGTACCGATTATCCGCCATCATGAATTTATCCATTTTGGGCCTTAACTTGTCGGTTTAATCTACCCTAAATTGGGTTGCCTGGAATCCCTGAATCAGGGGTCTCATCTTTTTTCAGAAAATAGAGCGGGATCAGCAGTCAGAATCACCAATACGGATTTATCATATTCGGCAAATCTCCGGATCAGCCTGGCGCTTTGACACCTCACAAAGGGATCGTCACATCATTCTCTAACCGAGTATTGTGGTGTTCTGGATTGATGAAATGCCATCAATATCGTCGGACAATGAAATATGGCAACCTAGAGTATAAGACAAGGGTTTGGCTCACTGGGAGGCATGCTATAAATTTTCCGAATTTTGAGAGATCCACCTAGTGGGTCAGTCCTGGCAAAGGCAAAACGGCTTTAGTGTCTCAGTTTCATCTGCACTTCGACTTCTAGAATTCGTGGTGGCGCACGTTTCTTATGTTAGGTGGAAGGAGAATCCGCTTGGATTAATTAACGCTTCATTTTTACGTCCTCCGGGTGTGCCGGGGGTGGTGGAGGGAGAGGCGGTTTCTCCGAATTTCAATATCGCATGATGACTAGGGGAATTTTCCTCTCCTTCACGCTACCTGATCTCATTATGAAGGAAGGATACCATATCAGGAAGGTCTCAAAACCGGTGTCCGAAGATTGTCACTGCGCAAATACGACATGGCAGCTCATGGAAAGAAAATAACGTAAGATTTCTTCGTATAGCTTCCGAAATTACAAGTCGCTACCGTTTCACGTTGAGCAGGCGTCGATGAGCAACCGCGAAACCTCCCTACCTCCAGAGAAGCATTGAAATGAGGAAGAAGACCAGCATAACCAGCAAAGCGAGACACCCCAGGTATGAGCAGGAAGGGGGTGCTTCACATGCCATGCTTATATGGAAGCTTGCATGGTCCACAGCCCGAAGAATGCATTCAGATGTCAGGATGCATGGTTTGATACCAGCCCAGACGGAAACATGTTGGCCTAAACATGAGTGGTGCAGGCATTCATCGATAGCTAATCTTCCAGATTGTTTCTTCTCTTTGTAATAGCACAAAAGCACCGGTGCACTAACCGACAGCATTGAGAAAAGAAAAATACACTTTCACTGACATCTACTGGCCTTCAGAGTAGGTACGAATTCAGACTAACTTTACACGGGATTGATGCATCAGCAATGTGAATATTGGCTAATATAGTAATAAAAATAGGAGCATCCTTCCATCTGCCGTGCCGCTGCCATCCTCGCAAAATTGTCTTCTATTTGTCTTGGGATGTACCGGAATACTTTGAGAAATACCGTCTGTTTTGCTCTCGCTATAGGATGAGCGTTTATAATTCCGACAGCATACTAACATAACAGCCGGCTGGAGTCGGATCAAAGGCCCACCCTTTGGAAGTAGCCTTTCTAGTTGACATAGCTTTCTAACGCCTGCACAGTTAGAGGAGCTATTCCGAGATTCTGTAGCTGAACGTATCAATCCGGCATAGAATCTCTCGAACAGAGTAGAGCGTACCTCATTTAAAGTCTCTCTCCATAATGGAGGTGAATGGGTCTTGAAGGAGCTGTGAGTGCGAGGTATTGTGGCTGTATCGGCCAGTTTCCTACGACCGCACCTTCTTTCACATCCATTATAGTTGTCTAGTGTTAGTCCTAGAACAAAGAGCAAGACCATATTATGACGGGCAGAGTTAAGACATCCGCTCCAAGATCAGTAACTATAGGGAATATCTTATGGATCAGATGATACCGGGCGAAAGGATCCTATTTTGAGAAATCATATGCTCAGCTAGATACCGCGGAAATTCGAGGCAGCAACCGCTCGTTCGTTTGGATATCCAGATTATTAAAATATAGCAGGCAATTTGGTTGGCTGCATATTTAATCGAGTATGTGAAACTTGTTCGGGAATGCGGCGATGTGAAGGACAATGCTGTGTGCGTGCAGGAGGTCGTCGTTGAACTGTAGAGGCACCGATAGTTTAGTTTAGCATACATACTGTACAATATTAATAGATAAAAGAGAGAAAATGACTGTTGAGCAATAGTCCTAGCATTAAACTTGATTTCTATGTATATCTATCATCCGTTATGTATAAAATTGCTTTGCAATTTGCAGAACATATCCTCCAACACCGTGCTGTCCTTAAAACATGTCGACCATCCTTCCCACGCACGTATATTTAGTAAAGAGACTTATATACTCATCAAAAAGAAGAAACAAATAGACAGGCACAAAGGAAAGACATGAAGTTAAATATCTCAGCACATTACACTTCCTGCTCTCTCCTCTTTCCTTTTCTGACGCAGCTTCACCTGCCGTTTGGTGATGATATACCAAGATCCCAGAGTGAGCATCGTAAGCGGTACTGCAGCCACTACGAAGATCCAAAACTGCTTCGAGATTGTGAACCCTTGTCCATTCGGATCTCCGAACTCAAAGAGATTCATTCCAAGAAGAGTCTGCACGTATTGTTAGAGCTGACATGTAACATGGATATTGGATTTGGCTCACCGAGACGAAGCTAGCAGGAAGGTAGATAAGGGTGACGAGCGTGACGACCCGGACAGTAGCGTTGTCTTCGAATGCCTCGCTGGTGAGCTGTAGCATCTTGTCGTTGATTTCGTTGGCTACAGTCTGGCCCTTGAGGTTGAGGGCAACTGCCAACTACATGTGGATGAGTGACGTTAGAAAGTCTGAGCGTGATCGTGATAGAGTCATGAGTTAAAAGACATACCAAGTCCGAGATACCTTTCACCTTTCCTTCGAGTACTTCCACGCTTTTCAGGTACCCTTCGATAGTGGTTTTGTAGTACGCCATCTCACTTGCAAATCGTTGGGAGTCGCCATCAGCCATAAACCCCTTGGATTGAAAAAGTGTGTTGATTTCGTCTAGCTTGCAAACGGTTTCTAATGCAACCTTTAGTCTGGATGACAGTGGTAGGAGCTTGTCTCCCAGATATTGCGGTGTCAATAGTCGGATGAGCCCGTCTTTATCGTGATCGGCCTTGGAAAGGTCCAACGTCAGAGCGATATCAACCTAAGCAGACCATTAGCATTGCTTGACTTCACGAAAGCCTCGGTCGCATTCCAGACTGACAGTCTTCTCGATCTCCTCGCCCAGACTGCGGATACACCAGCGCCAGTTACCAATATATGCCGAAAGCACGAGTAAATGCATCGAATACCAGCTCTTAGACACGCCTGCGTGCTGCGAAGTGATTTCGGCTTCGATCTGCTGCTGCATCTTTGATCGGGGCCTCACGTGAAAGAAGATCCAGAGATTACCGGATCCCGCAGGATTATATCGGTGAAATACACATGTCTGTCGGATCGTCCATGGGACATTCCCCTGAGCGGCATTGTTCTCTGCATATGCAAAGAGATATTGCATGTCTGAAAAATCAGCATTACCATTCCCGTCTCGTCTTTCGGGTCGGTCAAGTACCGTATGAGCCATCTTCCTTCTGTCTCACGGTCATTGCTCCGTGTCCGGCATCAGCACTTTGTGGCTTGTCGCCGAAGGATACTGCGAGGTCGAGGAAGGTCGCATCGATGCCGTATGTGTTTATGAGCTTTCGCATCGCTTGTTCGGTGACTCCGAGGGGACGCATCGAATTTTGAGAGCATATTGACCTGGGAAATTGTAAGTCTATGTGCTATAATGCCGTGCGAGGAGAAAGGCTAACACTATACGTGTGTGCGGTTTGGCCGTAGTCGCGATATGGGTCTCGAAATCGTCGCTATTGGTGAACAGGTGAGGACCGTCCGTTTTGGGACCAGATGAGGCTAATATAGTCAGTAAACCCGGCTTCCGAGGCTTGTTTCAGGAATTGACAACATACATATAAAGTCAAATAGGTATATGTTTGACTTTTCCGGACAAGAAACAAATGTTGGGTAACGGAGATGGGGTTGTATAGCACCGTAGTGCTCAGGCTTCAGCGGATTCAGCCGGCAACTGTTGTTTTGGAGCGGTGCGATGATATGCATTCTCACAGAAAGTACCCAGGAGGCTCCAAGTGTCACACTAGAACTCTTCTGGAAGCAAATCTAGGAATACCAAGATCCTAACAAGTCGCTTATAACCAGATTTGATCGCTCATTCAATTTACAAGGCAGATTAGCCAGGTTAAGGAATGGTGGTCCAAGGCTGTAACGTGGGATATCATTGCAGGTAAGCAAACACTGCCGGCAGCGAATTACGTTACATAGAGCAGGGTACTTGAAAAAGAAAATGATATCGCTGCGGTATCAAAGCCACATGAGTAGACCAAGCCCAGTGATCATCTCATCCATATCCATATCCGTATGATCAGAACACTCGTTCAATCCCGAAGATCGCTTTATGGAAATACAATAAGTTATATTGTGGTAACTGGCGCGTGCTGGACTATCTCCACTTACTCGATCTCATTCTGGAGAAAAGAATGAACAAATTAGCCACTGGCTAGAAACCGATTTGCCGCTAAAGTTGCACAGAGTTGCTTACCTGAGTCACTATCCTTGGGGCGTCAAAAACCCATCGCTCGTTGATATGCTTTTAAATGAACCTTGTATGTCAGCAGCGTTGAGATACCGGCGCTACCAGCAAAGGTCCTTACGCGAACTTTGATCGGTTTGCCAAACAGGCTTAGTAGCCTAGCCTCGAGCCTTTCCTTTCTGATGTACCCTGTTAGGTCAGGGCTAATGGTGTTCTGAACTGACCCGCTCATGGTCAAGGTTGGCTAGTATGGCTTAGATGTAAAAGGGAAGAGGCAAGTTGATCTGAGCGCGGGGCGGAGGGTAGGCTTTCAGCTCTCTCCATGCGGTTATAGACAACAAGAAACAAATACGAAGGGGCGCAGAGCCTCTGAAAGTGGTGAGGCTGTGACGACGCGATCAGGGCGCTGATGGTTGTCTCGACACCGACCCGTGCGCTTGTTTGTTCCCAAACTCACCCAGAAGGTTTGACGGACGCCAGAAGTCGCAGCCCGACAGGCTGGTTACGCCAGTGAGGCTAGCTATGGCTTGAAGGATCGAGTCATCTTCACCACAATTAGGGTACAGCCACGTCAGGGTGCGCGGGGAATGGAGGATCGCTGCATGAGAAGCGGGGGTGGATGTCAATCTATGCCCTAAGCATTTTAGCACCACTCGGAAATCCCCGGAAATTCTTCTCTTCCCGTTACATGACGTTGGACCTAGGACATCTGAGTAATGGGGGGACATTCATGGTGAGAAATTTAATCGGTTCACATCACCGGAATTTGTCGCAAAATGACCCCTAGGATGGAGAAGAGTGGTCTCGTTGGCGCTTTTGGTGCACAGCCCCCATGCAGATATCCAAGAAGCGAAACAGAAAAAGAAAAGAAAGCAAACAAATTAATCAGAGAGAAAAAGCAAAACCAATAGGCAGTCCCTTGGGTACTAAATCTCGTCCGAGACTGTCAGCTCTTACTATCTCACTGCCAAACCTTTGGATAGCTACCACAATATTCGACTCGACTCTGCCGCTGAGTCAAGGACGTCAATGTAACATTCTGATTAGAACCGTTACCGCGAGAATTGTGATACAGGTACTCCGTACCATAGTCTGGAAAGTAATTTCAGTAACAGTGGAGTGCCAAGGCAAGGCTGTACATGATGATAATCGAATACGAGTGTCTAAGACTTTCGGAAGACGGCACACCACCAGGTTGAATTAATCCACAAAATGAGCCTCATTTCCCGTAATGCAGACTCACATTTTCTGTGGCTGGGTAGGTGCTTCTTTCTTTTATCTCTGTTTATTACTGCAACTTGGCTTATTGGTTAAATCACCTGCTTTTCTCTCACCTTCACCTCGGCTTCGGGGTATTTGTGCCAGTAAAGTATCATTTGTAAAGCTACTTCTCCTTCCAAGTGATATAAAGAAACTGCAGCTCAGATAAGCCTTGTATGCTCCACTTGATCCTTTGTTAGCCTTAAGGTGTGGCTCAACACCATTGTATCTTCCGAGCCCCTTACTTCGTGCATACTGAACCGGTTAAGGTTGAAGGAATTCATGTAAGGGACAGTATGCGCGTAAACATCCCAGCCAGGCGGTAAGCATTCTCTCCTCAGGTTCAATTTTCTATTAGCTTTTCATCCAATGGAATTATTGAGCCTCTCTCGCTCTTGTTTGCGGTCGGGCATCATGCTCATCTTACATTGCATCCTCCAGGCCTCGGAACCCGCTGCTACTGAGAACACCAGAGGAGCTTGAAGATGACGTTCACAAGTTCTATGTTCGGAACCACCTGGAAGACGTGATCGACCTTGAGCTGCTTGTCAAAGGAGCCCGTATAGCACAGGAACCCGATAATCTATACACCCTCAGCTTAACATCAGCAGAGTTCAAGGCGATAAAGGATGAAAAAGAGTCGGGCTTTTGGCAACAAAGCAAAGACCTCAAGGTGACCATTTTAACCACAGCATGTGCGGCGATCACCCAGTATGTACGCCCGGAAAGGAGTCATATCGTCCTTTGGCTCCGATTAACTAATTCTTATAGAGGCTGGCAGCAGTCCACGATCAATGCGGGTTCACGAGGCTGGAAGTATGACTTGCACCCCCAAGGAGAAGACTGGACGGACCAGCATCTATTATTGGGTGGTTTTATTGATGCTGCGCCTTGGTTATCGGGCAGTATTATGTGAGTTGCCCAACAAACGTAAGATTACACAAAGAGGCTAAAAAGAAGTAGTGGAACATGGTTGAGTGATCCTCTCCAAGAGGGCAATTATGGGAGGCGCCCAGCACTGTTCATTTCTGCCGTTTTTTGTGCTGCTTGTGTACTTGGTAGATGACTTCCTGACGCTGTCCATGGGACCCAATCTCTGACGTCGAAACCAACAGGCACCGCTCGCTGTGTGACATGGCAGCAGCTTCTTGCTTGTCGAGTGATACTCGGTATTGGGGTAAGCCATTCAATCTGTCTACGCTTGACAAATCTTACTAATTTTCAATAACAAGATCGGCGCGAAGGCGTCAATCGCCCCCGTGTTTGCCGCAGAGGCCGCGGTTGACCATTTGCGAGGACGGTTGTTGATGATGTGGCAGTTGTTCGATACTTTGTACGTGTTTATGGGTTTTTCTCTTGATTCTTGAACAGTATTCCTAACACACCATCAATACAGTGGTGTCTTTCTTGGCTTCGCCTGCGATTGGATTGTCGATCGCCAATGGAGGGTGCTATTAGGGACAGCGTCGATTCCCGCACTTATCCTCCTCTTCCTCGTCTTTCTATGCCCCGAATCCCCACGGTTTCTTATCCGTAGAGGAGATTACACCGGGGCATTCGTGAGCCTCCGACAGCTACGAGGCACAGACATCCAGGCTGCGAGAGACCTTTATTATATCCATAGTCAACTACAAGTCGAAACGGAGATGTTTGATGGGGAGAGACCACAGAACTGGTATAGTGAAGAGATATACCAAAAGAAGGTGCGAGAGACCGGGTTCTTCAAGCGGCTTGGGAAGCTTTTCAGTCATCCACGGAACCAAAGGGCATGTGTGGCTGCATTTTTGGTAATGGCGTCACAACAACTGTGTGGTGTGAGTTACTCCTCCCTAACATTGCGTGTTAACATTGTAAACATCATTTGGCTCATTATCGAGCTAGATCAACGTTCTTTCATTTTACTCTTCGCAACTTTTCGGTGCAACCACCCAGGAGAAGACGCCCGATACAAATGGTTCCCAGCAACCTGCGAATGTAGTTTGGCTGAACTTTGGTAAGTGATAGGTCGCACCTAATCCATGTGTATCGGCACTATTCTTAACGGAGATTAGGATTCGGCTTGGCGAACTTCCTCTTCACCATTCCTGCGTACCGATACATTGATTGGCGTGGGCGTCGGCTCCTTCTCCTCATCTCACTCGCAGGAATGTTCCTCAGTCTGCTTGCTATTGGTTTTTTTTTTCGAATCGAATTCGACAAAATCAGCAAAGTCAGGCTAGCTCTTGTATCAGCTTTCACCATTGGCTTCTTTACATTCTTCTATGGTATCGGTGCAGGGCCAGTCCCATTCACCTTCAGTGCCGAAGTGTTCCCACTTGCGTTCCGTGGTATGAATTGGCTCTTTTTCATCTTCCTTTTTCCATTTTTCCCTTTATGAGGTAAAGGGTAGACTAACGGGCAACGATGGGATTGATGCTAATTCTACTCCTCAGAGGTCGGCATGAGCTTCAGCGTTATGGTCAATTTCCTGGGTCTGGGGCTTCTGGTGCTATTTGTACCCCAATTGACCAAAGCACTAGGTGAATATGGAGAATCCAAATTATGTTTTCTATTCACGTGGGTCTTTCCTATACTCTCAGCTGCACGTTCGGTCGGATTTTAATCGTGATTTAGGGGACTCAATGCGCTGGCTTTTGTTCTCGTCTTTCTGTTCGTAAGTACTCTGCTATCTACCGACAACCTGACAATAGCTAACGCTCAGCGTAGGTTCCCAGCGGCACTGCAAAAGTGGGCCTGGAGGAAATGAATCAAATATGTACGATTTTCACCTTCGTAGCTCTTTCCTACCTTGATACATACTGACTGAGGCCGCAGTTAACACAAAAATGTCCGTTCATGTCAAAGAGCATGTCGTTAGTCTTGGGAATTTGTGCGGCCGGCGAAAGATGGAGGACGAACCGCATAATCTCCAGCAATTATATGATCATGCTTAGAGCATGGCATAACAGTCTGCCTTCCATTGATTGCATGGAATGCCTGTAGAGTATCCTTATTGCCCTGGATTTATGGCTTTTCTGGGCACCATATACCTTACAAGGTTGCTATCTATATACTCCAATTTAATGAGTTGACTATCTTCGCTCTTCTGTGAAGGCAACGAAATGCGTGTGTAGATATATTATGCAGTTACTTAGGAACAGTCACGCCTCCCAGTATTTCCCCCTTGTAGATCGGACGGTACCGCCACATTTTACATAAATTAAGGGTCGTCGGAGAAGACCTTATTCGTCGCCCCATTCTAGTCGTGACTAATTAGCTCCATGACCAGTCATATTGGTCCAATACGTCCATGCTGTCGAGGCGTTCGAGTCATTTGGAGCGGGCATGGATCCCCACGGGGGAAGCCCCAATTCGTCCTTGGCCGAGGCTGAGAAACTTAAGGGACTCGAGATCATTGGGGTACAAAATACGCAGAACTATTGATAGCAAACACCCAACACGTGAATCAACGGGGACTAAGGCATGACGTTGCCTAATCACTGCTTTCTTCACAACCCTTTCCACTCTCACCTCCGTTACTCATCCTTCCTCCATGCAGGCACCGGTAACCCTTCTGCCAACGCATATGTACTGCACATACTCGCATTGTACGTATTCATCTGGAGTCTATTACTGGCTTTCTGAATTTTAATTTATTGTTAATGTGCCCTGTTAGCTTTAAACGCCCGCAGCGACTCATTTGGACTGAAGCCCAGCCGTCCGTTTGAGCGTCGCTCGCGACCTCGACGCTACGGCCCGCGATCTCACGCCCAACATGAGTCGTTACGATGATTTTCGCATTGCTTTCAATGTCAAAATGTCCGATGAAGAGATCGATGCCGCTCTGACGGCAAATGGCTTGATTTCCCTTCACCACGCCCTCAATTCTTCCTCTGGCAATCACAGCAACGACTCTTCACACCGATCCAGCTCTGAGGCAGACAGACATTTTCCCAGAAGACTTACCCCGACAGAACATATTACACCCCGAACAATTCCTAAACTACCCCAGAGTCCAGAACTGGAGATGTATGAGATATCTCCGCGTCAGACTCACTTTCCTAATGATCGGCCCTATTATGACGTCCACCCCGGTCCTACCAAGTCAGTATAAGAAGTGATCGTTTGGACTTTTATCTGGGTGTCATGTTAACTGACGCATTGACTTTTTAGTACAAGATTTATAGCACATAATCTCATAGGTGACAGTCATCTATATCCCCATGATCCTGTATTCATCCCAAGCCCTACGGAAAGACGACAATCGCTTCAGCGGGAGGAAATGCTCAGAGAGCTCTCCCGTGCGTTACAAACTGAAACCCACCGAAGAGACAGGCCCTCGGAAAAGGTCGTAACTCGTCATAGCTTAGCACTTATTTGGAGTGAATCTCGCCTAGAGAGATTCATAGACCTCGTAAGGCCCGGATTTGATAATACCTGGATACATGACATTCGGGAAGAGTGGCTGCAGACACTATCTATACTAGTGGATATCGGCTGGCAGGATTGGGGGAGGTTTGGAGACATTTTTCTCAGACATCGCGACGAAAATGGCAAATGGGACCGCTCAGATCGAATGATCCCAACGTATACACTGGCGATTCTGGAAGATGATTCATTCTTGGGGTCCCCGTGGGCTGAAAAGTTCCAAGCGAGCCAATATACTTTCTGTCCGATTGACATCGAGGAGGGTAAAAGTCTGAAATTTTCGAAAGAGTGGAAGCTCCCTTTTGTGAACGACATATCGACAAGTATTGGAAACGGTGCCTATGGCAGGGTCACCAAGGAGATCATCGGAAGTGGACATTTTCGATCCCGATCCGAACACCACCTGCCGGGAGCGCCTTACAGCGTAAGTCCCATCAGGTCCACTTATATCATATTATTAAGCTTTGTAGCTAACCAAGCTGTCTGATTCTAGAAAGATATCGCGGTCGCTTTGAAACAGTTTGAAGGTAGGGGTGACTTCCACTCCGAAACCAACAACCTCGATGTACTTCGCTCAAGTCTCTCCAAGCATGATCGCATCGTCCCTTTCTTAGCCACCGTGACAATTGGCAATTCGTTCAATATTCTCTCTCCATTGGCAGACATGGATCTAGATGTCTTCCTTCGCGAGGGGCATCAAAGGTGCCCAGACTTCACAGTACGTGACCTGATGCAAGAGGCCGCGCATCTCGCTGGGGCTCTGGCCTTCTTACATCAAGGATTGGACAGCAATCCACCAGGCCTTAGCTGCTGTCACATGGACCTTAAGCCAGGAAATATACTTGTGTTTCGTGGAGACGCCCAGGACTTTCCAAAAGTGGGAAAGTGGAAGATCTCTGATTTTGGAATCTCGATTATGTCTAGACCTGAGAGAACTGGCACGACTGTTACGGAATTTGTGGATTCATTCACCCAGCGACAGAGGTTATCGCCGCCTCCTGGTCCATATCAATCACCAGATGGCGCGGGGCATGGTCTTAAGAGTGACATCTGGTCCTTAGGGTGTATTTTGACTCGAATCCTCGCTCTCGGCTTAGAAGGGGCAGATGGAATGATGCATCTTGACCAACTAAGGGGTACCGATGGGGATGGAGCATCCCCTTACGAGAATGACTATTTCCACCGTGGCTCGCCTCCTGTGCTGAATCCCCACGTCCAGTCATGGCTTTCTGGGTTAACCAGCGGTCGTTATAATTACAACCAGGAGTTTCTGACAAGATGTCAGTCTTTGATTCTTTCTATGCTTGCTATCAGCCACGATGACAGACCGAGCGCTAGGAATGTTCAAGAGGAATTACATAACTTGGTTGAAATTGCTCAACCAATTGTTCTTCGCCCACCCAGTATAAACACCAGTGTCGGTGGGTCGGCGTCAGTCGGCAGCGGGTCGGACAACATAAGGGTCAACAGCAGGGACATCCAGCCAGGAAATGAACGACTTCTGTTGGAAATCATTAGCCTGTGGAATGGGGATGTCAATATTGAGGGGATTTGGGACGGCAATGATAGGCTACTCATATATCTTATTCGGTCGGACTACGCAACGGCCCTCGAGGTGCTCTTGGCTCGCCAGCCGGGCCTCGACCTTGAGACCCCAGATTCCAAAGGAGACACGCCTCTCAAAATAGCCGCAGCTGCGGGTAAGCGTCACATCGTTGAGATGCTCCTCAATGCCGGTGCGAACATTGACGCCCCGTCCAGAAGGGGTGTCACTCCACTCATGCCAGCATGCAGGCACGGGCATGTCTCAACCGTCCGACTTCTTCTAGACCGTGGAGCGAACTGCTCAAACCATTGTGAGGATGGCTACACAAGCTTGCACTACGCTATTTACAGTGATAATGGAGCGGACATCATCCAACTTCTCAAAGGAAAGGTTTCCTTTAACATCCGCCGTTCCCATACCGATGAAACTCCTCTACTCACACTGATTGTACGGTACGATGGCACAGAATCTTGGTGGGATAAGTTCGGGAGACTTTTACAAGGGTCCGCAGACATCAATATGGCTGATATAAACCGTTCTACACCTCTGTCAGTTGCTGTAGAGCAAGGTCACTCACAATTGGCAGTCATACTCCTAAGACAGGGAGCAAAGTATGGCGAGCGCCCCAAGCCGAGCCGCTTATCTTCTGAAATGGCCAAGGTGCTCAAGAATGCGCAGCTACAAGGACGCCGGGAGAGCCAAAGCAGCTCTGAGTCATCCAGTAAATCTACCAAGACTCAATTTAGTCTTATTCGCCGCATCTCCACCTTTGGAATTATGAAATGAGATACTCATGTGTTTCCTCTCTCGCTCTCTCTCTGTCTGTCTGTCTGTCTGTCTCTGTTTGTCTTCTTCCTTTTCTCTGTTGCCCTTTTCCTATGTCGACTTTGCGTTAGGTTTGTTCTTTTTCTTTTTGTTTCTTTTCATAGTTAGTCACCGAGATAACCCTTTTGTTCCTATTGCTGTCTTTTCCCTCTATCTGTTTCTAATTCTCTGTCTCTAGTTCTATATCTGTTCCATTATTTCTCAGTTCTTATCGTTGCACTTCTTGTTCTTCTTTTTCGACCTATCTACCTCTTTATCTCTAAGTATTCTTTTTCTTTCTATTTCTGTATTTCTGTATTTTGGGAAGATGGTTAGATTCTGTTGTGAGGAAAAGGTGGTTGCTTGTATCATGGAGTAGGGTGTATACGGGAATACCAGGTCTGATCTATTACGATAAATATATAATGTTCCACGAGTGTTATGATGTCATAGGTCGGGAGGAAATTTTGACTACAATTCATCAATTTCAATCAAGCTCTTCATACAGGATACATTAATTAAAGTACTCCAGATCTCAACCCAGAAAATCCAATTAATCCTAGTACTTCACTCTACGGAGTATATCGCTTTGCTACTACACCTAGGACCCTGATCACGAGTCATACAAACAACCATAGAAACATGATTGGCCAATGGACCCCCTAGCAGACCAAACAAACCAAACAACCCCCCCGACATCCGCTCACGGAAAGATATACCCAAAGCGACCGGTCAGGTGTCAGACGGTCATCTCATCAGCAAACGCAACCATCGCAATCCAATCCATGAACACCCTCACCACCTCAACCCAAATGTACGCCCACACCTCCCGACCCTCCTGAACTCCCTCCCCATCAAACGGTCCCGGGAAGCCAAAGACCCGCCATTCCATGGCTTCGGACACAACGCTCCCATTCCTCCAATTCCCCCCGGAAGTCCGCCTATCCATCTACCAGTACCTAATCCCGGACCTCCCGATCCGCAATTTCTCGCTGCTCCGCGATCGCTCGAAGACGATTCACCTGCGACATGATGGCTCGCGTTGCTGTCCGGCGATCCTGCGCGCAAACCACCAGATCTACGCCGAGGTGATTCAGGAATGGTACGGGTCGACGTCTTACGAGATTGTGCTGGATACGAAATACATTTTGTTCTGTGGGAAGGTTATTCCGCCGTATGTGCCGTTGCCGTCGACGATTCAGTGGGTGCAGTCCGTGCGACTGTGTTTGTCGATCCAGGGTACGCCGCGGCATATTCATAGTCAGTCGACGTTGGAGCATCTGCTGGGGTTCCAGGATCGGTTGACGACGCTGGCGGTTGCGTTGTCGGATAAGGGGTATCGGAAGCTGAGTCGGCTGCAGATTGATATCGGGGTGAATATTCCGCTCTTGTTGAGTTTGAGTAAGACGCCGAGTGAATTGTTGGAGTTGTTGAATTGGAATCTGCTTCCGCTGAGGGAGAATGTTCGGGATGTGCCTGATGTGCGGTGGGAGTTGCAGGAGCAGAGTTATGGGATTCAGAGTGAGGAGTTTCAGCGGTCGTATGCCGGCATGAAGTCTATCATGTGTGCTTTTTTGCAGGATATGCGGTTGGATATGTTGGAAAGGCCGGATGGGTGATGGCCGGTCATTGTTTCTGTGTTACTATGATTGGGTTGGGTGGTGCTTCCAGTTTGTACTGGTGAGCTTGTACGATTGATCTGCCGTTGAGTTGGTGTGTGATCTTTTGATCACTTAATTTGAGGTGCAGTGGGATTCTCTTATACATATATGGGCGCGACGTCATGGCATTGTCGCCAACCGGTGCATCATCAATTGGCCCGATTAGGAGGCAAATGGGAGTGGATGCCAAGTGATCGGTGGGTCGTCTCCACTTACTAGAGCTTTTCACGACCAGGTCCGGTATCGGTAGTTGAACGCCCCATTTTTCTGGTTGAGCAGCGTCTTGGGTGCCTGGTAGGTATGATAACCTTCCAGCTCTATGAGACAAGTGCTTAATTGGGCAATTTTAGGATCCAGAACGACAAAGAATTCAACCCGGACGTTTAATGTTACATATTAAATTTCATGCCCTAAATATTTTAGACTATCATGATAATCGTCACATGACATCACTTTTCAGTTAAAAGGAAACAAAGAATATCCAAACGTGGAGGGGGAATCTAAGCCCGGCTGAGGTTCTCGCCCTCCTCAGCCTTCTGCAGACCGTACTTCTTGAGACTAGTGTCGAGGTTAGCGTGGAAGAACTGTGGGTGGGATATGGGGAACAACATACCGGATGGAGCTGATGGCAATGAAACCGGTGGTGTCAGTAGGCTCGAAGTCCTCGAGGGAGTCCATGGAAGCCTCCTCGGCATCGTACAGCTTCTCGGTGCTGCTGGAGCGACCAAGGATGTAAGGGCTACCCTTGTAGAGGCGCAGACGGACCTCACCGTTGACGCGCTTCTGACTGAACTTCAGACTGTTCTCGATGAACTCACGCTCGGGGCTGAAGTAGTAGCCGTTGTAGAGGAGGATGGACCAGTTGTGGGTGACGAACTGATCACGGAGAGAGCGGACCTGGCCGTCCAGGACAAGACCCTCAAGGTCGAGATGGGCGGCACGGAGGATGGTCATAGCGGGGGCTAGAACATGGTTAGCTACAAAATAGTCTGGGACGGGTGAACTGGGATAATGCGTACAGTCATAGCAGCCACGGCTCTTGAGACCGATGAAGCGGTTCTCGACAATATCAATACGGCCAACACCGTGGGTGTAGCCGAGCTTGTTGAGAGCGTTGAAGAGCTCAACGGAGTCGGTGTATGTCTTCTCGGGAGTGACGAGCTTAGTGGGGATACCCTGCTCGAACTGGATGGTGATGTCGGCAGGCTCGTTAGGGGCGTTCAGAGGGTCGGCGGTCATGGTCCACATGTCAGCGGGAGGGGTGTGGTTGGGGTCCTCCAGAACACCGGCCTCGTAACTGCAGTGGGCGGAGTTGGCGTCCATGGACCAGGGCTTGGCCTTGGTGGAGGTAACAGGGATGCCGGTCAGAGCGGCATAGTCGAGGAGATCGTTACGGCCAGCGAAACGCTTGAAGAACTTGGGATCACGCCAAGGGGCGATGATCTTGATGGAGGGCTGGATGGCATAGAAAGCCAGTTCGAAACGGACCTGGTCGTTACCCTTGCCGGTAGCACCGTGGCTGACAAACTGGCAGCCTTCGCGCTGAGCGACACGCATCTGGGCGCGGGCGATAACGGGACGAGCCAAGCTGGTTCCCAGGAGGTAGCGACCCTCATAGATGGCATTGCACTCTGTATCACACGTTATTAAACGGCTCATGCCTACTCAAGGCGTCTTGGTCGGCTTACGGATGGCAGGGAAGCAGAGCTCCTCGACGAACTCCCGGCGCAGATCCTCAATCACCATCTTCTTGGCACCGATCTTGATGGCCTTCTCCTCAACAGCGGCCCAGTCTTCCTCCTGGCCGACATTGCCGAGGAAGCAGACAACCTCGTAGCCCTCCTCTGTTGCTCATTGTTAGCAGCCATTGGGCGAACGGAAGGGAATTGGAGGGTTGTACCGATCAACCAGCGAAGAATGCAGCTGGTATCCAGACCGCCTGTTCAGCATCCGCCGATGTTAGCGACATAATCTTCCGGTCAATTGTTTTACCATTGAGGGATTAGTATACCAGAGTAGGCAAGACAGACACGGGGCTTCTCGGTAGCCATTGTGAATGAAGGAAGAATAGTTAAGGGAAGGGTAGAGAGATGGTGGAAGGTGAGGGATCGGGGTGTTTTTTGCTCTTTGAATTGGGAGTAGAAGAAAAGAAGTTGTGGTCGACGATCAATTAAATTTAATTCAACAAAAGCGACAATCCATTGAGTCACGGGGGTTGAGTCATCTGACTGGGGCAAAGGATATGTTATCGGAGGGCTACTCCGGATCGGGGTTAACCCGGCCCATGATTGGCAGCGGATATTATGTAACAGCAAGCGAGCTGACCCGCCAATAGCATGCTTCCGATAAAGAAGGCAGAACCACACAGTCACGTGCTTACCCCGCATTGCCTTTTTGGGAATTCCTCTTATATAACAGATCGACCTTGCCCTATCAAACTAGTGGTATACTACTGAGGATATGCAGTGGTCAACCTGTTTGCTTTGGCAGGTTTCGCATATGCAGTGCGACTATTGATGCACTTGGGAGAATCTTCCTTGTCAAGTGGTCTACCCCCACTTGGAGGATACCATAATGCTGTCATGGTTTATGGTGACAATGCTTGTAGAATAGACACCTGGACTTGGGCTATTATTGCAGGAGATATGCGCTCGAGAACTCCCGGACAGTCTCAGACAAGGGCCAAGAGCACCCGATATCTTCCTCATCGTGTACAGAACTGCAACAAAGGCAACGTTCTCTACAAGCCTCGTGGAAATGAATGCCAGTACGGATCAAAGAGCATGCCGCCCCTTATATTTCTACAACAGGTTGCACCTCCCTGCCACATTAGAATGACTGAGACATGAGAGCAAAAAGACCGCTCATCCCCGGAGCCGGAGTGCACTCTTATGGTAATCATTTCCCGAGAGGGTGCGGAAATGTAGTCCGAGGAGATAGTTAGACCAACTGCCCCATGTCCGGATGAGATATGTAGCTTCGGTAAGGTCTAGACCGATACTTTCCGATGGACTGATGTGGACATCCAAGTCCTTACAGATTTCTTTGAGCAATAGCAGACACCAATAGCAACATATCCTAGTCCTGTAAGCTTGGCATAGCGGGCCAAGACTTGCATCGGGTCATCATGCGACGAAAAATATATACTGGGATATTCATGCCCTCCCTTTGTCAGGATAGCCCGCATATCTGTGGGAGAACGGCATCATCGCACCCTGTTGCAACGGGGTTGCGTGCTATATGTAATGAATAGGTCATCGGCAAGCTTACTGGCTTACTAACAGTCCTGATCTCAATGGTACCTTTGGATGACTCTGGCACTGTTTGGACATCGTTGATGTTGTCCTATTTACCTGAGCCTTAACATATCATATCAGCTACCCAGCCTTCTGCACGTCTACTACGCCAGAGCCTCGATGTTCCGTTTTGTGCTGATACGTGAGAATAACAGCAAAATGAAAAAGGCAATTTCCTCGAGAGTGAGGTACAGAGAACTTCTACGAATAGACGGGGCTACACCGATGTAGGAAGCTGAGATGCTGATAAGAACTGCAGGGCATATAATCATGATCAAATGATGCGTTCAACCTTTCTCTTCTAGCATGAACTTCGAACCGCAAAAAGAATTCCTATAAACCTCGTGTTCGGCAAATGGAGCTTCCCATAGGAGTGTGAGACCTGCCCGAGCCCGATTCGGGGGATGGTAACTCCCGATCCGTACGTAAGATGACTGTGCTAAGTACTGCACATAACCCACGGTACCCTGTCCATTGGTGAATGCAAAGAGTGACGCTAGTCTAGTCAGATGGTGAGACGGCCAAAAGGATGGAACGTGACACTGTCACTTGCACATACATAAGTGATGGGTAGGTTCGTCTTGTCCTCGACATCCTATAAGCTTGAGCTCACAGTCTCGATTAAGCCCTCATAACTTTCGTTACCAATGACTTCACAGAAGCGTCCACATATCATATTTGGCACTGCAGCCTTTGGAACCGGATCACCTCTGGCCAAGATTCAAGATGAGGAAACAGCAGCCCCGATTATTGCCACCCTCCAAGCTAGAAATGTGACCGATGTGGACACGGCTCGCGCATATCCCGTGGGCTCCCCAGGCGCAGCAGAAAGACTTCTTGGCGAGTTAGGAGTTCCTACCTGGGCCAACCTGTCGACCAAAGTCAATTCTTGGGCGCCTGGCACTCACACTGCGGAACGAATTCAGCAGAGCGTGGCCCAGTCGCTCGAAGCATTGAAGACGGATAAGGTGGACATCATGTACCTGCATGCGCCGGACCGCCTTACTCCATTTGAGGAGACATGCCGAGCCATGGATGCCGAGTACCGCAAAGGAAAGTTTGCCCGCTTTGGCATTAGTAACTACACGGCAGATGAGGTGGAGGAGATCGTGTCGATTTGTGAGAAGCACGGGTTTGTCAAGCCCAGTGTGTATCAAGGCCGATACAATCCTATCATCCGATCTGGGGAAACGCATTTGTTTCCAGTACTCAGACGTCACGGGATTAGCTTCTATGCATATAGGTATGAGCTGCCTTTATAGATGGGGATGCCAAATGAAAACCCTAATCTCATATTTTCCCACTATAGTCCAGCTGCAGTGGGCCTATTCACAGGACGGCTCTCGAAGGACCCGAGCCAACTCGCTGGATCGCGATGGGACGGCAGTGTAAGTCTATCTTAATGCCATACCAGTAGCTACAACTGACATATACATGGCGTTGTCTAGACTGCCTCGGGAAAGATCTATCATGACGCCTATTATAAACCGGCAGTGATTGCAGCAGCCCAGACTGTAGCAGATGCAGGTGCAGCGGCTGGAGTAAGTGGACATGCACTGGCGTTGCGATGGACGATCTACCACTCGGCACTGAGCCGTGAACATGGGGATGCTGTGCTTATCGGCGCGTCGAGTCTGCCACAGTTGGTTCAAAACTTGGATGCTGTTGACGCGGGCCCCTTGAATGAAGAACTGGCTAAGTTGGTTAGTAACGTGGGTGATCTTGTAGGGGATGAGGCAGCTGCATACCACGTTTAATCATGGTATTGCCCTTCCTAGGGGGTATCGATTATGGCATACGCGGTACATCGAGGTCGATTGTATTTAACGCGTTGGTCCTCCCGAATCAACGTTGTGGCCGTGGCTAGAAGGTGTTGCCGTATATGTACACCGCAATACCGGCAATGCGATAATATAATTATCCTTGTTGCTATTTTCATACATTTCACAAGTCTATTAATAAGAGTGTAGAGTAAGAGTAGCACTATAAATTATAACCGACAATGATCTCAATGAGGATACTTAACTATCATTGGAGATCAAGTCAGAGGCTGTTATTAGCATAGGTAAAGCCTTTGAACAACCATATTCGGAAAAAGAAAATGTAAAAAAGAAATGAAGGAAATGTGATTAGTGTATCGCGTCATCCACATAGTAAGGTATACGAAAAGGGAGATCAGACAACACAGGCCAATATGCACGAACTTTGAGGTATTGTATGCTCTCGGTAGGTTTATGGTAGGTATGTATAAAGGCCCATAAATTCTACACAGGCGAATGAACCTATACGCAGATGCAGCTGATCCCTTTAGACCTGTTAGTTTTGAATATCATTACATCAAGCGACCAGAAACGAGCCGTATATTTCTTTTAAACGAGATAGGCGACGGGATGTCCCTTTCCCCTCAGCCATTGTCGCCATCCTGTCATTTTCATTGCCATCCCCGGCTTGTACTCAATCATACTCCCCTCGCTCGCCGGAAGCCGCGGGTAGAAACCATGGGAAGTGAGATAGAGCGGGAAAGAAATAGTGTTCGCGGGGACCGACGGTCGATCCTACCGTTCTATGCCAGAAGAGATTATAGTGTCTTTATTATCACTACAGAAGGACAGATTATGATTGCATGATAGGCTCCAATAGATGCTGCCTAAATCTGATCCGATAACTAATAGATGATGTCCAGAGCTAGGAAGAAGGAGGTACACTAGATTCAAATGGAAAGAGCCGAAGTATTTCGTCTGAACCAAGGCCAAGAGAGATTTCATGAGAAAGACGGAGAATTGCTGCGAATTCAACGTTCGCAATGGTCAATCTAAGCATACCTGAAGTTTTCAAAGATATCAAAAGCCGCAGGAAAAGGGCAGAAAAGGATCTAAGCGAGTAGGTACGTGCAGCAACGAGAGAAGGAACGACCAAGGGCTAGACCAACAGACCATGATATGCCACAATCTATCAGACTCGGGGTCATTGGTTCGCAAGAGAGGGGGATCATTTGTTAGTCGGGTCGGACCGATACTAAGGAGGGGTCAACTAATGAATTGATATTAATATATTGAGGAGTGGGGCATGGATGGCAAGTCGTGATTCGAGCCATCGGTGGTGATATGAAGATTACTATCTATCTGTTCGGCATCCGGTATTTCCGTGCAGCAAATGTAAGCATCGTCACAATACTTTTGCCGAAAACTCTTGCACGGGCCTGAATCATGCATTAGCGCGGGTCTTGGTTATAACCAGTGTAAACAAGCACTACTAATGAGAGTGCCAAGTTCCCCTGCCCCACCGGACTGAAGGCTTAAGCAGGAATAATTCATTCTTATCTCTCCTCAACCATTCCGGCCACTGGCCGTACTGTAAGCGTGGTGATATTGGAAGTAGCAAATGAGGTCACAGACGCCATTAACTTACTATTTTAGCCTGTATTGTGCAAACCTGCACTAGTGGCTGCAATCGGAAGAATTATCTTGTAGTCAAAGCGGATGCCCTATGATCCCACTGAGTCTGAGCATAGCATTTCAATTATACAGCGACGAGCTTCTGTAATGCACGCAATACGCTCCTTACAGATTCCCTTTCTCTTGAGCATTATAAAAGTGTAGGAGAAGAGAGAGAGTAAAACGTGCGTTATATCGCCGGGGACAGTGTTCGCCCAAGACATGCCGAATATCCCGAGCCCGCTAATGGCAACTAAGAAACATAGCTTCATACTAAACTCCATTACTGAGCAAGTCAATTAAAGTCTCAAATTCAGCCGTCGGAATCCGATGCAACTTGCCATCTTCCGTTGGTCTGTTCACATTTTCTGTACAATGGTAAGTCGCACATCGATATTGCTAGCATGTTGCAATCTACTGGGAGAATGGTACTGCATGGTGTGATCTAGACATAGTCAAGATATGAAGACAGGATATGAAGCAGGAAAGCTATAAATACCTCCATTGACGTCCTGAATACTTTTCATCATCCCAATCAACACAGCTCTCTGGTCTCTACAGTTCCTTCGGACACCCACAGTCAAACAACAACCCGCGATTAATCAAGATGAAGTTCACTACTGCTATTGCTACTGCAATTCTTGCCGGCACCGCCCTCGCTGCCCCTGAACGCGGCCTCGCAGCTCGTGTCAAAGCTCGTGCAGCTGCTCTTCGGGGTTCTCGTCCTCTCCAGACTGTTCAGGAGCCAGCAGGCGTGACCAACAAGACGAATGTTGAGTACAGTTCTAACTGGTCCGGTGCTGTTCTGGAGAACCCTCCCTCTGCTTCTGCCACCTACACCGCAGTCACTGGTACCTTCACGGTCCCGGAGCCTACTGGTGGATCCGGCAGTTCTTCTGCTTCGGCGTGGGTTGGTATTGATGGAGACACCTACAGCGAGGCCATCCTCCAGACCGGTGTCGATTTTACTGTGACAAATGGCCAGGCCTCCTTCGATGCTTGGTACGAGTGGCTGCCCGACTATGCTTATGACTTCACCGGCATCGACATCTCAGCAGGCGATGTGATTGTTGCCATCGTCGAGTCGTATTCCTCCACCAGTGGAATTGCCATCATCGAGAACCAAAGCACTGGTCAGAAGGTCACCAAAGAACTCAGTTCCTCATCGCCCCTTGGCGGTATCAATGCTGAGTGGATCGTCGAAGGTAAGCGTTCTGTACTCTGGATACAATTCTATTCCATGAACTCGGCGTCATCAGCTAACGTAAAATTTCAGATTACGAGGAAAATGGCTCCTTGGTTGACCTGGTTGACTTTGGCACCGTTACCTTCACTGGTGCCGAAGCGAAGGCTGCTGGTGGCCAGACTGTCGGTCTGACTGGTGCCACCGTCATCGACATCATTCAGGGCAGCAAGGTTGTGACCGATGTGACCATTGACAGCGACTCCGAGGTTACCATTAGCTACGTTTAAGCTATTCGGATGAGCCTAACTTGGAAATTGAGCTTGTTGGCGCTTGGTACAAGAGCTGGGAACGCAAGGGTGATACTGTGATGGAGACATGCAGACAGGGCTGGCTACTATCTCTGGATACTATTGAGTTTGAGTTAGTTACTGAATCGAGGACTGGGTGAATATTTCATAATCGAAAATCATGATCCTTTCTATATCCGTCGCTTTATACCTCTTGGCTCTTTAGTCAAAGAGCACAATTAGAGAGGTGTACCTTTGTTTCTTTCGCCTCTGTTTCCCATCACCCTTCTCATTCCCCTTGTTTCCCAATTATCTCTTCACTTGCGTGATTGCCAGTAGTATCGGTGGCTAATTAATATTTTAAATGGTTGGCGATAACGTAGATGTCAATTTCTGCACCTCTGGCTATCCCAAAGCCAAGAACTTGTACATCGCTATATCCAGCAGCGGAGATAGATTGAAGTTCATGTCCATTTTCGAAAATCATTCGACGGATATGCTCGAATGAACACGAAGGAAGGCCTATGCAGGGTTTTAGACCTGACTGAATCCATCCTCGGGAGAGAACAAGTGGCGTCCGGATGGCCACGTAAATAGTTGCAATGTGCTTCTTCATGCTTGTTCGAGAGCCTTGATCATATCTCTAATACTTCTGCTGTCACTGTTATTGAGTTTGTTTCTGTTTTCCTACTACCGTAAATTGTAAAACGTGCTGGTAGAGCCCCAAATGATCGGCATCAACTAATTAGAGAATACGAGGTCCTAAGGCTTTCCAGGCAGGATGACTAACCTCAGGCACCAACCCCTGTTGCCTACGAGGAAACCCCCATTCGGGAGCCAAATCACCACATTAATTTTAGCGATATCAATGGAAGATAGAATTTAAATTCTCATACAACCCCCTAAAAGTATAATCTTTCCAGCTAACGCCATGGAAAAGGACCGGGTCGTACTTCCCGGCTTCGGGAAACCCCTGAATAATCATTTACCCCTGATTGAAAAAGAAGGCCCGTCCAAAGGCCAACGGCTACGATTCCCTCATGCATTGTGCGACAATTGCTATAGTGATGGTGTCTCTGTGAGGGAGCGCCGAATGTTGGACTTCATCAACAAGATCACTGATAAGCCAGAATGGGCGAGGAAGGTCTTTGATCAAGACATTGTGAGCAAATGGCGGAGTGAAGCGTGTGTCCACAGCGAAGAGCTTAATGATGACTATCTATCCGCTGCTATGTTTGACTATGTGGGTTTTGCTGGACTGTCGTCCTCAGATTGTCAAACCTGTCTAATAACATATAGTGCATCGAAGAGCTTCGCGACAAAGCCGCTTACTTCAAGGACTCTCAGATGGTGTCTGTCTATGACAGTGAGACTGCAATCGTCAAGTCCGATACAGCAGTTACGTCAATCTTGGCTGAGTCGCTACGCAGCAACGTGCGTGTCTTGGAGGATGTACCGGAGCAATTGAAAGATTGGCATCCTGGATCAGATCAAACGGTGTTGGACTTGCTTCACCCGTCGCTGTTTCCCTTGATTTACGGAAAGTCGCGCGCGTTGGCGTATGGAACTGTGCCGCTCGATGATTGTGCCCGCTTCACTGGAGAGGGCGAGGTAGTTGTCCCTGAGTTGTCCGAGTTCGGGAAAGTAGTCCAGTATAAGAATACCTCACTGCTGGAGTGGGGAAGCTTCCAATGGCTCCCGTCCAATGTTGAATTTGACAAAGATGGTACCCCCAAGATTGTCAGTTACATTAACAACCTGCATCCCAGGCAGCATAAGGAGCTTTATGGAACTCTAGAGAGGTTTGTAGCAGCTGCAATCCCCCTTTGGAATGAGTGTCTTTCCTGGGATCACGCTCGGCTGAGGATCATCTACCGGAGAGGAGAAGACGAAAACGATGACTTCTTTATTCCTGATGGACTTACCTTCACTCCCGATGAGGATGAAGTATATTCACCCGAGCAGGTCCGGCCTTATACCTACCAAGAGGCCTATGAAGATGACGATATCAGCGCGATATGGAGCTTTGAGAAATGGGTCCGCGAAAACCGAGTCTTCATTGAGAAAGAACCTGATCCATTCCGATCTCGCCGGCAATGGGAAGAGGATGCCGAACACCGCGCCGTCAATCTACAAGCACAATTTGCTACGTCTGGACTGCAAGTTATCTTCAAGCTCGCGAATATTCACCTCACCCCGGAAAAGCCAAAGTACGACGGCGGTACGTGGCACATTGAAGGGGCGATGAACGAAAACATTGTCGCCACAGCTCTCTATTATTATGATGAGGAAAATATTACACCTAGCCATCTCGAGTTCCGGCAAGCTCTAGACGTGGATGATTTCGTGTATCGCGTTCCTCAGGTATGCGACCAACTCCTACTACCCCATATCAAACTATAAACTGATGAATCTCGTGCAGAATGAATACGCATCCACAGAACTCTTCTACGGAATTGAAAACGATAATGTTGCAGTACAAATTCTTGGCAGTGTTTTGACCAAACCCGGCCGATTACTCGCTTTTCCAAATGTTCTACAGCATCGAGTTCAGTCGTTCGAACTGGCCGATGCCACAAAGTCTGGTCATCGGAAGATTCTCGCCATGTTCTTGGTGGATCCGTATATACGCACACTCTCCACCGCGAACGTGCCTCCGCAGCGCAAGGACTGGTGGACAGAAGAAGTCCGAAAGGTGCCTCCGTTTCGAAGCTTGCCTTTGGAACTGTTCGAAATGATTATCGATCAAGTCAGAGACTTTCCAGTGAGCTGGGAGGAGGCGGTAGAAGTGAGAGAGGCCCTCATGGATGAGCGAGGAGCACTAATTGACAACACCAATGATGCGATAGAAGAGGTATGCCATAATCTACATTGACCTTGTTTGAGCCTACTTGGAAGCTAACTAGATATAGAGTACTTTCTGCTTCTGTGAACATTAAATATGTGTTGCGCTTTGGGAGACATGCGCGTATCAAGTCAGGTTCAATGTCAACTTATGTTATATAGATAACTACAAGTACATAGTCAACTTGGGTTGTTTGTTGGGTCACCGTTAATAATATCACACGACCTTACTAGAGTACATGACTTTCCTGATCTCCTTAGGATGCGATAGGGAACCACCAGGAAAGAGTGTGCTTTATCCTCTATGTACCATAATGGAAAATAAGAAAGAAAGGCCTATATATTATTACCTGGCTCTACGGAAAATTCCCTAACAAGGTTAATGACGAGTTTGGGGTTATACAGTGAGATTAATGGCCACAAAAAGGGCTATACATGATCGATAGGACAAGGACCAGCATTAATGGAATAGATGAAGGACGCATCCGACATTGAACTGCAATTGTGTTGCTGTCCATTCTCCAATTTTGATGTGTACATCATTGTCAATATTTGCCTTTCATCTGTAAGACTTTTAGATGGAAGAGCTGTCGTGACATGGTGACGAGATTCGGTAGAATGCCAAAGGACGATAGTCGGAGGAAATCAATGAAATGACAAAAGCATCTACAGTACATTTGATTATAGCAAGCCATGTGCTTTCACTCGCACGTATAAGACCTACTACCATAACACGCCCCTACTACGGCCTCGTGGTATTGGGGATTCTAGGACTGGTAGCTTCACAGCAAACCACCGGCTTAATCTTATTCCCCAATTTTCGTCGCAATCCAGGAGAGCTCTACTCCACGTAAGGTAGCAAGTCCATGCCTTGCGAATCTGGAAAATGGTGGGACTCAAACTCGATATATTCCATGCGCTTTTCTAACATACACATATGGAGCCACCTGGCTGGTTCAAGAGCAATTTTACATCCGCCGGATTACCTTCTCATTGGTATTTCTCTGGAACTCTGGGGTTCCCAAGTCCGCCCACCACTGGAATAGCAACGACGCGCATATTAATTTGAACCACGGAGTATATTGTAGAACTGGCGTGGCAAACATTCTCTTGAGGTCCTCAGGGGAGACCCAGCGAAAGTCTTGCACCTCATTTCGATTAACCGCAAGGTCAACATCTGCTTGAATGAAGAGGATACAGTCCACTACACATTGCCAACAAGCATGTCACATATAGAGAGGGTAGACCATAGTACTGACTCTCATGCTCACCCCACTTCCCATCACTCGGTGCCTTGTAATGCACACGGGTTAAGAAATAAAAGTCCTCAAGTGGGACTTGTTCAGGCTTAATGCCCAATTCCTGCGCCAGTTTCCTCCGTGCCGCCCTCGTTGCTCCCAATCGCACTCTGGAAATCCGTACCCCTCTCTCCGGGAATATCAAGGGCATGGGAGCAGCAGGTGTTGGTCCACATCATGGGAAATGTGACCTTCTTGTCGGCACGCTGTTGCAATAGTAGCCGCCTTTGGGAATCAAACACGAAACAGGAAAATGCGCGGTGGAGAAGTCCTTTATCGATGTTCGTGACGAGGTGGCCTAGAAGGTAGTTAGAACTCTAGATACTGTCGTTGAAGAGTACTTCACAGGGTGGTGTACTTACACACTCTTTTACTGGCCCGGCCAATTGGCTCGTCGTCTACATCTAGGACGATGCAAACTTTATCCATCATCCGTACTTGTTCTTCGTCGTAGCCTTCGAAGTCTCCGCTTTCAGCTGCTGATACACCGCAGGTCGTTGGCGACATCACGGATAACGCTTCGACTTCTGGAAAGAGCTCGTGGACATTTTCTGCGGTGATCGCAGAGCTACCTGCCTCGGCGTGACCCATGTTGAACAGTAAATCTAACTTGGTGATAATAGTATTTGGTTCAAGAGCCGGCCTCGGAGTTTGTAGCAAAATAGCGGTCAAATTGAGGGGAATGATGAGTGGGGGGAACTAAATGTGATTCATCCAGGGCGTCAATAAGCGAGGGTAATAAAGGCTGGGATGAATATACATACATATGCAGTACTATCCAAACTGTATGATCTCCGTGCCTTCCTGATAGACAAATCAAAGCAATGACAAATGTCCACAAGCACCAACAACTCACTCGAACTCAACACTACTCGCACGTATGATTCGATTGTTCAGCCATCTGATCTTGCAAGTGTCATATCAAGCAACGCAGAAATTGACAAATTCCCACGAGTCCTCACTACATCCCGCATGGTAGCGTTCATGGAAATCGCCGCTGCTCGGGTGCTTCAACCGTTGCTCAACCCTGGCCAGCTATCCGTGGCACCAGCATCAATATCGCGCACTCGGCGCCTACACCCGTCGGGGCTAAGGTGACCGCCGAGGCAAAGTACATTGGTCAAAAGGGAAAGCTTTATCAGTTTGAAGTCATTGCCAAGGATGAGGCGGGAGAGGTAGGGCGCGGAGGTCACGAGAGAGCCATTGTGGAGATAGCGCGGTTGGAAACCGGTGCGAGGAAGAGGGGATCTCAGTGATAAAGGCTATGGGAAGAATAAGGGGATTATTTAGACTTGTTTTTTGTTAAGCCAAAGTCCTCTCGCTGGATGGCACACATCAACGTGGCTGGTGTTTGGTTCACTGAGGTCGCCGATACATGCTTCTGGCGAGTATTGCTCCAGGACTGGGCTGTTGCTTCGCCCGGAATTACCGCAGCTATGGTGAAATCAGGCTCCCTAAACAGGGTTTACAATATGAGTCTATCATATGGCTAAAGGAAAACATGATGTCGTGTGCCACCATATTCGAACAAATCTAGTTAATGACCAGATCAAAGACGCTCTACAGAGGTTTATAGTGTTTAAATGAAATTTCAAGACTCATGCAAATGCAGTTCCTGTGCAGGCCGGGGTAATGGGCTGCTTCTTGAGGTTTCCAGTGGGAATTTATGAGTGATTGAAACCATCTTCTCCGGTTGTAGTCACAAGGTTGGTCGAAATAGTCAAGTATTCGATCCAAGAACCCTCTGAAATATGTCTAGTGTATGATCCCACAGCTTTGTCAAGTACTCCCTCTCGCGATAGCTCCTCATCAATGTCTGGTTCGTCGCGTCCTTTCCGTCATAATTGAGCAGATACGAGCCACCACCGACTTTCCCTGTCGATGCCACTGCAACCCCGACGCCGTCGGCCGACGGTACCCCAGCGCGTGTTGCGGGCGGATAAGCAGTAGACGTGGCAATGAAGACATTGCGCTCCCCGCTCTCCTTCTCCGATATTGACATCAGCTTGGTCGCAAGGCTTATCACCGACCCTAGTATGTATCCAAAGCTGGACTTCATCAACGGTGTTTGTACAACCCCGGGAAACGTGTGAATAAAAGTGACGGAGGGGTGCCTCGCTGCCAAGTATTCCATCGCCAGTGAGTTCATGGTCGCGCCATATGTCGCAGCAGTGCCGAAGGAGAAGGAGACCTGTAGGTCAAAGTTGCTCTCGTCGATTTCGCCCTCTCTGCCGGCTGCTAGCACGCTAACTACTCGCGCGGGAAACTCGGCGGCTTCTAGTTGGGGGAGGAGGTTGTAGATAAATCGCATTCGCGCATAGTAGCGGAGTACGTGGTTGTTGTCGAGCCCTTCCACTGTGTCTGCGATATGTCAGCCATAGGTTATTATGGGATAATAAAACGACGGGCTATTGTATTCTTACCATTCTTCCGCGTCGCTAGGTGGCCCGGTGTCATGAATAACAGGTCCACCATGCGCTCTTTCCTTTGGATCTCTTGACAGGTAGTATCAACTTCGCGAAGGAGTGATACATCGGACTTGATGAACTCGAATGTCCCACGAGGATTCAACGTATGAAGGTCTTTTGTTATCCGAGAACCAGCTGACCTATTGCGACCGACGAGATAGATCGTGGGGAATTCAATTGTCTCCGCTAGCTGTTTCGCTGTTGCTTCGCCAATACCACTGGTTCCTCCTACAAATACGGCCACAAGCTTTGAGCGTCGCCCGCTCACGGACTTATTCGCTTGACGCACTCGATGTAGACTGTCCATGTTGCCGTTGGGGAGGTATCTTAAACTAATACTGACAGGAAGAAAATGAAGGGGAAAAATAGACAGACAGCTAGAAGAAAGGGATAACAGGCGCCACGCGACGCCCCACCAACGAGGTATCAACACAGGGATGAACAAACACTGTGATTATAAACAACACCCGATGCATATCGACTTGTCGGCGCCATGGAACACTCGCAGAATAGCTCTGAAACAAGGCATGCTGGGTCGGTCAGGTGTCCCATTCCTGTGGAGTTCTTGTCGCAGACCAATACTAGAGGCAGTTCGATTCTCGGCCTCTCTGGTGGACATGATACACGGGCGCGTCAAGAGAACCCTTCATTAGCCCCTTGCTTTTCTATCTTGAGAGGAAATTGATCGCCCGGCAAGTGCTGGTCTGACGCTAAGAATTTCATTGTAAGGCTCAAATCACGAGAGTATACAAAGCAACCCTTGTATTCATCAGGTCGCATTATATACCAGTACATATTGCACCCTATGTATAGTTTTCATGCTTCACATAACGACCTCAGAGAGCTCTTAAGTTGCAATCTATATTTGATGTAGTTAACCAAATACATCATTACAATGCATGTAAATTAGAACATTTCCCTCTTTTTGCAGCCTAGCTACACCAGTGTGATAGCTCTTCTTTGATCCAACATACTCCTATAGTCATCTTGCCATGTCTCCCTGGGTTCCTCCGCTGGGATTCTATGGAACTGGAAATGTCCTATTCTTTGATAAGTGTCCTCCTCACCTTCCACTTGCTGCAAAACCAAGCCCTCCCATGTGCACATCCTGTCATCCTCTATTAGCGCAGCAAGCAAAAGCCTACTGCCGTTGGCCGGAGTATCATGCTCATCATCCAACTTGGCCCGAAACCAATGAAAGTTCTCAAGAGGAGTCCAAAGGCTTTGTGGAATGATGGGTTTCCCATCGATCCAGTGCACTTCAAGACAGTAAGTCCTAATTGTAAGACTTACAGATCGGGCTCCCTTGATAAGCTTGTTCGACATAACCGGTGCCAGTGTGTATGCTTCAACATCTGCCAAGGAAGCAAAATTCCATGGGCGTGAGATGTACACCGTGCCATCCATTGACGCCCAACTCCAAGAGGGTGCCTCCAGTGTCCGTTCGTGGACTTTATTATTCACCATGTTTGCAATTCTCTGTGGTTTTCTGCTGCGCTCTCTGTCAGGAGCAAGTTGGGGATCCACCCGCCAGTTCAGACTATAAGGCAACGTCTTCCAGAAATGACCAGCAATATAAACATCATCCAGTGCACTTGTTAGCTGGTTGGCAATGTATGACAGCCCAGCTAGTTTGTCGGACTCTGGATGAGCCAATTCACAATCGCTATACTCTTCCACCATAAGCCACCAGAATTCTTCGAGTTTCTTTCGGTCACTAGTTCGCGGTATAACTGTTTGTCTAAGCTTAGTCCATCTCGCCATAGCGGCTGGTCCCTGTGGAAGAGACTCGCTGGCATTTTGCAATTGGGTGCAGTCCCAAAAGAGCTCTCCAAGGCCGATACTGAGAACGCGTGGGGACCAAAAGCGTTCCTGCATACTTTCAGCGCGGCATCCAAGAGGTTGGTGATAAAGTGAGTTCGGATAGTATTCGTAAGGCACAACGGTGCGAACGTCGTCTCCAATCAATCCAGCTGTTTCCACCTGAAATGGTAGCCCAACATGGGATGGGCAGCCACCGAGGCAACTTTCAGTTGGGTTTTCTACCGTGGCAAGAGCAAGGTTGAATATGGAGTTTGTGTATATCGCTTCCAGCTCAGCCCATTCAGAATTATGTTCTCCGTGGCTTTGGGATGGTGAGATCTTGCAAAAAGCGTCAATCCAGAGATAGTGGATGGACATCCCTTGGACAAGGTCTGCTGCTTCGCGGAAAGCAGTGGGGAGCGTGGAACAGGATATGCCCTTTTCAAGTGCCTCTTTGTTGGAGGCAGACAGTCGGAGAAAATCCGAATTCGAATCCCGACCGCAATAGCTCAGTGCCACGTAAGGGCCGGAGATCTTTCTCTCCACTGGTGAGATCACCCGCACCGTCGATCCGTCTAGCTCAAGCAAGAGGTCGGGGTAAGAACTAGGCTGAGTATTTTTCGGACACAGCTCATGACCGTCTAAGCACTCATCCAACCAGCGTCTACCAGATGCGGTCGCTTCGTGGAGTGGAAGAGACGAACTCCTGTTGCGGATCGCCGAGTTCAACATAATACTTGAACTGGGTATTGCTAGCATAGGATAGCAGATTGGCCTCGGATCATTCTCTTGGAGTTCAACAAAATCTCCTGGTGGCCAATCAATGTCAAGACATATCTGTGCTTCATTTGCATTTTCTTTTCCGTAAATACGATAATTCCAAGGATACCGAAATAAATCCCTCCTACTTCCATATTGTTCTACAATGTGTTGCAGAGGACGACAGACGGGACACCCACTTCGGGCAGCATTGTTGAGTGATTCGATGTCCGCGTGGTGGCGACCCTTCCACTCTGGGTTTTTGAATAACTGTTGGCATGTAGTGCAGAGCATTTTGGAGGCCAAGCAATAGTTGGATGATTGGCTATAGTAGCAGGTGATGACCGCCGATAAACCCTTCTTGAATCCAGGATGTATCGGTAGTTGGGCTGGGCAGGTCTGACGGTCCTTTTAATCCCAACACTTCCTTAAGCCACGGTGTCATCTGCTAGTTAAGTAAATCTGCCAGGATTCTGACTTGGATCAATGCTGTGGCTGTGCTGGCATGGCCTCTGTTTCCACGTATAGTACGGCCTCATATAGGTTGCTGCCTGCTGCTTGTCGAACTAAGCATGGATCGGCATTGGAATCCCTACACCGATCTCCACTTTACTGGATCAATAAGCGGTATATAACTAAGCTCTGATTAGCATGTCTTGTTAGTGGCGGCCTAAAGGTTCCAGATCACATACTCTCCGCACGGGGATATGATCGTGACGTCCCAACCCAAAGATCGCTTCTATTTCTGGGATTTAGTCCACTCGCAGGTCGCTGTAGAGGGGTTAGTACCCATCTTACAAGAACTCCAGATGCGCTGCTAGAGTTAGTACGCGCAAAGGGCGGCCATTGTTGTGCTCGACCTCCGTTACCTAGCTAGAAACTTGGGACCGGTCATTTGCTTTTTCGATCATATTTTTGCACCATTTGTGGCTAACATCCATGTAGTCCGAGATTCTTTTACACGAGGCCGACATATGTCTTCAAAAACTTTCATAGGCTATCGGACATGGTCTGAAGGTGATCATGCGTTGAATCATGGACTCAGCTTTCAACACCAAAGAATTAGCTGAATCAAAGCCGATGCGGGGAATATGATCTATCAGCATTATTACACATAGGCGGACAAGGTGATAGAATATAGGTATTAACGGACTTCCATCTAAGAACTGGACATAGTTAAGCACGCGATCGCATCTTTCTGATTCGGGTTCTGCATATAAGGGTACGATTCAAACATAGTTGGGGCGCAGCTGACAATGCTGGGGTTCCATTTAAGCCAACATGCTATGCAGGAAGTCTGATAACCTGAATATGTCGGGTATTGCTTCGCAGTACCAAAGACGACGGACAAGGCACCTGCTTATGAGGATCCAGTTCGCTGTCCATGTCGCAGACTAGCCGGTTGCTGGATCGTGGACCTCATGCTTTACGCAAGCCCTGGAAAATCAACGATAGAATTTCCGGCATAGCAAGCCCGCGCTAAGACGTTCGTGTATTGACAGTTATGGTGCACAGGCTATGAAGAGTTTCGAACTAAGTCCGTTGTGGGTATGGTCTATTAATTATTATAATTATGTAGCAGCTGGAGTGTCTGTCACCGTAAGATCCTTTCTGAAGGCTTTCCTAATCTAAGATTGCCTAACAATTGATCTTCTGGGCCTGGTGCTAAACGGCTGAATAGCTCTTTGACAGTTGTATAGGGGAACAGCCACTGTTTGTAGATCTCACCCTCTACATAGATGAGGGAATAGCAGAGAGCTACACGATTAACTATGGCATCAGTCAATGTGGGCCTAAGAATACCACACATACACCTTATATATTAAGTTACGAGGGCTAGTTGACTTTAGTTCACACATACTCCAGTCAATCAACTGTGTTGGCATCAGAATTTACGATCATTATTTTAGAAAATCAATAGGTGTGCTACTTGCCAGTAATAGCACTCTTGAGCCTATGTGGAGTAAAGGTGCAACTAAGCACTATTAGCAGCCATTATAATAGCTCATCGATAGACTGATATTCAGTTGTTGCTTTTCCTAATTGGTTATGATCTACCCACTGTCTGGTCCTCCTTCCTTATAGTTTATCCAGGCCTCTCCATAAGAATCTGTCAGATGTGTGTACCTCAGTTTTGGTAACCTACGCATAATCTAGAAGGTGTGCAATCACGGTCACATGGCATCTCCCTCTCCTATTCAGCTCTCTGCAAGCCTAGATAATAACCATGAATCAAATAAACTACGCAGGGCAGGAAAGCTGAGCTCTGAGCGGATCCGTGGAAGATCGTTTCCTAGTCAGGGCCGGATCTTGGAGATCATAGATCGACATCTATTGGAAATTATGTAAGATCGACAATAGATCGATTCGATAGTTTCGAGTGATAGGCACTTTATTCAATATTTCTTTCTGCATCCATATTTTCAAGTTATTTCATTTCATTTTTGAGGTCTATATAATAAGAAGCATTGCTTGTGAACTTCTCCGCTGTACATACAAAATTATCTGTGTTTGATATCAGCATCACTCCCACAAAATGCGCCTCCAACTTTCATTCTTATCTCTTTTGTGGCTCTTTCTCTTTGCCGGTTTCAGCCATGCGTTCGTCGGTCCATCATGTATGAAGATGAAAGATGCACTTGAACACAAACCTGACATCATTTTCAAGAAATTCAACACGGAAATCTGCAAGAAGGGGTGCAAGCCAGTCGTGGCCCATTATGAAAAGTTCGCACGCAAAAACGTGATTCAGCCGCTGATTACGAAGGTTATGAAGGATATGGGCATGCCACAGCAGACGAAAATCGTCCTAAATTTAGCCGATGATGTTTTCAAAGTGGTTAAGAAAGAGTGTGCGAAGAACTTGGGCAAGGGCCATCTCTGCCAGGATCCAGAAACTCTCACGAAATTTAGCAATTGCCTCAAAGGCAATCTCATGCCAGTTGTAATGGGTAGGGTTACTGAATTAGCGCCACTGGTAACCGAACCAATGTGCGCCAAGGAGCTCGCATACTTGGAGAAGGGTGATCTTTGGGAAAAGGTCATACCGAGCTACATTGACAAGTATGCGGCGGTGTGCCAGAAGCTATAAAACGACACGAAGTGATACAGTGAGTATCCAAGCGATATTCGCCCTCGGTGCTGTCACCTAACTAAACTAACGCGATATAAGGTGGAGGCTGGGATTGAGTAGGAGAGATGAGCCAGACAAAGCTTCATGAACCAACACGGGTGGGGCAATGCTTGATTTTGTTTTCGGGGAGTGGTACGTTCACATGTGTATACAAGGATACATAATTACCCTAGCATACATGTCACTTCAGTGATGGTGCTGGGCAATGGAGCAACTATGATCATTGGCTGTGTATATGTGCAAGGAAGAACTACCAACACAAACTAGCGTTAGTCTTTGGTTGCCAGGTACACGTTACCCTCCCCCAATATATTGTTGGGCAGAGAGGTATTAGATGCGAGCTTATTGAGCATAGTACTTTACTAAGACTGTATAACAATCTACAACAACGACTGGTGTTCAGTCCCGCATACTACTTACTGTAATTCTGAATTTGAAACGTTGTGGGCAGGGCCGCGAGTTTAATCCCTTTCTCCAATGTTAATTGCGGCCGAAAAAGATGCAAGTCGAAACTACAAATCGAAAGCCTCGAATAAGATTAGCCTCGAGTGGCGAAGTACGGAAATTAATCAGGGTATTGAGTGGTATGCTTTGTGCACAATGTGAACCAACCCTGCATAATTAGGGTAAATAGCTGGCAGCTGGTCGAGCCCCAGTTTTCATGACCTGACCTTTGCAGAACGAGTACGATTATTGGTCTATAAGACCCGTATTTAAGTTTAGACTAATCTTGATCTGTGGATAGTAATTCTTGGCTTCTCGGCCTGCTTTTTGGGGTCTGGCGATGAGGCAAGGACGCCTCCTTGCCTGACTTGAGGACTCATCCCCGGATCAAAGGCCCGTGAATTCAGTCTCAGGGCCAGTTGAAGGGAAATAGCAACGTGGAAAGTATCTTCAATAGTCTCAGCCTACTTGCTAAGATCCCATCGTGCACTATGACTAACGTATTCTTGACCTACTACTTACATAGGGCAAGATATTCAATCCTCGGTTGGGCGGAATTTAATCTCATCTCGGGAAAACCCGCCCCAAACCCGCTAACCGCTTTCGATGCAAATTGCGCGACTCACGAGCCTTAGGGACGCTAAACATGCAGCTAGGCAGCTCAAGGCGCAATCAGAACCCTGATCGACCACTTCCGCCAAGTCTTTTCAACTGCAGATACGAGGAGGCTCATTTAGCTAGAATAGCCGTACCAGTGCGTGCAATGATTGGGCTGAAGAGCTGTAGATAACTCTCCGGACCCCCCCAAGATGGTGCTCTGCATTCTGCAACCCCATTTCCCCATGGGCAGTAGGTGTCCATACTTAGCATGTCTTCTGCAAATACCGTCTACACCGGGGTCTGGACCAACTGGTCCCATGGCAGGATTCGCGGTGCCACTCTCACCCTTCCCCAGGAATATGCTGGACTGTTGACAGCTTTCCTTGCCATCTTTGTCTCCTTCGCGGGGACAATGATGTGGCGGATTCTCTGCTTTATCATACACCAAGCCAACACGACACCCCCTTCCGAAAAACGAGATTTCCTACACCACAGTCGCCAAGTGATCCTGAGGAATAGCGGATCGGGGACAGCAGCGGCATGGGCTTTCACTACGCTGGCATGGAACGCTGGCAGAAAGGCACCTCGAGGCCTACTCCGGATCCTTCCCTTAGTGCTCCTAGCACTCCTCAACGTAGCCTTATTTGGAGTCTCCGGTGTCTTCACATCGTACGTGACCAAAGTCCCAGGGAACACAACAATCATATTGGGTCCCCACTGTGGTGGAGCTGAAGGAACACCAGCAGCGGATACGGGCGGGATATACTTATCTAAGGTGTTGGAAGATACAAAGCAGGCGGCAGCCTATGCGAAGCAATGCTACCAAGGCAGTTCTTCTTTAGCCTGCGGGACTTACGTTCGCCAAAGCTTACCTTTCACGACCCAACAAAATGTTTCCTGTCCGTTCGCGAAGGGCCTGTGCAGGTTCAATGACCAGTCTGCCTTTGCCATGGATACGGGCTTGTTGGACTCGCATGATGACTTTGGTATCAACGCCCCACCCAAGAACCGGATCAAGTTTCGACGACTTACTACCTGTTCCCCGATCTATGGTGCCGACTTTGGTACTGACAGGAATGAGCCTGGCCTGGGTACGGTTGTTTATATCAACGCTGGACTCACTCCGCAGCAGGTAGAGATTGGCAATAACTGGACATTCTCCTATGTGGCTCGCTCCGCTTTTGATAGGCTACATGCTTACTCGCTAAGGTGGGGAATCTATGCTATCCAACACTCTCAAGCCATTGTTTTCAATCTAACAATGTATATAGTTCTGTTTACGGCCAGGCCGACCCGACCGGTGTTCTCCACAGTACGGGGGCTATGTGGTATCCCGACCCAAAATTGAACCAAACGGACTCAGATATCACCCTAATGATGCTCACGCAAAATGATGTTTATTATCGAACACCAAGTGACGATCCTTGGATCGCAGCCCACGAAAAGCTTAATGGAAGCGACGTATATATGGGGGACTACACAGTTAGTTTGCTGGGATGCATCGACCAGTATCAATTCTGCAACCCCAATCTAGAGGGCGATACGGCCTGCACCAAATTGGGAGGTATAAACTCAGTTGCCAAAGATATGATCGATCGATTCGTTTACTTTAATTTGGACCAACTCGCAACGATGGAACGGTTTATGACGACAACCCACCTGCATTCTATGTACCAGGCTGTCCAAGGAAGGGGAGGCTCGGCACTAGATAGTAAGTCCTCCGGATGCCTATGGTAATGCATCAGTTGAAGCAAAGCTAACATAGTCACCCCATAGTCGGCCAAAAGCTGTACAACGGACTCCAGTACTCCGTACCCGCTAACCAATGGCAAATTGAAGTCTCCAACTGGTTTGCCCTTTCCTTAGCCAAGGCACAAGCATGGGCTATTGAATGGGCGACCGAACCCCAGAACTTTGATCCCCCCAAAGAAGGCGAGGACTCCCCATGGCAATACAGCCCGCCCACCACGCCCGAGGCCGAAGCTCAATGCAGAAATCAACTCGTGCATAACTCAGGAGACTACAAGAGCTTGTCGGTCCTGGGAATGGGCCTGATCCTTGCCCTTGGAGGTGTTATCATCATTCTTGGCTTGTTCTTGGATAGCTGTGTGGGGGTGTTGCAGCGTGGGAAATGGGCATATTTGCAAGAGCAGTGGCAGACAGAGGAGACGTTGGGATTGCATGGGGCTGCTTATCGGGCCCTTGGGGTCTCGACGACTTGGGGCGATGAGGTACCGCCAAGCTCGGTGTTTCAGGGTCTTACTTCTGCCTCTGATGGCTATCGTTCAGTCCCCTTGGGAGGAGCCGATGCTGAAGGGAAGTCCGATGGTGGCATAATCGTGTCAGAACGGCATGAGTCGCATCGCGATACGGTAGTTTAGGTGTACTGGGCCTAATCCTGCTGAGTTGGAGACCATATCTATTTTTCTATTAATAATGTTTATAATGTTTATATTGGAAGCTGTTATTTATAAATCTCAATCTCACTCGACTAAAATACTGTAAGGTGGAAAGATCGTGCCTTGAACACCTCATCCCCAGCAAGATATATATATATCAACAATGCACAAGGGAATTCCACAACTATTGACCTCAACTTTCCCAGTTATCGATAATATTGTACTCTGTAATAGACGAACTATCTACCACTTATCGTTAACCGTGATTCTGCTCGGTTCGTGCTGAAAAACAATAGCGAACTAAGCTGAAGGGGGCAAATCCAATGGGGCCGGACACATAATTACATGGGAAGTAGACAGCACAAAATAATACTAGAAGCAAACAGAACGGCTACGGAGAGAATACGAAGCAAAAAGAAAAAAAATCTGACCAGACAGGGGTTCGAACCCTGGGCCTTATCCGTGTAAAGGATACGTGATAACCAACTACACCATCCGGCCGATATCGGTGAAGGTGGTTCATTCAGAATGATCTAATATCGGTAGGTAGTTATCTCGTTTCACCACTGTGAACAGCAGACCGAAGAACACGCGATTCTTTCTTCTTCCACGTCCTATTTGTACCCAACGGTAACAAGCCGCTTTGAACTGTTGGAATATGGGTATTTTGATCACATTTTATCCGCTCCTCAAGGACAAGGCCTTAACAGAGCGGTATATAGCGACAATCCGTCCCCAGAGAAGAATTCGACATAGATCGGTGCTATACGATCTACTAAAGAAGTCTTATCGCTGAGCTCTTGACTTGACTTTGTGATGAGATTTCATGATGTATCAATCATATTCGATTTCTTTTGCTTTCTTTGTTAGACTATGGGAGTGAAACATTCAGGAGTAATAACTAGAATCAAGTGTCTCATCTCGGATCCAAGTTGAAAAGGACCTAAACAAAATATAAGTTCCACCCCTTGCACCCGCGAGGAAGACGAATGAGAATATATTATCACTCTTCACATTCATACACCACTGTCAGCTTTGCTATATACATAGTAAGATGAATCCACAACAGAAGCCACATCACAACGTCGAACCCAGAACCGTAAGGCCCGGCAAAGTGCCTCCTGTAGCGAACACGGAGTATGAAAACAGTTCCAGCCAGACTTCTCCGACAGCGAGATCAGGGGTTGTTTCAAGGCCAGCTAAGTCGGACATGGATGGAGGTTCTTTAAGCTCAGGCACTCTGAGGGAACCACAGGTTGATGAAGGATATGTGATGAAAAGATTCGAGAAACATACTGATCACTGCATCAAATGTAGCCCCACTCCTGATGAAATATGTGAAATGGGATATGGCGATGAACTCATTTGCCAAGGATATGCATTTGACGTAATTCAGTACTTGTGCTATGTTAACGGCCAGGTCTATTCTTTAGTGGATGGAAGGCAAGTTCGAGTCTGCAAATCATGGGAGGTTGTGTGGTCTCTTCTACGTATAATGAAGAATGGTCTTCGCTTTGACGAAATTGAAGAGGAGAAGCTCCAAGAGGTAGGGGGATACATTTGGGAGATGAAAGCCAAGCTAGAAGGACGGGGTGGAAAGTAGGACATGAGCATGGTCCTGCCGCTGAGTCAATCTATGGACACAGTGGGAGATAGGGACATACACTTTTAACCACTACACAGCATACCTTCCGCATCTGGAAAGGCTAGGGTTGGCATTAATGATATCTACCTATAAAAGGTTCAACAACTATGCGACGAAACTCGGAATGATCATTCATGTCTCATTCTTGAGCACAGTCAAGCATGCTCTCGGTTGAGCAGCTTGGACTTCCTAGGGTCTTAAGTTACTATCTGGGGATTAGAACAGGGCTTTGATTCATGGAATCTAATTCATCGGACCATGTGGGTTATGAATGAAAGAGATCGTCTACCTAGTTCATTATCCTAAGCGCTTGCGTATAAGCACTAACAGAGTGGCCCGGGTTAGGGCAAGGACCGTGATAATGCAATTATGAGTCTTTCATGACCATAAAATTTATAGATAACACGAAATGATACTTGGGTTGTGTTGTTTGTCTCACGGTAAGATAGGGTGGGGAATCAAGCATATACAGGCTGGGGTTGTATGTATTCTGGTCTGCTCTGCACTAGATAAGAGCATTAATAGCGAGATATCTCGGACTGTCTAATCTGAAATTTACCAAAACAAAAGTTGGGGTGGTCAAGTTTCGTGCTCCACATTCCTATAGGCTAAGCGTACGGGTACTCCGTAGTACGCGGGTCCTTTAAAAATATCCTCGTTTATTTGATCTTCTGGGTCGTACTCGGTACTTCTTCTTTTCTCTCGACGTGAGCAAAAGTGGCGCACGTATAGAGCTTTAGGACCCAGGCCAGTAAAGCCAGTCGGTCCAAGATCCCTATCTACTGTCCGCCAAGCAATGAATAAAAGGATACCCAACAGGTCCGAAGTTTACCTGTCTTTTCTTCTCTTGTACGGTACTTCTTCCTCTTCTCTCCTTTATATACTCACCAAAGTAGTGTCTCCTTGGAAAAGTAGAGGAGAAAATATAACACCATCTAGTACGTATCCTCCACGATGGTTTGTAGGTAACAAATAAGACTTGTCCATCCGTAGGACCATACCATCTTCTGTACGCGGTGCTTGGAACTTTTTAATATCAGCTGCATAGGAAATATGATTGCTCATGGTATAAATAGGGGCAGTATCTCGCCCAAGCTTTTCCTCTTAGAAACCTCACACTAACTTCCATAATATCTACCGCTTTTTCACTCTAAAAATTACCTACCAATAGCCATGTATTGTTCTCAGATTATCCCTCTTACCGTTTTTGCAGCTCTTACCACTGCTGCAGCAGTGCCTTCAAACAGTGATGTACATGCTGTGGTAGGACCTGTATACCCGGCTACGCCATTTCCTGCTAATTGAACCGAGTATAGGAAGCCTTGAAAAATCATTTGGAGCACCGCGATTCTCAACAGGTCGCCCAACAGGCTGTCCGGAATGCCGTCACCGCCGCACAAATGCAGGCAGAGCAAGACGCAGCTGCAGATGCTGCGGCAAGACCAGGGAGCAATATCTAGTATGTTCAGCCCATGCGGTAATAGTGGATGTGTCATTTGCTTATTGTATATTCTTTTGGTGGCAGTGCCCATCTTATTTTATGATTGATTATCATTATAATATAATTCGCAGAATCTTCCCAGTGACCGCTTTAGGTCAGGTTGATACGTTACTATCTCTTGTGTTGATTAGAGAAATGGGGTTTGATATGTCAGTTGCTGTTTTGATTCCTTAAAGGGGAGCTCAGCCTGCTGTCCTTGACTAAAGCCTCGAGCACTGAGTGGTGCTTCGCTGCCTCGGAGGGTTAATCTTTGGATTAGATCTATGATTTATCCCCACTAAATTCATTAAACAAAGCATTATATGTTCTACGAAGGGATGCGCCAAGTGTGTAGGCAGCAAGGCGCGTCTTCAGTATAGTAGTACATTACTCAACATAACTGCTATACACAGAAATAAACCCAACCCATCTACGAACGATAGGGTTGTAGTGTCAGCTCGAAGTTTATGTAAAGCAACAGCAAGCACTGAGCGGCTAAATCTAGAGAGAGAGAGAGGACCAGAACTAGGAGAGTCCACAGCCTTAGATGGGTTGTTGACTCGTGAGTCGAGATGCAAATTATTTGAACTTGAACTTGTCTATCTCAATTCTATAGTGCTGGGAACCATGCCTTGCAGTGATGAAAACAGTAGCCAATAGTGTATTATTTGTTTGATTTTGTGAGAGCCTTGAAGCATCTCTATTTGAGACAGATTGTAAAAGGTCAGAGTGTACGACTATTGAATGGGCCTGGACATTGTCTTGCGAGCCTGACTTGATAGTGCTATAGTAAATTTAGGAACTAGAATGAGAATTTTGATATAATATATGATGTCCCTCAACCCACACATAAAACACCCGACCTCTTCCACACAAATTCATATCCCACCAAGAACAACCTGGCTACTATCCTCAAGCCAATCCACCATGCCATCATCCCTATCATCCTCCACCGCAAAGAAATCCTTCACAGTAACATTCCCAGCCACAACCCTCTCCCAAACCTCCGGAACACACGTCCCAGGATTCAAGACATAGCACCTCGGCTCGGGCATCTCTGGAGCAACATTCTTAATATGCCAAGTATCCTTCGGCCCACTCGTCCTAAACTCCCCCGTAACATCCTCAAGTCCAGTGGGAATATTCCGGCCCAGCGTAGCCCGCATGAAAATCTCATACGCCGCGACCGGCTGATAAGCCGGCACTTCATGACCAGCCTGGTAGACGCGCGTGAAGCTATAATTGCCCAGTTGACGGGTCATGCCCTTGATGCCTTCGGACGTGACTAATGGAGTATACCCGGTATTTGCGAACTCTGCAGCGCGTGAGTACGGGACGGCCAGACTGGCCTTTTCGCCGCCGATCCAGTTGCAGGCGAAGTCGCGGTCGCCGTACATCATGTGTACCTTGACGCCGCTGTCGAGGAGGTGGGCTATGGAGTCGAGGAATCCGCCGCGGGTGATGCTGGGTTTTGTTAGTTTGTGGGTGGTTATATGGTCGCGGAAAATAGGGTTGGGAATGTATACTCGTAGGTCTTGTCGAACTGTTTGTGGACGACAGGGGCAGCTTCGGTGAAGTTGACGGGGACGCCGAGGGCTTTTAGCACGGACTCTTGGGTCAAGTAACCGAGCATATCTGGATATTTCGATTGGAATTAGAGCCAACAGTGGGATTGCGTTCGGTGGCTGGACTTACGGTGAGCTGGAAAAGGGTCGTTCTTGGGATGTGAAATGTCATACCAACTGCGCTATTCACCCCAAGCAACAATTAGCACTATTTCAGGGTGTAAGGGGATAGGCACATACGTCCAGTTGCTGGTATTGAGCAGTACCCCCTCCCTCGCAATCTAAATCGATGTTCTTACATATCTCGGATATGTTTCTGTTCTTAGAAGTAGGGTCCCGGTCCTTCAGGGCTGCTTGGCAGGCTATAGCTCTGTCGCGACAACCCCCAGGTCGTGCCCATTCGTGCATCAACGAATCATAAAGAGACTGGTTGAATATTTCCAAGCCATATGTCTGGCTCCGTTAGCGAGTGTCAGAGGAGATATCTCCAGATTCTTCCTATCTTTAAGGATAGATGCGTAGGGCAACATGATGAAACATACGTTATTGTATCCGATGGTAATATAAGATTCCCCCTGGGCTACAGCATCAATAAGCCCATTCACAATTCCCAACGTATCAAGATGCAGATACTGCGCACCCTTTTCCGCAGTCCCCTTTGAAATTCGCTCATTCTGTTCCTGAAAGTAACCGAAGATCGCCGGACCATAATGACCTCCATAGCTCTCAGTCCAGAGAGAAATCCGATCATCGACAGGCTTATAATGCGGAAACTCAAAGAACCAAGTTTGGGCGAGATGCCATAACGAATGAGCCGCGAGCGCACTGCTATTCGCCGTTTGTGAGAGCTCCTGGCTCGCAAATGTACCAACACGGTGTGTGAAATTAGACTCCGGTATGTCCACTGAGAAATCCCCAGGCACGATTGTAGTTTCCACCTCGTCGTAGTCCATGACCAAGGTGCCGTTAGTGGCGACGTCGTAGGAGAAGCCAACCTGCATGGACTGATCGAGAAACAAGAGGTTAACCTCATTGTTCCAACTCCAGGTGTTCAAAATGGTGGTTTTGGAATCCGAGGCCACGAAACAGGGTCCCAGTTCCTCGAGAAGTCCCATGAACGAGGAGCCGCCGGGGCCGCCATTGAGCCAGATGGCGAGGGGCGCGTTCTTGGGGTCTTTGCGCGCTTCGAAGAACCAGAAAAACCTGTTTATATATAATTAGGTCTCTGAGCACCTCCTATTGCTTTTAAAGATACGACTATACGTGTTCATGGGGTAGTCTTGTTTGTCCCCTGTGTCGTCGTTAAGGAAGCCGGGAGGGAGATGAACATAACCCGAATACGACCGAACACCAGGTGTTGTTTCACATATTTCGGGCTACTATATTAGTGAATAATTATGCTCTATAACATGGAATACTTACCTCTTTGAATGAGATCGACACATTCTCATGTAGCTTGGACTCGACGACGGTTACCCCCTCAGGCGTGGGGGGAAATTGCGCCGTGGCCACACCGACCAGGGAGCACACTATCAGGTCAAGAAGCATCATGACGCGAAGTGGTAAATGTACTACTCTTAAGTCCGTAGGTACAGCAGCTTATATAAATAAAATAATGGAACAAATCCGACATCAGCAGGGCGAGGCTGCAGATAAGCTTTCTGGAAACGTTGTGATAAGCCCTAGCCTTCCGGAGTCCGCCGGGCTACATCTCGATTGCTTACTTAGTACCCAAAAATCAAGCTAAAACGTTGTAGCAACAGGGTTAGTGGCGCCCTAAGTGTATTATATTGGCACTAGTAACCAGTCCAACACAAAAAAGCTAAGGCAAAACGTTTAGTTGGTTGACCGTATATCGAGGAACCGCTGTCACGCTAGGCCACAGCATTGTAACCCTGTCGGTCTAGACCTCCAAACTAATAATCGCTATTTTGATGTCTGATCGGTAATCTGGAGCCATAGTCGATCATATTTTGGCAGTCTCTCTATAGTAGTAACAATATCAACGCATTAGATACAGCTAGGAAGAAGAGAAAAACAAAGCAATAGATTGAATAAACAGAGGCAATACAACTGGTTATGTATGAAAGGTCGCCGGACCGTTCTCCTAGTGACACATGGGTACAGCATAGCATTCAAGCGATAAAGAAATAAATTGTCACAACGGCTGTCAAATACAGCATGCCAGCTTAACCATGCGACGAGTAAAGGTGTAGATCACAAAGTAGACTGAGAATGGTTGTTCATTCCATTCATCGCCTTGCTTCAACGATAGTCTGTATTCGAGCCCCAATCTCACTGGACATGTACTCTTCCCATGAACCTCTCACAATTTCAGTACACGACTGCGTAGCGATAAACGTCATGAACCCAGCAATATGGAGATCTCTATCGTCCCCGATGTACCCATCATCTTCAACAATTGTACGGATTTTATCGACTTTGCTTCTATCGCTCGCAGACAGGGTGTCTCCGCGTCCTTCCAGTACTTCGAGGAGGCGGAGGAGGTAATGTAGTAGTGTATATTCTTGGAAACTTATTGTCAGAGCGTTACAGTAACTCGAAAAGCTCACATGATATCGGCGAAGAGAAATGATGAAATTGTTTACAGAATGGCACTTACCAGAGGTTTCCTGGGGTTGTGATTCGATCGGCAATGCTGAGAATTGCTGTTGAAGGTCAGACTGGTTGGCCATAGCTAAGTGAAGATAACCGCGCTCTGCCTATTTCCGTTCGTTATGAAACAATGCAATGATGCCCTTCTCTCACGAACCGGGCAATGCACCTCGCTTATATACATCGAGTGGATGGGGTCAGTGATACACAGACCTTTACAAGATTTATCTGACAGGTATGCACAACGATCCTTCGGTAGAACATGAGCTTGGCAACTGCGGACCCTTCCATACCTTCTAGCTTGACGCCTGAATGAGGAATCCATTATGAAACAGAAATGATCAGCCGGGCCGGGATATTCATTATGATCGGCATGACGGTGAGTCAATTGCGCGGTCCGAATCCCGAGATTGGTGGCCCATAAACCACAAGAATAAACATTGACACACCGCCCCAATGCTCTATGCATGATCCTTCCAAATAAGCGATGTTATGGATGCCAGATCGAGTAATAAACGCTGTTCTCGCCATATTCTGGCTATCATTGTGCCTCGCTGTCCTGCCACCGTGACTCACGGCAAATGTGATATATCAGATTATGAGTGGTTGCCCAGAGCGTTGAAATGACATGAGGCTCCTGGCGCTTAGCATTGTTTTGAAAAATACAATTTCCTTCTCTGTCTCTCTTGAATTCTTTGTTTTTTTCTTTTGTTGCCCCTTTACTCAACACTCAACCCTTGTCCAAAATCTGGGAAACTGGGTAAGATGATAGATCGTACGCCAGATAAACCACAAGACAAGGAGAAATGAGAAGGTCAAAGCTACTTTAGACATGTACCCATGGTTGCTTTCCCCTCCTTCCATCTACCAATGAAATATCTGAGGTTGGGCTGCAAGGTACTACCTTCTTTCTCTCGTGGATCGGTGCAGATCCAGACGGAGGATTGTCCCGCCCGTGGACCAGTCACCTTCAAAGGTACGTAAAGTACAGTAGGAGCAATGGAAATTATCTGTCTGGATTGATATTAATTACGCCCTACTTGTCACAATTTCGTCTCATTTCTAGAATTACTTCGGATGAACTACCCACTCGGTAGGCAGAAGTCTGCAACTCCCCTGACAGTAGCAGGTAGGACCAAACAACGACAGAAAGGGAAAAAAATAAAAATAAAAACAAAAGAAAAAAAGAAAAACGGCATAGAAGGGAAAATGAAAGGCAAAGGCGCCAATGACGTGAAATAATTCACTTTTGTTCCTCTTAGAAGCGAGGTTGCCCACTTATTAGGGTTGTCCGCCAACCGCGGGTTTTTTGTTGCCTTGACCCCGTACTTTCTACTCCGTACGGCTCACACAAAAGTACCCAAATGCTCACTGTCTGGGGATCGTACTGATGACAGGCGCTTTATTCTTCCATTTCATTTTGTGATCTGTCTTTGCTTCCAGTGGCTGTTTCTTCGCTTTTTTTCTATTTCCATAAAACTTTCAACATCTGTGTCGTGATCTATGACAATCTACTACCTGAGGTCTTGGCCTAATGGGTTATATTTGGTATGATTTTCACCAAGGGTATTGGAATATCCTTGAATAGGAATCATTATTCTGCTATAGTCATGCTCGTTAATAGTCTTGGCTGTGTCCGGGTTGGTAGAAATATTAATTTAGTGATTTTAATAATTTTTCAAATTATTTATTATATTTTACTTCAAGTTTATTTTTATTAGAAGAAGAAGAAAAAAAAAAAAAAAAAAAGAGAGAGAGAGAAAAAGGCAAAAGATATGTTCACATTAAAGCACTCGTTAAGCTAGTCAAGACAAGCCATCCTACTTTTTCACCCGACAACTGGAATCTGTGTAATCGCGTGGTGTTCGTTCTGCGCCAAATACAACCACACTATAGTGCTCCCTAGATACGCCATGGCCTAGGCTGGGGCATAAATATTATTAAAGGGTTCATCTGTTGTTGTTTGTCTACATGACCATGTCTTGGAAGAACATCTATAAAACACAACGTCCAGCTACAATAGCCATGAAAGTAGTAGGCAGCGGAGGTCTCAAGTGAACACATAATAGCATTGGAATTATAATAAGCAAAGGCACGAAAGTAGTGAAAGCAACAATGAGGGAACCTTCATGTGGATGAGATGTGTCCACTAGGTAGGTTCAGGACCTTTTAGCAAATATTCTTGAAAATTCCATGGCGCGTATGAGAAGGGACAAAGATCTGGTCAACAGACCCCAATCTGTCGAGAACCCTTCCGAAACCAAGATCTCGGAGAAGATGAAGACAAATCTGATGGGTTCTTTGTCATGCTCATAAAGGCAATGCCACAATACATCTATGTTTTTCCGGTCGGTTTTGTGGAGTGGCATCGTGCTATGATAATCCGTCCAGGGCTTACTCGTGGACATCCATTTAATTCCCTCCCCCAGTTGCTTTAAATTCTGCCCGGTATAAAGAAGATGCCACCACTGAGATGGAGGTGAGAACAATTGATCCAACAAGATAAATGCGTTTGCAATCACGTTGACCTTGTAGCAGTCGTCGTTGGCTGTATTTAGCTCAAGCTGTCTAATTCTCTGCACTACACCGTGATCATTTCGGGGCCGAATGATGCGATGCATTATGTAGTTGCTGATACTGAGGTGAAGCGGTTCATAAGTACGGGCCAGAACCACATAGTCGCTCCTCTGTGAGAGCGAGATATCCATGTTCTTCAACGCGCCCCCTAGCTGCTCTGGCGTATCCATACGAACGGCCTTGAGTAAGGTAAAAAGCGACTGAACATTTCCAAGGTTATCATCTCGGCGTTCCGGAAAGTTTTCAATCCACTGTCCCAATGAAGAACCTAGCTGATACACAGTCTTGAATGATGTACCATCAGACTTACTTCGTGAAAGCTGGCTGTCAAATAACTGGTCCAGGACAAAGTCACCAGCGTATAGCAGGCTGCTCAAGGCTTCCAAAATACGAATATCTTCCCCAGAAGTTGGGATCAGTTGTTTGTACACCCTGTCGTGCTGAATCTGAGCCCAGACATGGCGCAAAACAGAAACCACTTGTATCTCAATCATCGTTTTACCGAACCTATCATCTCGCCTCGACTCCTGCTTAAAGAAGACGCGGTAGTGATCGGCACAGTACCCCGGGAACAAGCGAGGTTCGGTTGCTTGGATGTCCCCCTTTTCTCCCAGAGAAAGGTTCCATGCCACATCAAATTCCCTCCGAAGGATTTTCTCAACATGGGACTTCTTCCGCGGCATGTAGAGCGAGATACGAACTCCAGCCAAGTCTGCGATGTCGCTCTCGATGTCGTCGATGCTGCTGTAGCCGTTCTTCCCTTCCCGTGTACTGGCTGCAGTCTCCTGTCGTTTTTTCAGTCGTTCATGAAGCTTTTTCTGGAGGCTTTCTGGGTCTTTTGCTCTGGAAGTAACGATACACTCCACTGATTCGCGCTTGAGGACATCTTCGCATAGATTCTCCGCCTGCTTCGCTGCAGAGGCGTAGATCTCCTGCTCTTTCTCATATTTCCTCATGAAGTCATTAATTATACCAAGACTCTTGTTGGCTTCAGAAGGCATACTGGGAATTGGCGTAATTGTTGGCTTATAAGCAAACAACAAATGAAGAACAGTAAGAAGTTGAAATGAATTCAGGGTGAGCGAAGTGTCCTGTGCGATGATAGCAGCATGATAGCAAACGAGTATAGAAAAAACAAGCAGAGCTATTTAACTACCTCAACTACTTCTGACTACAAGCACGATCGGCCAGCAGCGACCTACTCTTTCCTAAATCGGCAACAGCCAAAACCAAGTGGTGAATATTAGGGCCGTCAAACATGCCAGCCAGCGAACATAGACATGCCCGATACGACTATCAGCTGATACTGTAGACTTTTGCGATCATCCAACTTAGGGTCCCAAGAGCGTTGATAAGGAGGGCCGGGGAATAAACTCATTGAATAGGTTCGCAGCATCTGTAAAGCGCTGCGAGTCATGCGAGGGCTTGCATTGCTGGATTGTCCTTCATAGATGTGCACCATATGAGTTGGCTTGCAGAGTACGCAGATCGAGATATTGGCGCCCACATGCTTATCGGATCTTTCGCCTAAGATTTAGATGATAAATTGATTAGATGCAGAGCGGTGTACGCTTGCCCAATAAGTGCACGACAGCTGGTGCCCGTTTGTTTGGGTCGGTTGGGTTGACTCGCAGCCTTGCATAACTATCTTCATGCCTGATGGTTCCGCATAAAAGCGTAGGGTAGTTATGCAAGTATGCTGAGGGCGATCCAACATTAAAATCTTTCTAGCAGTATATTTCAGCTTTGCATAACATAACCCACTGCCGAATAGGGTTGCAGACAATCCTGATTCATTGAATATCTGTCAAGTGTATGGCATACATTCGACAAGCATATCGAGTGTAAGTGGAGACAGTAGACATAACCAATAAAGGAGGATCAACCATACTTGCCAGCATGCATTCTCATACACATTATGTTATTAGCATGGGGCTGCCCATCTCTGCAGTTCAGTAGCTTTCTAGTTTGTTTTTTGAAGATACCCACGTCACCCAAGATCGTTCCAAAACGTCTTAATTGGCTCTTCAAACAAGGCTGTACGTATCGCGTCATCGCTTCCCATTCTATACTTTGAGGTCAAGGATCTATCCATGAGCCTAAATGCGTGGGTGTCTGATATTGTCAGACGATGAGAGTTTACACGGTATTGCGAACCCTCCACTCCCTGCCGTGTCCACTTCACATCCACTTAATGCTTGAAGGACCGTTGACCCATTCTGCTATCTAATCCAACGGTTAGTTCGCATTCTAATTTGTGCCATCCATATCCATACCACTAACCTCAAGAGCGTTCTCCGCAAATGAGCTTGTAACAGGTGCCCCAGTAGTATTATTGGGAGTCCTGTGGTACCGATGCGGTAAGACGAGCAGGGTACTACCAATGGAATTCATTTGTAATCGCTACTTGGCCTTGGGAATCCTGTTCGAAGTGCCCTATTAGCGTAGGCACAGCGTTCAATCGTACTGTTGAAGAGATTCCGAGGGCTATTCCGCAAGATACTCTTCTTGCCTTCTCCAAAAAAGGTAGTCTTTTGAAATCGAAATAAAAGATCAAAGAGCAGGCAGAGAGATTATACGATCTAGTGCTTGATGGTATTGTCGGGTATTACATCTCAGGCTTATTGAAACCCAGACTCTATATTGGTATCCATACCACGTTTGGAAGGACTTGTAATACTCTGAGCGTGGCATTAAACAATTGGACGACACTGACTTGAACACATAGTAATCAAACTCCTCAGTTCCGAGGCTCTCTAACCATACACGCCAGTCCAGCCACTGAACTTGCAGAGTCACTTCGATCCACGAATCCAAACTTCTCATAGACAGGCCGTCCCTCAGCACTTGCATCGATATAAGCAAAAGCACCCTCTTGGTCAGCCATTTGACATCCCCAGCCAATCAGCATCCGAGCAGCACCCATTTTCCGATAGTCGGTATGCGTACCCAACATATCAAGATCTAGCATCAATGTCAGCAATTCATCCACAATATACTTGATACAGAGAGTCAGCATACAGAAATTCTTCTTTCCCCCAACCAACCTGGCACGACCAATCTCCATACTTCCGATAAATGCATCGTTACGCTCAGGGTCCATGTCCGAGTGCCACGGAGGAAATCGAGGTCCACGCTCTTCAGCCGTCTCAAGTGACCACTTTGCGTATGCTGCAATCCGACCGTTTCTTGTATCGACGACCTTAAGGTATTTCTCTCGTGGCTTGTGCAGCATGTCGTGGCGGTTGGCTTGATCCCACCATTGCCGTACTCCGGGGGTGTTCGGCCAGATGGCTAGCATCTCTGGGGTATCAAACGCATTGTACCAGACTTCGATTAACTCGGGAATGTCTTCGAGGGTAGCGTGCTCGAGTTTGAGAGGGGGTCCTGAGGTTGAGGTGCTTTGTGTTGTGTTCACTGTCATTGTGGAGTATAGTCTTGGCGACTGGGGTACACAAGAGCTATACAAGGGTTAAGAGATAGATCGCAGCAGGGTTCAAATAATCCTGGTCGAACGGCGGGGCATTCTTGCATTTAAATAAGTCTAATGGTTGGGGTGGGGCAGCGATCAGGGGCGAAGAACTGGGAAAGCAAATAATTTCTGTCGAGTGAGATTAAAATGTATGTGGCTGGGAGAGGAACGTAAATTCTTGCATCGGCGGCTCCACATTGTACAGAATAGGGACCCTTCATGCTACCATACTTCTTGTTGGAAGTGATCGGTGAGCAGTTTGTCGAATGCGACATGTCACATATATCAGCAATAACGTTTATCCTACATGGGTTTCCCTTTTCGGGTCAGAAGAGCGGATGATTAGTATTCAGCATCGCTGCTGATACTCCGATGAAGTGGTGATAATGGATAGGATAATTACCCAGCATGATATTGTAGTATATCCTTCCCGGCTAGAGGTGTAGATAGTCCCAAGTGTTCAGCGCTATGAATGCAAGGGTCGCATCGCTTAGGAAAGACCAGAGTCGGTGAGTTGCTATGGGGCCTCAAGCGCCCTATTGTACCATTTTGATAAGCAGCACGAACAATGCGGCAATCTCGGCTATGCAGCCTGTTTTAAATGGTCATCCCCAGGACTGTTGAAGTACGTCTGGGGTCACGCTGACCGACTCGCACGTCTGGCAATGCCCCTTGCTTCCCTGGGCTATCTATGCAACCTTGGTACGTGTGCTTCCAATCATAGCTAGCTGAACCTCTTCGGTATACCAAGGGGGGAATTCAGTACTGAGGAAAATAGAGTATATGATAGTATGCACTCGAGTGGCACTTGGTCACGCTCCATATAAGTACATGACTGTATGTAATCCAAAGCTCCGTCGGGATTCAGCCAATGTGGGTTGCTGTCAGTTGATTCACAGTTCAACAGTGTCTCTAAAAGTGCCGCGTAGCGTTATCTGAAAAGTATATTAGGAATAATTGGCATTATACGATATTCCATATTCGATAACAAGAGAAATTCGAAACAGAAAGCACCACTATCTCTAGAACAAAGAATCCAGGTGCTGTGCATAGGTGCCGAAGCCATGTGCAATGGCCTCCTTGCATGAAATAGACATAATGCCGAACACCCTGCGGATGCCCTACAATGTCTATCCACATCAATTGAGTTTGCGCGAACAACTTAGGCTTATGTAGTGAAAGACAATATCATATCCAGAGGCCGATATCCGAATTGGTTCCCAATCTCGTCGACCCATTGAACACATTCCTCCAGCTCCTCTTCTAGAACCAAAAGTGCGCAGTATTACAGCAAATCAGTGGGGCGTTGAAATGTTCCATCTATCAAGTCACAGCTTAACATTCTAGAAACTATCCCGCGATTCTTTAATGGGTCCCGGGCCGTTATGAGACTTGGCTACTATTTATATACGTCAATGTGGGTCGAATGGATACGAGGGAGGAGGCTGATATGGACTGCAATGGGACGGTCGATCTCAAGTTCATGCAGGAAGTCAGTGCAAGTGTTTATTATTAGAGGTAAGCTCCGCAGTTGGAGGGGATTCAATGACGCTTGCGTAGTGAACTATGGACGAGCATCAATAAACTATTTTAGCGCCAGAATCATCCAATTGTTGAGGAACCAATGACGATCCGTGTACGTCTCCGATTCATAGTAAATGCAAGAAACAGAAACTATTCAAATCTCAAATCACCACTGTATGCTTTTTGCCATTTGCTGGGATAATGTAGTAAACACGGACAACATTACTAAGCGGAGTATCCGGAGATCTCAAGTGGTCTTATACTGGCGAGAGCAACTATTTATATCGATTCAATACATCCCTACGACGTCTTTTTATTATTATAACTTCACCAAGTGCAAGGCGCAGTTTTTACAATAGAAGCTACCCTCCCTATCACTAGACAGGTGAATTGACCTTAAATTCGGGCTTGGAGATTGCGGTGAAACAAACGACGCGGCCAAGGGGAATCCGGGTGCACTAGTAGAGGATCGGCTGTTGAGATTGACAGCATTCGCCAGCAAGGAACTGTTAGCGGAGACTGTCGGTGGGGCGAAGCAGCATTTGTGGTTTTTGGGCTAAATTCTTTTCCTTATCCGCGAAGAGTGGAGTGTCTGTTCCTTCTCGGAGATAATGGGATATCGTGGCTTGCAGAGAGCAGATGCAGCCACTGTGCGGTAAGCATGTATGCCGGCGACATGTACACTAGGATCTAGGAAGATATAGCAGGATCATGACAGTGCTGATCAAGCAATATGAACGTGGTTCGAAGGAAACAAGAATAAGTGATTAAGTATCCATGGATGGATCCGAAGCCGCGTCTTCCGCGTGGCTGTTGAGCTCCACTCTCTGTCGCCGAGCCAATCAGGGGTCGCCCGGCCATAAAAATAACTGTCAGCCCTAAAGTTGGTCGTTGAGCACGTACGACGCCGGCGACCTTAGACGAAGAATTTTTTGGGATCATTTAACTCTAAGTAGCTAGTATTTGAAGTCGCGTTGCCATGTTTGCTCCCATGAGCCATGAAAAATACTGCCTGCTCGACGCTTCACCTCCCTTACTCCTGACCATTTTCCTCCCCCCTTAATCGACCTTTGCCGAACGCCGCGAACACCGCGAATATGCGAATACAATCCTTGGTTGTGTTGGGAGCGGTCTTCTCGGGCGCTATTGCTCACCCTGAGCCTGGTGCTGAACTGTCATCGAAATGGCCTTCTACCACAACTGCCCCCGTTACAGCGCCAACACCCGCAATACTCCAGGGCAATAACGGCCCAAAAAACAACCGTTATGAACGTGGCTTGCTTTTAGAAAAACGAGATTCAACTACGGAGGATGCTGTAACCACCACAGAAGACACTACCAGCTCGACTGAAGAAGCAACAACAACAGAGGCTACCACGCAGGCCGACACCACGACTGCCCCCACAACCACTGATGCCACGACTACGACGGAGTCCTCTACGACAACCACCTCGAGCACGACTAGCACGACTAGCACGACTAGTTCCACCAGCTCGACAACCTCCACAACCTCCTCAACCTCGACCACATCCTCTACATCCCAATCGACGAGTAGCATGACAACGACCACCACAAAGAGCACATCCACTACCGCCACAACGACCAGCTCGACATCCACTGCGACAACCACAACTAGTGCTGAAATGCGAGAATACAATCGTCGTGGACACATAGCCGCCATCATCACTTTTAGCATATTGGGGGCTATTTTCTTTGGCTACGGGTTCCTTCACTGCTATCTGTCATCACGAAAGAAGCGCCAGATTGCAGCGAGAAAGGCAGCAGCCGAGGCCGGATCAAACTACTCTTTGGTGGCGTTAAATGAGAATGCCAAATCACAAAGCGAGGTCAACTTTGATCGATCCTCTGTCATGTTCGCTTCTCGGTCTCCGTCTCGTACAGATTTGTCTTCCATGGTTCAACCAGGTGCCGGTGCGCAAGGGTATAGCCGGCCAATGACGCGACCTTCATCGCTGGCAGTCAGTGAGACTCTTCACCAAAGTCCGCCAGCAGGTCCGCCCTCTAATAGCTCCCGTGGAAATTTCATCTAATACAGGGGACCAATGCCTGAGGAACCCTCACTTTTTCAACCTGATCTTGTTCAATATAATGTGTGATACGATATTAACGTCATTTGCACGCGTACAAATCATTTCGCATCAGCGATGTACTATTATATCCAATTTTCTTTTTATTCTGCTATTCTCAATATCATACTCTCTTTCTTCCTTACCGTATATAATTTCTCTTCCTTTCTAGAAGCTACATTATCAACGACCTAGATATCTCATGTATATGGCTTTACCATCATCGGGACTGGATATGCAATAGACTCTGCGCGAACAGCTTTCCCTTATACTCTCTTTAGTCTTTTGTCCACGCCTAACTGACAACCCCTTACTCTGCAATCATAGCACTCATACAGCTTGATCGGATAGCCATGCGCAACTTCCAGGATGGTGGGCGCTACTACCTTGATCTCTACGGAAAGAGAAGTCAGTGGGCCGAAGCATTGAACACCAAGGAAAAGTGTATGGGCCACCGGGAATCTTTAGGAGGATCATTTCGGGATAATGGAATCTACTCTAATAGGTAGAGGGTAGAGAGAAAGGCAGAGATCGGGCGGGTGCCGAAGGCAGCGGCGGTGTCTGAAAATGGAGCAAGATACAGGGGAAGGAGGGCGAGCCTTGCTTAGGGTACGACCAGAGTGGCAAGTGAGGGAGAGGATTGTTCGATTTGCTCCGACGTTGCAGGGGTATTTCAGCGTTGGATTAAAACAGCAGTGCGCGGGCCCAGGCTACATCAGAGTTGTTTATATGAGTGGTTGCAAAAGCACTCTAGGGATACATGCGCAGATGCTCATGGGAGAGGAGAATCGGTGTAGGGTTCCCTTGGGGTATACGTCGTGTTTATTTGATAGTCAACCGCGGAATCAGTTGTCATTTTTGGAGGTTATATTGCGTGATTGTAGGTTTCTTTGGTTAAAATTGGAATAAATAGTAGCGAGACATGATATATGGAGAAGTACGCCATTTTTCAAGCTGACTATTTCGTTTACACTGATACAGCTTTTTAGATGTCAGTAATCAAAGATACCCTGCCGAAAAGCAACGTCTCGACTCTTCTCAGATCTTTTCAATCATATAGGTTACTTCTTCCAATTCTTCAGCGGCCAGCTCCCGGACATCTTGAACAAGTTCCCCAGGGCACTCCAAAGCAGCGAAATGTCCCCCATTGTCATGCTCTAGACCTCGCATCAACCTTACCAATTCGTAATGGAATAGAAAGAGGGGGGATGCTACCTTTATAATATACCACCTTTCCCGTCATCTCCACCTTGAGCGAAGTGGAACAAAAGTCCGTGGTGAACTCGGCGAATTCCTCGTTTGGGAGATTTTCAGAAAGGCATATCATGGATGGCATGATGGGAATCCCCATAGGGTTGTCATGAAGTCCGATTCCAATGGTATGGGGCTGCCACAACATTGTTAGTACCGAGTCAATCAATATCCAACAATCCAAAGCAGAGAAGTACGAACTCGAGTGCACATGCACACAGCATAACCGAGGTGATTCTCATACCAGTCCTCCATCCTTTCAGCGATAGCATGTTCGCGCTCTGTCCAACTCTTGGCGTTATCGGGCATTTCACTCGGAATGAAGTTGAAGTGGATCAACTTGCATGACGGCGTGTAGCGCATCCCGAGCTCACGTCCCACGAAAAGTCTCCGACCACCACATTGGACTATATACTCGTTGTAACCGAGCTTTTTCATTACGGAGTCAAGGACTCTCACAGTGTCCTGTAACGTCCGTCCGGCCTTGGGAGGCCAGTCGGCACGGCGGACTCCAGGCACACTGGGCACGACCACATGGAACGCTTGCTCGTTCTCATTCACAGGATACGATAAAGGGCCCCAAACCCTACTGAACTCGTAGAAAACTGCGGGCCACCAATGAATACGGAGAAGGGGGATTGCATTGGCGGTCTTAGAGCGGGAATGCCGGAAGTGAATCTTAACGCCTTCAAATTTGCCCATGTAATGGGGGAGCTCATTGATTTTGTCTTGCACAAAGTACCAGTCGAAATCATCAGTCCATTTCTTATAAAGATCGTCCGCCCACTTGTATTCCGGTCCTGTAGTAGATAGACCGGTTACTATGTCATGCTGCCAGAGTCACGTCGTACGAGTCAGATAAGGTGTACCCACCGTTTGGAGTTCCAGCACCGCGCATGATTTCCGTATCTCTTAGCATTTGCTTGAGATACTCTCCTTCTTCCCTAGGAATGTTAACGGTGAACTCGCGAAATTCTGGGCTAGTCATCTTGTAAGAATGCAGTGTATGCTTGATGAGACAATAGTAGAAAAGGATGGGAGTTAGGGTGACGAGATAGGCAACGAAAGAGCCTTTCCAGATTCCCATGACAGTAGTGAGGGTAATTTATACGTAGCCTACAACTTGAATATCCCGGAAGGTCGTCATCATGAGACCGTCTCTCAGGGCTTCTTGCTTGTTAACGTCATTGATAAACCAGTCCCATTATATGTCTTATTCGCGATTATACTAATTTATTCAACTCCTGTGAGCGTCGACTGGACTACTGCTAGGATTGTTTAGAGCCTCCAGGATCGTATAGAAATGTTTCTACCTTTAGAAACTATGCGTTAGTGGTGTACGGAGTCATGCGATCTGGTAAGTTATGTCTACCTGCTGCCGTGCCTTCACATCATTGAGATACGATAAAAGAATGCAATCCAGCTCAGAGTTTGCCCAAGACTTTCGGAAGGTTCAACTACCATCTATGATCTTACTCAATACCATCGTCTCCATTTGCAATGCTGCTCTAACCACCTCCTAATTTAGAGACCCTGCACCAACTCTATGCAGCGGCAATGTTGATGTCGCACCTTGGTGTGCGGAAATCGATTGGGCCAAAACATCGGACGCAGTACTTCATCTTAGACCTCGGCAATCGGACCAGGACCCTTGTCACTACCTCGGACAACCTACCTAGAACATCAGCTAGCTCCCGTTTAGGTAAACAACGGGGCACCAATGCACTAGTTTTACTATGTACAGGACATGACTCATGACATTCTGCATGTTACTTAATCTATGGCACTTGGGTCAACATGTTCACCAGACACAGATTATATGATAAAAGTCCCCTAAAATCATTGCGGCTAACAGCATATGCCAAAAGCCTAGGTGCCGCCCTCAAAGCTAGGCCCGTTGTCCATCGCCCATGGTCACATTCCGCTGTTGGTAGAAACCTTCCATATTCACTTCTTCCCCGTCTGGGACACTCCCGGTATCATATTGATAAAGTTCACCATATCATACTTCATCGATTGCCAAACCATATTCAACCCTAAGCAGCCCCTTACATGCCAAAGGTAACTGCACCAAGTACGTTCGGCTTGGACCAGGTCTTCCTTCTCATCTCCTTATTAGACAGCTTGAGGGGACGATCATCTCTCTCAACCTTCGGACGTGGCGTATCCTTATCTTGGTCTGGTGATTCCTTGGGTTGGTCGATAGGTCGTGACGGCAGGCTGTGGGAGTCGACTTCTTTCGAGGACCGGAAACACATGGTAAGGATGATGGCAAAAGAGGTAATGCGAGTAGCGCTTGCTTTTTCTTTCGGTATAGTAGATACCATTCAAGGCTCTTTATTTCAGTATATCAAAGGTCTTTTACTGAATGAGCACGGTGTTATTTGAGGACTGAAAATCTATGTGGAAATAGTACATGCCGGACGCATTTATATACACTACTTCCAGACCATCTACGTCATCTGGCCTTTCGAGGATCCAATGTCTTTCTGTTCAGATCACGGCCGGTCAAATTGTGTACGATGCCTTGCCAAGCCACCATTCCAGTATGGCAACAAATGAAGGTGATCGATATAGTGGACCCTGTTGCCCGGAAATGGGGCCGAAGTCAAGCATTAGGCTTGGCAATACGACCTATACCCGTCCAACTTTCTAAACTAATACTTCTGGTTGTATTAAGAGCAACTGACCCGAGGCTGGACGCAGCACAATCCACATCTTCCTTCCAATTTCCAGTTGTTCGCTACCTGAATACACACTTCGTCCCTTTCGCAATCAATGTCCTGCTCAGTTGCGATTCCCTCCCGCCACTCTTGCGTTGTATATAGAGCCAGATCGTCAAATACATCGCGGTCGAGATGAATCAGAAAGCCGTCATAAATTGCAAGCTGGTCTACTCGTCCAACATCTGAGTGAATCGAAATACAATAGTGATGAAGCTTCCGTTTCTCATATCAACTACTTCACCAGGAATGTTCGCTTGTGATGACAATGAGGCACAATGTCTTTACACGACCTTCTCGCGGGCCAAAGCTTAGGTCTTCACAGGAGCCGTGAAGAGAGGAGAGACGGGGCTCTAGTTATTCTTTGCGAGAATGAAAGGGTTTATTGAAATGATCATGGGATAGTAATGACCTCCATTCTGAGCAAGTCGACTCTCTCTTTTGCGATCCACCACCGGCACAGAATAACACCTAAATTCTAATCACAATGCTGGTGGCTGCTTGCTCTCCACAAAACAACCCTCCTGTGAAAGGCGAGATATACAGAGCCATGGTAGATGACCAGGAACTGTCAAACAAATTCCAGTAGCTCCTATAATAGGATGTGTATATTTTACGACGTTGGCCATACGAATGAGCTACTTTGAGTGGAACTACTCACGATTCTCGTTCGTATGGACACTGTCTGATGGATATCAACATTGAACAGCATCCCTTAATAACCATATGTCCCACACTCGAAGGGCTCCACTTTTGAGCGCATCCCTTACCTTTCAAATAGATCGGCTCACTATTTAATATCAAATTGTAGGTTATGCTCCTCCCTTTCATGGGTCCACGGCACGGAAGGATTCTCGTTGCTCATTTTTGCGACACCGAATTAAAGGTTTGCAGGTCAAACCTTTATTGTATTTAGTCCTACGATTCTAGTTCCTGGCTCCTATTCACGCGGTACCTGAAGTGATACCGAATCCAGTATACACACCTCGTGCCTTGTGCTATAGCAATAGATCATGCGATGCCACAGGAAGCACTTCAAATATAAGGACCAGGCGGGTCCCTCTTGGCATCGGGATTGTCCTTCGCGCAGCTGGATCTCCAGACAACCGGTTTGCCTTCCCGTGTTAGCTGGGGCATCAGATCTCATGACTCGGGTACGATTCAACAGATCAAGGTCAAGCTGAACAAGAGTTACATGCCGACCAGCATGCAGAGTAGTGGAGATGTTTGAGAAAACCCCTGGTGCCTCCCCGCTTATTGGATGAACCGTGAACCGGCCGATGAGGGTTCGTATTCGGCAATTCTAGCCCACAGACCAAGACACGAGAGTATTGGCAAACGTGCAGTCTGGCCAGAATTAGGTTCCTGCTGTATCACTGTGATTTTCAATCTGACGGCATCCGCACCAATCATTCCAAGCTGGATATATCGCACCTGCAGTAGGGTGTCATTGGAGAGGGTCTTTGGCATGATTTATATATGCAGTTTCGAAACACGACCAATAGATTTCCGTGATATGTCTCAGATATTTCATCTGATTGTGCACTATTGCTGTGAACAGCTGAGCTGAGATTTTAGTCTCTGGGCCCTCCACTTTTACGGTCACCGATTGAGTTTATAAGCTGAGTTCTGGTGCCGATATGGATTTTTTGTTCGTCTGCCCATCGTTCTTGCAATTACATTTCGTCGTCTCAAGTACGGGTTAAAATGCTGTTCGGGGTAGTTTTGCTCTTCCTGAGAGCTGTCGCCGCCAACCCTGGTTTGTCCTGTCGCTCTCGCTATTCCGTAGAGGTGCTAACTGTCCGCCAGTCATACCCAGGGAGGATGGTAGCTCTACTCCCACTCCCACTCCGACTATTTCAAGTAGTATACCCATCTCTGTGCCATCCGATGCATGCGCCACCTCGTCGACGAGTAGCCAGTGGCTAAGCGTATGCAATACCACTATTTTCTGGCCAACATCGACTAATTACTACTACGGCCCTACCACCGGTCCCGAGGCGTCCGCAGTCTCCTGCAACGCTGAATGGGTCGAATTCGACGGACGCGCCACCGGCCTGGAATCCCTCGGCGCAACGTCCACTTCCACCATCTACAGCACCTACACCACCAGCACGGGAGCCTGCAACACCCAGATCTGGGGTGAAGGCTGGGACGATCCCCACACAGGCCCAGTCACCACGCTATGTGACGGGATCCCCCGAGCACTGGGTCCCCGAGAATACTTAACCACATACTGGCCAGGCACAGGACCTTGCAGCTCCTTCATAGCGACCGAAACCACCACAACCCTAATCTATCGATCCCCATCACCAACCCCCAGCTGCTCGTTAAACACCCAAGACTGCATCCCAATCTGGCAAACCTATACCAGCCTCCGCGACGCCTACTACGCCTCCATCACAACCGCAATCCCAGGCGACACCAACAGCCCAATTCCCCCAGGAAGCTGTCCTTCCACAAAAAGGAACTACACGGAGCAGGACCCCTGCACAAACTGCCACTACCTCCCCGGCACCGCAACCCTCTTCTACTGGCCCGTAACCACCACCAACGGCGACCTCTGTCTGCAGAACGGAAGCACCGTCCCCGCAACAGCCACAGGAGAAGGTCCCAGCACAGCCATCGTAAACGGAAACACCTTCATCTCGCCCAGTATCTACGTCTCCTTCACAAGCATCTACGCCCGCAGCAACCAACGCGCCCACCCCGGCGGCTCCTGCGGCGGCGAATACGAAGACGTGATTATATCCGTCGATCCCAAGGCTGTATCCTCCTATCGCAGCCACCTCAACGCCAAATACCCGACTATCGGAACCGCGTACCCCTTCGAGTACGATGAGTTCCAGCCCCATGAGGTCGGGAATTATACAATGTCTCTGATCCCCTGGGAGAAGTACCAGGGCGCCTCGCAGTGTCCGTTCCGGGGTGGGAATAAGTGTACCATGATTCGGGATGATTATATGCCCTGGATGGGTATTCCGGAGGGTGTTATGACCCAGATTGATCCGAGATGGACGGAATGTGATCGGGAATGGTATATTCCGCCAGTAAGTATGGTGCCTCTTGTGGGCAATCTGGAGTCCCTGCCCACTGGGGCTGCGGAGGCGAGGGTTCCCACGCCTACGCCGGCGGTGCCTGAGTCGGGCGTTGCTGTGCCTACGCCGGAGGCTACTTTGTGGTAGTTTTGCTGTTACTTCGCTGAGACTAGCGATGAACATAACGTCCGTAGTTGTACATCCTCCATACAATACTCCAATGAGCAAAACAGAGCACATCATACATGAAATATCAGTGTATTAAATATAAACCCACACATACAAATCCGAAACCCGAACGATAAGCTAACACTCAAGAAGTCAACCACTTCTCAATCCTCTTCGTCAACGCCACACACTTATTATCCACATAAATCGTATAATAATGCGCCGCATAAACCACCACCGTCCCCAGCACAATCCCCGAAGCCCACCAAGCCACATGAAATGACATCGGGTCCGTCGCCGCCGCCTCCACACTCCCCGGATACGCCGTGCCGTTCCCCAGCAACCAGAGATAATTCCTTAGCGGATCGCGCAACAGATGATAGATGGCCTGGTGCACCAAATACAGCGAGAAGGAGATCTTGCCGAGATACTGCACGGGCCGGGTATTAAACGGGCGCTGCAGGAGTGGGGATTCACCGATCGCGTAGACCAGGAGGGCCGAGCCGACGACTTTCCAGCACCAGTGGATGACTTGCCAGTCGTCGCGCCATTTGGCCGGGTGGAAGACGGAGAGCCATTGGTAGCCTGGGGTTAGCTTGCCGTCGTCTCCGAGGCAGAGGAGGTGGTAGCCCAGGAGGAATGAGATGGCGGTGGTGATGCGGGCGAGGGTGAAGTTCTTGCGGTTTAGGAGGCGGGATTTCCAGTTGGAGCGCGATAATGGGAAGAAGGGAAGTTTCTCCTCGTCATCGGTGTCGGTGGTTTGGGTGGTGCCGTTTCCGGTTGCTGGTGTGGCCGCTGCTGCTGCACGTTCGGCGAGGAAGAGGCCCCAGATAAAGCCGAAGGTATCCCAGAGGCCGTACCAGAGGAAATAGAGAGATAGTAGAGGTAGAAACCAGAGACGTAGTTTGGGTCGCCAGGCGGCTAGGGCGACCAGGAGGACGAAGACGACGTTGGATCCGCGGAATTCGACTGGCATGGTCCAGAGCTGGCCGTTGAACCCTCCGTTGTACGCGAAGGCGATGATGTTCAAGCTATCGGTCATGTAGAGAAATAGCCATTCAATGTGGGCCCACGGTGCCTTCCAGGGCTCGAGGCCCTTTAGGAGATCCTCGTCAAAGGTCCAGTTGTAGAGATTGAAGAAAAACAGCAGTTGACTAATTGTCGACATGACCAGAACAGGCAGGTAAATTCGAAAGGGTCTGCGCAGGACAGCGGAAGAGATCCGCGTGTAATATTGCTGACTGGGTCGGGCTTTCAGGATATTAATGGAGATCGCATAGCCCGAGATTACCATGAACAGCGTCACCATCGCATGAGCGGAAAAGAGAATGCGGATGGGAGGCAGTTGAACGAAGCGGCGATTTCCCTCCGGAGGGTCTGCCCAGAAGGACACGAATGGGTGCCAGACCTCTCCCATGAAGTAGTGGTCGAATGCCACGATCGCGGCTGCGATGCCTCGCAGGCCGTCCAGCCATTTAGTGCGCTCCATGATGGAGAGAGGGAGATGGTTTCCCTCGTAGCGCTCTTAACGAATGGTGGATTTACTAGTAGGATTCCTTGAGCCAGCTTACATGGGCATAATTTAAACGAGTGAATGATGATCAATAAGGGACTCATCAGGGTCCAAATTTCCAGCGAGGGGTTTAAATCTCACGCCGTGAGGCTGAAAAAGAAGCCGTTAATTGGGTCCAGGGGAAAGTCTGGGTTTGGTCTCCTTTTTTTAGAACTGAACTCTCGGGTTTTTATGCAGTGGCCCCCAAATAATTACGGAATTAGTCTCGTAATAGCACCAATAATCGCCAGTCCTCACACGAGACTATCTCCGTAGTGACCAATTCTGGAATAATTCTAACTAATTTCAGATCACTACGGGTCTTACTGATCTTTTCACTGCCCCTGATTGCCCAGTGCTAGAATTTCCTAGTTTAGGGAAATTAGGGCTAAGTGGTCCCTGCAGCCAATAGTTTGCCATACTTCGTATCCACTGACTTACATTTCTCGTATCGGTGATGGTCAGGCCTGCAGAACAATCGATGGGTCTTCTGAATGACAATAAACAAAGAACAATGCCAAGTAGTAAGTGCCGAATGGCAGGACCCCGACAACCCGTCCCCAGATTGATATGAGACCACCAGGATTGCGGCTCGTGGGCGGATCTACGATCTCAATTTCTTCGCTGTTGAAGGATTTGATCGGCCCCACTGTTCAGACACCTGGCCAATCACATCCGTGGAATACCAGGCATTGCTTCTCACTGTTGATAGCTCTTCAGCCAATGCTGAAAGGCCAGTGCAAGACGATCAGGGCTTTCTAATCATTATGTCCTATACGGAGGACTGTTGTATCGACTCATCTAGAAGAATATCTGTCCCATCGATGTGAAAGGGCGGCGTTGCCAATGAGTGATTCTTACCCGAAACGATATATATTTTGATATCTATGATCCATCCTTCTGCATATGAACATGTAATTTTCAAAGCGCTAAAGAGGCAGGGTTACATTCCACCCCCCTCAATCACACGAAGTCTGAGTGAAAGAAAACAACCCGTTTATTTGGGTAATCACCTCTCCCATCTCCAAATGCTTCGAAAAATGTCACTGCAAGTCCCCCGGGAACCACTCCTCTCCCTCCTCTTCCAGGTATGGAAGAGCCATCCCACCAAAACCATCATCCGAGATCTCTCCGACGGATATGAAACTACTGTGGAACAGTTCTTGCACGATGTGTTGATCACACGTGAGCGGATCCTCGAGTCTCTTGACTCACAGGTCAAAGACAGCCTCAGGGGCGATGATACAGACGTTTTCGTGGGAGTTCTGGTTGGCCCAGGACATGAATTTGCCGTCCTGGCTTTTGCTCTGTATAGCATTGGAGCGGTCATTGTTCCTCTGTGTAAGCTATTTGTTGTGCTAGTCCCGTCCAGCGATACAGAGTCATAATCCTAATACTTACGTGAAACCATCAGCACCGGCGCTCCATCCAGAGGAATGGAAATACTTCTTAGGGCTATGCAATGCGGCACTAACGATCACAGTGCCGGCCACAAAGGATAAAGCCCAAGCCATCTCTGACCTGGCTGGCCTTCCAACCTTGGACATCAACGCGACACAGTCGGTTAGGCCGGCTACTCTTCACTTCTCATTGCAACCGGAAGGAGGGCCCCTGATCAACGCGGACAAGGGATTCGTGCTTCTCTACACGTCCGGAACCACCGGTACCCCCAAGGGGGTGCTTCATTCCCGGCGAGGGGCGGAAACAGCCTATGTCGACAGCATCAGGTCGTTCGGTTTGACTTCAAGTGACACCTGGGCGCATTATTCTCCGGTCCATTGGGCTGCTGGGTGGCTGTTCTTGTTTCACACCATCCTGGCCGGTGCGTGTCTTGAATTTTGTAGCTCTGTCTTTAGTCCGGATTGGCTGTTGGAACAGTGGGAGAAGAAAACCGGATCGGAGGACGGTCTCACGGCTGTGTTTCTTGTTCCTTCAGGGCTTCAAGCCGTCAGAGAGAAATTGGAGGCGGTTCTGAAGGAAGGCCCACCAGGAAGGTATGACAGTATTCTTCAAGGTCTGAGGGGAATGCGCTTGATCTGCTCTGGAGGTGCGAGAGTGACCCCGGAATTGAGAGATGAGTGGATGGAGCTGCGGGGTGGTAAGCCCTTGATGGTAGCATATGGGATGTCTGAGGTGTTGGCGTTCGTCGTTGCTAGTGACTGGGACTCGGATGTTGATCTCCCTATGGTTAGGGCCTTGGACAATTATTCTGCAGTCTGTCGGCTGACACTAAGGATAGGATTGCTGTGGTCGGGTCTGTCGCCATGTGGATCTAAAGCTTAATGAAGCAGGTGAAATATGTATCAAATCTCCTGCGAGATTTAAAAGGTGAGAAATTTAACCCTATCCATAATTGAAAAGATTGACATGTTGCATTGAAGGTATATAGCGGAGGACCCAACTGTAATGAACGGGATTTTTGATGCCGAGGGTTATTGGAAAACCGGAGACATGGGTATGCTGGAAGGAGACTTGGTTTATATATTTGGTCGGGCATCTCAGGACAGTAAGTAACGCCATACTAAGAGTCGTCCCGGTGCTGACTGTTGTAGTCATTCGGTTTTCCGGGTGGAAGATCCTCGCACCGGAGGTGGAAAGCGAGCTGGCTAAACATCCATTTATATCAGAGGCCATCGTACTCAGCATCCAGGATACCTCTGCCGGCCAGCTCGTCGCTGCGCTTGTTGTTATAAATGATGATACCCCGGAAGGTAATAGTCTGGACCTCTCAGCAGTGCGCAGATGGTTGGCGGTCGAGAGACAGATGAATGCATACAAGTTACCCACGGTCCTGCGACTGGTCAGAAAGAACCAGGAGTTGCCAATGACGCTGTCTGGAAAATTCATTAAGCGGAGGATCCGAGATAGTTTCTTCAATCAAGAAGAACTACAGAGCGATCGCGTCCAGGTGCATGACCTTTCGACTCAGGAACCGGACATCGGCGACCGGCCATTTGACTGGGCGGGAATTCAGGCAAAATGACAGGTAGCTACGGTTATCAAAGTATGTAAATAGAAGCCGATATACACATACCGTAGAGTGATGACTATAGGTACGATGGAGAAGCAAATACCACTGAAAATGTTAGATAGCTTTCATATGAACTTATGAAATGTGTAGTCCAGCCAGATGTTACTTGAATATGCCACACCTGATAATGCGACATCTGGACACGGCGATGAAGTAGAAAGAAGAATAAAAACGAACCAGGGGACAGGCTTCATAGATAAAACAAGGGATTAAGTTTCAGTGACCCGACAAAGCTTTGGTCATACTCCTTTGCTCGTCGTCCATATCTATGGCCCAGGCCATGAGTCCCCGTAATCCCTTTCTCCTAGCATAGTCAACCTTTATCTTGATGGTCTGGGGATCGTCGTAACTAGAGTATCATAGCCAGGACATTAATCGAAATCCCCGCAAAGAAAAAAGGAATCACTCACGAGACCCAATTGTCCTCGCCCCATGTTAGATGCTGAACCGAGCCAGCCTGGTCAAACACCGGCTTTGCACCGCTAGATATGATATCCTGTATCTCTGTTCAAAAAAATACAGTTAGAGATGTGATGCTGAAGTGAGGTATTGTCACATACCCGTATAAGACAAATAGCCTGCAGTCTTGACGCATTGTCCCTCAGCTCCCGGACCTATAAATGGACACCCGGGATATATGCATCCTCCACTCGCCATTTTTACGCTGCGACCGTAGAAAGCCGTCCCCAAGACAAGTTTATTTGGTGCTACACCAGCCTGAAGATAGTTCTCTACCCCTTTGTTGACATCGGTCAAGTTCGTATGCCCGGCGGCCTTTTTGTCGCTCTCCCATGTGCCGTGGATATCATATGCCATGACGTTAATCCAGTCCACAATCTCCGAGGCCCTCTTGAGATCGTAGTTCCGCAAGTAATAAGAAGCCAAGGGCGCCGCAAATGTTAGTACATATTTGGTTTGGAATTCCTGCCGTATCTCCTGCAGAAGCTTGGTGAAATTCTCTTTGTCGGTTGGGCGGCCACCTCTCTCTTCGGCCCCAGGGTATTCCCAATCGAGGTCAACGCCGTCGAAGCCGTATTGAGTTAGAAAGCTAAGCAGATTTGTGATGAACATTTGGCGATTGGCAGGCGAGGATGCCATGGTAGTAAATACCTCGCGGTATGGCCCGGGGTCAGTATGTGTCCATCCCTAGAAGACTGTCAGTAAGGAGCATGGAGTTGAAAGGAAGTCTTACCCCAAGAGCAACAAGGACCTTCAAGTTCGAGTTCTTCTTTTTGACATCCGTGACCTGCTTGAACAAGCCTTCTTCGGTATCTGGCATGGGTAGTACTTTATAGGTATTCGGCGCGATGAATCCAAACGAGAAGATGAGATGCGTGAGTGATTCTCCGGGGATTTCCTCCGGCTTCATGGTAGCACAGGGCTTGCCCATGTTCCATCCCTGCCAGTAACCCGCGATAACCTTACCAGTGCTGTCTCCTGGGTTGACCGGTGTTGGTTGAGCGATAGGGGGAGTATTCGATGGAGTACTGGGCACGGTTGTCGGGTGAGTAGTTGGCTGGGAAATTAGCGGGGAGCTTGACTTTCTGCATGGTCCTTTACTTGATGGCACAGGGACTTGGGTGGTGTGCTGTTGGCCTTGCTGAAAAGTATCCGGTTGATAACCTGACGTGTCCTTTGGTAGGGCACAGTTTGATTGGCATCCAGTACCACAGTACTCACTAGTTGTGCCGCAGAAGCCCCATTTGCTATGTTCCTGGGGTTAATCATATGCATGAAAAGGAATAATTCCTAAACTTACGAACAACAGGCATTGTCAGGGCAAGTAGCACCTGGTACAGCAGCGTCTGCACCACACTCAGCCACACTGCGCCCGACGGAGTGACTAACGTCACGTCGACGACGCAGAGCTTTCTCGTGGGTGTTATGTTTAATGGAGTTGCCAGCAACCTCTAGTACTCCTTGAAGTACGAAAAAAGTCATCAAACACCGTAGAAGGAGCGACATGACCAAAAAAGGGTTCTGGCAAAAGAACGTAAGAAGTGAATATTTTCCCTCGAAGTCGCAGACTTTCAGAGGGCCTTGAGGAGGGAATCTCAGGTTTGGGGGAGACAGCGACTGATATACCTTTTATGAGCTTTATCTATAAACCGCGCAGGCAGAACATGTCCTGTACTACAAGGCATATATTGCTATCCCTTCGTTTCGGGCTGCTGATGAGGCCCTATGAGCGTCCAGTTGGTGCGGTAGGACACAAGCAAAGGGATCTGTTTGGCTGAAATCTCGAAATTAGCTGAAGGGACGAGTATCTCGCATCGATGTCGAGCCAATGACCCTTCGTATTCGCGTGAATAACAATATATACTTATGAGACTGTTGACTAGGCAGTTAGCATCGCGTTTAATCCACATACAGCGTTTCAGCATCGCAGATCATTGGATCTCTAGCGTCTTATGGCTAGGATAGGTACCGTCCTCACTTATATTCCAACAGTCAAATGATCCATACACGTGGAGTCAAAGAGATTACAGGGCCAATCGTGTAACAAAGTGACTGACCTGGTCGTTGATAGTCCCAGACAAACAAAGAGAGGATGCGATATGTGTGTCATTATTCGGTTGCACGAAACGGCGCCTCGCTAGGCATGTACAATTAGGATGTACCCTTGGCAATAGGTCTATACCTTCCATGTGTTAACGCCCTCTTTCTCCGCATGAGACACGCAGCGACAGGCTTGTTATTGGGCTCACTTCTTATGAAGACGCCTGGACCCGTTCCAGGGAATCCAGGGATTTTAATCGTCACTTGAAACACCTCGGAGTATGGTTGTACGAGCGTGTTCAGGATATACCAATCCCCATATTATCCAAAGCCGACGGGACATGGGTTTAGTGTATCCTTGAGCAACCAAAGGTGAGGGTCAGGTGTATAAGTCATTCATTTCCATTTCAAGGGGAGAAGGAAGATGACAAAAAGATACATGTGAACGGCAACCCATTGTGACTCGGTTTTGTTCGTTTTGAAGTCTTGAGTGTATTCTTTCTGGAGACATAGTGCGGGTCATCTGGTTCCATCAGAAGCAAGTAAGTATTCTGGACAATGGGTTATATTTCTATCGTGGGAGTCAACCGAAGTGACAACAACAGGCCATCCCTGCCCGCTTATATGCTTTCGGTCATTTTGATTAAAGGTTGTTGTTGACCGTGCAGACTGCTACCATTTATCAACAGCGTCAGAGGGCACCCTCGGTTGGGGTCGTATAACAGTATGGAGATATTGCACCGACTTGGAGACCACACCGTAGGTTAGACCCCTGACGCATGATCAGCATTGTGATGGTGCACAAGAAATCCGTTACATTGTCGAACTAAACACGATGTAATAACCTCGAGACACTCAATACCTAAACAGAGACATGGGAGTAGACAAGTTAAAGATGTGCCCTCGTAAGGGTACACATGAAGGATTTCCTATTATTCATGGGTATAATACGCGACGTGAAGCTAGTTACTGGTATTGTCATAGCCGGTTTCCGGCATCAGCCATAATGTGGCTTCGGATATCTGAGCCCATTCATGTCAAGACACACAACTTTCCATCATTCATTCCCTTCAACAATTATGCTCGGTCGGTGAGTGTCATCCGCCACAGTAATCATATCAAGTCGTGACTGCATCCAACTAGGTATTCGACGTATATAGGAAACTGCGTTTAGTAGCCACCACCCTGGTTGTAGCCACCACCGTAGCCACCCTGCTGGTAGCCACCCTGGTAACCACCCTGGTTGTAGCCACCACCGTAGCCACCACCGGAGCCACCACCGTAGCCGCCACCGGGGCCACCGCGGCCGCCGGAACCTCTAGCATTGGCCAAGTTGACCTTAATACGGCGACCATCGAGCCTAGATCACACAATCTGATTAGATGACCCATCACCGTGACAGGGATGAGATAAAAGGGCTTACTCCTGGTCGTTGAGTGCACTGATGGCAGCCTCGGCTTCTGACTCAGAGGTAAAGGTGACGAAGCCAAATCCTCTGCTGCGGCCGGTGTCGCGGTCTCTCATGACGATCTAATAATTTTGACTTAGCGGCAGGGGACTTCACAACAAAAGCGAAAGAGCAAAAAGAGCCAATCAATAGGATCGCGAAGGTCAGCTTACAGAGTCCAAAACCTGGCCATATTCCGAGAAAGCGGCACGGAGAGTCTCATCAGTGGTGTTCCAGGAAAGGTTTCTTTTAATTTTGAATTCAATAAGTAAGACAACATTCCATATGCGATTGTTTCATTAAGAAAAAAAATTTTCTTAATTTTTTTCATTAAATTTTTCTGAATTCAAGAACTGACCCGACGTAAATTTTCGCAGACATGGTGAAGGATTTCTGATGGAGTACAATAGTACTTTTGTTGAATGTGGCTTTGGGTGAAAATAAAAAAGACGAAACCTGGTGGTAGCGGGGAGACAAAAAACAGAATTTTAACAAAGTGGATAAGGACGGTATGGAGGGGTGGGCGATATTTATACGGGAAACGAAAGAGACGACACGTATCAACCCGTGATGAGATCATCCTAGGTCACGTTGGGCATTCCTGCAGTGCCCGCACATCCTGACTCATCACGTTTGTGTACATAACCCACGTGACCACATGCTGCTCTGCATCGATTGCCAAACAGAATACTCTACTATTCCGTAACCCCACAAAGAACCTCGAAAAAACAATCCTCTTCTAATTACACTCGGATGAACCACTATATACTATGCATGGCACCTACTGGGTCTCAGTAAACTGCCGGTACGCCTGAATAATCGCTTCCCACCCGCCGGGATGATTGTACTCGATAGGATTGGATTGGTCGTCCAGGACCATAACGTCCGTCTTGCGCGTGCTGATGGAATACCACACGAGGTGGCTTGGGGAGTTTGTCACGCGCATCATGTTGGTTTGACACGAGCCGTTGCACTGATGGCTATAAGTTCCATCCCAGGGCCCGTTGAAGAAGGCCCATGCGGCTGAGTTATACAGAAGAATATCCGATCCACCATCCACGTTGGTTGCAAGCGAGGTACGGCACTTCTGATCACCTTCGTCACACCAAGAGAAGTCTGGGTCACTGAACTCAGATTCAGCGGTCCATGGAGCGGGAGCAGTCTGTGTGGCTCCTTCTCCTTGCATATACGGAGACTCCGACTGCAGAAGACCTGCGTAGATATTTTGTGCGTTATGGAGGTTGTAGTTGTACAACCAGTTGTGCTCAGACCCGGTACCAGTAAGCCAGGTTCCCTGGGTGGCCTCGACGAGAATACCACGGCCCGTGGAGATGATCGTGATCGGTCCACCGTCAAGGTTATGATCGGCCGTCCAGCCCCAGAAGTTCTCCATATAGGCGGACGACGTCTTCGTCAGATGGAGGATCATGAATGCTGCCATGCACTTGGACGTATCCTGATTGGTGCAGCTGTTGGCGATAGTGGTCTCCGCAGTACCTCCTACGGTGGCCATCGTGTTCCACAATGCCACATCGCCGGGTGCACTGCCTGCCATGTTAATCTCGAGGATTTTCGCGCCCGGGAGAATCTCGGCAACACTGAATCTCATATTCTGGATTTCAGCCACGCCAACATCCCCCTCATGTCCAATCTGCACAACTGGCTTAGGATTACCGGCGTCTTTAAACACATCTCCCGCACCGGTAATCACCGCCCAGGCCTCGCCCACGATTCGAGAACCTGGAGGAATGACGAGTGTATCCTTGACAAGATATACGCCGTATGGAAAGTAGGTAATCTTACAGTTTGCTGCATTGTTCGCCAAAATAGCGTTCAGGGACGTGCTATCGTCGGTAGAACCGTCACCCTTGACGGTGTACCCGTCAACAGCCTTCACATTAACGATTTGATCATTGCTGTATTCGGCGTAGGTTGGCTGCGCCCTGGTGAAGTACTTGTTATTCGCAAGCAGTACGTCCGGGCGCGAGGTACTAAAGCTAGTTCCGCTCTCGTACTGACCCGGGGTGACGTTCCCCCAGACCCAGGTGTCGACATACGAGACAGCGCCCAATTTAATATTATCTTTATTATCGACAGCGATGGCATTGTTGTTATCATGCGACAGGTTCTGGATGAGGATCTGACTATTGCGATTTCCGCTGTCATTGGACGAGTCATGGAATCTTACGACCGGCCCAGAGTTGATAGAAGACGAGTCGAGCAGCACGAGACTACCCAGACTGTTGCTAGTCATATTGATGCCGGTGCCACAGGTCTCAAATGTCGCTCCTTGTAGTAGAGCAGTGTGGCCACCAGCTGCTTCGAACGCCGTCGTGCAGTATTTAAATGAGATGTTCTTGAAGTTGACTTGTTGGTTAGAGTTTTTGATACCTACAGCACCGCCGGTGATTTGCTACACGAGTCAGTATTGGTCCGACCGAGCCTCGAGTCTGCAAACATACCACATCCGTAACGGCAATTGTCGAACCAGCCTTGATGTATATACCGGTGTGGCCCGTAGAGCTGGTCGGCATTTCAATCTGGACATTGGTCAAGCCGGAGCCCTGCGCTACACCCCACTGTAGCGCCGTGATCTTTGCGTCTGCGCTGAGAGCGGTGGTGTCCAGCACCACATTTCTCATAAGAGTCATGAAGCTAGTTTCCGGATTTCCATTGCCTGAGTCATACCCCATGACCAAGGTATCACCGTCGAAGTTCGAGGCAGCCTTCAGCACAGGAGGATTCAGCGGATCTCCGGTTATAATGGTGCCCACGCGTAGCTCCAGTGTACTACCCAATTGATAGGTGCCCCCGGGGAGGAAGACCTCCGCAGGATAACGAGTGACGCCGCTGCTTTTACGACTGCCGCCCGAGCCGTTATCGTTGATGGCCTTTTGTAAGTTCGATGTCTGGTTACCGGACCCATCATTCCTGGCACCGTAATCCAGGACGTTGCGCCACACAGGATAATTCGTATTGTTTACATTGGGGGCATAACCACGAGCATCCCCGCTGTGATCTTGATCAGCGAGCCAGTAGCTTGTAGGGGCGCTTTTGATAGGGCCTGTGCATGTCCCGCTGGCTGCGACAATTAGACTATCAATGCCACTTTGAATTTCCGCGGATGTTGCGTCGCTCGATGTAAACTGAGATACTTGGTCAATGGACGAGGATATTGCTGCGAGCAATGAAGGAATGACAGCAGCGGAAGATGAGGCGACTATGCTGGCCAACCCTAAGAGGGAGAGGAAGTCGCGCATGCTCGGAAATGAATGACTATTATGGCTACAAATGAAACAATCAAAGAAAAGGGAACGGACGGGTGTAGTATCCCGAAGTGTGAAAATTGACCTACAACTGAAACGGGCCATGGCGTCTACTATATATGACCCGCCGCAGCTGAGCTGTCACAATATCGGCCACCACCACAAGAACGAACGAGACAAGCGGGCCGCGTGCATGCAAGGTCTAGAATTATGGTCCTTGTGCCTGGGCTCGAGGTACTTCTACTCCTACGGAGACTGCTAGTCTATTCGGCGCACCACAAAGTGGACCCGCTTTGGGGCTGCAAGTCTGCGACATCTTCTTCAGCGTCTCAATTGTGATAAACTCACATGGCTGCAGGAAGTGGTAGCGATCCGGTGAGTGGGAATAAAGAGAGTAAGAGATCGTCACCTCTAATTTCCTTTTCTTGTTGAGGGATCTCGCTAGTTTCCCAATAGGATCTGGTGAGATGCAGGATCAGCTTAGGGCTCAACCTACGAACCAATCAGGGCTGTCCAGCAGCCACGCGATGTCTGAATTATTGCTCACCCCTTGTATAGTTCATAATATTGAGTACTAACCAAGCTAAGAACAGTTAGTTACCGTGATAGCGACCCTCACCTCATACAAGTTTGGTTTAAGTCGAGTGTCATCAGATCAGGCAAATACCCTTTTCGGAAACTGGTGTTTACTGCCGAGAGATGTGATAAAAAATTCACGGTGCGAAAAAGCTAGGTGCCGTCGGAAACATTTTACCTTATCTTATTCTATAATCTATATTCTTATTTTCATTTCTATTTTGTATTATCATTATTCTCCCCTTCTCTTGTGACTGGGAGCGAATGCTGCTTGATGTGACTCAAACGGTTCTGTCGGCGGCAAAGGCAGCCCCGAGTATTATATATCTTGTCCAATGTCCCGTTCGCATTATAAATTTAACTCGAGAACTCCAATGCTGAACGAAATCGAATGTGGTTGTAAAAGCGTGGGCATGCTGGTCTATATATATGTGGATACCAAATCCGACAATTCGCCCTTTGCAAAAACCAGAAGCGTACGACGGTTACTGATACGACTTGACCGGATCATGCATTACGATTCTTATCATAGCTCGAAAGTCTCTTTGGCCGGTCCGTGACCCACTGGCCCCATCAAAAATGTCCACTATGCCATTCCATTATGTATACCCTAAAGGCCGAGATATCCTCGCCCCGCATACATACATATAACCCGACAAACCCTATGTAAAAACCTACTTTCCAGCTTCCAGTGCGAGGGAATGCCAGGCAGAACTAGTTAAACGAACACGATTCTATGCTAGTATTCTGGCTGTGGTTGTTCAGCCTAAAGGCTCTACCGAAGGGCTCAGAACTCTGAGGATGTGAATCGCGGATTGATATGAGCAAGTATCTACAGCTTGCTATACTGTGACTATCTTGTACCATCGCTAGTGTCCTCTAGCATGATGAAAAACAGCTCAGGCAAGCTCGCTCAACCATCAAAAACCGAGCCCTTTCAACCGCCATCCCAAAATGCATTCGTGGGAGCGAACTGTCGGATAGATAAATCAAATTCTCTCCTGCGACGACACACATGAGCTATAGGCCCTGTCAAACAAACATGTTATGGAGTTACGCAAGTAGCTAGTTTACACGATATGTTATTATGCCGCTGACGCCAAGGAGGCAGAAGCAGCACAGAAGACAAAACAACAGCCCCCAAGCCTTGCATAATATATGTATATCAAATCTCAACTCCATACCCGCGTGGGTCTGAACAGCAATAGACCCCATTTCCAGTTTCAGAATAGGTAGCATGTTTCGGATACAAAGACCCCCTCCAATCGTAGAGAATATACAATACAAATTCCTTCAGACGATGTAACCATAATAAGCACAGCCGTGAGATTCCTCGCCCCCAATTCCCGAAGTGGGACAATGATCGACACGCGCCGCCCGTTAATATTGTAAACAACCCTTGCATGCGTGCTATTGTAGCCGACCACTATCTAACCCCGATCCAGTGCAAGGGGGTCCGAAAATGTAGCTAGATCCGATCGTGCAGCGTCTTATATCTAGACTAATTTCCCTATTACTTCTACCATCCTGTAAACACTGCCCAGGAACTTTATTCCAATCGAAATGAAGCTTCAGTCATTGATCGTGCTCTTGGGCACTGCCCCTCTAGCCCTAGCCTGGCTTCCCACCGACCAGGGTCGAAGTCTCTCGACCTTCAGTAATACAAACACTACCAAGATCCGCGGCGTCAATCTGGGATCCCATTTTATTATGGAGAAATGGATGGCCAGTAGCGAATGGTCCAGTATGGGCTGCGGCGAGTACAAGAGCGAGTGGGATTGCGTGAAAGGGATCGGACAGGACGCGGCCAATGCAGCTTTCAAAACACATTGGCAAACGTGGATCACTAAGGATGATATTACTCGGATGGTATCATATGGTCTTAACACTATCCGCGTACGTAATACAGTCATGATAACAATGTACTATGTATCTGACACAACACACAGATCCCAGTCGGCTTCTGGATGCACGAAGACCTAATCAATGACACCGAGTACTACCCACGCAACAACTCAATCGAAGATCTAACCAACGTCTGCCAATGGGCGTCCGACGCCGATATGTATATCATTATAGATCTCCACGGGTTACCGGGGGCTCAGGAGCCGAATCAACCCTTTACTGGTCGGGTAGGGGGACTGCCTGTTACATTCATTTCCATTTAGCTATTCTAGTTGAACATACCCTAACTTGTCTGTAGTACGTAGACCCACCGCAATTCTACCAAAGCGACGACAACGCCGAACGAGCATACAAGTTCTACGAATGGATACGCGAGCAAGTCCACAACAATCGCTCCGCGTTCAAGAATGTCGGGGCCCTGGAATTGGTCAACGAGCCTCTCCAGAACACAGAGAACGCGGACACGAACTGGATGGTTGAGCATTTCTATCCGTCGGCTATTGATCGCATTCGTGCGAAGGAATCGGCCTTGGGTGTTTCGGATGCGGATGCGTTGCATGTTACTCTCATGGTATGGTTGGTCTTGTTGGATTATTTCATGGGAAAACTAATGAAGTGCATAGGACGACAAATGGGACTCGGGCGGTAATCCTACTCGCTCTCTCAACGATACACAGAAGGAGAAGCTCCTGTTCGATGATCACAATTACGAGATCTATCTAGTTCGCAACGCCGAGACGATAGATGACATGATTACGGATGCATGCGGTGATGACCGCAAGTCTAGTGTTAGCCCGAAGGTTGTAGGAGAGTGGAGCCTGGCTTTTGATAATACAGGTGATAACTTCCTGCCCATGACTGGGGATCATGCGAAGTCGTACTCGAAATGGTTCTCGGCGCAGCAGAGGCAGTATGAGGCGCTTGATGGGTGGGTCTTTTGGTCGTGGAAGACGGATACCGTGCCCAATATTGAGCAGTGGAATTATCAGAGTATGTTCTTATCTTACCATTGATGGAAGGTGGTAGTGCTAACTGGGATAATCACAGAGGCTGTCGACGCGGGTATCATTAGCAAGGATTTGAATGGGCAGTATGACCAGAATCCGTGCTAGGTCTGGACGACTTTAGTGTGATCTAGATCAATATCGTCTTGGGGAGGCTTGGCTCATAGGTGACATTCAATGTAGTAGAATTTTGGAATCGTGTAGTGTGCGCAAGTTATGATATATTCCTGACCTATCATAGGAACAGAGGTGATAGCGAATGAATAACGAAAATTCAATTATGGTCTAACGGCCTCCAGACCTAACAGCATGGCCATAACAGTGCTAACTTGAAAGAACAAACGGCGCATCCGACCTTCCACTCTCGCGGTCAATCGGCTTTGTCCTTAGCAAACCGTCCAGTAAAAGCCCGAATGCGCTTCCCCCAGATAAATACCGGGATGCCTACCAGAGCGAGAAACCCCGTGAGTGCGGCAAACGTATTGAAGGTGCCATCATAACCATGCAGTTCGACGAAAGGAGCGGTACCATAACTGGTTCCAAAGGAAATGATGCCTCGGAAAGCACAGACAATCACCAGCAGTGGACCAGCACGCGCCGGGTAGCTATCCAGCAAGTAGGTGATTGTGACAATGTTGACGCCAACGAAGCAGAAATAATATGCCGCTACGGCCCAGGCGTAGACAAACCAGTGGTAGTCGTATGGATGGGCTCCCCCTTCACCGTATAAAGAACTGGTAAACGTGCCAATCGCAGCTGGCAATATAAGTGGAATCAGACGAGTCTCGGGCTCGTGAAGACCATTGTTCCGCTTTGCGCGGAACTTCACTAGCCAGTCTGAACCATGACCTAGAAGAGGAAGGGCGACAAGGGCGACCAGGATCTGCCCACAGTTGATGTAGCTCGCACTGCTGTTGGGCCAGTTGTAGGGCGCAGCAGAGAGGATGGTGCTGTATGTCGTGCCAATAGCTATGTTGACACCAATCACCAAGCCGTTGAGTAGGAGAGCCCAAAGTACGTTCGGAAAAAGGAGAAGTTCCGCTGTTTGCTGTGTACAATGTCAGGGTTACTTCTGACAGAAGGGCTAGTGTTGATGATGATAACGTACCTTCAGCACTTCCCATACTTTGAACCACTCCGGCTTGCCATTCCACAGGCGTAGATCAGACTTAAATGTGCGTGGAGTGTAGTTGACAAAATCCAGCTCTGGGCGCTCTGTGCAAGGTGCTGCTTCTGGATGCTTTGGATCGTGATCCTTAAAGCCCTCAGTAAGCATCTCATCGCCCGACGAAGACTCTTCTTGGTACGCCGACAAAGATCGCTCGTACTTAGTTTCAGGCAACAGGAAGATTGTAGCGACAAATAGAGCCCCAGCTAAGACCGCACCAAGACCATACCACCATTCGGGGGTGATGGCCTCCGCGATAGGGCTGGCGAACAGGACCCACACCGTAGTAAGGCAGACCTGAATAGCCTGCTGACCCATGAGAGCTCTACTTCGTTCATGTACAAAGAATATTTCCTGCACATTTGTAAAACAGGATCAAAGAATTGTGTTAGTTACAATAATATATGAAGTAGTGAAAAGAGTGCAACCCTCACCTGTGTGATCATTGGAACAATCGATTCACTCTGACCCGCAGCGAGGCCAACCAGGATTCTTGCGCCAAAGTGCCAATCATACGTCTTTGCAGTTGCGCATAAAATAGCGCCGACTGCAAGAATCGCAGTGGAAACTAGCATAACAACACGGCGCCCAACACCAATAGCCAGAGGCATGCCGATTAAATTACCAATCCCCCTGTAATACAGACACGTTAGACATTTCTTAGCAAGATGAGATCCCGGTAGATACTGGAATGGCAAAGTATCCCATACATGAACAGAGTTGGGTAGGTCATCAGGTTGGTGATTCCATTATATGTTACCCCGGCCTCTTCATATTGAGGAATATAGAAGCCTAGCAGCCCGCCGAATCCCGACACAAGAGCAAGGCCGAGGCATGAGACTGAATGGAATTAGTACTTCGAGATTCAGGCTCAGGTCAAAGTAGGCAGCGTACAAATTGATATCACGACGAGGACGGTGATCTTGCGAAACATAGACAAATTCAATGGGTCTGAAAAATTGATCTAGTCAGATAGTGCAATGCATCAGAAAGGTTGAGACGACTTACCCTGAGGATCGGCGGTCGGAGTCGGGATGTAGATGATGCTGCCTTCGGTCAACTTCACCGTGCCCATCACCTTGGTAGCATCGTGTTTCTTCATTTCACCAGTCTCAACTGCCTCGATATCCTCCACATGGCCAACTGAGCTTTTATCTTTCTGAGACATGGTAGTTACACGGTGCCTTGAAGACCCTCCAATTTAAGACCAGATGTTCAAGATAATGAGGGAAGAAAGAGTGATGTGAACTAGGGTTGAGGGCAAAGGGCAAAGCGCAAGAGCCCCAGGTTCTGCAGTAGAGAGCTCACTGTATGTGAACAATGCTCAATGTTTATATGGAAACAGCAACGATTGCCATGCATACCAAGGTGAATTAAGGTTGACGAATTCCTGCCACAACGACAAGGAGCTACCCCGGAACCCCCACATTTCCCGGGGGTTTAGTTCTGGGGACCCCGCCGAAGCCATCTTGGAAATGTTCGGCCACTAAGGCTGCCACCTCGTTCTGCTCCGAGTGAGGCGGACATTGGTTGGCATCCCTCCGAGATGGTTGATCCCGCTGGACTATCTCCCATCCTCTCTGAAATCCAGAGCACCGAAACACGTATTGTCAGCTCTTTGATTAAGTTTTTGAAGGTATTCACCTCATACAATTCATCGTGGTTTAATAAAGAGAAGAATCTGATAGGGTCGTGAAGCTATAATCGAGTGGAATTGCGTTTGTGAGGGTATATCATATTATCTCAATCCCACTCGACCAAATTGCCATGGACATCAAGGGCGCGCCTTGAATACCTTATCCATAACATATTACGTATTATAAAGCAGCGATGTGAGACTTCGAACGTAGATGAGGTAGTAAAGGTGAACAATAACATTGTAACTATCAGTTTCAGAAGACTAATACATAAGACCTCAATACATTCAATATGGCTTGACTCCTGCCAGTTTGAGCACCGTGTCAGTCAACACCGGCTTCTCAAATGGCTCACTTCGGTCCTTCGGGCACACCTTGCCATCTCTCATTGGCTTCTCCGCCGCTGGGCGAATGTTGCTATAGTTTCCATCTATTAGCTGTCCATAATGCCGTGCGATGATTGAGGGGACTCACCAATGGGGCCAGTGGGTAGTGCCCAGATAGTTCTCGAAGCAGGTCTTCTTCAACTCCAATGCCTTCTCGGTGGCAAAGCGTCTGGGAGTCATACAAATATACTGTGCGTGACGAATCTGATTGGCTTCGGGGAAGCAAGCATAGTGGAGCGACCGGGAATCCCAGAGGACAAAATCACCGGGTCCCAGGTTGACCTTGATGAGCTCGCACCCCCGTTCTTCAAACCACTTCACATCCTTCTCATGGAACAGGAAGAGGTCCATGTATTTCAGCTCCGGGGGTGGGGCATCCTCATGGTCATACTGCTCTCGCTTTTGAGCAAAGAACTCATCGAAGAGCTTGGCAGATCCCTTCATCAGCATCAGACCGCCATCCTTGGGGCCGTTGGGGGCAAAGTTAATAAGGCCTTGAACAGCTTGCATTCTTGAGAAACATTAGCCTATGCACAACTTCGACAGTGGTTAGGATACAAACCCCTTCCGATTTGGGTTCTGATCACAGTGCGGCCATGGGCTCCAGTTGAGATCCTTACGGCGCGGGAGGGAGATGTTGATACCGTCGAAGGAGCAAAGCAACTCCTTCGTTTCCCATAACTTTTCGAAGATCTCAATGATAGCTGGCTCGGTGCGTGCTTCCCAGACACTCTTCTCATGAGTGGAGCCGTAAGCAAAATACATTCTAGCAATGAATATTGGTTAGATACTTTGCCCGGGTCTGTCCGAGATAGTGGATTGCGTACCCTCCCTTGAAGCTTACTGGTAGATGCTCTGCGGTCCAGGTGCTTTCATCGTTCTCATCAAAGCCAAGGTCGAAGTTCTTCAACCATTCAATCTGTTTATCGGCATAGTATTTGGCACGCTCCGGACTGATTACATTCTTCAGAACAACACAGCCATTGCGGTGGAATTCATCACGCCAATCACCGTATGTGCGGCCGCTGAAATCAACCAAGTCCTTGATGGTGAAGGACTGTTGGGTTGCTTCAGCGATTTCTTGGATCTCGGTAGTGGTGGTGGACATGGTTCAAAGATTCTCTGTCAAAATTCACAATACTTGGTATTCAATACTGCTCCGAGGACTGTGATGCGCTTGCTCATTCAATTCGACGAGGCATTTTGAGAACACTTAAGTAACTGAGCCCTTAACCGGCCACCATGCTAACAATCATCGAAGCGCTCCTTCGGCGAATAGTGCGGGGACAAGCGCCGAGCACACCGGGAGGAGTCTTTCTAGTTCATGGCTCACTTTGACTACTTGGTTGTGGGTGAACGTTTGGTCTCGGCTTGCTCCGAGACGCTCGGAGGCTAATTTAGCACTCGGCAGGTTTTGACTACTCCGTACGTGACCAATACTGACCCATCCCCATATTCCACCAAACTTTACCCACTACTGTGTCCTTGGTGGCGTCAAACCTGGGGCAAGCCGAAAACCCTAGTGGCGGTAGTATGCAACTAGTACAGGCAAAGTAATCCCATGAAAGCACGTAGCGCAGCAGGTAGACGAAGCCCAGCGTCATACTGTTGTTCTTGGCAGCTGGAATGACCGAAGATCCCGGGGAAATGAGCAGAAGGTGCAGAATGAACCGTAAAAGTGACATCTGACCACCTGGCCCACCTGTGATATGACTTTGAATATGTACTTCTCAATGTTACGAATTGGTATTTCGTTGTCTATGCTTATCTATACGGTTTTCTTCACCTATTTTTGTACTCTTTCCTGTAGCACGATCAGTTCTGTTCGCTTTGTAAACTACATACACTGAAATTATCATATCTTAAACACAAAGATAAACCCGATCTGACACACAAAAGCACATGACCAGACTGTAGCGCACGATTGAGAACGATTGAGAAACACCAATTGTCATAGAAGGAATTCGGCTTATCCCTGCCTGGCACGTGGTATAAGGTGGAGGTGCCCTAACTGCGAGGGCCTAGATGTCTTGTTGACAGCCATTCCCTGTCCCCATAGTCATTAACAAATCAGCTCGTTGGCTTTGAAATCTGCACATGGACCATGGGCCTTATACCTCCTGTTGTTGCTCGAGCTTGCCGTAGCTCCTTAGATTTAGTGTAGGGTAGGTAGAATGGGCCGCATATCAAGACTGTTAGTGATGTCTGAACAGCAAATCTGGTGAGCGACGTGGATGGATGCATAGTGAAGGGAGTGGGAAAGTGCAAGTGATAGTGCCCGTCATCCCTTGGCGAGCGACAGCGATCAGAAGCTGTCGAGAGTTTATAATGAGACTGTACTTACGCCATCTCTAAGGAAAGCGTATCAATGATCTCGTCTTGCCAAGAGTATGAAAGCAGCAGCAAACACCAGGCGGACACTCATAGTCGTCTGTCGAAATTGTACCCACATGATATCACACGACTCTTGAAATGAAGCGCACCGATTGGCGCCGACATACCTTCGGCAGATGTGGAGGACTGCTATCCGAGGTCATTTGCCGCAACCAACGCTAGGGTAATTCCTGGCGAGATCGGCATTCGAGCAATCTCCTGCTTCAGGACCATAGCTCCTAGCCAAGAACCTGAGACAGGTTCCCCCGCATTTTACTCTAGTCCCCCGCTTTTTGTGGTGGGGATTCCAATTGTGAAGCGGCGATTACCAAGACGTGCATTGCCGTTGCTCTTCTCTATCGTCATATCGCGTACTCACGCGTATGTCCAGCGATGGTCACACGGATTGCTTCTTCATGCCAATGCTAACAGTCACGACTCTCGAGTCTCTATCATGAATAGGCCACCAATATGCCTTGGAGAATCCTTGTCCCCTCTACGATACGGCGGAGAGATTCATGATGGACCGACCTCCCGCGGCCAAGCGGCCTCGGTTGTCGATGGCATGTAATATTTGTCGACAGCGAAAAGTGAAGTGCGACGCTGAATATCCAAAGTGTCGCAATTGTCGAATACGGAATCAAATTTGCGTGACGACTGATCCCCAGCGCCCTGGGGTGCCAGGAGTGAGAGAATGGCTTGAGATGCCTGAGAAGATCAATGGAAATGGAGTTACGCAATGCGACGGATTGCACAAAGAGACAGCGTGTCACCAAAATGACCAAAACTCGCCGTCGAATACATCTACCCGGCAGCAAGCTCAATCACAAGAGGGTCAGCAACCCTCTCCATCTGTCGAAGATAACCCGGCAGATGAAAAGCTCAGCGAACCGTCTCCAGTTCATCAGCCTTTCGACACGTCGCTCAATGTGGAGCGTGGAACGAATCGGATGAAAATTTTGGGGGGCAGCAGCTCGCAATGTCTTGCCAAATCCTTAGATGTTTACTTTGAAGCTGCACGGTTAAAGCCAGTGTCGGCTTGTTTTAATCACGGCATGAGACATGCGGAGGAGCTGGATATACCATTGATCCTATCTCTACCACCCTTGCCCGATCGAGATTGTCGCGATCGCTATGCGCGTATATACCTGGCCCGGATTCACCCTACATATCCTATCTTCTCACCTCATGCGTTTCGCGAAAGTATGGCGCAGCTTGCCACGGTCGCCGATTACAGGCACCTCCCTCGGGACAATGTTCCTGTACTCGTGCTTGTCTACCTTGTCTTAGGATTGGGGTCGGATGAAGAGGCTCAAAGCGTGACGGAAGCCGGGGAGAAATATCTTCAAGCGGCGGCCGGGCTCGTATCTTATCTCGTCGCAATACCATATCTGCCCACAGTGCAGGCCCTACTGCTTCTGACGCTAGTGTATAGAGGTCGGAATCAGGGGGGACTGGCGTGGCAAACCTTAGGCATGGCGATCCGCATCGCATACACACTGGGAATCCACCGACCCCAGACAGGGCCCACGCTGGCCACATCCAACAACTCACTCGAGGAAAGGCATCTTCCAAGTCAGATCTGGGCAGTTTGCTGCTGCTTGGAAAGAATGATGCAATTAGGAAGCGGTCGCCCTTCCTCCATTAGTGTCGAACACGTCAACCCCGTTGGCAGTTTGAATTGCCATTCCCCTTACCTGCAGTGGAATCTAGGGCTAGCTGAATATCAAGGAAGTATCAGTCAGCATATCTACAACTACCATCCTGGCTCGAGAAATGTGCGACAGATACTCCTGGATACCGCCCGACTGGACCGGCTGCTACTCTCATGGGCCAATGTTATCCCCCCTGACCTGCGACCAGGGAGTGATATCTTCTGCCCAGAAGAAGAATACCACATGGCTGCATTCTTATCCATCCAATTCCACGAAACTCTTATAGCTCTTCACCGTGCCGCGCTAATAGCACCGACAGCGAGCTTTGACGCAGAAATAGAGAAACACTGCCCCGATGAACCATCTAAATTTAGGTTGCGTAATGGAGAATCCATTTGTGTCAACAGTGCCCGAGCAATAGCTAAGCTGACCATCGAATTGTCCGAGAGAGGGACAGCTTCGCGTTTGATTTCAGCTGGGTCTTCGTTACTGGCGTGTATTGTTCTTGCTATCTATCTGATCAAAAACCCTAAATCTCGCCTTCAGGCCATGGACCTTGAGGTGAGAACCGTTGCTCTGCTATTCACAGACATTCCTGCTTACGATTGATAGCTCCTGAAACTATGTCTCGAGAACTGCAGTCAGCAGCTAGCCCGTTGTAATTCAGACCCGCGATTCATTGAGGGTATGCTCCCAGCCCCATAATGTCTCTCTAGTCAATGTAAACACACTGACCTCGTGCCATAAATAGGTCTAGCTGCCATGTACGACCAGATAGTCCTTCACCACCGTGCTTCGTCCCCATATGCAGAAAGAAGGCACACTTTAGCTACAACACATCAATCGGATCAACCTCCACAGAAGGCCTCAACATGGCCACAACGGAATATCAACCCACACCCTACCTCGAATATCGCCATATCCCATAGCACATCAAACTATCCAATACCCCATAGCGTCCTCACTCCTGCCACATACGACGATAGTGCCCCACCAATGGGCAACATGGGGCATGCAGCATGTAGTGAAGAAGCTCATATTGTAGCACGGCCTCCAGACAATGCTCCGAGAGGGGGCCTGCTTGATTATTCACCGGCAACGGGCAAGGATCAGCCTCACTACCAACAGGGCGTTACAGCTCTTCACGATACGGGCTCCTTGATGGATCAATTGGCCTCCTCTGGTGATGGTTCGAATGAGGTAGACAGACTATTTCCCTTTGAGGGATACAATGTAGAAGATTTGTGGAATTGGATGTTGTACTTCGACGGACCGCAGCCTGCATAGACCAATCTGTTCCTACTAAGGTGTTACATATAGATACTTCATCAATATTTCAGATTCATTGTTAGTTCTCGTCTGCCAATTTTCAAGTCATTATCTAGGTTGCTCTAGACATGCAGATCACAGCCACGACGCAGAGAGGCCTGTTCCCACGGCTTTTAAGGACCGAGACGAAGGCATGAGTAAGATTGATAAAATTCTTTTCTAACATCGTATTGGCTACCAGTCATGAATCTACAAAATCCCAAGCTGTCGGCCCAGGCAGATCTATCTTCCTAATAAGTTGGCCCCTTCCACAATTTTCTTAATAATTATATGTGCCTTAACAGAAATGTAAATATCAACGAGTCATATACAGCGCAAACTTTATACAATTCAACAACCAAATATACATTCGATCAAATGAATCAGCGCAACGAAACTATGTACTAAAACCTCCTAACCACGCTTACTCAAGGAGTAGAACAACTGCACCACTCCACCAACCTACGCCTCTTGCTTGATATACGGAATACCAGTAAGCCGGAACGCACGCTCACCAAGCACAGGTTCCTCAACCGGCACCTCGCGAGCCTTGGGGCAAGGAGCGCCATCCCGCATAGCAATATTAGTCGGAGCGACGTGCTGAGCATTCGGCCAGTGCGTAGTACCGAGACGTTCTATATGTGATATTAGTACCACCCCACCATTACGAGGTCCACAGATAGGGTCGAACATACTTTCAAAAGCCTCTTTCTTCTTAATCAAATCTTCCTGGGAGGCATCGGCAACAGGCATGTAGCATGTGTAGACTGCCAGGCGATCATTCTTGCCGGTGGGCGGAACATTGTAATGAGGGGTTCGGCTATCCCAGACGATCAAGTCGCCTGGTTCGACGCAGACTTTCTCCCATTCCAATCCGTGGTCTTTGAGCCATTTCATGCCGTTCTCGGTGAACCCGAACCATTCTTTAGTCCAGGCGGGGATGCGTGGCTCATCGGCCATTTCGCGGTGGAATTGTTCGGAGAACTTGTGTCCGCCTTTGCAGACGATGAGGCCGCCATCGTCGGGTCCACCGGGGTTCAGGTTCACTAAGCCTTGAAGGCCTGGGGTATTGGTTATGTTAGCAAGATGCAGAATGGTCAGGTAGAGTGGTTAGCGAGATACGCACAGCGGAAGCCCGGGGATTCGGGGTCTTGGTCCTGGTGTGGCCAGGGTTTGCTGGAACCTGTCAGTTTTCTTTCCCTTGTCCTCTATGCAGGATCATATTTCCTTACTTTTCAGGAAAGTCACCGCCCCTGTGTAAAGATAAAACATTAGTTTCCAGCTGCGGTGAAGGTCTTGCCGGCTTGGTACATACCCTGGGAACTGAACATTGACCACATCAAACGACACAATCAAGTCCGAATCATCATATACCTTCTCAAAAGCCTCCACTACGCCAGGCTCCGACCGGATATCCCACACCCACTTCTCATGGGTAACACCATAGCTAAGAATCATACCCTTTTCGTTGATCACAGGAAGCATGGCCCGCTTTACGGTGGAGGGGTCATCGCGCTTGTACCCCAAGTCACTGCGAAGTATTAGCAAACGGGAACACGAATCCTTGGGGTGTGAAACATACAAGCCTTCAAGATAGCTATAGAAAGAATCTGCGTATTTCTTGGCCCGCTCTAAGGGAATGGCGCCCTTGACCACAGCGTAGCCGTCTCTGTTTAGAGCATCGCGGAAGTCGCCGTAGTTGGTTGGCCTTCCATCAAGGGCCATTCGGCCCTTGGGCTGCTCGAGGGTGATTGTCTCTTGCACAGTGGTTGTTGTAGACATCGTGTCTATTGTTTGCAATATTAGTCACAGATGGATGTTGTAGTTCTGGTATGTAGCTCAGTTATCGACGAGAGGCTAGTGATGCTTATCACAATCGCTGCATTGCAGTGCCTTTTCTATCTAATCTAGGTGGCACTTGAGCGTGTATAGCTAGTGCTTCTCGGAGTAAAAGGCGCGTTCCGAAGGGCTTCCGAGAATTGCGAGACACGACCTCATGATCATCCATGCCCTATGCTACCAACATTCTCGGGGCAGACCTAGTGTGGGCCGCCGAGCTCAGCCCTTCGGCGTCCACCGAGCCCCCGCCGAGGGATGATCCCCCACGCAATTGAGAATCACGTTCTTTAGAGGCAATCACAGCACAAGGAACTAGCATAAAGATTGACGCTTGGTCTTTCTACCTCGGGGGACTCTGTGTATTGTGTGACATTTATGACAGTCTTTAGCAAAAACATGAGTGTATTCAAGATAATCATCGTCGGCGGCGGAATAGCCGGTCTATCTGCCGTAGGTTTCCCTTTCGCTTACCACACAGCAGCGCTAGCATGTTAACAGTTGCTCTAGGCAATCGCGTTACGTGGTGATGAACGCGATATAGTCGTCCTGGAACAATCCTCCATAAGCCAAGAAATCGGAGCATTAATCTCACTCCAACCTAATGCTTCCAAGATCGTCGAAGACCAATGGGGACTTGGCGCACGTCTCCGTGAGCAAGGCTCCATGATTGATGAAGCCTTCGAGATTTACAATACCAAGGGTGAGCTACAATCGCAGATTCTCCTGTCCGCTGTGTCATCCAAGTACGGCGCCGATAGAGTGTGCTATCATCGGGCCGATCTGCACCAGGCCCTGAGAGAGAGGGCAACATCGCCCGACTACCCTGGCCGGCCGGTGGAGTTGCGACTTTCGAGTCGAGTCCTAGATTGTGATTGTGAGACTGGTACTGTCAAGCTTCAGAATGGAGAGACCATCCAAGGAGATTTGGTCATTGGTGCGGATGGGATCAAAAGTAAACTTCGCAAGGCCGTGCTTGGTGAAGATGTGGAAGCTCGTCCAACAGGTCTCTCGGCGTATCGAATGATGATCCCAACCGATGAACTTCTCAAAGAGACGGACTTTTTGCAGGTCCTTGACCCTCGGATATGTCGGACCGCCATGGTCATAGGCCAAGACCGCCGCCTCGTTATGGGTCCAGCAAGAAATGGCTCTGTCTATGGTGTGGTAGCCCTCGTTCCTGACGAGAGAATGAACGAGTCTTCCAAGGACACGAGCTGGACAACGAAAGGCGACCGTGATAAGATGCTGGATACGTTTTCGAATTTTCCGCAATGGGCTCAGAGACCGCTTCTATCTGCCAAGGAGGTTGGCTTGTGGCAGCTACGCGACCTGGACCCTTTGTCAACATGGTACCGCGGTCGTGTGCTGTTGATAGGCGATGCCGCACATGCGATGCTTCCTACTCAGGGCCAGGGCGCAGGTCAGGCTGTTGAAGATGCTGAAGCTCTTGGGGCATTTTATAAGGACTTCGAGAAGCGTTATCCCGATAGGTCCTCAAGCGATGTTAGCAAGACTAACGAAGATATCTTTAACTGCCGATATGAGAGGGCTACGACGATACAGATGTACAGTCGCCAAGCAGCGAAGCCGGGTACAGATTCGAGCGAAAAAAGAGTTACAATGAATCCAGCGGAGTTTATGGATTACAATTGTCTTTATGATGGCGCTATGGAATGGAATCGTCGGCGACAGGGGCAGGGTACAGTTGCATCTGCAGCTGCTTGAAGGCATCTCTCACTGCTATATGTCCGTAGTTACAATAATAATACAACTCCCGTTGAACTCCTTTATAAATGTACCTTTGGGTCTGCATATCTCCTTCCTTCTCGGAACTACCTGTTCTTTCATCTTATCTTTTTCTTTTCTTTACCACTATCAATCAGCCGATCAGGCCAAGCGGGTAGCACTGAATCTCGGAGACAGGTTCTACTTTTACCTTTGTCAGTTGGGCTTCCTTGCGACCCCCACACTATTTCCCTAATTATCACTACTCTTGGGGAGCTTTATCCTGGCCCAGGATATACTTTCATGTGTGCAAAAGTTCTATTCATTCAAGACGACTTGACCAAAAAAGAAACTATAGTTCATCAATATCAGACATTCGCATAGTACAATACTCATTCGGCCGTCATATACTAGACACCAATAGAAACAAATATGATCATTCCAAGCATATAGATGTAATAGACCAAGGGCTCAATTTAATACTCTCTAATCTCAAATGAATGGAAGGATAACACTGCTAGGATACTCTCCACCAAAATGAACAGTGTGCTTCCCTTTATTGAGCTCATACGCCGGACGGGGCTTGGAGAAGGATGTTATATCTTTCGCAATGCTAGGATACTGGCCGCCAATCTAGGTCAAATATGTTAGTGGATGAAGACCAACGGAACCACTATAGGGTGGCGATATCCGACTTACCTGCAAACTAATAGACTCTCCAGCATCGAAGTCCACCCCCATTGCCCAGATACCGATTTCAAGCTTCGTGACCGTCCCTGGTTCTATCTTCTCTTGCTTTGAGTGTGGATGGAAGGGGAATTGAGGGTGTAGACTCCTGGTCGAGTCAATCGCACGATGGGAGGCACGGAGGATTCCAACGGATCCCAGGTGTAGGTTTAGACTCGCTTGGTCCTTTTCAGCAATTTCGGCAATCGATTTAACAGGTGTGGCGTGGAACGGGAAGTTGAGGTGCATCAGTGCTTTCCCATTCTTATCTTTCTTGCGTAGAATGACGAACACCGTAAAGTCGTCCTGCTCCTCGGCGGACACGTATAAGATTGCTTTTGGCAATCCAATTAATCGTGAAGGTTTCTCGAAGGTATAATTGAACTCGGCAATGCTGACCCTGCTCTCGGAATCATATGAGACGGTGGAATAGTCTGTGGTAGCTGTGCTTAGAAGCTGCTGGTTGCCCCCTAGGTATAAGTTCCTATATTCTGTTGACGGAACAGGGAAGTCTTCTAGAACGATGTTGTCGATGGCCTCACGGTCACCAAATTGCAAAGCAGACCAACGAACTTTAGGAGTCTTTTCCCAATCATTTTCGATGCCTTTGAGGTACCGGTCAAAGAAGACGGTGAGTTCTTCCATTGACTCAGGCTCACTATACAGCTCATACCACTCCTGCTTACTCCCCCAATGAATCCACTTCTTGTCGTGTGGGATTTCGAGATAGCCACGAACGGAACCCATAGTATGAATCGAGCTCACGTCCGAACCACGAATGTAAGCTGGACACTGAATTTTCGTCATATCCACCCGCTTGTCGGCCCAGAAAGCATTCGAAACAGGCGATCGGCGGTACATTTCTTCAAAATCCTCCAGGCCGGAATTCTCCGGCCCTCGAACGATCCTCTGAGCAATGAGATCGAAATTGCTCATGAAAAACCACCCACCACGGCAGAACTGCTCACGATATAGATCTCCCAGTCCTTCCCAAGGCGCAATTGCCTTCAATGATGGGGGCTGCTGGGCAGCGATAAACCACTGTGCAATTGCCAGCGCTGAGTTACCGGCCATGCCAATGGACCCATTACACCAATCCATAGCAGCGATCGCCTCGACGACATCGTAGCCATCTTCCGCATCCTGACTGCCCATCACACAGATCTGCCCGTCACTATTCCCTGCACCACGTGTATCCACACTCACGATCGCGTAACCCTTCGGGCACCATGTTTGGGGGTCCAGTCCCTCGAACTTTTCCAGGCCGCTTAGGTCGGTCCGCGGAACACAACAATTCCATACGCACATTGGTAACATATCCAATGCACTGTATTTCTTGCCGTAGAATGACCAGCTCAGAACCGCGGGGACCTTCTCGGTTGTATCTGCCGGGCGATATATATCAACGTAAAGTCGGGCGCCGTCGCGGACCACAATTTCGACGTCATGTTCGACCCGAATGTCACTTATTAATGGTTTCGCGTTGAAACCATTCCAGCCTTTGGGGAGGACTTCGGTTTTGCCTGGTTGGAAGTCGACATAGCCGTTCTCGCCTACTGTTGGTTTGCCGATTTTCTTATATGCGACTTGTACGGGAGGTGGCATGGTTGGCGATTAATTGGTCAAGTTGGGGTTGACCTCACAATACTTCTATTAGAGGAAGGTAACCGGAAGGCCTTTTCTTGAGGGGATTGCAATTGAAAGTGTTCTCGGCATGTTTAAATCCAAAGCTTTGGAGCTATATAAATAACGACACTCTACCAAGGTCCGCCGGAGCACAACCATACGTCCTTTCTTCCCCGCATGGTATCTTACAGACCCAGCAGGTATCTGTGGGGGTAGAGCTATGTCTGCAGAGACGAGCTGCAAGAGGATCCATTGCTCGGAGCATCTAGCGTGGTCTTAGCGCCCGAGTTCCTTCGTGGGGTTGCACCGAGTCGGAGCATTTATAACATACGTCTCACTTCGGGGCTGGGTTTCTGACGGTTTGGCACTATTCTAGAGTAAGAATTATTGGCCTACTAAGAATTATTCTATTCGTCAACACTGGAATGCCATCAATCACCCCGCGATGGAATGATGTGGGGCCGAATTAGGGCTCCGAACCAACACCGTTCATCAGCGGCCACTAGCGTCGCTTTCCTAGTCAATCGTGGCCAGTTTCGAGATTAACCAAAGTGCCTTAGTTCGGGTCTATATAGCCCGGTGTGAATTCAGACTAAATACTGCTTTTGAAAGTGAACGTTAGTGTTGAGTGTTGAGATTACCCGAGTGGGGTATCCGTGCTCTTGGACTTCGGATGCCCACCGAAGCTCCGATATACACAATTAGGACTAGCAATAGGAATACGATGTCTACTACGTAAAATATGTTTAAAAATTCCTTTTTACATATTATTAAGGTGAGTGCAAAATTTAACCTTCTTGATCCTGGGCCCAAGGTAGGATGCAATACTAGTATATATCAGAAAATAGCTTCTCATATCGCAAAATGGTGCATGATTTATATAACCAACGCCGGATGCCAATAGACGTTCCCGAACGGTTACCCGGTTGATGGTGGTCATCAATTGAACCGTAGCCGAATATACTATAAAGCACTGCTGGAATGTAAATGCGGATGCACTCGAACTTTCCAACATAGAATCTGTATTAGTCGCTACTAGGGAAAATTGCAACACCTTCACGATGACTGTCACATCGAGCTTCGTTTCTCATCCACTTCCCATACCACACGACTCTCCGTTCCCAGTGTCAAATATACCTTTTGGCATTTTCAGCACTGCGGAGGATGTAAGTAAACAAGATTACACCACACTGTATTCCATTATAGCTAATGCAGTCTCGCGCTATGTTGGTAGCCCACACCACGCCCAGGAGCTGCTATTGGCGACTATGTGATCGATTTATTTCGCGCCGCAAACAGAGGTGCCCTGACTATCGAACACGCCGATGGCGCACAAGATATCTTCCGCGAGGTAAGGAACTCAAGCTCGAAATCCTTATTTCTTCTCACTGAAAATCTGGTCTCATAGCCGACGCTCAACCGCTTCGCCGCTCTTCCTCATCCTGTCCGGTCTAAAATCCGGAAGGAAATCCAGGAGTTGATTGTAAACGCGGATTCACCATTATACAATAAGACAGATCAGACCAAGCTACTCATTTCGAGAGCAGCAGTGTCAATGCACCTTCCATTCTCCATGGGCGGCTTCACAGACTACACTTGCTCTCTAGAGCACGTCACGAATGTAAGCAGCATGACCCTCTGAAACTTCAATAAGCCGAGGCAAAATTTGGATTGTCATCTACGCAAATGTCATTACTAACCAGAGTCTGTCATCTGAAAAAGGTTGGTCGCGTAGCAGGCTTCGGCGACATCCCCCCCAGCTTCCGCAACCAACCACTAGCATACAACGGCCGCGCCTCATCGGTAGTCCCGAGTGGCACCCCAATCCAGCGCCCATACGGCGTCGGCTCTGACGGACTCTACCCCTGCCAGAAACTCGACTACGAGGTCGAACTTGGCATGTTCATCTCAACCAAGATACCCATCGGTGAACATATCCCGGCATCCCGCGCCCGAGACTACATATTCGGCTTCGTTCTCCTGAACGACTGGAGCGCCAGAGATGTTCAGTTCGCAGAGATGATCCCCTTGGGACCATTCAATGGTAAGAGCTGTGGAACGAGCATCTCGACCTGGGTTGTGACGATGGACGCGCTTGAAGAAGCGGGTGCGATTGGACCGGCTAAAGCGGATGTTGCTACGGAGGGGAAGTTCACGTCGAATCCGTTCCTGAAATGTGCGGAGGATGTGTCGATTGATGTGTCGACCTTTATCTCGAGTATGTATTCCCTAGCTTGGAGGTCCTGGGATATGTTGCTAATGTGGGATATAGGAGGGGAGAGTCATCGGACACCGGTTAGTAGGAGTAACTTGAAGCACACATACTGGTCACCGTTCCAGATGGTTGCGCATCATACCTCGGCTGGATGTGGACTTGCTCCTGGGGATTTAATTGGAACGGGGACACTCTCTTCTTCCGCCAAGCAAGCAGGCGAGGACTTGGAGCAAACGTCAACGGGTCTGGGACGGCTTGGGTGCATTCATGAGTTGACAGCGGGCGGGAAGAACCCAGTTCAACTTGCAAACAACCTGACATTAGCGTGGTTGCAGGACAATGATGAGATTACACTGGAAGGATGGGCGGGTGAGGGAAATTCTCGCATCGGCTTTGGTCAAGTGGTCGGTAGGGTTGCTCCTGTTGCGGAGGTACCGGGTATGGTTACAGCCGCATCTACCTGATATGCCCTTGTATATATGAGGATATAGAATCGAGAGCAGCACTGCCCCAGGGGTAGATGAACCGTATAGATCACTTACCATCACGATTTTATTTCTCTACTATTTTTAAAATATGTCTTATTTATAAATAAACCCAAACTCCTGCCTCACAGCATCCCCCAAAGCGTTCAAAGCCTGTTCAAATTGTTCCGCAGGAGCAGCCGCAAACGTCAACCGAAACTGCAGTTCCCCATTAGGGCTCTGATTAGAAGCAAAAAGTAATCCCTTTGTAACTTGTACCCCATTTTCGATTGCATTATTGTTAATTCTCTCGGCGACCTCAGACAGTAAATCCTCCCTCTCCGCTTCTTCCACCTCGATCTTGAACAAAGGATGCTTCTCCCAGTTCAGGCGAAGCCACAAGAACATACCATATTCCGGTGGGTCCCAGGTACAAATATCCCGTGGCAGATGTTGATCGCAAGCATGCAATAGTGCATCCCGCCGGGTGCAATAGGCCGAAGATATATGGTCCAACCAAGAGGCAAAGCCTTGATGGCCCCATGTTCGTTCTAGCAGGGACCATAGCATCAACTGCGATGGGCCGTTGACTTCCACAGTAGTGATCTCTTGGTAGGCAATAAATTTCTCAATAATCTGTGCGTTTGCAGTAACCCAGCCTGCGCGCAGGCCAGGGGCTAAGATCTTAGACACCGAATCAAGACGGACGACACGGCCGGATCGATCAAGTGAGAGATAGGATGGGAGGTCAGAACTCTTTGCTGGGCCTTCTTGGCCAGGCTGATATGCTCCCATTCGAAGAAAGTAATATGGGTCATCTTCAATGATAATCAAGTCATGTTCCTCGGCGATGTCGTAAATGGCTCGTCGTCTCTCTGTCGATTGTGTGGCTCCGGTGGGATTTTGACCCGTGGGAACGGTATACAGCACACGAGGCGTAGGCCCTCGAGATGAATCCCACTCGCGCAGAGCCTTTCGCAAAGCCTCCGGTGTAAGGCCTTCCCCGTCCATTTCCAAACCCTCGAATCGCAGACCTAATAAATTTGCCCCTTCAATCGCTCCAGGGTACGTGAATCGCTCGGCCAGAACCGTATCGCCCTTGTTACAGAAGATTCGGAAGGCAATTTCCAGAGCAGCTGTCGACCCAGAGGTCAAACTGACACTCCAGTCTGCATATGATGGATGGTGCATGATATCCACATGCTCAGTAAAAAACCGAATGAGGGATGGTGACCCAACTGTCGGTCCATAGTTTAACCCGTTGGATAGGTTGTATGTGTCGCTGTACTTCGTAATCGTACTCTCCGCCGTTTCCACACCAGTACCACTAGATGATGGTGATTGAGGTACCATTCCTCGAAACGTCACAGACTCCCATGGGTAGAAATCGGCGGTTGGTCTCCCGGTTCCGAGGGAGATGACCTTACGACCATTCAGTCGTGCGCCTAGCTTCTTGAGGGATGAGCCGGAGAAACCTTTGCTTTCTGTGCTGAAATGGTGTTGCATTGATTTGGAGAACGGTTTGCCATTGCCGTTGGATAATACTTTCAAACTTGGTGCTCCGTTGGTAACAGCGGTAGGAGCTGGCTGTATTGTAGAGTGGACGACAGATAACGTTGACATTTTGATAGTGTAATGGCTGTTGATGGACTGTCGTAGTGCTTTATGGATGACTTGTGGGACTCAATATATATTCGATCTATATACGCTGTGTTGCCGTTCATACATCTTCGGATCGGAGAAAGGATGGTCGTCGGAGTAATCGGAACGATTGATAAGGCTATCATAGAGTAGATCACATCATCGCCTAGCGCGGAAAGAAATGTCTCACGTCTTAATTATAACCGAATCAAACAATGAGAAATTAGAGAGTGGGCAAGGAGTCCAAAGATGGGTGCTCCGCTAGATTTTCCCAAAAGGAATACTCAAAGTCCCACGGATCCTGGCTAAGAAACCCAGTCCAACTCTCATCCACACGGCGATGGGTGACTTGAAAGTGTACGGTGTCAATAAACCTCTTAATCGTCTGTGACGCTTTGGATAGCAACGCATAATTTGGATCTCCTTGCTTGATAAATGATCCTGCTTCGATTTCCGCCACGAAGACGGTCAAGTCTTGTACCGCTCGGGTCCAGGATACCTGCGCTGAACTGGGAATTTCCTGCTGTCGGAACATGGCCAGAAGAATTATTCCAGCTGCTGGTAGGCCGTAATATGCAACCTTCTTGCGGTTAGTGCCCGGTCATAGTGAGGAATAGGACGCGCGTACTCTCCAAACAAGTGCAGTCCCGGAGTTGACGAGCTGATCTCGAAGAAGGATGCCTTCTACAACTAGGGACATCATCTGTTGTGCCACTTCTGTTATGGGCATATCTGGCTCAGCCGGTGTGTTCAAGAGGAGAAGGCGCAGGAGGAACAACACATGTAAGTGGTTTAGGCGCACAGCAACCACGAAATCTCTCTCAAACGGATTCTGGGTGCACTGCTTCAAACTTCCTTCTAGTCGAAAGTGGGGAGGGAGTGCCTCCCAATAAGCCTCTGCTTTCTCTTGAATTACACTGCGGTCGTTAGCCACTTCCATTCCTACGTCGGCTAGAACATACCTGGCCCTCTCTACGAATGTGTCTTTCTTATTGTCACAAAACATCTCCATAATCTCTTCCTTCAGCGACGCACACAGCGCAGACCAACGTGTCTCAGCTTTATAGCTAGCCTTTGCATCTTGTAGCCCTCCAAGAGCTGCCGTGATGTGCTCGGGAGTGTCACTATCGAACCCAGTCCAGCTTGATGAAAGCTGGAAGTGGCAGAATCGCTTACTCATTCGGGGTGGGCGCCCGAGGAAAATAGCTATATTCTTGTCCGCCGAGTAAAGCCGAGCAGAAGCCAGTTTGCGAAGTTCAATTAGGAATGGTGGGAGATCGGGTTTGTTTTCGATATTTTCGTGGTACCCCAAGGCAAACGTAGAAGCTATCGAATCACCAAGTCTCCTCCAGGAATGGTAACCTGTTCAATCAGTCGTAGGCCAAGTACTGTTCAGATATTGGCTTACTTACTCTGGTCACCGTCTACGTTGGAATGAACAATAAAGTTCTCGTACTGGAAGATGAGTTGTAAATCGTTGAGACAGTCAAGGGAAAGAGAGATCTCCAAAGCATAATCACTGAGCTTGGTGGCAGATCTTCGCAGTGCGTATTTTTGTTTTTCAGATAGATACAAAGAGGGAAAATACGGCACATCGATCGTTGCTCGGCTGACAGCAGCAAAGAAGATGCCCACTGTTTCCCATCTTGCATTTTCACCTAAGAACTGGGCTGAGAAACTGGCAAGATCGGATGTGTGGTTGAACTGAAGTGGTTTCGCTGAGTTCTCTAGCAACTGTCGGGCGTATACCAAGTGCCAATCTCTATTTGATAGCAGCGGTAGCAGGTGGTTCATGGTCTGAGCGCATTGCTCCACAAAAGGCCCAGCTAAAGCCAGGTTGATACCTGTGGCTAGCCAGAAATTGACGAAGCTTATGGTGGCTTTTAGGGGATATGTGCTGAGGAACTGCCGTAAGGCGTCGGCTCCTCGTTGTGTCAATTCATAGCTCTCCGACGGGTAGCCCGGCATCGTATTCGTCGAAATATCAGCGCCGCTGTCTCCATCTGGCGTGATATGATTGAATATAGACACATGACTCGAAAACCCGAGATACCCGGGGTTGGGGTATGGGTGCCGCCTCAGACTCGGCGATGAAGGCGGTTGGTCTGGAGAACGGGGACTACTTAGGTTTACTCGTCAGAAGAACACACCAAGCAAGGGCAGGATGTGGACTGACCTTTCCGAAACTTCCACGCCCTCTGGAGAGGATGCCTGCGCTCTTCTCCGTTTGAAAGGCGCAGCGCGATAAACGCACATGCCAACCCGATTGGCATTCCGGCAGCGAGTACATGCCGGCCGTTTGTGATCGCACGCCAGCTTTGACTTTCTGCATGACTCACATGCTGCTAATCTCGGCGTCATTTTGCTGTCGATATTCGATAGTCCGCTGTTGTTGAGCGGATTTTGGGCGTTGATACGGCGAGGAAGTTTCCATTCTCCTGCCCTCCGTAATCGGATCGGAGTGTCGGAGAAAGTTGCAACTAATTCTCCGAGCATAACCCTACAATCATATAAACCACCGATTTTACGCGAAATTCAGGTAGTTATATGCAATGCACCGGTTTACAATTTGGCCATTCGAGAATAATGTCGATCAAACTAGCCGATTATCTCTTCACCCGCTTGTGTCAACTGGGCATCCGGTCCATCTTCGGCGTCCCAGGCGACTACAACCTCCACTTACTTGACTTCGTTCAACCATCTGGCTTAGCCTGGGTCGGTACCTGCAATGAGCTTAACGCTGCTTATGCTGCTGATGGGTATGCTCGGATTAATGGTCTTTCAGCTCTGATAACTACATTTGGTGTCGGGGAGCTCTCTGCGATCAATGGTATTGCCGGTGCTTATGCCGAGAAAGCACCGATTATTCACATCGTGGGCACACCTGCTCGAGCAACGCAGGACTCACGGGCTTTGGTGCATCATACCCTCGCCGATGGAGAATTCCGACGATTTGCAGACATGGCCTCCCATGTAACAGTGGCACAGGTAGACCTGAAAGACCCCCGGCTAGTACCCGATCAAATAGACTGGGTTTTAAGGGAGGCGTTGATTCACAGTCGGCCTGTCTACCTAGAAGTGCCAGACGACATGGTCGATGTTCTTGTGGATGCGTCGAACCTCACATCGATGATCTGTACCCCCCTTGCCCCAGTCACTGGACATGAACCAGTTGTTTTAGGTCGCATCCTGGAACGGATTCACGCCGCCAAGCGACCATTGATACTGGTGGATGGAGAAAGCAGATCTATGGATATCTTGGGAGATATTGATAGACTGGTGAAGATAACCAACTGGCCAACGTGGACAACTATCTTTGGCAAGAGCTTAGTGAATGAACAACTACCGAATGTGTACGGTGTCTACGCTGGATCGCTAGGGGATCCGCAATGGAAGGATTATTTTGACTCGGCAGATCTAATAATCAACCTGGGCCCTCACTGTAGCGACACCAACAGCCAGAACTTCACAACCATTCCGAATCCAGCTGTGACGATTACATTATCGAATACCTACGTCCAAATCGATAATGATATCTACCGAGATACGCATCCTAGCAACATTCTCCCCGAGGTCCTGAAAACCCTCAACACCAGCAGAATTCCCAGAGCAACTGGTCCTGCTAAATCAGTCAAAGGAGTAAATCAACTCCATCCTTCTGATTCAATCACCCAAAAAGACTTCTACGGAATTGTGAACTCACTCATTCGTGAAGGCGACCTTGTCCTTACAGAAACAGGCACTGCAGCACACGGAGGTCGCAATATGATCCTACCGCGGAACACACGGCTTCTTGGCCCTGCCACCTGGCTATCAATCGGGTACATGTTACCCGCGACATTGGGAGCGACGTTAGCCCAGAGAGAACGGACGAACAATCCAGAGTCCCGCGCCATCCTTCTTATCGGAGATGGAAGCCTACAGATGACGGTGCAGGAGATCAGTACAATGATCAGGGAGAATTTGAATGTTATCATCATCGTCATCAATAACGAAGGCTATACCATTGAGCGAGCTATCCATGGGAGGAAACAGTCGTATAATGATATTGCGGCTTGGAGACATGCTCAGGCATTGGGTTTCTTCGGGGCGGATGATAAACATGTCACGGAGAATTTCTTTTCTGCTCGGACTTGGGGTGAGCTGGATACTATTTTGAGAGACGAGACGATACAAGACGGAACGGGGCTGAGAATCATTGAAGTATTCATGGGCAGGGAGGACGTTCAGGGGGCTTTGTTGCGCCTCATGGAGAAACAAATAGCTGGTGAGTACTAGTATTGCTGTCGCTATTCACGGATAGGTCTCCGTATTTACTCAAAGTATAGATAGCAGCGTATATCAGTTGCACAATAGATTCATTAACAATACATCGAAAGTGTTAGAGTTTGGTGATCATTCAAGGTAGGTACCGGTTTGGATAGTATATAGATTAATAACCCGTCCTCTCCTATCTGGTTGTGAGAGTTGGTCAAAAGCTATGTTAATCTCCAAGCTAGGCGTAAGGGCGTGTATGAAATCTATATTCCGTGATTTATATATTCCCCAATTTGGGGTAGACAAAAGTTCAACAATTTAAGCCCATAGAAACGTAAAAACTGTCTTTATGATCGAAGCCACGAGTATTCCTCTTAAAAGGTGACACAAACCTACATGATTTTAGCCTTACGCGCCATATCCGACAAGACTATCTGAGCTATCTCGAAGATTGAAGGCTTGGCCAGAACATGGGTAACGTGTCTGCAAGAAACTCGGTGTGTAGTGGATTGAGTCAACCTCTCATGGATCTTGAGATGTGAATATGGTCAGACGTGCCCTAAGTATGGATTGCATAAAGACTCATTTCATCAATGGCACGGCACACGCATCCGAAGAGCTATGGCAAGAAATAGGCAACAATGAAGTGATGCACAGCCACGAACTATTTCCAAGCGTCAACTCACCATAGATAGATAAATGACGACTTTATATATCACATGGACTATTATTGGCTAGAATCGAGTTCCTTGCAAATTAAGTTATCTGTAACTCAGTCGCACACGCAGTCCAGAGTCGCGTCTTCATTAACAGAGCAGATATATACCAGACCGGCTTGGCACGGGGTTAAAATGCTAACCGAGGATGAATCGAGTTCATTAATCATTGCCAAGGGCTTAATGGTTAGGATGCCAAGCCGTGCATTGATTCAATGTCTAACAGGAGTCGACGAATTGTCAAATACTAAGCCGCTACAAGAAAGCCATGAAAGATATCGTTCAATTGCTCTGGATTTCTTGGTTCATGTATAGGAAATTACATAAGAGACATGGAATCCTGATCCAGAATGATTTGCCGAGTGATGCGAGCATATCCGGACCCAATAAGAGGCAGTTCGGGGGTAAGAGTGGATCAAGGGGCGTTATTGTGCCGATCCATTGAGCTATTGAAACTTCGAGAATGCGTGGAGTCGTGGACGGAGAAAATTTGGAAAACTCACTCCACAGTACGTAGTTGTGGCAATCTGAATTGAGCATTGGACTGTATTTTCTCTCTGCTAGCCTGATTCTACCATGCAGTTCTTTGCTGACTGAGATTAATGACTTCGACTCTTCCCGGTAGTAGGAAGTTAGATTGACAAGGCCCCACTGAGAAGGAAGGGAACGATTGAATCTCAGTGGCCAGTGGCGTTCATAAACTCCTTAGATTAACTGATGATAATATCCACGCGGCGTCATTGACATCACAAATAGTTCCAATGATCCCATCTCAGCCACTGGTAGTTACGCATAGTGTCCGTTACTAATCGGCTTTCTCCTTCTTCTAGCCCTAAAAGCACGCCACCCTTCGCAACCACCAGTCAAGCTGATTCCATCAACCGAGCAATTGCCGGCAATCGGCACCCATACGCATTCACGGTGGGGAAGAGAAGGTGCCAAGATGGCTAAATCTTCAGCAGACCACTCATGGCCGATGGCACCCAAGAGCTCGTCTATCAAACGACCCACTGTGGGCTGTCTTGGCAAAAGCCGGAGAACGGCACGATGGTCGAATTATATGCCCTTTTCTGGTGTACTATTTTGCGTTAACTCCGCCGCAATGGATTCGGAACTTGAAACCACGTTGTTTGGTGCATGAGCGGGGCATCTTGGCAATCTTTTTCTGGGTCTTCTGTTAGAGACACAGTCTCTCCTGAGTTGCTGAACAAAAGCCCAGGTACGATTACGATTGCGTACCTGAATCTGCAGCATGGACGCACTCCTTTGGGAGGGGGTTAATAAACCTCCCCACGGCCCCAGTCCGTCGTCCCTTTTCCTAGTATCCCGGACGATTTGCACCCCGTCCGTCATGTCCCAATGTCCTCTTGGACTCGGCCTTCGAAAAATGCCCGTCGCTCGCCGCTGAGCCTCACCACCGGTCGCCATGTCGCTACGGTCGGCGTGGCCCTCAGCTTTCTCTACCTTTTTTACGTCTTTGCGCTGCCGCAATTTGTACGATTCCGATTTCGCACGGACTTGAGCCAATATGACCTAGGCCTGTACGGATTCGGGCCTTCGACTGGCTACGTTTCCTTTGAATATGAATCGCCGATTATCGAAATCACGGAATCCGATTTAGGGTGTGACCCTCGATACACATTTCTTGCGCCGCGCGGTGATTCAGTGCCCCAAGCCGGTCCTATGATTCTCGATGCTCATGGCAACCTTGTTTGGATGAAGTATAACTGGGAGACCACACAGGATTTCAAAGTCCAGCGATACAAGGGTGAAGATTACTTAACCTATTGGGAAGGTCGCGAGATCGAGACTCGCGGCTATGGATCGTGGTATATGGTACGTCACATCTGAGAAATGAGGATATGTGCTTGACTGACCCTGCCAAGCTCGATTCTACTTATACCCAACGATACGTGATTAACCCTGTCGGCAACTACGGTGGTGATCTGCATGAATTTACAATAACCGACGAGGGAACAGCCCTGGTGACTATCTACGACCCAACGCCAGTGGATCTAACAGATGTCGGAGGTCCGGAACTCGGCTGGATATTTGACGGTGTGTTCCAGGAGATCGACATCGAGACCGGTGAACTGCTGTTCGAGTGGCGTGCTTCGAAACACTATCCTGTCAGTAGCACGTATGAGTCCCTGGGCGAAGCTGGAAAGAGTCGCGCATCGGCTTTTGACTACTTCCACATCAACAGTGTGGGAAAAGATGACCAGGGAAATTACCTTGTTTCTTCTCGGCACACACATTCGGTCAGCTGCATTGATCCAAACACCGGATCTTTACTATGGACACTAGGGGGCAAAATGAATGATTTCACGGATCTCTCCGATGGTGAAGCAACGAATTTCGCTTGGCAGCATGATGCGCGGTGGCACGCGAACAGCACCTTAACGCTTTTCGACAACGCGGCCCACTCCTACAATGATCCGGACAATGAGAGTCGCGGGATGGCTATTCAACTAGATGTTCCGTCCCGCCAGGCCAGGTTGCTGGCTGCTTACTATCATCCCCAACAGATGAAATCCGTATCACAAGGCAATGTACAGATGCTGGACGACACCGGCCGTGTTCTAGTGGGCTGGGGCCACAGCGCCGCCTATACCGAATTCAGCGCCGACGGAGAGTTGCTGTGCAATGTTCATTTTGGCGCTTCGGCCTTCTTCAGCTTTGGGCGCGTTGTCTCCTACCGTGCCTTCAAGGGTGACTGGGTGGGATACCCTCAGACGACCCCTGACGCTGAGGTCGACGATGGTAAAGTGTACGTCAGCTGGAACGGCGCAACAGAAGTTGCATCATGGCGATTAGAGGTGTGGACATCCGACGATTTGACCGAGTCCTCGTTTGGTGTAGTGGCACAATTCGAAAAGACCGGGTTTGAGACGGAAATCGACATTCCTGAGGACCTTGGTCCTCTATTCCGGCTCGCAGCTCTAGATTCCGAAGGGGATGTTCTTGGTGTCACTGAGGTACTCCAGAAAGAGCAAAGGTCGAGTTCCAACAAGTTTCTCGATCTACACAATTGGCTCCTGGGCCTCGCAATGGTCGTAAGCGTCGGCGGGTTGCTTGCTGGTCTCTATCGGTGCTGCTGCTGTTGCAAACTCTTCAAGCTATATCGGTCTCGCTCCAACGATTACCAATTGGTTGCTATGAATGAGAATGGTCAACATCCGCCCGTTTGATTTCAAAAGGCTAATTCATTTGACATGTATAAATATTACCCTTGGCACCAGGCCGCCCATGAACCGCGCTGCTTGTGTCCTCTTCTTGTATATAGTTATTATCTGTATATATGCCGAACAACCTATGGAATTCTTTTTTCAATCCCCGAAATTTTGTCAATCTTACTAATAGAGGCACATACCCCGGACAGCAGACTATCGGTGAGATAATAGGCGGATGTCTTAATGTCCTGCTAAATAATGATGTGTGCAGGGCGGGGCATTATATTGAGAATCGCCTCATGTGTGCTGATCAGTGGTGGGTTCGTGAAGTTTGAGTTCTGTCCTCAATATAAGGTGTTGTAAGGGTTGGATGAATGATTATAGATCTAATATCAGGTGTCCATGTATTGATGGCGATTCATTCTAAATGACCATTTCACTTTGCTTTCCTCCCCTTGCCGTTCTCTTGACTTCCTGTGAAATACTATGAACACGCAAATCAATTATAACTATCCATAATAACGCCCTCATAACTCAAACTATGAACGACATCTGGATCCAACAAGTCCACCACAGCAGGGGTATTTCATATATATAACACGACCTTACCAACTTACTAGGGAGGTGAAAAAGTGCCTGACATTACCAATGTCATATGACGGCATGAACTCTGGTAAATGGCTACCACGATTTACAGACACTGTGTTCCACTCAGAACCCAAACGAACTCGAATAGGTACCTATTTCCCTTGAATTAGAGATGTTACTGGAAGATCATTACTCCGCTACATCATGATTATGCAATCCCAACCTAATCTCGTAGCCACAATCCAGCTATATAATTGGGTCTCGTACACACACCCAAAGCACTCCAGAAAGTCTACTATGTGATCCCAACATACTTTGAGCCAAAGTGTTATACTCCTACTCATCCAAAATGTCCTTCCAACAAACCTCCTGCGATATCCATCTAACTCCCGAGCAAGGCCAAAGAAGAACTTCCTTAGTCGCTATATGCAACAACGATGAAGGATCAGGTCTAACCAGCGACATCTTCCTCGATGACTTCCTCGGTAATGATAACGGTAAGGTCTTTTTTCTTTGTCATTAAATTTCCGGCGCGTGGTAATCTCCACCTCTACTAGGGCATTTCATCTGGGGCGGAAAGAATGTTACCCGTACATGTCGGAATCTCGAGATAACCAGAGAAGGACCGTCTCGATTGCCCGTTCTTCATGGCGATCTTCTGAATAGTTCGGGAGATTATGTATCGGACCATTGCTATCTTGATGAACATATTTTTAATATCAATGGGGAGCTTTTGTTTAAGCCGAATGAGGGGACGGAATGGTAGTGCTATATGGCCAAAGAGGAGTGTGGGAATTGAGTGGCTAGGTCAGATCTTTTGTTTGGGGTACTATTCTTGACGATGTACTAGATTGATATATGAATGATAATACCTTCCTCGCTGACATATATTGATGCTTGCAAGTAGAGCGCTCACTAAATAGAAAGGACCATCAACGAGTAAATATAAACTTGTCTTCTGTCAAGGCAAGCGAGGTAAATCAGTGAAATTTGAATAGTTTCTGCTAAAAGAGCAGCGCTTAAAGTCACTGTTCTGTAGGTGATCTTTTTGGAGAGGAGTCTCTGCATAGATTAAACGTTCACCTATCCAGCCACCTGCTACATGACTAGGCATGTCCTATACGCACACCATATTCTGCTCCTCACACCGATGTCAACACTATTGGGCTCAGTGACGTATTCACCAGAAACTCAATAGCATTCATTACTCATGACGAGTTATTTGTAAGCTCGACGATCTTTTTAGCAGCTGCATCGAAATCGGCCTCTAAAAGTATATTGTCTAGACCAGATGTTTGAATCTACAAATCGTATTAGTCATTTGCAAGTAGAAGTAGAAGAGGTATACTTCCCAATTTAAAGCCCTTCTCATAGTTTGTACCTTGTAGCCGAACCACGACTGGAATGCTGAATCCTCCCATTGCAGCAGCAGCAGCCAGTATCGACTCGGCAATCATATCACAACGAACAATCCCTAGTATATGATCTGATTAGCTATGAACCTTGTAAGCCAATTAATACTCACCGCCATATATATTTATAAACAGCGCCTTTGTGCGGGAATCACCCTGTAGAATTGAAAATGCCTTTGACAATGTCTCTTTTGTTGCACCTCCGCCAATATCCAGGAAGTTCGCACAGTTCCCGCCGTACAAGGTAACCAAGTCATTGGTTGCCATGGCCAAACCAGCACCATTAACAATAACACCAATATTCCCATCCAGCCGGATGTAGGAAAGACCCAGCTGGGAGGCTTCATATTCATCTTTCTCCTCCGCCGAGTGCTCCTCGAGACTAACCAGCTCGGGCTGTCGAAACTTCGCCGAGTCATCGAAATTGAACTTTGCATCTATACAAATCAAAGACCCTTCCGTTGTACGCACGAAAGGGTTCAGTTCAAGAAGAGTAGCGTCTTTCTCCCGAAAGAGCTTTACTAGCTGACGCAAGATATGTGTGACCATGCCCATGTCGTCGTCCGAAAACCCAAATTGTGCTTCAATGTAGGCCGCAATCTCAGGAGTGATCCCGGTAGAGAGATTGAACCAAAACCGCTGGAGTTGATTTACGTTCGACTCAATATTGACACCGCCATCATCAGACATCAGGAGAACAGGCATGTACCGTTCGCGATCGAAGGTAATAGCCACGTAGAACTCCTGGGCAATATCGACCGATTTGTAGATGTATAGCTTGTTTACTGGAAGACCGTCGGGTGGTGTTTGCTTTGTGACGAGAGAATAACCGATCATATTGGATGCATTCTCATAAGCCTCGTCTGGTCTGTGGTTTTGTCAGAGCTGGTAAAGAATCACTGGTTTCGTAGGAACCCACGAGTCGACAATGCGAACGCCACCTTTTCCATCGCTGTTATACTTGCCCTTACCTCGCCCGCCAGCAAGTATTTGTGCCTTCATGACTGACGGTGCACCTGACGTTTTCTTAGCATTGAAGAATGGTTTAGATAGCCCTCCCAGTATCCAAACATCATCGCCTGACCAGAAACTCACCAATGTTGTATACAACATCACGAGCTGCCTCAGGGCTCTTGACTACAAACCCATCGGGAACAGGAATCTGGAACTAACAGGGGTCTCAATCACTTGATGCTACTCTAAAGGTAGGCTGCCTTACCTGTTTCAAAAGGTTATGCGAGTGGTGCTCTAGGAGGCTGAATTGACGCACATGCCTTGTGAATGGACCATGACGCTATTCAGAAATTAGCTTCCGGAGCATGCAGTCTCGATTCTACAAGGATAGCATGCCTCTCGTGCGAGAGATAGAAAGGACCTCCAGCGCATCATCTTGTAGTTTTCCAGTTGCTTCTTAGTAACTTATTCTGACTCTCTCCGAGTCCTACCCCGCGAGGTGAAACGGCATTCAGATGATGGGAATCATTTTAACTTCACAATGACATCAGCACTATGAATTGCTTCCTTTTCGCTTTCTTCATTTTCGACTGGTGCGGAGAAACTGTCAGAGTCCGGGGCTTGGAACCTTGAAAACTGGGGTTCCGAGGTTGTGGAACCTTCTGTCGTCGGGAGTAGTTTGCAGCACCCACCCCATCGTTCTAGCCACATATTTGAAGGAGTACTGCTCATTTCCATATACATATCCAGATGAGCATCATGTTATGTCACGTGCAACCTATAAAGACATTGCTGATAGCGTGTCCTCGTGGGGGCCAAACCCACAACTCCAACTTGTATGAGGTTGTCAGAAAGAAATCTCACCTGTCCAGCACGATACACAGAAGCCAGGTCATTCTCCTGCCTTCACATTGAGCTCTTACTTTAACGCAAGTGATTCAACAAAAACGCGCTACTTTGATAGCCTATCTTTCCAAAATGTTATCACGACTCCCAACCCACTCCATATACCTTCTCTCTTCCGTCGTCCTGCTTGGTGCCTTCTCCCGCTTCACGCATGGCGCATATACCCCGGGATGGTACGCATTCCAGGAGTACCATGCACCTGATGATGGCTCCACTGTCGCAAGGATCACTCCGATTATAGACTCGGTCGTTGGAGTAACGTTGCTACTTGGTACAAGGACGTCTCAACTCTTCGCTGCAGCGGTTAGCCTTCTGTTTTTCATTATGGGTCTGGCCATGCAGGTAGTGGCAGGGAAAGACTACAACGGTGATGTGGCCTTGGTCATACTCGCAGCCGCTGCGGTTGTGGGCTCTCTCCGGAAGTAGGACTTTGAAATAGCGGTGCAATCTATAAGACATCTATTATGTGAAATGTATTGTTACATGGTTCGCACTGTGCGCTCCATTGCTCCGCCGCGGCGAGGCTCGACATCAAAGGAGCCACAGGTATTAGAAGGGATATTACCGCGCTATTTAACTGTTGTTGAGGGGGAGGAGCCGAGGAGAATGGAAGCTTGGATCAATTCTGGTGGTGCCGTCTCATCTATCTACATATCAAGCTCAAAATTCTGTAGCCTCTCCCATGAAATTGGCCTTATCCAGTCAAGTATCTAAACGTCGGCTTTAGGGGCCTGCCAAACACCGAAACTGACCGACGTTTATAAGCAACGATTCTTCGGCTAAACCGTATCGGGCGAAACCCGCGAGCAGCCCCAAATAGAGTTAGGGCAATCCTGAAGAGACGACACTTTTGCTTACTTACTAGCGTCGTCGGACCGTATAAAGCATTTATTGAACTTGAATTACACGGTTTTCACAAGTTACCACTTGTTACACCCCATAACCATGCCTTTCCCCGGTGGCGGATGCCAAACATGCAGGGATCGACGAATCAAGGTACATTGCGTACTACTAGCGTGGCAGCGATGCACCTACCGTACTAGGGTTCCAGCTAACGCTTCTCGTAGTGCGATAAGGCTCAACCAATCTGTCAACGATGTATAAAATCACGACGAACATGCTATGGCATGCGGGACCAACAAGTCTGGCATACCGAGAATTCCTACGCAAGCCGTCAGAAGAAGCGTCCTAGAGGACCTCGCTCAATGAAAATGAATCTACATGTGTCGTACAAGCCTGCCGATATAAAAACGTACGCAATTGCATACTATATGCACAACTATGTCCAGGCACCGAATAATGTTCCCGATATTGTCAAAGATGTCACTAGAGGATGTCTAGCTGTGCTTCCACCAAGGCCGTGGTGTCCTTTCTTGGAGCTAGCAGTATCTTCACTGGCTCTAGCGATGTTTTCAAGGACCCAGAATTACCCCAGTGCAGCATTAGTGGCCTCTGCTACGTACCATCAACTGCTGAAGGTAGCGCAAAGTGCGATACATTACCTGACACCTGAAAATTGCGACTCGTGCCTACTTGCGGTCTTCTTTATGGGTCGCTACGAGGATTCGGTATATCGTCCAGTGACCGAGGCCTCATTTGTACACACCTCACCCAGCTTCTTACATCACGATGGAGCGTTGGCGATCTTGAAGGTGTGGAAGGACCGTTTGAGTCGCAATAGGCCCGCAACGAATGTCATTAATCATACCAGACGGGGGCTGATCAGATCAGCCCTCATGCGAAATGCAGCACTGCCACATTGGATCCACGATGGTGCGTTCTTCGGTGAGCACGGACTTGAACTTGAATACGACCGAAATATCATAAGTCTTGTGAACCTCCGCCATCGGTTGTTCGCTCTCACAAATGAAGTCACTGCTCGAGGTGTGTCGGCGCAAACCCGGTCAACTTTAATACTCGAAGAGCTCGAAGAGCTCGAAAGCGAGTCCCATATTCTCGATGTAGACTTAGAGACTTGCATTTCCCATATCCCATCTGCATGGCACCAGCTCCAACGACACACCTTATCAAATGTTGACCTTCCGTCATGGCCATCCTCAGATTTCTATTCCCCGACACTGTACAGCTACCCCAATCCAGCATATGCAGCTCTTTGGGGTCATTATAAAGCCACAAAAATGCTTATCAAAAGCACCCGGCTAAGAATTCTGGCATTGCATAATCCAAACAGCCTATCCCTGAAGGAAAAGCTTCTTTCCGATATCCGTTCTTTATCTGAGGATCTGGCAGCGATCGTACCCTTTGCTCTTCAGAGGTTCAAATTAATCAAGGACACGAGTTCATCACCATCATCTCCAGGTTCATCCGTCACATTGAATCTAAAGGCAGAGATCAAGCCAATCGACGCTAGTTTGGTCATATGGCCGCTGACCATTGCTTCGGGTCTTGAATATGTGGGCTCTGAACACAAAGCCTGGTTCAAGGCTCAGCTAGCTCGTCTGGGAAGATTGGTGGGGTTTGGGATTTTGGAAACTGCGGAGACGGATCAGTGGCTCGAGCTGTAGTTAGATGATCCCTATAGCGCAGTCTTACTCATTTATACTTCGGCATCGTAAGCTAAGGCTCACTAGCTATTTATTGGTATTTCAGACCTCCATAATACACGTGTATCGTTCTTTCAGCGAAAGTTTCTATATAGTTCGTTTCAGCCACGATGAACTCTCTCATCAAGCTATTCCACTTTAGGCGATACCAGCGAGTATCCATCACGGACCCAGTATCAAAATGTCAGATCTATGTACCATATATAAGCGATGGATTTGTAACCACTCAATTTATATTACAAATGTAGTTCTTCTTTCTACTTCTCCAGCCCTCATCTTAAACCTATATAACAAAGTCTCAACTCTCCCATCACTCCAATCCACCAACACAACCATCCAGCACTCAAAGACCAATACCAAAGAATCCAAAAACACCAACCACCAACCAAACCTCCATCACACAACCACCGGAAACCCACCTACAACGAAACTAAAACCAAAGCCAAACCAAAATGACCACCCCCCTCCAACCTCTCAAACTCTACGGCGACCGCCCAACCGCCAATCCCGTAAAAGTCCTCATCCTCCTGAACGAGCTCTCCCTCCCCTACACAATCTCACCAATCCCCTTCACCGAAGTCAAATCACCCCCTTACCTATCCCTAAACCCCAACGGCCGACTCCCAACCCTCCACGACCCAAACACAAACCTCACGATCTGGGAATCCGGCGCAATAATCGAGTACCTGGTTGACCGCTACGACACCTCCCGCCGCCTAAGCTTCGAGCCGGGAACCCACGACTTCTACCTCGCGAAACAGTGGTTGCATTTCCAGATGTCCGGGCAGGGGCCGTACTATGGGCAGTTGGCGTGGTTTAAGAAGTTTCATGAAGAGCAGGTTCCTAGTGCTGTTGAGCGGTATGTTAAGGAGGTGAATCGCGTTACTGGGGTTTTGGAGGGGTGGTTGGAGAAGCAGGCGGGGGTTTATGGGGAGGGAGATGGGAATGGGCCGTGGCTTGTTGGGGGGAAGCTGTCGTATGTGGATTTGGCGTTTGTGCCATGGCAGAGGATGCCCGGGTTGTTTGTTGGTGTGGAGGATTTTGATATTGAAAGGTTTCCGTTTGTGAAGGGGTGGTTGGGAAGGATGGTGGAGAGGGAGGGGGTTAGGGTTGGCATTGAGGGGGAGAAGGTGTGATTTATTTCCAGAGTTATGGGGCTATGGGGTTGGGTTTGATGGTTGTTATTTGGAATTTGGCAGTGGAACTACAGAGTTATGTTTAAAGTCGGCCTCCGCAGTCCTGGGGTAGGATGGATAATATTTGAATCAATGTTTGTATAAACTTGAGGAAAGCTAGACTATATCGAATGTGATATAGTTTTGCAGTTCGAATAGCCTCTACAGTCATATATATCCTCTATTCGAGGTGCCACTACTATATTTCCTGTCAGTCGTTGTTATAAATAATACAATTTTTAGGGCCTTTATCTAAATATAAAGCCAGCTACGATATCATGCGCTGTACAGCGGAATACCTCCCATTTTCTAGTTTCAGGTTAGATGGATGTGGTTATAATAAAACCCCATTTTAAATCAGTCGGATCTCCTGCTCAGGGACTTGATAGAAAGGATCAACAGGACCAGGAGGATTCGAGGGTTCCCAAGATAATCTACCAATCCCAATCCGTTGAAATACTCCTTTCCTATCAACCACTTCTCTCAATACTAAAAACACGAAGGACCTGCTTCCCTTAAACATATATCCAAGATAAACTTTTTGGCCCACCAATTCTTCCCTGTCATCCTCGGCATCGACAAAGGCATACCACTTATCCACCTGGCCATCTTGGCACTTGTACGCGAGGTTCATTCGTGGTTCATTAAGTTTAATCGATGTCGATATGATATTGGCCTCGCAAATATGCAGTCGCATGTGAATGAAGCCTTCTAGGATTGGTCCCATTGGGTCGGCTGTTGCAGGGACAGTTCCTGCGTCAAGTAGAGAAGCTTTAGGTTCCATGTTTCCATCAAAACGCCAGTCAATGTCGACAGAACCACCATAGATAGATGCCCACGAAAAGCTTGGAGCAACATATTGTTTATACCGAAAGAATTTATCCTTTCGCATGTGGTCACGCCTCCAGATCAGCTCTTGAATTAGATTTTTTGACCATAAGCCCGCCAGGTAGTCACCGAATATCTGCCGCGGCATTCGTTGGGCCATGCTGGACAGCGCCGCCAGTCGATCTGTCGGGACCGTCAGATCGGCTCCACTATAAAGACGCACGACATCACGCCAAACCTCCCAACATTTGTCCCCATTCAACTCCTGCCCATGCCCTGACATACGGAGAATATCGGCCAAACCCTCCTTGTTAGATCTGACCCTCCAATGACGCTTCTTGTCTAAAGGCATTTTTTCACACTCGCAGTGTACGCTATTAAAACATTCAAACATAACCTCCCATGGCCGAAAATGGAGGATGCGGGGCGAGAGAAGGCGCTCTTGCACACACCATCCCCTTCGCATCAAAGATGGGCCGTAATCCAAACTATGATGTAGTTCTGCCCTGTACCTGATGACCACTAGGAACTCGTCTCCGTTGGCATCAGTCAGAGCCACTTCATGGACTATATTTCTCTCAAGGAAGCAGCCATCGGTTGGCGGGCTATCAAGGTCACAGTTGACAGCAATGGTGATATATGCCCCTTCAAATATTTCGCCCATTCGAGATGCTTGCTCTGCCCAATCATCAGGATCATCTTGGATGATACAGAAGGTGTCAATCCATAGATACCGCACCCCGAGCCACCGGGCAACCTGGATTGCATCCTGAAAAGTCTGAGAAAGCCCCTGCTGCTGTATTGAACGCTTTCGGGACTCGTAGTTTTTTTTGAGTGTCATGCACTTTCTAGCTTCTGAGAACTGCCAACTGTGACTAAGGGCAATGTACCGACTTGTCTGATTGATCTCGTCCCGGAGGCACATGGTTCCTTTATCATCGTATCCAAGATCAATCAGCCGTGTGGGCATGGCAGACGGTCTCTGGCATTTAGGGTGGTTCTCGACGCAGTCCTGCACCCAGGAGAGATACCAGTCTCGATGCTCATCGTTGAGGACATATCTGGGAGATCGCGTTGTCTTCCCCATCGTTTTCCATGGGGATCGATAGCCTTCAAGTAATCAGAAATAGCGAATATAATAAATCCCATTATACATCAACAATTGTCACGAATCTTACCATCAACAGCGAATATCTGGAACTTCCAAGTTCTGGGAAATGTATAATCATTTCGCGCGAGTATGCTACACTCTATCGCCTGTCCCGGAGCGGATCTCACATTGATATAAAGCTGGTCTTCCTCCACCACTGATCCCGACTTCGCTGCCAGGTACTGAAATCCCTGATATAGCAGCACACATCCATTACAGGCGTTGGATGCTTGGTTGTGAACATCTTCGATCTCTACCTCAATGTCAAAGCCAAGCTCACCCGCCGCATTGGTCGGTAGGAGCACCTTTCTGAAATTTTGTACGGGAGAACCCCTTATACGTGTGATACTTTCCTCGGGCTCTGGCTGAAAGTTATGACAGACCGGACAGTCTTTCAATATGCTAGAATTCATGATGTTATCGTTAACGTGATGGGGGATATGGGTATTGATTTTCCTTTCTTTACCTCATTTTGTCGTGGCATCGACTAGGAAGAGGGGGTAAAAGTGTGTGGCACTAGTTAATTGGTTCAACTCCGTGAGACGAGGCTGAGTCCCCGACCTCGTAGATCATACTGTATTTGCACACTACACCTCCTAGCTGGCCTTTCAACCACAACATTACCCAGTTGAATATCACTACTTTTATCTGGGACCCTCCGCCAGCTCCCACCATCAACCCGAACTCTATTCTAGGAAAGGTTGAACGAACGTAAAGTATAACGCTTGAGTCAAAAAAGATTCGTCCCTCTGGACAACAGGGTCACGGCCTCAGCTATCTACACATTCATCAACAGAGTGCTCAAATCTGCTCCATACCCACACCACACACACAGTCCTTTCACACTCCGCTCTTTCGCTGCCCTCACCCCTAGAAATAACCAGAAAGATCAGATCATCATCCATCATCCCTAAATTCCGATCCCAGTAGTCCTAAACCAGCTGATTGGCTATAGCAACAATAAGACCATCGAATCGTTCATTGAGATCTTCGCGCAAAACCGCCATATACTCATCCGGCAGGGGTGAGCCCTCAGCGATCCACCGGAAACGAGTCTTGTTAGGCCCGAGAGAATCCAAGACAGTTGTCCCAAAGGCGCTCATGTCGGGATAATCAGGCCGTCGGACTTGGAAGGTCATGGAGTGCTTGGAGGCGTCGTACGCCGTGAGCTCCTCGGAGAAGGTATATTCCTGACCCTTCTTCTTGCCGGCGGGATAGACATAGTTGAAGGTGCGGATGCTGCCCAGCCCGAACCCTTCAAGGGAAACACGCTTGGCGCCTGGGTACCATGCCTTTTCGGCGCCGAAGCCAGCCACGAGGCCCCATACCTCACCGATGGGGGCATCGATATCGCGGGTGACGGTGGTATAGTGGACTAAAGAGGGCTGAGACATGTTGAAGGTTTGGAACAGGGAGGAACTGTCGGTTTTTCAGGTAAGTGAAATGGGAAATCTAGAGATCTCGCAATGATGCAATATGATTGTAGGGCAATGGCGACGAGACCGTACGAGTTACACGTTGCGCTACCATCCGTGGATGTGCTCTTTGTAAGATTATTGTGATGCTGAGACAGTGGTCATTGAAAGCATCATTATTATAAATCTTGCCATTTGGAACTGTCTGGAATTGGTTTATAATCAGCTCCTGACCTGAGGTCTTGAAGGTTATAAAAATCGCTGACCTTATATTGTCACGGACGATAAATACCTTCCGTCCGTCCGTCCGTCCGAGATTCCGAAGGTCCGAAAAGCAGAACTACGTAAGGCCTATATGAACGTGGTCACGGAGCCTTAAGCCTTAAAAGGCCCCCTTACAAGTTACCATACCTTCCCCTGGCTTGCGCTGAGCACGACCCAGCCTCATACACGGAATAATGTTAAAGTAAAGAGGTAGATATAAATGACGTGACCGGCACATGAAAGTCAGCGCTTACAAGAGTAGTAACAAGCGAGAATATAGGGATTAAAAATAAAGATCCTACCTAACTACTAAGAGGTACCACCAGTTTAAAGCCACATTTTGGACTGTAGTATGCTCAGGGAACGTTTACTTGGTGCATGGAGGAAATGTTTGTGCAAGCGACCACACTTAACACTTCTCATCTTAGCCAGGTTTAAGCAACTGTTATGTGTGAATTTAAGAAGGCTCCGAGTGCCAGATACATTTTCTGTCTGATGCGATTCGCCGAGATTTGAACCAAAGAGAATATATTGGCCTAACCAGCAACTTGGATGCATGATTAATTATACGTCCGGGTTGCGGCGGAAGAACTCCTCCAAGCTAGTTTGCTTGACGTTCGGGAAGCGCGCAGCATCCACTGGCTCGTAATCCCAAGATCGGGCCGGGATATTATATTGGTAGCAATACCAAAGATAGTTGTACCAGCCGCTCTCCCCATGCTTAGCTCTTCCCTCGTTCAGCTTATCTTCTGCATCCTTCAACGATCCTAAGCAATTAAGCTTGGCAGTGATGCGACCTTCTCTCGCAGCACTGTATGCTTTGACAATATCTTCCGGGGAGGCTTCAAAGCTCTGAACACGGACAAAACCACCATTAGCCGCATCCGGGGCGGTAATAGCTTCAAGCACGTAATTTCCGACGTCTTCCGCAGTGGTATAACGAGTGGGAAATGTCGAAGGCCCGTGGAAATTGAAGGTCTTCGTGTCCGGGTCCCAGTCATAAGGGCTTCTCTTGAAGTAGTACTCGGCAATTGCGCCGGTGAACATATAGATCGGCTTTATAGCTGAGCTGACCGCCACATGGTGAGCGAATCCCCGCATATCGTCGTAAAGTTCATGTGAACCAGGGGAAAGCGTCCAGTCGTAATTCCATGAGGTGGCGTGGAAGATCTCCAAAGCACTTAGCCGACTGAGAAGAGACGGGCATCGTGGTACGTACCTTCACTCCCGCACGCTCCGCTGCCCTGATAAGCAGCATTTGCGATTCCATGAACATTTCTGGGACGGCAGCAAAGGAACAGATAATGGCGTCAACACCTTTTGTGGCTCGATCCATTGCAGCAATGTCATAGAGGTCCGACATCGTCTCAAAACCTTCAAGCCGGTCCCGAACATCTGCCGGCAGATTGTCGATATTGCGAGCTAGGCCTCGAACCTTGTGGCCACGCGCAAATGCGGACCTAGCACACGGAATACCGACAAAGCCGGTAATACCAGCGATCAAAATAAGCATATTGTATGAATCTTGTGTTACTGTGTTTTCTCAATCAAGCGTTTTCAGGGGGGGCAGAATAAAAAGGATATCAGTCTAAAATCGTGCGAGGCATGTGGCACTTATAAACCGCTTGGATCAGGAATAACTTGGTCTCGGGCGTTGCTCGCGCTTTTAACACCGAGGGGCTTGTCCAAATCCGCAGAGAGCTCTGGAAAGATGCGGACGGAAATTCGGAGGTAGAACAGGCACCGTCATAATGTCAGTGTTCGTGATGGCCTTGACAGTCCATGTCCGGTCCGTCTTTCTTCAAGGACCCGGAACATATACATTTCCGTCCGTCCGCCCAGACCTCGAGAACTAGACAATGAGATCGTAGTATATTATTACCAATCTTACCAATATTGCTGTACCATATTATATATTGGTTACTTAATATCCACGTATGGGGATCCGCTATCTTCGCTACTAATTATCCAGGGTAGTCTCTATACCTGGATTATCAATTCGGCCGGTTCCAAAAGATATTCAGTATCTATGGGGGCCTAGGGGCTGTGGCCCCTAATTATAGGGCCTTTAGGCACTGCGATGCTTAAGCTTAGGTGACCAATACGTGACCATTTGGTTAGTTACTATGACAGATTATTAATATAATTTAAAGTTACACTATAGTTGCCAACATATTGATAATTTTGAGAATAGAGAAACTATAGAATAATTTAGTCCGCCGTGATGGGGACATGAAGCTGTTATACTCATTGGTTTCATAGAACTCCCCGCCATTCCAAAATATGCCTGGTACATATATCAGCTGTTAGCATATCCCTTCTCTAGTAAGTCATACCAGCACATGCAGAACTTAACGAACTTCCGTTTCTTAATGCGGCACGTACTGTCTCAAAGGCTTGATGTTGAGAACAGATTTTATCTCGCCATTTTACATCCGTAAAGCCGAGGCCAATGGAGCCTACATCGCTGCCAAGAATATGGGGCGTCTCCATGCCTTCACGAGTTGTTGTAGGTGTAAAGATATTGAGGAAATGTATCTCATGAAGTGGCTAGAATGGTAGATTGGAAGTAGGAAGATCTGTCAAGGCATCTGATCTAATCCAACCCAGCCACGGTTGAGAATCTAAAAGGTCCCACATGAGTTCATTGTCCAGATTGACTTGTGCGTTTTGACCGACGATAATTCGGTCTTGTAAATTGGCTCCGCTTTCTTGAGCGAGGTTTGAGTCAAAGGAATTGTGCATTGTTGCTGGAGGATATTGCGCCATCATGCTGGATATCTCCGAAGTGGGTTGAGAAAGCGCCGGTGTAGGGCGGTTATGGATCAGAGGGCCAACCAGGCCCAGGAAAGCTGAGAATAACTTATGGACTTGAGCAATGGAAGGATGTTTTTCCCCAAAGCGCGATATCCCTTTGGTGACTGCGGCCATTAATGCATAATCATCGAGATTCGCCGAACACACCACATTGCAAAAAAGGACAAAAAACGGATTTAGTGGATAAAACAGCAACGTCCTGATGAGTTTAGAAACGGCGCGTTAAACTTCGCGCAAGGGGGAACTGACCAAGTGAGGAAGTATGGATACTCATCAAGGAAATTAGCCTCCATACAAATCTCGTCCTGCATTCTCCTAAGGCGTATGAGCGACTGTCGTGAAGCCCTCAAGCAATCTTCCTGTCTTGATCGATTCTGGACGACGCGCTGGTTCAAGTGCAAAACACTGGTGAGTAGTGCATAATAGCCGAATTCGATGGCTACCCATTCGTACGTCGTTTCCCTGAAAGGTAATTGATGTTGATGCTGACAGAGCGAGCGTTCAATATCTGTAACCCTGTAATGCCTATTCTTTGGATACTCAAGCTGCTCACCTTTTCAATTGACATATGTATATCATATACATCCCGTAGAAGCTTATCGATAACGGCGGATTGATCTTTCTTATCACTGGGGTTGAGGAGTATATCGAGAACCCCTTCCTGGACTTGAGCAAACTCGACCATGATTTTGAGACTAGCGCTGAGAGGAAGCCGAGGATCCAAACGCACTAAGTCTGCTGGATTTATCCTCAATTTTGGAAGTGAAGGTGGTCTGAGAAGAAGCACACTGAGCATTTTGTCAAGATAGTAGCACGAATAAAGTGCCCCATATATGTCCTGCTTTGTTCCGTCAAACGGCAAAATGGTGTCAATCGTGTGATAGTTCAAAGATACCAAGGTTCTAGAGGCAAACGCTGTCAATGTCCAACTCCTAGACATGTCACCTTGATTCTGCATAAATAGTGCCTGGTAGTGAATAGAATTAGCATGGAGGTCTAATCAAGTCGAGTGGGGATGAGGCATTTCAACAAACCCCTGACAACAACGCTTGCAAGAGAACCAAACTTGGAGGAGCAAGAAAGTCTAGTTCGGAAAGTGCCTTATGTACTTCGTGTTCATATTGCTTCTTACTTTGTTCGAGTCGTCTTCGGAGTGGCACACTCCGATCTTTCTTTGGTAGTCGGCAAAGCAACGCGGCAGCCTTCATATAGACACAGACGCGGTAACAAGTAAGCGTGTGTTGGTCCTCTATGTCTTCTATAAGGGACAGGCACATTCCTTCCAAGGTCTGGAAGGAAACATGGTCAGGCCAGTACGACTGTTTCATAGTGTTCGGCTCAGTATCTGGAGCCCCGGTTAGTGACATGAACCACTATATTACATCGACCGACTCACTCATTGTCATCATATACAGCAGCTCTGGCGGAAACCCTTGTAACTCATGATCACCTCGCATTGCCGACGTGGCGAAAGAGTCGGTTGCAAAGAACGGCTTCGACGTGTCAGAAAGTCGACTAACAAAATCAATTGCCTCCCTCATCACACTGGATCTATTGGTCCCCAGCGATGGGCATGACTCAAGCTCTCGTTGCAGAAATCGAGTGCCTTCTGAGGTTTGCTGGGTCAAGCCATCTCTGGCGTTACTGTTCAGTAAGTTCGGCGATCGCCTCTCGATACTTTCACTTTGCCGCCTATCATGAGAAGTATTACCGCTGTCGTTCGCAGTCGTTTCCTTCTCAGGTAACCCGGTCGCTACTGCGTGATGACTTAAGGCTTGATTAGACGGCAACGCGGCAACTGATGATTCGAGCGCCGCGAGTCTTCCAGACAGAGAAAGCATGCTTAATAAATGTGAGCGTAGTCATTTATCTTGAGGACTCTGAAAATCTCACCGAGATCTTTTTGGGCGCCTACTTTTTTTGGGTCGATCTCTGCGGCAATCTACACGGGCATCAATGCAATTGGCACATGGGAACTGCCGATCACATTTGATCTGGGAGACTACGAGGTCAATATATACGTGAACCCCAGGATACGGCAGAAGACAGCGAGGATGGTTCATGCTTGAATCCGGACTCTTAGGGGCATCCATCGCACAGTGTGATTGACGAACCTTCCTTGAATGGCAAAAGTCGCACTATTTCTTTACATTAGCTCCTTCCGTGACAAACACCGAGAGCTCCTACATGGAGAGGACACATACCGCTGGACGTTCAGCCACTATAGTACTAGGCTCCATGAGTTGGGTCATAAGGCACTGCTACTCGTCTCCCCAACCGGGACGCTGAACGGAGAGTGAAAATCTGCTGAGCGTATGTATTGAACGTAATGAGGCCATAAGATGCCGGCTTTTATGTCTGTCCGTCCGTCCGTCCGTTGCCAACGCCAACGCCATAACGGACTTAACGGACTCGGGATGATGTAAGCTAATAAATCGATTAATAACTAAGCTGATTTCCTACTTCGGATTTCTTTCTTCCAAGCTACTTTATATAAGCATTGGTCCTATAGTAATGATAAAGAGTACGATATCTGCTAAAATATAATTAGAACCGTACTACTTTAGTAAATACCTAATCTCATAATTACTAACTGGGCAGTACGCACGGGATGCGACACTATCTACTCAGGTATGCTTATATATATTCTACCATGTTTCCGCTGGTTTGATCTTCGAATGTACTTTCCACGTAACTCAATGCCTCTCTCAGTTTGATCTAACTTGAAATCCTGTCTTAACTATGAATAAACAGTATTAATATTATCTAGTGATTTTGTTTTTGAACAAGAGAGGAATATTTGGTGAAAGACCTCTCGAGTCGGGTATCCGATAAGATAGACCATATCAAGAGAACATCAACATTCCCAACATCTCTCCGCCGCCCTACTAGTGTATCTCGCTGATCATGAAAGATGGAGTCTGAAAATCTGGAAGGATTTTATAACCAGCGGAGGCATGATTGGATGTAACGTTCAGGGTCCAGGCACCGAGGCCACCCATGCTCGGTTATCCGCGGAGGAGACGCGGAAGGGATCCCCGCATGATGACATTCTGGGGAAAACGGAATGGGATATAAATCAAGGGGAGGCTTTTCTTTGACCGACATCGATAAACTACACTCTCCGCTCCTCTCCCTCTCTCCCTCTCTCCCTCGCCTCAACTCACACAATGGCGTCCCTCCGCCTACCCCGACTAATACGCCCGTCCGGTCGTCGACTATACTCGGGCGCGGCATCGCCGTCGTCACGACTGAACCTGCCCATCGACTACAAAACCACTCCGCTCCTTCATCACACATCCTCCACTCTCTCCGAAAGCCTAGAACTTCCTGGCTCCACCACCTCGAAATCCATGAACCTCTATCAAGCCATCAATTCCGCCCTACGCACAGCACTCGCCAAGTCGGAGAAGGTGATGCTCTTTGGCGAAGATGTCGCCTTCGGAGGTGTCTTTCGCTGCTCGATGGATCTACAAACAGAATTTGGGTCAGAACGTGTTTTCAATACCCCATTGACAGAACAAGGGATCGTGGGATTTGCCATTGGGGCCGCAGCACAGGGCATGAAGCCGGTCGCGGAGATCCAGTTCGCGGATTATGTCTTCCCAGCTTTCGACCAGATTGTGAACGAAGCTGCGAAATTCAGATATCGTGAAGGTGCCACGGGAGTACATGCTGGTGGCATGGTTGTGCGCATGCCATGTGGTGCGGTTGGACACGGCGCTTTGTATGGTCCCGGCCCAATGAGCGCTCCCGAATTGCTATACTGACTCTAACCCCAACTAGATATCATTCACAATCCCCCGAGGCGCTTTTCGCACACGTCCCGGGTGTCCAGGTTGTTGTTCCACGCTCTCCATCGCAAGCGAAGGGCCTTCTCCTAGCTTCTATTTTCGAGCATAATAACCCCGTCATCTTCATGGAGCCGAAATGTTTGTACCGCGCGGCGGTGGAGCATGTCCCGAATGAGTATTACACAATTCCGCTCAGTAAGGCGGAGATTCTGAAGCCAGGAAATGATGTCACCCTTGTCTCCTATGGCCAGCCGCTCTACCTGTGCTCCGCAGCTATTGCCGCCGCGGAGAAAGCCCTCGGTGTCAGTGTGGAGCTGATTGATCTGCGCACTATCTACCCGTGGGATCGGCAGACGGTCCTCGATAGCGTGAAGAAGACCGGCAGAGCGATCGTAGTGCACGAGAGCATGATCAACTATGGAGTCGGTGCCGAGGTGGCTGCTACTATTCAGGACCAGGCGTTCTTGCGGTTAGAGGCACCCGTCAAGCGGGTTGCGGGATGGAGTACACATACAGGACTTCAATATGAGAAGTTCATCCTGCCTGATGTTGCTCGTAAGTTGATGTGTCGACATCTTACTGTCAACAGCTATACTAATCTTGCACAGGGATATATGACGCCATCAAGCAGAGCATTGAGTACTAAGGTATCAAAATCATATGTCCAAACAGTTCGGTTATATTGCATGGATGGTGATAACTACGCACCTTCCCTTATGTATTTAGACATTGTATGAGCGGAATATAATGAACTACAGAGCATTCACGCAAGCAGCGGATACCGCATAACATTAGGTCACCCCGCTATATATGTAGACCTGAGGATGTATCCTCTTCTATATCTCATGACCTTGCCACAAACATCTATGGATTACTAGCATACCTGTTGCCTTGAGTCCCCTGGTTCACTTTACCTTCCCATGTACTAGAACTTGTTGAAGATTTGATTAGTAGCGTCTTTATTAAATAGTATAAGACCACCAAATCTAGTCAATCTTACACCAGATAAGACATACAATCGAAACTTGGTCATCTTCTAAATTAAGAATTTAGTAACTCAATTAATCACGCGTAGACACCGTGGTCTCAAAGAGACAGCCCCAAACAGGAAAGCGGAGCTCATCCCAAAAGGCGGCCCCAACGAAAACAGGCATATCCGATTCCTCACCCCCGACCGTAGAAAGTATGTTCAGTGTCACAAACTGCAATAAATATATCTGCCCCAAAACAGCTATCTTAAACCTAAGATTTAAATGCGATAGCAAGAATCTTCCATGGAATCTAGCCTAAAAGTTTCCAGCGAAAGTAATCGCTTCCCACAGAGCGATCGCGCATAAATCCACACACAGTAAACAGTACACAATCCAACCAGACAAATCAGAAAGTGTTCAAATAATTCTGCCCAGATTCCCATCCGGAGAAAACGCACCAGTCCCGTTTAGGACAGGTGTCCCCGTGCCTTTACCCCGTGATTTGGGGTGTCTCCACCACCAAGCGGCTATTGGTGGGTATTGCCAGAGACCCTTCCTGAATAGGTAAGAATAGCCACGGTTGCCATCGGGCTATATCTTTGTCCGTGTGGAGGTTTGTTTTGAAGTTTCCCGTTGCTCGGCATTGGTGATTGTATCGCTCATCTGGGGCTGTGGGGGGCATTGATGATTGGGTATGTATGTGCCTGCTATTCAAGAGTGGTTATACTTTGATTAAGATGCCCTGGATGTGGTAGTAAGGCACAATGAGTAGGTAACAGCTTTGGTAGAATATGATGCGAAATTGAGATATACTGGGCTGACCACTATTATATTATAGACAATATCTGGGCCTCTGTACGCAATCTGGCAAGTTCCCCAGTTCTTCAGTTTACATGGAACTTTTACGTCTTCGTGAGGTTACCACAATATGCGGCGTCACCGTGTCGTTCGCCATTTGAGTGTAGAGTTGAGTACTCATCCGGATGCAGGTTCGACAACTACTCGAGTATAAGCTACTAGGCTAATGTTGAGTAGGTAAGGCCTGGGATAGCCTAGAGGTGGCTATGCTCTACTATCAAGCATTTTATAGGCGCTAAATATGCGGGGCAACTACAAGCTCAATCCGCACAGACGTCAAAGTGATAACGATAATGATCCAGGGTCTCGTTGTAGAAAAGCCATTAATCCCTAAGACCTCACTAGGACCTTTACGGCTGCGCTTTGAAGATCATGAAACTCTTCACCTGGAGGAGGACTGATTTCATCATACTGCATGCATAGCCCCAAACTACGTGTGACGAGGCTGATCGCCAAGACAGACCCAATGCTCACCCAGCCTGATCGCTAAAAGCTAGATAGCTTACTGACAACTGAGCACCTTCCCATCATCAAATCGCAATATTGTGGGCAAGATGGATATCTCCAAGATCACCGCGGCAGCTGTAGCCCAGACAAACGAGGTTCAGCTCGCTCTGGCGAGCTTGAACTTTGACTTCTCTCTCTTCAAGGTCGAAGCCCCTCAGGAATACAAGGCTGTGGGCATGTCGTTATCGCCTTCACGGAAACAAAATGCCGAAGAAGGCCCTGCCCATCGAACCGCCCGAAAGCTTGACGCCATTATCGGATCCATGGTAACCCCGCCAGATGCTCTAGTAAAAGTGTACGGACAAAGAGTATCGGAAATATGCTCGACGCCTTCCTCGAACCCACGAGGGTCTCGGGCCCATGGCATGTTCCAAAACTACGTTGGTGCCGACTCAACAACCATCTGGGCCGCAGCGACTTCGGGCAAGGGCGCTCTGGCAGTACATCTGTTGGCTTGTATGCTGGCGCGGCTGTGGACGCCAGCCGAAGCAACGTCAATATGGGTGGAAATTGTTGAGGAGCGAAAAGCCCAGATCTCGGCGGAGTGCGACCCGAACGAGCCCTCTCACTACGCCCTAATCCGGGCTTCACACCTCGAGGTTACGAGAGCTGAACTGGCGAATTGGGATGCTGGTGCTCGAGCGTGGCTAGCGATCGCCGACAAGGCGAATCAGCTTCAGCATTCCCAACTTCGATTAATCATTGAAAATCTGTCAATATCGGTCAATAATAGCTCGGTGGTCTTTTCCAGTGTTATCAAGGCTTGGCGGTCTGCTATGGAAATGGTGCAAAATCTTTTGATGGGCATATCTCAAAGAGTGAACAGCGGCGCTGTTTTGCTTGCCCTCTCGGCTTGGCATCTCTACCCTGATATGGACGTCTTCTGCGTTAGCAACAAGACGGTTGAACAAAAAGACCCCCTCATGTCGGGCGCAGGTCGACTAATAGTCGGCCTTGAGGATGCGGATCCGTCCCACAGCACGGGCATATTCTGGTCGCTTTCACTCTCACATCTCCGCTACTACGGTGACCCCGTGCTCTGTCGACGTTCGGTAGCTGAGGACGCGTCGCGGGTGTCATTCAACGAGTTCACCCTGGTCGCTCTGGGTTGCTTTTTGCAACGATGGTGCACATGGACTCAAGACGGGCTAGCAATCAACTCGGTCGTTGAGATGATCATTTCCTTGGGTGACTTTGTTGGAGAGGTTTCTAGTACGTTTTCCACCAACATGGACATGCCCATCGCAGTCTGGCGAGCTGCGCACACCCTTGCCCGTCTTTCCTCCGGATGGGTGGGTGTTGTAGTCAAAGCTTGTCAGATGCTCGAGGATGCAGAGGAAAGGGACCAGCGAAATTTCTGGAATCTAGTTAAGATGGGGACGCGCCGGGGTGCAACCTTCCTTGGTCCGCTTGATGGTCATCCGCCGCGGCTCTTCGGTCTCTCATCGCCACAAGTGGTCCTAAACCTACTACGGGATGATGCAGAGTGCCAGATCGACGCCATGAGAGCAATCATACGCAGTGCCCCTGACGTCGGAGATAGCCCGATGTTTATTGGATACACTCATGAGTGTCGACGACTCGGGAAATGGCAGGAATTTGCTACTGTCATACCAGTTTCGACCAAAGAAGGGAAGAAGAAACATGTGCGTTGGGTCCCCGCGGAAGTCGCGAAGGTGAAGCACAATGCATGGTTGAGGCTTGGGGAAGATTACAACACAACGCGATTTGATGAGGTTGTTTCTATGGGGGAGGTTTGTGAGCTTTACTACCCAGATAGTCTCGAGGTTTCTCAGCATGATCTTACATACTACCTTCCCCTGAATTTCACCCGCTCGGTTAGCACTGCGGAGATTCCAATATCATTTGCACTGCGTGACCACGATCGGCGTGGGCCTGACCCCGAACAACCCCTAAAACGGCTTCGATACCCCAAGATAAACGACAACCCAACCATTGCTGTATATGCTAGTGGTATCTGCATGTCCGATTTCGAAGTGTCCCCAGAGAATCTCACACACTTCTTTGACAATCGATATTTTGACGCAGAGAAGCTCGAGGTTCACCTGACCCATGTCTGGTTCGCAAAAGCATCTCCTGAGTACGTCAGGTCCATGAGAGCGCTCGCAACAGCAGACCAGATTTACAAACTTATGCCCAACGCGTCAGTATCTCTCAGTGTACTACGCAAGGAGCTGGGCCAGCAAAAGTGGGTCCCCTGCGAAGACGACGCAGAACACCCATACGAAGACGACAAGGACGACGAGTTCGTGATTGTAAAAAGAAACCGAAGTGGATTTGAAGTGTTCGATATGTTCCGATCCGAGAGTTTCTCTTGTGTGGCTTTATTCGAGACGGGCACGATGGACCTATCGCCGGATTGCTTCACCAACGTCATGGCCATTTCATCTGGAAACTCTATATTCGCATCAAGCTCCATCCTCTGCGACCCCTGGGAGGACGCTAAGCCTCATGAGATCCAGCGACTGGTGGCCAATATTGGGAAATCCGGCGTTTCACTGCTGATCCCGCCCATGAACCCCAAGCTGAGAAAGGCTGAGTTCGACACATGGCAACTGATCGACCACATTGCCTTCAACGGGTCGGTCGAAGATCACTTCGACAACACATCTATTCAGCTCTCATTTACAAGATATGAGAGCCCTGTTCCCGGTGCGGTGTTCCACGGGGCTCAGGACGTCGAGGCGAACTACGTCGAGACGCTGGCCCAAGTCTATGATGGCTCGAAGTGGGTAGGTGATATTGATATCTTGGGTGCTTTGTCGAGCAACTTTATTGAGCGGATCTCCCTTCCGCATCCCTGCCAGAGCCATCCCTCACGCCCCAAGCCTAGATTCCCGGCCGTCTCCATTGACAACTGGGATGAGCTAATCGACGCCCCGAGCACTGCAGGAGTCATTCGAGCCCACGACAATTTCGTGGGAAGGCTTGCTGCCACTGCAATCTCGGTCCAGAAAGGTCACTTGACCTTCGTGTTGCCCAAGCAGATATGCTGGACGTGCATTGAAAGCTTTACCCTTCATACGCTAGATGAGCTTTCTGGGGGGATATTCATCGGCTGATGGAGTGTTTGGAAGAAGCACGTTTAGGATATTCTTCTTTCTTTTTAGGCTACTTGGACAGCATTTCCATTGGCCTATCTGATAATGTACATGAACGTAGGAGAAAACCAAAGGTCTGGGTCAGATTAGGTGTTATCGGAGTTTTAGCAGTATAAAGAATGCCGAATGAAATAAATATAAAGCCATAGGCATTTCTTAGCTGGAGACATTACAAAATTGGTCTCAAAGCTAAGCACGGCAGAAGTGTGACCCTCATACAACCAGCCACTATTCATACGCTAACTGCCACATTTCCACCCCGGCTCTGCGGCTTCAAGTGGCCTAGCATAATCTGGCGTGATTTCCAAGCCGCCCACTCATTAACCGGACGCGTCTCCTCCTCTTCCCCTTCGGCCAATGGAGGAATCCTGCCTCCCCGGATACGTCTCATGGATGCCTTCTTTGCGGGCCGAACTAAGTAGGCCACACTCTGGCGCTGTACCAATGCCTGATCCCCTGGGGCCGTCATCACCCGGTGCAACGAGCTACGCAGCAGTTCACCCGTCCACTCCACCAGCGTATCACCCACATTCACCAACGCACAGCCTGGTTCAGGTCGCACATACTGCCAGTTCTCCATTACGTTCTTCTTCCCAGCTGGAAGAATCTGGAGCCCACCCACCACATGGAACAGTACTGTCATGGTACCGATATCGGTGTGTCCTCCCAATGTGATGCGATCATATTCTGGGGCAGACTGAGGCGGACTACAGAGAAGACGCACTGAGGTCTCGGACTCATCTTCCAGTGAGCTGAGTGCAGCCAGCGTGCCCTGCTCCAGACCTAGTTGCTCGTCCAGCGCACCGAGGATCACCCCCAATGCTGCAGAGCAGTGTCGAATGAACGCTTGGAGCTGAGTACGCTTGGATTCGATTGGACCGGCATTAGTCCGTGGAGGACGGTTGCCTAGAATGTCGTCTTGGTTGATAGAATACAGATGCATATGGTCTGTTTTACCGTCGTCGGTCTTTAAGCGGCCCACGCTTTTGTATCTATTCGATATCAATTGGTGATCTGCTTCGGAGTACATGTCAGTGTACATACCCGGTCTGGTCCCTTGGTGCATCATATGCATATTGATCCAGAGTTTGCTGGTCCAGAGAGAAGAGCTCCGTAGTGAGATCGAACATCCTCTCTGCACCTTGTAATAACGTCGTGCCATCATCGGAGCCTCGCAGGTCGATTAGAAAGAAACCCCATTCTCTACATGCTTCGAACAGTTTCTCTCCCTCAGTGGGGCTTTTGTCCTGCAGACCACGGAGAGAGATAGTCGGCAGACTCGCGGCAGAAGTCTCGGCGGGAAAGGCAGGGGCTTGGGCGAAATACCGCGGTGTTGGCATTGTTGGTCGCTGTGGGTGGATGAGATCGTTTGTTGGGAACGGGTACTGCGAAGACGTAGTCAACAAGAGTACCTATAATTGCTTACTTCGGGAAATCCAAAAGCTTAAAGGGAACAAGATTTATACCGCTAGGCTTGTCATCTGACAAAGAACTAGACAAGGATCAGTTGGGGGCCAAATGGGATTAGTCATAAGAGTGCTTCTGTCTTGCTAACCATTATATCTGCAGTACTTGATGGACTGTTCTTAACCATGGTATTTCAGAGGTAAGAGCGTGCTAGGTATCTACCTCACACTTGTTGTGGCTTTCTAGTTCGGAGCCCTAATGATATAAACGTCAGATATAATGCTACTACAGCCGTGATAACTGTCGAGATACAATGCTTCCTTCCTACTCAAAAAGGAGCTGGGAAGCATTGGCGCGTGCCGTAGGTTAGCCGATCCAGGATAGGCACACGCATTGCGAACTTAAGAAACGCTATCAGAGCGAATCAACTGCTGAAACCCTTAAATTTCACACAATCATCAGAAAGAATACCTGTCCGTTGCCTATCGACTCAGTCACCTAAGACAAACCAAAACATGGATACTCAAAAAGACAGCTCAGCGTCACCAATCACCCGATTCGGCAAGGGCACTCATCAGACCGCCAGTTAGCACTAGACCAGAAACAAGGATCAACATTGCAGCGGTTCGGATCGGACCGTCTGATAGTCTTGCCCAAGTTACTGTAGTTTGGTGCGTAGGAATCCAAAGTGGTACTAGTAGAACTGCCTGGTCAGGGCACAGCCCATACCATGCCCTATTATATCATCTCAAACGGAAGAATAGGCGAGTTGCAACGAGACAAACATGCCCACCGACCCACCAAATGGTCTTTATGCCTCCTCCCCGTCAAATCACTAACGATTATGCTGCTGGTCACTGTCCCACTTGGCTTAGCTCGTCAGGCGGTCAGTTTTCACTAAACTAGTTAACTTTAACTTGGAACGTTCTAGGTTGAATTACCTTTGGCCAGCCCTAATCTGTACTATCTTGATTAGGGCTGTTGGCATGGATGAAAGTATTATCACATGCACAAGAGCGTGGTCCTGGTTTCAGCAGAAAATGGCTATGTTATATAGATATATGTTATATGTATCCGTAAATCACAGATACTATGAAAGCTAGAAAGATACGTGATTGATGGGAATCATCAGGAATATTAATGCTAGAAGTAATTTCTGAGATGTTCCAGTGTGCCGCTTAATAGGGCTGCCTGGCTTAGAAGGATGGGAGGATATTTGTGAGATGCGTTGTTCACAGCTTCTAGGCAAGGATTAGTATAGGGGGAAAGTGGATTTTATTACGTGTAAAACTGTATTGTGTGCTCCTTCAAGATATTCGTAAGATTTTGAATTCATTTGCAAGCGAAGTAGCCTTCGTAACTAGTCCTGATAAAAAATTGTTACACACTTCGCACTCTATCATCAACGCCAGAACGAATGTAAACAAGACAATCCCCGCAAATATAACACTACAATGTAGCTTCCACCTCGTCGACTACCAGAACCTTGATACTCGGGTTCTTCGGGTTAGAGCACAGATGCAACGCCGACTCAGCCTGTTCTAACGGAAATGTATGGGTAACAAGTCTCTTGAGATCAAGGATTCCGCCACTCATGCACTGGATGGCTGGGGCCCAGGTGTCGCGGTAGCGGTTGATGAAGCGCAAGTCAATCTGTAGCGAGAATGTTAATACGATCCAAGCAAGATATGAATATACCAGTAACATACCTCAGCCAGCGAGATATGCATAAACGGCAAGTTGTTCATCACAGCTTTACCCACGCCAATGACTACGACGGTACCGCCTCGTCGAGCTGTGAACGCAGCAGTGCATACACTACTTTCAACACCTGTGCACTCAAGAACGGTCTCCGGGGCAAAGTATTCTTCGGAACCGAACAGCGCTCGGATTGCCTTGGCATTTCCTTGGGCATCTAGATCACGGTTCACCTGGTATGTGATGCAGCTCGGGACGAACTCCTTGGCGAATGCCAACCGACTAGGATCTAGGTCTGTGATAACAATAGGATGAGCACCTGACGCACGTGCCGCGGCCAGTGCGATTAGTCCAATGGGACCGGCACCGCAGACGACAGCCCCGCGACCAAGCTGCAGACCAGCGACTGACATTCCACGCATAACGACTGAGAGGGGCTCGAGAAGGGCACCCTCGGCGTAGGTGAGGTTATCGGGCAATCTAAATTATGGATTAGGAATGAGGGATGTATGAAAAAATGGCCAAGGCTCACTTGTGAACCCATTTTGCGGGGTGCGTCTTGTATCGTTGAATTGTTCCAGCATAAGGGTATACACCTGCGAACTGGACATCTTCGCAAAGGTTATAACGGCCGTCGAGGCAGAGAAAACAATCCCCGCAGGGCACGCCTGGCTCAACAGCCACTCTGTCACCTAATTTCCGCATCAACACAGTTCAGGAGAAAAGATCAACTGATGGGGAACCAACCAGGACGGAGATGAGTGACTCCCTCGCCACATTTCAAGACTACACCTGCGGCTTCATGTCCGATAATGCAGTCACCCTCGAAAATCAGTTCTCCAATGCAACCGGTTTTCCAAAAGTGAAGATCGGAACTTTTGAAAAACTGTTAGTAAAGGGCTAGCGCACTGGGCCGATACAATATCTTACCCGCAGATTCCAGTTGCTTTGATCTGAAGCAAAACTTCTCCCTGCTTCGGGGCATACACCGGTGCATCAATGGCCTTGAGCTTGTGATCGGCGGTAACTTGGAGAGAAGGGTTGGGGAAAGGTGTGACAATAGTCTCTGTAGAACTTTTGGCCGGGGTTGCGGCTGTAGGGGGATTGAGACTGGGATCAAGGAGAGAGGGCGCCATGATGGACCAAAATTAGTATTTTTGTGTTTATTGCTTGATCAGGATATGAAAAGCGAAAGACAGAGGAAAACATGGTGGGGGGAAATTCGTGGATATTATATTGAGGGCGTCCGGAATGCGTTGAACGCTTAGTGATATGGGGTATTGTGGGGTATTCTTGCAGGAAGATGAGGAGGGAAACTGCAACCACTGGAATCACGAGACCCGCTCCCAATGTGGATCGTCTTATCGATAAAGCGGGAATGTGGATCCCCTCTCGATTGCCTCTTTCGGCCAGAAGTGCCTCAACTTGCCAGATCGGGCAAAAGGGCTCACCCTACCCTATCTGTAATGCGCAGAAAAGTCCCGGTCGCGCTTCGAGTTATAAATATAGGTCCGATCGGTTCCTGGCTGTGAGTTGTTAAAGACAAAATCGGACTAAAGTTCTGAGCGAATACATACATACACCATGGCTGTTGGTCCGGTTACTATCAACGGCAGCGGCAAATCTGCCCTGCCGCTGGTTCAGCAAATGTCCAAAGACCACGATATTGTGTTAAAGACATTTCGTATGCTCATTTCGGATTTATGCCAGCAGTTCGGAGGAGGTCACCCTGGGTATGTTAGCCAGCAGACGTTGCATACTGAGAATACTGACATCAAACCTTTAGTGGCGCCATTGGTATGGCTGCTATCGGTGTCGCTCTCTGGCGTTATGTGATGCGCTATGCTCCACACACCCCCGATTTCTTCAACCGCGATCGCTTCATTCTCTCCAATGGGCATACCTGTCTATTCCAATACACCTTCTTGCACTTGACCGGGTACAAGGCTATGACCTTTGACCAGCTCAAATCCTACCACTCGGATCGCGTCGATGCACTTTGTCCTGGCCACCCTGAGATCGAACACGAGGGTATCGAAGTCACTACAGGACCTCTGGGTCAGGGTGTTGCTAATGCCGTCGGATTGGCGATGGCGACCAAGAACTTGGCTGCGAAGTTCAACCAGCCAGGATACGATGTTGTTAACAACCACACCTGGTGTATGATTGGAGATGCGTGTCTGCAGGAGGGTGTTGGATTGGAAGCTATTTCGTATGCGGGTCATCTGAAGCTCAACAACTTGACTATCATCTACGACAACAACCAAATCACCTGTGATGGATCGGTCGACCTGACCAACACTGAAGACATTAACGGCAAGATGCGCGCCTCCGGGTGGGACGTGATTGACGTGGAAGACGGTTGCTACGATGTCGAGGGTCTTGTGCGGGCTCTGGAACAGGCTCGCGCCTCCACAGAGAAGCCAACATTCATCAACGTCCGCACAGTCATTGGCCTCGGTAGCAATGTTGCCGGTCAGGCCGCAGCCCACGGTGCTGCATTCGGAGCTCCCAACGTGGCGCAGATGAAGAAGGAGAACGGGTTCAACCCAGACGAGCACTTTGTTATCGGAGAGACGGTACGGAAGTTCTTCGAAGATCTTCCTACACGCGGTGAATCTCTCGTCCAGGAATGGAAGGACCTTGTGAAGCAATATACTGCTCAATACCCTGAGCTCGGCGCAGAATTCCAGCGCCGCATGAGCGGAGAGTTGCCGTCCAACTGGAAGGACCTGATCCCCGCCAGCTTCCCAGAGAAGCCTACCGCTTCACGAGCCTCGTCGGGCTTGGTCTTCAATCCCATTGCTAAAGAGATTGAAAACTTCATGGTCGGTACTGCTGACCTCTCGCCATCTGTAAACATGATATGGCCTGGAAAGGTAGACTTCCAACACGTAAGTCATCCCAACCCTAATCGATTAGTTGAGCTCGTCTGACTTTTATAGCCTGATCTGCGCACCACTTGCGGCATCAACGGCAACTACGGCGGTCGCTACATCCACTATGGTGTGCGTGAACACGCCATGTGCGCTATCTCTAACGGCTTGGCCGCTTATGCCCCTAACACTTTCATCCCCATCACCTCATCCTTCTTCATGTTCTACCTCTACGCTGCTCCCGCTGTGCGCATGGGTGCATTGCAGCACCTCCAGATCATCCACGCCGCCACACACGACTCCATCGGTATGGGTGAAGACGGCCCCACCCATCAGCCTATCGAACTGGCCGCATTATACCGTGCCATGCCGAACCTTCTCTACATCCGCCCCGGTGATAGCGAAGAAACCGCTGGTGCCTGGATCGCCGCCATCGAAGCCAAGAAGACACCCACCATCATTTCCACCTCCCGTCACACTCTGCCCCAATTGAAGCAAACCTCTCGCGACGGCGTCGCACGCGGCGCATATGTTCTCGAGGAGGCCGAAAACGCAGCTGTTACCCTCATCGGTGTTGGCGCAGAATTGTCCTTCGCACTGGAGGTCGCCAACAAGCTCAAGGAGAAGGGCGTCGTCGCCCGGGTGGTCAGTTTCCCCTGCCAGCGTTTGTTCGAACAACAATCCCTCGAATACAAGCGCTCTGTTCTGCAGAGGCACCGTGGTATTCCTGCTGTTGTTATCGAGCCTTATGCACCTAACGGCTGGGAGCGGTATGCGGACGCTGGCGTCTGCATTAAGCGCTTCGGTCACAGTTTGCCCGGCAAGGTGGCGTACAAGTACTTCGGTTATGACATTGATTCCTTGACCGAGAAGGTTCACGGTTATCTGGGACAGGTTGAGAAGGACGAACTTTTGAAGCATGAGTTCGTTGAGTTGTGATGACTTGGTTATGATGTATATAGAAGGCGTTTCAAAATGAATATAGATTAATTGTTCTGTTTAACATGGAATGACGCTCAAGCACGCTCAAGGACATTGCGTATCGAAACTTTCGATCCTGTGCTTGGCCGAATACGTAATCCAGGAATTCCAACCGTTGTTTTCTACAATGTGCACGAGGAAGAAGGTTACCTGGTGTGCAACTCTTAATCTCTATGATCTAGCATTCACATGGCGTAAAGCATATCGGAGAGTGTACAGATCCTAGGAGGTCAATGATACCACAGTTTCCCAACTTCTCCATTAAAAGAGAGGAGAGAGTCACACTTTCTTTAGCATTATGAAACTTACGAGAACAATACCATGGGAGTATGCTTGCACGGCCCCTTTGGTCAGTACGTGGGAGGGGGCGCCTGCAGCTATGTACTCATTGCCCTTTCCCTCCCATCTTCGCAGCTTGAGATCTTTTCTCCCTGCTCTTTTTTCTACCCGTTGTTTCTCCTCTGCCTAAGTGATCAGCTCACGCTTGTTACCGAAATGGATCCAATCACAATAGTTGGGCTCGTCTCCAGCATAATAACATTCATCGATTTCGGGAGAAAGATCATCCAAGGTGCCCAAAAAGCCAAATCGAAAGAAGAGACAGAGGCCATTGATGTTACAGTATCCGAGCTACAGAGGCTATGCATGACCCTCCAGACAGATGAGGCCCCTCAGAATGAACAGGAGAAAGCTCTTTGTCGTCTCGCAGAAAGATGCAAAACTGTGTCTGAAGAAATCATAGACCTCCTGGGCAAGATAAAACCGAAAGATCCTTCATCTAAAAGACAGTATATGGGCTTCGTTATGAAGCTCAAATTATATGAACGTCAGTTATCGGAGAAAGAAACGAGGCTCAATGCCTACAGAAAGCAACTGGAGTTGCAGCTGAGCTATATGTCGAGGTAGGGTTTCTTAGTCCCATGTGGCAGAGGGTGGTTATGTTAATAACGGGACTTGAAGATAAAAGCCCATCATGTTGATAAGGCTGACAACCTCATAGGTCCGAAATCAACAATAAACTCGACGGCTTAGTGTATATAGATAGTGACAATAGAACTCGCCTAAATACGCTCCAATCCCATATTTTGCAGCTCCGTCAAGGTGTTCAGGTCTCATCACTCGGAGAGGATGCCCAGCAACAACTGCGGCAGCTCCTTAGCCATTCTGAAACTGCTATAAAAAGGATGGCCCAGCAGCGAATACTTGATGCTCTTGCTTTTAGAACTATACGAGGAAGAATTAACGCTGTTGAAGAAGCTCACCATCAGACATTCAGATGGATGTTCGAAGAGAAATCAGCTTCAGGTACTAGGGATGATATTCCTCTTCACCACAGTGAGGAGTATCGCCAGGATGTTGCTGGCCGATTGTTCACGGATTGGTTATCCTACGGCCAAGGGATATTTCACATCACTGGAAAATTAGGGTCTGGAAAGTCAACACTCATGAAGTTCCTCTATAATCACCCACGAACTAGGCAGGAATTAGAGCATTGGGCAGGTATGCTATTTATTTCTATAATATCAGGAATTCGATATTACCTTAGGTTATAGAGAACGAAGCATGGCTAACAGTTAGTCACAGGCGATCGAAAGCTCGTCTTTGCGAACTTTTTCTTTTGGAAACCGGGACACGAGCTACAGAAGTCCATAAAGGGCTTGCTACAATCTATTCTCCATGATCTACTAGCACAATGCCCTGAGCTCATTACCGTTGTGTTCCCAAAGCACTGGGATCAGGTGTACGGTGGACCATCCAACGTTCCATCCGAAATTGAGTTTCAGCCATTTGAGATCCGTGAGGCATTCAGACGCTCAATAAAGGACGGTGCTCTTTATCATAGGTCTCGCTTCTGCTTCTTCATTGACGGTCTTGATGAGTATCAGGAGACGCATCAGGATGATTATAAAACCATGGTTGAATTGCTCTGGAGCTGGACAGATATAGCTCCAGAAGGTGTGAAAATATGCGTCTCAAGCAGGGAATATAATGTGTTCGTTAATGCCTTTCCACCAGAAAGCAGGATTAGGGTTCAAGATCTTACGAGATCAGACATGGAAAGTTATGTGCTGGATAAACTACAGGACGTTGATCATCCGACAAAAGAACGCCTTGTTTCGCAGATTGTTCATAGGGCGAGCGGGATCTTCCTTTGGGTAGCTCTGGTCGTCAAGTCCATTCGAGAACGAATCGAGGATGGCTGCGGTCACAAAGAGCTTGAATTGGAGCTTAAGTCACTGCCGGACGAACTGGAAAGCCTTCTTGGCCATCTGTTCCATTCCATTCAACCGTCCATCCGTCAGAAGGCGTACCTGACTTTCCAACTCGTCTTGAGGGAGAGGGATCTCAATTCAGAATGCAGAATAAATGGCTTAAACCTATCCACATATTCCTTCTTAGAGGAACACAACAGCGACCCAGATTTTATTCTAAAGGCTGGCTTGCCATGCGCTTCGATGGACTCAAAGGAAAGGTCGACACGAATGGAGGGGGCACGCAAGAGGCTCAACGGATACTGTAAAGGTTTGGTAGAGTCTAGAGAGGAACCGCCGGATCGCTTTGACTTTGGTGGACTATTAAGTGATCAGGATACCAATTTCATTGCCTTTACACACAGTTCCGTCGTCGAATTCCTTGAACGTCCCGAGAATAAATCGAAGTTGAGCCTCCACCTGGAAGGTTTCGACTGCGACCTGACTCTCCTGCGGCTATTTCTTGCAAATATTTGTTCTGTTTAGACCAATCTCATAACCAGAAGCAAAGCAAAATATCGTATGTAGGTGTGCAATTTCTCCTCAAGAAGTCTAAGGAGAGCTCCGACCCTGCTCCTTATGGCTTCCGGGAAGCACTTGAACAATTAATGAATGTGGTATACTCTGAATGGTGGTCTACATCATTCTATGTTGCTAGCAGTACTCCAGGAGATGGATACATAGCTTGAAAACTTGGAAGATCCCCTGAGATTCTTCAAGACAGTTACAAAGTCGGAAAACTAGTCTGCGCTGGCGACAAGGTGTCGCAAGCTCTCCTTCAACGAGGGCTTTCGCCACAGATCATTACCCACCCTCCATGGAGCCTGTGCGAGATTCAACCACTGACATTTTGGGAGCTCTTCCTCCTGGATTTAACGGCTCATCCCTCCATTGGCTCAATTAATGTTCAGCGTTACGATTCAAGGGAGACCTCAGAGTTTTTATCTGACACCATCGAACTGTTTCTCAACTTGGGGGCATCTCCCGATTTCTGCATAACACCAAAACGCATTTACAGCGAACAAATACAGCCACTGAAGTGTAAAACGGTGGAATATGCCTTTGGGGGCATGAAGCGAGATATAAAACTTAGCCATGGTGTTTATGTATCACTGATCAAATTTGCTGCCACCAGGGGTTACAAACTTTGTCTGAAGGATCTAATTGAATACCTTCACCTCAAAGATGAGGAGAAGACGAAGCTCTTAATGTTAGCAGAGAAATGCTCCTTAAGGAGAGCATCCGTGCAACATGATCCCGTGAATCCGGTAAGATCAAGTTATGTCTTCCTGTCGCTCTTTGGTGAGTTCAACCCCATCTCATCTCCATTGTGCCGCTCATGCATAACATATCAAGTTCAGTAGGATCTAGTGCAGTGATACTAGTCTTCATACTCTGGGAGACTATCTCATCGGCGCCTACGATAGAGGTCCTTTGAAGCGGAAGTCAGTGAAGGCCTCCAGCATACTCCCCATAAAGAATACACTTCATGGGTCAGTCCAGATTCAAAGATCTGTTGAACCCTTACTATCAGGATATTGAAGTGCAATGACATGTAGCTTATGCTAGACTTCTCATTCCCTTGTTGGTCTATGTGTGTTCTTCTATGTTAGCTATTCATGAGGTAGATACGGTAGTATTTCAACGGAAGTCTTCTTTACAAGGCAGCAGACAAGGGTGAATGTGGTACACCACCGTACATTAGTCTCTAATAATTAACTACTATGACCGTATATTTAATTGCTCTCTTTAGAATCTCTCTTTCGCAACCGTTCCTCCAACTGCTCTTTCGGCGACTTGAGCTTCACCTCAGGAAACCTCGTATCCTTCGTCCACGGCAAGAAATCCGACGACTCAACCAACCATCTCAACACCTCCGCCTCCAACATTCTAGCCACAGGCACATACTTCGGCTCTGCGGCCAGATTATGCATTTCCTCTGGATCGCGTTGCCGATGATACAGCTCCGCAGGCTCATACAACCGATAGACATACGTCCACTCCAAGGAACGAATACTAACCGCCTTCCCAACCAACGTCGTATCCTCATGCTGCAACGCAGCCTTAATATCATACGGATAAGGCGCCTGTTCCAGCAACGGCTCCTCAGCCGTCAAAAACCCACCCTCACTAAACGCATACTCCTTATGCCCCAGACTCGGATCCTGCAGAACAGGAACCAATGACCGCCCATTATGCGGAAACTGCTCGGGTATACCACAAAGCTCGAGAACAGTGGGCACGAGATCCACCATCTCCGCCATGCCGGTATAAACCTGACCCTGGGGCAGTCCTCCACCGGCAATGATCAACGGCTCATGCACAAGCGAATCGGACAAACCAGATGGCCACTTCTCAATCAACCCATGATCACCTAGATACTCACCATGATCCGTGAAGAACATCGTAATGGTCTCATCCCACAGCCCCAACTCATCTAGTCTCCCAATGACCCGTCCAAACTGATCATCCAATCTCGATATCATCCCATAATACGTCGCCTTCAGCTCCCGCCAGATCTCCGGTGTCGCCCGCCCAGTCCCGTACCGCTCGCGAATCACTCGCATGTACCGCGGTTCATACCCCGTTTTCTCCCCCGGGACAGCCCCAGGCTCGGGGATGATATCCCGATCATAGAGCGAAAAATAAGGCTCCTCAACCTGAAATGGACAATGCGGGAAAATTAACGGCATAAGGAGCACCCAGGGCTTATCCTGCGGCGGACACTCAAGCCACCTCAACGCAGACCTCACAACAGCATCATCATAATCACTCGCCTCTTTTGCATTCCTCAACCCCTTATAGAACAGTCGACCCCAGATACTCTCATCTTTCTCATCACTGGGCCGACCGCCCGAGAACCGGGGTACGAAGTCGGGTGTCTCGAGGAACCCGTATTCGTCTACGGAGAGCTCTGTCACCGTCGGCGCGAAGGTATCTCCGCGAGGCGCGAGGCAGGCGACGTGGTAGCCGTTTTCCTTGAGGCTGCGGAAGAGGTTAGGTTCCCAGGGTTTGATGAGGTTTTCGAGACTGCGGTGGCCGCTGACGTGCGGGTAGGTTCCGGTGAACATGCTGCAGCGGGATTGCGAGCAGACGGAGGCTTGGGTGAAGCAGTTTGTGAATAGGGTGCCGCGGGATGCGAAGGAGGTGATGTTGGGGGTTTTGAGGAAGGTGGTTTTGGGGGTCGAGGTGCAGGAGAGGCTGTCGTAGCGGAGTTGGTCGGGCATGAAGATTACGAGGTTGGGTTTTTTGGAGGGCATCTTGGTTGTTGTTGATGTTGTTACTGTCACTTTTTATGGTGTTGTTTAGTGGGTTTATTTACTTATCTACATAATGTAAGGGGTAGGTGGTTTTTTTAAGCATATATGTGGTTAGGGTTGCTGGATGCATACATAGGATATCGGCTGTCGGTCTGCCGATTGTCGGTTGTCGGGGTGGAGACGAGAAGTGCAGCGTCAAATATCCACCTGATGGTACCATCGGCACTATATTAAAGTTCATGTGACGACCGTTCGGCATTACTCCTAAATCTTATAGCACGAGTAGGACTACTGAGGTAAAGTACGCGGCGTTTCAAGGAGTGGTCCAGGTTAGCCGAGTTCTGAAGCCGCTGGGACACAATTGCTCACGACTGCAGAATAGGGTAAGAAAATGAGGATAAAACGAGCATATAGTTACGACAAATGGCTTTCTAAAAAGGAATAAAGATGATATTGGATCATGTTCAAATTCTAGGTATCATTGAACTCTGAACTACATCAGAGTACCAAAAGTTATCAATTGAAGTATCCCATACCATCCCACTGCATCTGCCGAATTAAATCAAATCCAATTCCGGGTTCTTCCCATGCCCCCTCGAATGCATTGGCGCCCTGTAGCCAAATCTGACTTGTCATGGTTGGGCCTGGCGTCATACCCTCTACAGAGTCGAAACTGGGCAGCGGAGACGGTAGCCCTAATGTGTCTAGTGGTCCGCTGGATTCGTGGTTATCCTTCTGATAGACAAGGGAATTGTCACTAGCATGTGCATCCTGGAGTGCTAGTTCTTCGCTATCATCGACGAATTCCGATCTAGCAATTAAGCTATGAATTGAGAGGATCTGACGAGGGCCTTGCTGTTGGATGTGCCTAGGGCAGTTCTCCGGATGAGAGTTCTGATCCCGGGTCTCATCGATCAGACCTTTCAGGTCACGTTCCTAAATTTGTCAGTTACTCACTCTGCCTGCCAAACCAACGACTTACTTACAATTGTCTGAACTGAGGGTGAAGTCCGAGCTACAGTCTGTATGATTTGCAAACATGACCGTTGGTACTGATTGACCTTCTCGCGAGATACTGGTATCTTATGCCCATATATCCTCTGTCCATAGACGAGGAGGCGTATGCACTGGTACGCACAAACAGCCATGTCTAGTGGAAGGACTGAGATCTCCAACCTGAGATCGATCAGCGAGGTAAAAATACCTGCAATTTGTACCGCGTGGTGTGTACACTGTTCCCGACATTTGAGAACAAACGCAGGATCGAATTGATTCAAGGTGGATGCCGGGACAGACTCTATTAGCCCACTAGTAATACAGCGATACAGATCACAGTAGCACTGGTGCCACAGGACATGTAGAAAAATAAACCTAGGCAGCCAGGGTGAATGAGCACGGAGTCTTAGATTCCTCTCTGAATAGGCACTTGATGGGGGCAGTCGGAGATAAAACTGCCCTAACTCGGTTTCAAGTTCTCGTATCCCATACATTATCTCAGTCGCACTGCAACTGCCGGCGGCAAAACGCTTTGCATGACTAAATATCTTAGCACCCCCAGTACGCTCAGATCATAAGATCAACTAGCATACGTACCGCAAAACCTTGTCCCTTAGATAACACACGCCGACATTTGCTGCTAGTAATCCAGGAAGCTTAGTCTCTGATTTGAGTTGCACATCCGTCTCCGGACAAACATCCAACTCCCATGTCTCTTCAGGACACGGCATACCAACATAGATAGCATCTACTGGACAGGTGGTGAATTCTAGCAGGCCCGCAGCCCACGTTTGGTCAAGCATATAGATAGCCCACATAAGACGGCGACGAGCTTCCCGGGCCAGAAAGCAAACTCTCTGGTTGTCGTAATTCAATCGTAAACTAAAGGCAAACCGAGAAAGTAGAGACACGAGCGGAAATGCAGAGGAATATTCCCCCAGGCACATCATACACCTTACTATCAAAAGTAAAGCCTGAGTTCGGATAATGGACGGTTGTGAGAGGTTGTTAATGATGAGCTGTTCTGCCCTTTTTAGGCACTGGGCCGCGTACTCACGCTTCGACGAGTCTGTCTCTGTTAAAGAGATTGAAATAGCAATAATAGACAGAAGGAGGCTCTGGTCGGCCTGTCCTCGGTGGAACCGGTCATACAGTGAGGCGCGGTGCAGAAAGGCATATCCCGGAAGGGGATAGATGCGCTCAAAGAAAATATCCAGGGCTACTTGGATCTCCGTGTTGTCCGGATTTCTGAAGGTATCCACACTGAGTCTGTCAGTGGCATTGGTTGAAGAGAGTGAGCACATAAGATTCACCCACATAATGGTTGTCCCAGGCTCAGCATTTGTCCGCCCCCCTTGCTCCGAAGACCGCTGCGGAGCATCCGTAGGATCTTTTCTTCCATCCGCGTTCCCAGTCTTCAGTGGGCTAGAGGAATAGACACAGTCCCTTCCTCGCTTTTGGCAACGGAGACATGCAGGGAGATGCCCACTACAACGAACTTTCAAGGAATGACAACGACTACATGCCTGTCGAGCTCGAAGCCGCTCCGGCCTTTCTAGTGCAGGAGACGATGAGTCCAGGTTTTGAAAAGAGCAGGCGAATTGAAGTCGGTCGCAGTTGCCACAAATTCTTCTTCGCCCATCGCAGCGGACCTATGCGAAGATGAGCTTGATTGTACACAAGCTTGAGGTTTTGATCACCTTTCTTAATCTACACTGCTGACACGTCCTGTGTCTCTGATTCGATCCTGCTATCATGGGAGTAGCCATGTCGTATCGATTCTGATGTGGACAGTTTGTAATTCAATGGTGGATGGTAGAGGGTATTCATTTATTCAGGACCGCTTGCAGATATGTAGCAGCACCGTGGATAGTTTAATTGGCCCAGCACTAGTTGTGATTGCGGGGGTGGGCCACTAAATTGCGTGATCTGCTACTGATCCACAATGCGACAAAAAGAGTGAGGGTATACGGAAGATTTTTCTATTCAAGTCCCCCAGCCAATATACGAAGCAGCCATCTAACTAGATATGAATCCTATTCAGACCTCGCTCATGTTGCACGAACGTTGAATGAGAGACGATGTCAGTATGCCCCTATACATGATACCGGGTATTGAAGCCAGAGCCCAGATACAACTGTCAGAATCAGTCAAGGCCAGCTTTTCCTCTAAATTCCACCTCTAAACTAGCTCCAATTCTATTTAGGGTTATCAATCCCCGCAATGTCGGCCCCGACAGCCGACACCCCTTAGCAATGAGATATCACCTTGAAAACCGACCGGAATGGAGATGATGCCAATGACACGGAATATTGTCTCATCAGACACTATAGCACGATGGATATGACCTGGTGTATATGCCAATGTACTTATATATACGGTCTATGAACAACTTCATCTCGAGACGACAATGGTGGTGGCCCATACCCTATATAGATACCCAGCATGAGTCGTCCACAGTTCCTCGCGTACTTCAACACCAGGCTAGCCCTAGCCTGCTCTCTCATAGCCATCTCCTCTTTCAACTATGGCTTCGATAACCAGGGCTTTGCTACCACGCAGGCTATGGACGCCTTTGACAAACGGTTCGGTGACTATAACCCTGGAACGAAACAGTATGCACTGGACCCAGCCTGGCTATCACTGTTCAACAGTCTAAACTACATCGGATTCGCTGCTGGTACGTACCTCTGTCCTCCAACGACAAGTGCCGTATATACTAACTAGTTAGGCGTACTCATCGGCAGTCAGATATCTGCCCGGTTCGGTCGACGATGGTGCATGTTTTCGATGAGTTGCTACGCTCTCATCACGGCCACGATCACAGTTACCTCTGGGAACCAGGACCAGATCCTCGTTGCCCGCATTTTGAACTACGTCTATGTTGGGATGGAGTTGGCTGTTGTCCCAACGTTCCAATCTGAAATAGGTGAGCCCCATCGGACTTACACTACCTTTTGTTCTCCAACACTAAATTGTCGTGTATAGTTCCGGCCCAAGTCCGAGGCCTCGCCGTCGGCACCTACCAATTCAGCATCATCCTAGGCGGTCTAATCATCAACTCCATCTGCCGCGGCACAAGCAAAATCCAAGATGACCGAGCCTGGCGCATTCCCCTTGGTTTATTCTACATCGTCCCAACAATAGTCTTGTCATTGATATGGTTCGTCCCTGAGAGTCCACGCTGGCTTCTCCAACAAGGCCGCGTGCAAGAATCTCAAGTTAGTCTCCGGCAACTACGCCAGGGATGTTTCACTCCCGAACAGATCAACAACGAGTTCCATGAACTTCAGACCGTGCTCGAACAGGAGGTTGAGAGAGGCCACTGGGTCGACCTAGTCAAGGGAGTCAATCTGAAGAGAACGGCGCTCGTGTTCATGGTCAATTTCTTTCAGCAGGGTACTGGGCAGGCCTTTTCGTCTCAGTATGGAGCGGTCTATGTTAAGCAACTGGGGACCATTAACCCGTTCGATATGACAATTGTGCTTTCGCTTCTGAATTTGGTGTCGATCATTGGCTCGTTGGCATATGCTGATCGGGTTGGGAGGAGGTATAGTATTTTTTTTTTTTTTTTCATTCTCTATTTCCCACTGCCCTTGTGACACTATACAAGAGGTCATGCTGACGGGTTCAATGCAGACCCATGCTCCTAGCCAGCTCCGCAGTAATGGCAGCAGGCCTATTGACGATGGGAGGTCTAGGCACTCCAAGCCCCATGACAACGGACTTGAAAAAAGGCGTAGTAGGTATGTACGTGGTCATGGCACTAGGGTTCTCTCTCGGTTGGGGGCCGCAAACGTACGTAGTAGCCACCGAGCTACCTGCGCTGCGGCTGAGAGACATGACGCTGCAGTTGGGGTTCGTTGTCAATGTCATTTCCAAGTATGTTGTTTTCTGTCCCGCCCTCCTTTTATCTTGTATTTATCTATTGTTTCCGAGGCTAATATGGATCATCCAGCTTTGTCGTCAACTTCACCATCCCCTACCTTGTAGATGCGGAATATGCGGGGCTAAACTCCAAGGTTGGATTTATATTCGGCGCCATTGCGGTTGTCGCGTTTGTTTGCACTTTTCTTTTCGTACCGGAGTGCCGGGGCAAGACTCTTGAGCAGATTGATCTCATGTTTCATTCGGGGGTCAAGTTGCAGGACTTTGGATCTTATGATGCTAGTACGTTGATTGCTGAACCGGAGTTCAAAGAAGGTGAAGTGCATAGTGATACTGGTAAAGTTGAACAGAATGGCGTCAAACAGTAGACGGTTTCATACGATTGGATGTTACATGTGACAAGAGCAGTACTATGTCAATCAAGTCGTTCCAGGAACAGACGCTATACCACTCATATCATAATGTGTGGGGACGTACAGTAATACTGACACTCAGAACAGTCAGTTGAGAAATCTATGTAACATTTGAACATTAGTTGTATTCATGATAGGTACTTTTATTCTCCTGAAAATTATATATCCGTTGAGCAGACGTCAAATCAATAGGTATACCGAAAGTGGGCCTGCGCATATTAGCAATCAAACATGCGATACTGATTCTTGAAGGGGGAGCACTTACTCGGTTTTGAATAACTAGTTGCCCCCTCTTCTGCCGACGGTTGCAAATGTAAAATGCTAGGGTGAATATACCCACAAGGATAATCATGAGAATATGGGACCTGCTTCTATTAGCCCCAGATCAAGCCACTTGGAGCAATTGACGTATCAACACGTACCCCACTGATACCCACACAGCAGTCTGGTATTGCGGTGCCTCCTGCTGCCGGACAATGTAACTACCTGCTACTCCTCCCAGACCGTTGCAGGCAGATACTGCAGCCGCGGTGGTGGCGCGCTTCCACTGTCCTACTATATTATTTGCCATAAACGCGTTCAGTGCCGCCCAGTTGGAGACGTATGCCCCAGTGGCCAAGAATGTCCCGATATACCGCACAGTAACTTGAGTGGATGAAGGGAGTCCGAACATCAAGAAGCCCGCTATGAGACAAAGGGCGTTGAACGTGATCAGTGGCCCGCGTAGCCGGTACGTGTCTCCAACAAGAGAAGTGAAAAGGACCGGTACTACCGACCAATAATATGGCTGTTCTGGTTAGAATATATTTGCAACATACAAAGAAAGAACGCGACGTTTGGAAAGATGAGACCTACTGGCGTCGATAGGATGATAGCTGCGTTGCTAGAAAACCCCATTCCCGATTGAAGAATGATGGGGAGAAAATAGGACAATGCGGTAGAAACCAAGTTGAGAATGAAAAACAGGCATGCAAACCCGTATAGCTTAGGGTCCAAAAAGTTCACCGCGACTTTGCTCCATGAAAAAGGCTCAGGCACCACATCATCGCGATCGGCCTGAATCCGCTGTACGGCTAACTGTGCCTCCGCCTCCGATAGGAAGTAGAAGCTTCGTTGTGCTGTTTCAGGGAAATCAACCATCCACCAATACGTGATGACACCAATGACGCAGGTGATGAGTCCCTGGACAAGGAACATCCAACGCCAGCCGCTTAATCCTGCTCGTCCGTCCAAGTGATTCAGGCCGTAATTGACGATCGTGCCTGTTGCCATCACGGTGACCTCTCCCGATTGGAGAAATGCGAATCGGAGCTGTTGTTCCCGTCGGGTGTACCAGGTGCTGATGAGATAAGTTAAACCCGGGTATATACCGGACATAGCCATTCCTAGAAGCACACGAAGGGCAATAAGTTGTTTCCACGTTTGAACAAACGCCGTGCACAAAGTAAGCAGGCCGAAACAGAATGTGATAGACGCGAACCATGTCCGTGGACCGACCCAGCGCACTGCAACCGTGCAGGGAAGTTGAAAGACGACGGAGGCTATGGTAAAGATGAATATCGATACCGAATATCGAGTACCTTCAAGGTCAAGATCACTAAGCATAGTAGTTACCGAGGCCGATGAGAGGATGCCGGAGTCGAGCAGATTGAGACTACAGAGAATGCCAGCAATTGTACAGAGGCGCAAGTCCACTTTCCAGCGAAGTCTCCTCTCCAGCTCTTTCAATTCCTCCGGAAGAGCAGCCTCCACGAGTTCACGGCCACTCGACTCTAGAACATCCGGCGTCGATGGCGAGGAGGCCATGTCTACCTCGGGAGCTTTTTCTTTGATCATAATGATGGCTTTTTCGTCTTTTTATATTTAACATCGCTTTCCCTTCAATGTCTCCCACATTTGACCTTATTGTCCCAATGGTCATTGAATGCCGAGAAAAGGTAAAGAAGAAATTCAAACATGAGTCAAATTTCGGCAGGGTGGCAGCTTATCGGTAATGTTTCGTGCAGTTATCTGCAGACTAATGCAATCCCGACCGCAAGCACCCAATAGCGCCATTTCAGCCACAGGAGTATTGAGTGTTGACCGTATTAATGTACCTAGCATGGTGCCGAGGTCACTTTTAATTGAATGGCGACTTCAGTGCCAAATTGTGCCCTCAGCTGACCGGAAAAATTCCAGTGGCTTCTGGGGTAGTACTTCTGGCCAGAGTTGTCCTTACAGTCGCGTGGGCAATCTTTGGGCGAGGAACAACAATCCCTTGCATTATTCTTAAAACCATCGTCGCTCAGGAGATACTTGTGAGACTTGTGAATGCTTGTGGAAAGTTCATTGGAATTTGGTTGCCCGCAAACAGCTTTAGTCGGGGAGATCACATGGTCAGCCCGTCCGAGATAAGCATCAAGTCGATCAATTTATTAGAACAAATACAATTAATTATAATTCAAATTTAACTAAAATAAGTGAAAATATATATTTAATAGTTTCTCTTATTAATTTCTAAACCTCCTAGTTCATTATTTTTATGGTTCTATCACTAACGTCTCTCCTAGATATTCATCCATTGTAGTTTGCAGAGAGGGTTGACCATTCAGATATATATTGCAAGTTCAGACTGAATCCTATTAGTCCGAACCACCACGTCCGCCGATCCGAGTCCCATGACCAGACCGGATGGAAAAACAGTTCAAAAATCACAGCTCATATAATCTCACGCTGATCTGAGCAGTCCACTTTCCCAGAATCAATCTAAGTCACCACGTACTACAGTGGCTCCTAACCCCGCAAATGTGACCCCACTCTCTCTTGCATTGTCTTCGGGCGAAGGGAGACCAAGCAATTCGAGACTATGCGAAGCTTCTCCCTTTCCCCCGACTGGTGGTGGTGGCATAGTTACCTCATAAGTAGTAGCTGGCTTAAGGCGATCGCTGTGCGTGCCTTTCTTGTTCTTTATTAGAATTCCTCTCTCTCTCTCCCTTTTGTCTTTCTATCTTTCTTCATCTTGTGTATGTACAGTATTTGTTCACCGCCAACGAGAAATTTCCGCAGTAAATACAGAGATTAAGAACCAATTTACTCCGGACGCCCGTTACACGTTTGAGCTCTCTTCTTCCCTACGACCAAGTTCTAAATCGACCATTCTACCTTGAAATATATCGTCAGTCGCAATGGTCGAACTCATCTCCCCTCCGGATCCTCGCACCCTACTCCCTCCTCTGCTGGCTTGCCTCCCTACAGCTTTTGTATCGCCATTGCCCCCGCCTGCACTTCTGCCTCTCCTATCGCCTGTGCTACGCCAGCGAGTTCAGGTTCTGAGTTCCCTTGCCGCCTCTCCGAGCGAATCATGGCTGCGACTGCTTTGTTGGGATTCTGGGAAGGCTGAGCGTCTTCAGACGGTAGTGGATGAGACCAGCTTTGAACCACACCCAGTGTCCGGTGAGATTGAACTGCCCGATGATGTCCCTGTGGAATATAAGCGCGTGGATGAGGAGACACTACAGTCCCGCGTACTACTCTCGGACTATCGTCTAAAGGCCATCTATCTGTGGTGTCCCAACGACAAGGATGGTGGAGGTCCCGGGTGGCGAATCGCAGAACTTCTGCCCTACGAAGACAGTAGGGCAGATGGTGATGTCTGGTCGGCATCGATAGGGGAAGCCAACTCTCACTCCAAGGAACGGCTGATGGAGGATGCTTTAAGAGCAGCAGAGAAGGAGGAGGAAACCGCTAAAGTCGAGGAAGACGACGACGATGCTGATTACTGGGCTCAGTATGACGCTACGCCTGGGAGGACCCCATCGGTGAAAACGCCCGCTCCTAATGCACGGTCGGCCCTTCAGCACCAGGACATGTCGGAGGCGTCCTACTTCTCGCGATATGCCGATGTGCAGCCGGCGATGGACAACCATGACCCGTCGGAAGAACAGCCGGAACTCGGACCATCTTCGCTGGGCGGAGATCTGCTAGCCAGCCTCCTTAAACCTCATGCTGGTAATGAAGCATCCGAGAACCCACTGCAACTTAATGGTCATGGAGACACCGACAGGGCATTGAACCATCCACGACCGTCATCTGCCTCCTCTAACAGCTCGGAGGCTGTTGCTAAGCTCGAGTTAGAGGCCGAAAACCAGTCAGCATGCGAAGTAGGCGTCAAGCAGCATATCAGCTCTAACATCAAGAGTCTGTCCCGGCTCGCTAGAGCCACAGGGATTACGCGCGCCGAGTTTCAGTCGCTCGTGAGAACGGAGCTGGAATTGTTGAATGTGTCTGATGACGATTAGTTATTTGGCAGTCTACGAAGCACTTTTCTTTTCTTGTTTATGGAAACTCGCAGGGTCGATTTGTACATAATATTTCATTCGGTCATGATGATGTTTGAGCGTTGGAGTGTGATTATTATGTTGCATTGGATATCCCACCTTTGCTTTCTCTTTTATTTTCATTTTCATTTATATTTATTTTTATTTTTATTCGTTTTTTCTTTCTGTGTTGTAGATTTAAATCTATATGTTTTGATTTTAACTTTTAACTTGCTCTCCATTACATTAGAAAATATGAAACCAAGAAATTCACAAGTGAAACCCGAGGTTAAATATAGAAGAACAAGCAAACGGAAATTCTGGGTCAACCAGGGAATAAAGTTCGGCTGAGCGCCTTGTTCCGTTCCGGCGTGTTTTGTATGGGGATGAAGACACGCAATCAGTGCGCAGCTCCCCTCTTCATTCTCCGTACGACAACAAGTCTCTCTCTCTTTCCCTTTTCTTTTCTTTCTCTATATGATGTTCTTTTCCTGATTGCTTTCTGTATGTCATCGCATGGAGAATATTTCTGAGTTTCTATTCTCCTTGCTCCAGCTAACCAATTGCTGCGTGCTCCCCGTCGCAGCTCGTTAGGTGATCTTTTTCTACTGTTCAATTCTCGTCTTCGATTGCAGCCACCGAGTATGTCTCAATCCCCTTCACCGTCTCTCCGGAAGAGAGGCGGAAAGAAGGAGGCATCTCCTGGACCCTCAGATGTCTCCTCGCCGTATCCCACCAACCAGGGTGCAACCCCCAAGCCTCAGTCAGAATGGGATTATAGGCTGGCCATAACGGTTCTGACTGTGCTGGCATTCATCACCCGGTTCTATAATATCTCATACCCCGATGAAGTTGTCTTCGACGAGGTGCACTTCGGAAAGGTAGGTCATATATGTACTTGAAGAGTGACCGGACGTTGCTAACGCGATCATCTGCTTCAGTTCGCCTCGTACTACCTGCAACGCACGTACTTCTTCGATGTTCACCCTCCATTTGGCAAGCTTCTCTTCGCGGCGGTCGGCTGGCTCATCGGCTATGATGGCCATTTCTTGTTTGAGAACATTGGCGACTCGTACATCGATAACAAGGTCCCCTATGTCGCTTTTCGCGCCTTACCCGCAACCCTCGGCGCACTAACAGTCCCCGTAGTTTTCTTGATCATGTGGGAATCGGGATACTCTTTGCCAGCCTGCGTTCTGGCCGCTGGTCTTGTGTTGTTCGACAATGCGCACATTGGTGAGGACAGGTTGATCCTTCTGGATGCTACCTTGGTCATCACAATGGCTCTGAGCATTCTGTGCTACGTTCGCTTCTACAAGCTTCGCCACGAACCTTTCGGCCGGAAGTGGTGGAAGTGGCTGCTGCTGACCGGTGTGTCTCTCAGCTGCGTCATCTCTACGAAGTACGTGGGTGTTTTCACCTTCGTGACCATCGGTGCTGCGGTCCTGGTTGACTTGTGGAATCTGTTGGATATCCGCCGTCCCGCCGGCGCTCTCAGTATGCTGGAGTGGACTAAGCACTTCGCAGCTCGTGGCTTCGCCCTCATCGTGGTGCCTTTCTTCTTCTATCTGTTCTGGTTCCAGGTCCATTTCGCCATTTTGACTCGCTCCGGTCCCGGTGACGACTTTATGACCCCCGAATTCCAGGAAACCCTCAGCGACAACGCCCTGGCTGCTGAGTCTATCGGAATCCAGTACTATGATGCAATCACCATTCGGCATAAGGACACCAAGGTCTTCCTGCACAGTCATTGGGAACGGTACCCGCTTCGCTATGACGATGGACGTATTTCCAGCCAGGGCCAGCAGGTGACGGGATACCCATTCAATGATACGAACAACCAATGGCAGATTCTTCCCACTGTGCCCCTGGAAGACAATGAGGGCCAGGGCCACAGCGTGAAGAACGGCGATCTCGTCCAGCTGCTTCACTTGGGTACCGACTCGATCCTGCTGACCCATGACGTTGCTTCCCCATTTTATCCGACCAACCAGGAATTCACGACTGTGACCAAGGATGTGGCCAGTGGTGAAAGACATAACGAAACCTTGTTCGAAATCAAGATTGAGAACGGCAAGGCCGGTCAGGAGTTCAGAACTCTGTCGAGTCACTTTAAACTGATCCATTATCCCACCCGAGTGGCCATGTGGACGCACACAACTCCTTTGCCCGAGTGGGGCTTCAAGCAAGCCGAAATTAATGGTAATAAGAACGTCCTTCAGGCCAGCAATTTGTGGTACGCCGAATCCATCGAGTCGCTGGAGGAAGACAGCCCTCGCAAGCAGAAGGAAGAACGCAAAGTGAAACAGCTGCCCTTCCTTCGAAAGTATCTGGAACTCCAGCGCGCCATGTTCTTCCACAACAATGCCTTGACCAGCAGCCACCCCTACGCGAGTGAGCCTTTCCAGTGGCCCTTCCTTCTGCGGGGTGTTAGCTTCTGGACCAAGAATGATACCCGTGAACAAATTTATTTCTTGGGTAACCCGATCGGGTGGTGGATTGCCAGCAGTCTGCTGGCTGTTTTCGCTGGTGTGATTGGTGCCGACCAGCTGTCTCTCCGCCGTGGAGTTGACGCCGTTGAAGAAAGTAAGTGAACCTGCAGGATAGCAAACGGCGAGCGGTAGAAACTGACTTAATGCATCATAGTTTGGGGACCCGGTGCCCGTTCCCGCCTGTACAACAGCACTGGCTTCTTGTTCCTCTGCTGGGGAGCCCACTACTTCCCCTTCTGGTTGATGGGCCGTCAGCGTTTCTTGCATCACTACCTTCCTGCCCACCTTGCCTCCTGTCTTGTGACAGGCGCTCTGATTGAGTTCATTTTCAACCTCCAGCCGGTCCAAGCTGTTATCGATAGCGAGGTTGACCCATCGGGCAAGTCCAAGTCTATTCGTCCCCGTCATTTTGTTACGGCCAAGGAACGCATGAGCCGCAAGTCCCTTGTTGCGTGCTGGATCGCCACCCTTTCTATTCTGACCGTCACCGTTTGGGGATTCTGGTTCTATGCTCCTTTGACTTACGGTACTCCGGGCTTGGACGTTGCCGGTGTAAACGCACGCCGGTGGTTGGGTTATGACCTGCACTTCGCCAAATAAGGCGTTTAAGCCGGGGTGTGCCAGCAGCTTCTGGCAGCCTATAGGCGCCCCGAAACTAGGTAACCATCTGGGTCCGCTGGTGGTATAACTATGGCATGTAAGATAGTGAATGAGTGCGTGTGCATCACGATGATCGGAGTAAGCTTCGGGAGGGCCATGAAAGCGAGTGGCCGGAAGCCCTACGCGGTTACGGTGTGAAATGGTGCTCTTTTGGGGCTCATCTGAGTCTTTGTATTTTCTTTCTCCACTGGGGCCGGAACCATTCCTTTTCATCTTTTAATCTCGCATCTCCTAGAATTGTTTACCCTACTCCTTTTGGTTTTTGCGCCTGTGATATCAATTTAGTAAAACGTTATGATTAGAAAACAAGATCTCTGCATGATTCTACTACATATATAACCTACTGAGTGCAAAGGATGAGTCCGCCATGAAAATGCTCTATTGAAATTGAAACTCAGAAACACCATATCCATGCGCGACATGTTCAAAGTTTACAAAAGGCAACAGGAAAGAAACGCCACATTGAGTATCATCAAACAAGACAAAAAATCCACATCAAGAACGCATATGCAACCTCTATCTAATACGCCATTCTCTTGCCGATTTCACTTTCCCATCCACGGACTCTCTCAAATCCGTTCGACGCAGTCTGATAATCAACCATCGCCTGGTAAACCTCCTCCTGGCTGGTCAACACAAACGGACCATACTGCACAACCTTCTGGTCCAAAGGCTGACCTGCCACCAGGATGAACCTGGACTCCGATTCGGCGTTATCCGGCACCGAAGCCTCCACATAATCTCCGCCCTGGTCAAAGACCACATTGTGAAACTCCTTCACCAACTTTGTGGAATCATTCGACCCAAAGACCGTCGTTCCGGAAAGGGTATAGGCAAACGCATTCCACCCCTTCGGCAGGGGCTGCGAAATGCGCCCACCCGGCCGGATCGCAACGTCCAGAAGCCACACGGGCGTATAGGCCAAGTCGCGCACCGAATCAACTCCATGCGACTGGCCCGAGATGACCTTCACCGTGACCCGGTCGTCATCCACCTTGGCGACAGGGATCTCCGACGCGCGCAGATCGCGGTACCGCGGCTCGCACATCTTGAGATTCTTGGGCAGATCGACCCACAGCTGCATGCCAACGTTGGGGCTGCCGTCGGGGTTCTCGTGGGGCATTTCCGCGTGCATGATTCCGCGACCCGCGGTCATAAATTGCAGGTCGCCGGGCCCAATGGTGCCCTTGTTGCCGGCGAAATCTTCGTGGTCAACGCCACCGGACAGGAGGTAGGTGATGGTCTCTTGGCCGCGGTGAGGGTGGTCTGGGAAACCGGCGCCCTTGCCGATGGTGAAGTGGTCGAGCATGAGGAAGGGGCTGAAGTTGCGCAGCTTGGCGGTTCCAATTGAGCGGCGAACGCGGGCACCGGCACCCTCGGCCTGTTCGATAGCCAGAAAGACTTGGCGGATTGCGCGGGGAACGGCCATTTTGTTCGTTGGTGGGGTTATAGTCACTGGGAAGGAGTCTGCGTTGATTTGGTCTGGGGTAATTGTGTTGGTTGTGTTTGTGGTGCTGTTGAGGCGAGTGGACACTTCTTGTTGTATGTAGGAAACTAGCGCTTTGAAGTGGCTAGAATATAGCGATAGGAAGATAGCTGTGATTGCGATTGAAAACGACAGAAGGAGTTTCATCGGCGCTGGAGGGGGAGATTTATACAGATGTGAGGATTAACGAGAAGGTAGTAGAAATTCCTGGAGCCATTGGGACATGGTCATTTAGTCAATTCTTATAATCGACTAATAAGCACCTGCATATTAGCATCTGGGCATAAATTCTGTAGATCGGCGATGATTTGGAGCTTACAAAGATCAAGGTCAGCAGGCGCTAGTCCGCTTTCGGGTGCCTATGGATTTCCAATCGCTGATTCAGTGGGGCTGTGGGCTCGTTCCCTGTTGTTCATTGGTGACTGACTCAGAGTTCACTCAGCAAAATGGTTCATTCCTCAGGTGTCTTTGCTCATGATGTATACATCTACCATGGTTTTAGGTAATGCTCAGTCATGGCTGAGTTCTTCCTTTGGCCACTGCAAATGTCAATGACTCCTGTATATTGGCCTTTCTCAGTAACTCACTCGAGTATATTCTGGATGTTTTAAAACATTCGTAGTAATCGGGTTTATGTACATACACTTTCCGTACATACAGTTACAGGGACGCAGGTACTACTAGTACTAGTATAGAAGTCAACCACCAAGCAAACAAACAAACATCAAATTTTATAGCGAAATCACCCAATGATCTTCTTTCATTCAATGTTCATCACTGCACAGCATCCATTGACTCATCTGGTTGGTCATTCCTTTCTGGCTCTAGTGTAGCTGGCACGTGGTGATAAGCCGAAACCCCAACGCAACCGTTCAATCAGATGTTCTTCACAGCTGTCATGTTGTTCTGCTTCCAACTGCAGCGAGGGCTTTCCCTCCAGAATCCATATCCCCCCATATAGTACCATGATGACCAATTGAACTATCTTTTCTTCCCTTGTTCATATTCTAATTAATAGGATTTCCTTTTATTAAGCGACGTGGGTTTCCAGAGTCCCACTAGGGAAGCTCTCATCAGGCCAGATCGTCGCAAGCCTGTAACCCCAGCCAAGCAGGGCCCAACCATATCGACACTTATCATTATAACTCACCGCCATGGGTCGGCGCAACCGAGTCATAGCGTCCTTGCTAACTTTAGCATGCGCAACTTCTACTGCCCTCGCGAACAAGAAGGCCTTCAATATCCACGATGATCTGCTCGCGTTTCCTCAAGTACATCTCACCCCTCTTTCAGTTATTGCGATAAAGCCGGCATATTTGCTAACGTGAAGGTTCAACTTAGTTCCAAGTCCTTTTCCCGGACGAATATGTTCTTGACTCTCACGCGAAAGAGTTACTAAAGACGCAAAGTAGCCCTCCAGTCTACGATGACCAACAGGGAAACTCTCTACAAAAGTCGCAGATCCCTCTAAAGCCTCGCACAGATGAGTCGCCAGAAGCCAGCTCGCAACAGGAAGGGGGTCCGCGGCTCACATACGAAGAGCTAACCCTCCAAGGCCAACGATTCCTCTGTCAAATCCCGCAAGTCGAGTCCGACGAAAGGAGCCCGACGAATAAGACCAAGGAAGCTAGCGAGACTGACGAGAAGCAGGAGCTGGCCCGGGCGACGGACCGCGGCTTGGAACTTCTGAGCGAGATGGAAGGGAAATGCATGTACTATGTTTCGGGCTGGTGGTCGTACTCGTTTTGTTACAAGAAGCAGGTCAAACAGTTCCATGCATTGCCTTCCGGCAGTGGGATCCCTAGCTATCCTCCCATGGAGGATCCGGCGACGCATTCATTTATCCTGGGCCGGTTTCCCCGGGCAAATGATGAAGAGGAGGATGGTGAAGCTGAGCGCAAAAAGACGGCAGAGACGAAGACAACAGCAACAACGGATGTGGCTGAGCTCCAGACGAATGGGGGATCAAGGTATCTTGTGCAGCGCTTGGAGGGCGGGACTAAATGCGATTTGACGGGGAAGAACCGGAAGATCGAGGTTCAGTTCCATTGCCATCCGCAATCGACGGATCGCATTGGTTGGATCAAGGAGCTTACGACTTGCTCCTATTTGATGGTCATTTATACCCCGCGATTGTGTAACGATGTCGCGTTCCTGCCCCCACAGCAGGAGGAGGTTCATTCGATTGAGTGTCGCGAGGTTCTCTTGCCTGATCAGGTTCCCGATTGGGAGGCGATGCGGCAGTATCACCTGGCTCAGAGACTCGTCGAGTCGTCTACTACTACGTCGGAATTTCCTATTGTCGGTGACATTGAGGTCGGCGCCAAGAAGTTGGTGGGCACTGAAGGCAAGGAGATCGAGAAAGGACGCGTAGCTTCCGCCGGAGAAGAGAAGGTGGAAGTGGTGGCTAAACGCGAGAATGGCGAGGTATTGCAGTTATCCAAAGTCGATCTAGAAAAACTTGGGCTTGACCCAGAGAAGATCGAAACCTTGAAGACCCGACTCGAGGAGCTTGCGCAGGGTAAGGACTGGACGTTGGAGCACGTCACGGCCAATGGCGAGCGTGGATTGAGAGGCATCGTGGACACCGATGAAGATGAAGAGGAGGAAGAAAAGCAAGCCAAGACCGAGACAGAGTCGGAAGAACATGACACACTGGAAGAGCCGCAGGAGAAGGCTCCCACCGAGAAGAAGGTCCCAGAGGCTAAGCCAAAAGACGAGCCAAAGGAGGAACCGCCCACAGAAAACGTGGAAGAAGGTAGCGAGGAAATCTTCAAAGATGAACTGTAACTACCCTTAGATTATGTCATTTTTGTACTTCATGATCTGTAGATTTGTGTCTATTTTTGGTTATCATTGGTTATCCTAGCCAAGTACCTGCAATCTCAGTACCCCAAGACTTTAACAAATATACAAAGCGAAACCGTATCATACAGTGCCATAGCCTATTAATACATAGAGCAATCCGTGAATCATACCCATACTCAAAGCATAAGCACCTAGTGAACGAATTCAACTCAACCCAACAGCCCTTATACCCTGGACATCAACATACCGGCTTCGACCTCAAAAGACACAGAGTATCATCCAAATCGCGGCCAATCAAGACCCTAATATATCATCAGTACCCAACTAAACAAGCAAGCAAAAAATAGAAACAGAAGCATAACATACGACCCATATCTGCCCTGCGGTGTCCGCCTAAAACACCGCCCAAAACAACGTCCACACTCACACCGTCCATAGCCCTCATCAATAGGAACAGCCCTAACCGCACCGCCAATATCTGCCACGAAATCGATCACTGCCTTCCTAATCTCTTTCACGCTTTTGCGTCGGCTTATAGGCTTGACAGTCTGCGTTTCGACTTCTGAGATTTCTGAAGAAACTGTGATGATTGTACTGGTTGATTTAAGCTTGGAGTGTCTTGATAGACGGCGGCGGAGGGATTTTAGGGACATTCTGTTCACTTGTATTATTCTCTTTTGTGACTGTGGGTAGTGGTATAGGTTTTTGGTTGTTGAATCTGGGTGGTTTATAATAGTGTGGGTGATATAGCATGCAAGGGATGTGGAATGTCATTAGGAATGTTGCTCGGTGGTGGGGCTATGTGTTTGTCACTATGATGATGGTGATTATTACTGCCTACTGCTGTGTGTAGATTGGGATGGTGAAGTTGAGCCATGGGTGGGAGAGAGGGAAGACGTGAGTGTGACTCTATCTACCTTGTCCATGAGGGGGGGTGCTTTGGTAGGTTAGTTGTCGTTGCGCTCTTAGGTGATGGATGTATAAGTCTATTTTAGGGAAGTCAATGGACTTGTAGCACGAATTTCTCATTTTGGGGTCATTGGGGTCTATATCGTGCTTTAGGGTTTTGTATGATGTATAGTAGACAATAGTGATTAGTTAGTGGTGATATTTGAGGGTCATTCAGGCTTATGTCTTGAGTGCACCTTATGTCTTTTTTCTTCAGTCATTTTAAGGCAGTTGAAGTACCGTTCAATATCGATCAGGTTGTAAGGATATCATTACCTATAGTTTTGGCAGCGTAAGTACGGGGTATACAAGCAAGGAAGCTCGGATAAGAGAAGAACAGGCTGATAAGGCAGTGCACAACGTGACCGAGCGCCCTAGGATGCCTAAGGCTCCACCCCCTCACAGCCTCCACTGGAGCAAACCAAACCACCCGAGCGGATCGGCCAACTTCCTCCATTCCCTCCCTCTTATGTCTGTCTCTCCCTGAAACTCTCCCGACTTTTGACCCTTTCTCCCACATTTCCCTCGTTTTTCTCATCCAACCCCGCCAGGTCAACGGCTCACACGGGAGTTTGCTCCGTTTCGCCCTCTCCTCATCCTTCCCCCTCCTATCCGACTGTTGCGGTGCTGCGGCCTCTGGCTCGATATCGGTACCTGAAGTACTGCCACTGCGTAATTGCCAAGCCCACCACCACGAACTAACTAACCCCCCCGACCCATCGACCGTCGCCCGACCTTGAAGTCTACTGTCCGCAATCTCCCTCAGCGCCCAAGCGGGAACACCATTTGGTTACACGACCATCTAGGACCGCTGCTCTCGGGAGCGGCAACTGCAACAATACAACAACTGCTCCTAATACTATAGCCGGAACCCGATCCCGGTTTGCCATCTGACGGCGCCCACAATGGGTTTCCTCGGTGTGTACACGGCCCTTTACGACTACCACCCCCAGGCGCAAGGTGAATTAGAGCTTCGCGAGGGTGACCTATTATACCTCCTCGAGAGCAACAATGAAGACGACTGGTGGAAGGCCAAGAAGAAGGCGGAACACGATGATGAGGACGAGCCTGAGGGTCTTGTGCCTAATAACTACATAGAGGAGGTAAGGGTGCATCCTATAGCGCTTTGTTGTTCAGTTTGGAATTAGAGGAGGCATCCTGGTTGTCCTCCGGGCCTCCCGTCCTCTGTTCGAAGTTGGTGGTTGTTCCCACCTTCAGGGGTAGAGAGTGGATCACCGTTGAATCGGGCATTTACTGACTGTGGAACCGAATTGAATACATAGGCCCAGCCAATTCACTCAGCCAAAGCACTCTTCGATTACACACGCCAAACAGATGAAGAAGTGTCCTTCTCGGAAGATGCAGAACTGGTGGTGTACGACACATCGGACCCGGACTGGACCTTGGTCGGCGTCAGCGGAGATTTCGGCTTCGCCCCTGCAAACTATATCGAGATTGTCGAACAGGCTGCCCACACTCCCGTAACGTCGTCTGTCCCTTCTCCCGGCGAAGCCGCACCTCCGACCCTCCCGCAGCGCCCAGCGGCGGCACCAACGGAAGAACCCAGTAGCCCCGTCTCAAGCTCGCCCATCGATACCGTTCAGAACCCAGCCGCCGCGGCGATTGCTGACATCATTCACAAACAGCATGCAGAGCCCGAAGCCACCAGGGCAGTGCCACCACCCCCGCAGCCTCAGCCGTCGTATGAACCTGAACCAAGCTATCAGCGGGAGCCTTCGCCGCCGCCGCCAGCTCTACCACAACGTCCCCCGTCCCAGCAGATATCTCCGCGTGTAGAATCTCCCCGGTCCCCGGGTCTACCGCCACGTCCTCCTCAGATCACCATAGCGCAGGAGCAGAATGCCAAAGGACACGTGAAAGAGTCCCCGCCGTACAACAGAGTCGGCCCTGCACCCCGCTCTCCTTCTGGCTATCACATCTACAATGTCAATGAAATGGTTGAGGTGATGGGCAAAAGGAAGAAGATGCCCACGACCCTGGGTATCAACATTGCCACTGGGACGATCTTCATCTCGCCGGAAGATGATGGAGAAGAGCAGGAATGGACAGCTGACAAACTGTCTCATTACTCCATTGAAGGGAAGCACGTTTTTGTTGACCTGGTTCGTCCCAGTAAGAGCATTGACTTCCATGCCGGCGCAAAAGACACTGCGCGCGAGATTGTCGCTGCACTTGGTGAAATCTCCGGAGCCTATCGCGCAGAGGGCCTAAGGGAAGTCATTGCGGCTGGCTCCGGTGGGGGAGGACAGAAGAAGGGTCAAATTCTCTATGATTTTGTGGCACAGCAAGACGACGAAGTGGGCGTAAATGTTGGCGATGAAGTTATTGTTATTGACGACACCAAGTCTGAGGAATGGTGGATGGTCCGGCGCGTGAAGAATGGAAAGGAGGGCGTAGTTCCAAGTAGCTATGTCGAGATCACCGGCTATGCCTCTAACAGTCAGCCATCAGGCGTTGATTCGGGCTTGTCGGCAGTGGAGCGAAACCGTCTCGAAGAGTCAAGGTTGGCCAAGGAGGCTTTGCGCAAGTCGCGAACCGATTCAGTTGATTCGCCACGTGCAGAGGTAGGCGCTGTCCGTTGGCCATTTGGCCTATATGTCATGGTTCCATTAGAAACGCTAACAGTTATGTTTAACATTATAGCATCACAAGCGTGACAGCCGAAGCAGCCAAAAATCAAGTGAGTCCCCGTTTCCTCTTTCACTGTGTAAGAATATTAGTTATACTAATGGACCCCAAGAGCCAGATCCAACCAAGACGAGACAATGGACCGACCGCACCAAAACTTTCACTGTGGAGGCTCAATTCATCGGCCTGCAGGACGGTAAGATCCATCTCCACAAGATGAATGGGGTCAAGATTGCAGTCCCGATTCCAAAAATGTCTCTTCAGGATCTGGAATACGTTGAGAAGATGACGGGAGTGTCACTCGACGAGGATAAGCCACTCTCCGACATCAAACGTCGTTCAACCCAGCGAGAACCTGAGAAGCCTCGGCCTTCGGCCGACAACAAACGTCCTGAGCTTGCTGGAGCTTCGTTCCAGCAGTCCGATTATGATTGGTTCGATTTCTTCCTGAAAGCAGGGGTCGGTCCACACCAATGTGAGAGGTATGCTCAGAATTTCACCAAGGATTCGATGGACGAGAGCATTCTTCCGGATATTACACCGGAAGTACTTCGCACGCTTGGCTTGAAGGAAGGCGATATCTTGCGAGTGATGCGCCACCTGGATACCATGTTCGGTCGTACAGGAGCCAAATCTAAGCTGCGCAATGTAAGCTTCGGTGGAGAGGAAGTTATCAGTAATGGTGAGGACGGTGGTAGTTTGTTCGCGGGTCCGGGAGGCGTCCTGCGCAACAATACTCGCAAGGGCAGACCAGCGCCGGCCGTCCAGACTGGAGATGTGGTTGACCCCAAGGCTTTCGAGCAAAAGGATGACTCCAACAACGCGGAACCAAAGGAAGCCTCTCCAACTTCTGCGCCATCGGAAAAGCCCGTCCAACGTGGTTTTGATGACGATGCATGGGAGGTCAAGCAGCCGAAGCAGGCTGCTCCTGCGCCAGCTCCGGCTCCGGCACCTGCGGCGGCAACGCCGACTTCACCCCCTGCTGCAGCCTCACCTGCGACAACGCAGCCACCACAGCAGCAGCTTACCGGGGCGATGGCAGACTTGTCTGTACTTCATCCTCCGCTACAGCCAACCCCTACCCAGCCGACTCCCGCTTCACAACCTCCGCCAGCATCCCAGGCACCCCCAGTTATTCAACCTCAGCCGACTGCTGTACCCGCACCTGCCCCCCAACAGCCACAGCAAACCGGTGCTACCCCCGGCTTCTTCTCTCAATTGGGTCAGCCAGGACAGCAACCGCTCCAGAACCCCGCGCAGGGATTCAGTCCCCAGGCAACTGGGTTCCAACAAGCTTCCAGACCACGCCCGCAGCCTCCTCAGACTCTGGGTCAAAATTCGCTGCTTCCCCCTCCACCTCAGCGACCACTTTCTGCACCCCAGAACTTCCCTCAACAGCAAAGCTCCTTTGGTCTCCCTCCACTGCAGCCTCAGCTCACAGGGCTACCTCAAGCGGGGCCGCCACTTGCTGCTCCAGGTCAGAGTCTGGCCGAACTAAACCAGCAGCGATTCCAGCAACCGCTCCAACCACAGCCAACCGCGTTCATGCCTCAAAACCAGTTCCAAAATGGCCTGATGCCACAACCCACTGGATTTCAACCGCAGTCTCAATTTGGAATTCAGCAACAACAGCACCAGCAGACTGGCTTCCAGGGACTTGCACCTCAACCCACTGGCTTCGGTTTCCAAGCGCAGCCGCAACAACCAATGCAAACCGGCATTAACTCCGTTCTTCCCCCACCCCTGCAGCCTCAACCCACCGGTATGAATGGTGTCGGTAGCATGCATTACACTACGTCGCCACCGCCAATCCCACCAATTCCTCAGCAGCCAACAGCTGCACCGCTGACCCCACAGAAGACTGGACCCGCACCCCCAATCAGATTTGGTGTCAAACATGACGCTCCCAAGAAGCTCGCTCCCCAGCCGACGGGTCTCCGGGCTAATCTTGCGCAAGCCAGTAAGTTCCACCAGCAATATATGTCTTTAGTGGTTACTAACCATGTCGTACAGCGCCCACGAATCCGTTCGGTTTCTAATCTGAACATGTATATAATCTTTTTTGCTTTTGCGGCACATGACACATATCTTATACATTATTTACTCTCCACAACGGCGGTTCCGCACGCTAACCATAAAAACTCGCGTCTTCCTCCCTCTGACGCCGTAATGCGTACTAAAACGTCTTGACCCATCATATCGATCCACGCAGCCATGTTTGGAGCAATGTCCCGCATATTTCCTTCTGACGCAGCCTCAGAAAGCTAGATTTGGCTTCACTCTTTATTTTCCTTTTTTTTTTCTTTCTGGTTACCGTTGTTAAAGCTACGTATCCTAAAGATATGTCTTCTTGCCCTGATAGCTGTTTCTTTTGTTCTTTATTGGTGCTTGATATCCCCGATTACCTGCTCCAGGGTGTCTGTCTCTAGAAAACGTTGTCCGTTTTTTTTTTACAATAATGTATGTTGAGGGACTCTGGAAAATTTGCCTTTTTGTTGGAAGGGCTCATGAATTGTGCCTTGATACCTCTCCCTGGGATACCAGCCAATAGTAGTATGATTTTTGTTCTCGTCACCTATTTCTTTTGATAATCTTGGTCATGTTGTACGATAGATCCAGGGTTACTCCAATAAATCTATGCCAGGGACCTTCGTTCATATTGTAGCTAGTAGCTACGAGTGCTTTTGTTCATGACGACTCGGGCTGAGGTTGAGAGACACAATAAGGGAAACAATGACATCAGCCCGGATGGTCTAGTGGTATGATTCTCGCTTGTAAGCTACCCTCATCAACTGTTCCATCAACATCTTAAATACTAATAATTCTTCCAGTGGGCTACAATAGTACCAATCTGCGAGAGGCCCCGCGTTCGAACCGCGGTTCGGGCCCATTCTTTTTTACTTTCCGTTTTGTTTTGTTCATTCGTCTCTTTACTTTATCTTATTTTTTTTCTATCTTAGCAGCAGCTCTTATCTATATACCTGATGTTTGGCAAGTAGAGCTGAACACCAATTTCCTAAAGGGGGAATAGGACTACGATGAAGCATCGGAGTGATAACTAATCATTATAGAAGAACCTGCCACATCCTCGCATATGCAAGCTCATTCGCATATCACACCGCGCTATAGAGAGAGAGTATCCAAACCCGAGAAAGGTGTCTCAGGGCCTTACAGAGGAAAGGAGCTGTGGGCTCTCTCAGCCTTACAAAGCAGAAGAATGTTATGGGGTGATAGCTGCAGAAGCGGAGAGAAACTTTCTCCTCTACGTGAAGAGAGAGCACTTGGACAATCGAGCACCAGAAGCCACTCGTATGACCCGGGATTTGCCTTGTGTGGGGTCAAGAGAAGGTCTGGATCCGGCCCGGCTCGGCTCCCGTTTCCCTGTTTTTTGAGGCTACATTGCTGCGGGGATTACGAGCCTCACAGCTTTCATGATTATGTCTAGTGCCTGTTATGCTTTCTAGTCTCAGCTCCATTGGGAAAGTGGTTGCTCAACATGGCATTTCAGATGATCTTCAGGGACCTCGGCTGAGATACTTTCCCCCTGAGCTTGTTCTACCGCTTCTATAGTTTGATCTGCACTAACACACCTTGATAGCCTGGTTGTCTACCTCTCCTTTGGCGTTTCTTTATCAAAGACTGGCAAATTCGGGAGTTCGATCTGCAGGGCAATGACCATGCACACATATGAAGAATATTCTTCAAGATTATCCAGCTCGCTCCCATCCACTTTTATTTCCTGGCTCAGTACCTGCCTAATGTGTAAAAGTTGCATCATTATCGATTACTGAACCATTGGCATAGAGCTAGAAAGGATGCCAGGCCAATGGCATCTCAGCCATCAGCTAGTAGGGCTCCACAAGGGTACATACTCCTGCCTTTTGGGTCTGCCAGGGTTGGGGGCCGTTCTATATCATTCAACAAGTTTCAGGGTCCATTTAGCGCTGAACAAATAAGCCATTGACCAAGGTGCTTGATATGACAAATGTGGGGAGTAGAGTCCCTTTAGTTGCCCTCGCTGTTCGTTTGCCCCAGACGTGAGGCTAGAAGCAATTGTGGGTACCACAGCCACGAGTTACTTGGAAGAGGCCGGACACGGATCAAAAGGCGCTGACTCGGGTGCAAGGAGGCTTATGTCCGGTCAATTTGTACATGATCGCCACTCATGTCTACTGCTCCGCTGAGGATACTGCTGGCATTTCCAACGACACCAACCTTGCCTATTCAGTCATCTTCCTGCTATTGGACCCTCCTCCTGGAGATATTACTTCCTGCTATTAGTTAACCGGCGGAAGGTGGACATCCGGGAAATGGCATTATTCGTTCCATTAGTGATCATCACTACTATTGACTGGGCGATGTGGAGTCTACTCTACAGTGATCCTTCGATTGCTGATCTCCACTGCTTGTTGGACAGTTTGGGACTACGATTGGATGGACATCGAACTGTTCCTGTTTAGGAATCTCGTGTGAGGCACAAGTCAGGATATCCTCGCAGGTACCCATTGAGGCTGTAAGTCCAACACCAAGAAAGAATCCCTGCAGGACAACCTTGGAATGTAACGCTCTTGACGACAAGTGATCCGATTGCCTGAACATCAGGCCGGATATTGACCTTGCCCGAATAATGGATCAGACTGGGGGCCTAACCTCCATCGCTGAATCCGAAACCCGATGACAAAGAAGACCTCCAACAAAGATATAAAAGGGACCTAACCATCTCTCAAACTAACCTCATCATCACAGCAAACAGCTTCATTCATCAGAAGAATCAAAAACCAACCGCATCTACTCCAAGCCAAGGAACAATCACAACAATGCAATTCAAAACCTTCCTCTCCACCCTCCCATTCATCACGGCCGTCCTGGCCAACCCAGCCCCAGTGCCAGCCCCCGTGCCCGGCACCGTCGCCGTCGGATACGGCCAGCAACTCCAGAACAACGACCAGGCCAACCACTGGGTCGTCTGGATCGAGGGCGAAAGCGCCTGCCCCAACACTCGCGTTCTGACCAGGCTTACCGACAGCCCTTGCGACCAGACCTTCTACTTCAACAACAAAGCCTACCACCTCGCCGACTGCGGCAGCGACAATGAGCCCCGTCGTGTGGTTCAGCCCGGCGGTGGCTCCGCCAGCTGCTCTCGCGACAACCGCAAGATTACATGCCACGGTAGCACCCATGACATTGTCAAGCATGGCAAGTGTTAAACGGATTCAGGATGCGAATTGGGAAGCATGACGCGTGGAAACGGGGATTGGGGAAGTGTGGTTATGTTGAGTCAGAACATGAATGGGAAGGAGGCATGACGCGTAAAGACAGGGATTATGCTTACGCTCATGGCTATGGTCTTGTGTTACATGTCAATGTCAATAACCTGCGCGTGATGTCATAGCCTATACGTTCGTGAACACCTAGGTTGAATGAGATGGATTTGTCTTCGATTTGTGACGTACCAGTCGTATGATATAAGAGCCTCCTATACGAGAACCGTAGATAATATGTCCATATCCTAGTCAAGCATAAATATAATGAAGAGCCCCCGTTCGTGAAACCTACCGGATCCGTCACGGCGGTACTGTACGCTTTAGCGCCGGGAGGGACCGCCGGAACCAACTTAGAATTAGCATCCGCCCGGATGCCCGGATGCACAGACTCTATTCATTGAGTGGATGGTTACATTAGCATTAATTAACCTTTGAGGGTTCCTGTCAATTTACCTTCTGTTAATTGTTTAGAATAGTTAAGAAATATCGTTCTAGAATGATATTTGCTACGTACCTTGCTATGCTATATTATCATCTATATCTTAAATACAATCTCCGTGTATTCCTAAATATAGAGATTTCTGTTATATATAAACTCTCCTAAAGACTAGAGTCAGCCAACCCGACAGTAAACTCATATTTCCTTTCATCCCATTCCTTTCAACTTTTATACAGATTACGACATCCATACTACTACAAATATTCACTGCAGAACATAATTAAAGTAACCCCAAGAACTAGCTACCTAGCAATATATTGACACACCCTTGGGATCTCCCTCACTCTCTCACTTACATCTCAACTCAAGGGCCTCAGATCCCTCCCCATCCCCCATCTTCCCAGCCCTCGCCTGTCTCAACCCAGCAAGCTCATACGCCAACACAGCACGACAACACACAACCGACGCAAGAAACCGCCCCGCGTTCGCGAGCGCATCCTCAACTGAGATAAACAACAAGCTGGAAAGCACCATCGTCCCATACAAGATATGGACTACCGCGCCGGTAGAGACGCACCATGAGAACAGCAGATATAAATACGATTCTTCGATCTCATCGACGTCCGGGGGTGGAGTAGAGTACAGCGATGGGGTTATTTCCTGGATAAGATATCTCCGGAACCAGTTCTGCCGGGCAATATGTGGTTCTCCCACAGGTGATCGGATAACGCGATAGCGAAGAGATAGCGCGATGGTTCCCCCGATATGAATGAGCCCGATGATGAACGCCCAGATAAGTGGTTGGGCGGTGACTTCTGTCGCGTAGTTACATATGCATTGGATGCCTAGCTGGTAGCAGGCGGTCGCGATATTCGCGACAGCGCCTAACGCGACGATATACTCCAGCGCCGAGATGAGGATCCATATTCTTCCGCCTGGTTTCGGGATGGTTATCCTTTTCTTTATCCCGTCAGCGCCTAGGAGTGCTTTCACGTTGGGGTATTCGAAGGGTCGGTCCGGTAGGACTGCCGGGGATCCCAGCGCTAGACACAGCGAGAGGAATGGTCGGCCTGCGACCCGTGCCAGGATGGCTGTGTCGACTGTGTTGGAGCCGAGCATGGAGAGCATGGTCGGTAGGAGGCCGAGGATGACACCCGCGTTGGCCATGTTGGCTTTCACGTTTTCCGGGAGGTTGCTGAGCATACAAGAGACCAGGGGCGCGGTCAAGGCGCTGCCTTTTGTTGGATCATACCAGAGTTGGTATTCTGGGTCAAAGCCGGGAGTTTTGTTGAGGTAGTTTTGGTATTGTTCGGAGCAGTTGTTGTTGAGGACGAACTCGATCTGCGAGCGGAATTGTTTGTACCAGTGCTGGAATTGGTTGGGGGCTGCTGCTGCCACGGCAGCTTGGATCAGGAGTAGGAGTATTATCCGCATGGTTGGGAGATTGGGCCCTCACGTTGGGAGGTATGGGATAAGGGTTTATGGTGGATTGAAACAGGCATTATCAGGAAGTCTTCAAGAGAGGTTCGCGTGGACAATTCTTCCATGATGTGATGCAGGGCGCTAAAGCTGCCCCTCCTGATGATTACGAGTCATTGTTGCACTATCATCGTATCAGTTCATGCATTCCTGATCCGTGTGGCGGCTTAGCTTATCCTTCGTGTCGGTGACGAACCTATCTCGGATAGCTCGACACTTAGTTGGACGGATAGTCTTAATGCGTGGCTTGAGAGAGCCTATCAGGGCCGTTCTATGGATCGCGCCGAGCCGTGACAGCTGGAGCTTTGACACATTTCTTCGTGTTTTTTACTGCCCAGGGTTTTTCCGCAGGTTAAAGTCAAGGCAACTAATGCCCTACAAATGCCGATGCCGAGGTTCCAGACCTGTGCGTTACCCACTCACAGAGTTGATCAAACCTCCTATACAATTCCTGACAGCCTGCCAGACATACCTATACTGCAAGGGTGCCTGGTTCCCGCCGAATCCAGGCAGACAGAGCAAACCAGATGGGCAACTAAAGTTTTATATAATAAAACGTCTAACGCTAATGCAACGCCCAGCTGATTCAAAATGGATCATATAGTCATGAAGTCGGTCATAGTTACACAGGATAAATGTACAACTCATCTTGCTTGTTAAGGGGTATATGCACGTATTGTGGAGGTCGAAGAGGACCAAATATAGAAAGGCCAGCTTCGGAAGCGACAAAAGGAAGAAGTGGTCGAAGCTGAAAGATGCACGGAGACGTGAGATGAAATCAAGTATCTCCCCAGAGTCCAAACACAGGAAGATCCTCCGCCATATAGAGGAGTCCATTATCTGAAAGGATCATGTCCGAGAGAGGTGTTTGGCCTCCGTTGTCCGGCATTCCGGGTGGGCCAGTAGGGATTGTACCGCCGGGTGAGCAACCGATTGGAATACCCGTCGTCGTCAAAGTGGAAATGGCAGTGTCGTATGGGAAAGGGGAGGGTCCTTCAGTGGCACATAAGGCATCCCAGATGCCGTCGTCGGGTTGGGCGGTAGCTGTCTGCTCTACAGATTGGGAGGGAAAGGGGCCGCCGGCAAATTTGTCTGGGGATAGTGGAGACGGGACAGTTGCTTGATCTCCGCGGTTGGTTGAAATGTCACGGTGGTTAAGACTAGGAGTTGGAGTTTCCGTGGATGGGCCTACTTCGCCGAAGAGCTGGTCGACTTGTTTGCTACGACGTTCCATCCATTGACGGTTCCGGCGGCGGACGTATTCACCAACTGCGCCTCGGAGGTATTTGATGATTTGGAAAAAGCGGCAGGCGTGAGGATCATGCGGGACGAACAGCCCAAGGAACTTCTCGGCCTTGTTCAAGCCCTCCTCCAGTGGGAGCAGATTGTCATAGTCGGCAAAGAATGCGGCCCCTAAGACAACAGCCGAGTTAAAAACGGAATTGATTAAGAATGGCAATCTCCGCGGTAGGCATGAGTATTGAGAAAGGTCATCGACAACATTGAGACTGCGCAATGCGGAATAAACGCACGCATCAGCAAAAAGCGAGATTCGCGAGTTGTTAGGTTTGCTCTCAGAAAATGCTGCCGACTCGCTCTTGTTTTTCACATACTGAGAGACTCGGAAGACTAGGAAAGGCCGAGTCAACAGGATAATCGACCAGTAATAAGAGCCGAATATGTGAGCTGCAGCCAAGGTCTCCTCGAGAGTTTTGGCTGCATCAAGTCGCTCTGTTTGCATCCGTAGAAAGCTTGGTAGGTTTCGGACCCAGGCGCGATGTTGATTCGAGATGCTGTCCGCAACACCGATTGACACAACCTGCCTCATGTAAACTTCCGTGAGAATCCGCTCGAATATACGACATAGCGAAACAACCGTTAGGGATAGTTGCTCCTCGGGCTGGAGGCGTTGTTGTGTCCCTGGCGTGGTGCCATCGTGCGGGTCGTAGTCAAAGTCCGTCGTGGCCGGAGGACGACCCAAAGAGGCACTGAGGAAGAGATCCATCATGCGTAGACTTTTCCATACACGTTCCCGAGCACGTCGCTCGCGCGTGCAGAAGAGCGTATTCGCATCTTTCCGGTGGATGCCGACCGCATACGCGGCACGAAGAGCAATTCCAAGATTCATGAAAGCGCCGTTGCGTCGGCAAGCACCCAGCATATACATCGAAATCAAGACATATGACTGTATAGTGGAGATACTGGGGGTCTCCGTAAAAGCCGAGAACGCCAGCTGACGCCCACTGATGAAGTACTTCTCCGCCAGAGTGTGATTGGTATCCGATACTTGAGCCCCAATAGCAAGCACCAGGTAAAATATTGAGCTCACAGTATCTTCGTCACCAGTTGGGTTCTCGATCCAATTAGCCAGTCGTGGATGGAACTCCTCGAGGTCGAACAGATCCAATAGGGGACTAGTGGCAAGAACATATTGGCGAGCCAGTCGTTGAGCTTCTTCATTACTTGGGGGTGGTATCAATGGCCCTGTCTGTGTAGTGGAGCTACTTTGGAAAGCCTCAAGCATCGAATGGCGTGAATTATCTTCCGTGAATTCGCAACGACCAATTGACGAGGATACTATGCGACGGACACTCTGGAGAAAGGACAAACTCGCGGAGTCGCCAATATACATGAATTTGCCTTGTCCATCGCGAAGAAGCCTGGCCACCTTCGGTACCGGAGCCGTCCCATCCTTATCATCCACCACCTGTTGTTCAAGATTTGCGCTACGATCTTCGAGGGAATTCAGCAGTCGGTCCATGGCGGTTTGCCTTTGCGGAGTAGGCACAAGGCGTTCGCTGAGCAACATCGTGTCTTTCGAGCTCTCTGAGGGTTTCAGCAAGCGGGCCGGCTTGTCCGAGAAATGGCACTCTGATTCCTTGTGACGTTGAACACAGATTGTGCATGGTTGCTCTCCGTTGCATTTCTGCTTCCTCCGCTTACAGCTATCGCACGCTCGTCGGCATCGTAGCCGGCCACCCGGAGGCGCGGTGACTTTCGGCATGACAAACGGGGCAACGGATGAGTATGACTCTGAATCTCAAGTTAAATCGAACTTCCTAATAGGCCGAGCGAAGTTGCCGTGAACAAAGTAAACGCCGAAGTGCCCAGTCGCGGGGTCGGGTGGTTATCTCATAAACAATCGCGATGAGGTCAGCCTACTCCGGCCAACTGGAGGCCATTCAGGACATGACTCCTCGGTCTCTATTAGGCGATCGATAATCACGGCTAGTGATGTTGCCGACGTGGTTAATCGTGTCTAGCGAGAGAAATGGCATTGCGAAGAGGATTAAGTCGGGATAGTTTGCTTTTCCCCGGAATAAAATGCGGAGCACATCCGCGCCAGATTATTAAGCGTCGCCCAGACCGCCTGGCGACATTTATCTATCGTCATCAATCACTACTACCATTGCGTATATCCATTCATCCCATTATGACTGTCTAGCTAGACTACACATCCCAAAACTCGCAAAAACAGACAATCTACTCAGGGCGGAAAGAGACAATCTTTCCCCATGTATCAGCCGTGCCCCAAATACCATGTCGCAAGCACGACAGCTGCACAATCTGACTATGGTCGACGAAAAGGTTGACATCAATACCAAACTCCCGGATATACCAATTGTAGACCTTTGGATCTGCAGCTTCAAACATGACACGCTCTGACGGCAATTCCTTCATGATCTTGGACACCACGTCGGTGCGCCATGACTCCACATTCTCCGTGATGCCCTCGGACTCGATCATCAAGCGCTCCACCCCGGCGTTGAGGAACTTATGGCCCAGGTTGACCAGCTTCCCAGGGTCTGAGGTGCCAATCGCCTCCAGTCCGGAGGCTGGAGTGTCACCACCCGCGCCAAACTGGATGCCCAGCTCGGGCTTCGCTTTTAACTTGTATGAGTGGACCTTGTCAACGAGGCGGAGCCAGTCGTCTTCGGGGAATGATAAGAACCCGGATGAAAGCTCAATTACGTCAAAGCTATAGTCACGAATGTCAGCATGGTGAGAGTGATTCACCGTTAGTCAAATGGAGACATACCCTAGGTCCTTGCACTTCTGGAGATATTTGTCAAAGACAGCACTTGTGTCCGGGTGAGTGAGGAGATGCTCGGCCCATCCACCCTACACATCAAAATCAGAGGATATTCGCCTGTGAACCTGATATACAGGGCAAACTCACCGTCGAAACATAAACGCCATGCTCATGAGCCAGGTCAATTAGTTCCCTCAAGGGCTTCTCCTGAAACAGTGAAAAAGAGCCTATATTCGCGGTCAGACCCTTAGCTCAACAAGCTTGGACGCTATGCCTACCTCCGGCAAATTTGAGGCCATCCACATGAGTCCCCATTCTGTAAGCGTACGTTAGCACCACTGATATGTCGTCGTCGCTCCTGGACATACGTTTCAAGCACATCAGCTAGGTATCTCTTTCCCATCACCTGTAATGCATCGTACAACATCAGTTCCACTGCAATCCACGGTACAATTGCAACAAGATAAGTATGCATACCGTGTAGTACGGCCCCCTAATCTCAGTGACACCCTTGCTCCTCGGCTTCGGCGGTCTAGGGTTGGACCGTGCGAACCCGAATCCATTCTTCTTATCCTGGAGCAGGGTTACATTCTTCTGTGCGGGTGCTGTCGTAGATAAATGTCTGCAAGGTCCCGTCGAACCCGCGACTTTCGGGACCTGCTGAGAGACAGATCTAAGGATGGTTTTTGAGGAAATGGGGGAGAGGTGTGGCATATTCGACAACATTGTGACTTTTTATAGATGTACTTCTAGTATAGAGGGTGAGTGGAGATGGCGAAGGACAGAACAGCTAACCTGTTTACTAGAAAGTAAGTAGATACTTGTAGAATCAGTTCATTGATCTCAGGAATATATAGTTTCTCCATATCTCATTCGGATGCTCACTGTGTTTTGTGGTGTGAGTGTTCCCTGACGTAAGGTGTATGTCACCCCCCGTGGAGAAGCAAAGAGCGAATTATGGATCGCAGACGGGGATCCCGCCATGAATCAGGGGTATCATCGGTGAGTAACCCTACTACTTACCCTTTATTTGCCTTTTTTAATTTCTTTGAAGGAAGGATGGATCATCGTATTCACGTGATTGGTATCAGCTTGTATTCATGTGGATTCAGACGTGTGCTTAAGACGATATAGCTTCTCTGGCAACTCTAAGGATAAAAGCTGGCTGTTATTCAATCTGCCCACATGGTTTTCTTGGAGTCCGATCATAATAAACCAAGCCTTTCAGTGCTTAGACCAGTGTCCAATACTGATGGACTAGCTTACTACTTTCAACCAATTGTTGATGAACTACTGCCAACGCTTAATGATCATCTCTGCTGCTTTTTCAGCAATCCCATATACAGCCGTCTGTATATGACCGGAAAGCAAGACTGGCATGACACTGGCATCCACCACGCGGAGATTGTCCGTGCCATACACGGTCAGATTCGCATTGACCACCCCATGGAGTTCCCGTGGCAACATCGCACATGTACCGACAGGGTGAAAGATGGTCCCAGTGTTGTTGATCGCATACTCCTTCCACTGACTATTACTATCGGGTCCATCACCAACCACAGAAAGGCCTGGCTCGTATTCTTCGGTCCAGGCTTGCCGGAGAGGAGCTGTTGATGCCAGTTTACGCATGTACTTCGCGGCAGATGCGAGGGCCTGAGTATCATATTCATGGGAGAGGTAGTTCGGTTGTATCTGTGGAGCTGTCAAGATCGATGCCGACGTCACATGTATCGACCCCGTGCTGAAGGGGTGTAGCATGACTGCCTTAAACGAGAGGAAGTTTGAACCATAGAGTGGAGATGTCTTTGGTGGATACCCTTTTCTTCCAGTATATCCATCTGCGGTGAAAATTTCAACCTGTGGAACATTCTCCTCTTCATGTAGTACGTGATGAAGCTGGGTATCCGCTCGAATACGCTCGAAGGGCGACGATGAGAGAGGCTCATCGGCGGCTTTGCGTGCTAAAGACTCCATGCGCGAAGGCTCATCAGCCACGCCAGTCCAGTTAAGGAAAGCGTAGCTGCCCCCACTACAGTCGTACATGGATTCTTGACCCGCGTTATAAGCTTCTAGTTGCTGTTTCGCAAAAGTGGCGTTGGTACTGAGCATATCAGACGAGGTATAGTTGGGGCGAAGTCGATAGGATATTCCAATTGACAGATGGTCCTGCAGGTTCTCTCCAACCCCAGGAAGGTCAACTAACTGTTGGATATTGGCAGCATTCAGCACGTCTTTCTGACCGATTCCGGAGAGCTCCAACAGGCCAGGGCTTTGCATGGTACCAGCAGCAAGGATGACTTCCTTCGTTGCCCAGACAGTTGTGTTATCTTCCAGAGTGACGCCGGTTGCTACCAAATCTCCTCCAGCTATACTCGTCAAATCAATCTTGCTCACCCTCGTCTCTACCCGTATTTGAAGATTGGGCCCTGCAAGCGAGGGATATCCCGGGTGATGGGCGCTATACGACCTCTTCCGATCGCTGTCCCGGATGTTTGACGGCTGGAACCCGAAACCAAGAGGATTTCCTCCCAGTGAATTCCGATTCTCTGACACATTCAGGCTTTTCAATGCTTCCATAAAGAAACTCTGGAACTCCGGCGCCCCATCGCAGATCATCGTCTGGACGGGGCCACCAAAACCTACACCTTGGTCACCGTACTTGTCTGACAAAGTGTAATTTTCAGCCTTGAGCATAGAGCGCATCATCTCCGACGAGTTCCACCCGTCATTTCCGAGCTTGCCCCATATGTCGTACTCAACCGTGCTGGCCCGGTCCCATGCCATGAAATTGAGCGCGGAACTTCCGCCCAGGACCTTTCCTCGGGGTTGAGTCAGGGAACGGTTGCCAACATGTGGTTGTACGGCAGTGGTAAAATTCCAGTCGTACGATGATGCGATGGTGGAGCCAGCCATACCCGGGATATTGATACGAGGCTCGTTCTCGGCATCAGGTCCAGCTTCCAGTACTAGGATAGAGCTCTCTGGTAGTCCACGGCTTAGTCGTGAGGCCAGGGCCAGACCGGCCGTGCCGCCTCCCACAATAACCTACTGAGAGTGTTAGCAGACGATGGTCCAACGCGAGCGCGTCAATAGATCCTCAGTGACCATACAAAGTCATATTCAAGCTGGGCCGCTTGACAAGCCGTTACAGCAATCGCTGTCAGAAACAGACTGGGTAGCAACATCCTCGATCAAGAGCACTCTAGGTTCTTTGTGATTGAGTCTTGTAGACGCTTCTGGTCGTAAAACCTGGAACCCGTGCTGAATTGCAACCTGGGGAAATAGCGCTCTTATATGTGATATCACATAGTTCCTTCCATCTTCGGAATTCAACCCTTATGTTGGTATTTCCGAATGGACATCGGCGGATCTCGGTAAGTATCCCTTGCAGCGGGAGCATAGTATACGACATACCAAGCAGAATATTCTTTTACTTTTGAGAATGTTTACAAGGTAATCGAAAGCAAATGAGTATACATATTGATTAAAAAGAAATGATGGATATTTCAATCTTCAAGATTTTACAAGGCTATAACTATCTTAGTTACTATCTATGGATCAAGTTACTGGGATAAAGTTGGGCCAAGTAGAAATTCCTTGTATATCGGTTTCTTTCCCAAGGCTGGAATGTCAATCATAGCAGCACTTGGGTTTCCACATGTGTTCATCAGCTAGCTAGTGCATTCATTGCGTTGATCTGTTTCATTCCAATTTGAAGATTACCTAATAAGTACCATGTAGGATCACTCCTATCAGGGTTGCTTATTCTCTGGGTGAAGCAATGTATTGAATAAAATGAATGGACATCTATTCAATGATTTTCTGTCTAAACTATGGCCTCCTGCAAGTTAAAATGAATATGCTTATATCCAGAGTTTTAAACGACGGCATAGGGCCTGCAGTACGAAATTCTTAATATATAAACCATTCTTACTTGACTAGATTACTTCATAGTCCTCGGCATTCTCTATAAAGGGCTAGGTGGGAACAATATCCCGGGAATAGCGGATGGTCTACACTTTCATATAAACGGTAGTTTACTAAGGTGCCGGATGCAATTACGGATCATTCCATACACGATAGTCATCCACTGTCCCCTCTACAAAGACACCAGGGTTCTATCATCCAGTAGAAGATTGGCGCACAGACGGACCTATAAATAGAATTCTCCGCACTTTTAGCGGCTTATCAACCGAGACGTAACTCATTCGCTGACCAGTATGATTGACTCGAGCAAGGATGCATATCTCAAAATAGGCCACGGTTGTACATCTTATCTAAAGGTGTTAGGTGAATCTCGGTGAAAGGCTCTACATGCCGCAGCTAGCCCAGAGCCGTAATATTATCCATCTACCTTAATAATGTAGCCTTGCAGCGAGACGAGTACATAACCTTACCACATCCATCCAAGGTCCAATTGCGCCGTGGTACATCTTGTGAGAGGAAATAACTACCTATTCGCTTCTACATACCAATTTCATAAGATTATCATCCACTGTAAATATCCCATCGCAGTTATCTTCTACACAATATCTCAAATATATATCCCGCTTCAAGCTACTCTCGGTGGCAGCATATAAAGAATAACCACAGACTATCCAAAATGCCCTCTAAATCCAAATCCTACTCCCCCTACAAATTCTCCTACACAGACGCCATCCAAGGCAAAGAGCTCTACAATTACTTCGGTAATCGAGTCCTCGAGTCCAGAGCATCAGGTGGCCGGGTAGTCGCAGTCAAGCAAAAGCCAACTGGTGGTTTCGCACGATCTGAAGCCGACATGATGCATTATGCTTCACAGCAACCTGGAATCTTAGCACCACAGGTTCTAGGTTGCTACGATGTCGACCCCGGAATCACCGTAACCGTGTCAGATCTCATCGAAGGCGATTCACTCGACAATGTCTGGCATACTATGACCAAGGCCGAACGCAAGTCCATAAAAGAACAGCTCAGGGAGCAAGTACGTCTCTTCCGGAAATACACACAACCGTATATCGGTCGTATAAACCGACAGGAGACGAAAAACTTCTACGACCGCATCGAATTTCATTTCATGGGCCCTTTTGAGTCCGAAGAGGAGTTTGATAGTTGGTGTCTTGAGAGGGTGAAATCCCCCACTGCTAAGAAGATATGGGCACGGCTTCTGCCTGGGATGCGTGGAACTGGAGAACAGAAGTTCGTGCTGACACATGGAGACTTGGCTGCGCGGAATATCATGGTGAAGGATGGCAAAATCACTGGGATTGTGGATTGGGAGTATAGTGGGTTTTTCCCCGAGTACATGGAGTATGCACTGGCGACTGTGATTCAAGATTGTCAAGAGGATTGGTGGAAGCCGCATCTGAAGGAGATTTTGGAGCCTTGTGGGTATAAGAGGGCCAAGTTTACAGCTGCAATCAAGTGGAGAGGGTGGTGATGTTCAGCCAGGGTAAAAGCAGTCGTATAGCCAGGCTCTTTTCTCTTGTATTCTGTAGATACCTTCTCACTACTACCATGCTTAGGTTCCTTCCATTTACCTCTTGTTATACCCATCTCACTATGTATCTTAGATAGATGGTACTTCAGGGACGTCCAGTAATCAAAAGCAGTATTTATTGGCTCACTAGAGTTATTGACGAGGATCAAACGATCACAGTACAACCAAGCGGAACAAGTAACATTCTCGAAGTGATCAAGCACAGACAAAAAGAAAAGACACAATTAGACACAATACTGAAGAAACGGCAAATGATGAACACCATCCATCCATACGCTGAATAATTTTAAGAAAAAGGAGACAGGCTGACTACATCACAACTCATGTTGTAGCTTTCGCTATCCGAAATCCCAATTGGTCAAACTCAGCTCTGACCTGTTGATACAGGATCTGTCTCTGTCCAGGGCTTTTCCGTCAAAACATCCTATGGGTCTGGTTCCGTCGCTAGTTCTTGATTCCAGGTTTCAGTCGGTGACACCGGGTCGGGTGTCCATTGAAGAGGTTAGATGTACAGTGGCGATGTGAGGGAGGTCCAAAAGGAAGGGTAGGAGGTATAGAAAAGAAGCGAAGAAAGGGGAGTCATCAAGCTTATTAAGAATATTCTTGGAATTCCCAGGTTCAAGGCTCATTTCCAAAATGAAGAACTGGGAGTAGGAGAAAGGAGATGGAAACACTAGCAGAGCGGCTTAAAAACCAAGACCATGGTAAAAGCAGCGCATGTGAGACAGCAACGAGAACCAAGAACACCAGAGCAGGAAGAATCCGAGATAAAACACGAGTTTAGGCCGGGGCTTACGCAGAAGCTTCTGCAGTCTTTTCCTCTGTTTTCTCTCCTGTAGGTTTCTCCTCTGTTGTCTTCTCCTCAGAGCTCTTTTCCTCTGTGGCCTTTTCGACGGCTGGTTCGTCGGCCTTGGAGGTCGTCTTGTCGGATTCCTCCTTTGCTGCCTCAGGGGCCTCGGTCTTCTCCTTAGCATCCGCATCGGTCATCTCCTCGTCCTTGGTCTCAGGCTTAGTTGGCTTGGGCTCATCCTCTTTTTCGCCTTCCGTGTCCCCACGGGCAGGGGTCTCCACGCTGTCCTCTTTGTGGACGCCGTTAGCCTTGGGCTTCTTCTTATCCTCCGAAGGGCCTGGAGTGGTATCTGCATCAAGCACAGTCTTCCACTTGGACAAGAGATCCACGGCACGGCGACGGAAATGGAACTCCTCGTCCCGAGGAATGGAGCTAAGCTTGACAATCATCTTCAAAACCTTGTTGATTTTCGTTGAACGGATGATAGAAACCTCGAGGTCTTGATAGTTTTCCAACTTTGTGAAGTAGGTTGACATCGATGTCATCTCTTCCTCCTGGGGAGGTTGATCCCGGGAGATGAAGCCCTTCTGGAGCTTATGGCGAACGAAAAGAACTGTCTCTTGTTAGTTTTCGCCTTTACAAACGACCAGTTGACTGCCGGGGCATCGTACTCTCTTTCTCCTTCTTCGCCTTGGCCTCCTCCGGGTTGACCTGCTTCTCCGGCTCCTTAGGCGCCGCGGGCGTGCTCTCCTTACTCTCGTCACTGGCAGCGGCCTTGCCGGACTTCTTGGTGCTGGCAGTCTGCCTGGTCTTGCTCGAAGCAGGGGCCTTCTTCTCACTGGCGGGGGTCTTCGGGGTTGTCAGCTTGAGCTTGGTGCCGGTCTTGGGAGTCTTAGCAGGCTAAAGTATCATGCACGGTTAGCATTCAAGCAATCTTCTCCAGGGCGCCTTATTTCCTCACCTTCTCCTCTGCGTCGGCTTCAGCGTCCTTCTTTCTCTTCTTGGAGCTCTTGGGCTTCTTGGCTTCCTCGTCTGCATCTTCCATGTCAACGTCTTCGTCATCGACGATCTCCATGCTCTTCCGTTTGTTCTTCTTAGCTTCCTTTTCAGCCTTGGAAGCTGCCTTTGCGGCTGCCTGGGCCTCCAGCTCTTCTTCTTCCTGTTCGATCGCACGCTGGTGGTCGGCTAACAGGGTCTTGAAGTGCTGAAGATCGTGACCATCAGCTGCCACGGAATATGCGGCCAAAAGCAGTTTCGATTTGCCCTTCTCCGACACTTCCTTGCATGCGGCGGGCTCGAGCGGAGACAGATCCGTGTTAGGAATCCAGGCACTGAGGTTGCCATCAGTTGACACATCCACGAGAAAGGTGAAGCGAGGAACACGTTACTTACAACTCATTCGTTTCAAAGAACATCACGGGGAAGGTCCTCTCGTGAGCACGTTTGCCGCCTTCGGCGTAGTCTTCCCTGTAGGTGCCATCAGGGCGCTGAGCGGTCACCGGGCGCGTGTCCAGAAGAGTTTTAGGGAGCATCTCCTCATCGCAGATGATGGACGGCCATGGTGGGTAGCTGCGGAGGCGCGCTAGGTAGTACTCGCCTGGCTTCGCGTGCAGATTGGTGATGCGAGCTTGCGACTTCTTCCGGTTCAATTTGGACTTGTGTTCGGGTACGGCGCCAGTGGATTTGCGCTTCGAGCCTCCGGATTTCTTAGCCGACGCGGGGGTTCCGTTAGCCTCCGAGGCAGGGGCAGCCTTTGACTCTGCAGGTGCAGCATTCTCCTCGGGCTTCTTCGCATCAGTAGACTCGGATGCGCCAGGCTTCTCAGTAGACTTTTCATCTGACTCCTTCTTCTCTTCGGTGGCAGTTGCATCTTCTAAGGCGAATCGAGCAACACAAGTTAGCGCACACGAGCTTCATCAACACGCTTCGATTAGGGGATCAGAGCAAACGAGGGAAAACAAAAAGAGAACATTTGGACGGCGCTTACCCGATGGCTTCTCTTCCGATCCATTGGTCGTCTCCTCCTTCTCCTTGGTTGCCTCTGATGTGGATTCCTTGGGTTCAGCAGGGGCGCGCTCGACCGACTCAGCGGCGTCGGGGGCAGGTGCCGAGGCAGTAGGGGTATCCTCAGCCATGGTGCGCGACAAAGCTCAATAAATAGTAGATCACAAACAGATCCACCTGATGTTCGCGTGAATCAAAAGTTGGCAATGGAAGCGGTGGTGGACAGGTCGAGGTGGATGTGGGTGAGGGAAGAAGTGGTGGAGAAGGTCGCGACGAAGGCGGGAAGTTGATTGACAACGCGTGCACTTCCTTTTGCCGGGAAAAAAAGCGCTGCCAGACCGCGAATGACGCAACGCTCACCAGCAACCCCAACAAATGGGAATTTCCACAACTCGCAACAGCTGTTTGTCACTGTGCCTCACAGGTGGTCAGGTAGCCAAATATACTACCGATGAGGATGCAGGTTCATCCACGTAAGACTGCGTGATCCCAGTACGCGACGCGACCTCAGTCGTGCAAGAAGTTTTGGTAGATATTCGCAAGAGCTTGGCCTGTGGATTCAAGAACACGCGACTAGTGACAAAAGTTGTGATAGAGATAATAGTAATAACAGTGGAAGAGATAAATGACGCGTATAATGGATGGTGATCAGTGATCTCCTGGATGCTAAACGCGAGGAGGCTGCACAACCACTAATACTTGAAACCGTAGCAGCAAAGAGGCCTGCCACCTGCGTGTCAAAGGATCTCAATCTTTTTCACAGCTGTAGGATGAGATAGACGCGTTGCGCAGATTTATGCTTTGTAAAAGTGGTGGTTGATGCAAGAAAAGCAAAGGCAGCTCAATCGAGGCAATTAGTCTGATGAGACAGCAATAATCTGTTAGGCGCAAGGAACCTGGTGTGTCTTTTAGCATAGGATACAACCAAATATTACGATGGTTAGAGGGGATGGGCATTGAGTGAATGAACGAGCGAATGGCCGACTGACCTTGTGCCACAATAACAAAGCCAACAGTAACACCCAAAATGAACGATGTCAACTACTACCTTGTATGGCAATTTCTTCAGAACCCCGCGTGACTAGATTGCGACAAGCGGAGGGTTGGGAAATGATAAGTGTTTGTGAGCTGTTTGGTGTAGTGGAAAGTGGAGGTAAAGTGAGGTTCCCCGACAGTCGTCATCCACTCCATCCACTGCTACATACATATGCCACCCAGTCCCAATTGTAGTCTCTTGCTTGCTCCAATATACACCAAATTATTATTGTTGTTCCTTTGAATGGGGAAGAAGGGATATAAAAAACAGAAAGAAATATAGAGGGAGAAATTTGCAAAACTGGTACAAGGCCCCAGCTCCTGTATAAGAAGAGGCTGTTTATCAGTGCGGATAGTAACGCTACGCAGCTTAACACGCAAACCGATTGTAGTAGGTTGATCCAACGTACTCATTTGCTCAAGACATGAAGCCTCTTATTCTTTTAGTCCTTTTTTTCTTATCTCTAGGTAGTTATTAATAGTACGCTGATGTGCGACTCTAATGTTCTATATCAGTGTCAATATATCAGTTGAAACACCCGACCGTCCCAGCCCCAAATGCGTATGGAAAAAAAATTACAGATAAATGTATACATGAATATGTATAGATGAGGATATACGCCCACCCTCGAGGGCAAAGAAAAACATAAAACACAAAACCGTACAAAGCCACCATTCTTTATGAAAACGCCAATTTGATTGAATTTCAATCAACCGTTGCCTAAATCAAAGGTGCGCGTGGCTGCCTCGGGGTAGACCTGGCCCAATCGCGGTATGACGGCTTGTAAAGCTGTCTGAAATTGAATAAACGGTGGTGAGGGGTATATACTACCATTCACGGTGATGGAACGTAGCCCTCTTCCACAGCCACCACAGCTAAGACAGCAATATCATCCACCTTCCCGCCACGGTACCAGTCGCCGGGGTAATATCGTTGAGCCTCTTTGGCAAAGGGTCCGTCGCGGCGCATATCCACGCTAGCCAATTTGGCTTCACCTGCGATGGTGGCGGCGAGGAGGGAAGGAAGGCTGTATAGTTGGCTCTTGTTTGTGGAGCGATGGTGTTGGGAAGCTTGGGTAGACGATGACGGGATGAGGGACGCAAGGCCCTCAGGACCGGTAAGTTGGTCAAGATCGATAGAGGGTTTGATTCCAACGTCGGGTGTGGCGGTCCAGGCGCCTGTTAGAACCATCCGGCTGGTTATGAGCTTGAGAATGTCCTGGTTATTGAGGTTGTCGAAGACGCCGTCTGTTGCAAGGAGGAGTACGTCGCCATGCTGCATCTGGAGATTGGTGACGGCCGCGTCGCGCGGGAAGTCTTCGAGGAAGGCACCACCGAAAATAGATGCTTGCGTGCGCATCCGAGGCGGGATAATACTAAGCTGATAAGGCGTGTTGAAGCCATGGGTTTGCGGGACCGAGTAGTGATGTACGGCAGCAAGACGGAGAAGGACTGAACCTGAATCACCTAAATTTGCCAGTTCAACCCGTCCATCGTCCAAGCCAACACCCACCGAGGCGGTGCAGCCGCCGGCGCGAATCGATTCATCGGCAACAACTTGATCATAGCCGGCCTGGAGGAGAGCCTTTGCACGCAATTGTTCCGCCGGGGCATCCCAATCAAGGGCGGACTGCGCCATATATCCACACAGCGCATGTGAAAAGTCAGCGGGATCGACTCGAGATTCCGCCCAGCCTCCTACCCCGTCTGCGACGGCAAAGGCGACCGCTCCGTTATCATGTTGGCCGATCCTGCTCACGAAGTATGCGTCTTCTCCACTATCGGGCCTCCGCTGGCGCCGGATGGCTGGACTCTTCACATCTGTGGCCACCCCTATAGCATGGTGACGCTGGGGATCAAAATCGGACGTGTTCTTTGCGGGATGGAAACGACGCCCTTTGCCGGATGATGAAGCAGCAACGCGGTATGAGATGCGCGGGGATTCCGAGTCAAGCGACCGTGTCGAGTGGAAGGATCGTCGGGGCGGAGGAGAGGAGGATGATATCGGAGAGGATCGGGGCCATGGCGTGCTGGTCGAGAACGAGGCCAAGAGCCTATCTCTCGCGACGGGTTGTAGCCTCCTGCAGGTTGGACTGCAGGCTCTACGGAGAAAAACCAGAGGGATCATCGGCAGTAACCAGATCGTCGCCGAAGGGGGCTAAGTAACGCAATCCAAGCCCTCGCGAAAGAGCGATAGGGAATTTTCCTTTGACCCGTCCTTTGGGAACATACAACAGAATGTTCCCTCGCACCGTCCAGGCTCGTAGAGGGCCTGTCGTGCTGTTAAAGAGAGCGAACAGACCCTCCCGCTGAGCCAAGTAATGAATCTAGAGACAGTGGTCGGTATATATGGCGCGGAAGGACGAGAGTCGCGGTCGTGTTTAATCTCTCGTGATGGCGGTTTGAACGCTGGGATCCGGCACCATTTTTCAAATTATAAATAATGGATTGCCGACCGCCTGTCGTCATCAATCGACCGCCTCCATTCTTTAAGTGGAGTGACCGGTGCCAACGTTGGGATACCTCATTTAACTGTGATTTGAGTGTCTCGCGACTGGAGATCTCCGTGGTTAGCCGGCTAAAGCCTCTGACATGCCCACGTGTTGGAGTAATAGGAATAAAAAGAGAGGATTGACAACACCGATTGAGTCTGTCTAGACTATAAGGTGATAATCGGGCCGATAAGCGTAACTCGAGTGTTCATTAAGAACAGACGTGGTGAGAGTGCCGTATAGACAATCTCTGTAGCTTGCAGCAACATATAATGGAATGCATTAGAGAAAAAGGAAGCTGTGGTGTTGTGACGTTGTTGTGGTGTGTCTGTTCACTCGCTATTCAATTTCTCATCGTCTTGCCGCTTCCTTTCGCGTCACCTTCAAAATTTCAAGAAAAGAAGGGAACTCCTCCGTCCGTACTCCCACTAACTCACACCTTCCATCCAAACCTCCGACTCCCTTTAGACATCCTGCTGCTGTGACTTGCGGTATATAATCATCCCAAATAATCCCGTCCGATTTGTTGAAAAGGTGTTGGGCAGTCTGATCGACGCCCGCGGCTCTATTGCCCACGATGATGCACCCATCCAGACAGGCGTACGTGGAGGAGGCGGAGGTAAGATCTACCCTTTCATTATCGGCTCAATCGATCCTGTATCCCGTGCATCTTGGGATGGTAACAGATGATCGCAACGCGATTACAAGGCTTTTCCCTTTGACATTCACTGACATTCAATGGCTTGGCTCTTAGGACACCGATATGGGTATTGATCTGGCCAATCTGCGTAAGACAATAACCCCCTCCCCGGTCAAGTTAAGCATCGTATGTATCTTACTCGAACTTTACTAACTGATCTATTCCATGTAGCTGTTGACCGCGATTATGATATCCCCTCCGCGGCGGCGGGCTTCCCGTCGGAGAGAGCATCCGCCATTCTGTCCCAATTTGAACGCAAACGGAGAGCTGCTGCTATGGTGGTCCCGACCGATGATAGTCGAGTGCGCGCGCGATTACGAGAGCTCGGAGAACCCATCACTCTGTTTGGTGAAGGCCCCGTGGACCGGAGAGATCGGCTACGAGAGCTCTTAACCGATCTCGCGGAGCAACAGGATGCGGCGGCAGCAGAAGGAGATGTGGATATGAGAGAAGCGACACAAGAGGCTGAGGATGAAGAAGCAGAGCAGCAAGAGGAGTTTTACACCGAGGGATCTCAAGATCTGTTGGAAGCACGGAAAGCGATCGCGCGGTTCTCCCTTCCTCGTGCAAAGCTGCGCGTCGCCCGGCAGAGAGAAGAATCGACCATTCCACTCCGAACGCACATTAAGCACCGCAAAGCGGTTAAGGAGAAGCTACATGGGTTTGACCTTTACGGTTCACAGATTGCGGGTGATCGTCCAGTCAGTATCTGTCGCTTTGCGCCAGACGGGCAGACCATCGCTACAGGTAACTGGGGGGGTGGGATTAAGCTGCTTACGGTGCCAAATCTGGAGGAGAAACGGTCATTTAAGGCACATACAGATCGAGTAGGTGGCCTGTCATGGTTCCCAGGTGCTACACTGTCGACGTCCAATGTTTCCGAATCGACCGTCAACCTCGTTTCTGGAGGTGGTGAGGGAAATGTGTGCCTATGGTCGCTTGATCAGGATCAACCGATAGCTACGCTGTCAGGCCACAGTGGCCGCGTGTGCCGAACGGAATTCCATCCGTCCGGGCGATATGTGGCGTCCGCGTCTTATGACACAACTTGGCGGTTATGGGATGTGGAGACGACCGCGGAACTGTTGCTGCAGGAAGGTCATTCTCGAGAGGTCTACACGGTATCTTTCAACAATGATGGTTCTCTTTTGGCTAGTGGAGGACTTGACAGCATTGGACGTATTTGGGATCTTCGGACGGGCCGGACTGTGATGATCCTTGAAGGCCATATCCGTGAAATTTACGGTTGCGACTGGGGTGTGGATGGGTATCGTGTCCTGACCGGCTCAGGCGACGGCTGGGTAAAGTGCTGGGACTTGCGTCAAGTACGGAATACCGGTGGGATCGGCGCACATAAGAGTGTCGTGTCCGACCTTCGGTGGTATAAAGGAACAGAATCTACCAGCTCCTACTTACCGTCGACCGATGGGCAGAATGGCCGGATGGATGTCGATGGCGATCAACCCCCACAATCGGCACCTGTACAACCAAGGAAGTCGGGCACTTTCTTTGTGAGCAGTGGATTCGACAAGAATGTCAACATTTTCAGCGCCGACGACTGGTCATTGGTGAAAAGCCTGAGTGGCCATTCAGGCAATGTGCTGAGCACCGATATCAGCGATGACGCGCAGTGGATCGCTAGTTGCGGACACGACCGCACAGTCAAGCTTTGGGGTATCGATGGCTAGGATAGCTGAATGTGCTCCAATATCATCAAGGGGTTAGTTTGCCCAATCTATGACCCTTCATTACAGGTCACTACTTCAAAATCTTAGGCAGTCGTTTGCTCCATACCTAGATACAGGAGCCTCGCTTGTCTGGTACCCAGATATATTAGGGTCTTCTCACCATTATACAAAGATTATACAAAACATGGACGATCTCGAGAGCCACGAACCGATGTCGTCCATGGAACTTCTATTTACTCTAGTCACCAACCGCTGTACACTGAAATATCTGACGAATATCAAAAGTAAGCTCTCGGACTATGACGTAAATTGCCGGCACTCCTTCCGTTTTCTCCGAAGGCCGGAACCCCCATGCTGACTAACCGGCCCTATATTAGGTTTGCCCGATAAGCATCAGTTCCCCAACTCAGTCTGAGTATTTTCGCCTCGTGTAATCTACCACCATTACTCGTATAGACTACACGTACTTGTCTTTTCAGGATAATTTGGAGCCTGAATCGGGAGAATTAGAAGAATATGACTAGCTCCCTTCGCCCTCAGAGACTGCTCCCGCGGCTCTCCTCTGCAACCTCCCGAACAACATCAGGAACCCGGCCTTTATTCCTCGACCAAACACCAGGAGCATGCCTCCTTTGCCAATTCAGACCCCAAAATACCATTCGTGTACCTCGGGTTCATCATCTCCAGCAAACCCGTCGCTTCGCTTCCCCATCTTCCTCCCCCAATGCTACCACAACCGATAACAACGGCACTATCCAAAAAATTCCGGACATCACGAACCACTACACCATCTTTCCCAAAACCCTCCCAGCAGGGCCACCTCCAAGTTCACCCTTCCACATCTCCGTCAGCGACCTACGACGCGAGTTTCTCCAGCTGCAAGGTACAATTCACCCGGACAAGTATCCCCCGGGCCCATCGAAACAACAAGCCGAGGCGCTTTCAGCCCGCATCAATGAAGCCTACCGCACGCTGTCCGATCCCCTCGCGCGCGCGCAGTACCTCCTCCGCGAGATGCACGATATCGACGTCACCGCCGAGGACGGCGCCGCGCACCATGCACTCGACCCAGAGACACTGATGGAAGTAATGGAGGTGCAGGAGACGATCGAAGAAGTGGGCGCCGAACCAGGCGCGGAGTCCACGATCGCCGAGCTGAAGAAACAAAACGAGGCCCGAGTAGTAGAATGTGTGGAAAAGTTAGCGAACGCCTTCGATACAGGCGATCTGGAGTCCGCGAGACAGGAATGCGTGCGCCTGCGCTTCTGGTATAATATTGCGCAGGGGCTGAAGGAGTGGGAGCCCGGTCTTACTGAGATCAGATTGGTGCACTAGGTTTCTTTCCATCTTTGGATAATCGACCTTTTGGATTGGATTCCTATGCTGGATATAGCTATGCCCATCATGTCTGAACTACTGTGTACGATACAATGCTGTCGACGTTAATACCCTCATACCATAGAAGCGTGCGATATTTCATGAATTGTTCAAAAGCACAGTTGGACATCATATAAAATCTCTTCTCAAACTCAAATCAATCAATACCCAAACCATCATAACTTTCCGAAATATATACCCCCAATATATATAAAACTGCCAGAAACCAACTAGAGATAAAACACCAGCACACAACGCAACCAAGAACAAAAACAACTTCAATAGAATCAATGAACTAAAAGCATCAAATCCCAGTCGGACCCAGACCCAGTCCCCACTCTACGATAGTACATACATTCCAAAACACCAAATATCAAACCCACCAAATTCCCAATCCAATCTAGCACCCCAACCCAAACATCCCCCAAAACAGATATGTGTCGGAACAAACCTCCTTACCCAGATCGGAACTAATCCCTAGTCCTATAATTCAATCTATTACTCTCTCTACAGTAAGTACTGTAATTAATCTCGTCTCTCCCCGCCAAGAACCAAGAACCCTTTCTATCATGATACCATTCCAACTCAGGTCCCCACCTACTAAGTGCAGTAGGACGGGTGATCCGGTTTGGACTGCAAATGGGTCATATCTAGTTGAGGACAATATATGGACGATATGGATCAGATTAATTATACGGACCTGAAACAGGGTATTGGACTTTGAAGTACAACTAATTGATTGGATCATTTCTTGGGTTTGGCGGGAGGCTAATACTATCTTGCTAGGCTAACTGTATTCAGTTACTTTTGGGAACGAGGTTTGGGCAAGTAAGTGACTTTTCTTCTATTCTATGACTTCTATCTCTCTGTCTATGGAGAGGAGGCTGAAAGGGAAAGGAAATGATGGAAAACAAGCAGCAACAGCAACAGAACAGAACAGAAACAGAGTGCTAATGTGACCATGAACGCAACGCTATATATACCGAAGGAAGTAACGCCGTGAGATGCCAGCTAGCAAATTGACAGGAACATGATGGTGAAGGGGGTATATAGAAACGGGGGCTTGTGAATGGAAGTAACGTCTAAACTGGAAGGCTTTGGTGATGTGAGGAAGGGGAACAGGAAGGGGAACTGTATGTAGACGTATGACATGTAGATGGTTGTATGGACATAAGGGTACGTAGGTAGGAAGAATGAAGGAAGTGCTCTAGTCAGATACATCCTCATCTTTACCAGGGTACATAATCTCCTTCCGGATGACGGCGCGGACATTGTTGACAAAGACGAAGATGTACATGCACACGATGCAGATGGACATGGCGGAGCCGACGCCCTTCACGCCGTTACTGTTGAGAGCATTGCCCAGGGTGATGGTGGCCAGGGTGAAGCCGGTGTTGGGGAAGACCATGGCCCACCAGTTGAGGTGGAAGGCCTTGGGGGGCGAGCGGATGACGGCAACAATGGCGATGCAGAAGAACCAGAGACTCAGGGCCCAGAGGAAGACGCCGGCGGAGATGGCTAGCAGCTCGATGATGCGGCCGTCTTCCAGGGCGTGGGCGTCGTGGAGCAGCTTGAAGTCTTCGGGGAGGCCTTTGCTCATGCCGACGAGGGCGAGAGCTGTGAAGGCGGGGGGTCCGACGCAGATGAACATGCCTGGTCTGTGGTCGCTGTGGGGGAGGCCGGACTCCATCAGTCGGCCGATGTAGTGGGCGTACATCATGAAGCTGATGGAGAAGCCGAGGCCCTGGAAGGTGACGCCGGCGCCGATGATTGGGAGGGCGGCGCGAGCGGGTTGTTGTTCACCGATGACGGAAGCGATGGTGCCGCTGAGCATGATGGGGAAGGCTGGGAGGATCCATGAAGGCATCATGGTTTGAAGGCCGTACTTGTGGGATGAGAAGACGAACGAGTATTGGATGATTGCGACGAGTAAGGTGCAGACGCAGTAGATCCAGAAGAGCGCTTCGAGGGCTAGTTGGAAGGATTCGTTCGATTCGTCACCGAAGTAGCGAGACAGGCCGCAGATGATGGTTGCGACGGAGAGCCAGAAGGTCGGAAAGAAGAGACCCTCGCGGTCATGACGGAGGGACTCCAGAAGGTTGCCGTGCAGGATGAACCTTACAGCCATGGTAGAGCAGACAAGGGCGAAGAGGATCAGGTTGAGGATGTAGACAGCGATGCCGATCTCTCTCAATCCGCGGAATGCAAAGGGCTGGTTGATGATGAGGACGGCCAACCCTCCTCCACTCATCGTTAAGGTGTACCAGGCCCAAGTGAAATGACGAAGCCTCTCCCGGATACCCACGGACCCAAGCTGCTTCTCATCCTCGATCTTGGGATGTGTCAGCATTTCGATGTCTGAATGGGATGAACCCGGTGGAATGTAGTGTTCGTTGTTGAACATGGTGCTCTTGGCGCGAAGCTTATAAGACAAAAGAAGAGACTATGGTGGAGTGGTACGATATAAGAAGAGATAAGCAACAGTGGCACGACCCTAGAAAGAGGTGGTGTGACACTGAAGAAGGCAAGAGGAGATGGCAGAAGAGGGTAAAAGAGGGATGCTATTGTATACGATGGACTGTCTGTCTGGCAGTGATCTTCCAATTGTGCCGGAAGTGGAAATCTCACACACTTATATCTTGATGTATGATGGGGAAATGAGTGCAAGGAACCAAACGAACGACGACAGAGCTACTGCAGGTAAAATCCCTCGTCGGATCAGACGCTTTAGGCTAGACCAAGATCAATGAAAGTATGAAGGTATGCAATGTAATGCAATGCAGCTGGACAGAAAAAGACAGTGAATACTTGAGGAAAAGCGTGGAAAGCAGTCAATGGACTAGAACAGAGATACACCAGGAGTAGAACGGTCTAGATATAAGAACTGTGCTGGCATCGTCTGCACATGTCGCGGATGATAGGGCATCATTAACTTCAGGCTGATGTTCATCGCCGCCCATAGTCGATACTGAGGAATGCAGGGCCAAGAAATAGAAACCAGATACATATCAACATGGTTGGCTTAGAGACGACGAAACCCGCTTTCCTAAACTCTTGTCGTCCCAGAAAAGGGAGACAGAGCCCACCGCGGGCCGGAAGGAATAGGAAGAGGTCAGGTTTGGCGCATATCAGGGGCCCATCGCATTATTGCAAAGGGGCAGAGGGACCATGGCGCAAGGTCTCGGCATTGAAGTCAAGTCAGCAATGACTAGGGGAAGAACCGGATGGTTCATGATCTTCGGTGGATAGCGTCTTCTCACATTGATCCGCCAAGGCTAGCAGAGGATATAGTTCCGGTGGGTCAGTCCGCGTAGAAACAAGTTCCAACAACGTCAACCACTATGCAATGCCTGCTCGTCTTGATTTGATATCACCCGGCATTAAATCATTAGTCCCCACCCAGGGCAAAAAAGAACAAAAAGAATAAAAAGAAAAGACCGATTGTAATACACTCTCCGATCCAATCCGTGCCCTGGTCGGCTGTGTTAGTGCAATTGTTTAGCGAGTGTCACATCTCCTATACTTTCTGCTGCTATCCATAAGGCAGACGTTTTTTTTTAGTTGTCTTCTATAATTAATCTTCCATACAGTTCTCCATCAGGGTAACCGTTTATGATATTGATTTCCAAATTCGGTAGAGAAACGTATCCGTTGCCCTTTTTAATCCCCAGCCGAACACGAGTTAACGGCTTGTCTGACGGGCGTCGGCTTCTCAAGCGTTCCCTCCCAGACAAGCCGAAGGCCGTCTGTTTCGGCCCGAATTACAGGGATCCTTTGCCCAGACACAGAAAAACAAAAAAACAAAAACAAAAAAAAGTGGCGAGACGATGCAAGACGACCGCCACAATCCATGCAGAGGGAGTGGAACCCCATCATGACCATTGGACCATCCGATCACCGAATCAGGGACCTCCCATGTCACGGAACGTCTGGGAGGAAGAAGAAGATTCTTTAACGTGCGCGACGGTAGGAATCATCGACCAGCGTCTCGCCCATGGACTGAGAGGGCCAAGACGAAGATCGACAGCACATCACCGACGGGAGGTCCGCTGCCAAGCTCACTTGTGGCTATGGTTGACGAAAACTGTAGGCTGAAAGATAAGGGCACGAAAAATAAAATTACGACAAAAAAGGGGAAGGGATTTTTAGAGTTAAAGTTTAGGGGATGTTAGATAATGTTAAACAAGATAATTAATCATTCATAAAGATAACAGGTACTATGCATGGAGGAATGTGATCTATTCATTCCATTGAGGAATTCCATTTGCCCTCTTCTCCGTATTCTCGATTGAAGGAACCAAGGAACCGTCTTCCTGTCCGTATACTTCGAAGAATGAAGATGATACATGGATGACACTGATCGTCCATGACCAGCCACGAAAGGTCAAACACCGCGTTGTACAAGAATGCATGATGACAGAAGACGAACCGTCAATTGAAGAGTCAGACGCAATGAGGAATGGAAAGAGTCTCGAGCCTTGGCAGGAGGTTCTTGGCAGAGATATCCGACTATTGGGCAACGGACGTAACTGAACCTCAATAATGCGACTATCCGCCGACACAACCCAATTGTGTTTCAGCATTTGAAATTCTGAACGATCGATGATGCGTACACAGTCCTTATCTTGCCTGGTACTTTTTCTTTCTTTCTTTCTTTATTATTATTATTTTTTTTTCCCACATTCGTTTTGATCTGGAGTTGAATTGTTGCTGCCTTCCATGATCTGCACTTGACATCCATGTAAAAATAGTACTATCTAACAGCCAAGAAAGGCAGTGATGATAGACGGATTCGTCAGCATTACTGAGCTCCCTTTTCTAAACCCTGAGTCGATCAGGAGTAGACATAGTGAAAGAGGCCAGGGAAAATGATCAACCGCGATCCAATAGTTCATTTGAGATCCCACTCTCCTCCCCGTTCGCTTGCGGAGTAGAGCTCTGCCGGACGTTGAACCCCCTCAATATCGAAGCGCCATACTCCGTACTCCGTTCCCCAAGCTCCGCCTCCCTCCACCCCCACTCTCCGATGGTCCAGTTTGATTGTCCTCCCTTTCCATCTCCGATCCATCTTTTGTATCGAGTCTATCGACTCGTACCGAGGAACGCGGTGGCATAGACATGCACCCGCCAAGACCGAGCAACACTCGCAGCCAAGAAAAGCACAGGTAGGTTAACGGCTCCACTCACCCCCCTCGCCAGTCCTTCCGCCTAAAAGATGGGAGCATTCGACGCATTTTTCGGCAATTGTAAAAAAAAGCATATGGCCCAGCCAACCTCTGGACTCAGATCCGACTATTCTTGGCGTTGTACCAGTCGCCAGAGAGATGTGGTTGACTTCATCGGCCCGTCATACCCAACTATGGGCTCATCCGCATGAACCTTGGTATGTACAGCTAGACTCGAATATCTTGGGCTCCATGCACTCTGTATCAATTCTCAGAAACAGCGCTTCCATCCGCTGCGGAATAGTTGGCTGGCTTTGTTTTCGCTCTTCTCTTATCGCGGCTAAATACACGGGTCCTCGTTTGTGTGATGGGTCCTACTTCCTGCGAATGCGCACTTTTAATATAACCTGCAGCAAAGAGGGGTCCGCTATGCATCCGGTCTGGCATGGCTGCAGAGTCTCGAAAGGGATTCCTTGAGGGCCTCGTCATGCAGCCATAGGTCTTTTGTTCGAGGTCATCGTGCGCTAACTCCGGAACCCCTCCCTCCTTGATATTTTGCCGGTTTATCCCTAAGACACGATCAGCCATGAAGATATTGACAGGGATAGACGATGGGGAAGAAGCTAGAAGAGGTGATCATCACCGAACCCGCCACCAGATTCATCTGGCCAAGGACATCCAATCCAATCCCACGCTGGCGGATCAGTAAGCGGAAGGATTGAATGAGGGCACATATGCCCAATGGGGGAGGTAGAACGAAACGAAGTGGATGCATCCAAGACGGACACCGACAGTCTAAACCTTCCCGTGTTGCTTGTGAAACGGAAGCAACCTTCAGACGGTGTTAGATCTGATCAATAAGACATGGAAGCAAGGCCCATGCTCCCTTGGCGAGGTGGGGACCTAATGTAACAGTAACGTAGAAATTATCTATGATCGTCCAGGACGGAAGGCTTTCAACAAATTATCATTCAATGTTGGATCACGCAAGGAAATTCGTCACAGGCGGAAAGATGAGTAAACATAGCATAAGGTTTAGAAAGACTCCAGCGACCCATTTGTTCCGAGACAATCCAAATCGGTCATTATTCATACTCCAGGTGGTGGGTGCATATACGTGAAGGTCGTGTCTGTGTTTGATCTGTGTCTGTGCGTGTGCACTCTTTGATATACATGTCGCATGAGAAAACGAGAAGACAAAAGAAATAGCTAACGAAAAGAGGGTTCAATAGGCAAGGAACAGAAACGAAACATAAGTCATATCATATCAATTATTTCACCACATCATGCGGTACACCAGATCCGATGCAAGCTCGGTGGTGGTGTCCAGGAGGGGACGCAAGCCCTTGGCCGAACGCTTATGTGGGTAGGGCATGCCCGCAGTATTTTCCTCGGGAGGACAGAACTCCGCGAGATCCCGTATCTTGCAAGCTGCATAGTGTACAACCAATCTCCGAAGCTCGTTGTCGCGAAGCTGAGTGGCTGAGATAGCGGAGATAGGCTCGAGACGGGTGGTCTTGTTGTAGGTATAGTCCAGAAGGTCGAGGATCATTCTGGCCTTGGTGGTCGTTAAAGCGAATGTGTCCTCATCCTGCGAGTCCATTGGATGCTCGGGGAATCCTAGGTTGAGGAGATCCGTATGGAGCTTCCGGAGACATAATTGGGCAAGGGCAGGAATCAAGAAGCGCGTGGCGAAGACATACAGCTTGGCATGGAAAACAAGATACGGAAGGTCACCCTTGGTCGATGCCGAGTACGATAGTGAGCTTGGCGGCCTGTTTCCGTGGGTCTGTCGAGGGTCGTGATAGTCCATGGCCGCAAATTCATCCCACAGGTTGGTGCCCGACTCGTGCTGGAAGTTGAAGCGCTGCCTGGCAAAGGACATGTCGATGAAGGAGTTGGTCCGGAAGTGGGATGGTTTCGGCTCCTCTGTGACTTTCTCTTCCTCCTTAGCCTCGGCCTTTACGGAGGTTCTTTCAGGCTCGACCGTTTCAGGTTCCTGCGGCGTGGGAGCAGATTGCTCCCAGGTGTCAACCTCGGTCTGAACAGGCTCAGCCGGTTGAGCGGCCTCTGCATCAGCCGGGGTTTCCATAGACTCCTGAGGCTGGTTCCATTCCTCAGCTGGGGCAGGCGTTTCATCAACAGGGAGATTCTCGACCTGTTCCAGTTTCTGAGGCGGAGGTGTGGACGGAGGAGTCAGGTTAGTCGTAGGCTCCTCCACGGCGACAGCGCCCTTCTTCTTCTTGTCCTTCTTATTCTTCTTTCCCTTCTTGCCTTTGCCGGAGCCAGCGCCTTCATTGGCGTCTGCAGGTTCGCCTTCTTCGACAGCGGGAGTCGCAGGAGGCTGCTCAACGGGCTCTTCGGGGGCAGGCTCGGGTTCCTGTGGTGGCTCAACTGGGGCTGCTAAAGGCTCCTCTGGTGCCTTGTTCTCCTCCAGAGGATACTCTGGCTCCGGAGTCGGCGGCGCCTGTTCCGGCTGTGGCTGGACTTCCTCACTTGGCTTGCTCTGCCCCTTGTCGGTCTCGTCGCTGGGTTTGGGATCAGGCTGCGCCAGAACAGGCTCTCCAGAGAACACACCCTTGAATGGGTTGTTCACGACCTGTTCTTGGTATTCCTCTCGATTGTCCGGACCCGGGACGCTGTAGTCACCCGTATAGGCATACTCGCAGAAGGCGACAAAGGTCTCAACATCTTCCTCCTCCAAGACGGCGATATGATGTTTTGATTCGCGGGTTTCCCCACTGTTCATCAAGTGGTCCAGCGGCTGGGAGACATGACGGGCAAGCCCCGATTGAACGGTTAACTTGGTGTGGTTGGCGCCAACCAGGAAAGTGAATGGCGGTGAATGGACGATACTGTATCCCAATGACAAACTCGGAGGGTCAGTGGCAATGCTGTCATGGTTGGCATAACGAAAATTTGCGATCTTGGCTATGATACAGGGAACGAAAGAAAAGAAAGAAAGGACGCAAACAAAATGAGACAATTGTTCGTCTGATGATGTCCAGAAGTCCACTCACCTGCTGTAATCCCGATAGTTATCCATGGACGCTTGCTATGACTTTTCTATACCCCCCAAAAAAGGAAAAGAATATACGATGAAAACAGAATGAGATGAAGAGAGTCCACGGGGTAGAAGAAAGAAAGAGAGCGTAAGACTCCCACACAGTTGATGTTCAAGATCCAAGAGCTTTCACTAATGATATAGTCTATATATACCAAATTGTCCGGCGCACTCTGACCGTTACACTTGCGCTTAGCAATGCGCCTTCTTATTCCATCGCAATCCCACCCTAAGCGCAAAAGAGTCAAGGAAAGAAAAAAATTTCGACACCGGCCCCAACTGGGTCAAGGATAGTCTGCTACGTGTGCATCCATGAGGGGGTTTCGGAGGGTGGATTGACCGCCAACATTGTCGCGATTGCCAGCGATAATTCCCCTCTTATCGCAGAGCAGGCCATAAACCAGCCACTGGACTTCCTCATCTGCAAGTGAGTCAGCCCTCCGGAGACTCTTATTTGTTAAAAAAAATATGCGATGCATGGCGGAAAGTGGGCACAGAGAGAGGGGACCGCATCGTGGCATCGAGGGTCCTCTACTCGAATAGTTCCCGAGCGTTGTGGACTCGGTTACTCATCCTCACCAATACTCTGTACTCATGACCAATTTCCCCATCGTCCATGATCCAGTTGAACAGTTCATCTCATTTTTTCAAGATGCGACGAAAGCCTCACGCGAGCCACTGCGGGGACCAGACAGCTTGCTCGTCCGGAGGGTCGGGAGAAGGCGAATGGTGGACTCGACGGCACTAAGGATTTTAGTCTGCCGTTAGGTTGTTGCCCGATGCATCATTCATTTGCCAGCCTCCTCAGGACCCAACTGAAGACTTTTTTTTTTTTTTTTTTTTTTTTTTTTTTTTTTTTTTTTTTTTTTTTTTTTTTTTTTTTTTTTTTTTTTTTTTTTTTTTTTTTTTTTCTTTGTCAGGTGCTGTACCTGGATTGGCACTTAACTTAGTTGATACTATTCATAATTTACTAGCTTTTCTCTAGGAGGAACTAATATAAACCAGTGAGCTGGCAGTCGAATGATTCATCGTAGGCGAATTGCGAGGTATTTCTAGGGAATACTATAGTTACCAACTTCCCGTATTGGGGGAATTCTGATCGAATGGCTGCCAAATGAATAGCTATATGGTAGAAGTTGAGCGAGGGGAAAGCAATATGATACATCGATTAATCTGTGCTGCACGTATTTTGGTCCTGCGACTGATGTATGCGTGCAGTATATAACTATGCGGTGAACACCCCCATGTTCATTGCAATCCTAGCAAGAGATAAATTAAATCGTGCTATTAAGCATAAACTATTTCCAACGTCTCAAGAAAACTCCGTCGGTGGATCCCCTGATTTCCTCTTTGAGACATGCTTCTGGACATCATAGGCGAAACACTTTCATCCTGTACATTTTTGGAACCAATTTGGAAACTCATACGTTCTAGGGTTATAATACTTCCTTTGGTAATTGCAGGAATGCATGAAAGAGGAACTATAACTGCAGTTAAGTCAACACCACACACCCATAGTCGCCAATCCCAATCATACTAGGACTCAATTCTCAAAATAACAATATCGCTCAACCGAGTACGCTTAAACTATGTACACCCTTGAACCCAAGCCCAACCAACAAGGAAAACCACATCACAAACCCACTCACAGCCTCACCTCACACCTTAATAAAGAACCCACCACAGAACTAAGCCAAGCTCGATGCCTTGTCGGGATCCACGTCCCAGCCATCTCATCCCAACCTCAAACCCACTCACGGCACCAATGAAGTCCCAAGCGTACAGAACAAGAGCCAACCATGGGTGATGTGAATGGATCATTGATTCCGCCGTCTTGGACGCGGCGTCTGTACTAAGGTTAGATTTGTCCGCGTCGACTATTTATAGCGACTTCTCGCGGAGATGGTGGAGTAATTCTTGCATAGCATTTACGGAGTAGTGACGCGGCGACGGGCACCAAGTTAACTGAAGACAAAAGAGTGGACAGCTCGCTGTTGTGGGTGAAAAAGGGTGGACTCGGCGTTGTTGAAGATCTGAGTGGCTGGGGATGGACTGTTTGGCGAGCTTCACCGATATCGTCAGTGACTACTAATTTTCGCTCGGGACCCTAATGCGGAAGCTGGAAAGACATTGCTTTCGGGCGAGAGAGAAAGAGAAGGAGGACGTCAGCCAGTGTGCCGGTAATTGACGAGGTCAGCTCAAACAACAACAACGAAGCAAGTTTTGACAGGAGAATGCAAGCTCCATGTCGTATGATTACATATATGATTGTTGCTTCCCTGGCTTCATGCCTATAGACTCTTAGTGTAGCAGCTCTAAGAGTAGGAATTGCTATCGAAATCCACAACATACTAATGAGTACACTGGCGACCTACACCCCTACAGCATGGTAACTCGTCATTTGAATGAACTTGATTGATATCACAGCCAGTCCCCCCATTCAGGTTGCCGCTAGGTCTAGGGAAACTTCCCATTTTATGGGTAAAAACCTTGACCGGGACTGGAACAACAAGAGAATGACAACACAGAAGGTACAACCAGAGAACTAATTACAAAGAACCTCGAGACAGGAATATGCCAACATCCCCTAGCCATATCATCCAACTCCTATCCCCGGCCATCCTCGTTGGTTTTGTTCAGAAGTGGTGTGACCGGTCTTTAGAAGTGATGGACGCACAAGGCGTTGTGGTAGGACAGGTTGAGAAGGCCATCAGTGCAAGACGGTATCTTAGTGACCATAACCCTGAGTCACTGGTAAGACACGCAGTTGGCTTTCAAGAAGACCAAACTTACATTTCCTGACAATCATCTTTGCTTCACTGCGGTGTAGCGGGGTTTTTTTAGCCAGCCTGAAGAGCCCAGTCAGTAGAGGAACCCAGTACTAGATGTAGGTCACACTTACAAGCTCTGTCACTTACTGGGCCTGCCACGGTGCAGTTAGTGGGAGGGGCTGTTCTCTGGTGACCGAAGGCGTGTCATGGCTTAATGCTGTGAAGTCATATCAGGATGTAGTCGCGTCTGCCTGCTCCCTGCCTCCGTAATGGAGAGGTTATGCCGGCGTGCGGGCGGTCTTTTTAGCCAGCCTAAGTCACATAAGTATATACGTTGTGCCAGAGAATGGAGGTCATATCCCTTACAAGCTCTGTCACTTGCTGGACCTGCCCGCGGTGCCAGGCAGGTGGAGGGTGAAGGAGGCAGGAGTCAGTCGTGGAAAGACGCGTGTGAACACGAGGCTGATTTGGTGTTTGTCCCCTAGCTACCTGGTTAGAAACATGTAGATGAAGCAAGGAAGGTGTGTACGAACAAGAGCATGTCCCCATAGGGAGCTGGCCTGCGATGCGGGCGAAGCTTTTTTAGCCAGCCTACAACAGCCGTCAGTATCGAAGCAAGGTGCATCGAGGGCAGGTATGCATACAAGCTCTGTCACTTACTGGGCCTGCCCACGGTGCCAGGCATAATGCTCAGGGAGAGGTGAGGCAGCTCAGATCTCGGTTGGTGAGTGATCGGCGAGTCAAGATGAATGTCGAGCAGATAACGGACCAAGTCCCATCCAATTCCAAGCAAGCAGACAGTCGCCTATAAGCCGAAGAGGACGTCGTCAGCAATGGCGCTCATCTCCATGAGACTTACCAGCAGGCCAGCTTGATGAAAATTGAAACATCCACGACGGTGAGCTAACTTGGAACATGATCAAATTCGGTCGGCCTGCCTCATCAGTAGTAAAGGAGCATGCTGACTGACACCTCTAGGAGGACTTACAAACACTGTTCCCTAGTGAGTCTCCATGTTAAGGCCAAATGTGTGAAGGAAGCAAAAGGGTGGAAGAATAACAGTTGTTGGGGCGAGGAGGGGGAGGGGAAGAGGGAAGCAAGGGGGTGGGCGTTGAGGTCCAGGCACCGGCGAGACAGACTGAGCTTATGACTGAATGACGATACTAGTAAGGCCCTCGGAAGTGGACTCGCCGTAGTGGTGCGTTCCTGAGTGACATCGTATTTCCGAATATGGAAGGAGCGAGTCAGGGCGTGTTGTGCTCGCCGCTTCCAGAAGGACGTCGAGGTTCCTCGAGGCTCAACCAAAGGGGAACGTGACCGAGGGTTCCATAGTCTTCACGGATCTTACACTCGATTTTATCTTCGAATTTCGAGGGTTGACAATGGAGGGCCAGAAACTCGATCGAAAAGGGGCGACTGACTCTTGGTGAAAGGCGTTGAAAGCGTCCGTACGTAGCATATCAAATGAGGCATCGAGGACTTTATAACCCTCTTCAATCCGGCTGTGACATAGTCAAGAATTAAACTTCCATGGGCATCTCTCCCTTGTCGTGGTCAGGCAGATGGACAGCCGGCCTTGCGCTGTAATCGGTGAGGGAAAATCTCCGGTTCGTTGCTGAGCCGCTTTTTGAGTTGGTTAACTCGAGGTGATTGCGCAGACATCAGAAAAAGAAGAATAGGAAACATAGTGAAATATAGAGACTTGGATAAGTCATGTGCAAGACAATACAGCAGGGTAAGTAAAGTATAAGATCTCCATTGATGCCGTTTATATACATAGAATTCAGGAACAGTTTCTCCACGAGGTGTGACTCATGATCACCAGAATCAAAGCCCAACATACTCTTAGCCCTAAAATGCGAGATCTATGCCCACTATGGGGCAGACACCCAGCGGTGAGGTGGACATTCCAAGCACCAGAAAAACAGTGGGTATCATTTGAAATTCAACAACTAAGCGTTTCATAAAACTGCAAGGGCCCATCAAAGGGGTGACATCTCTTTGGAATGTGAAGCGCAAATGTCAGAACGCCGGCTGCGGTGTGGAAAACAGTTGTTGTCTTGGCGTGGCCCTAGACACGTGGCGGAGGTCTAAGGTAGCGGTGAAAAGAAGCGCATGGTATTTTCAAATCCCACCGTCCGACTACCGAGGTCAGGCACTTGTAAAAATAAGTGACGTGTAATCGGCCTCCCTGCGATCGCGAATTGTGAAACGCCGTCGAGGATCCACGCTGTTCGGGTACCAAGGTCGGGTTTCATGTCGATCGGCTGTCAAATAGTCGAATTCTGAAACAAGGCTGTTACCTGGCTATTGAACCTCCAATTATCGATGAATGTAAACTTGCGGCAGCTGACCAGAATGACTGCACGAATAAAAGTGAGGCTCGCACCGTGAGCTCGAAATCAAGCAACCTTTCGTCCGACATTTCCAATACCCCGTCCAACCACGCTAACAACGACGTCACCACGCTCATTTTCTCCGGCAGCCTCTCGAAGACCCCAGCCAGGTGCGCCAAATTTCGCTAAGTCTCTCGCCAGCTGGATTACACCTTCGTCGGCAATCACATCACGGCCAAGTTGAATCCGGCCAACATCCTCTGAGCCCATTGTCATAAGACCCAGCATGGTCGCTGCTGCTGCGGGAGCAATACAACCACCTTTCGAGATGGTTTCAAGCAGCTGATAAGCGCACTGCTTTCCAATATCCTCAGGAGCTTGGCCACCTGAAGGCGGGGATGCCACATCAGCAGAAAAGAGGCAACCAGTCGAGGACTCTGCAACAAGTGACAAACCGAATCCAAGACCGATCTTCTTCTTAGCAGAAGGATTGCTCTTCTCTGGGGCAGGAACCAGCGGGGCGGAGGACACATCAGAGAAAACGTAAGTATCCGGTACAAGTGGGTTGAGAACACCACGAGCAGTTTGGATCATTCTGGCATTGTTGGAGGCTGAGACACCGACGGCATAGGCCACACCACGAATCTTTTTTATTTTACCCGGGTTCATCAGATGAAGAGTTTTCGGGAGACGCACTTGGTGGCCGAAGACCAGCTGAACCTCTCCGCCACCGCCTCTGCCGTTATGTCCAGGGTTAGATCTTCGTAGGATGCGGAGTTCGATGTTGTTGAATATTCCAAATTGGTTGTAGAGCGGCAAGATCGCGGTTCGCACGCTGTCCACGGACATATCACCCGTTGGCGTAGATGAAGTGATCACACCAGGGCCAGTGAAGAGAACCTTTAAAGGAGCCTTGGAGAATGGGGCTAAAAGACAGAGAGGCAAAAGGAAGTAGCTCACGCCGCGATTACAACCTGCTGGGAGCTCATGTCTGATTACACCACCACTGCCTGCTCCTGCACCACTTCCAGTGATAAGACCAGGTTTGTAGACAACAATTGTTCCAGTATAAGAGATTTCAAGTTGGGAACCATTGGTGACAGCCTCGAGAAGACGAAGAAAGGAAATCTCATGCGGAGTAAGACCAGGGTTGGTAGGAGACGAAGGGCGGATCTGAGAGATATGCACCGTACGGCCAGTCAAGGTTGCGAAAACTAAGCGATACACAAAGTTCTTATGACCGGTAAAGCGGAGAGGAGGTTGCGAAGTTGCCATGATTACTTGATTGGAGAATCGCTGTATCTCCGTCGTGGGCCAGCAATGTCGCAATCAGAAGCTGTATACATTTGACCGACAAAAAAAAAAAGTTGAATGGAGAAAATCTGTCGGGGAAACGATGTTCCGCCATGGTGTCCGGGCTTAAGCTGAACACTTATCTCCGAGCGTGATTATCAATGTCGCATGATAACTATGCCTCTTCACCCCTCCGCCGATCTCTAGGACTCTGAATCTTAGCGAGACGGTGTTTTAAACTGAAAAGGGTGCATAGTGCTAATATAATAACTGCTCAAAATGCTTCCCCCGGCTTTGAACATTCCCAAATGGTACTTTCTCAATCCGTGCTCTATCATAAATATTATTATCGTTGCCCCTCCCCCGCAATGCGTCACAACATGCGACAAGACCTAATAGAAGCTACATAATTATGCCATGACTGAACTGACCATGCATCTACAGGCTCGAAGCCAATTCGCACCTTCTACAACCCCCAGTAAACAACTACTGTGTCTACCACCCCTCCTCCCCGGCAACAGCCGGCTACACAGTGATGATCGTGGGCGGTCCCAACGCCCGCACGGACTACCACATTAATACAACCCCAGAGTTCTTCTACCAGTATCGAGGCTCAATGCTTCTGCGAACTGTCGATACATCCGCTTCGCCCCCGGTGTTCCAAGACATTCCCATCCACGAGGGTTCGCTGTTCCTGCTACCCGCCAACACGCCTCACTGTCCGGTGCGGTTCAAGGATACCGTGGGTGTTGTGATGGAACAACCTAGAGCTGAAGGTGCGGTTGATATTCTGCGGTGGTACTGTAAGAGCTGTGGGGAGATTGTATGGGAGAAGCGTTTTGTGTGTACGGACCTGGGAACGCAGGTGAAAGAGGTTGTTGAGGAATTTGGCGCGGATCAGGAGAAACGGACGTGCAAGGCTTGCGGTACTGTTGCGGAAACGAAGTATAAGGAGGGGGAACTGGTACAGCCACCCAGGTTCCTTGAGTAGTCGATGCTTGGAATGATTCCTAAAACAACTTGATAATTGATGTAATATGTAGAGTTTATGGAGTGTATATGATGATGATGATAGTGATGATAAATGCCTATAAGATAGTGAGTGGATGTTAGTAGCCGACTAAAAGAGAATATTAGAGGGCGTCGAAAAGCTGAATTGTTCAAATTGATCTACCTATAGAAATAGGGATTCCCCAAACAACTATATACTTCCTCGTTATTTAAGGTTACAGCAAGTTCTACCTCAAAAGCCTAAAGTACCTCAGAACAGAAACTACCTCAAGAATGGACTATATATACGCATGTTTTGGATATCAGAACTGATAGTATTAAGATATCATTCGAGGCCAATCAGAACGCCAAACCATCATTCCCAATCAAGTCAATGGTGAAAAGTAAATTGCTTCGAAACCACAGGCCCTCACGGATGACATTTTGTACGCAGCTCATAGAATCAGCTACTACGGCAAACGAAACATACAAATTAAGGTAGTAGGCGACAACAGCTCTGGGATGCAGAACAAAGCTGAGAAAGATGTATTTCTATAAGTCCTTGGACTGAACCTCTATAGGCTGGAATCCGATTCGCCATCCTATGCTGGAACCAATGGGTGGCGGTTGAGGTGGGCATGCTGCCATACTACACCACTACGGAATGCGTCCAAAATCCCTTGCCCTTGGCCAAGTTTGCATTTCATGATTGTGTTTCGTTAGGAATAGTGGGTCCCTTCAGAAAGGTATGAGCGAGACGGGTTTGGTTATATAAGGGTATGTATCAATTATACGTCAATTAAAGGTTCCTGGAATCTGTCTATCCTCAGTGATCGATCCACAAGGACTATTGAAAGAATTGTCAAACTCAAGCTCTTTATACCTCGACACTATCTGTTACATGTATGGGAAAGAATTTGAAGAGGCTTACATTTGTTTTCTAGAGGCCTTTGGCGGTCTATAGTGCGTATGCTATCAAGTGACACTGATTACCTCATAGTTTATGTGCACTTAGGCCTGACTTACTAGTGATGAAGTTGTTGAATCTCCTGCCCTAGACGGTGTGAGTCAATGCAGCTTCGGCGTGCTTGATGCTGATTATTCTTCGTTGAGCGAGCAAAGCGCGATGGTGGTAACAAGTACGAGAAAGAAAAGGGACAGAGGCAAAATCCTGCATAGCATGTCTTGTGGAGGCTACTAGAACCTTAAGCAAAGAGGGCGAGGGATGAACCCGTAAATGGAAGGGCAAGGACATCAGCCTGCCTAGAGTCTGATGAAGATGTATGTATATGTCTAGATTAGGCTGAGACTGACCACGAGTAAGAGGAATGCCAGGGAACAGAATGTGAACAACGAATGGAAGTAAGAGTGGCCAGCTCTGAGGGGCTTCAGACACAAAAGTACAAAATTATTAAACATACCAGAACGAGTGACGCTTGCGAAAAAAAAAAAAAAAAATCAATATGACCATAGAAAGAGAACATGCTGTTAAACAGATATGATCGGCGTACTCTGTAAGGTTCACACAAACTAAGCTGGTATATGGTAAAAGAGTCAGGATAGCAACTGAAAGGGCGGAGAAAACAAAAGACCCGGAATAATACAGTGTATAGCGCATCCAAGAAAAGAAAATGTGTCCAACCCATTATTAAAAATAAATCAGGAACGGACTCGCTAACCGATAAGAACGTCATCTCACATCACAGTTGCGAGGAGCGTATCAAGCCACAGAAAGAACTGATCCCTAGGTCATATACCTCGTACACCAACATTTCAATCAGCGAACCCCATTAATCATCAAATGGACAGTCGATGCTTTCATGGCCATCCCTCTCACAGAGTGCACACCACTTCGACTCATCAACGGCTCCGCTCGCCTTGCCTGCCACGGGAGCCATGGAAGATGTCGTCGCCACCCCTTTCAGCCCTTCCAAAACGACATCTCGACCGGTTTTCTGAGGGGCTGTGCTATCCTCCTCATGATAGGATTGTGCAGACTCGGGAGCAGGTGACGTCTCTGGTGTGAACTTTTCATCAGTTGAGTCCTCTTGAGAGGGCTCCTTAGTATCAATGTTGCTCTTGTTCTTTTGCTCGGCGCCAAACATATTCGTGCAGCTCAGGATATCGTGACCTCCGGTTTCACAAATCTCGCACCACAAAGAAGCACCATCATCAGAGCGGGCATCAGATTCATGCATAGTCTCCAGCCGCTGATGAGAAGATTCCGAAGTGCTGCGGAGTCGTCCAGGGTAAGCCTGATATTGGTCATCATGCTGTGATTGATCATGCCAGTCACCAGGGACCACGGTACGGTCAGACAACCGATGGGCATGGTTGACGGTATGCTCACCGCCGATTTTTCCAATGGAGCTCGAAGATTTGTGGTAGGAGTGCGAACCATTAGTGGCGGGGTTGCGAGGACGATTGTCACCATTGAGCTGTAACTGCTGAAGTTCATGCTCAAGTTCTTCGATACGGAAAGTCTTCCTTTCCGTCATACGTTCGAATTCCTCGACCCGCCGTTCCAAGTGGGCTACATGCTCCGAATCATATTCCGGTTGAGGAGCTCCGAGCTCATTCTGATCAAGTGCATGCAAATCGGGGTCACCCCGACTTAAAGAATGGATAATAGCTTTTAGACCGCGGATCTCATCATCTTTCTGGTCGAGCTCTCTTGAATGCTGTTGCCCATCCCCGACCGCATGAGAAGAGCTTTCACGCTCCTTCTTCAGCTCGAGCTTCGTTCGTTCGACCTCACCCCGTAAAAATTCGACTTCTGCTCGCGCCTCGGCTTCCCCACGGCGCGCGTCTTCCAGACCCTCCTCCAATTCCGAGACCAACTCTTCGAGCTGCTTTAGTTGCCTAGCAACGGCTTCAACATCTTCTCCTCGATCCTGCAGCTCTTTATTTTGCTGCATCAGTTCATCTAGGCGCTGTTCATATACCCGTTCAGTTTCGGCTGCAGCCACTTCCAAGGTATCCAAAGTGCTCCTGAAATCGGCCCGATGGAGGTCAAACTCCGTCGTCAGCTGAGCAATCTTCTCATTCTTATCACGCAGCTGAGCGCGAATGGAAAGAGAATCTGACCCCTCAAACTCCTCTAGCATTCTCTGAAATTCGGATAACGTGTTTGCCTGTTCATCCAACTGTTTGTCGCGGTCCAGGAGCTGCTTCTCCAGACTCCTAACCTGGTCTGTCAGCTCCTGCACCTCCACAGCCATGGCTTTCCGCTGAATATCCGAGGACCTCGTAGATTGGATGTCATCGTCTACACTGAGGCGAGAGGGCGGTCGGCTGGTCGACGTGCGGGACGGCGCTTTGACTGGACTCCGTGGGCGGCCATTCGAACTCGAGGCTCTCGAGACCCCAGACGGAGTGCGTAACCCAGTGAGACTCAATTTTGAGGGCGGCGGGCCCCGTGGGGATTCAGCTCGAGGAAGTGAAGGTCGCCTCACAGGACGGGGGGTTCGAACCGCGGGGCTCAGACCCGGGCCGACGGATTTGCTGAAGTTGATGGGTCGGGAGGGAGTCGGAGGGTTTACACTAGGAATACTGGGCGCTGATAAACGTTTCGTGACGTACTTATTGTTGTTCATGGGGACGAAGATGCCCGATCCCGGGGTGGAGGTTGAGAAGTATTTCTTCCCTTCCACATCTCCACTGTTCTTCCCTCGTCTGGCATGCTCAGCTGCCAGTTCAATGCCAGCAAATTTCCCTGGTTTGCCAGCCACCCCTCCTAGATACTTTATAGTACCATACATACCCCCGGGAACGTTTACCAGGTCACCGACCTGGATGTCGTCGAGGGGCGCCATCAGGGTGTCGAGAAAATGATTGACCTTGACCGAGGGGACGAGGGGGGGAGTATTAACCGGGATATAAAATCATTCGAGGTTTAAGAAAGAAACTCAGCGTAGAAAACAAGTCCGATATCGAAGGAAGGGATAAGCTGCGAAGACGGAGGTAACTGCGTGACTGATCATAGACCGGCAGTCATAGTGTTGATAGTCTGAGCAAACTAGTAATTAGGAGGATCGGAGGATTTTCTGCGCTGGTTTCTTCCTGTTCTGGTCGGGCAGCGAGGGGACCACCGAAGAAGAAAGAATTGAGTCGATCGCCACACAGTTTCTCTCAAATCAATGTAAAAACAAATTGTTTCAACTCATCCCCAGAATTGTCAACATGCATCCTAGGGGTTAGTTCCAATGATAATCGCAGCAAACATAAACAACCACACGAACGAACCATGGGTTTGTGCTCCACCCATGTGTGAGTGTTTAGTGGCCTTACCGCCAGTTACTGTACAATACAGATAACAACCACCTGCTCGGGCAACAGGGTGCAGGGATCTTGGCCCAGACCGCCTACTGTGTTCAGTTACTCCCTATGATCCTCATGTCCGATGAACGTGACTGGTAAGATTGCGTGTAGTTTGACTGTACTCCATCAACATGGAAAAGCGTTTGATCTCCTGCTTACTCCGTACTACCCTGGTCAAACTGTTAGACTGCATTGTCTGGCCCAACTCAGGGCTAGTATTGTCGTAATCTATCAATAAGTCTCAATTTACCCTAAGTAACGTGTTCAATGAAGTACTCTCTGGTCATATTGTCATCTTTGACATAACATCAGCGTGAATATACGTCGTACTACTTGATATATACAATGTCACAGCGTTTTTGGTGAGTGTTGACTGCAAGCCGATGTATAATTTGTATACTGCGTGTTCTGTAGTCGTAACGAGGTGGACTGGTTGCACGGGCTACTACAGCCGCCTCGGCCTTATTATTCATCATATCTTCCACCTCATCATTATCAGTTGGCTGATTTCTGGCTTACTCTCAACCACAGCAGTATATTTCCAAACAAGATCTACCACTCCATTAGTGGTATTCTCCTCAATTTACGTTTCATACCAAAACATACAATCTCCTGAACTTTTCTTCCTTGCGGTTCGATTGCATACAGGCCTTCTCTCCCTTGCCGCACCTATTCTCCTCTCTTCATTTCCCGGTCTCCGCTCGCATTCAAACCGTCGGCTGGCCTTGCGGAGGAGCCGACTCATCACCACGATAAACAGATCAAACCATACAGTGCGCATTGATTTAACAGTCTAGCTGGATGTTACGAGCGTGATCAATTGAAAATGGCGCAATATTTCTTTGACCTCCTGTATAACTTTACCGATTGCATGTGCTGCTTCCCCAGCACGCCGCAGCTCAAGATCAACAATCGCAGCTTTAAAATGCTCCGCCTTCTGGGTGAGGTACGATATTAGAGTTAAATTAGTTTTAGTCTATTGGGCTCCTACTGATTCAATGTTAGGGTGGTTTCTCCTACGTGTACCTAGTTCAAGACAAAGCCACCTCGGAGCTGTTTGCGCTGAAAAAGATCCGATGCCCCTTTGGTCAGGAGTCGGTCTCTCAAGCACTGAAAGAGGTAGAGGCCTATAATCTGTTCGCATCACAATCGAATATCATCCATTCGATTGATCACTCCGTGTCCACCGAGTCAGGTTCGAAGTTCCGCTCCGATGGCGGAGAAGCCGGGTCGAAGACTGTTTATATCCTCCTGCCTTACTATCAACGAGGGAATCTACAGGATGCCATCAATGCCAACCTAGTCAACCAAACTCGATTTCCGGAGAAGCGATTGATGGTGCTGATGCTGGGCGTCGCCACTGCGCTCCGGGCCATGCATCAATATCGTGTCAAGAGCGGTGCCGGGCCTACCCGCAAGGCGAAGGCAGTAAGAAGGGAAGGCGAAGAGGCCGATACATCCATGCGCATGAGCAAGCCTAAGCGCCGAGCAACCCAGGTGGCAGATGACGAAGATTCCGAGAACGAACCGTTGATGGATGATGAGGTCACAAGGAGTCAAGAAGGCGTTCAAGACGGAGGTTTACGCCCATACGCACATAGAGATATCAAGCCTGGTAGAGCCCCCATTGCCAACCCCGCGGGCTAAGCCACATAGCTAACAATACTAGGCAACATCATGATTGATGATGATGGACAAACACCAGTGCTGATGGATCTCGGTTCCCTCGCCCCCAGCCCCATTGCTATCACTTCGCGTTCACTTGCTTTGGCAGTCCAAGATACTGCTGCGGAACATAGTACGATGCCATATCGAGCACCAGAGCTTTTTGATGTGAAGACCGGCTCCATAATCGACACCAAAGTCGACATCTGGTCTTTGGGGTGTACTCTCTACGCTTGCTTGGTAGGCAAGAGCCCTTTTGAAGCACGTAGCGAGGAGACCGGTGGTAGCCTAAGTATGTGCGTCCTGGGTGGAGACTGGCGTTTCCCTGATGAGAAACCTGGTACCAGCAAGGGCAAGGGCAAAGCAGGCGATGAATCTCGCAAAGATGCTACAACAACGATCAGTGCGCCTGTGAAGGATGTCGTTCGGAAGTGTTTGCAAGTCGAACCAGCAGATCGACCGGATATTGACGAATTGATCCAGATCCTGAAAGACGTCATTAAGGATTTGCCAGATGATGACGAGCTTGCTGGCAGTTCACGCTAAGGCAGACTCCTGTTCTCACTGTACTGATCATATCCCGACTGCGCGTCACATCTGATTTTTGTAGACTGTCTGTTGCGTTGTCCGGTAGTCAGCGACCGGATTGTACAGTATGAGCCAAACTTGAACACAATGTCCGATCTCATTCAGCGCCAACCTCAGGTCTTTGCGCGAAACTTGTGGCTGGCTTTACAGGGACATGTTTTCGAATAGTTTTTGTATTTCAACGTTTGATACCATAATCGCATAAGCTGCAGGCTGGCCTTTTGCAGATCTCCGCACGATACGTTTGTGTTTGTTATATTCCACTAGAGTTAGGTTCGTTCCTGATGTATCTGGACCAGTAGTCCGAACATATATTCACCTACTCATCTCTGTACAACTTGAAGGCCCTAAGACTCGAGGCTGACTATTAACCTGTTTAGTGAACTCAGTGGGAAGGGGTACCGAGGACGTAGTAGAACGCCGCCTGTCTTACTTCTATATATATAAATAGAACCAAGTTTATCTAAGCTTAGATCAACCTCAGCTCTGCGATGGACAGCATCTGACAGTGAATGGACAACACGGTTTGGGCGGCGATAGTAAACTTCTTGTGGCGTTTAAGGTGAGCGTTCCCGAACTTTGGGACGAGTTAGTCCCGTCACCAGGCGTTCTGATTGATTGATTAATATAAGAATGGGGATCTTATCACCGCTTAGTCACGGGAAGATCGTCGTCAAAACTTTCTGCAGTTTCGAATTTCCCATGAAATGTCTCGACTCTGTCATCCTCTCTCGGGCCTTGTCGGGGTTTCGGCCACGGAGAGAAAAATTCCCGACGTATTATAGATCAATCCCCTATAGAAAATGCTTTAAAACAAAAAGATTTGCCTTTTGGGTCCCTCCAACACCCCTTACACTACCTTTAATGAAGTTTCTGTCTCTGTTATCTTTAGTCAGCGGCAGTCGGACTTCCTTTTCGCATCCCCCGTTGTGGTCCCGCCTCTCAAATTGACGAAGTTGATCGATCGGAGTCTCTTCACACTACTACTGCTAGTCTCTGTGGAGGCTGACTATCCATGTATCCGTCTCCAACATCCGCCGAGAGGTCGGAGGATGAAACCCGACAGCCTAGGAAGCGCACAGCGAGAGCCTGTGACGCATGCTATAAACGCAAGGTATCACTGCAGTGTCCCTGGCTGTGGGCATAATGCTTATCCATGCACAGATCAAGTGCGACGCAGCTGTGCCACAGTGTAACTGGTGTAGTCACCACAATATCCCATGTACATTTGAGCGAGTCATCCATAAAAGACGAAAAGATAAGACAAATGCAAATACGTATGCCATAGGAAAAACCAAACCATCACTTCCACAAAGACACTAACTTACCACCCTATCTTACAGTCAACAAAAAACTACCGGCCTGGCCGAGCGCATCGACCGGATAGAGAAACTCCTAACAGATAGCCTGTTCAGAGAGCCCAGTTTGTCTGCCTGATCTTCAAATGCACACATCGTAGGACTGACAATCTCCCTTCTAGCGCCTAATGTGTCTCCTAGCTCTTCTGGACCGAGTGGGTTCGGGATAAGGTTGCCTGGACCGTCGCACGGCCAATCGTCCCTACCGTCTTCGGTGCCACTCCATTTCGCAGGACGAGAGATGAGCGTTGTAAGCCAGCTCACAGGCATCCCGTTCTTGTTACCCGAGGGCCAGGAATGGGTTCAATCACGAACTGGGCAAAAGGTCGACGTCGAAAAGCTGAGTCCTACTAGGCCTCCATGGGAGAAACAACGTGCATTGAATACATGTGCAATGTACAGCGATTTGCAGACGGGGGCTATATTTGATCTTCCGGATAGAACCGTCGTGGAGCTTCATCTTGAAAGATATCGGTTATCCCTTATGCAGAGCATATTTCCCATTGTGGACAAAGAGCTATTCCAGGAGACCATTAATGCCGTCTATCAGCAGCCTCAGCCTGATTCTTGCTACGCAGAGTCAAGTTTAAGAGCGTGCATCTTTGCTTTTTTGGCATTCTCGTCTCTTATTATGGAGCCCTGCCATAAAGGGATAGCACCTCAACCCCCACTTGTTGATGGCGAGAGATACTTTATGAAAGCACATCTTTTGATACCCCAGATTCTGCAAGGGACTCCAACACTGGATGGTGTCCAGGCAATTGCATCACTGGTAAGCTTCGAAATGATATTGTCCCCCCTACATCTCTTCCTCGCTTCGACTTGGATTGGCAAACATAAGCCATTTCACCATGAGTCGTACATCTGATCACCATCGTTCACTACTACTTATATTTGACGACTGATATAAGTCTTTGAACTAGGCCTTGTACGAGCTAATTACCGGTAGCCTGCAATCTGCAAATTACTTCGGCACTCTTGTAGCACGCATGCTATTCATGCTAGGTGCTCATACTTCCCTTCCAGACGAAACTGAATACCCAAAAACAACTGCCGGGGACCATCACTCTCGAGTACAACGGCAACTCAGAATTATCTTCTGGCTTTGCTTCACTGTCGAGAAAGATGTCTGCATTCGGATAGGGCAACCCCAGATGTTCACAGACGAAAACTGCGATCTAACGTTGCCAACCGGCTACGTCGAACAACTGTACGAAAACATCAAGGTACACCATTGCGCCGCGGAACTACCAAGGACCGAAATAACAGGATATCCGCTCTTTCCTGTCGACCTCCGCCTGAGTATCATCAAGTCTCGCGCCTACAGCACACTCTACTCATTCAAGGCTCTCAAGAAAACCGACGCCGAGATTTTAAAAGACATCCGCGAGCTTGACGACGAGCTGGAGCGCTGGCGAATGTCCATCCCCCTCGAATGGCGACCAACTCTGTCCTTCTCCCACGAAACACCCGATCCAAACGTCAGCATGCACTCCGTCATGCTACGCCTAAACTACCACCTCTGCATGACAATCATCCACCAGGCCAGCAGCCGCTGCAAATCCTGGGCCAAGGGCCAAGGCGGCGTGATGGACGGCGTGAGTTCCAGTCTCGCGCTCTCCGTCGAAGCCAGTCGTTCGACCCTCCTCTACATCGAAGCCGCGGAGCACGTCCTCGTGGACGGCATTTTCTGGTAAGCCTCACAAGATCTACCTACCTATATCCACGATCCAATCCCAAGCTAACATACCACCACCCAGGACTTTAATCTTCTACCCCATGTCCGCCCTTCTCGCAATCTTCTGCAACATCCTCCAGAACCCATCCGACCCGCAGGCCACAAAGGACGTGCGCCTCCTTCGAACAGCAACGGGTATGATGGAGCGATTGTTCTCGCGACAGCCCTTCGCAGTCGCGGAGATCGTGCATATCAAGCTCGTGGCCGATTTCGTCTCCGAGTTGTATAGACTTGCTACTTGTGCTATTGAAAAGGCGTGGAATGAGCGTTCTCATTAGATTTGGCTTAGGTCGCGGTGTTTTTGGGGGTATTCTTTAGGGACTGGACTGGTTATGGGGTCTGAAGTTATGGTAGGTATGGTATATATGGGTGTTCAGTCTTGGTTCAGGGGTATTCTATGCTTGTCTTCTTTTGTTTCGGGAGACCGATGTATATACCTAGCGGGTTTGAAAAATGATGGTACCCATGTGGATATATTTTACTAATTTTCTCGGGATTCCTCAACTGAGTGCATCTTGTGGGATACAACGATTACAACATTAGGGTTTATGCTACAGCTTAGACTACGAAGACAAACAAAGATTGTATAATGTAAATTGCAGAAATTATATTCATGACTACCAATGGCTTTGTAATCGTTAAACCTATTTGAAAACAGTCAGCAAAAGGTTCACGTCATCGACGATGTTTTGCAAAGAAAGTTCTCAAAATCAAGCTTTGTAGCTCGAATTCTCAGATATTAGATGCACAGATATAATCAAAAAGCACTTTTGTGTGCTCTCAGATGGGGTTGAAACAAAGAATAATTGGCATAATCATCATAGTAGCGAGGGTAAAAACAAAAGTATAACTTACCAAGCTTCTTACAAATTGCAAGGAATAGTTATGTGTCGAAAATGCCGAACATGACACTCAAAACAGTCTAATTCTCAAGGTATCATCAAGCCAAGCAGACAAGACTATTCTGGTCTTGTCGAGGTGTGGATGGAGGTCAACATGAAAATAGTTGTCACGAGAAAATTTGGTGAGATTTTAAATGCGCGTAATTAGCGCCACACGTGACCATTTCGGATCAACCATGCTCCGCTATGTAAAGTGGATATGGATGGAGCTCAAGCAAGGATGCCGAAAACAGATGCTTGAAGGCTCACATTAGATGATTGTTTGGGAAAGGCTGCGTATGTTGCACTGTAGGACAACCTGCCACATTGCGACGCTGCGGACTGCCCGCTCGAGGAACTGATCACTGTTGCGAAAGAAACGGCGTAATGGACTGTTGACTCAAGCTATGCATTTCTTGCTGCTGCTTGTGTGGGTTTCAGAGCGTAGACGACGTAGTTAACGCTACCAAAATAGACTTGTTATGCACGAAGGGCATGATATCGGACGACTGAGAAGCTGGGAACTAGGTGCTTCATATTGAACCAAAGTTCAGCCTCAATTGTTCTCATCCAAGAGTTCCCAGACCAACCGCGTATCTTCAGTTGCTTTTTCTTCTGAGACATTGGGTTTCTTCATGTCATTATCGGGAGTCTCGATGGGTGCTGCGTCCACGTCAACCCCGTCCTTCTTCAGTTGTTCGAGGGCCCCAGTAATTTCCTCCTTTAATTTGTCCATTTGCTGAATCTCCTCCCTGGTGCGACTCAGCTGTTCCTCCATCATCAGAATGAGAGATTCCCGCGCTTGGTGAGGTCGATACAGGTTCAGAAGGTGATGCGCGTTGATGAACAAATTGCGCAAGTCCTCCACCTTGGATTCGTACTGCTCGGGAGCTACTGAAAGAATGCCCACAAATTCCAGGAAGTTTAGAAGCAACGATTTACTGATCTTGAGGAGATAATATGCGTGGTTCAGTGACCGGGAAGGCTCTGAGGGCTGTTCCCGGTCGGCGTCACCTGTCGGCGGGGAAGGATAAAGCTGTGTAATGCCTTGATCTTGGAGGGAAGGGAGAGCCGTGGAGAGCTGTAATTGCCTGTAAGCTAGGATCCACAGCGACAGACATGAGCAATCAATACACGTACGCTTTGTAATTCTCCGAATACACTGTAATGGCCTGATTTGGGTATCTCTGGCGGAACGAGAAAACGAAGCTCTGGTGGTACGTCGAGAGCCCGCAATTCAGCTGGCGTCCACTTCTTCTTCTGCGGTTTCCCGTCCTCGCCTTTGGATGCATTTTTCTTGATCTCGTCTAGCTTTTTGAGATTATCCGGCGTGAAGTGTTTCCACAAAGGAGGCGGTGGAGCGAAAGCTGTGAGGGGTCGTTGCTGTCCGGCGTCGGCCATGATTTTTGCTTTCTGTAATGATACTCCAAAATAATGTCTGAATGCGCGATAAGACAACTCAACGACGGGAAGATGAGAGGTTGTGACGAGGTAGTTTGGCTGTGATGGTAAAGTGTCTGGCAATGCGATGCGGAGATACCGCGGGAGTAGCGGTGGTCCGTGCGTCTAAAGGCGGCAGTGGTCTCTCATGATTGTCGCAAGCGTTTCGGATTCCTATCTTCACTGTCTCACAGAGACTGTCATGTCTATGAACCTGGGCATCAATTAACACTATAGAGATGCCTCGTAGTGGCTTATCCGCTGCATCGTTTTCTCGCCCAGCACAATCCGGGGTAGCCGGCGCTGTTGCTCGTTTCTATCAGCGATCGTTTCCAGCAGTTGACTATCTGGCACTAGGATGCATTGTAGGAGGTTGGATCTTGGTTAGTGCCTTCTTTTTCTAATCAATTGGCCTCAGTCTGCTAATATATTCGCATGCAGATCCAGCTTTTTGTGACCCCATTTCATCGTCTGTTTTCGCTCGACAATAAGGCCATCCAATATCCCTTCGCTGTAGTGGAAAGAGTTCCCGTTGGTGAGCGTCTTTCATACCGAGACGTTGCGCTCTAAGCACTGACATTAGACTGCAGTATGGTCCATCATATACGCTGGGGTCACTCCGTTCGTAATAGTGCTCTTGTGGGCTGCTACATTCCGACCGAAGCCCTACAAAGTCCAAGTAACTATACTTGGTTTCCTAGTCGCATTAATGTTGACTTCGCTGCTCACGGATATAATCAAGAATGCTGTGGGACGACCTCGTCCTGACTTAATTTCACGCTGCATTCCGAAGAGGGGTACCCCTGAAAACAAGCTCGTTGCCTGGACTGTATGTACCCAGACGAGTCAACATATTCTCCAGGAAGGATGGAGAAGTTTTCCGAGCGGCCACAGCAGCTTTTCATTTAGCGGGCTGGGATATCTGTCCTTGTTAGTTCTCACCCTTAAATCAGCTCCTTAACATGACAAGTCTCTGACGGTTGTTCTGTACCAGCTTCTTTTCCGGCCAAATGCATGTATTTCGACCAAGGACCGATCTTTGCCGCTGCCTTGTGGCTCTTGTGCCTTTTCTCTGCGCATTGATGATTGCGATTTCTCGTCTTGACGATTATAGACACGACGTGTATGATGTAACATGTGGTTCTATCTTAGGGACTGTGGTTGCTTACTTCTCGTACCGTCGCTACTATCCCTCTCTTCGGTCCGTTATCTGCGACATGCCCTACGACAAAGCTGGAATGGCCGGCGAAGAGGGATTTCACAAGCTGCCCAGTGACGAGGAACAACAAGTGCAGAGACCTGGGGTTCCTTCCCGTCAGTGGGGAGCTGAGGATGAAGTCTACCAACTTAGTGAAACTTCATCTTCGCCACGTCGGGCGTAGAATGCTTTTTCTCTTTCTCTTAGATTAATGATACCCTTTGAGCTATGTATCGGATTCGTATTGTTATCCAGACTAGTATATATATGTGTAGTAAATAAAATTATCGCTGTTCCTGAGAGCAACGGATAGAATGTGACTAAACAAGAAGGCAGATTATCATTAGTTATCTATACATATAGTAGCTTATCTACAGCTTCGCAGTATCCTTGTTCTGCACGTTAGTCCATTCCCTGACATCATGGAAGTCCATGACACGGTTAGGCCCTCCAAAGCGCCCCAGAGTGTCTCTCCATTTCCTGTCAACAGCAATATCTGGACTCCATCTAGTAAGCTTGTGGACTTTCTCTGGAACTCTGTCTTCAATAGCATCAACAATGAGGTTGCCAATCGAGGGGAGATATTTGAAACCTGGACGAGGGGCTAATTAGCAACTATACACATAAGATAATCGGGTGCATATACTCACCCCTTCCGGAAGCACCACATCCTAAAATAAGAGACGGGTGTTCAGGGTGGCGGTCAATGATGAATTCACGGTTTGCGGTGTCCGCACACCAGCAAACGCGAGCGAAGCTAAATGGGCGATCGGCTAATTGAGGCATCGTCTCCGATAGTAAAGCTCTGACTCTAGTCTCAGACTCCTTCGGAATCTGGGTTTTCTCAAAGGGTAAACTCATCAAGTGACCATCCGCAGATTTAACCATGTTAGTGTATCCCGGATGTTCGTCGCAGATCTTGATCTCCCCGCGCTCCTCATCAGGCTCGAAGAAAAATCCTTTCTCAATGTTGAAAATCACCGGCAAGTTTTTGTAGAGCGCGCGTTCCTCAGGTTTGAGCTGGATATGGGCGAGTGTCCATGCCGTTGGGCGGAGCTGGTCCTTGAAATCCAAGAACTGCGCAGCATTTGCGCCAGCGCAGAGAACTGTTTGCTCCGCGCGCCAGATCTTTCCGTCTGCGGTGACTGCGCCCTTGACGTCGTTGTTCTCGAAGATAAGGGTGATGACTCTTCCTTGGGTGCCTGTTACGAATTTAACACCAAGTTTCTCTGCTTCGCGTATAGCAGCCACGAGGGCGTTTCGGGCGTGCGCCCAACCAGCGTTCGAGCGAATATGGTAGCCTCTCCATCCTGGAAAGTTTCCTTTCAGCACAGCGGGGGCCAGTCGGCGGAAGTGCTCCGGCTTCGTGACTTCGGAAACATCAGGTTCCTCTTCCGGCCTTACTCGGATCCCGAGGCGATCCAGACCGGCGCTGCTACAAGCAGACATTACAACGCCAGTGTCATGGTAGTATGGCTTGAACAAAGGGTCGGTTGTCCAGCCTTTGAATGCCTCCTCTGCGAGAATTTCGTTAACTTCAATCTCATCCTTTTTGTTGCTGTATTGCCCCGAGGAGATGATCTTGTTCACGTCGTTTCCAGCCGAAATCGCCGAGGGCACTGTGTAAGGGTCTAGGACGGTGACATTGGTGTATCCTCTGCGACCAAGGTGGAGGGCGGTTGAAGCACCCCAAGTGCCTGCGCCGATGATCAGGATGGAGGAAGATTTGGTGACAGCCATAGTGTTCCTGTGCTTTGTTGCAATCGAGTATGTTCAAGTCAAGAATTGGACCAAAAAAAAAAGGAGACCGGGCAGCAGTAGTACTGCCGTAATTAAGATGGTCCCGAAATGGTCCAGAAAAGCCAATTTGATGTGGGAGAAAATTCGTGGGGAATGCCAGCCTTCATCCTTTATATCGCCGGCAAAAGAGCCCGACGTATGAATCATACGAGATGTTGCAATCTGTCGGACCGATGGGGTGGAAGGTCCACGCGATTTGAACTTGTTGGAGCAAGCTATCGTGCTGATTGACCGCCATCGATTAAGAGTAGTCATTATCCAATAAGACTGGATAAGAAATTTCCCCGCGTGCACTGTCCACCCACGCGATAAACGGTTTCAGAATCAACGATGCGCTGGGTCCAAATGAGGCGATCCATGGCTCTCTCGTATACTTGTTATAATCAGTCTGTACCTTCCTTATGTTTGACCGGCGTCGGCCAGGATCGGAGCTACACCGAGCAATGTCTCCACTGGGAATTATCAGCTGGTCCAGTCCTCGTATCGTTTCGGATTATCGGATACTGGTAGATAGTTAAGCCTGGTAAGTACCTTAGCACCGGGAATGGTGTCAGATAGCGCTAAACCTTAGGGGTGGCTGCCCGCCTTGGCTAGTCTTCATCAGGATAAGACTTCTGCAACGCTGTCGGCTGGTGCCGTGTCATCTTTCGCTTGGACCTTACCTTACTTTCAGTGTCCTGCCCTAGCTCAAGAATAACTTGACGTATCCTGATAACGGAATGGATCCGACACTGGTGCCCGTTGACTCTCCCCGCATTATAGTTCGCGCCACTCGTGATCGACGGGTCAGTACCTGGGGAGGACCTGCTATCTGGTTTTAACCTTTTTATCTTTTCAATTCTCTTAGACCATTTGCCTGCTTTACGGCGATGCCAAAGTCTAGATAGATATGGCCTGCCGGTTAAGCTACATGCCGTTATATAAAGGAGGCCAATGGCCACTATCAGGATTAAAAGTCTTCAATGTTTTAGTCTTCTCATCGTAGTCTTTGCTGCTTTTCTGCCCTTTACGACCCGTTGAAGCAAGATTTTGGGCTGCCGTCCCCTGGATTACACGCTCTCATGAGTCGATCACGGTCTCGAGGACAGCAGGGTGCGGATGTTGAAGAATGCCCTCATGATCCAACCTTGCAGGGTGATGGCGCTCCCAAGAAGCCCGTGACGGCCGAGGAAGCCTTGGAAATCGCCATTGGAGAAAGTCAAGATGTCGAGTATACCATTGACTCAGATAACTCTCCTTACCTGGAGGTCCGTGCCAATGTACCGAACACAGATGATCCGACGCTGCCAATCAACACCTTTCGAATGTGGTTTTTGGGGATTGTATTTACCCTGGTATGTCTTGATTATATGTGTAGGAAGGCGGCATTGCAGTGCTGACAGCGAACACAGGTCGGCACGGGCGTGAATCAATTCTTCTCCATGCGCTATCCCAGTGTTACAATCACCTCCTTGGTAGCCCAGCTTATCAGCTACCCCGTTGGGTGCTTTTTCGCAAAGGCACTGCCTATCACCACGATACGCGTACTTGGTCGGGAAATCCCTATCAATCCTGACCACCATTTCAATGTTAAGGAACATGCAGTAATTACGATCATGTCGAATCTTAGTTTCAACCAGTCATGGGTAATTGTCATTTGCAACCTGATCAACCTAAGATAGCAATGCTGACAACAGATTAGGCCAGTGCTATCATACAGGCACAAAAGGTGTATCTGGGCATGCCGACTCCCGTAGGTTACCAAATCTTGCTAGCTTTGTCTATGCAGATGTTCGGACTTGGCCTTGCGGGACTATCGTACAGATATATAATAGAGCCACCGCATATGGTAATCTAAATCTGGCCATGCTTGATAACTGCCCCTTGCTAATAACCCCTAGATTTGGCCGTCTACTTTGGCCAATGCAGCTCTATTCCAGACTTTGCATAGTGGCGCAAATCCTATGGCCGATGGCTGGAGAATTTCCCGGTATCGGTTCTTCTTGTACGTCTTCATTGGCAGCTTTTGCTGGTACTGGCTTCCTGGATATATATTTACCGGGCTAAGTACCTTTGCTTTTATCTGCTGGGCAGCTCCAAGTACGCTTTTTTACACATGAATCACGTAGTAATCTCACTAATATTATGCATAGACAACAAAGTGGTGAATAATTTGTTTGGAATGACGACTGGTCTCGGATACATGCCCACCACATTTGACTGGAGCCAGATTGCCTATAACACTTCACCCTTAACAATCCCATTTTGGGCACAAGCAAATGTCTTTGCGGGTTGGTTCTGCATATATGCTGTCATCGCGCCGATCCTGTACTATACCAATACCTGGTATACTGCCCACCTACCTCTGACAGGTTCTGACGCTTACGACAATACTGGAAATCTCTACAACTCGACTCGGATTTTGAATGATGAGGGTGCAATTGATGATGCTAAGTATCGGGAATATAGCCCCATTTTCTTACCCATCACCTTTGCGCTGTGCTATGGCGTTGGGTTTGCCGTTCTGAGTTGTCTTTTGACTCACGTGGTCCTCTATCATTCCAAAGATATTCTTGATACTTTCAGGGGCCAAAATAAGAAGGACATACATGCCCGTTTGCTTTCACGCTATCCTGATGTTGCATGGTGGTGGTATGCAATCTTGACAGTGAGTCCTGACTATATAACCACTAAGGATGCTGTGACTGACGTGGAAAGGTCATCGTCGTGGCTGTGGCCATTATGGTCCAATATGTCTGGAACACAGGCCTTCCTTTCTGGGGTCTATTTATTACCTTAGCTTTGGCTACGCTCTATGTGATTCCGGTCGGGACTGTGTATGCTGTGGCGAACCTCAACGCCAACGTTCTAACTGTTCTGGGCGAGATTGTGTCTGGCTATTTGCTCAAGGGAAAGCCGCTCGTCCTTCTGATCTTCAAGGTTCGATTTATGCCTTTCATTGGCACAAGTCTGGTACTGACAGACCAACTAGTTTTATGCATACACTGGTCTTAGTCAAGCAATGTACTACGGTGCTGACATGAAGGTACAGTAACCCTGAACTTTCTTCATATATGATTTGCGCTAAAAGCTTTCGGTGCATCCTCAGCTTGGCTTGTACATGAAGATCCCACGGCGAACACTGTTTGTTGCACAGTTGATTGCCTGTATCCTCGGCACTCTGACACAAAGTGAGTATTAGAGGAGCATATATGTTAAAAGGACTCTGCTGATGGTCGCACCAGATGGTGTTTTGCTGTGGATGCTTGGGCATGTTAAGGACGTGTGCGCAAGCGACCAGCCAAACAATTTCACCTGCCCTCAAGGCCGGGTTAACTATAACAGTGCTGTATTCTGGGGAGGTAAGTACAGCAAGCCTTTGTTCTAACACGTACGCGTGACTGATACCTCTCAAAGCCATTGGACCCGCACGACTTTACAATATTGGACAGAGGTATTCTGGACTCCTTCATATGTTCTGGATCGGTGCGCTACTCCCCATTATTACATTTTTTCTTCGAAAGAGATATCCCAATAGCCGCGTCTTGAACGCAATTCACTGGCCAATTTTCTTTGCTGGGACGGGAAACCTACCACCGGCGGTATGTGATGCCCAAGACGATGTCGGATTATTCTTAACTCACACATGACCTATAGACTGGTATCAACTACTCTACGGCGTTTGTAGTCAGTTTAATTTTCAATAAGGTAAGCCTACCAAGCATAACGCCATGTCGTCTTGCTGACTATCCCCAATCGATAGATCATCAAAGGTCGTCGACCAAATTGGTGGGCCAAGTACAACTATGTCCTGTCCGCAGCCCTAGACTCCGGTGTCGCTGTATCTGCTATCTTGATTTTCTTTTCATTGGTACTTCCTGGCGTCAGCCTTAACTGGTGGGGAAACAATGTTAATAGCGGAACGGTTGACAGTAAAGGCACCCCATGGTTAGAGTTGAAGCCGAACGAGACGTTCGGCGAGAGCACTTGGTCATGATGTATGTGCAAAATACAGTCATTATGATCGATCTTTCAAAATGTTGGAACCGAGATATGTGGTTTTCTGAGATACCCATGTTTTTGTTCTTGTACTGCATATATCGCAGCCTCAGGCTGTAGTAGGCGGCCAATCAGCGTTAGCTTCCCCGTGGGGTGGTAAACGAATTTTCTATTGGTGGAAGGCTGCATGAACGGAGCGGATACCACATGATTCCACTCTTGGCCTTATCAATTGCAAGTCCGCTCCACAAAAACTCTCTCTGATTTGCGTCGATAAGCGTTGTTCCCTTGCCATAAATTATATTAGACCCAGTCAAGATCGTCCTTATCTCCTCACTGTACCGACCCACGTATCATAGCCTCTGACAGGCAGTCATTCGTTTCTCTCAGCTTTGCATCTCGTTTGCCACGAGTATCCTGAGTCAAAGTCTCATTCGCCTTACAGTGAGATTGTTCCTGCTCATCAACTCATTGATGGCGCTAGGAAATTGATCTTATCCGGAAGACTGGCCATGTAAAGTTTCCTCCTATCGGATGCCGCGTAAAAAGGCTGCAGACCGCGTGGGTCCGGTCAAGACCCGAAGCCGTAGCGGCTGCAAGGAATGCCGCGCGAGTCGAGTCCGCTGTGACACACAAAAGCCGATCTGCACCAGGTGTCGGGAAAGGGGCTTAGTTTGCTCAACGCAGCTGGTCCTAAAATGGGAGTCGGAGTTTGTGAGCCGAGGGCTTGCTTTTGGTCGAGCTGGCGTTTGGAGTAAATCCGGCTCTCAGTCCAAGGCATCGCCGTCCTCAGCTTCGCTCCTGGATGATGACCAAGAATGGTGCGATATCCCTTTCATTGAGTCTTGGGGATTTGTGAATAGCGGGGTCTCGACTTTTGAGCAACCGGACCAAGTCAACGTTGCTTGTGATGAATTAAATGCGGTGGTTGTTCGGGACAAAGGGAATGCAAGACTCGCTCTCAAGTCAAGCTGGCCTGCGCTAGTAGATATCTCAAAATACGGGCCAATATTACAACAGCTACCGCAGCCTACAGCCTGCTTACCGTTGTTTCCCCATGTTAACGGCCAAAACCAGGGGCACCTCTTCGAGTATTATCTTCAGCAAGTATGTCCTCGCACAACTGCTAGCTCAAAGCTGTCATCGCCATTTGCATCAATCATTCTTCCGTTCTGTCTATCTGCGTCACCAATCCTGTTCAAAGCGATCCAGGCACTGGGGGCATGCCACTGGTCTCGATTTGATCCGACCTACGGGGTCATAGGGCTCCATCTCAAGTCCGAAGCGTTGAGGGGCCTCCGCCATCGACTTGCAACAGAAGGGACCTTGAGCTGCTCGACGGATCCTGAAGTGCTGGCTATCATGATGATGCTGTGCTTGTACGAAATAGTGGATAATTGTGATGAGCGCTGGACGATTCATCTGAAGGGAGCCAAGGACCTGATCCGCCTTAGAAGGCAACAAACAATGCTTTCCAAAGCCCGTGGTGCTCAAGATCCTATAACAACCTTCGCCGAATTATTCTTTGCTTTTCAAGATGTCATGGGCCGTACTGCTTGCGGCGAGGAAGTGTTATTTGGAAGTGATTATTGGCAAGAGAATGAGCGTAACATTGATTTGTGGATGGGCTGCAGTCCAGAACTTGTCTCTATACTGTCTTCAATTACAGAATTGAGCCGAACAAGACGCCAGCTTACTTCCAATCCTGCTCGTGCGGCTTTCTCTCTACGAGCAGCTTCTCTGGGACATCAACTCGAGAACCTAGTCCAAGAAATTGATGGTGATGACGACGACGACGATAAAACCCTCCAGACTGCCGCAGAGTTGAAGCGGCTGGCTGCGGTATTGTATTTGCATTGTGCTTTACATGGGGCGTCACCGTCTACCCCGTTGGTTGTAACCTACGTTCGGAAGATTCTACGACTCGTTTCAGATTTACTCGATTCTGGATCCCTAGTCAGTATGACGTGGCCTGTCTTTGTGGCTGCTGTGGAATTAGACCCCCTTCACGATGAGGTCTGGTCCGATGGCGAGACCGTTGTGTACGGCCGACCTCTTGTGCTACGTGCATTGGCTGCGATGGCGGAATCGAGTGTCTCTAATGTTGCGCGCACGAGAGCAGTCATCGTCAAGGTATGGCAGGCTAGGGACAGTGACATGCTGAAAGGGTCCTCCGTTGATTCGTTGGATCACACGACGGGCTGCAATGATTGGGAATGGTATGTTGCGCCAATTAGTACTGCCATGAGTTTGGCATGACATGGGCACAACAGTCACGACGAGACGAGTTTCTTTGGAATTGTGGGACGTTTTCTTTTGGCAATCTCTTTTCTTCCATGTTTTATGTATGTAAAATTTCAGTTCTCTCTGGGCGACTTCGCCAGTGCTAGAATGTGTAAAGAATGTCGATCTCACGATGCTTATCGAAAGTGGTGCCATGGCTGCTGAACCAATCAGCATCGCCAAATGGGGAGGAGGGGCTGCACGGAGCGTGATTCGCCGAATTCAGCGGCAAAGGACGTCAGTACCGATTTCAGTAGCAGAACCCAAGGACATTCCTGGACGTCTGTCCCATCTTTATCTCTTGGAATACTCTTACTATATCAATACCTTGTTTATCCTCTTGTTTTGCCTCTGCTCAGCCCTTGCTCCCGTGTTGCACGTCAAATTTTGCACAATAAATACCATCTTCGCGCCGCTTACTGATCGCGCGCCGCCTTATAGTCATTGTGGCACACTCACTTACAAAGTACCAAACCGCCGCCAGATCGTCTAACTGGAAGACTTCATCATGTTTTAACTTCACTGCTCCAAAAGCATTGACACGTGTGGAAGCTGGGTATTCAATCGCACAATGACGTCGTCGACTACTTCATCGTCCGTATCGCACAGTGTGCCGTCCTTGCCATTCGCGAGTAAACTAAGCGAACAGTTATCGCAACGGAAGGAACAAGGTGAATCTGCAACCGATACAGAATCTTCAGGAAAATCTACTTCACTCGGGCCTCCATTGCGTCCTTCACCCAAGTCACGGTCGTTATCCGACGCGCCAAAACCTATATCTGCACGTTCCACCTCCGAAGAACACCGGCCGTCGAGTAAAGATGATAACTCTCTTTCATCTACACCAGAAACACCTCGTCGGCCTTCTATGCAAGGCCTACCCCTAAACTTGCCTTCGAAGCCTTCCGGACCCTCGTCCTTATCGAGCCGTGCTCCACTCTCCCCGAAGCTTGATTCGTCCCAGATCTACGGCTCCCCGGGTTCTGTCCTCCCTCGACGCTCCCGTGGCCTCGACTTTTCTCGCGCCTGCACCAACCTTCATCACTCTACGCTTGCTGAATCATCACCTGATTCTTCACCAATAGTTGGTGGACGGGGAATGACAATTCCCCAACGCCGTGGCTCTATGGGGTCGACTTCGGTACCTCCCTTCTCTACATCCGGGCCCGCTGATCGAACGGCAATCTCAAGCTCTGTATCAAGTGTGAACATGATGGAATCAGATACTAGCAGCAGCGAGGAAGATGACGAGCCGATGATTGGCGATAGGGATGACATGATAATGAACACACCCCAGGCCAATAAGATGGGTAGTGGGATGGGTCCTTTTGCAGTGGGAAATGTGCCCAGTCCGGGTAACGATTGGATGGGTGGTTATTCGCAAGCAGCAGCAAGTCTTATGAGCTTTCAGCGGGCCAGGTTTCGCAAGGGACGTAGTCGACATAGCTCTAGCAGTGCTAGCGGAAACAGTTCGAAACCCAGTCCTGGCCCATTGTCTCCGCCTGTGATGAAGAGCATTGAAAATCAGAATGGCTACTTTGGCTCACGGTCTAGCCTGAGTGCACGGCGTGAAAGTTTGAGCTTGGGTACTCGTGATCTGCGGCTCTCTGATTTGAGTGATGAAGGGGAAAACCGGGGTAACAGTCCAGGGACCTCGAACTCCGAGGGCGGGCCCTTGGGCGTTATTCGACGGGCCGTAACACGCAGAAGCAGTCTATTGGTAAGTTCTTCCATTTCATGATAGTCCGAACCTCCGCTTACTCCTCTTCCAGCCAAAAACGAAGACCTTCGCACGTATTCGAGCTGCATTGATGGAGGAATCAGCCCCTATCGACTGCGAGGCAAAAAGGGAAGCTGAGGTCATCCGGCAGGTCCGGGAAAGCGAGCCTGAAATTCAGCAGACGTCACCCAGTTTGGATGCCCTCTCGTCAAGTAACCCCTTCCAGCCAACTGATCTGAACCGGAATATGGATGATACGCTTGCCAAAACTGGGACCTCTGTCCCCGATGAACCTAGTTTTAGCGAGGAAGCCCATCGAAACTCTGCCGGTGCCGAGTTTTGGAATTCTTTCGATGAACGCTATCGTACGCCACCACCGCCGCCTCTACGTCAGATGGGAACTTCGGTATCTGAGGACGACCTCTCCATGGATATCACCCCCTCAACTACTATGGGATCGACTTCTGAGTTCGCCAAACCGAGCGAGAGGCCCAGCTCCCGCTGTTCGACTCCAATCGCAACACAGCCAATTTCGATATTGGAATTCAAAAGGAAACGACGCCGTGAGGACGATTTTGATCCGAATCTGTTCAAGCGAAGGGCGGTGTCTCCGAGTATGAGCGTCCAAAGTAGTCCAGTAATGCCTAATTCACCTGCTGTGAGGGATACGGGCACCAGCATTTGGGGTCCACCCAAAGCCAACATCGGCTCTCTTTTCCCTGACCAGCCGAGTACTGAAAGTGGCACCCGGAACCCATCCACACCTAAGCATGCAGGCCATTTGAAGCGGGTGGGTCTGCAAGGGATGACGGAAACAAACGATGGACTCATGAATATGAGCATCGAGTGATGGTTGACATTCTTGACATTCAGGCGTTCTTCTCTACGAGCCGGGCTCGCTTCTTCTTACCACTACCATAATAGTCTTACCTCAACATGTCTTTCATTTCTGTGTTAATTTTAGCGTGGAGCCGTTTCATACGATGGACTGGTTGGACATTGCCTTCGATTATTCCGTACATGGCGTTCAGCGGGGAGCCTTGTGGTTGGGCAACAATAACATCTTACTAGTATCGTTTGATGCATCAATATCACAAATAGCACCTAATTAAAATATCATACTTTAATTCTTTAATCAGCATTGCATCTAGCAGAGTTGAAGCAAGTTGAATAGCCGCGGTCCTCGTTGCTAATGGCCACGTGCGAGGTGCGGGCGCTTACGGCGCTAAAGCTCCCGCTGTTGACACTGGGGAAGCACCGCAGTTTCAGGAGCTCTTTGATCATCTACGGGCCATTACCTGTCTATTGTTCTACTTTTTACAGACTTTTTTTTATACTCTTAAGGAATCGATCCAACACAACCGCTTATCACTGGTTCATAATTGATCGTCCACATGGCATCCACAGTTGACATCGCTTCCTCGTTCATTGAGGGTGCCCCGCCAGGCGAGGTATGCCCGTGAAGCCGAGCTCTACTCCTGCAGTATAAATTCGCCCTGTGGCTAACATTAAGAATTCCCAGCTCGCCGACGTTGTTGCCGGTAATTTGCCCTCCTTCGTTTATATTGCCCGTTCCCCGCATTCCAGACTTCATCTACTCCCCCACCCGAGCCCCCGAGCCATCCAAAACGAAAAACTAAACAAGATCGAATAACCAGATGTGAAAACGCTTACCTCCAACGGTGCCGATATCATCCCATCCCTTGCTCCAGCCTTTGAGCGATACAATGAGACGCAACTGACGACCGTGAAGCTGCCCGGGGCGAGTCAGGAGGTGGGGTGATCCTTAGAATCGCGTGGAAAGTCAAGTTCTGACAAGGCAACTGCAAAGGTCCTTATCAGTGAATACAACAAACTGGATGGTAACCGCTACTTTGACGTCGAGAGCCAAACGTCGTTTGAAGTCGATCATGTCACACAAGTATGACCGCTATATGGTGGGGGTTTAGGCGAGGACTAGGCTGACATTGGCTCCAGGAAGCCTCCGCGGCACAGTCGTATGTATTGGATTCGCAGAACGCGGACTTGATGTGAGTTGGTAGATACCAGGTTGGAAAGGTCGTTGCTGATAAAATTGCAGCAAATCGCTACTCAAGTCGCTCGGTGCTCACGCCCGTGAGCACTACCCTAATTGCGCGTATGGTGTATACCCTATCGAAAACGATTCTGCGGTGGCTATTCTGCTGGTTTCGAACCGCTACTCGCCTAACAACTTCTGGTGAGTCCATCTAAGTGCTTTGTCGGGTATAATGGTGCTAAATGGGTTGTCCATTAAGGAACGGTCGCTTCCGCGCTACCTATCAGTTCCCCGTTTCTGAGCCCACGACCGTGACCGGCAAGATCCAGGTTGACGTCCACTATTACGAGGATGGTAACGTGGCGCTTAACACGAATAAGCCCCTCAACCTTTCCGTATCATCCCTTTCTGCTGAGAGCATCATTTCCCGCATTGCAACTGCGGAGCGCGACTACCAGGAGGATCTGAATCGCGCATTCGTGCAGATGGCCGAGGGCGCATTCAAGGGTCTGCGCAGACAGCTTCCCATCACGCGGCAGAAGGTGGAATGGGAGAAGGTCGGAGGATACCGCCTGGGACAGGATATCTCTGGTGGTAAGGGTCGTTGAAATACTACCGGTATGTGGGGATATACCGGCATAGATGTGGATTGAGCGTTAGCGTGATTAGAAGGATACATTCTAAATTGATCTTGAATAATTTATAGGCTTTGATAGGACTATTTCTAAGACTACCGTTTGCAAGAAATAGGTCATTCGCACTAACTCTTGCTTGTTAACTTATGTCTGACGCTGAGCAGCAGTGTGCTGGCCATAAACTATATTTAACATTATTTTGCAGATTTCCTTATCGCAGCATGTACGCTTTCAAATACATTCTCAGTATATAGTTTTCAGAGCTTTGCATATAGCACCCTGGGAAGAGTATTTTAGGCAGTGATCTAGTGAGCTCGGTTCCAAGTGTAGTATATCTCTTGTGCATAGGCTATACCTACTTTTCATTCGTGAGGGCCTTCCTTCGGTTGCGGGGCGCAGTATTTTTCCGGAATGTGAGATGTATATATGACCGCTCCTCCGTACTAGCGGCCCAATTCAAATTTAGAGTCCTTCGCAACAAAAACCATATCCCAATGTTTCTGTAAGGGATGCCCCTATTGAGGCATTTGCCACCGGTCCCCGAACGGCGTTTCTCGGTTTACCTCTGACTGTGTTCGCCAGGGTACTAAAATATGATAGTCGCTTGATAAAGTTCGGCTGGAAGCTTTCCGTGTAGATTCACTCGCTAAAATAACGACGCATGCTCCTATAAAGGTGTTCCTGGAGCAGGAAGACGGAGGGTGTCATATGTGATAAATTCCTAATCTAGTGCTCGTCTTCATCTTTTCCTCTCTGTGGCACCAAGATGACTCGATGGAAATCGTCCCAATACAAAGCAATTATCTTTGACCTAGGCGGTGTCATTTCAACATGGGGCCTCCCGGAAGACACCGTGATATCGGCCCAGATCTTTAAGAGAATGCTTACATCGCAGACCTGGTCAGATTATGAGCGCGGACAACTCAACGAAAATAGTTGCTACCAGGGGTTGGCCGAGGATTTCGGCATTGACTCTGCCGACATTGCACATGCCGTTAGACAAGCACGGGAATCCCTTGTCACTGATACCGCTATCATGAACATTATATCTGAGATCCGAGCTGGGGCTAACCATATTGCTATCTTCGCTATGTCGAACATCTCCCAACCAGATTATGCGGCTCTGCTCCTTGATCATCGTGAGATGTGCAGTTTTGACCGCGTGTTTCCATCTGGATGCTACGGGACCAGGAAACCAGAGCTCTCATTCTATAACAAAGTCTTGCGAGAGATTGACACACCACCGGACAAGGTCATATTTGTCGATGATCAACTGGACAACGTGATCTCCGCACAGTCCATTGGCATACACGGGATTGTCTATACGAATGCCGCTGAACTCGGTCGACAGCTTAGGAACCTAATATTTGACCCTGTGGAGAGGGGTAGGGAATTCTTACGGCGCAATGCTGGAGAGTTCCATAGCATCACTGAAACCAATCAAATTGTTCGGGAAAATTTCTCACAGTTGCTCATTCTGGAAGTGACTGGTGATAAGTATGTCGACGGTCATTGCTAAGTTGAAGTCAAATGCTGATCCGGTACTGGTAAGGAGCCTGGTAACCCTTGAAAATCACCAGAAGACCTGGAATTTCTTCCAAGGTATGGAATCCACGTACTATCGAGAACACTGAACCCGTGGATTAACCTACCATGTGATGTTAACCCTCTAGGAGACCCCATTCTCACAACAAAGACTTTCCCAGATGATGTTGGCACAACGGCTATTGCCTTGATGACTCTACCTACAGACGAAACCACTGCAAATTTGTTACTCGATGAGATTTCGGGGCTAGTCAACGGTGACGGAATCGTAACAGTTAGTTCTGAACTCTTTAATCCACCTACTCTTGCATTGAAAAAGAAAAGTCCACTAAGCAACTATATAGACATACTTTGACCAGACCCGAGAACGGATCGATCCAGTAGTCTGCGTCAATGTCCTTCGTCTCTTTTGCACCTGCGGCCGGGGCATTGCACTCCCTTTGACTCTTCAGTGGGTGTACGATGTCCTTGCTCATCGGGCATATTTAAACGGTACACGTTACTACACAAGCCCCGAAAGCTTCCTGTACTTCGTCGGTCAACTTTGTCGATTCTCAACAGGGGTACTAGCACTTCGGCCGCTGGAAACGTTGCTTATAGATCGTCTCAAGGAACGTCTTCAGGTCAAAGCAGATCCTCTGTCACTCGCTATGCGGATCTTGACCTGTTTGTCCGTTGGTGTGTCTCAAATCGAAGTGGATCTCCGAGAGTTGCTCGCGATGCAGTGTGAAGATGGCTCGTGGGAACCTTGTCCATTCACCCGGTATGGTTTGTCCAAAATTAGCATTGGCAATCGGGGCCTTACAACTGCTTTTGCGGTCAAGGCGGTTGAAATGTGTCGAGGCAGTTAGGACATTTTCATAGATACACTAGCCTGGAGGAACCTGTCTTTTTGCCGATATGTAGAGACTTGATACTCTAAGCGATAATCCGTTTGGTGATGGTTATGTGTGTTATTAAATAGTTTTTTGAGAGCGAACGCTACATACCCTCTTCCAGATGTACGAGATTATATCATCTGTTATAAGGTGGACGCAGAATTAACAGCCCCGTGCCGATAATATATGTTCAATAGTATGGAAGGGGCTAAATATGATATATACCGTTCGCGCCAGATATATATCCCCAGATAAACAAAGAAATCAGAAACTATATTATTTAATTTACACCATCCAAGCAGAGAATCTACTAGCAAGTTATAGCCCATGAAGTTGGTATCTATCTTTGAAATGATAGAAATGAATTTGTAAAAACCAGCCCGAAACAGCAACAGTTGTCTTCCAAGAATAATTGCAAAAAGATAGGTCAAATGCGCCAACTTACCCACCTGGATCCAATGCCGCTCGGCAGTGGAAACACGGCTCGGAAGCCCGGCCGTGATTACCAATAAGAACAGCTATCCTCATCTTATCGCCTATAAGATTTAGCGTCAACCCCGGTAGATATAACCCAAACTACCCCGTTTTTCACGTATACATTTATGTACCTCCACAACCCAATTCAAAAACTCATAGAGAAGAAAAGCAAAGAAGAAGAAAAAGGGAAAGGAAAAAGAAAATGACAGTGAAAACTCTCACCCAGAAACCCAAGCCAAACCTCCTCCGCCAATTCGCCAATTTCACCCGCACAACCGCAGGTCTCGAGAAGACCTGCCGTCTCATCCAATCTCTCGCCCAACTCGCCATAGAACTCGATATCACACCTGGATCAACCACAACCGCACAATGGCAAACTGCTAGATCGCAAATAGCGCTGAGTAGGTCCCACAAATCTCCTAATAAACAAATCGAGTAATACATTGTTAATTCACGATGGGATAAATGAACAGCGAGACGGTTTTTCCGTTTCTTCGCGTTTATCGACTGCTTTAGTCAGGTTTATGGACTGCTTGGTGGGGCGCAGGGTCAGGGGTTGTTTATGACCTTGATTGAGATTGGGAGGTGGAGTTGTTTGGGGCTGTATCTTGTTTTGGAGGATTTGACTATTGTGAGTTTTTCTAGTCCCTTTTTATTGGTTTCTCCTCGATCACTTGTCGAGGCATCGAAGAGATACCTGGTTAGACAGACAGGTTAATAAGGTATCCAGCTCCACGCATTGGGCGTCCACCCCGTCGCCTGGAATACGCCTATCCTGGTTGAAGCGTTCAAATTCTGGTTCTACTCCCTTGCATTATCCGTCTTCGGTGCTGTGTGGGGTTTACTATTCACCTCTCCATCAGCTGCCAGGAGTAAGACTAGCAGCAACGAGAAATTGAACGAGAAGAAGAACGCCGAGAAGACAGTATCCAATACCGACGATTCCCAAACCAAGGCCCAGAGAACAGCTCTTATGAAGCGCATCGTGGTTGACGGATGCGATCTCCTAATTCCGGGGGTGTTTGTCGGCTGGATGCAAGTTAGTGACTTGATGATTGGGGTGACGATGGTGATTAGTACGGTTGTTTCTGGGGGGGATGCTTGGGTGAAGGCGCAGGGGTGAGATGGGGTTTGAGGTTTTACTGGATAGATAGAGTGCGGAGGTTATTGGTGTGTGTGTGTGTAGTGTGTTTATATGGTTTGGTTTGGTAGAGGGTGGATTATAGATATCTAGATGGATAGATGTCGTTTGGAATGTTAGATTGGTGATTGGTGATAGGTAGATCAAGCATTAAGCATATTTCAGATTGGCTTTCGCCTGGCGGGTCATTTGTCACTAGACTGACCATCAGCGCTTTATACTGGGATTGCTTAGAGTGCATCATTTTACTAATTTTTTTTCACTATATCTCTCCACGGGGCGAGAATTGAAGCTTTTATACCAGCATATGAAAGTAAAAACGGAAAGAGGCCTTTGATATAAGGTGAAAACAATATAGCTATATGGGTATTCCTTGTAAATGATTCTTGTTATAGGATATCGATCTTGTTCTGTTCCTATCCTCTAAAGCACCCTGGAGGGTACTCTGGAGGGTTAATTAGGTGTGGCTCACAAACAACCGGGATCCGAATTACCTAGTGTAGGCCTAGCTTTCACAGGATTAACTATCCTGAGGTGTCTAACGTGGGATGCGTATTCGTGACACAACGAGACCATAATATGCATCTGGTTATCTCCGTTCGACCCTTGTGCTTCATGGAGGAAAGCTGCGGAGCGAAACAGCAACATCAAGCCCAACTGCGAACTTGAGACGAGGTCGACACGCCGCCCTGTGGCTGGCTTGAGTAGTCTGAAATGCATGAATGATAGTATGTAAAGCTTTCGAATTTTGATACCATTCTGAGCAAGTCATTGACTGTGGTTCCACGCGACCGCTAATGCCCGGCACACGGGGTACAAGAAATTCTTGAAAGGAAGCAGATGCTCCAGGGTTTGACGTTGGATGGCAGCACGGAACTTAGGGAAGCGATACAGATGCAAGTCCAGGAAATTTGGTTGGATACAAAGAGCTGATGATTCCATAGTACGTATGTAACTTTGGTTTTCGGGATGATAAATCTACTCCGAACGACGACTACCCCGACACCCCGATGCAACTACTCCGTCCAAATGAGCCACAGTCCCGCTGCCCCCAAACCCGAAGCACCCATTCAGGCATCGAGTAGATGAGCAATTCATCCTCTCCTTCACGCTATCGTCTCGTATTATCTACAAGTACACCGAGCCCCTCAGGTATAGTTTGTAAAATCCTGTCGAGTACTGACCATATTTTGGAAGAGGATCAAGTTTAAGAGCTAGTGACAAGTCGGATGTAGATCCCAAGATCTCGTGATCATTAATATCGCCCTGCCTGATGTTGCAATACAGGCTTAGCGTCGTGGAATCGCCCGCTTGGCTTGTATTCGTGGATAACTGTACTTGCCTGTGTCGGATGAAGTCGCTACGGTTTACCAACCTCAGATACCTCCGTCACTCCTCCACATTTTTGGAATCAATGAGCAGTTAAAAGTCATACAATATCTAAATAATCGCAAGGCTTGTTGGGTACTGAAAGAATACGCTCGATTCGAGATTGCAGAGTCGAAAAGCATTTATATTGTCTACCCCAGAGGCTCGTTTTCTGACATGCATTGAATCTCTAACCGTGAAGAAACGGATGACCAGCAAGATGGTGCCAGAAGCTCATTTCAAAATCTTGAAAATTGCTGTCATACCATAGATCCAAGCCTCCATCGTTCAAAGTTCCCATAGGTTCGGAGCCTGGCAGCGCCGCGGGTCGATTCCCAGAGGTGGTCCCCATCCTTTGCGAGATCTGCAAAGGTAAAATCATCCGGTCAAGCAGGCTTTTGATTGTTTGACTTGCCTCAGAGAGCAAGGCGTAATTGGGCGAGTCGACATATACCAATGTTCCACTTACGATCTCTCCCACGAGGATACTTAGGTCCTGGAATATCTTGGAAATGTCCATCTCGAGCATCTCATTGGCATATGATTGGTTAGCAAGGTGAAGAGAGACCAGTCCAGCCGCTGACAACCCGTAGTACACGACCTGGATTTAAAAATCAATCAGTAAGCCCTGCCCATATCCTAAGATTCCTGGCATACCTTCCAGACTAACGATGTGCCGGAATTGACTATCTGGTCCTTCAGTAGAATCGTCTCGACCACAAGGCCAAGCATGTCTTTAGAGATATTGAACAATTCCGGAGCCGGGCCCATGGACATTGGCCGGAGCAAAGCTCGCCGCAAAAGGAAATGGACGTGAAGGTAGTTTAGTTTCATGTTGACCATGAAGTCACGCTCCACTGGCGGCCGATTGCATGTCTTGAGGCTTCCTTGGAGGCGGTAGCTCTCAGGGATGGCATCCCATTGAGCACGAGCATCGGCGTCTATAAGTCTTACGGATGAATGAATTAGCGATTAGCCTATAGCAGGGAGGACTGAATGGAACATACTGCCCTTGTCGAGCTCTTTCCTCATAGCTTTCTTCAGCGAAGAGATCCAATATGTCTTCCTTCAATATCCCGCATAGAGCAGCCCATTTGGAGTCCGTCACAAAGCTCGGCTTCTCGGAAGGGTCCCAGACGGCAGGCGTGCGACAAGCTTTCTGGTTGGGCTGCGCAAGGGTGCCTGGAAGGTGGAAGTAGCAAAATTTCCGTAAGATACGAGGCGGTCGGCCCAGAAATATGGAAACGTTTTTATCAGCGGAGTATGTCCGACAGAAGGCTGTCTGACGAAGATCTCGCAGGAAACTAGGGGCCGTACGGAATGACTCTGTTTGTTGTTGGTGGTAGCCGAGAGCGTAAAGTGAGGCTGCGACGTCTCCCAGTTTCCGCCAAGAGAGATAACCTGGAATGTTCGTCAATACCCCAAGTCGAACGCGGATCAGACGGAGGTCTCTTACTCTGATCACCATCCACCTGTGAATGAGAGATGAAATTCTCATACTGTAAGAACAGCTGGAGATCGTTCATACAATCCAGTGGTAGGCAAAGCTCTAAGCATTGATCTGAGTAGGAAAGCGCAAGCTTTTGGAGTCTACGGCGCGGTTGCTCAGAATCATACAGTGGCTCTGCATAAGGAATATCTACGGAGGCGCGGCAGATGGCAACGAAGAATATACCAAAAGCTTCCCATCGAGCATTCGCTCCAGAAAAAAAGGTGCAGTATTCGCTGATAGTCGTTTCCGGATTGGAAAGGATCGGCTGGCAAGAATTATGAAAGAGACGTTTCGATATAGCACGAGCGGTTGGGTATTTTCCATCGCACTGTGAGAGAGTGTAGTCAACTGCCGACGCACAAGATCCAGTCAAAGGGCCAGCTAACGCGAGGTTTGCCCCCATGGAAACCCATTTCTGGAAGAGATGGGCAAATGACCGGATAGAAAATTCGCGATGCAGCCCAAGAATTAGCTCTGCGCCCTTATTAATGCAGATGTCATCGATCACGCACTGGTTCGGGGCGCTTCGACCATCCTCGCTTTGTTGACTCTCGGCGCCAGGCTCGGCATTATTCTGAGGTGGCAGCTGGTCGAAAAGTGTCGTATGGCTAAACGAGCCTAAGTAGCCCGGGTTGGGATACTGAACGAAGGGAATTGCCGTGGCTGTAGAAACCGAAGCATTTGACGGAACAGAGGCTGTGTCATCTTCTCTGGACCTGATGGTTGAATCTTCCCTGGCATAGCTACTTTGTGCCCTTGAAGTCCCTTCCGCCTGTCCACCCAAGCTCCGGGTCAAACGTCGCTTGAAAGGTCTAGTCCGGTACACACAGCCATCAGCCAGACCTCTTGTTCTGCACCTGGAACAACTTGGCCTTCCATGATCGCACCTCAGTTTCATTGCCCGACATGGTTCGCATGCCGGAAGCTTCCTGGACTTTGACGTCAAGCGATTGACACTCGGAGTTGGCATAGAAATAGTAAATTGTGGTCGGCGTAGGAGTAGAATTCTATTCTCAGCTCCGTTTTGGAAAGGAATATGGGCTTCTCCACATCGACCCGCTTTTTCTCTTCGAACACGCCGACTCCGGCTTTTACTCGCTTTACTCCGAGCTCGACGCCCCGCCGAGAGCATCAAGCCGGAGCCACTTCACAGTACTGTATGTAGAATTCAAAGAGGTATTGAAACGGAGCTCCCACTTAATAGACAATGTTTACGGTAGTAGAAATAGAGGGTCGACCCGAGAGATACAGAACAGCATACCTCCACTTTGATAATTGAGATGGTCTACGCAACAACTATGTAGCAACATTGCTGCTACGAATAGTAGCTTCCAGGGGGAATACTGAACTCTCAACAGTAACGCCTGCATAAACCCGATCGAATCGCTCCTGTAAATCCTTGGGTTTTCTCCATTCATATTCAGGATCCCGCAACCAGAGTCGGAGAAGGTGGCGTCTATCAATTAGCTTTGCATTCCCCAAACGATGTGGTTTTTTTGTATAGTACTCACTGCTTCTCAATGGAGTCGGTAAATGCTGCTCGGGCATGGAGAATGCTCAAGTTATTAGCGAACTGGATGTCTCCTTTGTGAAAGTCCAGCGAAATGGAGTTTTCCTCGGCGGTAAAATGAACAGCATCTAACGCCTCTGCCTGTGCTTCCGTAAGCGGTGGAATCTTCGCCGACCGCTTGCAGTCCCGATAGCCTGTCAAGTTTCTTCGTGAATATTGGATGATCAGCCGCTCGGGGTCGGTCTCGGTAGCGGGCTGGTAGTAGAGTAGTGGTCGCAGTTTGTAGACATCACCAGTTGGGGCGAAGCTAGATATCGGATATTATCATTTAGCCCCATTGTGCATTGAATCAAAGATGGCTTATAAATCAATAGTAAGACTCACTCGTCAAAAGGCCAAGGCTCAGAAAGGGTTCTGATCAGGTCAGGGCGCCTAGCAGCAAGGATGTTATACACGTGGCAGGTACTGGCAAGAAAACTTTCGCCGCCTGATTCGCCTTCACTAAGACAGAACAGTGCAATAATGTCGCCAGCATCCGTGTGGAATACCTGCTTATCTGAGGTGACCACCGGGCCGGGAATGTCCTGACTGTCGCGGCCTTGACTGAGATCCTTGACATGGGCCACAAGGACATCCGCAGGCTTGCCTTGCCATTTACTGTCTTGGCGGCCACGGATAGGTGCAACGTGAGACGACAAGCCGGTGTAAATGATAACGTTCTCCTCCCGAGTGTAGTCGTCCACTGGTAGGCCACGAAGGACCTTGAAACCATGCCCATTGTGAACTTCCTGGGAGATTTCGCGCAATGCTCTGTGCAACTTGGGCAAGGGAAATGTGACCGGGGAGAGTTCGCCCATTGGCTTATTGAGCGCTGTCGAGGAATCTCTGAATCAGTACAAACATTTCAGTTGTCAAAATCATCTGAGATCAATCATACATTTGAAGTGTCGGAGGGCATTGTCGATCTCGTCAAGCTCTTTGGCAGTGAGATGGTAGTTCCAGTCGTAGGTATTGGCCAGTGACCTGGGATCCCATACAAGACTGCCATTTAATTGAGAGGGAAATCCCTCTGGAACATTCTTGTCAAGAGTCTCCGTCTCCTGTCTTCGCTTCCCGCGCGCTAGATAGCTATCATAGTCCGGCATGTAGCCGATTTCAGGGTGGCCGCTCAGACGAGGCACGGCCATTTTTAATCAATGGAAAAGTTGTAGAGAGAAAGCACAAGGGGGTCCTGACCTTGGATCGATAGTCTGTTTGTAAGTCTTCCCTCGCTAGCCACTTTTATACTCAAGATTCAAATCTCCATTTCATCTACTGACCACACAATTCCGATATCGCAATTTTATAATCAAATTGTGGAATCGTTATTCTACGCCGCCAGTGGGGACCCTCATTCCTTTTTTCGACTGTCAATCGTCAAATTTCAGTACAGTAGTCAAGGGAAGGGAGCAGTGTATAGTCCGTACGTCGTCAATCGGGGTAGTTATCGGCGTAGCTATCGGCGTAGTCAACGGCATAAATCTCGGACTCTGAGCCCCACCCATGCCCACCGACGTATAGCGCATAATATCCATGGCTACGTGATATCGCCATCTGACTAGGAGCTTTGATGTGCAAGTACTGTGCTCTTGTCAAGAGGTATCACAGAATGGAGTTGTTTCGAAACTGTGGGTGGATCTGATAGCAGGGTGACAACAAATTTGGTCATGTGGCAGGACGGGTAACCCTGGCCATGTCGATAGAAACAGGTGTTTTGCTTACGGAGTACCTACATACGTACCAGCTTCAGATCGGATTTTCTCGTTGCCATTCCCACGTTTACATTTCTCGCCGATGCAATATACAAGAGAAGATCGGAGTAAAATGTAATGTCCAGGTTGCTGTCTGCCCTTCTACCCTTCAATGATCACTGGGATAGAGAGATTGAAACTTCCACAAAACCAATCTCTCATATCTACCACATAACACACGTTGATAGAGCTTAGACCTAGGTCACAAACAACAATCGCTTTCATCCAGACATTTTTACGGTTAAGATAACCAAAGAAGCGGTCCGATCGTGGGGATAACCTAGCTAATAGAGAATTCGCCTGCCGCTCCTACGCAGCGGAGTGCATTATATCTTCGCTGAGGAGAGGGAGGGCATGATAGCGATTGATATTTGGAAAGGTAACAAGAAAACCTGCGTTAGAGGTCGCTATTTAAAATCAAATCGCGGGCTTTCCCTGACAATAGAGTACTGGAATAGATGGCTATCTAGCCCGCCTAAACTAAACAGGGACCGCTGACAGGGAACTTAACAAAGAACAAAGACTAAACCAAACCAAAACAAAAGCCGCGTCAGCTGGGCAACGAACAGTCGAAGCAAACACCCAGCACCAGACCATGTCCAACCCATATAAGATACCCAGAGTGCAGACGGGATAAATACGCGATGAAATCCCAGCGAAACAAACCACGCCTTCTTCTAGCCCTCTACGCACGGCCCAAATACCCCGAAAGCTATCACTACGCTCTACTAATCACCCCCAAAATCACAGCCGCGCAGAACACAAAATCTCTCCGGGCAACTAAATATCATGTCAAAAATACAATCGAAAATATCAAAGATTGTATCTCCCAGCCTTGGCGCTTTGAACGAGCCGTGATAGATGATATTAATCCGGAACCGTGGCTGTTGGCTTGTGTTGTGATCGGGAAAGTTGTCTCACAGGAACAGGTGGAGAGGGTGTTTGGTGCAACGCCTGTCTACCAGGTTGATGATCCTGACAAGGACAAAGCGTTGGCTTTTGACTGTCGGTCGTGGGTGGTAGAGGCTGTGGAGAGGCTTCGGAAATCGGATGTTGTTTCTTCGCTACTTGATTGGGAAACGCTGGAGAGGAGGGCTGTGGAGTATGTTGAGGGGAAGAAGAGAATGGGGAGATGGAATGCTGGCCAAGATGCAAGTGTGAAGTTACGGGTTCCGATCATGGACTTGGTCACTGGGTCAGAGATTTCTACTTAATGTGGGTTTCGCGATGTGATATGATATGCTTTGATTTGATTAGATCCGGGAATGATAACAGTTTGTTGTGTATGGAACATACTTCACGAGATGACATACATATCTCACGTATATTTTTAGCCACATTGTTGCCTACTCACAAACACATTAATATAATCTGAATACTCTGAGTAAGACAAAGACTCTGAAGGAATCCATCAGCCCCTCAGCAAAAAGCCCGGTGTTTTCGACCCCAGCACTAAAGCATGCGATCCCGGAGGAGTTTACGTATGCACCAGGCAAGCGAATTAGGGAGATCTCCACCTTTCCAAAGCCGAACCAACAACATTCCTCACGACGCCCAACTCCCAAAACTAAGGAGCGCGCTGATCGTCAGCCATGGCGCTGACCAGCAAACGGGGCTATGTGCCGATCGCAGCCAACGCCCTAATACTCAGCCATTGACGCAAATCCCTTATTAGCTTCCGGCCGCGCAATGCCCCGTCCAAGGAGGCTGAAAGAAAAATGACAGGCCGGAAACGACTACGCAAAACGGACGACGAGGGGATAGTAAAACTCACCGATTACTTCTCCTCACTATGTGGATGATTCGAATGCGCCGGACTCAGGCTTGGGTCATCAGCGCGGCGACGTTGGTTTTGATCTTCGGCACTCTTTATTTATTCTTCTTTGCGCATCGGCGCGGTGGGAATATCTATCGTCTGGTTACGGTGCCGAGACCTGTGGAAAGGACGAATGAGCGTACGTTAGTCATCGCTAAGACGCAAGATGCGGACACGAACTGGGTCGACACACTCCTGCAGGAGGACAACCTATTAAACAGCGCGGTGTACACAGTCGACGCGCCGAACACGACTGAGACTACATTAACCGTGCCGATGAACAAAGGCCACGAGGTCATGGTCTATCTGACATACATCATCGAACATTACTTCCAGCTCAGCGACGTGACGATCTTCATGCACGCGGACCAAATCTCCTGGCACAACAACGATCTCATGAACATGGACGCGGCGCTAATGGTCCGTCGACTACGGAACGACTATGTTTACAAAACCGGATATACGAACCTGCGATGCCAACATGATCCCGGCTGTCCGGCTCAGATTCGGCCCACTCTCGCGGGCGGGCAGTATACCCCGGATGTGCCCGAAGCAGTGGTCATCGGGGAGTCCTGGAAGACGCTGTTTCCGGAGGAGCGTATGCCGGCTGTGCTGGCGCAGCCGTGTTGCAGTCAGTTTGCGGTTAGTGCGGAGGTGATTCGTCGGGTGCCGTTGATGAACTATGTCGCGTATCGGAGGTGGTTGATTGAGACGGATTTGGACGATAATTTGTCTGGACGGGTGTGGGAGTACTTATGGCAGTGGATCTTTACGGGACAAGCTGAAGTTTGTCCGGATGAGCAGGTCTGTCATTGTGAGGGTTATGGTGTATGCCTGGGAAGTGAAGAATATGAGGAGTTCTTTAGGGCTCAGGATGAGGTGAGGAGATTACATGCGGAGATGGAGCATACCTCACTGGGTGAGAAGGTCAATTCGATGCGGGATAAGATGGCTGCTTTACAGCAAAGGATGGATGAAATTAAGGCCACCGCACTTACGAGTCAATGAAATGATTAATGACATTGTATAGTATTTTCAATACCACATTCGGAATAATATAAACTTGAGAGTTTTCATCTAAAGATTTGAGATTTAGGTCTATCATCTGGTATCTAACGTCCGTAAGTATACAGCTTCCACCCCAGTCTACCCCTTTCATTTCAACACATATGGTTCTAGTTTACGAAGAGTCCCTCTCCTGCAATAACTCCTTGATGTGGTCGTTTAACCAGTATCCCTCCAAATCCTTCCGGTCCATCTTCTTCGCCCCATCGATCACCCCCTTGCAAACACCCTCGCCAGATCCACAGTTGCACTGGAAAGGCTGGTCCATATCCCACTCACTGCTGGGATAGAAAAACGTGAGATGGTCGCCCACCTTCAGGTCGCGATCATCGACGACTCGGACCTCCATCTTGCCCATGTCGAAGTTCAATGACGGGTTGCATGAGTGATTGCAATAGACGAGGTCGGAGTTCAGCTCGATGTGGCTGTTGGCGCCGGTCTGTACGGAGGTGTATGCTTTCTTGGAGGGAGTGGCTGTGGTAATCTTGGCGAAGAGAGAGCCGGCAGGCAGTGAGACGAGGGACACGGCGCTGGACGAAAAGGCCTTTGTGCCACGATCGACTCGGAGTATATCTGGGTGAGTTGGAGGGGTCTCAATGGAGGTAGGGAGGACAGTTGTGGTAGTGGTGCATGTGGTAGGTTGAACAGCGATTGGAGCCATCTTGGATGTTTGCAGATGGTTATGGTTCAATTGGGATGAATTGAAGGAGTAATTGAGTGATTTCGGTGGGAGGACTCTTTGAAACGGAGCGCAGAAGAAGGAAGGAGGGAGGAATGGTAGTCAGAGATGTAGTAGTGGGGGCGGGGGAAGTGGGATGTCATCGAGATCCTGCATCATCTTTATAGATTTCCGCATTCAGCCGTGACTTCCTTCCCTTGTACCGAGGATCCTGCCTGCGGAGAGATGGAATGGAGATGAGTGGGGCCATGTCTTAGGCCTCAGTCATACCTAATCTATGAATGGCGTGGCTTGGGCAACTACGTGTCGAGGCTAAATGCCGATATGCGGGTTAAATGAGTTGTAATAAGATTAAGGTTGGGGATAGTTGGTCGGGTTGCCCTGGTGTTTCCGATTGACTGATTGATAGATTACAATTCCAGCGGTGCCTCGGTTCATCCGAGGCTGTCTTATGTAATCTTCCCAGCGACTGTCAGTGACTTTGAACCTTGCAGACCACGTGATTTGTCACTGCTTCTCGAATCATATGACGGTATCTGAATGAATCATGACTTCTTCCCCATGAATCCTCAAATTATGTATACTTATTCAACTCTTTTGACGAGTTGTCTGGACGGTTTTGTGCTGACACAGGATCCGAGGTACAGAAGACAACTCGATTCCTGGTCCACGGAGATCCCCCCACTATGACGAAATCCACATGAAACGCAGAACACGACGGAACGAGTCTTTTAATCAAGCTTCATTTGAACAGGAAAAAAGTGGCTCTAAGGACAGATTGGGTCTCGGTGAAGCACACCTTAACCAAAAAGGCTACATATCCGGATCACATGCACGACATCACACGCTTATGTATGCAACTTGTCCTTCTAAGGCTTTGGCCTCTCCAATTGTCCCGCATACCATCCTCGATCTTCTGCGACCAAAATGTTGATTGCGCCCTTTCAATTCATCCGCGTGTTCAATTCCTCTCCATTCAACCACCTCTCCAGATTACTGGCCACCTCATCATACCACCCGTGAATCTGTTCATCCCCATATCCCATATGCGGTGACAACACCACCTCACTCCGTCCGTCTTGACCCCACGCCGTTGTCCGCCAGGGGCTATCCTTAGGCAAAGGCTCGGGCTCGAAAACATCTAGGGCCGCCCCACGGATGCGTCCCGCATTCAGCGTCTCCAACAATGCCTTCTCCTCCACCAACGGACCCCGCGACGTATTCACCAAGATCGCCGTCGGCTTCATTACCTCCAACTCTGCAGCACCGACGATGCCCCGGCTTCGCTCCGACAATACACTATGAAGACTCACCACATCCGCGCTGCGGAAAAACTCAGCCTTGTCCCGAACAGCTTGGAAACTACCCGCCGGCAACCCCAAGGCCGCGGCCTGTTCGTCCGCCTTCTCCTGCGTCAGATTCGTAGACCACGCAATCACCTTCATCTCAAAAGCCACAACCGCTATCCGCCCAACCTGCGAACCTAGCTTTCCCAGCCCCAGCAATCCCAATGTCTTTCCCGCAAGCGTCATACCAAGCGACCCCTGCCATTCTCCCCGTTTAACAGCCGCATCATCTCGCGCAACATGTCGCGCTAACCCCAGGATCAAAGCCCAGGTATGTTGCACCGTAGAGTGGACCCCCGCCGGTCGGCCCCCGGTTCCGGCGACGGGTATTCCGCGCGAAGCACAGTATTGCACGTCCAGAGCGAGATTGCGAGTGCCCGTAGTCAGGAGGAGTTTCAAGTTCGGGAGCGCGGAGAGCGTTTCTTTAGAGAATGGAGTGCGTTCGCGCATGGCGAGAATCACGTCGAAGGGCTGGAGGCGCTCGATGAGGAGCGCACGTTGGCGTTCATCGCGTGGGTCGAGCGTTTCCGGGAAGTAGGAGATCGAGATGCGGGATTCCAGATGGGCGAAGTGGGATGGGGAGATATTCTGATAGTCGTCTAGGATTGCGAGTTTGGGTTGCGACATTCTGGTAATCGTGTGGCAGGTGAGTTCTGATAGGATTATAGCTTTGCGTAGTATGTTAGGTTAAATCTTCGCGTGGGTAGATGTTGAAGTAGAGATATACCCGGTAGAGAATATAGCCGATCAGAGGATCCGAGAGAGTCATTGACCCCACATATGACGATTGGTTTAATTACTAAAAATCTATGAGACTACAAAAATATAGAAATTTATGAAATATTAAAAAAATATTTAAATCCTTCTTAAGTACTTCACAAGTACTTAGAATTACAGTAGTAACTAAATTTAGTCTACTTACAAATGGCTTTGTCAAGTCGCGTGCAACGAGGGCTGATAAGTATCTATTATAGACTTCCACCGCGGAGAGTCCATGAGTATCACATTCGGCACTTCCCTCTCGATGTACTGTAATGTGAGGAAAAGTCAGTTCTTGGTTCTGACAGTCTTAGAAAACCTATGTCCTTGAGAAAACTTACATCCCGATATTTGCTTTCCATTCTCATCCTCAGGAAGCACTTGAATGGCATTGTATCCTTGGTGAAATACTCAAGTAGCTTTGCTCCAGGTGAGTCTTGACCACCCCCCAAAACTGTCGATAACGTTTCTAGGGTGATTGCCCATCCGCCATGGCTCTCCAATCCCAATGCTACAAGGAGGCACCCGACATGATTCTGGAGGAGTGAATGATGGACCTTGCTCCAGACATTGTCCAAATTATCTGTCAGAGTCGCTCCTCCAGGTGGCAATGAGTCGAATTTCACACCGTTATTGTTCAATGTTGGGACATGCATTCTGACACCTCCAAAGTCACGCACAGCGAATCCCTTTATTTGTCCCGTCTGGCGGCAAACACGAGCCACTAGGTTCTGCCCGTGGCCTTCCAGTCCGATTCCATACTGAACCAATGGAGGGAGCACAAGGTTAAATAGGACTGTAATATATCTTTTGTTCTAGCAATTAGCCTGCATTCCATAGATTAACAACTAGTATTAGGGTCGACAAACCTTTGGAACCATTCCTTCTTCTGGACGACCGTCTCCAGGTTGTACAAAATCTCCGCATATGTACGACTGTCTCCATAGGGCTTCTGGGCCAATGCCATAGCAATGATAAGAACTTCATCATTTGCTTGTGCTCTGCTCTCCAAGCTATCCCGCAGGATACAAGCCAGGTGGCGCGCCTCGTTGAAATCTTTTTGACTGCCTGAGACAGCTGCTATCTCTTTGAATACCCAGAGGTCGTTTGGAAGGAACTTCTCCAGGAGTTCCGTTTGAACTGGGCCGCCACAGGTTGTCCAAGGCGTGATTGTTCGCAGAGCGCTGGTGATCTGACAAGCCAATGAGAGCTTCAGGTGGTAGTTGAATCCTAGCTCTGGCCGGATGGTGATAGTCCGCATAGATGCTTGGGCATCGGCGCAGTCTGCCGTAAGTTTGAGAATGACAACATCAGGGAATCTCTGGAGAATGGAGGGCAGCTGTTGAGCGAGGCAAGGGACGATGACTCGATCACTAGTTGTCTGTGGAATGTCTAGCCGCTTTAGTAGAGGTTGCAATTCTCGCTCAAAGTGACCCGTTATACGGAGATTGTCGCGTGGCACTGAGACAAACGCCAGAGTCGGCGTGAGCATCCCAGGAATATCTCCAGGACCGACACGCTTCAAGGGCTCTTGAGCATAGCATAATCGATGGTACTGTGACTGAGGTTAGCTCCAACACAGCACGTAGACTACAATCTGAGGAGTCATACTGGGTGAGTCGGATGGCCATTTATCGATGCCCGTTCCCATTTCGCAGATGTATCCCCCAAGCCGAAGACGGGTTGACCCTGGCCGATTTCCAGCCATTTTTCTGAGTTATCCTTAGTACAACAGGTGGAGGTCCAACATGTTGATGCTCCTACCTTGGTTCGTCGCCGAGTTGCGTAGCTCTTGAACAATAGCCTCCAGGACCGTCTCATCGGCAAGATCCTTAAATATTGCACTTAGCACAGCGAATATTGCCCCCGGATCCAGCTCTTGATTTCCGGTTTCCCCGACAATTACAGGCGGCTGTAGGCTCTCTGGCCGTATGACAGAAACCACGCGATCCTCTTTCATTTCAATAACAGTGCCGGGTGTGACCCCGACCTTAACCCAGCTGACATCTTGAGGACCCAGTAAGCAAAGTGTGCTTGGTCCTTCTGGTGCAGTAACTTCGACCTTCGCACGAACCAGTCCTTCATTGACTACTTCGGCGAGAACTCGTCTCGTTGTCTCAAACAGAGCTTGGTCGTGCCTGGTGAGGACTGTCATATTCTCTGTCGAAATTGTGAGCAGCGGAGCTTCACACGATGAAAGCTCTATTAGCCGGACAGTAATCTTTCAGTTCTCCTTAAATACCTTTACTGGTCCCGCTTGGGGACAATTACGCTAGAATTATAGTACATTGCGAGGAGCTACTACGATCCGCTGCCTCATTACCAACCATCGTCCTCTGTCTATCGCTATGGTAGCATCTCAACGCGTGGTGGGGCCGGAGGGTGACCAATTCGGTAAAGATTCGACCACGTCGAGGGGCAAGATAGAAGGACGTATCATCTCATTGACACCAGTATGGGTAGCTTTACTCGGAGTAAGATATATATAGCCTGTTAATCTCCTGAAGTATTTTTGTTTCACCAACATTCTCCGCTGTTAGATCACAATTCAATTTTTTTCGGTAATGGCTTCAGGAATTCAACAGGTCTCTTATCATTTAAATCGCAATGATTATCAATCTCGCATATTCAATCACGCACAACGACGATCTATAGACACGAGCCTTCCTCATGGATTTCCCAAGAGGCTGGAGTCCAAGATGGCTTGGGAAGCAAAGGATATTTCCCTGGACCACGCTCTCGGTGGCGGTGGTGGGACTCCATACTTGTTGATTCTGCAGGGTCCACAGTTGGCTGAGATTGATGCAGCGCTAAAACACTTTCAAAGTCAGCACTACACAGAATGATTCTTCCCACATGTCATGTTGATCATAGCTGACTTCTCCACTTCAGGTTTGGCTCAGCCAATGGAAGCTCTTAATCCGTCAACGTTTCCTCTTCCGGGTTTGTCTTTGATTCTGCGGTCTGTATCGGGCAATCTACATTCGGGCTATGGCTTTACTCTCATTCGTGGAGTCCCAGTGGAACGCTATACCCGCGAAGAGAACATGATCATTTATGTCGGAATCTCATCCCACATCGGCGCCATGCGAGGCCGCCAAGACCATCAATTTAAGGGCCAGCCAGCGGATGTCATGCTGGCCCATATCACCGACATGCGACGCCCGGGTGCTGAGCAAAATTACGCCCTGGCAGCGTATACCGACAGCGAAGTGGTATTCCACACCGATGTAGGGGATATCGTGTCCCTCTTTGTGCTTAGCGAGCCAGCAAATGGCGGTGAAAGTCTGCTTGCGAGTGGATGGACAGTGTACAATGCACTGGCGGAGAACCGCCCGGATCTAGTCCGCGTTTTGGCAGAAGACTGGCCGATCCCCAGGTGTGTGGACACTATGGAGAAAAACTCCCCATATAGAATCCAATGACACGCTTTGACTAATGTACACTAGTGCACAGGAACCTGGTCTCATTAAGTATAGACCGCTACTATTTTATCAGCCAGCCAGCGGTTCAACTCACGAACGTGTGATTTTGCAATTCTCGCGGCGCTCATTCTCTGGGTTTGGAGCCCACTCCCAGCTGAACGGGCTCTCTCCTACCCAGGTGGAGGCACTGGATGCTCTCCACTTTCTGGCCGAGAAGTTCCATGTGGCCATGGAGCTGAAAAGGGGCGATATGCAATTCATCAATAACCTTAGTATGATCCATGCTCGAAATAGCTATGTAGATGGTCCAGGAAGTCGGTAAGTTCGCACCTGCGTCCTGATCTGTTTATATAAATAATACTCTGGCTAAGTGAAGGCATATCCAGACGCCACCTGCTGCGCCTATGGCTTCGTGATCCCGAAAACGCGTGGGCCACGCCTGATGCGCTACGCAGCCGTGCAGATCGGCTTTATGACGAAAAATACCGATGCGGACCGCAGATTTTTCCCGTGGATGCGATCCCTAGATCGGTGGGGAAGGGCTAGGGTTGGAAGTAACGAATAGCGCTCTGGTTGACTAATATTTTCAGCGCCCTAGGTTAAAGCTATGGTTCTAGCTAGCAACAACTCGTAAAAAGGAAATTACAAACAACCACCGCCACAGGGATCAGCACCATCCCATCTTTTCGCATTCTACCATCGTAGTAATATCGAATTAAAAGTTTTCAGTACTCCGTTACTTGCAAATTTATAGAGGCCACTGTCCCTATTGTTGCACGTTCTAGATTATCGGGGGTTGTGCAAATTCTAAGAGAAATTGAAGTAGCTAGCGTGGCGGCTATCAACTAACGGGGCTTTGCAATTAGAGAGGTAGTACCGTGCGAAATGCACCCAATGTGAGGGGTAGGTGGACGATTATTTACGGAGTATATGTTGCCCCACAAATAGAGGGGTGGACCCCAGCTAAATGGCGCATCTTGTGGCTTTGTAGGCTTCTACTCTCACCTACTCCGGAGTAGAGTATGAGAGTTTATTTTGCGACAGGCGGCCAACATTTTTCTTGTCTGTTAGACGCAAGCGTACAATATGGATCAATACGTTGATAGTATCCCCTATCTTCCAGACCGTACGGAATACGAAGCCCGAGCACGATCGGTTCCACAACATGAAATCGAAGAAGCTGTTCTACCAGAGGGATTCCCAATCTACTTATCCTCAAAAATGGCTTGGGACAGGGAGAGTATTTCGTCCTATGAGGCCGACTACATATTGAATTTGGATGATTCCCAGCTGAAGGAAATCGACGATGCACTGCAGCATTTCAAGGGTAGATAGGCTTGTGCCCCGATCATATCTCTTTTGTTTACAATGGGAAGGAGGCTGAAATTTCATCGTCACAGCTCTAGAGAAGCCATTGGAGCTTCTCAGCCCTGCCACCTTCCCCCTACCATCGCTACATTCTGTCCTGCGCGGTGTATCGGATAATATCCACCAAGGCACTGGATTCTCCCTGCTTAGGGGTATTCCCGTTGATCGGTATTCGGCAGAGGAGAATATGATAATATATGTTGGCGTCTCATCTCATATAGGCCGTATGCGTGGCCGTCAGAGCCACCAGTATAATGCATCTCCTGTAGACGTTGTTGTTACGCACATTACCGATATGAGGCCTCCTTCTGACCCAACTCTCTCTGTCAGGCTTGCAGGTTATACTAACGAAGATATGCCGTTCCACACAGACGTTGGAGATATAGTATCTCTTTTCGCATTAGGCGAACCGGCCGAAGGGGGTGATAGCCAATTAGCCAGCGGTTGGAGAGTCTATAATGAGCTTGCGAGAACTAGGCCTGATATCATTCAGGTTTTGGCCAGTGACTGGCCTATCCCAAGGTTCGTACAACCATGCCGGATATATCTCTATGCGAGATAAGGCTGTTTTGACACTCTTGTTCTAGGTCCAAAAAGGAGGATCCTTTTCTCTACCGGCCTCTGATATACTACCAGAATTGTTTGGGAACACCGGACAGACTGTTGATCAATTTTTCCAGAAGATGGCTAACAGGCTATGGCGACCTCAAGCGCACGAGGCTACTTTCTGTGAGACAGGCCGAGGCACTTGATGCCCTACACTTTTTAGCAGAAAGGTTCCACATATCGATGAAGCTGCAGAAGGGAGACATGCAGTTCTTCAATAATTGGAGTATTCTACATTCTAGAAGAGGCTATAAAGATGGACCTCAACAGAAGTACGTTCCCTATGTCCGAAGCACTGTCCCATAGGTCCACTAAAAATATATGGCAGACGACACCTCTTACGACTATGGCTGAGGGATCCTGATAACGCGTGGCCGACCCCAAAACCGCTTCAGCACAAATTTGATGCTATGTATAGCAAAGAACAATCGCGAGGGCCGCAAGTGTTTCCGCCATACCCCTACACGACTGTATAGTAGAATGGAAGCACTGTCGCATAGCATGGTCACAGTTACTACCTAGTTAGCCCTCGTTTACCTTTAGTCAACATACACTTTCGCTCCAACCGGGCACCTTGCAGGTCGTCACAGCCGGAATACCAGCCGTAGACTGTAGAATACTAGAGATTTCAGCCACTATTGCGGCGCGCAGGCCGGATATACGGTCCTGATGTAGGCTCCGTGAAAGCAAACCATGCAATCTTAACCTGCGGAGCGTCTGGCAATAGAGATGATAGATCAGGGCACTACTGCAATAGGCTTAGGCCAGTGAGGCGAGGACTGGATTCGTTCCTGGTAGGCGTACTCAGGATTTTATTTTATTTTATTTTATTTATTTAGTTATTTTTTTTTTTTTTTGGAAGCCTCGGTTTCGAGATAATGCGCATGAGCGTAGGCGTTATGCGAGGCTGCAACCACGGCGACCCTGCAGACCGCCAATACAGATGAGACACGTCAATATGGAGTTGTTACACATAACAGTTCTACCCCCTCTTTGGCACACTGTGATAGATGGCTTTCTCCTTGTAAATTCAAAGAGTGCATATTGAACCCTGCTATGTGCTTGATATTGTTTTGAGCGTTCAGCATACAATCAGAACAACAATCCTTATATTAAAATCCAACTGAGTTACAGCACGGACTTTGGATAGACACAATAGGATGCAGACAACAAATGAAAACGCCAATTCTGAGCAAGTACCAGGGGATCTATGTAAACACTGCCAGAACATCACCATTCAAAACCTAAAAAGAGGATATTATCATGCCCAGAGAATACAAGGGTGCCGACTTTGCTTTCTCCTCGATTCTTTCGACCAAAGACGTACATTAAGACTCGAGGAACCCATTCTTCCCGGGTTTCCGCCAATTCTATGCGAATCTTCGAGCAGCAGATGGAAACCAATCTTTGTAATGACCAGAGAAGGTAGGTTCCAGGCCCGAGCAAGTCGTAACTAGTCGAACTAACCTCCCCAGGTGACCCTGCTGAGAAGTTTGGTGTTCCGGCAATCACTTCTCCATTGCCCGATACCCGGTCGGAGGAATCGTTCACGTTCATCAAGCATTGCTTGCAAGAGTGCTTGATGAATCATAAATGTTCCTTGAGCATGTTCAGCCAGCTTGATGTCTTCAGAAGATCACATCTGAGAAGAACACTTGGGAGACGAACATATGTGAATGACGTGCCTCATTTACCCGTACCAGAACCAATGGTAGAAATTAGAACTCCAGGTTTGGGCGTCAAACCTCGTTTGCCGGGGTATGTGACGAAGCATAACCGTTCCTTAGAAATGCTTAGACTGTGTTCTATTGATATCGGACTGCCCACAACCGTTAATTCGTCTGATTCGTCTGATTCGTCTGATTCGCCTGATTCGCCTGATTCTCCTGATTCTCCTGATTCGCCTGATTCGCCTGATTCGCCTGATTCGCATTATGCTGGATTCGAAACACTAGGCTCTACGGTATGGAATAGAGAACCTCTTCGTTTGATTGATGTTCGAGCATTTTGCAGCGACTGCCACCATAACGTTGAATGCAGACACAATGTGCGGTTAGTTGAAAATCTGCCAGTCTGCCCAAAATACATGACTCTGAGTCATTGTTGGGGCAAAAGACTTGGCACTAATGCCATCACGACAACAAAGAATCTCCTCAGTCGCACGGAAGAAATTGAGCTTGACGATCTACCTGCAAACTTCTCGGACGCTATTAGCATTACCCGCCGACTTGGCATTCGATACTTGTGGATTGATGCGATTTGCATTATCCAAGACTCTCAAAAAGATTGGGCCCAAGAATCGGTGAAGATGGGCTATATATATGACAGATCATATCTCACAATCGCAGCGAGTGCTAGCGAGGATAGTACAGGAGGATGTTATCGTGGTGCTGGAACAAGGCAAGACAGGTTGGGTGGAGGGACTCTAATCGAGATCACAAACAAGCTCCTAGTCAAAAGTCGTGAGACATCGACCTTGATTCTTTGGGCGCCAAATTTAAGCGAGGATGACCCTCTTAGAGAGCCTGCCCCATTGATTGGCTGCCCTCTGAGCCAGCGTGGATGGGTATTTCAGGAAAGAATCTTATCGCCAAGGACTATTCATTTCACAAACTCGCAGTTGGTTTGGGAATGCCGAGAAGTATATGAGATGGAGGATCGTCTACCTTTCGTCACACCCCATGGTACTTTGTCCCTGGCTATGCATCGAGAGATACCTCCTGATAAGATAATAAAGCGTATCTGGTACGACTGGCTCATCGGATCCGGGTACTCTAGTAGAAAGTTCACTATGATGGAAGATCGACTCATCGCTATAGCGGGAATTGCAAGATCTCTGCATAAACGGACACGCATACCATACATTGCTGGTCTATGGACGAAGAATTTGGGTTTCGGGTTAGGTTGGCTTGAAACGCCTAACCATGGAATAGAATATCCCTCTCAACTATCAAACAAGGCTTACTCCCGACGCAGACCGACTTGGACTTGGGCTTCAACTGACCACGAATTCCAGTATTCGTTGAGGCATTTTGAAGAGGATCGTGATTTTCACTACGTGGACAGTAAAATGAAGACTCTAGGAGACGTTGACGATCCATTCACTATCATTATCGGAGGGTGGCTAAAAGTTAGAGGAAGAGTTTACCAAGGTTCGGATTCTTATTTCACAGAGTTACATGTGGATATGTCCCAGAAAGTGGTCTCATCCGCATCAAAGAGTTCCCAATCAGGGTCTTTTGTCCTCAACTGGAACGGAGCGCTGTCTTGGCTGTACTATATCCGATTAGGACAGTTCGTAGACCCACCTACATATCGCACGGCTGTCGTTCGGGAATCATGGCTCATAGTGCGGCGAGTGGAAGCAGAAGAGGAAGAGGAGGAAGAGTATGAGAGATTGGGAATTGCTTACCGAACGCACACTGATATACTAGAGGAAGAATGGCAGGAGAAGATAAAGAAGATAAAGGAGAAGATAAAGAAGGCGGAGGAGGAGGAGGAGGAGGAGGAGATAAAGGAGAAGATAGAGAAGATAAAGGAGAAGATAGAGAATATAAAGAAGACGGAGGAGGAGAAGAAGTTGACACCTGCATTCCGGATAATGGATCTCAAGCTGGTGTAATAGGAAGTATTGATAGTGTGTATTCCTACCATGTTATATTCATCTTGTGGGTCGCCCTTGAAGGTCAATGTACTACTTGTTAACATCGGAAACCATCAACTTCAGCCCGTTAACATGCTTTGTATCAACCAGGAGCCTTAAGCCGAGATGGATATACAGAATTTACCTAAAAGTAAAGGCTATGATAGAACGGATCGAGTCAGTGTCTGATTCAGAAGCTATTGAAGATGGTGATATAGTACTGGAATATATCCGTTCCTCCGCTGAAGATAGACCACGAAGAGGGACAGCTCGTTGTTTAGAGAGAGAGATTACCCCCAAGATAGGCTTAATATTTTCTCATGTTATGTGCGAGTTTGTTCATGGTGAGTGGGGTTTATTACCGGGTATGTGGCTTGTTAGTGAGATATAATGAGATTTGCTTTTTTGGTGTTTAGGCTTTCTACACATCTGCGCCGTCAGTCAGATGAGATTACAAGTCTTGAAACAATTTATTTGCTTGCTTATATGCATAAAGTAGTTTTGGATGGTATTGGGGATGGTAATTGCTACCTATAGAGAATAGTGACTCTTAACTGACACTTCAAAGCTCATTTGTCGAACTGTCAAGCACCGTTAGCCGTGACATGGGCCATGTACATGTACTTGAACTTCTGAAGAAAAAGTAACCGGCTTTTACTGTGTTGGATCATGCCACGAATTGAACATTTGGAGTATTTATGCTCTATCTATCTTAGTGCTCGGTTTTTTACCATACGATGCTGTGGCTTTTACATGTACTTCGACGTCCTTCGTACAGACCTAGTCATATGCCCTCAAGTCTCCTGATTTCCCAAGGGTCACCCTGTTCTCATGCTGCTCCACACATAGAGCTTGAATAGCCCTCCAACGAGTGTCGCTACGACACCTCTCCCACTGGCCTTCCATCCACAGATCTAAATTATCGATTTGCTCACATGACACGGCCTCCAACATTCCCTTCAACAAACACCGGACTTCCTCTGTAGTTGAGCCTCGACCTAGGCCATGATGCAGCTGGCGCATAGTGTCATTCCCTTCGGCATAAGAAGCAAGATCAAACGCGCCCCTTTCCCTAAGAGCGTTCGCAAGTAGTCGATCATCATCGGTGATGCTGTTATTACACGAATACATTGATGCGAGATCCGCAGTAAGGTAGGACGGCCCAAAAGCTTCTGATGCAGGCACAGTACGGGCAAACTGCCAGCTAGTGATACCGACGACATTGAACTCCTCGTCGACGAGGAGATGATTGCCTTTGTCATCGACATGTTTGAGAAAGAAGGAACCCTGCATATCAGCAGCTACTATAGCTGCCCCGTTGTGATGGAGATAATGGTAAAACAGAAACGCTTCCAAGGGATGCTCATGATGCAACTGGCCGTCGGCTATGAGGTCCATGTACTGTCCTGTGATGGTGAGGATATACCCTAAGGAAGTTGTGAAAGGCCCGGATGTGCTTAGGCCCACGAAGCGATCTTTTGCCAAAGTCGATATCTGTATCTGTCCTTTATCCACCACAGGTGATCCTGCAAAGGGTGCTGGATTCTTGTGGATTTCGAGCATGATCTCGGCTACTTGCTCGAGGACCTGTGCTTTTTGCGAAGGTGAGGCTTTGTGCGCGTCAAAAGGCCTTCCTGGTAGGGCTTGCATTACTATGTAGCTGACGCCGACCCGGTTGGAAGGATCAGACGCAAGACCATATGTGAATGCGCGGGGAGCTGGGACTTTCATCGGCTCAAGAAACCTAAGCGTTGCATACTCACTCGCAACGAGGTATTCGACTAGTTCAGAAGGTACGTCGCTGTTGCCTGTGCGGGGGATTTGGAGGACCCATTTCTCCCCGTTGTCAAAAGATAGCCACGCCTGATATTTGGCGCAACCCATGATTGCATCGCTTTCGATATGTCTCCCGGGGATGAATGTGCACTTTACTCCATTGTTGAGCCCAGTGCCAATCCTGACTAACTCAGTGGTATTGATATGGGACAGCAACTCCGCAATTTCATTCTTAATCGACTTCTCCCAACCATCATCCCTTAGCTGGATAGCAATTAGCAGATTGTCTTTGAGTGGAAGCTGAAATTAGGGAGGGTATCGACGAACACGTACCTCTAAGGAAGACGCACAATTGTGGTACAGTCTTGATTGGTGTTTAGCGCACAACAACTTTCTGCATCGTGGACAGCTCTGCCCACGTACACTGGGTCTCATGCAGCAAGCCCATGAGCAGGTCGCAAACCTCGGAAGCTGACTTTGTTGAACCTCTCTGTACAGCTGTTTGCAATCTAAGCTATATCCTTGCCTTAGCATCAGGGCCTGCAGCCGCTCATCGTCGGCCCATTCATAAAGGCGATTTTGACGCCACACTTCCCAGTCAAGATCGAAGTCAAGCCCAGTAGCAGTAGAGGTGATACCCCGGAACAAAGGTTCATCATTCCACCAGTACTCGCTCTTGCCGATGCCCCCAAGTCCAAGGGAGAAACGACGAACTAGGTCTGGCGCCACAGCAAAGCGCAACAACTTGCTAGCCTGAGACTGTATGGCATCAATCATAAGTTTGTCATTGCGTGAAAGCCTATTCTTTCCGTTGAAAAGGTCATTTAGATCTGCACTTAAGAGTGAGAGACCATATGCTTCGAAAGCAGGCACTACTCGCGCACATGTCCAGTCGATGATCCCAGTGATATTGTATTGGTCATCGACAAGGATATGATAGCCCGTGTCACCCATATGTTTCAGAAAGAACGGACCATCGTCGAGACTTGGCTCTAAGGCATTCCATCGGCCTGTACTTGCTAGATGTTTCAGGTAGTTGAAGATCAGGTACGCATTGATCGGGTACGCAGAAAAGAGCTGACCACTGCATATCATCTCGAGGTACATCTCTGCAATTGTCGAGTAATATTCTCGCGCATTGCAAAAGGGTCCCATTCGGGGAAATATGCCCATACTATCGCCCACTATAGGCCCGACGCAGATATCACCATCTGGCCGGAAAGCTAGACAGCCGATATGGCGAAAGGGAAAATCTTGGAGGGTGGATAGAATCTTGGCATAACCATCATACACCCGGCGTAATTCTTCAACTGATGGCCGCTTGTGTAACAAGGGTATCCCAGGAAGCTCATCAATGAGCATGTATGCAACACCAACATCGTTGTGGGGGTCATTCCGCAAACCGTAGTCATGCAATTTCGGCGAAGGTACGTCGACATTCTCCAACCACTTTAAAGTGGCACATTCAGCTTCCATCGCGCCATTGCTCAATTCGTCAGAGAGGGAGGTGTACTTATTTCGGAGTATTCGAGCCAGCCAAGTGGTCCCGTTGGAAAACCGAATGCGCAAGTGAACGTACATATTACCCATCAACGTCCAATTATCTAGTGCACATGGAAGGCCGCCATAGCGCTCCGACGCTCTTCTCAGGAGACACTAGTCATTCACCATGCGCCAGAGATCTTTCAGTCCTTCAGTTTCGGCGGCAGTTTGGACGGCAGTTCGGTCCTCGCCATATACGTAGCCTTTCTTGAAAATATTTAGGATAACGACAAGGACCCAGAGGCCAAATGACAACATACCGGGCAACGATGGCTTGGAGATGAGGCGTGAAGAGCGCAGAAATGCTGCCTACATCGATCACAGAGGCCGAGGCCGATGGCCGCAGCAGCAGGACATCCTAGAACGCAACAATCCCAGAAACGGAAATTTCGTAGCGACATGTCTATCAAATCTCCTAGTTTGTTAGATGTCGACGGTGAGGCCACAAGGTGATTCTGAGGATCGAATACTGGGGTGTCCAGAACTCCACGATGTTATATTTCAGATAACTGACCGTGGCGCAATCCACACTTAAAAAAATTAGGTAGCGATCCACGTATGGCAACCTTCAGCTCGTAGGCATCACTACTAACTAGTAGGACCCAACCTTCCTTCCTAATCGTACAGCCCCAACCAATTTAGTACGGATTATAATTCCGGGTAGCTCGCTAACATTTCTACTTACTCTACTCTACAATCTTTTCTCGCTTCATAAAACGACCTGATATAAATCATGCAAATCTATCATCTCTATTGAATTCTCGAACAACACAAACTAAAACAATCATGATACAGTTCTTCCACTTGGGAACCACATCCCCATGACATGCAATGAAAAACACACGGTGGGAGTTACTAAACCAGCAGCAAAACCTCCGTGTTCTCTAGTTCTTCAAGGTATACACCACCCGTCCGCGGTGGTCCCTTCCCTTGTACTCCACTGGCTTTCCGATATCCGAAACAACCCGTCTCTCATCACCGTGGTGAAGGATGATGTCCAATTCCTTCCAGGCCGGAACGAACCCAGATTTCTGATCCCGAGTGAAACCAATCGTCACCTTCTCTTCTGTTGAGCTGTAGCTAACGGTATATTGTGAGATACTTGGCTTCAGCGAGATTCCGTCATCTTCAAACCAAGTAGTGCTGAAAGCTCGGCCATGAGAGCTGCCACGAGGCGGGAAGATTTCAACTCCTCTATAATCATCGAGCTCCTCAACAGCCACTGACGCCGGAGTTTCATCACCGGGAACCCGGGTGTGTACAGACTTTCCAACTGGGATGGCGCCACCGATTCGGGCCAAGAGGGGAATACTCTTCTTCCACTCAGATGGAACCTCGACCCATTGCCCGGAAGCAAAATAAGTATAAGGCTCGTTCATGTTTACATATCCAAAGTCAAACTGATCATTTGCCTTCCGGGGAAGATATATCTTGGCGAAGTTTACACCCGGTTGGTAGACGCCACCGACCATAATAGTGTCACCAAACCAGAACTGCTCCTCCCCGGACTTAAGCGTCTTGGTCCAGACCTCAGGGTCAGTCTCGTAACCCCATCCCACCCAACGCTGGGGTGGAGAGGCGGTCAAGTGGCTTTCCAAGCCCAGAGAGTAGATGTAAGGAAGAATCTCATACCGACGCTTGATGGTGTCCCGGACAAGCGGTGTGATCTCGGGGTACATCCAGGGTTCAATCACCTCACCGACGGAATTATTTTCGGGCGATGTCTTGAAGCAGTTGATGGCAAATCGAGGTGAGTGGATACCCAGTTGAATCCATCTGAGTAGCAGCTCTGGAGAGGGTTGAGGTCCTTCGAAGCCTCCAATATCGTGTCCACAGCACTGCAAAAGCGACATCCCGGCATTGAGGGACAAAGCATTTGCACCCTTCATGCTTTCCCAGCTGGTAACGTTGTCTCCACTCCACGTGCTAGCTGCGTAGCGCATCGTACCAGCCGTAGCACTCCGAGTCAGAACGAAAGGTCTTTGGTTAGGCTCAAGATCAAGCAGGGCATCATGAGAGGCTTTGCCCATGAGCTCTGTGTGCATTGCACGGCCCCAATCTCCAACAGTGCCCTTAACCCCCGTCTTGGCACCGTCAGAAACAGTTGGTTCATCAAGGGCGAGCTGCCAATCATCATCTGGAATCGTGTATTCGTTGTTGTCATTCCACATTCCATCTATGCCGGCCCGCTTCAAGCTCTGGACTCCATTATACCACCATTTGAATGCGAAGGCTGAAGTGAAATCGATATGGCATCCATCACCTCCTGTTGCTCCGCCAGCACTCCACAATCTCATATACCCTGGCTCATTTGTCTCCGGGTTTTTGAAGAATCCATTTCCATCAATAAGCTTCTGGAAATCTGGGTGAGAGCCAAGCAAAAACGGCTTAATGTTGGTTATGAGACGAATTCCTCGTGAATGATACTTGGCAATCCACTCTTCCGGATTAGGGAACCGGTACTTGTTCCAAGTGAAGACATTGCGAAATTTGGGTTCAACTTCAGCAATCGAGTAGCCGGAGCTCATTTGATGCCCAGAGCAGGGAATTTCATGTTCTTTCAGTTTGTCGGCAAACTCCATGAGCGCTTGGTGGGCAGGTGGCTCATCCATCATGGTGTACTTGTATCCTCCGGAGATGTATCCGTACGCCCATCTGGGGACGAGGATCGGGTGGCCGACGAGCTCTGCATACGATCTCACGACATCTTTGAGTGTCTTTCCGACGATAAGATATTGTTCGAGACCACCGTAGTCTTGGCGGTAGACTTTGAAATGGCCCCAGAGGCCATCAATCTCTGAGCCAACAGACCACGTTCCTCTGCCGTGTGTGGTCGAGAAGATAGCAACACATCCCGCGGGTGACGCCTTGATCAACAGGGGGATGTGCTTGTATAGGGGGTCGGTATTATACACGTCGTATCCAAAACTGTCTGTGGCTGAGAGCTGGAAATGACGGCCACTGAGATCCATCGGGGCTCTTTTCTCCCCAAGTCCAACATGGAGGTCGTTCCGGTCATGCTCAGTGTAATGTGCAATTCCGGATGCGTCTGCTACATAAGACCGCAGGGGAAGATCTCTGTACAAAGGCTTGTCGGTGCCCTTCCACGACAGTGAGACCACTGGAGTATTGGCCCACTCAACAGAGGCTATTACATCGCCGACTTCGATGGTCTTTTGTTGGAAGCCGTGTTCTGTTGAAACATGGATGTCTTCCAAGCTGGTCACTGGCTTGGTCACGCTCGGAAAAGGGGGAAGAGGGTGGTCCTCTGAAGAAAAGGTAACTCTAAATAGATTTTCGCGAATTGGCTCAAATGAGAAGTCAAATTGTCGCTTGTCTGAACCCGAACGAAGATGTACAGCGGCGGAGCTCTGAGCTCCTGCCGGAGTCTCTTGATAGCTCTTGGGACAAAACTCTTTCTGAGGCATAATTTCGTGTCAAGCGGTTTGAAAGAACACTATTTGGAGAGAAGATCATATCAGCGAAATGGATCAAGACTTGAAGCTCTATTTGAATGTTATTACGCACATCTGCGTCATCGGGACTACTCAAGGACAACTACCGTGTATACATCGGACTTCGGGTTCATCTCCGACAGCCTTGGCTGCTTTCCCCACAGAACACCTCCGCGTTCTTGGCAACATGTCGGTTTTTCCAACCGAACACCGATACTAGCCTTCTTTAAGACTACAGTCTCCCCACAAGTGCGGTGCTTGTCCTACACGGTGATAGTACAATGGGAATCATTGGACGCGTCATCGGAAGATGCCCGACAGTCGTCACGAGTCATAACATATCATCCCGTTGTGTTTTGCCGGTATCGATGGCCTAGTCCGCACTAATCCTCGTATGGTCTACAGGACGAGCCGTGGCTTGGTAGATTTTCTCCCCTTACGGCTTTTGGAGGTTTTGTCCGGGGTTGGGGATCATGCTTTCCCCACGGGGTTCTTCTACCAAGGTCGGTATACCCTAGCAAAATCCGAGAGTGTTCAGGCACATATCTTCCTGTGTTGGTTCACTACTCCATGTGCCTATCACCATCTACTCTAAGCACTGGAGAAATTTAAAGCTCGCCCCTTTTCTAGTTCCACAGTGTCTATCCTCCCGAGCTAGCTGAGTACAGCCAGAAGACCTAGGAAAAGAACAAGATGTCTCATCACAAAGCAACAGCGTCCGGAGAGCAAGGTCAAGATGAGCATATAGAGTCTGTTGAGGATTCGACTCATCAGGACAGGGAGCACCCAGCTGGGCCTGGACAAGACAGAGCCCTAGACCTTATAGCGGATGCAGGACACTCATCTGTCCTGACAGCTGAGAACAACGCCCGAGTGCTTCGAAAGATCGACCTGAGGCTTTTACCTATTCTTCTTGGGATATATTTCTTACAGCAACTCGACAAGTCGAGTCTTTCGTATGCATCCATTTTTGGTCTTGTCGAGACAGCTCATCTCCATGGACAGCAATATTCCTGGCTGGGAGCAGTTGTGTATCTAGTACAACTCGTGGCCCAACCTTTCGTTGCTTACATCTTAGTCAAAGTTCCAATTGGAAAGTTCCTGGCATGCACAACCCTTTGCTGGGGCATAGCCCTGACGTGTATGACTCCAGCAAATTCCTTTGCGGGATTATTGGTCTGCCGGATATTTTTGGGTCTCTTTGAAGCCGGTATACGTGAGTATCTCTTAAGCCCCAGGCGCTCTGACCTCAATGCTGATTATGGGTTACGAATAACAGCCGCTTGTTTCATCGCTGTAACGCAAATGTGGTATCGACGAATCGAACAGCCTGTCCGGCTTGGTTCGTGGTATGCTATGAATGGTGTGGTATACATGGTGCGTTGGACTCATTCGGACACCCAGTGCACTGTTGTACTAAGGCCAGACTCTTGCAAGTAGTTTGGCAGTCTACTTTCGTATGGTTTGGGCCATATAAAGTCTTCGGTTTTTGAGCCCTATCAGGTTCGTCATATAACTCCAAGTTGTTGATGTCAGAGGTCTAATTGTCAGTCAAGATTATCTTCTTATTCTTCGGTCTCATAACGATTGCTTTCTCTGGTCTTATCCTGTGAGCGATACCACAATCAAAATCAACTGATGTGCACACCTAACCCTGGCTGTGTAGGTTGTTTATGCCCGACTCACCGATCCAATCCAAGTTTCTTACCGAGGAAGACAAGCTCTTAGCTATTGAGAGGTATGCGGCTTGGCTCAGGTACTCGCCATATAGGACGCTAACTGAGTCTTATCAAGACTTCGCATGAACCAACAAGGTATTGAGACGCATGAATGGAAATGGGACCATGTCAAAGAGGCGTGCCTCGACATAAAGTCATTTTTCTGGTTTGCCCTGATGTTTGCAGTCTCGTAAGAATCGGTCCATACCCGTTATTGAAGCAGTCACGACTCACAACCTCGTAGGATTCCTAGCGGTGGCATTTCGACATTTGGCCCATTAATCATTGAGTCGTTCGGTTTCGATCAATTCAAAACAATTCTTTTCAACATACCCTTTGGTGCTGTCCAGCTCGTGGCAACAATGGGAGGAGCGTGGCTAGCGACCACTCTAAAAATGAAGGGACCTGTCATAGCCCTGTTATCTTTGCCTGCCATTGCGGGTTGCGTCATGTTACTGCAGCTTCCTCGTGACGGTCATCACAATGGAGCATTACTTGCGGGATATTACATCGTAAGCTTTTCTGGGTACTAGTATTTGCATGGCTCTGCTAATTGGATATAAGGTCTCTGTGTATCCTGGAATTAGTATGTTTGCTACGGGAGAATGGGAACGCATTAAGCTGACAGACTATTAGCGCCCATGGTCTATTCGTGGTCTGCAGGAAACACCGCAGGAGAGACGAAGAAAAAGATTGTGAATGGCATAGTCCTTGTTGGACAATGCGCCGGTAACGTAGGTGGAAGATTAAGTTCCAGCGGAGCAGTTTACTTATTTTACCCGACAGGTTCTCGGCTCGAATCTGTACACAACTACAGACGCGCCTTTGTATAGACGTGGCTTGATACCCAGGTGAGCGATAGCAAAGGACTCATGATACAGTACCCGAGCTGACTGCAATTATAGTCTTGCAATGTTCTGTCTCCTCGTCCTCCTTTCCATGTAAGTTCGTCCTACTGACCCCTACACGGACCCATGTGCTTACCTATACTTCTCCAGGATGAATATGGCATACCTATGTTTCCTCAACAAAAATCATGAGAAGAAACGAGTGAGTATGGGTAAGAGCGCCAAGATCGTCGACCACTCGATGCAAGCTGTTGGTTCAGTGCCAGTGGACAAGACCGAGCTTCAACAGCCCGCAGTGAGCGAAGACAACGCGTTCAAAGATCTCACGGACTGGGAGAATGAAGACTTCGTCTACGTGTATTGAGCGAAACTAGTTTAAATCATGACAAACTAAGATACACGGATATAGATGTGAAGTTATTGGACCAGTCGTCTTGTACAGCGCGTCATGGATGAGAACCTGTGTTGGATGGAGTATATTGATAATTCATTGCCTAAAGCTTGTCTCCGAATTTGAATTCTGCAACTTAGGGCATCCTACGGAGCTTTAATAGGTTTAGCCACCACTATTTAGGCTCAAATAGCGTGTAATTCTAATTTTACTCTAAGCGAAGACATACGGTACGTTAGTAGTTGTATCGGCATATCTTTAGCCGAGCCGGCGAGTCTCCGATGTTGACGGCGTTGCCCCGCCCCCATTAATATCATCCATGCAACGATCCGCGTCGTTCTTGCATTAACCCTTTCTGTAACCTATTCTAGCTGATTTTAGCAAATACCTCCCATCCAACCGGGATGGATTCTGACGGTTCCTCGTGTGTGGTGTCGGCCCCGATTGGGAAGAAGCGCATTCCCGTACAGTTTTGTTCCTTTCTCTGGGATATGCATGTTTACTGGCTAACTCACGCCAATCATAGAAGGCATGCAGCGCTTGTCGACAGTCAAAAGTGTGCTTAAAATCTGTAATCGATCCGCCTACGTATCCATTTTAACCTTCCTATAGGTGAGATGTGACGGAAAACGACCATGTACCAGGTATTGTCGCCCTTTCTCATATATTTGCTCTAGATGGTGAAAATGCTTTGCTTACAGGTACAATAGGTGCAGACGCTCGCGGAAGCAATGTGTGTTCTTCGAGATCCCAAGGGATCCCTCCTCAGAGTATGTGCACATATCTCGTCTCTTCTGAAGCGGCCCTTCGGGTATTGGTACACATGACAAAAACTGACCAAACTGAAGGCGGCTAGGAAATGTGGAAGCTGAAGTGCAACGACTGCAAGCACAATTGAGTGATATGCACGAGCTTCTTCAGCTTCACATACAGCCAAATTCAGGACCTCTTGGAGATGTAACCCAGGGTCAAGTTCCAGGGCAGCAGATCCCAATTCCTTCTCCAAGTCATATTATGTCGGATCCTGGGCCAATGCCCACGTTCCTTGGAACTGCGGACCATGGTGGCCATCACTCTCGTGGCCCTAGGTGTATATCGACTCATCGGAACGGCCCTCTCCTCCAGCAACTGCAAACTGCAGAGGTGAATAGTCCTCATCCCGCTAGGCAGAGGCGCTCCGGGTTCGATGTTAGAGAAGAACCCATCTCCGATTTCATCAGCAAGGGTCTCATGACAATTGACCAAGCCATGTCATGCTTTAGAACGTAGGTGCTGCGAGACAGTCTGTATCTTTTGTTAGCTTTTGCTGATCCAACATAGGTTCTTTCAAGGTTGTGTACGTACCATTAGCTTCTGCCCTCCATTGGCCTAGAGGCTTATTCCTCGGGCAATGTCCAGGATAGGTATATCCCAATTTTCGACCCGGAACTCGACAACTTTGCGTCTGTGCGTGCGCGCAGTAGCATACTCTTAAATGCCATCTGTACAATTGGTAGTCGCGTTGAGACAAGTATGACAAACTTGGTCAAGTCACCCATGACACATTATTGCGGTTGTATAACTGATGGATATTAGAATCCGGATCTCAGATTTCCGATTTGCTGCATGCGGAGCTCAAGAGGTGGATCAACGTTGTTATTCAAAACAAAACGATGAACTGCCTGGAATCGATCCAGGCGCTTCTTATCGTAGCGTGCTATTCTGCAGAACGTTCTCTCCTACTGTCATTTGCGACTCGGATGGCATTAGACTTGAGCTTGGATGAAGCATTCGAAGAACTTATACAGCGGCTGACCATGGACGAGATTGAAGGCATACCTGAACTCCATATGACAACTGATGAAGAAGAACGTTCTTTGATGCGCAAATCCCGGACATGGTTTGGTCTCCTTGTTTTAGATCATATGTATGTTCGCAATCCAACGCGGGATCTTTTGAGGCTGATCATCTTCAGATTTCATGTAGATGGCGGAAAGCCTCCTGGCATTCGGATGACGGGCAATGCACATCGATGCCGCATTTTGCTCCGTCATCATACGTCGACAATCCTAGATTTACGTCTCTTTTCTCAGGTTGAGGTATGTCTATGTATCTTCATCTAATCTACAAGCGGGCTAACACTGAAATGAAAGCTAAATGTTATACGTGGTAAGTTTGATATCTCATGTCTCCAGCATAAACACAAGAGAGGTCCTTACACTCTTTAATAGCAAGAATCAACGACACTCTAGACACGAAAGAGACGTTGGATAGACCGGATATCGCCGAATTTGTACACGAGGCCAAGGTAGATCTTGACCTGTGGTTTGAGTAAGTGAACCAATTACCTTCCCTGTCTATATCGCTTACTGAATGACTTAGTGATTGGTTGCGCATCATTGGTATGTTTACTTTAACATCATATAACATCATATGGTTGTACTAATATGGATGGAAATCTTCAGAGAACTCGATTGCAGCAGGGGAAGAGAGACCCTTCCTCTTAGCAGCCCTACGCGTCCAAAAATGCTGGGCTGAGCTAATACTCCACTGCAAAGCCCTGCTATCAATGGGAGTAGAGAATGTGGCGTACGTATTGTTTCCCCCATTAGCTCAAATATCGCTCCACCCTCGCACTGACACCAAACTAGTGCTATGTCTCCCGTTGAGCGCAATATTCTTCTGCTGGCCAAGTCCAGCGCCCGAAAACACCTCCGCCTCATAAGCACAGAGCCAGACTTCTACCTCGCCAAGCTGAAATACGCCATGGACTTCGTCTGGGCCAAGTGCGCGTTCTGCTTCCTACTCCTTCTGAAGCTCTCTCGGCTTCTCCCGGAACGAAGGGAGGAGCACCAGGAACTGTTAGACCACGGGAACAGACTTCTCAACGAGCTAAATAGATCTGTCGGATCAAGTGGGCAAACTATCGGCAATGGAAGCATCTACATGCAAATTCTTAGGCTGAGTATTGAGAAATATGGCCGAATCTTTCAGGAAAGAGAAGCGGGTGGGGATCCGGTGACCACGGCGCCATTCTGGGAATCGTTTGATGCCCAGGCAGACTTGCAGTCTTTTGTGCCGGAGCAGTTTGTTCGGGAGTGGGACTTTCCTGGGCTGAATTTGTTTTATTTTCCTACTGCGTGGCAGGATTTCTTTGGGGACTTTTCGCTAGCTGTTTGAGTCTTTTATTTTGCAATGGTGCCGGCACTATAGATGATGAAATGCTTTCAATATCAGACAACCTCTTGAGTAAATTGTCATAAGCCCACAATATATACATTGTTCAGTAAGCAAGATGCTGCACGTAAATTATATCCTATTCGCACACATATGCACAGATTTCACGAGATTACCACCTATCCACAGGCATAACTGTCCACCTACCTGGCCCCATGAGCCAGCTAACTGCTAGCAATAAACCTCAAACAGCGCAAAGCCAAACCCAGCCCCAAAGCCTACCAAAATAGGATCTACAACATAGAACAACAGGGATCCGAATCCTTATGTGGATCAAACTCAAAAACCTAGTATACGAACCATCCAATCAACTACCCCAATTATACACTAACTTAGCATCCGACACGCCGACATCTAAGCCCTAATCGGAGTATACCAGCATCCCTGCGAAACAAACAGATTATAAGAATGAGTCCCCAATCTCACTCAAACGGGGCATTCAGACCCATATTTACCATCCTATTCACAAAGTGAATTCTCCCAACATGGTAGGCCATAACGACCCCAAGACTGGATGGTAAGTTCATTCACCCCGATCACCACTATATACCTTGACGACACCCTACAAATTTAACTAATAACTGAATAGGTGGATGGGAGAGCCCGGAAACTCCGGTACGTTAACACCATCATCCTTTCAAGAGCCATCCACTGTAGATGGATCAATCAATCCCAAAAGCATAACCACCATAACCAACCGTACTGACAATTCATGAAAATAGTCCGCCCCACCCCAATACGCATAACCACCTATGCCTTATCTCCAAATCGCCAGAGACCCTTTGCCGGGGCGTTCCACGCTGCTATCTACAATACCTTCCGGAGGTGCAGACACCAGGTGTTATATGTTGTGCCGCCGTTTCTGGTTGCCTATGCGGCGGTGAATTGGGCGAATGAGAGGTTTGTTATATTGGTAGGGAAGTTACTTTATAGATTATCTGATTTGATATAGGAATGAGTATCTGAACTCGAAACAGGGGAGGTTGGAGAGGGCTGACTCGGCTGAGTGAGAAGGTTGGGTTTGTATTCAGCTGGTGTTGGCTGTTTATTATATGTTTTGCAGGATGTAGATGGGGCGAGTCTATATTACCTTTCTTGTCTAGAGAAAATATATCTGGCTGTATGTATCCTAAGCTCCTGGATACTATATCGTGGTTTTCGGACGGAGTGTGGCCGTCTGGCGCTGATATATATTTTGGGGTACCCGCAGAACCACCCAACGATCCATAGAACTATCGGATCCATGGATACGTACGACGTGTGAGAATTACATCTTAGACCCATAGTCTAGAACACCGTGATGGTTCACACAACCACGGAACACAGACCGACAAATTACATAATTGGAAAGAAGCTTTAACTAAGTTGAAGTTATACGAACGCAACCCCGCGTTTCCATCCTTTTGATGTTAGCTATATAACAATCGAACAATTTCTATTCGAAACAGGAAAACATAATCTGTACCACAAGCCACCTATTCATCTATCACTTTATCAAATCCAGACAGATAGAATCCCGTATCCATCATGAGTACACCAAACCAGAATGTAAGCATTCCCTAGCAACAACACCCTCCCAACCTATATCGAAATCCTAAACAAAACACAACATAAACCTCCACCCAAAATAATCCGATATTCTGACAAAAAAACAGATAGTCTCCCCCACCGAGTTCCAAAAAGCCCACAGCACCCATCTCGCCCACGAAAAAGCGGCAACCCACCACCTCCAAGCCCTCGCCTCCGCGCGCCGCTCCCTACCCATAGTCCCCGTCCCGGATCCCTCACGCTTCAAGTTCGACACTATCGATGGCGAGAAAACTCTCCCTGAGCTTTTCGCCGGTCGGAAGCAACTAATCATGTACCATTTTATGCTGGGGCCGGAGGACGAGAAGGGGTGCGTGGGGTGTTCGTTTTGCATGGATCATATACCCGATCTGCGGCATTTGGAGAGTCGGGATACGAGTTTTGTGGCGGTTGCGAGGGCGCCGGTGGGGAAGATTGAGGAGTATAAGAGGCTTACGGGGTGGGGGTTTCCGTTTTATAGTTCGGAGAAGACGCATCGGGCGTGGGAGGAGGCGGAGAAGGGTGGGGAGGTTATTACCTGGAAGCCTGGCAATGGGTATTTTGGGTTATGTGTGTTTTTGAGGGGGGATGAGGGGGAGGTGTTTCACACATACTCTACTACGGATCGGGGCATGGAGATTCTTCTTGGGACGTATCATTTGTTGGATATGACGCCGTTGGGGAGGCAGGAGGTGGGGAATGGAATGAATGATTTTCGGAGAATTTATGAGTACTGAAAGGTGGTTGGGGATGTGATGTATGTACTTAGGGCTTGAGGCTGGGTTCCGATGACGTCGGACATTGCATACATTGAGCGAATCTCATGCAGTCATATAATATCACGCATACTTCCAGTGTGGGTCTTATTGTTTCAAGGATGGGTTCCAATGTTCCTTTCGTGAGCAGTTGAGCTCCCGGTGATAGCGCCATGGTTCTGATCTCTAACCCATCAAGAGTCTTAGATGCAGGTTTATAATGATTCCAAAGAAAAAGAAAAAAAAAAGAAAAACCGTGGGAGGAAAGAAAGAGAGATTAAAAACACGGGTGGGGAATTTAACACAAGGAAAAGAAAGGAAGGAAGAAAGAAAAAAAAAGAAATAGAAAATGATGAACATGAAGAGAATCCTGGACGCGTCCCAATGCTGAGAGAAAAGAAAATCAAATAAAGGAAAGCAAAATGCGTATCGGACAGAAACGCAATGTAGAAATCCTCCCACTGCAGCCACTTCATCCCACCAAGGGAAAAGAAGTCGTCAACATCACTTCGTCCCAATGTACATAATCGTTACTTCCACTTCATCGTGATTCTATACGTTCTTGTAGAGCAACAGTGGCTCACCAACGTTCTCGATCTCGGGAATAGTGCACTTCAGGTCGAAAGCCTTCGCCAGGACGATCTTGAAGATCTAACAGATGGTTAGTATCGGACGGAAACCAGGTTCGGAAATCATCTCCGTTCCCACCTTTTGTACGTTTATACTGTGGCTGGTGCTGCTAAAAATCAAGCTGGCCTTCATGGCCTTGGCAAACCGCTTGGCCTAAGCTCAAATTAGCGTGGTTACTGTTAGATTTCTTCACGCTAACATACCTGGATCGAGATCTCTTCCTGGTCTTCCCGGGGGAAGTTGACAAAGTGATCGTATTTTGTGCCAACAAGGAAAGGAATCGCGGTCTTATTGAAACCACGGCCCTGGCGGTACCACTCTTTAATGGAGTTCAGCGTGCTCTTGCGGGTGAGATCGAACATGAAGAGGATCGCGACGGCATCGTTGCAGACAAGGGGAAGCATATTGACGAATTCACGCTGCCCACCCAGATCCCAAATGGAAAAAGTAATCTCCGTATTCCGGATAGAAATCGTTTTCTCCATGAAGTTTACACCTGCGCAAAATTAGAGCTGCGCCCACAAATAGCGACCCGAATATGATCACATACCCAACGTTTGAATGTAGTCTTCGTCCCAACTGCCCTCCACATATTTGACCATCAAACTGGTCTTTCCGATCTGAGCGTCTCCGACCATTCCGACCTTGATCACGACGCTGTTTTTCGTTTGCTGTTGCGATGGTTGTTTTTGGCTGACATCCTGGCTAGCCTGGGAGATGCCGGGGGCACTGGACAATCCGGAACTTGGCCGAGACAACGAAGGGATTTGGGTTTGAGTCAAAGGAGAAGGAGACGGCCGGGTATCATCATGAGACTGATAATCGCGAGTTGGTGAGTGGTATTCGACGGCGGAGTGGGAGGAATAGTGGGCGCGCGAATCGCTGCTGTAACCGTCCTTGTAAGCCGGAGCGGGGGCCGTATCCTCCGTTAGATGAGGATCCTGTTCAATCTGATCCGCCACATGAGGTATGCTGGCGGTCGGAAAATGTGACGCATCCATGTTGAGAGGAGTGTTTCAACTGGGAGGGATGTTGGACAAAGCTTTCCACAGCCCCTGTGGGAGTGCCTGAGGGTGAACACAGCCGCAGCTCCAGAAGAGGGAGAGCGTCAACAGCCCGATCGCCACTAGTCCGCGATAGGCTTAGCGCCGTTGCCCGTCGGGCTTCGCAGAAAAAAAAAGTTCCTGAACCCTAATCAGTAATTTTCCCTCTCGTTGAAGGTGGTTCTGCCGCACGACTGGTTCGTCGACAGCTTTTATTTAATCCTTATTGAATAACAATTATACACCATGTCGAAAAGAGCTGCGGACGTTTCCGATGAGCAATCCGCCGCTCTCAAGGCTGGAGAGCGCCCGATGACCGAAGCCCCTCCAGACGAGGTGGGGGAGTTCGAGGACGAGTTCGAGGACGAATTCGAGAGCGAAGATGAGATCCTCGAGGCCGGTGTGGATGGCCGTCCTGATGCGGAGCGGGAGGAGGAAGAAAAGGGTAAGCTTTCATGCTCATCTGGTTTTATCGGCTCAGCTCTGATTGCGACCGTGTCCTACAGATGCGATGGAGGTCGACCAGCAGACTTTCATTCCCGGAAGAACGAAACTCGCTCCCGGAGAGGTGCTTTCGCCAGACCCTTCTACGTATAATATGCTACACACCCTCACCACACCCTGGCCTTGTCTTTCTTTCGATATTGTCCGCGATAATCTGGGCGACAACCGCAAGACCTTTCCCGCGACCGTCTATGCAGTAACCGGTACACAGGCAGAGGGACGTCGATCAAAGGAAAACGAGCTCATGGTCCTGAAGATGAGTGGATTGAGCAAGATGGAGAAGGAGAATGATACAGACTCGGAAAGTGACTCGGACGACGATGACGACATGGGAGAACCTATTCTCGAGCACAAGAGTATCCCCTTGGGATCGACAACCAACCGGATCCGTTGCCATCAAACCCCCTCGTCCTCTGGAGACTATTCGAAGCCTCCACAGACCCTCACTGCCACCATGCTGGAGAACTCGCAGGTGGTCATCCACGACGTTACCCCTCATCTTACGAGCTTCGATGTTCCCGGCACCGTTCTCCCTCCCTCCGCCTCCAAACCTCTTTCTACTCTTCGCATGCACAAGTCTGAAGGCTACGCACTGGATTGGTCTCCTCTACAGCCACTGGGTAAATTGTTGACTGGTGATAACGATGGTTTGATCTATGTTACGACACGCACCGAAGGTGGCGGCTGGGTTACTGATACGCGGCCCTTTGTTGGACACGCTTCGTCGGTCGAAGAGTTGCAATGGTCTCCCAACGAGCGGAATGTTTTCGCTTCCGCTAGCAGTGATGGCAGTGTGAAGGTGTGGGACGTCCGGTCCAAGTCCCGTAAGCCCGCTGTGGATGTGAAGGTGTCCAACACCGACGTGAATGTCATGACATGGTCGAAGCAGACTTTTCACCTGCTCGCTACCGGTGCCGACGATGGCCAATGGGGCGTCTGGGATCTGAGACACTGGAAGCCGAATGCCGCGGCGCCGTCATCCCAGATCACGTCATCCCCTGTCGCCGCCTTCGACTTCCACAAGGAGCCTATCACCAGTATCGAATGGCACCCAACCGATGACAGTGTGGTGGCCGTTGGTTCAGCCGATAACACTGTGACTCTGTGGGATTTGGCTGTCGAACTTGACGAGGAGGAGAGCCGGCAAGCTGGTCTGGCAGACATTCCGCCGCAATTGCTGTTCGTGCATTACATGGAGTCGGTCAAGGAAATCCACTGGCAGGCCCAGATGCCCGGTACTATCATGGCTACTGGCGCTGCTGGATTCGGGTATGTATTCCGGATACCATTATGGGAAGTGTCCAATGCTAACCTCTTCTTCACAGAGTGTTTAAGACGATCAGTGTTTAGAAAAAAAAAAGTAAAAGTGCGATTCCGAGATATACGCCCCACAACTTGCCGTTCTCATACCTTTATACCATTTGTTTGATGGAAGTTCATTTAAAGTTCTCAGGGAAATACAAGTCAATGAATCTGATGACATTGTGATAGTATTATGCGAGGCATGACCGCACAAATCATGGCAATGGTAACTGACTAGTGTTATTGAGTTGGAAGGCTGATTGGTTTCGAGCGACAGTTTAGTGTTGTGCTCAGGGCGCCTCGTGACGATCCGTATGTCGGCAAATGATTGTCAAATGCCGCCGGGGTGTAAGCGAGCGGGTGACCAGTCCTGATTTGTCGTAGATTGACCCGGTCAATGCCAGATGCATACACACTGTGGCAAGGAAACAATTCTTATAAAAGTCAAAATTGGCTATGAATACTCTTTTTGCGACGTGAAAGAATGCCGCAGAGAGACACGTGTAAGACAGCAGGAGTAGACAGAGAGCAATTCCTCAGTTGGGAGAGTCTCAACATAAATTTCGTTCCCCATGGGAATTCGTGGGGATCTGAAAGTCTGGGGCATCCAATCAGAACTCGGTCCCCATTTATGCGCAAATGCGGGGAAAGCTGTGCCTCGATTGGTGTGTTAAAGGTCGTCGCCAACCTTGACCAAATCCCTCGACTCAAACCTTCCATTTGTTGTTAATCCCTCGGACAATCTCTCCTTTTCTCTTTATTACTTGTCCCTGCAAGTGCGCAAACCTGCCGGGTTGATCAGTTCCCTAAACCAGTCCGCCCATGCTTGTGCTCAATCTGTATATTTTCCCCGCTGCGCTCATCGCCCAGCACCAGTTGCCCCGCAAACTGCCATGAGGATCGGAAGGGGATGTGAGCGCTGTCGCCTTCGCCACATTCGGTGTACCACTCGTGCGGGAGCCTCGTCATGTAATGCATGCGCTCGCTTAGGTCGGACATGTCGTCTGGATCCTCCGTTCCGGTTCAAGACCGTCCGCCATGTGTATCAGAAGAGCCAGGGGACTGCCTCGAAGTTTGAATTGGAGTGGGACTCCGCACAGACATGGGTGAACGTTCCTCGGTCTTGTATGTTCTCTTAGTTTTACCTATACGCTCTTTTCTATCTATGTTAGTCCCAATGAAGCCCTAACTAATCCACTTTAGTGACCTTCGTTCAAGAGTCTGCCGAAGAGTCTGCGGATGGAAGCATCAGTGATGCTCCACCTGAGCCTCAGCGCAATACGCAGATCTCCTCTGACGGACCCCATCCATATATCCCTGATCCCTTCGTCGCTCACCTGCCTATTTCTGGATCTCTGAACCCACACGATGAGGCCGTTGGCCTCTCACATGTGGAACCGGCGATATCGACACCCTCAATACACGATGAACATTCAACCAAAGCCACGGCGATCTCGCCGGGGGCTGTCAACGAAATGGTCTCTCCTTTGGCATCCAATAGTACATGGTCGCCAATGACTCCATCCACTCCACGCTCGACCTCTTCCTCGACGATGACATCGCGAGAAGCGTTCTTGTTGCGCTCATATATTAATAAAATATCGCACTGGGTAAGGAAAATACATGGTTCAGTCGTACTTCTTAGTACTGGAGGATCTAATCAATACAACAGTTGGATATCTGTGATTCGGGATCGACTTTTAACACCGAGGTGCCTCGCAGAGCGCTACATGTACCCATGGTTCTGAAAGCAGTGTTGGCGCTATCTGCACGACATGATGCGATCATGTCCGGCGCTAGTGATTGGGAAGCCTCCGAATATCATAGCCAATGCGTAGAACTGTTGCTCGCCGCTCTTGCACGGCCGGAGGAAACATACGACGACAACATGCTGATCTCGGTCGTGATTCTGCGGATTTATGAGGAGCTGGAGAGTACGACCGACGAAAAGTGCCATTGGCTCGGTTCCAACCGGCTGCTCAATACTATGTCCAGAGCCGCATCGTCAGGCGGGTTGACAGAGGCCGCCAGCTGGCAGTTCCTCCGGCAGGCCATCTACGCATCCATTGTCCAAAATCAACCCATGCAGCTTGATCTTCGGAACTATGAACGGTCATCCGTTTTCAAGCGGGGCGATGATGGCGCCTATGCCAACACCATCATCTTCTACTGTGCCCGGATAATTCAACTTTGCTCAGAAGGCCATGTTGCGGCCGTGGATGAGGAGGACTGGCACGATCTGTCCAGTAGAGTGGAACAGTGGTACCGCGACCGACCTGTCAGTTGGCAGCCCTTGCAGTACAAAGACGCCAATCCAGCGGAGAATCGACCATTTCCCGAGTTGTGGGTTATGTCACCCCCAGCCGGTATGTGTATGGACCAGAGTGTGGGCTGAGATATCTGTTAACTGTTATAGTGGTCGGATTGCAATACTACCACACATGTCAAATTCTCCTCACGTCATCTGACCGCCACTGGGGCGTCGTGAGCAACTATGAGCGTGCGCGACTCAGACGTATAGAAGAGGTTCGTACTTTGGAGCGCTATCGACGATTCCATGTACTTAAATTCCGCAGAAAGTGATTGCATCGCACGTGGTGCAAGTGATTGGACTATCTTCGTCGAACGAAACAGTCGAAAATGCGTATTTCATGGCTTGCCACCTACTATATCGATGTGAGTTTACCCTTTCTGGCTAAAACACTCTCCCGTCCTAACCGGCAATCTCATAGATGGACACTGCCTGCGCCATCCCGTCGAAAAGCGGGGATCGCTCAAATTCCTGACTCAGGTGGAGAGCTGCGTGGGCTGGCGCACGGGATGGATTATTCGCGAATTAGAGGATCAATGGAACGAGCTGCAGGGATTGGATTCGTGGGAATAGCAGCTGCAGCCGTGGATGTATAGTATTTTCTGGTTTTTGTTATTTCTTTGGTGTTGGCGTTGGCGTTCCGGCAACCAGTCAACACCTTGATGAGGACATGATGAAATGATTATCGCGATGCCTGATGAGCGGGGTTGCGACCAGTGGGTCTTGGCGTACAGGGACTTGAGATAGAGGATATGGAAAATAGAGATATAAATAGATTAGATGTTGAAGAATGTTATTGCCTGCGCTATATGAAGTCAGTCGATCGCCAAAGTAGTAAGTAGGAACTAATACCGTACGTTCTTTGTTGAACCCCCAGGCATCCATATATCCCATGGAACATCAAACGAAGATCGAATCAACACCACCAATCGCACCGATCAGACCCTCGGAAAATTTCCCAGCTACTTTAGCTCCCGCAGTCGGAAACCAAGTCCAAGTAAATAACACTGTTGCCTACACAGTCCACAGAACCACTCCGGACCAGCGGCACCAAGCGACATCACTTACTTAACAGAAAGCCCTAACTCGGATAAAAATAGCAAACTCATCCCAACATTACTCCTATACAATATGCCAATCCTTTTCAAATACTCTCTAGCAAATACAAACACAAACACAAACCCCGAGAATCCCCAAGTCAAAAGAGAATCCAAGAAAATTCACATGTCGCCAACCCAAGATCTACACAAACCAATATAAACCAGTGCCAACACGCCAAAGTTGAAACAAGGGTCCAAGGCCAAGAACCAGTCTACTCCGTAGGGATCCTGAAAGTGGGGACTTCGGTCATGGCTTTGGGGCGGTGTTTTTCTTTCTCTCGTTCATTACTTCATCGATTAATTTTTTCATTTTAATTTGATTTGGGTTTTGTTCTGGGTTACTGGCTCATGTTGCATTGCACTATTGCACTATTATAGGCCCTATTCCCTGTCCGGTAGGTAGTAGACCATGAACTGTGGACAAAGTGGACAGCAAGCTAGCAAGTTGCCCTGCCCTGCCCTATCTTGGCGCCGTGCCTGATGGATTCAACTTAGTGTCTGGCTCGGGGGTCGCCGTCGCAGGGAGACGGGATGGATGTGATCAGTATCTATCTATTCTCCGAGGTTTAAGTTCTACTTGTTCACTGGTGCTGATCGAGTCAATCTCTGTCGGAGGGGGATTGCGTTCCGAATTCCGGGTTGAGAAACCTGATCCATACTGTAGCCATGACTATGTACTAGTAGTAGTGCGTCTTAAAGGTGGTGTGTCTTTTCTTCAGTGAGTTGCTCAGCCACTCGGTTGTTTTTGTGATTAGATTATAGTACAGGTCCTTTTGTTTGGGAGTTTCATTATTCATTTTAGTGCCATTACTCTAAGGGTTATTATTCATGTAAATAGCCTTTTTGTTTTCTTGATCTTACTCCTTTGCTTTTTGTTTTTATGTGTTTGCTCCCCTTTTGGGTCTTGACGTATTGTATGTATTATACTGCGGTTTGCATATCGCAGGACGGTAACTCGCGCGAATGAAGTCAAGACATGTACGGTCTATTTCGGGGCTTTTGCTCGGTGGGACTGGGATTTTGGCTTCGGAGTCTTGTATGTATTTTTTTTATTTTGTTTTCTTCTCCTCTTTGATGACTGGCTGTCATTACAGGTTCAATCAACATGGCTAACTAGGAAATCAGGCTCAGGAAACGTCAATATATCCTCCCAGTCCGACGCCGACGCCCTCAACGACTGCGAAACCATCAACGGCCCCCTGACCATCTCCTCCTCCGCCAGCGGCACCATCAGCATCCCCGAAGTCCAGGACATCAAGGGCCCGTTCACGATCGAGGGATCGTCGAATCTCAATGCTATCACCGCCAGCAATCTAGAAACCGTCAGTGGGCCGCTCACGATCACCGGTAACGGCGCGTTGAATAGTGTTTCGTTGTCGAATTTGCAGAATGTCGGGGGTGAGCTGAGGGTTCAGGGGAATGAGGGTTTGAAGGAGGTGAGGCTGGATGATTTGGAGAGGGTTAATGGGAATTTGGTCCTGAATGGGGATTTTGATCGGTTGGTTTTTCCTTTTGTCCTTTTCTTTGGGGTGGTTTGTGGCGATTAACGGCTCGGTGCTGATGTGGGTCAATATAGGATATCGCTTGGAAATCTGGAGAATGTCTATGGTGAAACGACGATTCAGAGCTCGGGCTCATTTCAGTGCTCGAGTTTAGATAAGCTTGCGTCGGACAAAAGAGCTTTCAAGGGCTCGTACTCTTGCAATGAGAAAGGGTCGGGTCTTAGCTCAGGCGCGAAGGCTGGTATCGCGATTGGTGTTATTATCGGTGTTATTCTCATCGTGCTCCTCGTCTGGCTCTGCATCCGTCGACAGAAGAGACAAAAACGGAAGGATGCCGTCCTCGCTGGACTCACTGCTGCTGGCGTCGCGGGGGCAGTAGGAAAGGATGTCGAGAAGGCCGAGAACAAAGTACCTACTGCTGTCTCAAATACCTCTCCGTCCAGTCAAGACCCGCCGAGTCCGCTGTCCGATACCGAGGTGGTGGTTGCAAGTAGTATTCCCAGAAAACCCGTGTCTCCGCCCCCGCCGGCACCGGTACCTGCAGCGCTGGTGCCTGGCGATCGGTCTTCGAGAGTTGTTTCAAGCTCGGATGACCCGTCGTTGTTTCTGCGGCCGATCCCGAGAAGGAGACCGTCAGAGTCCGAGGTTCCCATGTTGGACAGTGAGAACGTGCATGAGGCGCCACCGCCTGAAGTGGGGAGGCAACAGGAGGGGTTGTTTGAGCTGGATGCTGGTCCCGTGAGTGGTAAGCATCAGCAGGCTATACATCATGAGTGATCAGTGGTCTTTCCTTTATGTGCAATGATAATAATGATACCTTTTGTCTTTTTCAATGCGGTTTGTTATGGGTTGAGAATTGAAATGCAATGCTGGATGTCAGCAATCACGGATGAAATATCTCAATTCCTTATTAGCTGGCCCGAACCATACGTTCATCCTGCCGTGATTAAAATAGATCAAATCTCGGACAAATAACATGGCTTGATCGAAATGACATCAATTAGGTGCTGCTAAACTCGTAACCAGTGTATATCCATGGTAGTATACATCAACATTAACAATCATCTACTCAGGTCGATTTTCCCTTGGACCGCGGGGCTCGCACTGCCTGCAGTGTTTCGCCCGACGGCAACGGCCCGCACCATCCGTAAGCATCGCATCGGCACTGTTCATAACGAGGACAACTACGGCCCGTTAGCATCTTCCCCCATCATAAAAAGGCAGCAACCCAAAGAACTTACTATATGTCCTCCATGCCGAAAACGACATGCCACACCTTCTCGAACACCCACCCGACGCCAAAACTATCCGTCAACTCCGTCTCCGCCGCCCACTTAAGCATACGCTCGTAATCGCGTCGCGGTCGCTGCAGGATCCGTTCCCGGCTCACAGCGAACTGTCCGCAGCAGACATTGCCGATATGCTGGGGGACCTTCTCCGGGCCGACGTTGAATAGTGTTTCGTAGACCTGGGGGAAGAACGCGCGGATGTCGTCTTTTTCGATGTCGATCTGGGTCGGTTCCCATGGGTTGACGCTCGTTGGGCAACCGGGGTTATGCTCGCAGCGGAGATTGACGTATCCTTGGGCGTCGACGGCTTCGAGACGGAGATGGGGCAGCACAGAGCTGGTCCGTGGGCCGAAGAGGTCGTTGTGCCACTGGTCAACGTTGGAGTGGATGAAGATGGTGTACTTCGGCAGTTGATCGTAGAAGTCTACGATGTAGGAGAGATAGGCGGTGGCCTCGCGACCGCGAGTTGTCGCAGGGACAAGAAGGTAAGGGGCGGGAGGGGTATCTGTAGTATAAATGAAAGGGATTGTTCCACTGAATTATGGTTAAATATTAGCATTGACGCGGCACGTTAACGAAGGGTACACAATGTCGTACTGATCCCGGCAATAGTTGAGGAGCCAGCCGAGGTCCTCTTTCTGTGTGGCCGCTAGTACCAGTCCAACTTCACTTGCACTTGCATTCGTGTAGGTGTTCGTGATCTCGGATAATTGACGAAAGATTTGGTTGTTCACGGGCTCAGGGTCTGATATTCATTAGCCATGATATCATTAGGAATGTGGGAAACTCCGTCTCCATATGGGGAGATAAATAGACAGGAGTCGAGATAAGTATACATACCCGGTTGTATGTCCAACGGCTCGCTCATGTATAGGAACATCGTCACCAGCGTGGTGAAGACTAGCGCCAAACATCCTAAACACACCGTTCGGGGGGCAGGCCAACGAAACAACCGTCTCTTGGACATCATGGAAGTACGAGCGCTCTCACAGGTGAGAGGCTGAAACGAGTGAGAAGCAAGGGAATGGAGGATGGGGATGGGAGGATGAAGCGTGTCAAGAGTGGTCGATGCATTGAACTAGGTGTTATCGGCCATTTTGTTGGAGTCGATGGACCACTACGACGGAGCCTCAACCCCAAAGCACAAATCCAGGTCTGCCTTACATCCTACTAAGAAAAAAAAAAAAAAAAGAAAATTGGGGGCAGAAACCAAGTGGATGACCTCACGGTAAGGGGCGAATCGTAGCACGGTTACATCCTGAATGTCAACCAATGGTTCTCGAATCAACAGAATCTGGTTTGGCGGACGGCCACAGTGGAGCTGGAGCTGTCATTTCATTGGTATGTGGCACGAGCCACGCAACAACTAGTCCTCCACACCATCGCCCTTTGGGATTAGGGACAACTTGTTTAACTTATTACAATGTCTTTGAGTCCAGGAGAGAACCAATGGGGACATTCTCGATGTTGGATCGTTCTTCTAATCGTAGTGTGTAGGTGGGTAATAGTCGTTACTCGGAATATCTCGAAGTTCTCGATCGGTCTTCTCAGCAGTGACGAGGAAGCTTGCGTGGCACCCGGTGTGACTGAGCAAACAACAAAATAGCCTGGATTTAAACTGACAGACAGCGAATGACCGGCCGAGCCAAGGTGTACACGGAATACAGAGGCCGTGCCAATCCTCAGTGTCAATAAAATAAAATATAAATACATGATGGGTCATAGCCGAGACTTCAGCGCAAATTATATATGCATGTCATTTTCATCCGCGTCCGCCACTGGAGTGTCTGTGATGGACTATAGTCTATGGCCCCGCCTAATTATTTTTGTTTAGATTTTGATTTCGAGCCACAAAACTCGAGAGATTTAACGTGACGACTTTCCTACTGGAGTTAGCGACGTGCGGTGTGTAGATTCTGGGTCTAATTAGGCGGAGCAAACCATCCCGTGTCAGGAACCAGGAGCTCCACTAGATCACGCATCGATGGATCCACAATGAGTGACTTGGATAGAGAGGACGAGATAAGTACATTAAGAAGCATACTCAAGTGTAGAGGATTGACATTAACTGGGCCTATGCATTGCCATGCCATTAGCAGCAATGAACAGCGAAAGAAACCGACCAGAGTGGTGGAGGGATCTTTGCTGATACGTAGATTGTTATAGCAAACACATTGCGAGAAGCACATCATTAGGTCAAGATACAAAGCGTTTGCCAGGAGCGTCCGTTGCTGAGATGTCTACTCGAGCACTGTTGGTCATTGTTTCTTCGGGTGGTAAAAGGACCTGGTAAGCTGATTTTAAAGTATCAAGTGATACCTGGGCAAAGGGATTCACTACTCGGTTGTTTCTTCACCAGCGCTAAGACTTAATAAGTAGCGCACTCCACACTACAATAGGATGATCATTATTGACGGCATGATACCTTGCAGTAGGGAAGAGGCGTTGGAATGAAGGTTGAGAAAGAAAACACGCGCATTTAAAATGAGTATACGACCTAATATAATAGAGGCGGTCCATTTCACAATAGATACAGTTACCTTAAGGTTTGATGGCTTAATTAGACGCTGACTCGGTACTGTTCCCCTGGCAACGTTTTTTTGTCACGCGTTCGGCCCTATCAAGTACAAAAGATCGTGTTATAATTTCTCGAACATCAGCTATAGATCCTGATGAAAGGGAGGTAGCGCTTGGAAGATATAACATCGTATAAAGGCATTTATTTGGGAGGATACAATTTAGTTAGATTAGCATCTGATGGCTCAAGGGGGAACAACGGATGACAGGGACAAAAAAAATGTTTGTTCCCCAACCCCGGTTTTTTTGTCACTCGTTCGAGCCCGACCAGGGACACCTCTTCTTTTTATTCGCGGACAAACACCTAATGTTGTAACTAAACCACCTTGACTTACACGCACGATTTCTGTTTATTACTAAAGAGTATAGACAATAAGATGAATAGAATTCTTTCACCTGATACAATTTTAATGGGTCTGGTGGCGAAGTTGGGAGATGATGCAATGCCAGTTCTTGCACGGCCGCATCCTCACGTTTTCCCCTATTATCAACACTGCAAACTCTATTTTAATCCTGTCGTAATCTGCCCTCCTCATACAGGGTGCTTGCGGGTCAGTAGGAGAGGTATAGTAGAACCTTGGAGCGTCTGGGATACTTAAGATGCTGGGTCAACACGATACCTGCAAGACGCATAAGAAAATGGGGTTAGCCTAGATGAAAACCATACTGACTGAAGGAGTGTCGCATGAAAGCTCCCCATCCTCTCTCGGCATATTAGCAATCTCCTCATGGGGCATAAGAGGAATTCGCAAGCTATACAGGGTATCCAGTCTCTATATCCAAACTTGTTCGAACTTGATATATGTATGCATGGACATATATGTGTAGACCTCGTTAAAGCGAGGTCCTGTTCAGGAGATAAGCATTTGTTTGAAAAGGAAAATGAAGACGGAAAATCAAGGGAGGAAAAGGAAAGGAAATAATTTTATATAGAATTCAGATGGATCATACTCTATCAAACAATAATACACTAAGCAGGAATCTTAACCAGTCTAGTTAAAAGCAGCCTAGGACAATTCAAGACAGTAGTTGAGAGAACTCGGAGGTTTCGAAGGAGAATCTTTTCGAGACCTATTCTACCATGCCAGTGATTTTTCCCGGTATTTCTTAGTAGCTGATATTCCCGTGGCTTACCAGAGGACTTCAGCATGCTCGTTCGAGAGAACGTTGTTCGGCATGATAACAACAAGAAAAGCATGAATGTATATACATATATGTATATGAGATACGGGATGAGAGTCATAAAGCCGCCTCGTGCAAACTAGCCAAAAGTGGGCGTAAGAAGGGCTTTACAAAGTATCTTATTAGCCCGGTTTATTGCAAGTAACCGAAGGGAAACATCAATAGAAATATCACCATTAAGTAGAGTCTAATAGTAAGACTAAACTGAGACAAAGACAGCAGCTCAAACAACAGTACTGCTAGTTCTTATTCTAGACGCTCCAACTGTAGTACGTTATCACTTAAAAGAAAATGTCTCCACTACCAATAACTAAAAAGTGGAGTTGTTTAGCAATGAACACCTAGGCGTAGCTCTTTTCAAGCATTGTGCCTTGCCAATAATATTTGGATAGATCAAAGGGAGTTTTGTATATGGCGACCGTTATGGAAACAAGCCTACTCCGAGAAGACCTGCCGCATCTTTTCTGTTATTGTTTCTTTCGTATGGCCGTAATTTTGATCTAACTAGGCTTGCCGATCCCAGTCGACCATTGATCGAAGTCCGAGGGAAGCTTAGCCCATCGTAGGAGAGGCGATATATATATAGGTAACGGCTACAGCATCGTCTCTTATACGGCCAAAAAGGGCTTCGCCAAAGTCAAGGAAGACCAGGTCTGGCTTTTCACTGCAGGACGCAGAGTCAACCAGGGTAATATTTCTTAACGTAAAATCCGTAAGTAAAATATCTCTTTCGTACACTAAACTTTCGAAGTCTATCGCAGATTTCAGAAGAACCTGATGGGATAGTTGGTTATAATCCTATGGATCAGCAACAAGCATTGGCTTTCCCGATATATACTCAAGTAGTATCAACCAGACTGTACGCGTATGGGACTCATCGACAGGTATAGATACGGAAAAGGAGCCGTAGAACTCTGATATCTTCTTGCGCATGAGGTCGGCGAGAGTTATATGTGCAGCAGACTCGTGGGTATAATGTCTGTCCACACAAGCAAAGGGGTTAAGGAAGCCTTCGTCATCATCAGAGAGGGGATCGTAGAATTTAGCCACTGCTCTTCTTCCTTTTTCGAGTCTTTGAATATGTCCTAGAACCTCAACAACAACCACCTGAGAAATGTGATTGTCTCCGCCTTTTTTAACCTCAATTATCTCTAGGTCGACCTTGTGGGGCTTATCCAACCCAGGAAGCGGGGGATGCCTCAAACATCGTTCAACAGGGCTGAGCTGCGCTTTTCCAAACCTGCCAGCTGCAAAATTTCGACAGCTATCCTTAGTCACCAGCGTAGGCCTAAGGGGTTCGTGTGAATGGGCCGTACAACGCCAGCCCACCGTGTAAGGGGGTTCTGGTTTACCACCAATGGGTAATGCAGACATATTGATTTATAACTTAGCAAAGAGACATATATATGATAGTTATAAGTGCCAAGTGAAATTTTCAGTGGGTTTATGCTATCTCAAGGTGGCATGTTCACCCCTAGAGCAAGGGTTGAATGCAGTACAAGTTGCGGGGGATCAACAATGAGCGTTCAGAATGGAAAAGCCGTTAATGAACCCTGGCCCACCCGTGACTTATCCATTATGGGCCTTTAGCCAAGTTAGGCTAGGGACTCATCTTCGCTAGCGCAGCCATCCAAACAGGGTGATTTCATTGTTTGAGAGAGACCACATGAACTTCCCAGGCCATATGAACACTTTAATATAGGTACTTATGCTCGCCAAAAAGCCAGGAAAATGTGCGGTCGGTTTTTCACAAATACGGTCATGTCCCAGCTTTTGCAATCATCAATTTTTAACTGCCATTGGATTTCCGACAACAGACAGTTGAAGTATACCGCGTTGGCTTATTAGCAGTATTCCCCGATATGTCCCGACAGATTCAAGCTGATAGTGATGATAACGCTCGATTTCCCGTCATTGAAGTCGATCTTGAGGTGGGCGGGCTCCCGGAACTGTTAGACTTTCATATCTGTGACAATAATCTGAAACCATCATAATAAAGGTCACGGATAATAGCTCTTCATACGGACAAGAGCTGTCAGGCACATTCCATCTCTAGCTGCGATACAGACTATTAACGACGACTAGGTCAGCTTACTCAACTTCTCTCTCCTCATCTGCACTTGAATATCGCCATGAAAATGGCAGACGCTATCATGGCTATCGCGACGGCAGTAAGTATTTGCTCCAAACACAGCAAAGTCGGTGCATTCTCATAGATTGACAGAATATCTTGGACCCAATGACGAACAAGAATCCGACAGGCTTGACATGTTACATGAGATGCTGCTGGTAATGATGAACAGGGAACTGTTTCTGGCTCCTGTAGAGTCTCCGCCAGGACGCGTGCTAGACCTGGGCGCTGGCACCGGGATCTGGGTAATGGATTTTGGTAAAGTCTCTCGATCAACACCACCTCACGTTCTGTACTAACTCGGACAGCTGACAACTACCCATCTGCGGAGGTTTGGCATACATCAAATCCGAGCAACGGCCCTTGAACTGACGTTCGGTCTTTCCAGGTTATTGGCATGGATCTGAGCCCGATACAGCCGCAATTGTGGGTCTTCAACTTCTGTGTACTGAACCCGGCTGACTGCATGGTGTCACAGTGTTCCCCCCAATGTCAGGTTCCTGGTCGACGACTTCGAGGACGATTGGATTTACCAAGACCAATTCGACTTCATTCATGGCCGATATTTGGCTGGAGCCGTGAGGGATTGGCGGAGACTCATGGCTCAGGCATACAAGTTGAGCATCCTACCCTTTCACAACGTGGCTCCCTGGCTTACTTCGCCAGGTACACGAAGCCTGGAGGATGGGTTGAGTTTCAGGACTGGGACGTCGACGTGTATTCAGAGGACGGCTCCATCAAAGGCACGTCGGTCGAGAAATACTACTCAGTTGTTTGTGGTAGTTTCACCAAAGCCGGGTTTATCATCAGCCCCGGTCCGCATCTGCGTGAGTGGCTCCAAGAAGCAGGGTTTGAAGAAATTCACGTGGAGAAGTACCGCGCTCCTGTTGGAGGCTGGCCCAAGGATAAGTATTATGTATGTGGATCTGAGTCGATCTTTGGGTAGTATTGATCTAATCAGTGTCGCGCTAGAAAACCATCGGGATTTGGAACCTCCTACAAGCGGAGACTGGCTTCGAGGCAGGTGCCATGGCGGTCCTCACAAGGTTCGAAGGCTGGTCGAAAGAGGAGGTTAATGTGCTTGTATCCGGGGCGAGAAAGGATGTCCGAGACCCTAAGGTGCATACATTAGCCGACTTGTAGGTGAACATGCTTCGAGCTGGAAGCTGTATTGTTCCGCTAACCGTTTGGCAGCTATGTTGTGTATGGCCGGAAACCTAAATCGCCGACCGAGGCATAACCTAGAGGTTTTAAAAGATTTCCATATGGGTGGAGCTGTCGAGTCCCCTGTGGCAAAAGCATGATCGCCCTATTACGGTGGACTATAGGCGAAGACGACCGTCGACCGGTTCAACGACGGACTCGCACGACCCTACAGGGAGGAAAGTGTGTGGGCCTTCCCGAAGACCGATTGGTTGTCATATCAAGGAACACTTTGCCACCGACCCGAATTTCTCATGCGACTCAACCTAGACTATCGACGAAAGAGGACTAGTGGGGGTGGTTATGATGCACTGTCGCAGCTTGGAGAGGAATCGCACCCACGGATGATGTTTATTTGTATGCTGGTCTCGATTTGGGATACCACCAAAACCTCTGGAGTTTAATGCATTAACTTTGCTGAAGACCCAGGAAACCGGTACCTCTTCAACAACGTAATATGTCATGGCGCTGAAGTGTGACATCCTCCGCCACGATGATTGCCTCGATGGATCAATTAGCACCGCACAAGGGCATTCTAGTTGAGTCTATTACACCAAGAGTACCTAATAATTTGTAATCCCCACGTGGAATTGACCTGAGGCAGATTCCCAATAGTAGAGTGTCGGCGAAGAGCGTTCTATACCCAGTGCAGAATTATTTTTTGGCCATGTTGGTTGACCAATAGACTGGAGTGGGGAAGATTCTTCCGCCCAGTGGATCAGCCGATCATGACTAATAAGTATTCAATCGAATTTCCGCCCTGTCGTCCAAAGGGACCTGAACCTATACCGTACCTGTTTCAACGAAATTTTTACATCATGAGAACCAGTTGTGCATACTCTTGTAGTGCCCGATAATACGATCAGACTTAGGATGTATAGCTTGAATTGAGTCGTCAATCAGACAAATCCATGTGTGACTAATCCGCCAGTATTTACTTCCGTCAGAAGCTATTGCCACTAACCTGTCCAGCAGGACCACAAACATACTTGCATGACTCGCCCGGAAAAATCATCCTACCACTAAAAAATTATGAGTCCACGAAATCAGAAGTCTTCACCGTCTCACTCCTCAGGTGCTGAAGATGGGGGTTCCCGCTTCGCCTTTGTGACCGAGGGCACTTTGGCTGAAGCTCGCAGCCATGCCATGCGAGAGCACTGGAGGCAGCGCCAACGGCGCAAGCAAAAATCCGAGGATCGCCGTACCCAGAGGAAAATCTTGCCTCACAGAAGTCCCGTGGAGAATAGTAAACCCAAACCAAACTGCGCTTCTGAACAAGTAGTCGAGTATCATACTTCTGAAGATGTCTTCCTGCTGCACCAGCCCAGTCCGACTCGTATAAAAACTAGATACTCGGATTATGGTGAAGACAACATCAATGCCCAGTATCCGGGTGTTCCAGAACAAGCCTTAACCGGACTCAACCACGCTCTTGCGTCTTCCAGGCTTGACCCCTTCGAGATGTTCCCAGTGCAATTGACAAGTAATCATCACAAATTGCTCCATCACTGTGTGTTGCATTAGGCTTACGCTTAAGTACCAAAGTGACTAATTGATGCTAGGGCTGATTACTCACGCGACTATGATGTTTGACGACGTCGCTATTCCGAGCTTTAACCCGATGAAAGATGTTTGGTTCCCTTTGGACCTCTCCAACGCTGCTTCTTTCTATGGTATAATGGCTCACTCAGCGGCTCATCTGGCTCATCTCTACGCAGGGATGAACCCTTCAAGAGGAACAAGCTCCACCGATGCGTTGAAGTACAAATCCGAGGCCGTGAGGATACTCTCTGCATGGATGGCCGACCCAGAGAAATCGCTGAGTAATGACGCCTTTGCTGCTGTTATTCGGCTTTTAACATTTGAGGTATGTACGCATGCTATTGCAATGCCTACCCACGTGCCCATCTCCTCTTCCAGTTCAAATTGACATAATACTAACTCGTGCGCAGAGATATTGGGGGACGGAAGAGGAGTGGATGGTGCATCGCACCGGCCTCCAAAGAATGATCGATGCAAGGGGTGGTATTGATAAACTGCACGATAATTGGCGTCTGGAGCTTGTCGTCTATCTGTAAGCTTCTATATTGCTATGGTAATGTCATAGCTAACACGTCAAACAGAGTTTCTTTAATGTCAAAACCAACCTGGTTCGAGTCATCAAACAACATATCCGAAATATCTGAACAGTCTTTCCAAAATGCAGCGAAAGCAGCATTAGTGGATACACAGAAGGTCCGCTGTCTGTGGCTGATATCATTCATCCAAGACATGCGGACCCTCATGGCATTCTCCTCTCGGCTGTATATGGACGGCCTCGCGTCTTACCCGTCCCTGTACGATGCCGTTCAACTCCTACGGGCGAACTTCCACCTAGCCAACGAGAGCCCTTCCCATACCGCTAGTTTCCCCTCCGACTACGACAGACTGGCTTGCCTGTTTTCCATCTGCATCACAATGCAAGAATCCATATCCCGCTCGCCTGTTGCAGCATCGTTACCCGCGCCTGAAATCTATAATGACATGGCATTGCTGGACGTCGCTCTCGCGACCTCGCGAAATGTATGGGAGACTTCGGTATACAGTCTGCGTGCATTCCTGCATCACCATTTCGTGGCATATCACCCGGACGGAGCCGCGAAGATCGATTATGTCATGAAGATGACCGACGTTCTGGGCCATCTTAGTCTTGAGGCACGTAGGGGTGTCGAAAAGTGCCTTTTGAATATGCTATGTCGTGCACGGGAGGGAAAGATGTGGTTCTTGACTGATGATGGCTGGACACCGGATTCGCTGCTGTCTTCTGTGCATGGCCAGTGATTTCTTTTGTTTTTCGTTTCAGTTTCACGCTTTCCTTGCATCTCACTGCTTCGTTTCGTCGACGCCTATTCCTTTTTATAGCCGCTATATTTCCCTGTATCTTGGAAATGAGGGATCAATTTGTCAACCCTAATGTATATAATTTACGGCAGATGTTCTACCAACAATCCAATATGAAATTACGCCAGTTAGTCCGCCTATGGATAGCCAATCTCAATGAAGTGGCACATCCCTATTTGAGCTCCGCTGGCTACCGAGCCAGTACATTCTTCACCCACAACGGCTTTCCCCCGAAGTTATTCTCTCCTATAAGTGGGTACAGGGATCTGGGCCTTGGAACCGGCTCTCTATAGAAAGGGGTTAGACGTGAAAAAGATGGTTTCTCAAGTCCACGGCTAGATCTATGAGAAGAGATACCGGATCTTTATCATCGGACTTCTGCAGTCATCCGTTGGTTTCATATTTTTGCTGGATCACTGCGGTTTGCGAACGAATGATCACTCCAACATCGTATCGAGCCCGAAGATCCTCCCACCTTTTTATAATACCGAGGTACTGTTTCTCGGACATCATCATTATTGGTCAGTTTGTATGGGTAGGTTTGGGTTGGTATTATAGTGAAAGTGCACTATAGACCTTCCTTCTCGGAACCAAATCCGTAACAATGAGATGTTAGTGTGGCCCTCGTCACAGATAGCAAGATCAGAAGCCCTGCCGACCTTTGATCGGTATTTGTCCTTCGACACGACTAATTCTTCATACATATAAAGTAATAAACCCTGCGATTTTGAGATAACAAGGACATATCGTTCGTTACATGCTCCTTCCCCTTCGTGTCACGCGTTTGTCCCATTCATTCAGATGTTTGTGCATGCCAGGTAAGATAGTGGTGCAGTTGTCTTCTTTTTCATGATCCAAGCTCAGACTTCCTTGTACCATATTGGTTCCATCCTCTCTTTTGTTTGCGACCCGAGGGTTCAGATCGATATGTCTAAAGAATGTGGGACCACCCTTTCGGGCGTACTTGGCTTAATAGGGGTACGAGATGAGGCGCCAATATTAATCCGACCGTTTCTGAGATGTCGATGCTATCATGTAAAACAATTGGGAGTGTAGGGCGTTTTTTCCTATTGTGCGGTGATGTCTGCTTCAGGCTTGCGTTCCTTTCGGGCTTCTTTGCAACTTTCATAGGCGACATTTCATGTGAGATAGAAGACTATTAACCCGTTGAGGCTTTCGTCAAGGTCTATGTTAAGAAATAATATTGTAAGGTTCGCACCAAATATGGCATTTCTTTAGCAACGAGTGTATCTTTTTTTTGATCCAGGGGGCCTTGAAGCACAGGTCCTTCAGCTAATCCGGCTACTGGGCAAGGCAAATTCGTGTACTCAATAGCTCTCATCCGATATATCGTGCTAAGATGATGATATGGCGACGGAGATCCACTGTCATTACCTGGGACAGCCTTTCTGTAAGCCAACTTTGTACACCCATCTCGTCTCCAATATTGAACTATGTCCCCTGCTGAAAATCAGGTCGCATACGCACTTGTGACTGTCTCGGTGCCTTGATTAAACGGCTGTAGGGATTCAGGCATAGGATTGTATATTGTCTTTGATCCTGAGTCGCGAGATTAGTATGTCTAGAGAGCCTGTTCGCTCCTCGAATCCGTTCGCAACATTGTAAGGCGAGTCCATTTCAAAGATCCCTCTCATTCCAGGTTGAACTGCCAGGTTTAATGCTACCGGGCCATCAAACCAATGGAGATGTCGCTCCAGCTTCCAATTTACGATCCGGAGATGAGTCTCGCTTGCCATTTTTTAATCAGTGTCTTGACATCTTCTCCAATTAGTGCGGAGTATCCTTTGTATACCCAATACTACTGCTTGCCTCTATATGATCCTAAAATCGAAAAGATTGAGTCGTCCTTGAAGCTATTTAATAACGCGTCTTGACGTATCTAGGTGTCGTTTTAGGCCCGTAACCAAACCCTCTGACCAGTACTCGGTACACTTGGTCTAATAGCGATCTGATCAGACACTACGCCGGAATCGATTTGTTAGCTAAAACCTCGGCCTAATCGACTCGATCAAGAATTGGAGGCTCGGTGACTGTACGTATCTATACGTGGTCCGCACAGACCGGCCATTGAAAGTCGCTGTTGCTGCAGCTTCTAACGAAACCTCGGTATATTTAACCGAATCGTCGATTTCTGTATTCGATAGCCAAGGAATCTGACCATTATGGATCCATTCACGCTGCTTATGAATTAGAGGTTCTAGATGAGCAGATAAAGCTACGTAATGACGTTGCTGTATCTTGTCTCTTGTACATCCACCACAGGTCAGATCATCGCATCGTCGACCGTGGATTTGTACGGCAGGAAAGCAGTACACTGTGAATATTCCAGCGTACTCGCTAGACTAGTAGCGGCGGTTATAATTGGTAGATGGCCGCCATTGAGGTGTTACCAATTGAACCAGGGATGCAAAAAGGCGTGTTACATAGGCGCAGTAGATGGTGGCATCCTCTTTACCCTTATCCTTCTTGCTTTTGTCCCTTTCCGCTAACGTGGCTCGGAATAGGGCTTAGGTAGAATATCTTCACGCACAAATTGGGAATATTCTCCATCCAGGTTTGGCCATCTGTACCTGTGTGGTATTATAGTGTGTAATGATAGTCCTCTTTGTCGGATAACTCGACAGCATTGCACCAAAGGGATTCGAAACCGGGATTACATTTCAACTTGAGTTCCGTTACCAAACCACCGACCTTAATTCTGGCTCTAAGTGCAGGCATCACTTTTATTGTTCGAACTGTAGTCGATGGGCGGCAGGTGGCATTGGTGAGGTCTCGCGCGAAGCTGATATTCGGTCCGCTTGCCTGATCATTTTCATGCGTAGAGCCCGTAGTGAGCGTAGGAAAAGGCGTCGTTTCGGTGGGCTCAAGGCCTGTAGCAGTAGGTTAAGAGCTTGCAGAACCATCCAATATCCACTCTATAATCGCGAAGCCAAGGTGCTATCAACGCGGGGCAAACTTCCCCTTTAGGGCTAATAATGGACCTCTGCATGTGAGAATGATGTCTTCGCTTTTCTTTCTCTCATGAAAACAGACTGGGATTATCACGGCCTTTTGTCTGATCTCTGGAACTTGGTGTGCTAAATCAATACCGACCTTAAGACATATCCAGACCGCACATTTAACCCTCTAAGGCTTTTGCCAGAGGGTAGCTGAAATTATCTGCAGGTGAGAATTATATCTTGGCCTCCTGTTTCCACCTGGAAGGGTGTTGGCAAGTTGATGGTCATGGACCCACTGAACCTTCATCTCTCCAACGATTCTTAAACCACCGGCGGTGGTCATACAGACCATATCTGGCACTTTCACATTAATCCTTGTGCCGATAGTGGCCTTGAAATCGGTGAAGCCCATATCAACTCCCATCGCAACGCAGACTGCGCTTAGTACCTGGCCGACATTTTGTTGGGTACGGCCTGCACCCCCTCCTTCGTCCCCCACTGCAAAATGTGCAATAATCATAGTGGCCGGCGTATCCTTAACTCTGCTTGCCCGGGATATAGTTTGCACTTTAATCAAGGCTCCTGTTAAGATGTCGTGAACGTGTCCGGAGGAGTCAGCAATTATGGTAGCGTGATGAGTAAGAACGAAGAAGCAAACATTTAGAGAAACCTGATCTCTCTGAACAACGGGGGATCAGGTTCAGGCATGCCTATATGATGGTTATAAGTAAGCGTAAATCAACAAAGACCAGCCACTAGGCTCGCCACACCTATTGAGGTTCTGATCTGTCCAAGAAAGCCGGAAAGTTGTACTTTTCGCAGTTGGCTTGGAGAAGTGAAGTCTTGAAGAGACAGCCGAAATTCCATTGCATCCGCGGTCTCGCGTTCTGGACTTGCTCTTCTCCCAGCTGTGGATGTCTCTCCGAAAAGTTTTTATCAGGTTAATGTTCTATGCTCGATAGCCCTGCTGTAATCGAGCGCGAATTTCCCCGAATTCTAAATGCCTTCTTTGCGGGATCCGGTCTTCTCACAAGTAGAAAGGAGCTAAAAAGCCGAATCGCCCACGAACGCGTGATTCATAACGGTCAGGGGAGGCTGCAATATTCTATACCACAATGGAGGGCGTATGTCCTTTCCATCTGTTTAGTACCCCCGGATCCTCGCTCTCCAGTCAGATGATCCTAGTGGATCAAGCCTGTGAAGAGTAATAAAGCAGACTGTCCAGCGGTGAATAGTGTAGCGACAATAATATCTGCTCTCTACAAGATAGTCTGACAGAGAGCCCTAATCATGAGTCAAAGCTCTACCATAGTTCTTGAGTCCATCTCGCCACGCTGATGCTGCTTAAAGTACTCGGTACTTCTGGAGCCTTTTCCAAGTACAGGAATTGACACCTGCCATCTATAGCATGCAGCGCCCAAGGTTGAAATGAATGTACAACACCCGTTCCTCAGCGAGTCCTAATGCCTTTAGATGATCGTAATTCAGTTGTGATAGTAACCCAGCATGGTGGCCCAATGATTCTAAATACCTTCGTCAGGTCTTCTTCCACGACGCATCTCAAAATGTGTGATAATCATATTTCCGATTGGCGAGATATCCTTGATAAAAGCAGTTGAGCTCATTACCGCTACCCATAGATCTTTTCGTATGAGGCTTGTCAACAAGGACTTTGTGCACCTTGATCATGATCGTGCGTCCAAGATGCTCAACTATACCATTCTACTCATGTGCATAGATTTCCCATTCAGGTTATTGTTGACGTTAGCGAAACGCTCGCGGGCTGAACTAACTAGTGAAGTGCGCTCTGGATACCAGGGCGACTAACCAGTCTGCGCTAATATTCTAGCTGGGATGAGGGTGTGGAGGGCAAGTCTGGTGCCAGCAGCCGCGGTAATTCCAGCTCCAATAGCGTATATTAAAGTGGCGGTAAATGGATAGGCTGCGGATAGGCATATCAAAATTTCGGCTCTCCAAGGAAGGCATCCAGTTCATACTGGATCCGACCGACTCTGTCCCCCTCTGAGTTCTGACAATCATAGAATTTGTACACACGTCCTTCTTTTCATTATGTTGTAGAATGCCTAACCTGTATCCAAATTGCATTTTCAATGACGCGGGCCTGTTGGCAGATTTAGGCAGAGTTAGGAATAGTAGATCGCAGCACAGTGACTCGGCAGTTTCCACTTGTTTCCAATAGAAGCACTGCCTTTATGACCCTCCCATTTCTGAAGATTTCGCTCAATCACCTGTGCTATCCCTAATGCATTCGGAATGTACGTCGCTTGTCTTTATCATCTCCGCTGGATTCCGTCGAATAGCCGGGACTTATCTGAGGCCCTAGCACAAACAGGAACCAACTTTGGAGAATAATATCCCTTTTTAGACGGGGAGTTCGCATCTATAGCAAAGGATGAAGAAGATCCTCGCAGATTATGGCGGCATGTGTACCTTGCGAAGTGGATGACAGTCTGCTGGAATTCTGGTTCAATAATTCCTCTCAGCCATGTAGACCATGACAGTGGCCATGTCGCCTTAAGCTTGTAAAAATTATATTTCTGGATATCGCTGGGAGATTAGCGTTATCACGATGTCTTAAAGACCTAAGGTGTTCCGCACGTTCTCCCGCTTCTGGGTGGCTATGTACTCGTCCCGGCTCTCGCCGTGTTCACCAATACTAACGACGACACCGGCGTCCTTGAGGAGAATGGCATTCAGAAGCAGTCGGCACATCCGTCCGTTGCCATCAAGCAGGATACACCATAACGTGTTGGCTGGTATGGTATCTCATAAGTACCGTTACTGTATAGGCTAATTTAAGACAGAGTCGTAGGTTCCGTTGATATAAAGCTCCAAGCTGCTAAGTCTAGATGTCAAGGTCTCTGGATGGAGAAATCAATAGGCGCAAATTGATTACTAGCTCAGAATTCGTGGCGTAAAGGGGTAACGCAAGTATGGTTATGTTCCATATCTGTTCCATGACTTGCCATGCGGGTTCAAGCAAATATCCAAGTACATGACGGTTTAAGAGCCGACAGCAGAGGCACACACATATGTGAGTGTGTGATGAACCAAACAGATACATAGGTATCTTAAAGGGTATACCCCATTAGCAGTCGCTTGTCTGTTTCTACATGAGTGTCCACAGATCAACGAGGAATCACCCATCCTGGAGGCTACTTTCCAGAATTGCCAGAATGACAGAGGCCGCAGAGGTCAGTCACGAATGCTCAGCCGTGGAGCTTTGCCGATCCATCTAACTATTGACTTCGTCTGGCGTGCGTTTTCCTATTAAGCGGATGAGTACTCCCACGCGGTGTTGACCATTTCGGACAACCAGGGGCAATTTTTGTGTCTGATTTGAGGAATTTCAAATTATTTCAGCTTATTCCTATTTGGTGAAAACTTTAAAAAATATTAAACCAAATCTACCTATATGATCCAGAGCATCCGTGGTCGTGACTCAGGCATTGACTTTATCGTGAAGGAGCTTTGTTTACGAGGATGGCTCGATAACAGCTGGTCTGGTCCATAGGACTTCATGAAAACCATCTGTCATGCAGATTTGCTTTTTCCATGTCTCATGGTAGGTGCCCTGGACTGGGGCTTTCCGTTTGAGGGACTGGAGTGGGCGACATGCTCCTCTCCGGATCTTCCATTACCGAGCACGGCAAGCCCCTTTGCGCAAATTAGTATGTGTTAAGAAGATGGAGCTATATAGTATGGTACTTACAGGATAGAACAGATAGACGCCTTGGCTGTTTGGGTTGTGAGTTGGCTCTGGAGATGAGGGGAGCTGGGTATATATGTACACGTAGCCCGTATCTATAAGGGGAATGTTCTAAGATTCATTGTCATGATAAATTAATGTTTTGAAACTATTCATTACCGCTTATAAGGGGAGGTACCCTATTCTTCACCGGAATATCTAAGAAAATGGAGTGGCGAATTGAGGGTATTCACTTGTTGGTTAGGCTCCTTGAGAGCAGAAGTTTGGACTTTGAATCAAAATATCTGATTAAGACCTTTATCCTGTTACCTTGTTCAGTACATCAGAAACGACGATGCTTGTCCTAGCAATTATAGTGATAACTACCCCTGTTTAGTGGTACCTGATGCTCTAAACCATTACTCGAGGCTCCCATTCATCCGAGTAGTCAATTTCTTTATGTTTACCATGTACAGTGAGTGCACTTGGTGAGTAGTTATTCAATTCGACCCATGCTAAATAATTCAATGGTGGGCTCAATCCCACCCTCTACCGCTATAACATAGGGTTATTATAGCAGGAGTAGCTAAGCCGGTAAGGTTAGCACTTCGGGATACCGCAATTTAGCCGATCTGTAGAGGCTTGTGAGGAGATTAAAAGAGAGGGTAGAATCCCGGACCTTTCGCTATTGTATTTTGGGACTATTGTAATAAAGCGTATATAAGCCTAGGGGGCATTGCTCGTTCCATGGCGATACTAGAATGTGGGCCACGAAGGTTAAAATTGCTGCACGTTCTATAATATGCATAGATAGCTTCATGTCATGCTGCGTAATTTGAGGGGTACTTGTCTTTGTTTCCTTCGCTATCTTTGCAAGCAACGTTAGAATACTAAACCTGACCATTTATAGAGCACTGTCCCTGGAGTTCGACAGAGGGATAGATCAATCCTGTGCATTCTGCTGCCAACAAATAATCTCTTTGATGTTTAAACTACCTTACGTGAATTTTGACCAACATCAACAATACCATTATTCCACACCTAGCTTAGTCGGAATCCCCCCGACGTCCTCCCCGACCCGAACAAAGAGCTTGGCTCACTTCTTTCAAGATTCCCCCTAAGCTTTTTCAATTCACTCTCTTTTTTGTCCGAGTCAGATTTCAACTTATCGGTTAGATCTTGAAGCCTGGCAATGTGTTTCCGCATAGATTGGGTTTCAGTATCACTCGCAGTAAGCCGTCGGGCTAGCTTTTGAGACAGATCTGCCAGGAATTCTCCCCCTTCGTCCAAAAGCTGCACAAGCTGTTCGTTTGCAAGTACTGTGTAATTCAACGCAACATATTGAGATAACAGCTTCCGGGCTGGATTGACCTGTAGCTGTGCGCCGGGGGTCGAATTGTAGACCACGCGAACAGCATCTGCCAGGTACGGGAATAGATTATCTTTCCGTGGGTCGACTGCAACTAGAACTTGTGTAAGCCGTTGCAGGGCAAAGCTCTCAAGGTCGGAGATAAGAAAGCGATGTGCAAAGCAATAGACTTTTGCATGGAGTACAATTTCGACAGCAGGGCCGCCGTCACTGTTTTCGAGTTTTCGTTGCACCAAACCGCCTGCGGCAGTTTGAACAGTTTCTGCTGGTAGACCAATTCGGAGACATTGGCTTAGGGGGGTTAAAGGTCTTTGAAAGGTTGGCTCATCAGCCGGTACGGATCCCGCTTTCAAGGAGATGGGCTCGATTCTCGCTGTAGATTATATTAGCCGATTCCACAACATCTTCACAGCCATGCTTGGCCTACCTTTGGTAGCATCGTCGCTCTCACATATACTGGGTTGACCAGGCTCTGAGCTGGATACACAATAGTCCTGTACATAAAAGTAGCTTAATACGCATTCAACTGTCTCCTCATCAAAATCTGTCCAGTCTATTGGTCCACCGCCCCCATTCTCCTTCCATGGTCCGTTAACTCGAGCTTTCAATGCTGAGGTGTGGCACCCTGATAAGGCTCCAGGATGAATGAAATAGCACGTCTTGTTGTTTCCCGCAATGACTTGGACCGGTTGCTCCTTGAGGATTCTTGGTCTTCTTTTAGCTAATATTTTGATTGGAAACGGAAAAGACTCACCTTGTATATTGATGCAGATTTAAACGTGACGTCATCTTTCAAGAGAAGAAAAATGTAGTTCGAATACAGATTCCCTGTCAGAAAGAAGTGAAAGGGGACAGACAGAAAGGACGGCGTTTCGGACGCGTTGTCAGACAGGGATGGTTAAGCCCTACTTACCCCGCCCTCGGCGGAAGACATGGCTACAGACCTCGAGGAAACAGCTCAGAGGTATACCCTCTATCAATTATTTTCTTCACCAGTAATGAATATCAACTGCGATGTTAATTTGAAGGCTGATATGTTCCCTTATAACTTGTTTATCTAGATATACGGAAAGATACATACTCAAGGGGCCTACAGATAACTATCTTGGGTGTTACTGTTTGAACCCTTAATTAAATTACGACATATAGTAGCCGTATGTCAGGTATTCCTCCTTGCGGAATTGATTTATCTCACTTATTCGAGACAAACATCTCTCCAAACCAGCCATAGGCCCTACTAAGCCTACGGCCGTATCGCCGGGCTATTTTGAAAGGTAGCTTTCCCTGTGGATGGGGCTCATGGAATAGGATATTCCTTTCAACATCCAACCTGGTCGGCTGAAACTTCCAGACAGAGCCGTAAAGCTTCATAGCCGAGAAGCCGACCGAAGTCATAACATGCAGAAAGTCATTCCAGGCGACTTCACCCGGAGTGGATGTGACTGCAGGGTTGAAGAAGACGGCCCGAAAGACCTTGAGGGCACGCGCATCCACAGAAAAGGTTGGCTGACGATCAACACGGTCAGGCTGTGGTAGAGCTTCAGCCTTCCCAACGGGGTGTGGAGTTCCGCGGGTTTTGACTTTGGTCTTGGGCTGTGAGATGTCCAGTGCCCTTGCCGAGAGGCATCAAGGCAACTTTCTGCCCTACGCAGGGCTGTCACATTTTCCTTGGTGCGGGGCTTTTCGATAGGATAGGTGAACTTTCCTTCCGTGGGTTTACCTAGGTCCACAGTTTTATTTGACTTGTCTCTCTCAGGAAGAGCTGCCTTAAGCGAGGCTAGGATCCGGGCCCATGACTGTGTCCGCTCCGCAAACTCCTGCTTCGGTTTATCTTCACGATCAACAAGCTCGGATTCAAAACTTCTGGCCCATGGATGATAAAGTGTCAATTGATGCAAACACTGGGAGAAGATGGAGAGGTCCCCAATGACCTCGGTGATATATGAAGATACTAGTTCCTGCGCTTGCTTCTCTGACTGAAGCAGTCGTCCCAGCTCGTCCACAGCTAAAGGCATGCCAAGGAGGAACAGCTCATAGCCATCCTCCCACAAGTTGCGGAGCAGCCAAATCAATTGCGTCTCCACCTTATTCATCTTGGCTCCAGGCTTTGAGGTTACTGAGATCTTGGTCGTGTAGGGATCGGGCGGCGGCACGCGAGCAAAGAACCTCCGCAGAGGCGGAGATACTACCCCCTGCAATCTTTAGCATGGATAATAGCCCTTTGGCAGCTTGCGTGAGATAATGACGTAATCGGAGCAAGGACTCCAGATACGCCTCTGGTAAATCTTTCGAAGGCGAAATATCGTCGGCGTACATCTTTTGCATTGCAACCAATCTTCTGGCCTGGCTACTGAGTTCGGAGAACAACTCCAGCCTGAGGTACGCTTCCGAGAGGACAGACCCAAGGATGCGCGCCCAGAGAATATTATCTCTTCCAAAGCCAAGTACTGGGTGGCCTTTACCACTGAGGTCCTTCAGCATTTCCTGGCGATGTTCCTTGCACTCCAATAGCGTTCTAGCGAAATAGTCGGGATCCTCGCGCAAGGCCCAAAGGTAATCTTCTGCAGCGGATGCCCTTGCGGCGAGCAAGGACTCAATACGGCGAAGATCGATTTGCGCAGGAACGCGATACGGGGCTTCTGCAGCCATCACACCCAAGGACTCGAAGCCGCTTATTTCGCTTTCAGGCTTGATCTGCGGCTCCGAAAGAACAGGGAGTGAGTCACTAGTTAAGGTGGACTCTGGAATGTCATGAAGAAGCTGTTGGCAGCATTGAACGAGGAAGGATAGAAGTCGTGCCTACGCCTCCATTACCAGTAAACCCTCTCCAGGAAGGAATTGCTTTTGTTTATGCATCCAGTCGAAGGCGTCCGGATGGTCCTCCCAGGCTACGAGCTGGCCATAGTCGCGAGTATTCTCAGTCATACCGTTCAGTATAAGAACATGACAATTCAAAAAGATGGGCACAATTGCTTTGCTAACCAAAGCCAAATGCATGGCATCCATGTCGGCAGCAGCAAAATGCGAAGGAGGATGACGACCTCGCGAGTTTAGCAGTAGTGGTAGCGCTTTGGTGTTCAGAAGGTCTTCTTGGTTCACATATGGCCACATGAAATGGACTCGGTATTTGGTACCTCTGACATGGTCGGACTCTGATTCCCTCCGGAAAGCATCGAAGTCGGGACGATGGATGGCCGGCATATCCGGCCAGGCAGACAACAGGACATTTAGCCTCTGCTGTCGAGTTTTCTTCAACCAGCGTTTTTGGATGGTTGCCTCATGCCGTTGGATAATCTTATGCAGGGTCTCATAGCTGGTAAAGATCTCGTCTGACCTTGCAGTGGCCTGTCGACGAACGTCTTCCGGAGACAAGATTTCTGGGAAAGGGAGACCACCAGGCCCTCCCGCACCGATAGCTTTGAGGGCAGAAGCAGGGTCATTCCAATCAATGCCGTCTAAGTCAGCCTCGGCATCATCATCATCATAAGCCGTTGCGCCAGAACTAAAAGGGTCGAACTGGAAGTCTGGCCTGGGTTCCATAGCTGCTCAGACGGTTCGTGTTAACCGAAGAACCACCCATTCAACTATCTAACAATTTCTGCACACTCTAGCTGCCTTTATAGGGTGTTTTATGGTGGCTATTTCTGGTTGACAGCTCTGTATCGTCAGCCGGTGCCCCGCATTGCTGTGGAGGTGTAGTTGGGATGCATTAGATGAGGTGGTGTGGGTCACCTGAGCCCTCCAGGCCAAACCCTAATGCAGCAGTAGAAACACCAACGTTTCTTCGACACAATTTCCTATTTGTGATGAAGTACTGGAGAAAAGCCAGATCATATAAGACATGAAGTACTTTTACCAAACTCTCTTCAACCTGCCATAGCCTTCCATTTCTTTTCCACCCGTTGAAGTTCCCTTTATACTCGTTTACCCAGCCCGAGGACCGTTCAACCTCTGATGTCGAGCCAGTCGCCATCCAGCGCCATACTTCGTCTCCACCCACAGCAAAGGGCACAGAACCAAGGTAATACCAGCAAGCAAAACGAAAGTATAAGTTGAACCAAGCGCATCAATAATAGGCTGTACAGCCGCAACCCCCGCAGCACCAATCAGACACCGCATAAGATTATTCACAGCCGTGGCGCTAGCACTGGCACCTGGATATAGATCGATCACCAAGGCACTGTTAATCGTGAAGATGCCAGTTGAGCAGTACGCAATGATATATTGTAGGATGATGGGGACCGCAAGATGCGTACGCAGCGAAACACCGTAGACCGCGACACATATGATAAAGATAGCTGTAATCCACCAAGTGTTGCGCATGCGAGCGGTTTCGATAGGGAAGTCTGGGTGTGTTTTCAGGTTGACCCGTGTTCCCGGTGGGTAGTTGTGTTTCTCGCAGTATTCGCGCTCGGTGACGCGGTGGTTGTAGTCCATTAGGTAGCCGATTGTGTAGGAGCCTGACATACATCCCAAGCCTGGTTTGTCCAAGTATTAGTTGAGGGACTCTTGTTGGTAGTTGTTGGAGTTGAGAGGAAGTATCTTACCGTTCCCTAGAAACGTGAGACCAACCTGCAAGGTAGTCAAGTTATACGTTTCCTCGAACAGGTCAGAGGTACTGGACGTGACCATACTCCACACCGTGTAGACAATACTCCCAAAGAAAAGAGTTATAAAGACATCAATCTCGAACAGAAATTTGAGAGGCGCAAAGACAGTGCCAAGCGTGACCCTGGACTTTTTAAGCCCTGACTCAGCACCCTCCTCAGCACCCGGTTGTCCAGTGATATAGTATAACCATGGCTTCTGCAGGCCACGGAGAGGAACCGTCCCATTGCCGGCAATCGATCGCAGGGTCTCAGGAAGTAATAGGAGGATAGTGAACAGACTGACGCCGGCACAGATCGTGAGGAACCAAAAGATCGATCGAAATCCGAGATACTGCGCTAGAAGACCGCCGAAAACTGGGCCGATACCTTGGCCAAGCATGCGGACTGGTCTTACTGTCAGCTCTTGTATTAAAATACTCCCGAAGTATTGTCTTGTGAAACTTACCACCACCAAAGATGCCTACCAGACTTCCTCGTTCCGCAGAGGTTGTAACATCACCGATGACACCTGCTCCTGTAGATATGTTTTAGTGCTAGCTGAAGTCAAGCTAGCCGGTGAATGACGAACCGATAGAGATTGTAGCTGCGCTGCCGGCAGCCTGCAAGGCACGGAATGCCATAAGCTCGCCGTAGTTGGTGGATACAGCAAGGGCAATATTGGCAATGATGTAGACAATCATAGTCCCAATGAACACGGGTCGTCGGCCAGATGTATCCGATATGGAACCCCAAAAGGTCGGTGCAATTCCTTGGACAATCATATATATGGTGACGGTCAAGGTCGTTAAGGTCATGCTTGTATGAAGATCCTGGCAACCGATCATTTAATCATAGTCGACTATAGAGTTGAGTCAGGGTTAACCTACTCTTGAGATGGCCCCCAGAGCGGGGAAGTAGATATTGGAAGACAATGGTGAGAAAACGGCGGCAAGGGAGACAATCATCACCATTTCCAGTTTTTGAGATCGAGAGAAGATGTGATAAACTGGGGGTGATAGTTGTTGAGCTTCAAGAGACTCCTCCAGAGGAGATGAAGGATCAGAGATACTATTCTTCGAAGATACCGGTACACTGGCTACCTCAGGGGCTTTAGTGTCATTGGGTTGGCCCATCTTCACAAGGTGGGATATGTTATTTGCAAAGGGAACCAAGGTGCGGACTGAAGAAACTAGTTCAGGAAGAAACAAAACGATACGAAATCGATTTAATCTTGCAGATCGCCAGTACAATTGTCCATGGCTTTTGCTAGTAACGAAACTACGACTAACACTGGATATTCGGAGCCCTATATATGCCCTTACATCTATTCCTCAGCATCCCAAATTGATAACCAAACAGGAACCCGATGATAACATCATCGACTGACAAACTATCACAATCTCATCGATTACTCCACCATCTAGGGTAGCAGATAGTGGAGATGGACGAGAGATATGCAACAGCCATGATAAGAGTGATATGTCCAATAACCAGTGAAGTCCAACCCATGTGAATTCCAGTGACATAGGGATTCTTTTCAAGACGCGCAACGAGAGTCCCGGTAATCCTGCAGATATGTTCAACGCTGGCAATGCTTTTGGCCTTGGATATGCCTGGACGTGAAGAAATATCTGACCCACCGTAATTTCAGCTTCTGATCCTTTACTGCAACATGAAGCACGGTGGGCGAAAAGGAAGAGACAGTGGACAATGACGGGACATGATCGACAAGGAACCGGGAAATAGGCTGAATGATGTGAATTAAGAGAGTCAAAGCTATAACCAAACCGGCTAGAACCATAGAAGGCCAGACCTATGGATTGGCATTCTTCATCTTTTGTATACTTCGGATCCATCGTGATCTGACCGGAGGAGCTAGAAGCCGGGCTAATCCGGAAGATCCTCAGCCACCACTAGCAAATGACAAAGTCTTCCGGTTCATTGAGATAACGATTAGCAGAAAAGCTATAAGATGACTGGGCTATATGCAGATGCTGCAGTCCGTCTCGAAAACCTGAGACAAACCCTGCATTCAAGGGTCCACTGCCAAGAGTGGTCGTGCGCGCAGCAGCGGCTAGAAGTTAGAATAGTGAGAACAGTTCTCATGGCGAGATACTCGCACGTGCAAGTGGTGAGCAGACACATAGTGTCGATCGTTCTTGGCCCGACGGAAGACTCGCAGCCAAGATATGCTTGGGATGAAGCCTAACAGAACCCCCCACCCACACCAGACACTACACGATCTTCACCACAAATTGCACCACTCTTCTCGATTCCCAGGCACTGCACATTCATGAATCTCACATTGTATACTTCAACACGAGCCACGAGTGGGCCGCTATAAGATGAATAGCTATTAGCAGTGCCTTTTGGATTGACTATACAGTAGGCCTATGTTATAAGCCTTGCAAGGTAGATACAAATAAATTGTAGTAAGAAGGGCACAGAAGGTTAATTACTTAATAGACTTCTCTAATGAAGAAAAGCCCACTTTCATTCTGCAGCTACTCTACAGAAATCCTGCCCTACAACCCGTTAGACGTAGTAATACAACCCCCACCCAAATTTCTTTTTTTTTTCTTTCCCCTGCGTCATGAGTTTTTATTCCGGTAAAACTTTATCAACCGTTATTCTAAGCCCTAAGAATGCCCCCCGGTGAAGGCTATAGATTGAACTGGAAAAAGGGATATGAATCGATTCTATATTCTACAGGCACGGTATATAGAATTCATTTATATATCTATACGTAAATACCGAGTAGAAAGAAGGCTCGGTGATCGAACAATGGGTTATCGGAGCGGATATATCCCGTATCTTTCTGTGACCTGGCCGAGTATCGACCGCCCGGCATTGCCGGTGATGAGCAAGGGATCATCGGTCCCCGAGCTGATCCCGAGGTTAGAATTAATTAATATTCCGACACCCACAGCTGAAAAAAAGAAATATTATCAAAGCAGGATAATTATTATAAAGAATCTTTGAAGAAACCATATACAGACTGTTATTCAAGTGAATAGCTATTTCTCTTTGAGCTAGAATTACTACCGCCTGAAAGATCATTTCCTTTTGGTGTATGTATGTGTCAAGACTATAATCAGATCTCACAGAAGCTTCCTGTCCTGCTGATTTGATAAACTTGTTCCTTCTCTTATATAGTAAACTTTTCCGAGTCTTTATATCCTTAGGTATCACCGCGCATTATGTCCTGGTATTGCCAGTGTTCTACTGTAAACCAGGAATAGCACGGTAACATACTCTAGAAAGACGCCTTAGGTGTCCGGACATGTTAGGCAGTCAGATGGGAATTAGGCTAAGCCGCCAAGCCTACTAGTTTATTAAATACGAAGTAAGCAGGGATGTGTGTGCAGTGGTACCCTGTCTAAGATAAGATAGCGGAAAAATATCGCGAAGAATTGGTTCAGCTTTACTTTGTAGCCTTGCAAAAGCTAGGAGAATGTGGCAACCGGAGATATCACTATGATATATCTGATAAAGATGCCTTAGATGTCTGGATGTTTGGAGTAGTCGAATAGGGTGTCTTTCCCTTCAACACCTACTTTCCATGACGTAAAGATCCTGGGATATATTGGGCTATAATACAAACTTCGAATGGGAGTTTCTGGAACCAAAGATAGTGCTTGATTAATTAGGCTATTTCCCACGTTGATAAGGGCATCATTGCAGTACTATCAGCATTGACCCCATAGCCATACACAATGACGCGACTGCGATACTTGCCAAGGCCCCAGGCACAGCAGTCCCGAGTGAGGATGATGCAGCCCCTTTGGATGGAGACGAAGCCTGATCGCCAGTCAATGAGCCACCTTTCCCGGGTAGGTGAAACAGAGTGGCCGTCTGAGTGAAAACCCATCCGGTTGGTGCCGTCATCGTCGCTGGGGATAGTCCTCCTCCGGGTGCCTGCAACTCAGTCGCTGTCTGGCTGACCTTTGCAGCGTTGCTTCCGGCTGTCTTCCAGTTAGGTGACGAAGAACCGGTCTTACCGTCGATCTCAACGATGTTAGTGTCCTCACTATTGAACCGCGTAGGAGCAATGGCAATTTGTTGCTGGTCCAAATCATATACAACATATGCTGAGCGTAGGAAGGTGTCACCGAAGAGAATTGGGGAATCGTCCGTGATTGGTACAACACCGAAGACACATGCATCATTGCCGTTAGATAGTTTCTGGTAGTCACCATTGTCATCCAACCATGGGACAGCGAGCTCGGTGAAGGGCACTCGTATCACAGGGCCGTTGGGGCCCCCAAAACCGTAGTCTAAAGTTCCTTTATAAGACCGCATCTGTTCACAGTCAACAGCGCCAAGGTCAGAATCTGGAACCTCGACCACTTGCGCAAACGCGGCGAGCTGTTGATACAAATTCTTCGGTACGTAGGTGAGTGCCGTGCCGGAATCCAGAACGGCTGGTGCGATAAAACTCTCCCCTGTAAGAGATTCTGTACCCTGTTTAGGGTCGGTCAGTGAGAGCGAGGTCCAGGCAACGGTCATGGAAGTAATGTCGCTAACCTGGGCGTCTGGCTGGATAGGCAGCGCGATTAAATCGCCAGTAAATTTGCCCGTATCATAACCACCAAACATAATACCCCCAAAATTGGCCTCAGGACAGGAGTTAGGAATATAGCGATTGAAGTCGGAGCCTTGCCTTTTTTCAGTCACCCACATCGTTTAACCAGAGACTGTACGCCCGGGTGTTAATTAATTCTTGTTCGACCAGCATATCAATAATGTTCTTGTAAGGCTTTTGGCCCTGGCTGGCGATCGACTCGCCCGCAGCGAATCCGATCCCCATGATACCCGTAATAACATTTTGTGCTTGCCGGGCGACACCCATAGTAAGGCCCTGGACACTAACGGACCCAAAGCCACAGTTGTCACCAACGTAATCACCTTTGACACCCGAGCCTGGCGTGACGTACTGAATGCTAAACCCGCCTTTATCGAGAATTTTAGACGTGGACGATAGCGTAGGATCATCTAGGGAGAAACTATCCTGGTCAGTACTCTGGTGCTGAGGTACATGGGGCCGTTCGAAGGGAAAACAGATCTGAGCTTAGGAGATGAAACGCAAGTCATCAACTTACAAGCGTTCCCAAGACAAGGAGATGTGTTCAAGTCACAGGACTGGGGCCCAAACATCCAGACATCACTGCTACCTGTATCCACTTGCAGTTGAACTGGTTGAGGCGGTGTTCCGACGCTTGCATTCACCCAGTAGAGCCCTTTTCCGTCTAATATATCATTTCCCAGCAATGCACCTGCGTACTTTCTCTTTCCAGTACGTGTCGTTCGCTTCGTGAAAGCGGAAAGGTGACAACCTTTGGTTCAGCAGCTACGAGGCTGAACAAGCCCAGAGCAAGTATGCAGAGCCGTGGAAGGCTTAAAGCTGTCATCTTCAGGATTATCTGCGTGAGTGGAAGAGAACGGCCACAGGTCTATGTCGCTTCGGGTTCAATAGTTGACACTGGTTTTCGGTGGTTGTAGAAAAGCCCACGAGGGTTGACACAGTAAACAGTGAATTGGGTCCGATATCAAAAAAAGCTTAGTATTGCTTAAATTCTGGACAGCCCCTCCTCGTTCAGGTCTTTTCACGGAATACGAGTTTTAATCTTGGTGCCCTCAATAGATGCCGATCGGCCCCCCATTCATACGTTGTGGACGTGAAAGATCATATGGATCTTCATCAATATACGAGGATAACCATAGATTAAGGTGATAGGTAACAGTGAATATCCAATCACACCCATACTGTGGCCGTGGATCAGAATTAACATCTATTTATATTTGGGTCAACAATCAAGCCATCTAACGCCGATCTATGCCGTAAGAATAGGATTTAGACTCTGGAGTTTGTTGATCAGGCGTTTGGGAAGAGGATATGCATGAGCCCATTGACACCATTGTAGATTACTTCCGATAGAACCTTTAGTGTCTTTGTGTATGGACCGCAATGCTTGAGCTTTTCGCCGGCTGTGGGATGATACCTGTGGATCGACCGCGAGTAACGTGCCATTTTTCAATAACACAGGACTCAGGGACCTTTGCAACTTATGGGCAAGAGCATATGCAGATCTTCAGAGATATTCAACGGGCAGTTAATCCACGCGGTGTCTTTATGGAGAGGATTTGCTAAGTTGCTGCGATTCTTACTTGTTGGCATACCCAAAGCGAGTGCATGGCCTGCCGTAGTTAGATAACCCACTGAATGTTGTAGTTAGCTGTACACATAAGTCCCATTCTTAGTATATATATTTGATGTACCAGTGACCTATCGTCGAAGGCTTCGGCTTAATACTACGAATGGACTGCACTATATATGTATCTCTGTGCTCTTCTAGAGGCTCTTGGACTAGCCCTTTTCACTATTCTTCTTGGCTCATTTCTCTATGATTAACAAGGTCGGCAAAAATAAAGAACAAGTACATATGCGGCCGTGATTCGCTGGTGCTTATATCACCCAGCATACCCAGTTGATCTCCACGCATAGATGACCATCCGGAGGTGCGCATCAAACTGTTCATCTGTATCAAGGACTCGTACTGATAACAATCTAGCGGACACATACGGTGACTCGGAGGATCTCCTCGGCAAATGGTTCCCCTTGAACCCCTCCAAACGAAAGGACATCTTCCTCGCAACCAAGTTCGGTCACCTAAAGCACAACCCAGCGAATCTACAAGACACTCGCGCCATCAATACAACCCCCGAATACTGCCATGATGCCCTCGAGGCCTCCCTGAAGCGTCTCGGCTTACCCTACGTGGACTTGTATTACATCCACCGCCTCAACTCACCCCAATCGAGAAGACTATCGAAGCAACGGTTTAACTCAAAAACGAGGGCAAGATCAAATACCTCGGCTGGAGCGAACGCAGCGCTGACTCCTTGCGCCGCGCCCATGCCACACACCCGATATCCTGCGTGCAGATGGAATACAACCCATTCTGCCTGGATATTGAGTCGCCAAAGTACAGGCTGCTTGAGACAGCGCGGGAGCTTGGTGTTGCTATTGTCGCGTATAGTCCCCTGGGAAATGGGCTGCTTAGTGGGACACTACGGTTGAAGGAAGATTTTACCAAACCTGGTGATCTGCGCGGTGGAGTGCCGTGGGTCAGTGACGACGACTTTCAGACGAACCTGGCCATTGTGGACAAGATTGGTGAGATTGCTAAGGCGACGGGTGTTACTGCGGCGCAATTGACTCTTGCTTGGATCCTGGCGCAGGGTGAGGACTTTCTTGTTATCCCCGGCACAACTAAGGTGCACCGGGTTGCGGAGAACCTGGGTAGCCTGGATATCATTGTAACTACGGCGGAAGAGAAGGCGATCTGTCAGGCTTCGGAGAGGGTGGTTGGTGGGAGGTTTCCGGAGGCGATTATGGAGTATTGCTTTGCGGATACCCCTGCATTGGAGGCGTAAGCATGGCATTTTGCCCGGCGGCTCACTACCTCGCCAAGTTTCATCTTGGGACTGTTCCGCGAGGCCGAACCACAGGGGCTCGATGAATAGATCAATCTAAGAGAAGGCGTGGAAGAAGCTGGTTAATCGGCCATTGTCTTGGGTGCGGGATGGGATTCTTCTAGCCGACGTGACGCATTTCAAGTTAGGGAAACAGGCTACGGAAGGTTGCGGAATAGGGCAACGAGGCGAGAAGCATGGCTTAAATAGCGAAGAAGCACAGTTTTACGCATTTAAGCTACGGCTCTCAGCGTTTCATTCATTCTATCATCCATGTACCGGCTTAAGGGTTTCTACCGCGTTTCAGACCAGAGTTCTGCCTGACTGGCAAGGCGCCCATATAGCTAGACGTTCGATAGTTGGAATCTCACAGTTTGTTTTTCACCTCGACAAAAACGATGATCACAGAGTCGAGTGCAACAAAATGACGCCCTATACGGCCTTTTCTAATAAACTCACCCTCCAACAGGATCTCTGGCTTATTGATAACAGTACTTTTGAACACGCAAACAATGCCGGTGAAAAGCTAGGAGATGAAGTGGGATCTGGTTTCTTCGTTGTCATGGGAAGCAAGGGGACCATACTGTGTGAGAGCATCTTCAACATCACATACAATATCACAAAACATGTCAGTAGGAATCCGAGATCGAAAGATATCTAGTGGTAATATATCTTGACCTGCGTGATTAGGATCTAACCACACGTATGGCGCAATTTGCTTGTATGTCAGATCCCGGCGGAATTTTGGAACGTGAGCCACGATCGCGAGTCATCACTTCACCCAGGCATGCTGGGCTAGGCAGCAACTTCCAGGTAAAATTGTATGTAGAGAACATGATAGATTGTGGCTTGTTATCTGTGGGACTGTTTCCCAAGAGAGAAGCAGTGAGGGATTACCGAAGACAATGTCAGTGGGGATAGATCAAGGGTATAAGAGTGCTGTATGTAACACTATTAAGCTAGGTCGAAGGGCTAATTTCTATGTGTCAACTCTCAATCTCTCACTTACAACTTGGAAGGCTTCAAAGAGATAACCATTTAGTATTCACTTTCACCTCAGTGAATCTTCGATGACAACTAATCATTCTGTTCTCATATCCTTCACAACAATTCTTTCCATTCTTCCTCTTTCACCCTTCTCTACATCTTCCTTTCTAGGTCACTCGAGGTTGCCATGATAACTGCGGCACTGAGGCTGCTGGAAAGAGGTAAATTAGTTGATACATGGATGACTCAGGTGGAAAAGAAGGTCGTATTGGACACCAGAATGAGTGTGAAAGATTTTTACCGCACAGCGCAAGCCAGGCTACATGACAAAACCACCGCACATCTTGAATTTCTGCTCCGTGGCTCTCCAAAGACGAGAGCAATGCTGCCCGATATTCGTGATCAGGTATTGCTTCACAAAGAAAAAGCAATTGTATGGACTTTGTATCCTGCCGAACAGGTTTACGTTGCAGCCGTCATGCAGGAGGTTGGCATTGACTATGGGGTCTACCATAGTGGTTTGAATTTCACCGAACGCGGTAAACTTATTGAAAAGTTTAACCACAGTCCATCTGAATGCATGGTACTGATCAATTCCTTTTCTGTCTCACCTCTTCTCCCCCACAACCTCCAAAGCGGTCCGCAACCAAGCCATTGGGCGGTCCTGCCGACTAGGACAGAGTCGCATTGTCTTGGTATACGAATATATTGTGGAGGATGGACCTGGTCTACCCCACATCTCCGTCTAACGATGCACCATCTGCGGCCGTGGACCCTCCCGAGCTCATTGGTGACCAGATCCGCCGAGCAGGATTATAACAATTGAGCCGAAGCACCCAACGCCTCTTCAGAACATCCTCAATAGACGGTTCACGTTTTTCAAGAACCAAGTGCGGCGAAAAAGCAGAAGATGAACCCCGCGAATCTACAGGAGTAGACGCGCGGAATAGACTTAAATATTCTGCGCTGTCTAGTCTACCTCTCCTTTAGCCCGCATCCCGATCGCTTTATTAGTAATGTCCGAAACAGTCTGTCGGCCGATATAGCAAAGTAGGTGGAGCGTGATAATCTTGGTTTTAACTTTTTCCACGCCCACTCTATATAAAACCAAAACGATCTTCCACCGGTAATATGGGTAGCGGCGGTATACTACCTAGCCCGGGACTGCATTAAGCTGCGGTCTTTCTTATGAGCCCTGGATAAAGAGAATATATTCAAAATACCCGAGGAGGGTGCGCCATTAGATACAGCGCCATCGGGATAAATCTCCATCAGAGCTGTGCCTCAGAGGTGCAGATGAACACTAGAAACCTTAACACCATTATCCAATTAGTCAGATACCTAGAATACCTGGGGCAGACTAAAACACAGAAGGCCTTCTTACTCTACCAGCACTTCACCATTAGCACGTACCTACACTAGCTAAATCTCGAGAAGGCCAAAGCCCAGATAACAATAGATATCATATCTAAGCTACACCAAGTGCTCAACAACAGCCTAGAGAGAATACCAGACGCTGCGACAGCAAACAACAGCGATAACAAAAAGCCTACTCTACCGAAGAAGACCCTACAGAAACAGATAATCAGTAAAGGCGGCGACAACTATCTAAGAGTCATCCAGGGCATCAGGCGACTAGTGGAGGAGTACAGCAAGCCCAACATATTGGCACGATACTTTTCGTCTCATACTAGTAGCAGGTGCTAGACCATGGTTTTATAATCGATATTGGTAATGGGATGTGGGGGTGTGCAGGTGCAGCAACTCCCGTGACGCGGCATCTCTGATACTCGGCATCGTATTTTGTTACATTGAGGGGTCGGAGTAAATCCGGAGATCGGGGAAGCGGACCCCAATTACTGTTTCGGGTTCCCGACCAGAGAAAAGATCGAGCGGATGGAAGCGTTCAGAACATTTGAACAAAAAGGGGCAATTGATTTGGTAAAGAATTGAATTGTTCCGGAGGAGTGTCTGCCGCTTGACGTCATGCATGTCTCCGCCGACAATTCAATTGTGCATCAGTTGATATTGTTGTTTACCTGCCGGAGAGAGGACACAACAAGAGATACTGCATAAGGACCCGTGGAAATGAATCGAAGTTTGTCGCAAGGTACCCATCGCGAACCATATTTCTTTTGTTGTATAGCCAAGGGGTAAAAAAAGGCGAGAAAACAAAAGGTCAAGTGGTGGCTCGAATTACCCGAAAGGTACTCGCTGTGAAGGACCCCTCGGTGGGGTATGCCCAAAAGGGTTTAGTGGTCATGGGGACTGGCGGGGTAACGCGTGAGGATAATAGCGGATAATTTGAATCCAGCAATTTTCCGAGGACCTTCCCCCGCCGGAGTTGAGCACAACTGAGAAACTTACTTATTGCTGTCCGGTCCCTCTCTACTTCTTCCTTTTCTCTTCATTCATCTTTCCATTCTTCTCTGAACTCCTATACCACTTCATCCTATTCCTATTCCCTCCTATCATCATGTCTCTCGGCAAGAAGGTTACCCTCAACTCCGGCGCCGAAATCCCGTATGTTTACATGGAAACCAATCGATGAAGGAATGTCAACACTGACCATCTACACAGCACCCTGGGATTCGGTACCTGGCAGTCTGCCCCCGGTGAGGTCGGCGAGGCCGTCTACCAGGCCCTGAAGGCCGGTTACCGTCACCTGGATCTGGCTACCATCTACCAGAACCAGAAGGAAATCGCCGTCGGCATCAAGCGCGCCTTCGAGGAGTTCAACATCAAGCGTGAGGATGTCTTCATCACCTCCAAGCTCTGGAACAGCCAGCACCACCCCGACGTTGTCGAGAAGGCTCTCGACGACTGCCTTGCCGAGTGTGGCCTCGAGTACCTTGACGTATGTTCTGCGGTTAAACCTTCCTATCTTGGATTCATGAGAACTAACAGAAGAAACAATAGCTCTACCTCGTCCACTGGCCCGTTGCCTTCAAGACCGGCAACGAGTACTTCCCTCTCGTCGAGGGCAGCCCTGTCCCTGGCGGCGACTGCGTCATCGACGACAGCATCTCCATTGTTGACACCTGGAAGGCCATGACCAAGCTCCCCAAGAGCAAGGCCCGCGCCATCGGTGTCTCCAACCACATGGTTGAGCACGTAAGTCACCGCCAACCTGCTTCCATCACCCACCCGACTAGCATAACCATTGATACTAATATTGCCGGTTCCAGCTCGAGGCCATCATCAAGGCTACCGGCGTCGTCCCCGCCGCCAACCAGATCGAGCGTCACCCCGTCCTCCAGAGCCCCAAGCTGATCAACTACTGCAAGGAGAAGGGCATCCACATCACCGCCTACTCCGCCTTCGGTAACAACATGATCGGCGAGCCTCTCCTCATCACCCGCCCCGAGATCAAGGCCGTCGCCGAGGAGGCCGGCAAGCGTCTCGGCAAGGAGGTCTCCCCCGCCCAGGTCATCCTCGCCTGGTCCCAGGTCGGTGGCCACAGTGTCATCCCCAAGTCCGTCACTCCCGCTCGTATCGCCGCCAACTTCCAGGAGATCGAGCTCACCCCCGAGGAGATCGCCAAGGTCACTGCCCTGGGCACCGAGCGCCGCTACAACGTCCCCTACGTTGCTAACAAGCCTCGCTGGAACATTAACGTCTTCGGTGAGCCTGAGGAGGCTCCCGCTGACCACAAGGTCATCCTTTAAGTGTCTTGATGTGCTGGTCACGTTTAATGATTGATGTTTTGTTTGTATGTCCATATGGAGGATAGATTGGTGTATATACATCGTATATATGAATAAAAGCTAAATATATTCATCACACTAATTGTCAGAACATTGTAGACCCTACGTTCGACATAGCTCTGCCAGTTCTCTCTAGACACTGGTGAAGATATTCATGTACCCTCAATCCCAATAGAAACTCCTCAATCCAACCCCATAAACAACTCCAACAACTTCGGATAATTCGGCGTCCCCAGCCCAGTAACCGGATCCCACCCCTTCACAGCCGGGAACCCATCCGTCCCACAACCCTGATTACTCCCCTTGGTCACATCAAAGAAAACCCCCGGATTAGCATACAACACCGGATTAACAAACCCCACCGTCTTCTTGCCCGCCGCAAGTCTCTCCTCGTTAATCCTAGTCAACAGCGCCGCGAAAACCGGCGCCGCGGCAGACGTACCCCCGACCAACGTCGGCAATCCCTTATTAAACACAAGGACATTATCCGCGATAGCAGCAACGTCGGGATACGCCCTTCCGATGCGATTGTAGATTCCGCCGTTGGCGGCAAAGCTGCTGTTGTCGACGCTTTCGTAGTAGGGATAGGAGAGCTGGGCGGTGTTGAAGTACTCCTCGACAGCGGCATTCTGGTAGTCCGGTCTTTGGTAGATATTACTGAATCCCCCACCGGAAGGGAAACTGGTCGTTGCTTGTTCTTCATGCGCGTGCACGTCAGCACCGGGGGGGAGGTATGTACCCCCCGCGGTAGTGAGGTAGGGACATGTAGCCGGGAAATCCGGAGCGAAGACCTTATTATCTTTACCAAGACAGCCGCTGGGCGTCGGGGAGCCGCCCCGACCTTGGACGCCCGAGTCCCCGGAAGCCACAACGATGGAGACGCCCTGGAGCCCCAGTTTCATGAACTCTTGGCATTGGCGGCGCTGGTAGGCGATCGGGAGATCGGCTTCTGCGCCGCCGTAGGAGATCGAGATCACGTTTGTGGGCTTGTAGACGCCGCATTGGCGGGGGGATTTGTACCCGCCCTCGGCTGGGTTGGGGTAGGGTGGGTCTAGCGGGGAGGTCTCGCTGCAGTAGGAGCCGTCGATTGCGTCGAGGAAGTTGTTCAGGAAGCCGTTGTAGGTGTAGTTGTTTTGGTAGATGGGGTCGTCGGTTTGGAACAGGATGCTGTTTTGGGGCCAGATTAGGGGGTAGGAAATCTCGAAGTCTAGGTCGGATTCTGTGCCAGCGTTTGTGGTGTCTGCTGGGGCTTGCGCGCCGTCGATGGCGTTGAGGATTGGGTGTGTGCCTGTGGGGATTTTACTAGGAGGGGGTTAGAGTTGGTGGAAGTGGAGGGGAGTGGGGAGGATCGTACTGGGCTACGGTTGAAAAGAAGAGGTCCAGGTCATCCTGGCTATAGACGTCACCTAGATCCTCGAAGATACCGAGCTCGTTGCCCTTGGTTGCCTTGTCACCGTCCGTTACGTTGTACATGGCTGGTCAGTCAGCGTGTGTTATCCCCCCAGGTTTGGGTGGGCATGGACTTACCCTGAATGCAAGCTGGTGTTACAGCTACATCGCACAACACGAGCAACTGCCCTAATAACTCCTCCAAAGGCAGGGTCAATGGTCGGAGGATGGGTGGCAGGATACCAAATGACCGTTTATCTAGGCTACGCTTCTCGACCGGACGCTCCTCTCGAATCTCCAGATGCTTGATGCCCGGTGTGATATAATCGATGTGCGACTGCACACTTTCTGGGACGTGGTATCTATTACTTGATTAGACAGAGCTATCGCATGAGCAATACAGCTACTTACTCGCGGCAAGCCACATGGGACCGACCAGTTCCAGCGTGCGAGTAGCGGTAATACTCTGTTTTTAAAAGCTGTTCGACCTCATCGGCGCCCGCGTCGAACTGTAGCCATTGCTTGTTTGTCGACTGGGAGATACGATCAGGGGAAATGCCTGCAGACTCTAACCACGAGCGGACGCTGTCTACGCTGTCTTGAGAGGGGGCGAATAGATCATGGACCTCGTCAACCGTCAAGTGGTCACCGTATCGGTGGGAACCGGGAGTGGACCTAGACCGTTAGCAGGAGAAGAAGGTACAGAGGGCATGGAAGCATACACTTCCATGAGAAGGTCATGACCACGGTCCAGATTGGATTGGGTCAGACCAATTCGCATGGGCAGCACGGTCTGGCCATCCAGACGCTTCTCCCCTGTCCAGTGGGCTGGTACAGCATCGCGACGCTCGTGGAGGACGTAGTCTGTACGCGTTGGGATTGCCAACACGCCCGCCACAAGTGTATGTAACAGTAAAAATGAAGTCTTCATATTGATACCACCACTTGGAGTTCTTCAACCCTGAACATAGAGAACAGAGGAGAAGCAAGGACTACTATAGACGGACTCTGCCCTTTCATATACCCGTCTAGAAAGCCCCATTCCCCGCTCGCAGAGTGCCCAAGCTCATTCAAGAAGCAGTCTACGAGCTCTTAGAGTTAGCATTTGGGATCGCATTGTTCTCCTGAAGGAGCATTAGTGTGCGCTAAGGCCGAGGGGAACGGCGTGTGATTGTGTAGCCTTCAGGGTCCGATCTGCACAGAGAGCCATTGTTATTGGCAGCGTTGTATCGCCGGATCCAATTAAGTCTTATAAGCTTGTTTAGTCCCAGTCCACTCGGCACTTAAGAGCCAAACTTGTTTAGCGCAGATTAAGATAGTCATGGTGGTGATGATAGTCCTGGATTGATATGGTTTAGAGTCCTGATTATCACAAACACGGGAAGTAAAATGTGGAGTGATCAACCTGAGAAAACCTCGGATGAGCTTAATATAACGAACCCATGTGAAGGAGCAACTTAAGCTTCTCGTGGATACCCTTTGCGTGGGGTATGGATAGATGTTGATCGAATGGAGAACGGTAAGCTTCGGGCTCTGGGCCCGCTATTCGCTCTTCCCTCGGCAGCGGTAACAGCATATCGCTGATCGACGCGGGGAAGACCTGCTCTGTACGACTAGCGCAATTGGGAGCAGCGCTGCTCTCAAGTTTGACCCCTGAGAAAGCCATAAAAGCAAACTCCACGAGATACACTAGAAGTGAACCAAAGACCCACCAGTGACCGGGCAGAAGAATGCCTGCTTCACTGGTTTTTGTAATGAAATAGCCTCAACCTAGGAGCCTTGGGGATGATCTGCATGGGCTAGTTTTAGTTTACTAAAAACAAAGAGGGGTTTGTGAATGAACGAGGAATTTAGTAGGAGGGAGGTGTCGGATGAAGCCAGTCTGAAGTCCTCAGAATCACTAGCCCACCTGGGGGTCTTTTCGCTCTTCTCCCGTCTGTAGGAGAATCAATCTTCCAGTCCTGGTTTGTTATAGCGGTGCCATAATGAAAATTCTGTGTTGTTTGCCTTGTCATTCTCATTTTACCTAATCCTCAATGTTAAGTAGTGATATCAATGCCTAGTTATATTCCTAGATCAGTCAGAGCTCTATCTTTCTATATTAGAATTATGATGTCGTTTCTTAACCCCCCAAGCGGGTCATTTTCGCTCACTTTTGGAAATAACATCTACCGCTAGCTGTACAGAACAATATTGCTGAATTGCAATGTCAGTTGAAGGAAGATAGAAAGGCGAGGAAAGATATAGTGGTAAGCTCCGTATAGTTGGCTTGCTTCTGGCCATAGTAAACATAGGGCTTCGTTACCTGGGCTGACTACTCCCAACAAGGAATAGACACAAGCTTGGGAGGCATCCCAGAGGACTCTTGGGTTTTAAAATTTAATTCAGCTTCTAGGAATATATTTGTCCTGTAGAAACTTACAAGGAGGTGAAGCAGTGAAAAAACACTTCACAGTGATATCGAAACGCGAAATTATGAGGTTGGGTCATATGATCCCAGCATGTTTTCATTGTCGGGTTGTTTCCTTCCCGCAAACAAGCTCTCCTTTAGTACAGTCCCCGTATCTCACAACCTGATTCAACCTATCTTCTCTAGCCTTGAGCTGCAGAAGGCAGAGTCGAACTCCAATGGTGTCTGTGCTGAGAGCTTTAGCCAATGGCATTCGGCGAATGCGACCGTGTCCTAGAAATTTCTCTAGCGTTGCTCATATCCTCCCTACGGGAACCCCGATTGAAGAAGAGACCTTACCACATTACAATCCGGAGCATTATTATCCGGTAAAAATTGGCGATGTCTATCAAACTAGATACGAAGTAACGGGAAAGCTTGGGTACGGGGCATATTCAACGAGTTGGCTATGCTGGGATCTCCAGTGTGCACCCCAAGTCCAATATATCCTAAAAGAGTTCTGACGAGTTATGAATCAAGAGTTAATAAGTACACGGTCCTGAAGGTGTCCACCTATTTTCCAGATCATCCCACTGTGACAGATCGCGAATTCAGAGTCTATGAGCACCTGGCAAAAGTCGATTCTTCGCATCCGGGTCAGTCATTGATCCGCGAGCTGTATGATTCATTCGACCTTCAGGGTCCTGGCGGCACACATCGGTGCCTTGTGCTGCAGCCGATGCATATGACACTTCTCGAAATGATGAGAATGAACCCCAGGCCATTTGATCTACCTCTGCTCAAGATGACTGTCAGGCGACTTCTCTTTGCGCTTGATTTCTTGCATGCTGAGACTCAGGTTATTCATACTGGTAGAGACCTACGCTCTGTGAATGTTAGATTTTGAACTGATGCTTACTAGATCTAAAGACAGACAATTTGATGCTCAGCCTGGAGGATAGCTCCATGATGGCAGATTTTGCAACAGCGGAATTCGAAAACCCAAGTCCCCGGAAGTGGCTTGACTACTCACGTATTATTTATACCAGTCGGAAGTTTCGCAAGCCAACAGAGGCCAGTGGCTACGGTCTCCCAGTCTTATGCGACTTTGGTGAGGCAAGAATTGGCAAAACGCAGGAGTCAGGGCCTTTTGTCCAACCACATATATACAGAGCACCAGAAGTTATTTTTGAAATGCCTTGGGGAAGCTCTATAGATATCTGGAACCTTGCCGGCCTTGTGAGTCAGGCTCTACTAGGGCTTTTGTTGTTGTACTACCTAGCTGATTATCAATTAGATTTGGGACCTGTTCGAAGGGAAACATCTGTTTGGAGACATTTTCGATTCTAAAGGCGGCCATGATCCGTTCAAACATCTGGCCCTCATGGTAGCGTTGATTGGACCACCGCCAACTGAATTCGTGCGGCGTAGTGAGACGACGGAGCAGTGCTTTGAGTCAAGCGGTTAGTACATGTCTCTCGTTGCACACCCTGCCCTATTAACTCCAAGGCTGACATGGCTGCAGGTGGCTGGATCGCTCACAATGAAGCGCCTATACCCACTGTTTCTCTTGAGACTCTGGAGAAGCGGCTTAATGGCGAGGAGAAAGAGTTATTTTTGGCATTCATTATGTCTATGTTGAAGTGGTTGCCAGAGGAACGCGAGACAGCCAAACAACTGCTTGAACATCCGTTCTTGGTCGATTATAGCTACTTGTAATATCAAAATAATTCATTTATGATCAATATTTTAGCCGCAGTTTACCCCGTACAAAGTCTCAGATGCTATCGACGGAAACATTTCCCTACATCAAAGCACAAGGTTGGATATAGAAACACCGGCACATCGGTTTAGAATACTGCTGCTAGAACTTACACTTCATAATTAGAATTTCCAAAACCTCATTCAAAATAGAAGTATCTTATTTATCGAGACTTTAAGCGACGATGTATTCTTGCTATCATCATAATCATTATCACCATTATTGAATCTTGCCGAGTCCATCGCTACTCGCTCACTAAACCTCCCTCCATCCTGAAACCAAATACAAAATGTGACCTCACGTCTTCATTTTCCAGGAACAAAAGGTAGAAGAATCATCCAATTACCCTTACCAAGCACAACGTAAACACTTCAAAAAGGATTAGAGACCTCGACAAAGATCTACTGCGCACTACCCTCATTAACCCTAGTAGCCTCCGCCAGTGCACTCCTAACCGCCGATGAAACAATATCAGAGATCTCCTTATGATCAAACTTCATATTAATCTTAGACGGACACGGATTAGGGCATGTCCGCTGAGGCATCTTGTTTAGTGATTCCCTGAGCATTATCGCCATGAGCGTATACCCGACTATTTGCGCGATAATGTTGGAGTTCAAAAAACCCCACAGCATTCGACCGCCAGCAGAGATCGGGTGGGACGGTGGTAAAGAGAGGACATAATCGGTGATACGCCGAAGGAAAACAAATACTAGGATTATGGCAAAGCCTACGCCTAGGCTGGAGTAGATTTGTTGAGTGCTCTGGTTGTATGTGTCCATCTTGTGGGGTTAGAGGTAGATTGTACTGGTTTCTTGTAGGACTTGGTATTGGGAGGTGATGAAGAGGTCTGAATTGGATCTGAGGCACTGGACGGGTGAGCTTATATTCTAATTTAATATCTTTGTCTGACGTGGTGATGGGATTTTCGTGGGGTTATATACGAGAGATTGTACGCCTGATCGACCTTCCTAGGGCTTTTTGGCCCCTTTGAAACTGCCTTCTATCGTCAGCACGAGGCTTAGGTCTCTCTGATCATTCCATGTTTTATGCTTAATGGTTGATTCAGTGGTTTAACGGTTCTTGTGCCGCTTCTCGGGATTAGGTATCTATTAAACGTTTTGTTTAATGTCATGTGTTATATTGGACAATTTCAGGTTCCGAGTACCTTTCTAACTCTGTATAGAAGTTTTAGTCCAGGGACTATTGATAACCTCGCTAATTGGTGCCCAATTTGGGATCTTAGACCAGAAGTACTCCCTGATTAAGACAGTTTCTGATAAGCGTTCTGAGCATGGCCCTTTAATGATTCAGGTTCCCTGGTTATATAACAAAGCCTTGAATTGCTTCTTCTAACTCGGCACCTATTTACATTCCGTCAACCGTCTCCCCAGTATGCAAATACTATCTAGATATAATAGCCTATTCCCACGCACTATAATCCGTCTTGGCTGAATCTACTTTTATATTATCTGTAATTGGCGCCGTCCTTTATCCTGAAATGTCTATCAATCAAGTCCTTACCGCTCAGTTTGCAAGTCTATAGGCTTCTCTCGCATAAACCTTTCTCTACTATCGCTTATCATTACTTACTACCCTCTTCAAACATTGAACTAAGGCGTAATGCGAGGAATAGCAGTGACCGAAAGCCAATAGACTAATGAACCAAATTTTGGGTTATCAGAACTGAGGACCCACGATCTTTAGGCATATTTTCACTCCGGTTTCATGCTAGTCACACACAAATATCTCTACATTGTAACCGGATCTTGATTTTAAACAGTTGTTCTAAAACTACTTTTCCACTACGGTTGTCACCCACTTGTTTGCAGCGACAACCAACACCGAGGAAGGAAAACCCGGATATCGCATAAAACTAAGGACAGTAACATACTATGCAACAGTAATTATTGTTGCGTGAATCTAGAAGATACTACCAACTTCCATGTTATTGCTGTCTACGCAGCACAAATATACTTTGTGCCCTGACCCTTAGTAATATGGTATTCTTAATGAATTCATTCCAGACTCTGCAGCTTACAAAGCTCTCAATTATGCAACCTGACTCATAATACATCCATCCATATGACCATATAGTATCGGATACGAAATAGGTGGTCCCAAGGGTCCTCGGCATAATACCTAAAAGGGAGCGGGTTGTTGCCATCTACCAAGCTCCCTCCACATTGATTACAGTACACAGCTGAATAATTCTCTCAAATGCGATCGCTTCACCAAGGCATGAGTCACAATATGGCCATTCCTTCTATTCCAGGGGAAGGAGCTCGTGATCTAGATTCTTGAAAGTTGGCCAAGACAACGATGGAGCCTATTCGGAGACATACTTAGGGCTAAAAGTCTCCGACCTACTTGTGTATAAATTTCCGTATCGATCCACCATGCTATCTTCTATTATCAGTACAGTCATAAACAGAATTACAATCATGACTCTCTACGACGTTCTAATCATCGGCGGCGGTCCAGCCGGCCTATCGGTAGCAACCAGCCTCGCCCGTCAACTATACCGCGCAGTCATCTTCGACTCAGGTGTTTACCGCAATGACTTGTCCAACCATATGCATAACGTCGCTACATGGGATCACAGTTCACCTGCCGAGTTCCGTCGCGAAGCTCGTGAGCGTATCCTAGCTCGCTATGATACTATTCAATTTGAGAGTATCGAGATCAAGAACGTCCAAAAGACCTCTGAGGGGTACTTCAAGGCATTCGATGCTCTTGATCGTGTCTGGACAGGCCGCAAACTGGTCCTGGCCAATGGTGTCCGTGATATTTTCCCGGACATTGATGGGTATGGAGAGTGTTGGGGGAGAGGCATGTGAGTACTTATTCCGCTGCTTATATTTATTGTGAGATTCTTTTGCTGACTATGTATGACAGATTTCACTGTCTTTTCTGCCATGGATATGAAGAACGTGGTTGTGCTTCTGCGGGATTGCTAGCCGTTGGTGATGTTGCTAATCCTATGGTAGCCATGCACTTTGCCCGTATGGCTAAGCGATTCGCTACTACAGTGACTCTGTACACCGATGGTGCTGAGCATCTTGCTCAAACCCTGCAGGAATCAACTCGCGGCACGGGGATTAAAGTTAACAAGAGAAAGATCTCCAAGCTAGTTAAAGGACCCGGTGCATCCGATGTGCGAATCATATTTGAGGATAGCATGCAAGTAACAGAAGGCTTTCTGGTAAATACATGTCATGTAACCTCGTCATTGTCTATTTCTAATTTTTACTAGACTCACAAGCCTAAGACTGAGATTAATGGCCCTTTCGCCGGGCAACTCGGGCTGCAGCTGACACCTACCGGAGATCTGGAAGCTACGGCACCCTTCTATAGCACCTCTGTTCCGGGTGTGTTTGCTGCGGGGGACTGTACTTCCTCTGTGAAGGCCGTCGCAACGGCTATGTCGTCGGGGGTATTGGTTGCTGGAGGATTGGTTGGGCAGTTGCAGGATGAACTGTGCCCGGCGAGCGCGAATGAATGAGTGGTGGATTTGATAGAGTGGTGATGATACTTGTAGTACTTTTCTCATGTTTTACATCATTCTATACCTTATCTGGGTCAATACTCTAATGAGATATCTACCTATATGTGTGACTTAGCTAGACATATCAATTAAATACTCTGACTCTTTACTTCGAAGCTGCGCGGGTATACTAGTAAGGCATGTCCGGGCACCATTGACCTCCAGGCCTTTTTACTGACTTATATAATATATAAAAATGACACTTATGAACAATCACAGCATGTTAATCCAGGGGAAGAATGCCAGGCTCATAACCTAGAAGTCGCTAGATAAACCAGCACATGCTACGCTTTACTTTTTTTTTATGTTTTGGTTATCTGGTGTGTTGAGAGTGGATTCGAAGGTGGGGCTTTCGTGGATCTTTATGGGTTTAAAGCAGATGTTTGATTGGCCACCGTTGCCCATCCATCTATTAATGGTAACCATATCTAATCTCATTGACGCCTTGAAAGGGACCTTGCTAACGACAAAGACTTTACACAGAATCATGTATCTCGGTAGATGTGACGATAGGAACTTGTTGATCTCCTCTCCGAGGTAGTCCACCTCTTTATGCATCGCCAGCTTTGTGGTCGAGTGATGAGTAACTGTATAGTCACTAGATGACCTTGATACGTTGACCATGGTACTTAAGTTGACCGTCTGCTCGGCCTACGATTTCAAGGCTTCCACCGAGCGTATAGATACTATAGCAGCGCAGCCCCAGTCTTATGGGATCTTGTTTCTTCAATCCGGCGCTCGACAATAGCAGCACTTGCCTTGAGGGGCCAAGAAAGTGAGAGACGCGGTTAGATATGCTTTTGCTTAGTTAGTAAATGGTAATCGAAAGTGGGCTTGCTTTGGAGTCAGTCAAGGTAAGAAATATCAAACACACAGTAATTAGAAGAGATGTAGGTGCGTAGGAAAGGCGTTATTGTAATGATTAGGGAAGTCCTTGCCTTGATTGGCATATGAAGTACCAAGTAAGACTACCAAGTGGCAGGTTCTGTGGTCGTGAAAACAGGATGGCTGAACGTCAATCTACACACTGGGTATTCCACATGTAGCGGTATTAAGTTTCCAGTTACGCAACGATTGAACTATGATAGTACGATGACGAGGGGTAGCAGAAGAGTAAGATTACTTTGAGCAATAGAAAACAAGTGGACAATTGTCAGGATCGGAGTAGGATATGCTCTGGGGCTGACATCGAAATATGGAAACTTCGGGGAAGCCCTAAACAGGGTTCTTATAGATTAATATTGGTTTGGTTTATATACGAAGCGGCCCTATAGGTAGATCACCATAAATTACCATCTATACCGCATAAACCCCCCTTACCTCCCCCCTCCACCAAGCTTATGCCGCCCAGGCTCGATCAGGCAAGCTCTGTGATAGGCAACTTCGATATGCGAGATCGATGATCGAAAGCCTTCCTCGAAATCTGTTCTTTTCGTCCACGCTAGCTCGATATGCTCGTGTTGTCCCGGGCTCTCGTTAAGCCACTAAATAAAGGTGACAGGATAGAGGCATCGTTTCCGATTCCCCGATGCAACTCTGCTGAATATTCAATAAAGACTCTTTCCCACCCAACAAGCCAAGAATTAGTCACGAAAACTTCCCATCATAGGCGACGTTATGGGCAAATAGTGGAGCTTTATCGGATGTGCAATAAGGTAGGATTAATAACATTCATATGGTAAGTTCATTCACTAGCGGATAAATGGCACTACAGTAGTCCAAGATGACGCGTGCAATAACTCTAATGTCTCAGATAGAATATATTTAGTTTCCGGCCAATTCCGTCGGAAATAATTCGGCAGTGGAGACCGACTACCGTACTTGCAAGGCGAAACAGAGGTACTGAGTGAGCCTTCCGGGCTCCGTACCACGCCTTATTTTGGGCAACAAGCGGCCCGTCTGGTAGACGATAGCACCTTGTCACCGAGTGGGTACCGCCAAAAGGCTGGGTCTCTCGAACTAGCCACTCATCCAGCATCTAATGAAATCAGCTCCACCAGCTCAGGTACGTTGATGGAGCCAATTAGGGTCCGGTGAGTGCACTGACAAAGATGGAGAGCAAGGCCAAGGATGCGACAACCCTAGAATCCACAAACTAATGGTTCCTAAAAAGGGCGTATTGACACGCCCGTAGTCATATATTCCGGTGAGAGCTTCCGTCTTCATGTACCTAGCCATTTCCAAAGCACCTGCAGGAGGTGATTGCGATGCACAGGCTTTCCCAAATAGTCGTTCATACCTTTGGCGAGATAGGTTTCAGCGTCGCCTTTCAAAGCGTTTCCAGTGAGCGCAATGATAGGCACATCAATCTTCATGCTCCGGATCTGAGATGTCGCCTCGAGGCCATCTAGCACTGGCATGCTGATATCCATAAGCACTACATTATAAGATAGTGGCGTTTGCTTCACTAGCCTAACGGCCTCTGCCCCATCCCAGGCAGCATCAATCCGCTCGAACCCGAAACTCTGCAGGAGCTTAAGCATTACCATGTGATTCACCAAATTATCCTCCACGAGCAAGATATGTTTGCGGGGCGCGACCTCTCTCAGCTTCTTGATAAGATTTTCTGAGCTGTCAGTAGGGAGCATGCCGGAACGCCTGATTGAACCTCGCGCATCCGTCCGCCCCATTTTAGCTGTGAACCAGAATACACTACCGGGCCCGTCCGGATTTGGCCGATAGCCTACACTCCCATTCATGAGTTCCGCTAGGCTTTTGCAGATGGAAAGACCGAGTCCGGTGCCTTGGTATTTCCGTCTCGTAGAATCCGCAAACCGTGTGAATGGCGTGAACAAGGTGTTGATAGCATTTCCAGGTACACCAACGCCCGAATCGACTACCTCAGTCGAGATATTGTACATTCCTGGATCCTCAGTGTCTATGGCGAATGAAGTGGATATTTTGACATGCCCCTTCTCCGTGAATTTCACCGCATTGCCAACAAGATTCTGGAGTACTTGGCGATATCGTAGTGGATCTCCACGCATGGTTTGAGGAAAATTCGGCGGCATGGAACAACTGAGGGTGACGCCTGGTTTTAGACAAGATTTGCAGTTTCGCACAACCGCGCCCACGACGCTTTCAACCTCCACAATATCGGATGTTAGGGAGAATGACCCAGAAGATAGCTTCGAGTAATCAAGGATGTCGTTGATGATCTGGAGCAATACTGAAGTAGAATCCTCGATGATAGATGCATAATCACGCTGGTTGTTATCGAGCTCGGTGTCTGTCAGCATTGACAATGCGAGGCGCATGCCGTTCATGGGTGTACGAATCTCATGACTCATATTAGCCAAAAAGTCAGTCTTGAGTCTTGATGATTCCTCGAAAGCTGCGATGAGACGCCCCTCAGCCGCCTTCCGTTCGGTCAAATCACGCGTCACTTTCACGAATCCGACATGACGGCCGAACTCGTAAACAGGGGTGATCATAACGTTGGCCCAGAATCGAGAGCCATCTTGACGGTAGCGCCAGCCTTCATCTTCCATCCTTCCATCACGCAAACATACCGCCAGGCCCCTCCCTGGCTTGTTGTTGCGCCGATCTTCGGGACTATAAAACACTGAGAAGTGCTTGCCGATGATCTCGGAAGCGGAGTAGCCCTTCATGATAGCAGCGCCTGGATTCCAAGTCGTGATGTTGCCACGGGTGTCCAGCATGAAGATGGCATAGTCTTTGACGGTATCCACCAGGATTTTGTACGTTTCATTCACATATGCATGGTGATAATCCTGGCTATCTGAGCGATCCCTGGTGTCCTTATGCGCCTCGAAAACTATATATATCAAAGTGCGGCCCTGAAAAATCGGGGTAACCTGAAGTCGAAAGTACGACTTTTTATCGCTTAGATGAATATCATCGATCAACTGAATTTGCTTCGTTGAGATCGCCGCTCGTATCGCGCCATATAAGGATGGAGTATCTGGCACAGGGACTATGGAAGGGGCGATATCACATATGCAAGTATTGAGCAATGTATCCCTAGTTTGGCCCGAGAGGGCTAGGTGGCTGTCGGACACTTCCACTATGGACAGGTTTGCGTCAACAACGACGGTCGGCACTGGGGTGTAGCGATAAATGCGACACAGCGAGGCATCGTGCTGTGGGGTGACATGTTCAGCGTCTGGGGCACAGTTGTCATTCGTCCGTGGCGATGGCTTCGGGTCGCCTTTGAGTTCACTTAACGCCATATCATTGTCTTCTGGTGGCGTCGTGATCAGCGGCAGGTTCACGGTTTGGGCGCGATCGTGCATGCTGAGATTGAGAAATCGATCTCTGAGCGACATCCCTGCTTTCCACGAGAAGCGTGGCGGTATAAGACTGGACGATCAAAAAGACCCTTTTGATCTAAGGGAGGGAAAGCTAGTAGGTGGTTTGGGGTTGATTCACCCGATCCGACACGATCTAGGTTACGGTGTGACCTCGTGAAACCCGCTCATACCAGTTAAATTCACCCAAATAAGCTGAAAGCCAGATCAAGATGGAAAAGCAAAGCGATCAGGATCTGAAACCTCATGTTGGCTAACACAGAGAAATCTTCCTCATTAGGGGAGTGCCGAGTTAAGGCAAAAGGCCAAACCACCGACGTCAACGGAAGGCGATCGACCATGCGCTCTCGTCCACTAGTGGACGGCCGACCAGCCCGGCCTTGCGGGGCACGATCCCGAACGGCCAGTCACGTTGCTTCTGCTTGCATGCCAAAACCACCAATGTTTGCATTCCCTCCTACCTTAGTCCAACCGATTCTTGATTTCCTTGAGAACCGCGGGTCCACCTCAGAGAATGAAAAGGGTACAAATCAAGGAATGGAACCACTTCTACTCCCTAGCCGGTTCAGGTTCTAGAATCTCACCGGCCTTTTTCCAGGGGGATTATTCAGCCAGGCTCAAATGCCGTTCAACCAAAAGGGTAAGAAAAAGGGTACACACATGGACTAGTGAAGTTCTTCTTGTCATTGCTCCTGGGCTCAGTAGATCCCGTTGTGACATTGTTTCTATCAACAAAAGATATTTTTAGATACACCTGAAACCCTTATTGGTCACCCCGGAATTGACTATTCTTCCTTGGTTTGATAGCATCCTCGATAGTGGCTATCTGATGCCGATCGTCTTCATCCAACCTCGTGGCATTGACTAGGAATCCTTTTCCTTCGGCATGGACCTTCCTTCCAGGTACGTCCTATGTTTTCGAGCCTCGACGTCATAGATTCGATAGTTAGAGATTCATTGACTGTGGGGTCCACCCATGTATAGCCTCATCAACAGTAGTTTCATGCCTCCAAGCATCGTGATAGGACGAAAGGAAAGAAGGTTATTTTGAAACAAGAATTAGAGACGCTGCACTCCCCCTTTCGGAAAGGATAGACCGATTCAAAGTACTAATGACTAATGTAAGTTCAAGACCACAAATCAATTGTGTTTCCATGGTTCTTCTAGAAGTACGTACCCCGTCAAAGGGGAAGTGAGGCAGGCCCTACCGTCGTTAATAGTAGCACGGGTATCCACTAACCTGAGGCCACTGTCTTCATGTGGCCGTATGATGGAAGACATAGCGAAAGAGAAACTGAAATCGAGAGCCAAATTAAATAGAATGAGCGAAGATAAAATAAATAGTAAAGTTCATTCCGTATAATTAATGTCATTGATTATGATCAGCTCCCCGTAAAATCAACAAACTGCTTGCAATTACTGGTATCATCATACTGTCGCTAATGAGCAAAATGCAAACGTAACATCCAGTCCAGTTTGAAACAGCCCGCCCTACGCAGGTGTATCAGCTGACTCAATAAAAGAAATTACTGAGTCGCTCTAAAGAATCACGTTCTCCCGCTCAGCCGTTTCCACCATCTTTGCCAAAGCATCGGCCACACCGTAGGAGAAGGCGTATCCACCCCCACCAAATCCATACGCGGATAGAACAATGCGATTTCCCACTTTTTCGGATTCAAGGCGGAAACCGCCTTTTCTGGATGGACGGATGCCAATGATGTGATCGAGCGCATCTTCGGGGGGATATTCTGGAACTATCTCGGGAGCGAGACGATGGGCGCGTGCAATCTCATCTCGGGCTATCTCCATGTCCACTTCAGGAGACCTATTCACCAGTCAGTTTTTGGGTGGAAATCTTTTACCACAGGGCGATGAGCACACTTACAAGTTGTCGCTTTGCTTTACTCCACCCAGCACGACACCTTTTGACAATGGCCGAGGAATGACATAAGTATATTCCTTGCCGTTCCGGAAGTACATGGTCTGACAATTGTCGGTGCGCAAAAATACGTTTTGTCCTCGTTCAGGAAAACACTTATCGTCCTGGACATCACTCAACGTCTTACTCCCGATACCACTGGCATTGATAAAGATGCTCGATTCGGGAAACATTGTGTACAGCTCCTGAAGAGATTCGACCCGTTTTCGAATGAACTGACCCCCGAGCGCCTTGATTTGCTTTCCCAAGTAAGGCATATGGCGCGTTGGGTCGGTGACGAGGGTATCGTATGCCCACCCGCAAGAGAAATTAGGGGGGTATTCACCAGGTTTTAGGTCACGAAACTATCTCCACAGTCAGCAATGTAACGTCCCCCGTGACATGACCTAGCCGCCTCACCTTCGATACGACAGTCTTCCCCCAGATTGCAGAGTTCTCAGTCGGGGGGTCTTCAAGATACTCGCGTGTGTCCACAATACAAACCCCTGACTCAGGGTCTTCCTGCGCCATCTTTAGCAGATGGCGATGGGTGATCGCTTGAAAGTATCGGTATTCAGGGCTAATGCCCCCAGCCGCATGCCATGCTGCTCCGGCCCAAGCAGATGCGTAAAAAATACTCTGGTCTCCGGGAAGATATTCCGCCACCAAGACTACGGGGAATCCATTAAGCAGAAGTTGTCTTGCGGCAGTACAACCAATAATTCCGGCACCCAAGATGATGATAGGGCGTTGTGCGAAAGGCACGGAGGAGACATCGACGGGGTGGCCAAGATCCCCCATGTTGTCGTTGAAGGGATTCGATCTGTACCAGCGGATATGCCTTCTTTGTCGTACAATGGCACAGATCACCTACACCAGAATCTTCAGATAGTTAAGACTTCTGCTGATGAAGTCTATGCGAATCTTAAGAGGCAAATCTGAAGGGTGGATATGACGACATATAAAACGTGCGGTAACTGGATGTGAAGCCCTCAGGGGACTAAGATATTCATTGCTCTTATCATTCTATGAGAGCCGCCACCTTGCTCTTATAAGGAACCGATGGAACAGCCATCTCTGAGGGATGATCAGTTTGCGTGTCGTTCTCGAATGGTTTACTGGAGTCGGATAGAAGCGCTCAGATCCGATGGTCGGCTGTACCCGCTGGGAGAGCCACAAACCACGACGTCTACACCAGGTAAAGAAGTTTTGCGCGCATTAATCGCCAATAATATTAGTATGATATTGTTTCCCAAGAGCAAAAGGGTTTCCAAGGGACTCGTCATCTTGCGGCTTTATGAAAGCTCACAGGCTGATTTCTATCGTGGCATGACTGTAGGCGGTTCGTCCCGACGCACTATGGAACCTTCGGCGAATATTCGATGAGGAAAAGACGGACTGAACCGCCAACCATACCCAAGGCGGTCAACGAGGGTTTTCTGTCGATTCCTCCGATGCACATGGATTCTTGACTTACATTTCGCATCCTCGACTAAACTCGATGCAGAAACCATGGCCGATGTGAGGGAAATATCAACAATCACCTACGGAGTACATTCAATACAGTACCTAAAGAAATTACCAAGGTGAAGAGAAAAACAAAAAAAAAATAGAAAAGTTCGACAACGAATTCGAGGTGGATCATCTCTATCTTCGTTTTCGTCTCTGGAGGTATTCTGTAACACAGTAAGTAGTATACAGGTCGAGTGGATACTCGGGTAGCAAAGATCTCCTCCTTTCTAAAACCGCATCGCTTTCTTGGGTGATGACGAGGCCAGGGGGGTTTCCGATCTGGTATCGTCGTATGGACCGTTACCGGAAATACTGGTATCGATCCCTGGTCCTCACGGCTCAGAGCGAGAGTTTATTACTCAACAGGGTAGAAATCAAAAGAGGAATAATAAAATTTAATAAAAGAATCCTGTGGGCTCGCCTGTCACGAGCGAGACTAAACCACATCGAGGGTCATGTCCACTCCACCTTCATTCAACCCCCTGTTAGACAAGATCCAGGACCTTCATTGACTGGACCCAGCGCGAACAGCCTACTTTAATTCTGTTTACCACCATAATACGTCCTCCGTATTATGGCTGACATCCCGCGGCGGGACGAAAAGCCCCAGCAAAAGGAGTTCTTACAGGTGGGTTTAGACTGACTTAGCTCGCCCAGTGACCATCCTTCGCTTTCCACGTGGCACACACCGTATGCTATGCAGATGGGGCCAATCACTTCATCCATACCCTTACCGTTAGCTCTTTATCTAATGATCATCGCTTAGGAGCCGTCTTTGGATATCGATGATAGCAACTACAGCATTCTCAGCGACCGCGATGCCGCTGAGATCCTCCCCTACGAAGCCGATGATTCTCCCTTCCCAGAGGTTCGTGCGGTCGTGAGACCAGTGGACGATGTACATCTACCAGTCAACACGGTTCGGATGTGGACGATTGGGGTGATATTTACGATTGTACGTCAGTGGCAAAAAAGTTGTGTCGCGGAGCGTGTAACACTGACTGGCCTTAGGTCGGGAGTGGATTGAATCAGTTCTTCAGTCTGAGGCAGCCCAGTGTAACCATCAGCGCTTTGGTAGCCCAGCTGGTCGCGTTTCCCGTTGGCTGTGCCTGGGCAAAATGGTTGCCATTGGGGTGGCTCAATCCGGATCGCCATTTCAACATCAAGGAGCATGCTTTGATCACCATAATGGCCAATGTCTCCTTCGGTTCGGCGGCTGCGACGCAGATAATTGAGGCGATGGTGAAGTTTTATAACATGCCCTCGCAAGGGGGATTCGAGATTTTATTGTGTATCACCACACAACTATTCGGGTTCGGCTTGGCAGGCATGGCTTCCCGCTGGCTCGTAGGACCGGCGACAATGATTTGGCCCCAGGTTTTGTCGAATGCCGCGCTACTGTCTACCTTACACTCGCGCGCCAATGTCGTCGCGGATGGCTGGTCGATAACGCGTCTTCGTTTCTTCCTCTTTGTTTTCGCTGGCGGAGCAATCTGGTATTTCGCTCCGGGCTACCTCTTCACCGGTCTTAGCACGTTTAACTTTATCTGCTGGATTGTACCGACAAACGTTGTTGTTAACCAGCTCTTTGGCCAGACGACAGGGCTGGGCATGTCTATTCTAACCTTTGATTGGGCTCAGGTTGTCTATGCGAATCAAAGCCCGCTACTAGTCCCTTTCTGGGCAGGGCTGAATGTGATTGGATCATTTGCCTTGTTCTTCTGGTTAATCTGTCCAATTCTGTACTACACCAATACGTGGTATTCGGCTTATCTCCCGATGTTGAATTCCAACACCTTCGACAATACAGGCAAATCTTACAACACCAGCCGTGTGATGAACCATGATGGCACGGTCAACGTCGAGGCGTACCGCGAGTACTCGCCCATGTTTCTTCCAGCGGGCTATGCAGTGACCTACGGCGTAGCGTTTGCCAATCTCACGGGCATCTTCGTTCACATAGCTCTGTACCACGGGACTGACCTGTGGGAGCAATGGAAAGGACGGGATAAGAAGGATGTTCATTCACGGCTCATGGCCTCTTACAAAGACGTTCCTTGGTGGTGGTTTGCAGCCGTAACCATACTAATGTTTGCACTAAGCATTGTGACCAACGAGGTTTGGCACACGGGTCTCCCAGCGTGGGCGGTATTGTTAGCCTTTGTGCTACCGATGATTTACTTTATTCCCGTTGGCATCATCAAAGCAGTGACGAATATTACCAGCAACCAGTTGAACCTTATCACGGAGTTTATTGGTGGTTACGCATTTCTCGGACGGCCTGTTGCCAACATGGCGTTCAAGTTCTACGGATACGTGGCGGTGTCCCAAGGATTAGAGTAAGCCATTCCGTTTCACCCCAGGAGTCTGAGCGCACCTAACAAAACAGATTTGTGGCGGACATGAAATTGGCACACTATCTTCACATTGCCCCCCGAACCTTATTCTTAGCCCAGGGGTTGGCGACTTTAATTGGGGCCGTCGTTCAGTGCGGTGTAACGGTGTTCATGATCACTCGAATTGATGGTGTCTGCACGCCTGACGCTAATGGCGGATTTACTTGTCCCCATGGTCGAGTCACGTATTCGTCTTCATTAATCTGGGGTAGGCATTCGCCATAACGCATAGAACGAACTTGATTAACAATATCTAGGCGCCCTCGGTCCCGGACGAAATTTCTCCCCGGGTCAAATTTACGGCAATCTCCTCTGGTTCTTCCTGGCTGGGCCACTGGTTGTTATCGTCACATATCTCATTGGTCGGCGTTGGAAGCAGGCCAACTACATCTCATGGCCGGTAGCTTTTGGTGCCATGAGCCTTGTTCCACCCGCCACAGGGATCAGCTTTTCATCCTGGTGGATTGTCAATTTTATCTTCAATGGCTTGATTAAACGACGGAGACCAGCCTGGTGGTCTAAATACAGTAAGTCATCTCTGACGGATGTATCCCTGCGTCGCTCTAACATGGTGTAGATTACGTTCTTTCAGCAGCACTTGACTGTGCTGTGGCCGTGGCCACCGTCATCATATTTTTCTGCATCACCCTTCCAGCTGGTCCGCTACATTGGTGGGGCAATACTGTGTCCGCGCGCACTGCGGACGGTAAAGGCACGCCGTGGAAGGCGCTACCGGAGTCCGGATATTTCGGACCTCGCAAAGGAACATGGGAGTGATTTTATTATGATTTGTTCATCTGTTTCGGCGTATTGATTTCTTCATCTAGGCCGGCAATACCCCTTTTTATACGCTGGATGGGTTCAGGCTTTTTGGATATGGTTTTGGTTAGGTGTTTATTTTTCGGGACAGACTTGGTTTGAATATAGCATACGGTGCCTATTAATTGTAATTATTTTAGACAAATATAGTATATGCTATATACACTTTACAATTTACACTTTACACAGTTGTTGAGATAGTCGAGTTATACTTGGGCTTGCAAAGTGTATATTCCGTTCTCGACTCAGAAATATATCATAGTCTACCGAATAGCTTCGTTCCGCTTAAACATAATGCAGACAACTAAAGCGGTGAGATATTTCCAGTGATCGGTATCGAATCAATAATGGCTCGAAGATCACTAGCCACCAGTATACGGGTCGTTCCATTCCTAGGGAAAAGAGACTACAAGGTACAGAGCCGAATCAGACAATTTCCCACGCAACAACTCACCACTACTCAAGACCAAAGACAGTCAGATTGATATACATCAAACTACCCCAACCCCCAACTAATCCCACCAAACGAGAAAAGACAAAAAAGAACCATGAAAATATGATCAAAAGTTAAGCAGAAGAAGACCCCTTAACCTCCCTCCCCCTAACCCAAACCCTAACAATATTCCGATCATCCCCCGTCATAAGAAACTTCTCAAAAACGCCCTCAACACCGTCTTCCTCCTCAACAGGGGCCATAATCCCCTCCGCGACGCCCGTCCTAACCAGACACGCATCAAACTCCAACCCGGGCGCAAACCGTCCCACCCTATCCTCCAACCCAGCAACCCTCGCCCCGCCCAACGTGGCCAAATAAAAGCTCTCGGCAACACTCAACGGTGCATCTTTCCCCTCTGTCTCCGTCTGCTTCGCAACAGACACCATAAACGCCGCCCGCATCACATCAAGCATAGACGACGAGTATCCGCCCCCGCAATCCGTGCCCAGGCCGACCTTGATCCCGCGCGAGAGATACTCCCGCACAGGGGCGATCATGAATTCATCCATGGTCGTGTTGGGGATGGGACAGTGCGCGACACCACAGTCTAGTTCTTTGAGACGGGGGAATTCCTCGGGTTGCGGGTAGATGGCGTGAGCCAGGATAGTCCGGTTAGTGAGGAGGCCATAGTTATCGTAGAGTTCCGTTTCGTTCTTGAATTGCGGGAACAGCTCTCTGGTGAAGTTGACTTCGCCGTGGGATTCATTGAAGTGTGTCTGCACTGGTATACCCGGGTTCTGTTTCACAAGCGTACCCAATTGACTCAGGAGATGCTCGTCACAGGTTATTGCGAACCGGGGCGTGATGACCGGTGTCACGAGACCAGTGTCCCCATCTAATTCCTTTACTTTGGCGATGAACTCGACCGTATCGGTGACGGACTCGTCGACTGAGGCGTCGACATACCAGTCCGGTGCGTGGCGATTCATATTACATTTCCCGATTAATGCGCGCTGGCCAATGGCGAGACATGTTTCGGCCAGGATGATCGAGGCGTCTTTGTGGCGGGAGCCGTAGTAGCAGGCTGTTGTTATGCCCTGTTTGAGACTTCCCTGGACAGCGGCGCGGTAGAGTTGTTTTGCGTAGATGGGGTCGGAGAGCTTGGCTTCGTGCGCGAAGGTGATTTTCTCCAGCCAGGTGAGGAGGTCGATGCCGCGGCCGAGGCCGCGTTGGGACCATTGTGGGGCGTGCGTGTGCGTGTCTATGAAACCGGGGATGAGGAATTCGGTGGCGGCGAGGGTGGTTACGGGGGTTGTGTCGGGGTTGTGGTTTGCTTGGGTGAGGAGGGTTGGGATGTCGGTTGGGTAGGTGGAGGGGTGGACGGATTGGATTTGGCCTGTTGCGGAGATGATGAGGAGGGTGTTTGGCAGGATTTCCAGGGTTTGGGGGTCTTTGCTGTGGACTAGGGTGCCGTGGAAGGCTTGGGCGGTTTTGGTGGTGGTAGTCATTGTGGTTGTTGTGTTGATGGGGAAGTAAGTGGGTGTTTCTGAATGTTTTTATTGAAGGAGAGGTGGAGGAGAAGAATTGAGATGGTCTGATGCGATGTAGTATTTGATTAGAGGTGGGGTAATAGTAAACAGTGATAAGCGGACGAATAGCAATGGTATCTCAACTCGATTGCATCCGAATAAATTATGTACATCTTCACAGGGTATAAAAGGTCGCCATCTCTTCCTGAAACCAATCGTATGAATAGAACAATTCGTCGGCCAGCTGCGCATCGATCAAAGGCACATTTCCTGACCCATCCACTAGGAGCACATCGTCCAAGGTGGCCGCCATGGGCACCGGGGGTGCCACCAGAACGTTTTGTTGCTGCAGCTGTGGTTGCAGCTGTGGTTGCAGCGGTGGCTGAGTCTGAGGTTGGCTGTGGATCTGCTCCTGTTGATATGCCAAGTGACTGAAGATGACTGTGCTATGATGGCGAAACGTCTCCGCCAGGCGTTCCACTCCCGGCCGCCGCTTGCCAAACTCCTCCAGCACCACTACCACTGCCTGAATGGCCCGTCGCATCATCTGGTCGTTCGGTTGCCAGGCCGCTGGATGGCCATCCCGGACAGAAAGGAAGTTCTGGTTGAGACACCACAGGATGGTGATCCCTGCAAAATAGATCTGGCTCAGAGTCAGCCAGATCCATTTGAGCTTCCCGACGGAATAGCTGTCCCAATATGATCGGATCACTTGAATGCTGGCATCGCCACAGCTCACAATGCTAGTCGCATCCGGTGTCGGATTTCGTGGGCTAGGACGATGCATGAGAAGCAGAGTGGTCGCATAAAGATAATCGTAATAACTGGTGGAATACAGAAGTGCGGGAGGGTACACGGGCGCATTCCGACGCCAGTCATCAAGCTCTTGACGGAAGTGAAGGAGTGTAAGGGAAACTTCGGCGGGAGGAGGAGGAGGATGGTTATTGTATACTGCCAAGGTTAGTCCAGCCGTAGTATAATACCTTTCGGCAAACTTACAGTAACGGTAGATCCGCGAGAATATCCGGCGCAGTCGCACCACCTGCACTGGGATCGTCATGGCACTGGCTCCCGGCGCTTCGCTCCAGTCATCGTTGAATTCGCGCGGTAAGCTCACGCTGATATCTTCGTCCGCGATGCCCAACGGTCGGGCTAGTGTGCTGGCAACAAGTCGATCAAGGTTGTACAGACTCCAGAACGCTCGCTTAGACATTTCGTCTTCCACCACACTGGACGCATTCCGAGGTTTATGCAGACCAAGACTCGTCGCCAGGCGTAGGGCGCTGCCTAGCACATGCCACACGCTCGGACCGTTCGTGGAAAACATCGTCCATAGTGCCAGGCTCAGTAAGGCCCGCACCGCTGACAGGTCCTCATTCTGTAACGACAAAGATAGTGTTTCCTGACTCGCACGGTAGTACTCGTTTGCTTGTGTGCTATCGGCGTTGCTGATTAGCATGGCGATAGCGATCGTGATGTGATATGTGTATAGCACGTCGGGTGGTGGCACGTCACCGGTATATATGCGTCGTAACTGCGCAAAGAAATCATGACGATGGAGGAACGGGTATTGGTAGCCAATGCCATCGAAGTACTGCGAGGCCACTCGTTCAGCATCCTCCAGGGAGGCCAAGCGAAGAACGCGCGGGGCGGACGCGACCGGGCGCGCAACTGATGGTCGTCGATTTTCCAGCTGATCTCGAAATATTTCGCCTACATTGGGTAGTTCTGCTCCGACAGCGGAAGATTCAGTTGGGCTGGATGCTGAAACGGTCGCGGATGTCGTTGAATGGGAATTGTCCCGGCCCATTAACACTGTTGGTACCTGGTACCAGTCCAGATCTCCTTCCCCGTCCAGCGCACTCCCTGTTGGTCTGTCGGCGACGGAGAGACCCGTCTTGCGACGCAGAACGTCTTCTAGCCATCGTACACGGTTCTGAAGATTCTCAAGCTGATCTCGAGGGACCGAGGCACTGGCGACTTGGGGACCCGGCGGAGGAATCGTACATCGCACGCCGGCGCGAGTACATGCGGAACAGTTCGGATAGCGAAAATCACATTTCTTTTTCCGCTTGCGACAAAAGTCACAGGCAGTTGAAACCCGTTTACTGCGATGGTGGGAGGTATGGGATGGGGTTTGCGGTGGCTGCAATGATGTCGGAGTCGTCAAGGAAGGGGGCTGAGAGAGCGGGGAGGTTTCATGGTGTAGTACTGAAGATGGAGGAGTGGACACATGCGATGACAAGGAAGAATCAAGACGAAACTTGCCCAGCTGATGTCGAAACTCGGGGTCGCGGTTGGTCATAATGGAGGATGCAGCAAAGGCCAAGGGGTCGGCGGCTCGAACCGCAGGCCATTCCGATGGTGGAGATGATGGCTTGGGGATATCGTGGTAAGTAGTCCTGCTGCTTTAAAGGCCATCCCTCCGCTAGTCCCTTTGAGGTTTGGTTTCCCCGTCACGCTGCCCGAGCCTGCGCCGATCTTTTTTCTCTTGCCCTAAGCCTAGATACTTCGGACCTTAGCTACTCTGATGGCCAGCCAGCCACTGCGCCAATCGGCTAAGTAGATACCGTTCCTGTACCCCTGTACCACGCGGCCAGTATTCAGCCTTTTAGGTTATTAACCCCGCTTTCCCCTTCTCCCCTGAATCCACGAGAGATGACCTTCAGATGGAGCGACCCATAGACTCTCGCACTCCTGCCCAGATTAGGCGGGAATCCATCATACGTGATTGGCAAAGGAACTGCCTGAACCCTAGTCCTGATTGGATGATCTGTCGTGTCCCATCGCCGAGATTAGAATGCCACTCTGCAGTGGACATACGCACGTCACGGTCCCGAAAGAAACGTGATGATATGCGCCCAGCATACTGTGTACATCCCATGATTTTCATGACATGGGTGAACCTGGTAGATTTCTGAATCCCAACAGAATTATGCTCTGTCCCAGCAGGTTTCTCTGAGAACAGGCGTCAATCATAGCCCCAGAGGTTTGCAGATCGCCCCTGATGTACCTCTTACCCCTCACGATTACATGCCGAGGATGAACTCCCAGGCTCTTGGTCCCTTAATTAAAGTAGGTGCGAGATTTCACATGTGGATTAGGACTCAACTATCGGTATACAGTAAGCCAAGGGGTCTATTTAATAATTCAATTGGGACCACCCCACGGTGTTAAAGGAAAGGTCGTTACGGACCGAGGATCGATCGAGTGCGGATACCTATTAAATCCGTTACACAGCCAAATATAAGCAGCCAACAACTACCCTTCTCCTACCAGATATTATCGACGTACCGCCGAAATACGACTGAAAATGAGTATCGCAACCGTAGAAACGGGGTACGTGGGGAACCTCACCCAAGACCAAGAAGAGAAACTCCTACAACTATGGAGGATCTTCTTGCGATCGTGCGACCCGAAGTTATATCACACAGCCACGGGTCAGAGTGGCCAAACTACCTCCACAACATCACCTAAACAGCGCAGAAGGCTCTTTTCGCTATCATGGTCGGAGGACACGAGCAAAACCAACGACTCGCCTCCGGTGCCTGCCAAACTGCTTTCTGAGCTTGAAGCGATGAAGATAAACGCACAGGAGATCAAGTTGATTCAGCAAGTTCTGACCAAGCTCAAGCCGGACGAGCGTCGCTCGGCTTTCTTTGCTATGATGAAACAAGACCATCCAGACACATTCCTTCTCAGATACTTACGTGCCGAGAAATGGAATGTTCCCAAAGGTTTTGTCAAGTTCGCATCAGCATTGGAGTGGTGGAGCAAGCAGCAACAAGTAGAAACCGAAATAATCCGCAAAGGTGAGCTTCATGCATTGCAGCAGTCGCAGAGCAGCACTGGAAGCACTGATAAGAAGGACGGCGAGGGCTTTATGGCTCAGTTGCGCATGGGTAAGGGCTTTTTTCATGGCTCCGATAAATCCGGTCGTCCTATTTGTGTTGTAAGAGCACGCACCCATAAGCCAGGTGCGCAGACTGAAAAGGCGCTCAATTCATATATCTTGTGGAACATCGAGGTGATGCGACTGCTGCTTGTTCCTCCTGTTGAGACCATGGTAAGTGCCCGTTATGCGCGATTGAGCATGAGAAGATAGGAATGCGGCTAATTCGTGGACTGGATGAGTAGACACTAATCTTCGACTTGACAAACTTTGCTCTTTCAAATATGGTAGGCTATTATGACCTTCAAAGAGATCCGTGTCATGTGCTAACTATCCAAAGGAGTACGCTCCAGTCAAGTTCATCATCGAGTGCTTCCAGGAAAACTATCCCGAATCGCTTGGGTACATGCTCTTCTATAATGCCCCCTGGTTCTTCTCTGGTACGTACAATGCACCTTTCAACCCTCAGCCAGCTGCTTAGATTGATGCTAATCCCCATACCAGGAATCTGGAAGGTCATCCGGGGCTGGCTTGACCCCGTTGTGGCCGCCAAAGTTCACTTCGTGAACTCAGTTGAAGACCTAGAACAATTCATCGATCGATCCCAGATCGTGAAGGAACTTGGCGGCGCTGAAGACTGGACTTACGAATACGTAGAGCCTCAAGAAGACGAAAATGCTCAACTCCAAGACACGACGACCAGAGACTCTATCATGGCCCAGCACCAACAGATCGGAGAGGAACTGTTCGAAGCAACTTCGATGTGGCTTTCCGCCAAGGACAAGGGAAATATGGGTGACGCTTCACAGCAAAAAGATCGCAGGGCGGATATCGCCAGGCGGTTGCGAGAGAATTATTGGAAGCTGGATCCGTACGTACGTTCCCGTACACTTCTGGATCGCATTGGTGTGATTCAAGCTCATGGAAATATCGACTTTTATCCCAATAAAGGAAGCCAAGGGGAGAACAAGGAGGTAAACGAGAAGGACGTGAAGGCTGTGGTTGATCAAGTGGAGTATGCAAATGGGGCACAGGTGGCCAGTGCAGCTTGATCAGTTAACGTCCTCGTTTGATTCTCTTTCGGGATATTATGACTATCTTAGAGTTATTCTGAGCAATTTGTTCCAAGAATATAGAACATAAAATAACAAAAACAAGTTAAAAGTCACACTGGCTCTGGTACTCTTAAACCTATTCAGCTAGCCCTTCCACAGTTGCTATATGTGGGATGTTGTATACTCTAAGCCGACGTTCTATCTAATCAATATACACCAAACACCGATAATTAAATAGAGAAATATCTACCAGCAGGACAATAGATAATACAAGTTCAGTTATTATTCTTTAATATGAATCTGCTTGGCAGTGAATTAATTACTGCCCAAGAAAGAAACTGAATTATTCAACTATCCCTTATTGAAGAAGCTTGAGGATCTTGTTCAATGCTTGGACCTAAGTTTTGACTCACTAGCAAAGCGCCTGTAAAGACAGACATCCAGTAGTTGGGTCTTCACAGATGAATAAAATCTACAGCTTTGTCCTATATCTGCTTCTATATATCTGCATACAAGGATTACTAAAGAGAATGTATCTCCGAGTCTGGAATTCATCGTAAATCGTTTATGCTAACTCTACGACATTAGCTAATTCTGATGAATGCTTTGCATGATCTGTCCATTCTCTGGGGGCCTGTGAATAGTAATCATATGGTTCACTTAGTAGCTGAATACTCAGGGTACTATAAAAGGACTTCTCTCTCTCCATCTTAGTTATCTGTAGACACGTTATTACGTCTCTGACCATGACTTTAGGGTCTGCATTGGTGCCTGTCTTACTATCATTGTACTTTATGTAACGTACTACTCCTGAATCATGCCCTAGTTGCGGGATACCCACAAGGAACTAGTGTCGAGTTCCAGGTCGTGCACGCAGACGAGAAAGTGTATGAAAGTCTGCCCTCCACAATGTATCCCCGGTCAGCTGCCTAGTGAGCCTCGTACTATGACCTACGAAATCCTATCAGCCATTTCTCGAAATCGAGGATGATATAATGACGGATGTCTTAAAACGCAGATCAACCATACTCCACTCGCGTATACGATGAAAACTTTTCAGAGAGACCCCCTCAACACACCAGGGATATGGTCAGCAAGTAGGAACGCACACGAGTTTAAAGTTGTCTTCTGTCCATTCGGACAGAAAGGAAGCGTGGGATGCTGTTCCCACTTCTGACGAGATGGTCGTTACATTTGCGGCCATTAACTATCTTTAGGTTGTATGTCTAAAGCATCCTGGCGTATATTCCCAGTGGACTCCGAGCTGTTACCCCTTCCAGGCGCTTGGGGGCTTTCAAGCACGCATTGCGGGAGTGCTCCAGTTACATAAGGAACCAGAGAAGGTTTATGCGCTGCTAGAGTACAAGGCAAGGTGAAAGAGAACCTACTCTCTAAATGGCTTGGCATCTCGCTCGGATTGTATCGATGACTGCGTCCGGTATTCCGAGCGACGAAGATCTCCGCTTCGAGGAGATGAGTAATGGTCCCCACGGGTGGGAAGAGTAGGGCGACCCTGTGTCTATTAACTGATATCGCCCTTTTATGTTTGCCCAACCTTGGAAGACCCCGTGGTGTCTTTTCCAGAGCCTTTCTGGTTTCTCAGAACCGAAACGAAATCACCTTAACTTTTGGGACCCTTGAATGCCCAAAGCGGTCCGCAACCAAGCCATTGGGCGGTCCTGCTGACTAGGACAGAGTCGCATTGTCCTGGTATACGAATATATTGTGGAGGACAGCTTCAATACCTACCTGCAGAAACGAAGTGGTAATAAAGCCATGCTAAAATTACTATATTACATGGCACCTACTACCCAACAGTCAGTTAGAACGGACGACACAAATCCATCAGGCGCAATACGATGTGCCCTATCCGACCACGGATGACCTGTGTTCCGTAAATGCTTCTCACTCCCAAATAGCAGCTGCCCTAGTGTGCCTCTCTTGGATATCACTGACTGATGTGTTGGGCACTATCTTCAACACGTATACAAGGTCTCAGACGGTCAAGGTGATGCTTAGTCACTATTTTAGAAAGGCTTCTGTTGAAGTTAAAAAATTGGAAGAGGTGCTTGGAGCTATAGAAGTATTATTGAATTCTACTTCGCAAGCTGCAACTGAATACACCCCTTGACAAACTAATGTAAGGGGTCGACCTACGCAGCCCTTGGAAGATGCTGCGACAGGTTTTCAGGCGGACATTTCCTGCCGATTAGATACACACTTCACGAATACGGCCCTTTTGCCCTGGACGAGATCTGTCATATGGAGCAAGGTTTGTATTTTTCTAGTGTTTGTTCTGGGTTTGTGGAAGGCAGGTAGAGGAACCAATACCGGGGTTCACGAGATATGATTTGGTCCTTGCAGCTTCAGGCTCAATATCAAGAACCACGGGATACATTTGTAAGAGTGGAAAGGGGTTAATAATCACTACTAGATAAACTAGACTAATCACATGCAATCTACCAGCAGCCTATAAATCGTTCGCTGTTACCCTTGCCGCCGCCTGAGGAAATAGCTTCCACCCGTTAGCGAGAATAGTACCCCTAGGAATACCATTCTGCGCTTCGAAATCCATGATATCTTTTCTATTCTCCTCCATAGTCTGTTCAGTAGAACACGGCACGCCACAATCCGCTCCATACACCACATTCTCAAGTCCTACCATCTTCACAGCGGGCTGCAGCCCCGTCTTCGCAGTCGCAGCCGTATCAACGAACAAACGCCCAAGCTGCTCCTCGATCTCCCTCCTCGTGATAGCATTCGGATTCGGCACCCATTCCTCTGTTCCAAGCAACGCCAACCGACCAGACAGAACGGGCAACACTCCACCACAGTGCGCTAGAACGAACTTGATATCAGGATAGCGGCGGAAGACACCATTGTAAAGCATGTCGACAACAGTTCTTGCCGTATCAAAAGCCACCTCTATTAATGGTGACGGACGACCGTTTGTTGGCACCGCGTAGGCATTGGGGTGGATATGAACAACCGCGTTTTGAGAGTTCAGCACATCCCAAACAGGCTCGAGACGGGGATCTCCCAGTCCGATACCATTGTAAACGGTTGTTACTGCGAATCCGTCAGCCGGGATCTCGAATGTCGATGTTGTTCGCTTGATTTCGCTAATACACAATTCTGGATCCTCGGTTGGTAGCGCCGCCAGGAGACCGAAGCGGGAGGGATACTTTGACACAAGTGACGCGGCGTAGGTATTGGCTTGTTTGAGCTTCTCCGGACTGCTCTGTGGAATGTATGAGAGCATTTGCATCTGGACGTTTGCCTGGTCGTTGTACTGGAGGATGGACTCGACTTCCCATGTTACGGGTCGCGAGACCATGAAGCATGCTGCTCGGAAGGATTCGGCTAGGGCTTCTGCTTCGCCTGGTGCTTGGGGTGGGTAGAAATGTCCGTGGATGTCTAGCCAGCCTTGTGGTGACATTTTGAGCTTACCGTACTCGGGTCAGTTCGTCTGTCTCTTTTTTTCCTTTCTTGGCCGTCTTGTGAAATCTGTTTTGGAAGTGATGGATACAGTAAAGATATAGAGAGTAGATCCAGATATTAGGAAGGGCCCGGAGGTGGCGCAGACGGAGATAGCAGGACATTACAGGATCTTGATCGGATTTAGGGCTGGTTTGGGGTCACGTAACCCCATTTTGTGTTATTACTCAGTAGTAATAAGACCTCATATTGACCATTCCATTCAATCCTTAGAGTCGCAATAAAGAGAGTTCCGCATACTCGATAGATATTTACTAGCATCGACAAGAAAACATAACGTCGAGTGCAGGAAAAGACGAACAATGCAAAAGCCGAAGGTTAAGTTGTCTGAAAGAAACGAGTACGAGGCTAATAGATCTATTGTAGGCCAAAAAGCAGTTGGTAGGGATCTACAAACCAACAAGGCTAAGATTAGCTCACTCCCTCCACTTCATCCCCGCCACCCTGGGGTTATCTACGAGTCTGTCTCCCAACAAGGGTTTATTTAGTGACGTGCCAAGCTCATCTGTCCAAAACCATACTTACGCTTTGTGAATCATTAAAATAACCATCATCAAGGCGCACATGCGACCGGACAAAACAATCTGGGGTCAGTAGACCATTCGCTAGCGGGGCTACCACGGTAACTTGTACAGTTATACTTCGAACCGTCAGGAAAGAACCCTTAGTCAGTTGCAAGCATGCGTTCTCAAGACACGGGAATCCCCCACGGGCATGTTCGAAATCGTACAATTCGCCGATAATGAGATCCCACCCTACTCTATCCTGTCTCACACCTGGGAGCAAGAGGAAAGTTACTTTCCAGGATATTAGTCAGACCCATGCAAAGGATATGGGATATGAATATACGTGGATCGATACGTGTTGTATTGATAAAACAAGCAGCGCAGAGCTATCGGAAGCTATCAATTCTATGTTTCGCTATTATCAAGCGTCTTCGGCCTGTTACGCTTTTCTTTCTGATGTGCCATCGAAAAAGTCCTTCGCGGAGAGCAAATGGTTCACTAGGGAATGGACATTGCAAGAAATGATCGCTCCGGCTACAGTCATATTTTTTGACGAGAATTGGGAGGAACTAGGGACCAAGACGACCCTTCAAAAATCGACATCTGAATGCACGCGCATACCAGAGAGTATTTTTTTCCGGAGAGGATGGACTTGATACATTCAGTGTGGCGCAACGAATGTCCTGGGCTGCAGAGCGAGAAACGACAAGAATTGAAGACCGGGTATATTGTCTACTGGGTATATGCGGCGTCAATATGCCACTACTCTATGGTGAACGAGAGAACGCATTCATTCGGCTATAAGAAGAAATTATGCGTGTTTGCGAGGACCATAGTCTATTTGCGTGGAGATCCTCTGATACTCGTGGGATTCTTGCTACATCCCCGGCTGCTTTTATAGAATCTCACGATATTGTGCAGTTCACTCCTTCTGATGCTCCCAACAGCCCATTTGCAGTGACCAGCATAGGGGTACACCTAGAACTTCGCATACTGGGTATTGGTTCTGGCGGACTGGCCCTGGCGATTCTTCACTGCAAAAAATGTGATGGCAAAGACACGCCAATCGCTATCTACGTGAGAGACACATTACTGAGTATGGAGCGTTTCACGAGAGTTCGGACAGCTGAATTGGAGGATATTGATTTGAATGATATAACACTGTCTCTGTATCCTCCAAGAAATATCTGTCTTCGGGCTAGTCGCATCATGCGTATGCGAGTGCCGAAGGACGAACTTCCGCCAATCCCCTATCCTGAGACCTATTTAAGAATGCTAATGCGTTCCAATCAGCGAGTAGCCCTTCACAGTGCAGTGGAGCAGGGACTCCTAGATATTGTATGGTTACTCTTAACCAGAGCTGATTTGGAGGCGTGCTTGAATAGACCCTGGGATAACCATAACCGTACTCTGCTAGCATTGGCTGCTGCAAACGGCCATAACTCCATGGTCAAGCTGCTTCTTAAGAGAGGTGCAGCAGTCGATATAGATGAGAGCTCCGGTCAATCAGCACTCTCACGCGCTGCGCAGAGGGGGCATCTAGAGACTTGCAAGATCCTGCTTGATGAAGGCGCTAACATTGATGCCAGGGATGATGGTATGTACCCACTACTATGGGCAGCTGAGAATGGCCATCAAGCCATAGTTGAACTACTACTTAATGCAGGCGCCAATATCAAAGCATACGACAAGTCGGATAGAACAGCTCTATTCATGGCTGCTGAGCGGGGCCATAAGGCAGTAGTGAGACTACTACTTGAAGAGGGCGCCAATACCGAGGCAAGGGATAAGTGGGATAGAACACCAATATTCCTGGCTGCTGAACACGGCCATGAGGCTACAGTGAAGCTATTGCTCCAGGCGGGTGCTAAGGTTAATGCAAAGGATCACTGGAAGAGGACACCAAGGTACTAGGCCACTATGGGGAAGCATACAGCCGTTGTCAAGCTGCTCCAATCGAGATCGTAAACAGTTGATCTTCTCATCTGATCGACTGGTGAAGACCAGAAGAGGAGCATCAATCAAAAGCGTACTTCCACAGTGACAAAAAGCGAAATTCAAATATATACTGTACAACAGCACCAAGTATCTCGGTGCTTGCTTGTCCCTTGTCATCAACGTTAGCGTTCTAACGCTACGAGCTCTCGACATTATAGACCTTCACATTATGGTAACCGTAGCTTTCCACAAGTGGTAGCATAATAACTAGATAATTGTTCTAGAAGGGATGGGGTTGTTAGGTAGGGTGTTCTTTCGCTAGGGGCGTTTGGTGCACTTCCAATCTATATTGAAATTGCCATTGACTAAGCAGCGCGTTGCACGGTACGATGGGGAAATTCGACATAGGCACAAGAATTCTTGGAGATCTGAAATGAGGCAGTGATTGAAATATGTCTGTTCGTGCGTGCGTGGGAGAAGAGGAACGCAATGTGATTTAACAATGCCAAAGCGAGACTCGCAGCTCCAGCAAAGCAGTTTACTCCGTGTATAGACAACCTCATCGAATTAAAATGAAGTTTTGATGGCGACAAAAGACATATATATTTAGGAAACTCTCCGACTACAGGTAGCATAGCGAAGATACACTCGAGTATTGGAGGTAGTAACATATTGAGACTACTTTGAAGACGAAAAGCACTCATACAATGCCCCTTCCTGCCCATTCGCTTCTGGAGAAACCGGGACTAATAGACGCTCGGGCCTGGGACAAGAATAGAATAGACCCATTCACCTAGTACGGGATAGCGCTGGGTAGTGGGGACTACAAAGTACATATGTGAGAAGCAACAGGTTTTTAAAATCACTGGTAATCCTGTCTTGAATTTCTGGTAGAAGAATTACCCCTTGTCTAATCATGAATGCTATGTAACCTTGGCAATTCGTGTGTAAAAGCTCACAAAAGACCGTGAGTCATAATACCAGTATAGATTAGATATTCCTTGATTAAGAACTATATATTATGGTTACCTGATAGCCCTGGTATGGATCATGTCATAGTTTGTCAACACTGGGACACCCAAGAACGGCTCACAACATAGTATAAGAAAGCCCTGATGTATCTAAGTACAATGCGACAAGATAACTTCACGATATTAACTGGATTGCAAGCAAACCTGTCATACAACACAACATGGTCAAAGCACGGACATCACATGACGTCCGAAGAAGGGGGCCAGATCGGTTATATAAGCAGGGGCTAAACCCAAACGGGGAGACGAATGTAACAATGAACTGGATTAAATGACCTGAGGCAAGTTGTTGGCCCCGCGAGGCTTAAACAGTCACAGCCTCGAGCTGCCACTCGCTTTTTAGAGGATGCAGGGGTTGTGGTTATAAACCTATGACACCCCCCCTGAAACTCTCGTATCTGCCTCATAATTTTTCTTGCCCTTCCCAGGTGAACAGGCTCAGCGCGCCAAACTTCAAGGTGTTCCTGACCGCGGTTCCTGAATGCGGAGTTGCCAAGTTTCCTAATCCGGTCATCCATTTACGTCTGGATATTTGTCGTCACTCGTTATTCTTAATTTTCCACTTGTTAGTGACATTGTACAGTTTTCCCTGGTAATATATAGAGCACTTGGGAAAGAATGGCAGAAGAGACACAGGTCCTTTCCATCCAGCAACGGATCGCCGCCCTGAACCAGGCGCAGGTCGGACAAAGTCCCCAGGCTGCTGCATCACCGTTACTCGGAGCGCAACCAACCCCTTTCGCATCGCGCCCAGCCCCTTCGCGACAGCAAACGATCAATAATTCTTCAGTCAATTCCCATGACTCCCAAGGTGATTGCTTACCCGATAGAAACGAGCCAACCGGGGCGCAACCAAAACCTGTGCCCAGGCCACCACCAACACCTGTTCAGAAACCAAGGGCCCCTCCACCGTTGCCGGTTCGAAAGGCGTCAACTGAATCAGCACCAGCGCTACCACCACGAAGACCGTCAGGGTTCTCTCGAAAGGAATCTAGGGAGTCCTTAGGCTCGGATGTGTCTCATTCAACGTCTACAAGTGCGGGGAGGGCTACAATAGCGTCGACCACGTCTAATAACTCGGATACCATCCGCAGTGTACGTGCGCCTGCATGGGGTGCAAAATTGCCTCCTTTGCCACCGAAAAGACAAGATACGAAGACTGTTCAACCGCCCCCACGACCGAGACCATCACCTGCAAACAGCAGCAGAAGCCTCTCGCAGGGTCGCCCCTCACTACCCCCTCGGCGAGAGTCGACCACCAGCACGTCAACTAATGGAAGCCGCTCTACCTCTCGGCCTCCTCCGCCATTACCTTCTAGAATAAATAGTGACAAGTCACCTGGACCAAGTGCAGACACAAATGGCCAGCGGTCAACGAGAAAATTGCCACCGCCGCCCCCTTCGAGTGCTGCTCTGGAGAAGATTCAAAGTTCAGGGCTTGCAGGGATAAACCGGAACACCGAGAATCCTGGGAAAGGGACGAATGGTAGTGTACAAGAGCCGCAGCCAAACGGGGTGCCACCCCCAGTTCCCAGAGCGACACGTCCAGATGTCGACCTCGCCAAACTTCAGGCGACTAAACCTCGCCTTTGTAAAACCACGCATTCAGCTACTGCACCGAGCACAATGTGCTTGAAGTGCCGCGATTTCTCGGCGCCTGATGCTCATGCAGCGCGATATCCTCGCGAATCACTGCCGTCTTACGACTTGGCATGGCTGGCAAGGGAACTGACAGCGCCGTTTCCTTCAGCCACTGATAAAGCAAGGGCCTTGTTCACTTGGTTCCACCATAATATAGAATACGATGTGCATTCCTTCTTCAACAAATGTGTAAAACCTTCCACGCCAGCCGGAACTCTAGCGTCAGGACTGGCAGTGTGTGAAGGATACGCCAGTCTGTTTGCCACTCTCGCAACCCACGCTGGGCTCGAAGCGGTAGTAGTCGCTGGTCACGGCAAGGGCTATGGCTATGACGCTCCAGCTCCAGGCTCCCCTATACCACCGGTTTCGGCAACCGGACATGCCTGGAGTGCAGTGAGAATTGATAATGGACAGTGGAAGCTGTTGGACGCCTGTTGGGGTGCAGGTGTAGTTCAGGGTCCAGGTCTCCCTTACAAGAAGCAATTTAACCCGGCCATGTTCACCGACTCGAATGACGAGTTCGGGCTCCGACATTTCCCTTCCAACCGATCTCACTTTTTCCGGGATGATGGCCGGCCCGAGATCACTTGGGAGGAGTACATCCTGGGCAACCCGAACTCACCATTGAGCGCTGAGCAGCCGACGATCTTTGGCGACGCACAAAACCACAGCATAGGCGAACGGTCATTCCGTCCGGCGGCCAAGCAAATCTCTATCCACGACCCCAACCCGCTCCGGTTCCAGTTCAATCTCATCTGCGAACACTGGACTCTGGAGCATCACACCCGAGCTAAGCCTGGGCTTTTCTTGCTGATGGTTCACGGCCTCGACGGTCGGCAAGACGACCGTCTCCCCTTCACCCATGTCCGGGGCTCCGGACCGGGGGGAGGCGGGGACTTCTGGTATGTCGATGTACCGAATGCCAAAATACTGGGCGCACCCGGTCAGAAGCTAGCCATCGCCGTACTTACCAGCTTCGGGGATCGAAAGGACGCACGGGGCGTGACCGCGGAAGAATATCGGCAGCAAGTCGGTCGGGTAGGAATGGCGTGGGCGTACATTGCGGAGTGGCAGCTGGTGTGATTTAGCGTGCAGCCCTAACGGTCTTGCGGGCTTGGAATTAGGCGCCGCTTGGCTTCTCTCATGGCGACATCCCCATTGGTTCTGAATTTCCCTAATACCCGATTCCTCGTACTCGAAGGTTCTTCCGCGATCACGGGGATCATGATGTTGCTTAGCATATAATACACTAATGATAATGAATGACGCCTCTTTCGTAATCCCGAACGATCATGAATCCTGGGCCGGGAGATGCACCAAAGTGAACGGAATATCTCAACTGTAATCACTACGTGCCATCAGAGATCGCGAACACCCTCCTCGTGGAACAAGCCGAATTCGGGCGATGACCGAGGAGGCATGAAAACCACACTAACCCTACGGACGGCAGTACATAGGCTAAATAGCCATGAGTTCTTTCTTTACGGTGACCAAGGACCCCAGTTATTAGTCAAAGCTGAATCAGGCACTAGTTACAGGAACATGCCTTGGCCATTCAGAGGGGAAGATATCAGGGTATACCCGCAAGATCACTCTTTCTTGAATTAAAATCACTTATGTTAAGTTTATGGCCTCAATCCTTCTTCCCCCTAACGTGGGGGAAATTATCAAAACGTAAAAAAATCGGAAAACTCAAAGCGACTAGAGAAAAAGACCCAAGGAAAAAATTTTCTCGGTCATAAGCCTTTGTGGCTTGATACAAGACAACGCTACGGATGGGAGGTAAAGGTTGTTCGGCTAATATCATGATGCTGCTAAATTAGTATCGTGGATACGAGCCCCCCTCACATGGTACAGTCCAACATTACCTTGGGTACAGACATAACTACATACGTACGTGGCAATACTCCCGTTGCTGCGACGCAGGTATCCTATATTAGAAGCAATATAGCATGACACCAAATAATATGAGGGAATAATGGCTGTAAACCTTGCCAGGGATATGCAAACTGTGATCGAGTACCATCGATGTATCTGAGCGCTGCGAGGGCCCCACCGGCCATCCATACAGAGTACGGCTGCCTCGCATGGCACGGGACATCAGTTGGTAGCGGTGATCATTGTTGAAACTTGAGCATTCTTTACTGTGAAACCTCGGAAAGTATAGATATTTTTTACCACATGTATGTATGAATCATATTTGTCTGGATTTTCTTTCGTTTTTCTTTGTTTATAATTTTCTATGATACCGGGAGCATGACTCGTGAGTGCCGCTGCCCTAATTGGTGGAATTTTCGATTCTGGAAATGGCACGTTGGCCGAGGCACATGCTGGCGGTCCGTCCAATCAGAAACGTTCCTTCGGGGCTGGGGAAAAGAGAAATGGGGTCCTTTCATTTGTTCACCTTAATTTCGCCCCCTTTCAGCTTGTCGTCTCCACTTTCTCGCTTCCTCTCTCGGGTTAAACCGTCTGTGAGAATGGGGCCTAAGATTCTAGGCTGGAATTGTTTTGTTTGTTCTGGGGAATTGGTCGGGGGTTTGGGGCCCCTCCTATTCCTCCACATTCAACATCGAACCTCAACGCTCACCACCACCTCCACTACATTTCACCAACTTGGTCTGATTCCGTTTGGGTCCATGGAACCCACTACGCGATTCTAGTTTTTCATTTCGCTCTGAATGGCATGTTCCGAGACGGTTGAGGAGTACTTCCCGTGCCTGTTTAGGGTCTTTTTGTAAAGTGATGGATGTCAGCGATCGGCACTGTCTTTCGATGGATTGAGTCTGCTCGACACAGTATATTTCTTTTTCCTTTTTTTAATTTTTTTTTTTTAATTTTTTTTCCTTTTCCTATTTTCTAACCACTCGGACCTTTTGCTTTTGCTTTTTCACTCCTCACTTGACAAGCGCCGTGACGGGAAGTCCGTCGCTGGGAATCAATTTACACCCCCCGGCCGGGAAAGGAAGCGATGGGTGCCGATCCGTCTGCAATCGGCTCTGCTCAAAGGCAATTAACTCAAGGGTACGACTCGCCGTGTTTGCCCTCCGGCGCAATAGGTCACTTTCGGTGTCTCTTCCTTTCGCGGCCCCATCGGCTTAGGAACACTAGTCTGAAGTTCTGAACCCGCGTGGTCAGGCTTCCCCGGATCCCTCCACGTCGCGACTCTGGTTCGTCGAACAACCCGGCTTCACACTGTCCGTCGGAGTTATGCATGGTGCTGACCACAACCCTTCCGTCCTTGATTACTTCTCAAACGGCTACCCTTGGCCTAAGGTCGCAGCCGGTGGAACCGAGATGTGGTCCTCCATTTCCCTGTCTCCCAATGAATCTGCCCGGCGAAGTGATTGCATGGGTGCTTGATCATGGGATTGGTTACTCTGGCCTGATCCCCTCACTGACCCTAAATCTCCAGACCATGTGTTGCCTCCCCGCGGGTTTCCCCATTCTTACAGAATGAGGAACCCGTCCGTTTTGGACTCGGACAGCCGAATGGCTGCTACCTTGTGTCATCATTGACAGAAGAGCTGCTCCGGTGGGCCGCCTATATGATGTGTCTGATCCATGATTGGATATGGTCTCCTGGTTGTCTCACCGGTTGGAATCCAGTGAATCTCGCTAGCTTAGTCTAATCTCGCCAGTCGCATGGCGTGTGGCCCTTTCCCTATTATGGCACTTCGGGTCGATACAGGCTCAAGCGTCATCAGGAATTTAGACGGAATTGGCCGTCATTCGGTGCGACATGGAAAGGCAAAATTTCCGTCCCCTGTCCTCGGGTATATTAAGACCGGCCCGTCCCCCACGGTGGTTTGAAACTTTTTATTACACAGTTTCTGTACCTCCCTCTTCTGTGGCTTCTGTCTTCACCAGGTAGCCGTCTACCCCATCTTGCTTAGAGTGGAGTGGTGAGGTACATCTTGCCTTCAAGATGGCCATTGGCAACATTTATGTCATTGCGGCCATCGCCGTCATCGGCGGTGGTCTTTTCGGTTTCGATATCTCGTCCATGTCTGCGATTATCGGTACAAACACCTATAAGTGTTATTTCAACAACGGAGGAAGTGTGACGATCAATGAGAACGGTGAAAAGGAATGTGGAGGTCCCGATACAATGACCCAGGGTGGTATCACTGCAGCTATGGCTGGTGGCTCCTGGTTAGGTGCTCTGGTATCTGGATACCTGTCTGATATGCTTGGTCGTAAGCAGTCGATCATGATTGGTTCCGTCATTTGGTAGGCCGACGAATATTTCCGCCCGTTTGGGACTTCCCTAACCGTTGACTAGGTGCATTGGATGTATTCTTGTCTGCGCCGCCCAGAACATTCCCATGTTGATTGTTGGTCGTATCATCAACGGTTTCAGTGTCGGTATCTGCTCCGCTCAGGTCCCGGTCTACATCTCTGAGATCGTAAGTACCTACTATGGCCTGAACCTTGGACTCCTGGCAACTTGCTGATCCCTCATCCAGGCCCCTCCTACTAAGCGTGGTCGTCTTGTTGGTCTTCAGCAATGGGCCATCACGTGGGGTATCCTGATCATGTTCTAGTAAGTCTACTCTCAGAGCTTTCCACTATTGTCTCTAGACTAACAATTGAACCCTCGGTAGCATTTCTTATGGATGCAGCTTTATCAAGGGCACCGCCGCGTTCCGGATTCCCTGGGGTCTGCAGATGATTCCTGCTATCCTTCTTTTCCTTGGAATGCTGTTGCTTCCTGAGTCTCCCCGTTGGCTCGCCCGCAAGGATCGTTGGGAGGAGTGCCATGCTGTCCTTACCTTGGTTCATGGTCACGGTGACCCGGACTCTCCTTTTGTCCAGAGCGAATTCGAGGAGATCAAGGGCATGTGTGAATTTGAACGTCAGAATGCCGACGTGAGCTTCATGGAGCTCATCAAGCCGAACATGATCAACCGTACTCACGTCGGTGTCTTTACGCAAATCTGGTCCCAGCTTACGGGCATGAACGTGATGATGTACTACATTACATATGTGTTTGCGATGGCCGGTTTGAATGGTAACAACCTCCTGGTGTCGTCCAGTATCCAATATGTGATCAATGTGTTCATGACCATCCCTGCTATCTTGTGGCTGGATCGCTGGGGTCGCCGTCCCACTCTCCTTATTGGTGCCGCCCTCATGGCAACCTGGATGTACGCCAATGCTGGTCTGATGGCCGCACACGGCCATGCCGCTCCCCCAGGCGGTCTCAATGGAACACCCGCCGAGTCCTGGGAAATCACCGGCCCTCCTTCCAAGGCTGTCATTGCGTGCACCTACCTGTTCGTCGCCTCCTACGCCATCACCTGGGGTCCCGCCTCGTGGGTGTACCCTCCCGAGCTCTTCCCCCTGCGTGTCCGTGGCAAGGCCAACGCTCTGTGCACCTCGTTCAACTGGGCCTTCAACTTCGCTCTGGGTTGGTTCGTCCCTCCTGCCTTCGAGAACATCAAGTGGCAGGTCTACATCGTCTTCGGTGTCTTCTGTACTGCCATGTTCATTCATGTGTTCTTCATGTTCCCCGAGACCGCCGGTAAGACCCTCGAAGACGTCGAGGCCATCTTCACCGACCCCACCGGTATTCCTTACATCGGTATTCCTGCCTGGAAGACCAAGAACGAATTCTCGCGCGGCGCCACCCTGGAGCAGGTTGGCTTCGACGAGGAGAAGAAGGTCGGCGGTACCGTCCATCATTCCGAGACCGCATAATTGGATGATGGAGGTCAGAAGTAGTGGTCGTTTGGGGGTTGAATTGTAAAAGAAAATATTTAATTATTTGCCTATATACCACCCTAACAAATCTCCCCTTTTATGTGGGTTTGTTACGAACATGTGTGACTTAATTAGTTCATGTTTACGAGAGAACGATGATGTCTTGATACCTAGTGTTTCTATGGGATAGCTTCCAATTCACTCGTGCTTCTAATATTCTCAATCATCTAAAACTGGCTGTTGGGTATAGAATAACGCAACCCATTCAACAAACCACGACATCACGACTATGGAATACCTCTATCCATCCACTAAGCTCATAAAACATCTTACAAACAACACATTCAAACTTTCTCAAATAAACCCACATAAGCAACCACCCAAACCAATAACACAGAACCAATCTCTAAACTATAAACAAGTCGATGATGTATATCAGTACAACTATCGAAAGCAAGTCCGACTAAAAGCCGCCACAATCGAACACACACAGGCCATTGCCGTCGCGCCTCGGGAAGCCGACTTGCACGATTCGGGACTCGTCTCACTTCCTTATGCCATCGGCGCCAAAAAGTCGGTTTCTTGGCTGCATCGAAGAAGTTTCATCCCGACGTATCGGAGTCTGTATTTCTGCAGGCCAAGATGGTCTGTGCTGAAGCGCTTTCGTGCTTAAGAGGTGGTGTCACAGATACGAGTAGGGATTTGGAGGTAAGAGAACGTGATACTTGAGGTCTAGGGACTTGGTCTATATGCCTAACACTTGATCCTTCATGACTAAATGTGCGCTTTTACACCAGAAAACTGAATAATGAAGAAAACATGAAGAACTCTCAAGAACAGCGTAGTGTTTACTTTGTCCTCGGGTGAAACACAACTTGCAAAGGTGGCAGACAAGTGGTGAATGTATCCAATACATCATTCCAAAATGTCTCCCCGGTCTCATCAGGTGCGAACCTGATGTCGTACCTCTGTGCTAGGGTAGATATGGCTACGCGGAGACTGAGCATAGCTAAATTCTTCCCTACGCAGCCGTAGATCCCTATGTCAACTCTGGTATCAATAATGCGTATACATACTCTACTCCACATTGTACAAAGGAGACGGAAAACTCACCCAAAGAAAACGGAAAATAAGGTGCCTTATCAGTTCCCAGCTCGACCTTCTTTTCGCCCCATCGCTCGGGAATAAACTCCTTGGAGAATTTGTAGTATCGCTCGTCTGTTTGGATCAGCTGCTGCGGAACGAACACGTTCACGTCTCCTGGGATGAAGACTTCGTCGATCTGGAGGCCCTCGGCAGGCGTTACGCGGTATCCACCACCCGAGACGGAGGGTCGTAGACGAAGGCTTTCGTAGATTATATCGTCGATGTAGCTTATGGTTTTGGCTTTGTCGTAGTTCTAACTTTGGGGGCCGTTGGGCATTGCGCTGTCGAGTTGGGCTTGGAGTTTTCTGAGGATTTGAGGATGTTTGGCGAGGAAGTAGATGATGTTTGCTAGGGCTGAGGCGGTTGTATCGCTGGTTTTGTCGAGTTAGACGTGGTAGGTTTGGGGGTTTCAGAGAAAAGAAAAGGCATAAGTACGTACCTGCCCGCAATCACTACCACACGCGAGTCATCATGAAGGGCCGGTTCAGATGGCGGGGCCGAGACATCGTTGTCTATGAAAGCTTTCAAGATCCAGGAAATGATGTCTTGGGGGTATTTGTCGTAGTCCCAGCTCTGTCGCGTTGCAGGGTATACGTTAGTCTCGTGCACCATCCACAGCCAAACCAAAAGCGTAAAGAGGACTTGATACCTTGCGTTTGGTCTCAACCTGATCAGTGCACCACTTAAAGATACCCTGATACCCAGCGGCCGCTCCTGGTATCTTACCAAGCATATTCAAAAGCCACGGAAGATGGCTCACGACAGCAATGACGCGCATATGGTCACGAACAGCACTGATAGCGGAGTGCGCTTTCCCTGTCGTAAGATTGCCAAAGTCCTTACCGAACCCGATGTCTCCCATGATATCAAAGGTGAAAAGCATAGACCAGGTGGTTACATCAAGCGGCTTTCCTTGGTTGGCTTCGACCTGGGCAGTGAGTTTCTTCGCCTGCGCTATAACACGGGGTTCGTAGACACTAAGGGCTATTGCTTGCTATTTAGTATAGGACTTGGGTAACATATTTACTCTCTGTGGATGCGGGGTTGACCAACATTTGATACTGAAGGCTCGGTCCCACGCTCTTCTTCGTCGTCGATGATCGTTGAAGTCGCGGCTTAGAGCCATGCATATTTTTGTGTGATCTACGTCCACATGCCCGTACCACGTTGACCTGCGACATCCAGTCTGGGGGCCGTAGATCAGAGGCAGTGCTGTATTTCGGAGAATGGAGATTTCACGGGGCCCTGGCATGAGTCCTGGTTAGAGTAAGCTTTGTGGATCCTTAGTTCGAATGGCTTACCTGTGCGGACGAAGTCGCCGTACTGCTTGTGGAGCCTTTTGAGCTCCAAATTGTATTGGATATTCTTTGCTGCTAGGAAAGCGCTGTAGAACCGGGTGAGCTTGCATGCGAAGGGCCCGGGAAAAGGATGAAGTCGGTGGAAGAATAATCGGTATATACTGATACTACTAATGAGGCTGGTGTTGAACAAAGTGGTGAGCAAGGCAACTCTGCCTAGAACTTGCACTGGAGAGAGCACCGTGATTGTGAAGTATGCATAGAATAAAAATAGGACGACCGTGGCATAAAGCCCCAGTAGATTATAGATGTGATTTTCCACACAAAAGGACGTACGAAAGATGGTTACGTGTAGTAGAACTCCTAGAAGTGCTGCAGACCCTCCTAGCTGGAGAAGGTCCGTCTCAAGCACTTCTTTGAAGTTTTCTTGGTGCAACAATGATGCAAAGTCCATTATAGATGAGCATCTAGTATCGGAGACCACAATAAAGGACTTTCTCTGGAGCCCTTCGAGCACTTTATCATGCTTTTCTCTTGAGCAAAGGCCAGCGCGCCTCTACTGTTTAGTCTCGTCGTCATCGTCACTTTCGCCTCCGCAGAATAGGGAAGTATGCGGCTTTATGCTTTCGAGGCGCAAACGTTCACAGGTATTACTACAAATCATATTCCTACCTTCAATAGGACATCTACATAGGCTTCCACCAAGTTGCATGGCTAGTAGCACAGCTTGATTCCGTGATGTAAGCCACGCCTGAAAATCAGGGCAGCAGATATAAGGTCTAAACTTAGTGTCATGAGTTCGATAACTTATTCGTGAATGCAGAACTCAGGATCCATGGTAGGCTTTGCCGTCTGGGTCCGCAGAGGAACTGTGGCTTTGTCCCGCGTGGAAATGAGAGTCTGGATATTCCAGAAGCCACATTTCCCGTCTTTTGCGGTGTTCAACGTGACGGTCAGAGCACTCAAATGGTGATTTTGAAGACGTTCTTCAACATCAGGGCTCTTCACAATCGTCGGGTTCCTGAAGCCACTGAGTAGTCGTCTGTCTCCAACCCAAGAGAATTTCAGCAGTTTGGGGGTATGAAGTACCCCGACAGCAAGAACGACTTCGAAGTCTGACTTTCACAGCGGGAACCCGATCGACAGCCATCTGAACGGCAGTGGCCACATCCTTACGTGGAGATGGCAAGAAACAACATGGCGCACGATTGCTGCGATAGACATAGTGACATATTCGCTGCCAGATAGAGCGGCGGTATACTATTCGGCGTCACTTCGCACCCCAGAACTCGGTTTAGGGGCGAAGGTAAGCGGTCTTCCTCCTAAAGAGCTCACTTTTCTATATCCATAGCCTGGTCCTCCGAGTGTTATACCCATACGTGGACCACGCCATTTCCAACACCTCTAGGGCAGTATAGGTCACTTGGACTGAGCCAGGTTCTGAATCATGAGGAGGAACAGGGACATCCTAGTCTGTATCTAGGTAAAAGGGGGACAGAGAATAGGCTCATTCGGGGTATAGGCGCAGAAAACTTCACGTCCAACTGGAATCGCCTAATGACAACTTGCATCGATCCTGCCCAGTGAATGAGCAATTAATACGACTATCCAGGGCCCTTCCAGCTGGATGCTCTAACTCTTATTTATGAGGTGGTATCTGTACGGCAATCATAGCCAGATCCATTTCGCAAATCATTGCGACTGCTTGCCTGTGCAACAGACTTGAGCTGCCAGTCCAAAGCCACCATTCCGGCATCGCTTTTTTATGCTGCACCTGGTGTCTGCCGTACGATCGAGATCACTCTTCACCACAATCATCCGTATGCGAGGATCTCTGAGGCTCAGGTTTGTGGGTAGATTGACGCATACTATGGCCCCACTCAGCGTTGTTTACTATGATAGGGTTCTGCGCTTCGAGATTTACTTATCCTCACTTGAAAACGGAGCGGCTTTGAACACGTCCGAATGACACTCTCAGTCACCATAGTGGTCAATTCTGGAAGAGGAGTCATGTAGATAAATGGATCCTTGTTCAGCGTCTATGACAGATCATCTGTTCATGTTTGTCGGACCCCTTAGGGCGTGTCTGACACACATAGTGGCCCGGCTACAGGAGCCCTCTGATTTTTTTTTTTCTTTTTAGCAAAGCTGTCACTATATCGAGTATCATTCACAGTAGAATGTTTATACGCCAATCTTTCTGGTTCGATCATCAGGCGTGTGTAGAACACCTCAGTCACTATTCCAAAAGCCAACGGTACTCGAGCCGCTCAGCCCACAGATGTAAGGATATGATGGTATGGTATGTACGTAGGTAGAAAAAAAAAAGCGTTGATTCGAGATGGTCAAGTCCAACTGAGCAAAGGTACTCTGTAGTTGAGATTCTATCTTGTCCGGTAAACGCCTCATCCTCGGTCCAAATTCACCTCAAATAGAAAACCGCTGATCCCATGTGGGACTAGTCGACTTTCAGGAGTCTTGGCGTCAGAGTACTCCATTTCGAGACAACAACGGTGGATTATGATAACAGTCTGCAACAGCTGCATCGAGCACAGTCTGACCCTGCAGTGGGAGCCTGATTGTGTACCGAAATAATATCTAAGCACGAGTAAGCAGTAAAGGATGACGATAAGTTTCAAGATCCGATCCAAACATATGGGCGGGATTCCGTCAATCGCTGAATGGCTGTGTTGGCGGTGGAGCTTGGGGCGGAGAAAAATATTTCTTGAAGGGAAAAAAAGGAAAAAAAGCCCCCCCTGGATTTGGGTTTAATTTGCGCTCTTGACAATTCAAACGAATTAGGTGTCTCGTACTCGTACCCCAGCAGTTCTCAATCTCTTAGGGTCAGGGCTTTCCATCTTTTGCCGGTGCAATATCTTTTGTGTTCTTTTGTTGTTCTCTCTCTGACCCTGTCCTCTTCTTCAATCCTATTCTGTTTCCCTTATCTTCGATTCCGCTCCGATACGGCGGAGGATCCCGCGTTGTAATCTTTGAAGATCACTTTTACGAAAGCCGAGGCTGATCGAAATACGCTCCGGGAGAGGGTCAAGATACTTATAGGACGACTTCAGAACTAGATTGGCACTCAACGTATTCCATCTGACCATGGCTCGCGGCCGGAGCTCGAGTAACTTGGGCGCGGACATACCGGGTGACACCAGCGCACCAGCAATGTCGACCATGAATGAGGTCAGTCCGATTGAAACGGAGGCTCCAAAGTGGAATAAGGTATGGTCTCGATAAATTGCGCAGCACCCAAACGCCCTCGCTCAAATGCTCCTCCGTGCCTATGCTCACTCCGGCCTATGTTATCGCAGTCTTCCGAGAAGTCGCTTAAGTCGCAACCGAAGCGTCGCAAAAGCCGATCCCTACTCCGCCGCTTTAAAGACAAATGCCTGAAACATACATGGCTCCTGCCTCTCCTCATGGTGGTTGTTCTGCTTGCCCTGTATGCAGTCAACCCCAACCCGTCCAATCCGCTGCATAGCGCAATCTTTTTGTCCTACCCGCAAGGACCGAAAACCCCTGGTGGTCCGGTTATGTACGGAAAAGGTCCCAAGGACATTGCCTTTGTCTCGTTCTACACCATTGTCTTATCCTTCACTCGGGAATTCATCATGCAGCGCATCATCCGGCCGTGGGCGATATACTGCGGAATCCGCGGCAAAGGCAAGACTGCGCGCTTCATGGAGCAGGTGTACACAGCGATCTACTTCGGCATCTTCGGTCCATTTGGTTTGTACGTGATGTACCGGTCTGACATCTGGTATTTCAACACAGCGGCGATGTATGAGGGTTTCCCGCACCGGGAGCATGAAGCGCTATTCAAGGCCTACTATCTGTTGCAAGCGAGCTACTGGGCTCAACAAGCCATCGTGCTCTTACTCCAGCTGGAGAAGCCCCGAAAGGATTTCAAAGAACTTGTCGGACATCACATCATCACCTTGGCCCTCATCGCGCTGAGCTATCGGTTCCATTTCACCTACATGGGCCTCGCGGTCTACATCACGCACGATGTTTCTGATTTCTTCCTTGCGGTATGCATGCATCTTGAACTCGCCCCCCGTGATAGGTACTAATAGCAATAGACTTCGAAAACACTCAACTACCTTGACTCGTTCATTACTGCGCCATACTTTGGTATGTTTGTTGGAATTTGGATCTACTGCCGCCACTACCTAAACCTGAAGATTCTCTGGGCGGTTCTTACCGAATTCCGAACCGTTGGTCCTTTCGAGCTGAACTGGGAGACCCAGCAATACAAGTGTTGGATCAGTCAATATATCACCTTTGCCTTGCTGGCGAGTTTGCAGGCCGTCAACCTTTTCTGGCTCTTTTTGATCCTTCGCATCCTCAAGAACTACCTCTTCAACAGTATCAGGAAGGATGAGCGCAGTGATGACGAGGATACGGAGGAAGAAGAAGTAGAACAGGAGCAAAACGGCCGTGCTACTCTAGCGACTGGAGCTGAAGTGCCCACCGTTACTGCCCGAAATGTCGGTAAGGAGAACCAGGCTCCCCAAGTTCTAGTGAACGGGGAGCCCCTCAACGAGAAGTCCTCTAGCCGCCGGTAGAAGTTGCGCTGTAGCACTTCGAACCGGTCAAAAAGGTAGGGCTTTTCCCATGCGGTGTTGCCGGAGTTAGCACTGCTTTCTCTCTTTCTTGGCTCTTGAGCTACTTGGGTCAAAAACTCATATTTCACCATTTTCATTGGCGGTTCACTTTGGTCTGCTTCTTCTAAATGAAGCACTTTGCATGGTTGTCGCATCGGTATTCATGGTCTACGAGATTCGCTTCGTTGCACACTTTTTCTTCTGCTTTCCTCTCATATATTTGGTCGTCTGGCGTTGTGCATGACACAGCTGAATGGATATAGTGACGATTCCATGGATGTGCGCTTTACCGGTCTGTTGGAAGGGAGAGAAACCTGGGGAGGTCTACGCGCAATTATCATATAATAATAATAATAGATCCGCGCTGATAGGTTATCTGCGCCAAGATTCAAAGTTCAGGTCCACTTCGCTTTCAGTAGCTGGTTACAAGCTCAAGAGAACGATGCATGCTTAGGAACTCGGCCACATTGGCCAGTGAGCTCATATGTGGTTACAGATACAAGGCGTCTTATCAGGAGCGGGATATTCACATGAAGTTGCATCAGTGTCGTATTACATTGCGAAGATGCCAAACCAACTATCAGAGCACCGCTCATACAAATGCGCAGGGAAGAAGAATGCCGTTTTCTAGGCCTGGGGGCGTGCCGGATCCACAGTGCCCTTCACCTTAGCCGTCTCGGTTTCTCCCTCACCCTTCTGGCTCTTTCCCGGCTCATTCACATACGGGTTGGAAGTGTCGGCATTGGAGACTCCCTCCTGCTTGCCAGAGATAGTTGCTGGTCCTCCGGTTCCCCCGCGGGCAGTAGCCTATCACCAAAATAGTCAGACCAACCACATTAAACATAATCGCGAACCCGATACTTATCAGGCGCACGGGAAATGGGATAGACCTTACCTCATCAACGTTAGATGGCGGCTCCCCAAATGATCCACCCTTCTCGCCAGATGAAGACGAAGAAGCCTCAGTGTCGACCTTCTGCTCCGCATCCCGATCGGGCTGGGGCTCGGATTCTCCCGCAGGGGCCTGTTCCTCCTTCTTCTCTGTTTCTTTCACGGCCTCATGGTGCTCGCCGTGGCCGCCGTGGGGCTTCTTTTCAGGACCGGAGGAGAGCAAGTAATAGGCAGCCGGTACGCCCAGGCCGACCGATCCCAGCAACCTGTAGTCAATTGGGGTTAGCATTCGCATCGCAACCTGATGCAATGCATCGCGTGTGTTGCAAGGAGGAAAGAGGATTGTTATCGTGACTTACCATGGCAGGTCACTTGATTTCTGGACACCATGTGATGACTCGGAGGCGTATGTGCGGCGAGCGACTTGCCGCGCAGGTATACGAGATGCAGCTCCGACAGCGCGAGCAGATGCGCGAAGGAGATTAGCACGAGCGAACATCATTTTTGGTCGTTCAGGACGAGGAGGATCGGTGATAGAGGGTTTCTAATGCAGAAATGAAGCAATTGAGGCGAGATGAATGGAAGGAAGAGAAAGAATGCAAGAAGGGGAAAGAGGAGGCTGGAGGGGATCGGATGATGACATGCCCTTGTCACTACTAAACAGCCAGCTTCGGAGCGGCTCCTGCCGGCGTGGGCTCAAGTGATGTAATTGTCCTAGTGTGGGGAGAGACGCTTGACATCTACTCACAATACAGGAAACTGCAATCTCGAATACTGTTTGGTTCTTCTTAATTTGTTTCCCTGATTAATGTCCCGAATTTGACCAATCTTAGTATCTCTATTACTATTGGAGATCTCAATGGGTAGCAGTTTCCCGTGGTACAGCAAGGGCCCTCTTGAGCCATAACAAGATCACTACTTCATCCAATTGGTCTGTAGAGAAATAATAAAATCATTCGTTATGAATTATCAATCCTAAGTCATTCTAACTCCTCGGCATTTTCATTTGATATGTAAGGTCGATTAAAGAAGTCCAATGGATCTATAGATCTGTCTTTGTTAACATCTCCTGATCTGAATCTGATAAAACTAGTGCGGGCGGAGCTGTCCCATTTCGGCCTAGGCAATGATACACCACCGGACCTGAACAACGTATTCCGTCAATCTAACCTTCTCCAACTTATTGTTATCGGTCCATGGTGTGGGCCACGTACAAATGGCTCTAACATCAGTAAGGCTTCTATCACTATCTGTCGCAAGCGTACTTGCTAATACGTCGTGTCACAGTGGAAAGCCTTCAACTTCTTCGACGTCTCTTCCGTCAAGCTACCTGAAGAGAGCTCATCGATAATCAGTGTACGTACTTACTACCAACTTACCAATATATGGACATACTAATATGATATCCTCGGAATTAGTCCGATATCTCCTCCCTTTGTACCGGCTCATCGAATCTCTTCCTTGGATCCACCGATGGCTTCGTGCACCTCATCTCACCCTCCTTCAAGCTCCTACGATCGTTCAAGGCATCCGAAGGTGGCCCTATAACGCATATCAAGCAGATAGAAGGAACATCGCTCCTTGTTACTATTGCAGATGATGCCTCGAATGAACCAGCGTTGAAAGTTTGGGCTCTGGATAAGACGGAGAAGAAAACGGGAGCCCCTAAGTGCTTATCAACGACCCCGGTGCAGAATGCTAGAAGACCGTTCCCCGTACGTTAGTTCGCTCTCGGTGGTGCTCGAACTCTTGCTAAGTACTGAATGGGCAGATATCTGCGTTCACGGCCGTTCCCGATCTGTCGCAGGTCGCCGTGGGTTTCGCCAATGGCTCCGTGGCAATCATTCGTGGCGATTTGATTCATGACCGCGGCGCGCGGCAACGTATTGTCTTCGAATCAGAAGAACCGATAACTGGACTTGAAATACACAGTGGCCCGACAACTATCCTATACATCTCCACAACGAACCGGATATTAGCATTGGTTATCGCTGGTAGAGGGCAGGGCCAACCGGCACGAGTTCTCGAAGACACGGGCTGCGCTCTCGGCTGTATGGCTCTAGACAAAGACAACGGTGACGTTCTCGTGGCCAGAGAGGATGCGATATACACCTATGGGCCACATGGGCGCGGGCCCAGCTACGCCTTCGACAGTCCGAAGAATTCAATCAACATCTTCAAGGATTATGTCGCACTAGTCTGCCCTCCGAAGGTCGCAACTTCGAATTCGGGTACTTTGCGGAACTTCGATATCAGCCAGCCTAATGATATTTTTAGCACAACCACCTTTACCTTGTTGGATACGGATCTGAAGTTCATTGCACACTCGGAAGCCCTGGTGTCTCCTGTGAAACAAGTTTTCATTGAGTGGGGCGATCTGTTCATTCTCACTACCGACGGAAAGGTACGCGGGCCGCTTCGTACATATTGACTGTGCTAACCTGATATAGATCTACCGCTATCGTGAGAAGAGTCTACAACAAAAACTTGAAATTCTCTACCAGCGCAGTCTCTATATACTAGCGATTAATCTGGCACAGAAGAAAGGTGTAGACACTCTCCAGCAGAATGCTATCTACCGTAAATACGGCGACTTTTTGTACCAGAGGGGCGACTATGACACAGCCATGCAGCAATACCTCCGGGCCATTGACAATACAGAGCCATCACAAGTCATTCGGAAGGTTGGAGCACCATATACACATTACACACTCGTAACTAACCGTGTACAAAAATAGTATCTGGATACGCAGCGTATCCACAATCTGATCGAGTACCTCGAAGAGCTGCACGACCATGATCGTGCCACAGTTGACCACACGACGTTGTTATTGAACTGTTACGCTAAGCTTAAAGACACGGGCAAACTAGATGAGTTCATCAAAGCTCCCGGTGAATTGAAGTTCGACTTGGAAACAGCTATTGCCATGTGCCGTCAAGGCGGCTACTATGAGCAAGCCGCATACTTGGCCACAAAGTACGGCGAAAACGACATGGTTGTTGACATATTGATTGAGGACTCGAAGAAGTACGCAGAGGCTGTGGAATATATCTGGAGGCTTGACCCTGAACTGGTTCGTACTAGCCATGAGCATTCATAGCATGATACTAACTATTTCAAGACCTACTATAACCTTATGAAGTATGCTCGCGTTCTCCTCTCTAACTGCCCACAGAGAACAACCGAACTTTTTATCGATTACTACAAGGGAAAGTACAAGCCCATCACGGAAGTTCAGAATCCACCCGAGCCACAGGCGCAGTCGACTAGCACATTACAAAGTCTGGCAGCTTTCCTTCCTCTCCCTTTGATGAACTCTAGCGCAGGCACAAAGACGGCAGCCACCGAGCCTTCACCTGAAGTAGAGGCTGAGGCGGCAGAAGATACCCCAGTCTACCAAATTCCCAAGCCCCGAACTGCCTTCTCTGCTTTTGTGGGCCATCCTCAAGAGTTTATTACATTCTTAGAGGCCCTTATCAGTCAAGAGAGTTTGAAAGAAGAAGACAAAGTGGACCTTTATACGACCCTATTCGAGATGTACCTAGATACGGCATCTCGCAAGAAAGCCACGACCGAGAAGGAAGAATGGGAGACTAAAGCCAAGAGACTCATCGAAGGCAAAGATGTATGGACCTGATATGCAACAATTTCTCATTCGTAGTATGACTAATGTTTCTCTAGATCCCGATCTCCACATCCAGTGTCTTGTTGCTCTCAGATCTATCGGGCTTTCGGGAAGGGTCGACCCTGGTGCGGGAGCAGGAAGGTCTTCGTTCTGACATTTTCCGCTCATTCACGTCTGCAAAGGATACACGGGGGGCCATCCAAGCTTTGAAAAAATATGGTCCAGAGGAACCCCAACTATACGTAGATGCTTTGACTTATTTTGCTTCAAGCCCGAAGATTCTCGAAGAGGCTGGCGAGGAGCTAGATGTTGTTCTCAAACGCATCAACGATGAGGGGCTCATGTCGCCGCTCCAAGTCATTCAGGCGCTCAGCAACAACGCAGTGGTCACTATGGGCCGGGTGAAGAAGTATCTGAGTGATAACATCGAGCGAGAACGGAAAGAGATATCGACTGTTGGTGCCCCACCCTAAAGATAACCGTGCCGTGAACTAATGAATTTGCAGAATCGTCGTTTGATTTCCAGCTATAGCACAGAAACGGAAAACAAGAGGAAGGAGCTTGAACAATTAGGTAGCAAACCAGTTGTTTTCCAAGCTCGCCGGTGTGCACTTAAGTCTTGCGGTGGGGTCCTGGACCTTCCTACGGTTCACTTCCTCTGCAAGCATTCTTTCCACCAACGGTGTCTGAACAAGGTCGATGAGGAAGCCGAATGCCCGGTCTGTGCTCCTCAGAATTCCACTATCAGAGCCATCCGCAAGAGACAGGTGGAGTCGGCGGATCAGCATGAGCTTTTCAAAGGGGAGCTCCAACGATCGAAGGATGGCTTCGGCGTCATCAGCGAGTTCTTCGGGAGGGGAGTGATGCGACCTCAAAGTACTATGGAATGAAGATACGTCTGCAATTCTTGCATCATGATACCTTTTGTATTTAGAACTTTATTTTTAGAGACATACCCAATTCCTGTTTACAGTCTTGATAGCAACTGAAAAGCAATAAATGAACATAGTCTTATCATCACGTGAACGCGCGTCATTTCCGCACCGAATCGGCTACGACGCGTGATAAGCCACTCAAATCCCCATGTCAATGCGCAGCCAATATTTATACGATCTTCTGTTTTTTCTCCACGATATTGCATATAAGCTAGATCAATGTCCCACGGCCGGGTGATTCAAGACTCCGATGACGAGGACGATCCGTTGGCAGCGGACTTCCCACCTCCCGCCAACCCGACGCATCAAGCCAACAACGTTTACGCCCTCAACTCAGTCGCAGAAGATGTTCCCATAACAGCTCAAGTACAGGAGCCCAACCACCCAATTGCTATCAATTTCGATGTGTTTCTTCAATCCCAGGAATCAGCGCCAAGGGGGCTATCGTCCTCCCAGCAGCGGAGAGAAGAAAGATGGATCCCGAATGAAGCGGGGGGCGGCGGGTCAATAGGTGAGCATTGCGCTATCAGTACTCCGCATTGGCGGCATAAACTGAGTTATCCACCATATACTTACAATCTACATCGCGATAGGGACAATGATGACAGAGATTGGTCTCGCACAGCAACGGCTCTTCGATGATGACGACCCTCAATACGCCAATCGACATCTTCCCCCACCCACTACCCTTGAATCGGAACCCATCCAGCCTACTTTACCACATATGGATGATATACATCTCGTCCCGACTGTCGATATCAATGGTTCACAACATATGGATTACAATAATGTTGGGAATGGTCCGGAATATATGTACCAAACGAATGACACAGCCGCTCACCAATACGAACCTGTCACACATACGGAACAACATCCTCCCCACAGTCTCTTGAGCAATGACTTCTCCCAATCCGCTGCATCATACAATCTCTTCGAATCATCATTACAGCCCTCAAGAAGCTCCAATCCCGATCCAATGTCCTTCCTGAGACCGGACGACGCCTTACAGATCGACCTGCAAAACGGTGCCCGGAGGTGGAACTCCATGCAAGGAATGCCCTCTTCGCCACACGACACCGAACCGAACTCTTCATTATTGTCCCCCAAAGCCAGTCGCTCGCGAAGTGACAATGCAGGTTCAAACAGGGTTGTGGCCCCATACCCCGAAGTGCAACAACCTACAGAGTCCTCCAATCAGCTACCTCATAATTTGACTATTGAAACACCCGCAGAGCCAAAGAAACGAGGTCGTCCAAAGAAGCAAAATCCAGGGGAACCTATCGAGACATCTGACCTTCCACGCCCAGCTAACCAGGACACTAGCGAAGCAAATAATACTAAACCCCAGAAACGCAAGCCAGGCCGGCCACCAAAGAATCTAAAGCCTGACGCAGAGCGCAATGACGCATCGAACATCGACGATCAATCCACTCACCCTGAGCCTGCATCCATAGTACCAGAACCACAAATTCCTCTGAATGAAACAAACCTTCCACTCGACATACCCCAACACAACTCCACAGAAACCACCAACTTCCACATCGAGATACCCAACCAACAATCCCCACCACAACAAGCACCCCCAGAAACCATAAAACTTCTAGAACGAGCCCCAAAAGAACCTAAAAAGAAAAAACTAAAACGCGGCAAAACCACCTCCGTAACACTTCAGAAAACCTACGACCCAGACATCGAAGACGACGTCATATGGGTCGACGATGCACCACCAAACTCCACCATTTCCCAGCAGGAACAACATCCTCTAAATAGCGAAGTATCACACCCTGCAGTCCCTACAAATAACGATCAAACACCATCAGACAATACAACAGTACAAACCGAGCCAGCCCCGCAACCTAAGAAACGTGGACGCAAGCGGAAGAAAACCTCCGATCCGGTGATCGAGGTAGAACCAGGAGACAATATAGGGAAGCCGTCGGATATACATGTCGAACAAGAGAAACAGCCTGTGGCAGTCGCAGTCGACAATACTGCGAATACTACAGTCGACAAAAATACCGTTGATAATCAAAGTACCCTTGATACATCTCTCGATCTGCCGGCTGGTTCAGAGGATACTCATATTGGAACAACACCCGTGTTGACTACCAATGAGAACCCACCCGAAACGCCCAAGAAGTCGCCGAAAACACCACCTACGGCTCCCGGGGCCGCGGATGTAGATGCTTCAGGGAAGGGTGCGAACAAAGGGCCCGGCAAACACAGTCCAATTTCCACGGGGAAGGTGCCCTACCGCGTTGGATTGAGCCGTAAGGCCAGGATTGCTCCGTTATTGAAGATTGTTCGGCGGTAAATTATCCCTACCAAAAAGCGCGTGTTTAGCCAACTTCTTGAAGAGCCTTCGGTTGTCTACTATATTCGAATCATATGGTTGAGTCCTTCGACCGGCTTGCTTATACTGTCTTATTAATATGTGTGTTTTCCTAACCTGTATATGATACAACCACCGCAATGGTATGGGATGTGGTAATGTCAAATGAAATGAGTTACGAATTGCATTCTCCATAAAACGAGCGTATCATGTCAATCCTAACTAGTCTCCGGACAACAGGAGTATTAGTGGAAGAATAAGCCGACTAATTAAAAGAAAAACGATGACAAGCCAGTATACAGATTAATCACTTTATAGCCATTATCCCAAGCGCTCACCATCTTGAAAGCAGGACCAAAACAAGTGGCCAAGGTACTCCAACCAACCCTGCTATTGCTGCAATCAAAAGCAAGTCCGCAACGTTCAATCCAGGTTGCAACAAAGAGCTCGCATCCGATGATGCAGGACGCTTTTCAGGTCCATGTCTGTGAACAGTAGATGTATGTCTAGCTTTCTGACAATGACCAGCATTGGGCTGGCAGCCAAACCCGCAATGCTTGGGACTAGTCCCACAATAGCCATTCTTGCCACAGCACGTTCCGAACTTCGACCCCAGACAGGTAACATTCCCACCGCAGCGACCATCGCGCGAAATGGCATGTTTGGCAGTAGCGAGGGGCTTGGTCTTCCGAAGGATAGTGAGCTCAGAACTCTCATCCATACGATACCAGTTCTCTTCGGGATCACCCAGGCACTCGCCAACAGTCACAACATTATAGCCATCTTTGGAGGCTTTCTTGAGCATGTGCTCCGTAAGATTGTAAACAGTCTGTTTGTGCACATCATGAGCGATGACCAGCCAAGACTTATCGGATGCCTTTCCCCGGGCCAGATTCTTGTCGAAAATGTCCTTGGAACCCTGGATGGCATTGGGGCTGTCATGGCGGTAATCTTCGGTATCAATGTCATACAGGATGACATGGTAGCCTAGATTACCTATGTCCTTCAGACAGCCGGATTCCTCCGTACAGCTGGAATATGGAGGACGCATGTACGTTGGAAAGCCGCCCAAAATGTTTCGGAGCGCGACCTCATTCCACAGAATCTGGATCCGACGTTGTTCTGGGGTGATTTTGCTAAGATCCTGATGCGACCAGGTATGACTGGCGATCTGGTGTCCACTTTGATACATGCGTTCGATCATCGAGGCCCAGGGCATGCCTGGTGTATCTATAGGTCCTTTGGCATTATTGTTGCCTGTGATGAAGAAAGTCACCTTTGCATCATATTTGTCCAGCAAATCGAGGAGATCCTCTGTGTACTTGTTCGGGCCATCGTCGAAAGTCAAGGCAACGTTTCCTGCCCCAACGCATGACCGGACAGCTTTGGGACCGTATTGAACCTTGCCAATCTTAGGGCGAGGGATACCGGACGTTGGAGGTCCGTCGGGTGTCATATGAGCATCACAGTGGCCGTAATCGATCTGGCAGTCAGGAGAGCGGCAATGGGCTTTTGTTTTCCCGCAGTAGCCTAGGTCTTGTTAGCCTGGCCTGCTGTGTGCGAAAGCGAAAGACCAACCTGCAGTCGAACAGCAAGCATCATCTGAGCATTTGCCGAAGCCTTGGCCGCATCGTGCTAGAAAGTTGCGTTCCGCCAAAGCAGGGGAAGTATGATTCCGGTCAAGTCCAGGGATCAAATCATTTCCCTCGACCTTGCTGCTTGGCTGAAGAGTAACATACGTAGCTGAGCATGCTATGGCGCTGGCGATGATCGTCAATGGACTGAAGTGCATTTTTGAGGTGGTACCAGTTGAGAATAAGTGAGATGTATCTGATAATATAGGCGATAAGACGAGATGGGTCTGTATATGGTGTAATGCTTGGGATAAGAGAGTGTAGTGAGAAGGTGGAGAAAGAAAGTCATCATGGAATAGTTCTATGAGTGCTCAGCCATTGCGAGCAATACTCCCCAAGGAAGGCGCACTATGATCCTGGTAGAATGGCAGGAGCGAAGAGCCGCCGGGTTGGATACTATTCGGAAGACTAGGTAGCTCCTTTCGGTCTCTCCAGATCTTCGAGTCGAAGTTGCTATTTTAGAGGTATTCCAACGAGACAAAGAGGTTCACGTAGAATTCGATCTGGGAGTAATACTGTCCTTCGGTAAGGCAAGAATACTAAATCATGTCTCATTTCCAGTAATATCCAAAATAATACATTGTTTTCCCTTGCCGGCACCTGTAGTATATCTGCCGTATTTCATTAGCACACTACAGGTTCTTGTTATGTATTCCGTATGAATGCTATCATAAGTCACTAGGGTACTTTCCCGAGTTAGTACATAAAACGCACCAAAGGTTTGAAGGTATCATTGACTTACAGATCTAGATCGGTTATTGGTCCAATCTATGGCTCTCCGAGAATATAGATGATAGCCAGAACACTCTATCCTTTCTCTTGCGTAACGTTGGATATGCTAAGTTCAGCACAAACTCAACCCCGATATATATAAATGACAATTCCAACCCCCAAACCTGAACAACACATTCTAACATGATGCAATGGTTCGTACTTGTTTAGCTCATAGCAGCAATCGATTACCCTTAGTCTCATATATCATAGCTCAATTGCCTTATATATATCTAGGAAATGTTCAAAGCTTCACGGTTTGTTTGCCCTAATGTCTCCTGTATTGGTACGGCTAGCTTATGATAGTAGAAAGTTGTTATTGATTTTACCTGTTAATATACCGTGATCTGAGTCTTAGCCGGAAGGCGCTGTTTTCGTCGGAGATGTTAGGCCTTGCTAAACTGTGGGTATACGATACTGGGTATATTAGATGGAAGTGTGACGGAGGGTATCCGAAGAAATCATTCAGCTAGTTTCATTAATCTTTTTGTTTCTAGTATTCTAAGTCGCGATAACTTCACCAACGGTAGCAAAAACGAACGGAGCGAGTGTGGGAAGATGAGGGCCGAACTTGGTTGGGCTGCTCCTTGCGACACTACCGACTGTGGCAATAAGGTGCCTTCGGTGCACGACGCTAATCCGTGGATTATTGAACTTCTTAACGAGTTCGTCGACGAACGAGGCGAATTGGGCTTCTGAGAAATGAGGTACCAAGGCGGAGATAGCGGCCAGCGCTCTTTTCGTGACTACAGTACCAGCTGTGTCATTGTCGATAATAGACATCACTGATTTTTGGAGAGCCGTTAACTCGGCCTCCTTGAGAAGTGGTCCGAAGCAGGTGACGACTTGAATCAGAACATCAATCGCATCGCTGCTAAATCCCTTAGAAGTATCTTTCTCTAGCATGCCCTTGATGACGGAGCCTCTTCTGCCAGATTGAGATGGTGTGGGACCGGTCAAGCGAGGGATGAGAATTTTGGAGACAGATGAGTAAGCCATGGAAACATCTGGGGTAGGTGGTTGCCCAGCTTGAGAACGGGGAAGGGCAGTGACAATGACGCGTAGAGCGGTATTAGGAACTGAGGTATCGATAGTCTGGGATGCTGTCAGGTTCGAGAGCTTTTCGAGGATGGTAGTGAGGCTTTCGGAAGGCAGTCGATTCACAAGTGGACCGAGACTGGTATTTAGAGTCAATCAGATACTCGGCCTAGGTACGAAGAGCAAGGAGTGTGCCGTAAACTAACCATTTCAGTGCTTGATTTTGAACATCGCCGTGTTGATCATCTAAGGCATTGAGCAAGCCGTCGGCAAGCCGTGACGAGGAAAACTGATCGTGAGCCAGATATGCAGAGGTCGGGCTGTTGAGAATTCCGAGAAGATCGTTCAGCGACATGTACCTCATGTCAGGATCTGGATCATCAAGCTTCGAGAGCAGTCCATTGAGGTTTTGTTGGACTGCCTGTCGGTCCGCCATGGCTGTATACCCCGCACAACAGATTTGAGTAGGACAAGATGATGGTAGGTAAGCTGGAGGACAAGTCTTAGACGTAGAAAATGTGAGTATCAGGTGTGGAAGCACAATACGAGAACCAAGGTGGCGCGACAATAAATAAGATACCCAGTGAAGTTGGAGGTACCTCTGAATGACATGACTTATCGATTGTATCAATCAGTCTAGCCCATGGACTGTCGAGTGGGGTATAGCTCCTACGGGAGACCGTATGTGTTCCCGGCGCACTGCTTAACCTCAGGCAACGATATCATTCGGCAGAACTTATGCTCAATTGACCGCCTTCTTTAACAGTATATAGCAAGTGCGACATATGATTGGTCAGTATATTTATACAATGGACCATACTTACCCCTACTCCTTCGGACTTCAACATGTGGAAATGAATGTTCTGGGGCTGTTAAATTCAGTAGTAGGCATTCTATCATAAGAACAGCTGCTTTCCATCTCGCTCTATAACGTGGGACTGATGTCTGCCATAGCCAGTTCAATTCATATCGTTTCCTAGGCATTTCGTCCAGGTAATGAGAGATCCCCAAATCGCTGAATGATTTCCTGGACTCATTAATTTAGGGGTATATAGTACTTACTGTACTTCTCAGGCCCATGTCTTGTCGGCAAAAAAGGTGTTCATGCACACTGGTGGCAATGTAAGACACATAATGTAATCTGACTGTGGTGGTCTCGGGATTTGATCTCGCGGTGAGAGTGGTTGAACTGCGTTGCTAATTTTATTGCAAGATTTCGAAAAATTATGTCTGAATATGATGTTTCGGTATAGCTACTGTGTGTGGTGGATGCCGATCCCATATCCGCTGATCATCGTGACATTCTGGCTGAGGACCCGAAGGGGCCATGGAGCAGGGATATTTGTTCAAATTGTTAGCTTTTGATTCATTGAGGCAAAGAGATAATCTACATACCTCATAAGTCATAGTTGATGAGGCTCTTGGACTGTATGTCGTCTGTAATTGGGTAGCTTGGGCATCAAACTGGTGAAGTTGAACAGGATATGCCTATTTAGGAAGGAGTGTATAATATCACGTAGCATCAATACATAAGCTTTGCACGCATCCGAGATTAGTGTGTACCAAGAACAAAAAGACCCTCCTTGCGGGTTCTGGAATAAAAACTTTGGCTCTCAGCTCATGGCTATGCGAGACATCCACGTAGAACCGTGGAAGGCGATGTCTCATGAATACGAGCAAGAGTGAGTCTACCCAGGAACATGGCTGGGCTAGCCTCGTGGTGCAGATTCCAAAACACATAGAACTTTGAGCAGATTATATGCCACCATTGATTATGTTTTTAACATGCTCGTGTTCTAACAATAGACGTTCAGCCGTTTTATCGGCTCCTGGAAGAGATTGGGCGGAGTTTTCTGGAATCCGTGAGCTGCAAGGTGACTAGGTTTGGTAGGCGAGAAGTGGTGGTGGGAGGGTGGCTTTTGGAGGTACTGAAGAATGAATAGATATGTATGATCACAGGGCATGACGAAGGAATTGACTCCCCTGTCTCAATGCAAAGTGGCTTCTGGACGGTTCCATCGCCTACGTACCTGCGTGAGCCTTGACAAATTGACCAATACAATACGCACTCTACCTGGGACTCCATGGGCGCGGTATCTTACCATAGGTGCCTCTATCAGTTCTAGAAGTTCTAGAATTTTGATCATGCAGTCTGAGAGTGTATACAGTGTCGGATGATAGCGTGGTGGCGTTGACGAATTACCTCCTGAGGTTGGCACAGTACTTAGTTCGTACACCGTTAGCGCTATATCCCTTTTCCAAGCATCTCTAGACTACGCATATATAAAAATTGGTGCCGACCCTGGTCTTCCATCAGAACTATCTTCACTTTCGTTGATTTCAACTCTACAAAGGCCAATTGATAGGAAGGCCTGATCCAGCAATGGCAGGAAAACGCAAAAGCTCACCTCCTAGCAGACGTTCACCTATAAGATGGACTGCTCAGGAAGATGGGATCCTCTTCAAGACCGTCCACGCCTGCACAATCCATGGGGAAGACCAGTTTCTTCCATCAGACAACAAGAGAGCCAGGAAAGATACCATCGCATGGAAGCTGGTTGCACAGTCATTACCAGGGAGGACAAATAGAGATTGCCGCAAGAGGTGGTTCAAGATCGCCCGGCGCTGGTTGCAAGGGCCTTGGGCACCAGATGAAGAGACGCGGTTAAGGGAAGCTGTTGCAATATATGGACCCGAGTGAGTGATATCGCCCTTTTCTATAAGGACATAGACTTACTATTAGTTAGATGGAACGAGGTTTCATTCTCAGTCAAAACAAGGAATCCTGATCGTGCGTGTCTTCTCCTCAAAAGAGATACGCAGAGTGAGTGCTGACACAAATTAACGGACCAAAAGAATGCTCAGAGCACTGGGAGAAAACCCTCTATCCATTTGCTGCCAGTCAAAGCCGGGAACCGACGGATGTAGGTCACATTCATTGCGAAGCTGCCAGACGTCATCTAACTGATACTTCCACAGGACATGAAGTTGCCAGAAGTAGTTGCTCACTCTGGTCATCAATCAAGTTACACCCAGGAGGGGCTAGCAGGACGACCAATATTGGAATTCAAAGACTGGTAATGCTTTTCTCACGATTTTCTCCTCCACTATTTCTGGCTGACCTGCTTCAGTGCATTGCCGATTGGCTGGCAGCAAAATACTGTACAATGTTGTCCTGAAATCCCTCGGGCAGGGACTGTGTGTGGTCAGCAAGTCATCATAGGAACGGCCATATTGAATCATACTATCGTTCCACAAGAAAATGCTGTGATGCTCGATATATATCAGCCAACGTTTGGGCAGCCCACCAGCGAATACCAAGCCATATGTGGCAATGGCTGTCCTGAACGGAGCCCCTGTCCATGCAACAGCAACGATGTACCCCAAATCTCAATGTCATACATGAGACCTATTCATGAAGAGTCAGGATATGTTCAGGTACGAGCATCATCGCTGGGCTATGGAGCGTTAGGTCCGGGCTGTAGCTCCATGACCGTGGTTGGCAGTGTTGCAGATCAACAGCTGGGTCAGATAGTTGAGTATATGCGACAACAAGGGATGCAAGCTACCATCCATGTGCGCTGAGGCAAAACAAATAGACAAATGTACCGTACTACTAATTTATGTAAGCATGTTGTCTTTGAAGAAAGTCTCCTGACGAAGATTCGCTTAGTGCTAAAGATTAAGAATTGAGAAGGGCACTTGCGGAGCATCCATTTATGTGATCATGTACATGTACATGACATCTTCAATGTAGTGCATCTAACACCATACCCGAAACGGCAAGGTCCACCCACTACTAGGTACGCCCCAGGTTGCTTTGTTCTGCTCTAGTCGAGACACTTCAGTTGCACATCTAAGTCTGAGTATTTAGAGTGCTGTGCCCAACTTGTCGATCTCCCCTGACTAGCTCCTTGACGTGAGATTAATAAGAATGGAGCACTCAAGAGTCACAGGATCTCATTACAAGTTCAAACTCATGCCCGAGTTCTTCGTAAACTACCACGAAATCGCCAGACAAAGCCCAAACTCAAAAGTAACCACCCAACCGAGCCTCGGCCTCATCGACCAACCCTACAGCGAACCAACCAACACCCAGCCAGACGCAGAGCTCAGGAAGCCGTGGGAGCGACTCGCAGCCTACATCCATAAACTAAACACAGAAAACCCAGACAAAGTGACCTACAAGGTCCTCTACCTAACCAGACACGGCCTCGGTGTACACAATGTCTTCGAAGCAAAAGTTGGCAAAGAAGCATGGAATGTAAGTTATCGCACTTCTTTGTTTCATCCAGTCTACGACGTAACTAATAAAATCAGAGATACTGGTCCCACCTCGACGGAGACGGTACCGTCTCTTGGGTAGATGCAAAGCTAACAAAAGCCGGCATCCAACAAGCGGAAGCACTGAGCCAGTTCTGGACAGATGTCGTGACTACGGAGAAGGTACCATTGCCAGAGTCGCTATACACGAGTCCCCTGGCGCGATGTCTTGAGACTACGCGGCTCGTGTTCTCCAAACCTATGGGGCAATGCGGAGTGCAGTTCCAGCCTGTAGTAAAAGAGCTGTTGAGGGAGCGATTGACCGATCATACGTGCGACAAGAGAAGTGCACGAACATGGATTGAGGGCCATTATCCTTCTTACTTAATTGAGCCTGGGTTCTCGGAAGAAGATCTTCTGTGGAAACCAGACCGGTGGGAGTCTGTTGAGGAGCATGTTGCGAGGAAGCAGAAGGTTCTCGAGCAGATTTTTGCGCAAGATTCTGGTTCGTTTATTTCTATGACTGTCCACTCATATGCGATTTCGGCGATCCTTAGGGCTTGTGGGTATGAAGAGTTTAGAGTCCGTGAGGGTTCGACGATTGCCTTGTTAGTTCGTGGAGAGAGGGTTAGATTGTCCTAAAACGGGTTCAAGACCATCTTTAGTATGCAGGTATTGTAATATTCATTGTTAAATCCTTGTCACTATACATATAGGTATCCTGAACATAGTCTACTAGAGCAATAAGGCTGTATATCTGAAGAATCTAATATAATACAATCTTTGAGAAAGAATTGGTGGCTAGTGAGGGTATATATCTCTATTCACAAAATATCAAAATCGTAAATGCATCACAGGTGAGTTACCTTGACCAAAGAGAATAAGGCCAAACAGAGACACAGAGGACTGCCGCCTCGAGGGAGGACCAGCTCCGCCATGTTCTCCATCTATGAACACTTGCGCAGCTTGCCTTGATGTGCAGACATCTGTCACTTTTTACCATCCACGCCTATTGCAGATCGCCGTGTGCCAGCCGAAGAAGTTGGGGCTGACTTGGAAGTTTCACATAGTCTGAGGTCCCTATTAAGGTCGAAGCTTTGCTGCAGCCAGCTGCCTGCATCGGCGATCGCCTCAGCAAGATTAAAGCTGTCGGCACCTGGAAAGCCCTGCTGCCCTTCCTGAGCAGTGGGTGGTGTTGTCCCCGTTAAAGTCATTGGGAGAACACTATGCTGTGTCTCATGCCCAGGAGACCGACGGGGAACAGGACTTGAGTGTATGTAATTATTGTCCTGCTCGTAATGTGCCTCACTAGAGGCTGACGAGGGGGGCGATGATAGCTTAAAGCTGGCAGTTTTTAATTTCTTTCTACCTGTCAAGTGCTTCACTGGAGATATAGTCCGACGGTTTGGCTTCTTTTCTGTACTGAAAGTGAACGGCGTAACCGCATCAATCATGCACTGGGTGCTTTGCCACTGACCGGCAGTCATAGGTGCTTGGGCCCCGCTACTTCCCCCAGCCCCATTGGGTGTGGACAGTCGATGGAAAGGAGTAATATCCTTCGCTACAGGTGAGGAAAGGTCGGAGGAATTAGAAGCATGCTGTCTATCTGGAGATGCTATATCATGTTCCGGGCTATCGAGGTCATTCTGGAACGACCTCTGTGCGTGAAGGAGAGCTGCCTGAGTAGAGAATTGAGGATCGGGGATGGTGTCGCCGTCATACTCCGAGTTGCTTCTTGGTATTGCAATCGAATGCAAAGACGTGATGTCTGTCATGGTTGGGTTTGCACGCACTTGTTGAGCAGACGGCAACCTCTCACTATTGTTTCCCTTATTCACAGTACTTATAGATCGAAACTTCGCTGACTGAGAAATAGATATATTGCCAACCGCTTTGGTAGTGCTGGTAGAAATGAAAATGCCTCTAGGATCTTTGTCGGCCTCGGACAGGCCATGTCTATTTGCATGAACCGAATGCACATGTTGCAGAGATAATGCGTCTTGTTCCGGACGTTGGGTACCTTTTGTGAAGTCTGCTGCGCGTGCCTCTTCTTCAGCATCCGGATCCCCGGCGATGGGAGATTTGGAGCCTCCTGTTTCGTTGGAGACACAAGGCTTCCTCCGACGGTACTCAAACTGCGGTAGGTGCGACGATGGAGCTAGGATACAGAATGAGGGGCCTTGGCTGACTGCTCCGGAGGTGGTCCTTTCTATTCCAAGATCAGGAAGGCGCTGCTCCTTGGCAGGGGAAGAGGCGATGCTGTTTGGGACACGGCTGATATCGAGAGGGTCAGGACCATGGCCATCCTGTGCAGGGGAAATTGACGTGCTCCGTTCTGAATAGGATCCATCTTTATGCTCAAATGATGCAGTCTGGCTGTTCATTCTAGCATCCCTGGAGGCGCGACTCTTGGTTGAGTAGCGGGACGATAATGTTGTTGTTGGGGATGTGGGCGGGTCAGCATTTTGGAAGCTAATTTGTTTCCGATCTTTCTTCAACCAAGTCTCGTTGGTGTGCCTTGAAGTGCTGGAACGCTGCAACTGTGCGTTCGAATCAATTGGTCTCCCCCACGGTATTGACCTCCGAGGCGTGTTCGGGGAAATCGACCTCCTATTACGTTTATCACCCGACCGATCGCGGCGAACAGAAGCATGTCTACTGCGACCTGAGACATGTATATCTGACTCTGGAGCGACAGTAGGTGGTCTCGAATCGCGGATTTCCTGAGGCTCCCGGTATGTTCTTCGTCTTCGAGAGTTGGTTTCATTTATTACGGGGCTTGCTGGAATCTCGGGTTCTTTGGGCGGTCGTATCGTACTGCGGCCAGGCGGTATCGTTCGTCTTCTATTGGTCTTCCAAGGGTTCACCCAGCCTTCGTCAAAGCGCCCCCGTAGCGAAGCTGAGAGGATGAAGAGGGGTTTGCCCTGCAGATATGACTCGGCAAGTTTCTCAATCCTCCGACGTTGCGCAGCACGTTCCTCGTCATTCAGCTCATCGTCGGAACCGAGAAGACCCTCGCTGCCTAGATCGGAAGTTGGCGGAGAGCATGTTTCCAGAGTAAGCGGCGACACCGGTCGACGAGGTGGCATCTGGGTGGGATGAGATCATTAATGGGTATGATTGTTTACAATGCAGCAGCAGTCGAACACTGACTGCATTTGAGCGACGGAGGACGTGATGGCTGAGTGTGAACGAAAGATCCTCATATCTTTTGCGACAAAGAATTGTTGGGTACTGTATTGGACCGATGATGCTCCATTTGCGGAAGATCAAAGCCTTTCTCAGCTCTGGTGGAAGTTCCGGTGTGGTCACGCGAAGCAAACCACTTAACGCGTCCCCCACTGATTCCCGCAGCAACGTGGTGGATGCTGGATTATTGAAGGCCCGACGATGCCACAGGTTGACTACAGCTAAGCCAAATGCGGATAAGGTTGGTTTGAAGTTCTCCCGCAAACTGAGACCGACTGACAACAAACGGCGGGACGCACTGAGGCTGACGGCCTTAATTGATCGAAAGTCAATCGATAAGAGAGGTGAGAAAAATAGAAAATAGAAAATAAAGTGAGATAAAGATAAAAAATGAAGAAGAATAGAGGTAACGCTCTTTCCAGTTGAAACATAAAATAATAAGCATTGATGAACAATAATGAATACATACATGCACATGTTTTGGTCCTGATAATGTCCGACTCGTGTTTACCAAATTGCCCGAAACACCTGAAGCCCTGGCATCTATTTTGATGCCTTGCAGCGGGTTGTGGCCCGCCAGTTAGGATGAGGATCCCTTCTGCTCCTCACTTCCATTGGCCTTCAGCAATTCAGCTTGTTCGCTGCCAACTCATAGCCTGTACCGGATGTATGTACCGTACGTCTTTGTTTTTTACCCAAAAAATCCCAATGACTTCTCCTTTGGGTTATAATGGAATTTTCCCGACGTAAGGCACGAGATGACATGGACAGGGGTACCAGAAGAAAAAGCAAATATTAATATATGGGGGATGCGCGTGGGAACGACCTGTCTATTTTATTTTTCTTTTTTGTCAACCTCGTTTCTTCTTTTTTAGATCCTAAATCGCCTAACTCGTCATCAAGAGTTGTTGGTGGAACAAGTGGAAACTATTCTTTTTAAGGTAGTATACTTCTGGGGTTGCCCGGACCACCCAAAAACTAACTAAACTTATCGATCTGCTTGTTAATTCCAAGTGCCTCAAAACTCCACTTCAAATAATAAAACCAGAATTATGCTACAAATTACTACTCAGCCCATTTGAACTCCCATGATTAATTATATATTAAGGTTCCCCCCTTCCTTGACGGATATTGCAGCTGCATGAGTGGAGACTCTATGTTATTATTTCCTCTCTGTTTGCATTCACTGCAACTGTGGGATCGCGACGCGCGAATACTGCGGTCATAAAGCAAACCGACAATGAGCAACCAACCATGGCTCGACAACCTCGACGACGACTGGGTGTCTGTCCCAGGAACTCCTAGCAGCCCGGTGCCAACGCGATCCGCAAATCATTCCCGTCGCACCAGTTTACAGAGCTTACAAGGACTTCCGAGTTCTCCTAGTCGCATTCCTGTACCCACGCGCCGATCTATTGAACCATCCCCCGCTGAGAAGAAAAAGGTATCCCGCCCCTGCCATTTTGTGAGGAGAGAACCGCCGACTCCCAAAACGCCGCGAACCCCCAGGACCCATTCCAAGTTACGATCCCCCGCGCCGGACAAGACGAAGAAAACCCCGAAACCAGATCTGCCCTCGGCGCGTAAGCAGAAACCGGCCATGGATACCAGGTCACCCCTGCGATCTGTATCTAATGCGTCCACGCAATCCGGCCAACAAGGTACAGTGCAGGTGAGGCCGAAGAAGGGCAAAACCAAAGAGGGTACGCCTGAATGGAGGAGAAAGTTGGTCCGGGGCGAGTTACCCTCGGGAGAGCAGCGCGATCTGTTCGCTCCTATGGGCTTAGAGGGCGTTTTCAAACCTCCCACACCAGGATCCGAGAAGACACAGCATGAGGCGATTCCGAAGATGAAACAACGGGACGACTTGTGGGATTTCGGTAATCCTTCGGATAAGGACCCCGGTACAAGTCCACAGGGGTCATCGCAGGCACAGAACATCGGCGAGAGCCATGCTGCGAATGCACTAAATGATGAGGATAGGCCGCTAGGGCCTAGTACTCAATTACAATCGAATGCGAATCCGAGCGACAGCCCGGAAGGATCACCCAATGCAACATTGGAAATGCCGAAAGATCCCGAGGAACCTCCTTCAAACCTCAACGACAGGTCATTTGTTACCCAAGACGATACCCAGTTGAGGTCAGCAACTGGGCTAGAGGACCTTCGCAATGAGGGTATCACACCTATCACCTTTTCACGAACCAATACAGTGGAAGGTAACGGCACGTCAGAGGTCATACGGTCAGCGTTGAAGCAAGTCACTAGCAAGCTTCAGAAGCTCTCTCTACCCCCTTATGAGCGGCCTGATTCAAGGGCGAGTGACAGTATTTTGTTCAACCAGCACACTGAATTTACTATCGATCCACCCCCGGAAGAAGACATCTTCGATGTCACGAGCCATTCATTACCTCAGGATCTCTCTATGGGAACTTTGGATTATCGAGGGCGTGGGCCTTTCGGGAACTTGCTCCGAGAACAGTATACAACCGAGAGCTCCTTTCATAAGCATCAACTCTCTCCACCAACCTTCACTTCCCAACGATTATCTCCTTTCTTTGCTGCCAACTCGAGGATTCGAAGCTCGCCACCCTTCTATAATCGGACAAACCCCATACTTGACCCACCTACGCTCCCTAGACCGTCGTCAGCTCATGTAAAAGCCCCGATACTTGGGGAGGATAAGAGTGAAGTTATGCCCTCTTCAGGGAGCCCCCTGAAGCTCTTCGGAAATCATGACACTTTCACAAATAACAGGCTTTTACGACGAATGAGCCAGTTCGAAGAAACCTTTGATGATTTATCAGAAGAAGACGAGCCTGCCTCGCCTTCAGAAGAGGCTCGACGGAAGGGCGAGAGCCGAAGCTTTTTGAGCGCAAGGCACGATATGCTGGGAGAAAATTCTATAAGAAGGGTCGAACGGCCACGATCACGAAATACAGCAAATTCTCGCCTTAGTCGGTTCGGCGATGGTCAATTAGATAACTTCGACTTCGCAGACACGAGTCCTTATGAGCCGAAGTTACTAAGTAGCGACGCCCCTGATGGAGAGCTCCGTCCTTTGTCCCGGCGGCGACGGTATTTACGACGTCCCTCGCATAGAGAGTCAAGCCGTCGCTCCGAAGTTAACAGTCATAACTCGACGAGCAAATCATCGACCATAGACCGTGGATTTAATGCGTCAAAGAACCAAGATTCGATTGCGCTGACAAATCCTGACCAAGGAGAGGCTGAGTGGAATCCCAGTAGCCCTGCAAAAGACCCAAACCCAAAGAGACGTAGGACATTTCTGCGATCTCATATCATAGCAGGGGAGGATCAGGAAGAGGTAGTGTCCTCTAGTCAACCAAACGATAACTTGTCGTTATTACAGAGAAGCCTTATGCAACACGGTCTGCGATATGACAGCGACAGCCTGCTTCGGCCCCAATCATCCGATCGCCCAAGGACGCCAACACCAAGCCAAACAAGAGGCTCCATAAGAAAAAGATCTTCACCAAGTAAAAATGAACCTGATGTTGTGTACAATGATGAGAATTCCCCGTCGGAGACGAATGTGCCAATGGTCAAGGTTACTGGTGTCCTTGAAGAAACTCGCAAGGGGTCGATCACAACTCAGGATTTCCTCAACGAAGCGACGAAGATCATGGATATTATCAGGTCAAAGGGCAGGAACGTAGGTGGGTTGTCGAGTGTAGAAGAATCCGAGGCCGAAGACAAAAACGAAAGTGAAAGTTACGAAGATGAATCTACTCGAGAAGAGTTCTCTCGTCCCCCAAGTCGAGAAGGAGTAGATATGCGGAAATTGCGAGAGCAACAGGAGACAAACCCTCGAATACTAAGTCACCTCAAGAAATTTCAAGAGCACGATGATTTGGAGCTTGGGGATAATGCCTCGGTCGCTTCTCTGAGCTTCGATAATCAACAGGATTCGCCTTTTCAAGTGGAAAACGGCAAGGAATTTGTCGGACAAGATGATGGAGCTGCCATCAACCAGACGTCTGATAATATGCAACCAGAAGATGACATATTTGAGCAGCGCGAACGCAAATCATCCGCGCCGACTTCTGGTGAAGATGACGACTTGCCTGATCTCTTGACTTTTAACACGCAAATATCAGCTAAAAGCCTTAGTGCACGCTCGGTGCCTACCGGGTCTTCACAAAGTTCGCACGCTAAAGGTGTCCTATCGTCCGACATAGTTTCTCATTTGATCCCAGAACAGGTGAACGGCCTTACTTATGACCGCCACAAGCATCAATGGATAAAGGAAAGACCCCAAGTTTCTTTGGAAAAGCCCAAAGGGGAAGATAGTGAGGATGATCCATTCAAAGATATACCCGACCTTAGTGTTGACGAATTGCAAGAAATGATGAGGATGCAAAACTCGCCTTCCCCCGAACGGATCGGGGACTCTGTTCTGTCAGAAGATGCCAATGGCCAAAGTCCGCTGAGTCGGAAGACCGGCTCTCCTAGTTCAGTGGCTCGGCCAGGAACCAAGGCTTGCGAGCAATCCGTTGCGGCCAGTTCTTTGCAGTCTAAAGCGAGCCGCTCTACCTCCAGTACTCCCCATTCAGCGACTAGAGTGACCTCATGGGGTTCTGAAGCCCCAGGGAATAGAGCGTCCTCCAGCGAGGTTGAACACGAGATTCAGCTTCATGAGGGTCGCTTATCGAAGCCACCACGACGCCAAAAGGACGGGAAGCAACAAGCTCGAGTGGTCACGATAAGTTTCTCGTCGCCACTTGTTTCACAAATCGCATATAGTGACGATGAAAGTCCGTCAAAGCTCCGGAGAGCCCAACTTGTGGGTTCCGGACAAGAGACTCAAACGGCGGCTAATCACACATATACATCTGAACATGCCTCGTCTCGCCACGCTATCTCTAGAATAGACGAGACAAATGAAGAGCAAGGTGATGGCCTGGGTTTAGTCCGACGGGGCAATGATGCTGTATCTACGCCGTTCAAGAGTCATCCCGAGAACTCGCTTATGTGCCTCCGTGATATGGACCATGACACGAACTATAGCTTCCACTTGAGCCCTTTGCCTGACTTTACTGTCCACCAAATTGACCCTTCTCTACAACTAGAGCTTAGCTATGTGGCTCAGCGCACTCATCCCCGATCTTTGCGCCAGGTGCATGGGACATTTGCTCTGGCGACTGAAGAGCTAGTGAAACATATTACGGAAGCCGAACCTTTTGAGCCCTATTGGGAGCATGTCCGACGCTTAGTCCTCCGCCAAAAAGGTTTGATCACTCTTCACAAACTTTGCGACTTTTGTCCTCGTCTTGAAGATTTGGATGTGTCTAGCAACAGTATTGGACAGTTGAGTGGGGTGCCTCCCACCTTGAGGACTTTGAGAATATCGCATAACTGCCTCTCTAATCTAACAGCCTGGGGCCACTTAGTGAATCTGCAATATTTGGATGTCTCTGGCAACGAGCTTGAGAGCCTTGATGGATTCAGTAGTTTGATTCACCTGAGGGAACTAAAAGCGGAAGACAACAATATCAGAAACATCGAGGGCATTTTTGAACTGGACGGACTTCTCAGTCTGAAGTTGCGGAACAATAGCTTGACGACTGTCGATTTTGAGGACTCAGAGCTGTAAGTACTCTCATTCCGGCCCAGAATGCTACAGGGCACCCGACTCATTTGCTATTATAGGGTTCGCTTGGAAGAGTTAGATCTCAGCCATAACCAACTGATGTCAATACAAAATATCGAGTCGCTTTCAGCATTGTCAAACCTCGACCTCAGTTTCAATCAGCTGGCTAGAGTCGCTCCATCGGCCCCTATGCCATTCTTATCATCCCTACGACTCTCCAGTAATCAATTGCATAGCCTGGATGTTACCGCCTTCCCGTCGCTTACCCTTCTTTACCTTGACCACAACTACCTTTTCACAGTGTCGGGACTTGAACACTGTGCAGGTTTGGACGTCTTTTCTGCTCGTGAGCAGATGAATACAAGCGACCACAATGGCGGTTTCTTTGATGTGGACCTGGGCTTGGTAAAGGACGTTCGGAAAGTATTCCTCTCTTGTAATAAACTGTCTCTGCAGTGCCTGTCTCCGTCCAACCCTCTTTCGGGCTTGCAACTGCTCGATGTTGCATCTTGCAGCATTCAAAGCCTCCCCGCGGATTTTGCACTCAGTTTTCCGAACATCCGGGTTCTCAACTTGAATTTCAACTCCCTCGCCGGTATCAATGAACTGGCAGGATTGAATTGCCTTTCTCGCCTGACCATTGCCAGCAACTGCATTGTTCGCTTGAGAAGGCTGTGTCAAGTCTTGAGTCGGATAGGAAGAACAAACAAGAATAAGGTTTCTACCCTTCAAAAGGTGGATGTAAGAGGCAACCCACTCACAGTCAGATTTTATCCTCCCGCCGTCACTGGAAGCGGGAGAGTCGGAGACGCAAAGGATTTGAAAGTAGAAAATGAGCCCAGCCAACGTGAGCAAGCTGGGTTAGATATCCAATCTGTGCTTGCTGAGTTTGGGCACGCTGAGAATTCAGAGCGTTCCATTGTCCATGACCAGGACGATGAACCTATCGCCGAGAAAGATATCGAAGTCAACGACCCATATACTCTGCCGCCAGCGGACCCCCAGGCCGACCAAAAATATTTATCACACTTGGATGAGCCGACACGGCTCCGACGCAGAGTATTCGAACTGATGCTGTACGCAGGAACAGGCGGCTCCCTCAAATTCTTGGATGGACTGCAGTTCCGTCCCACGCTCGAACCAGGCTCTGACATGGATCACGCTTGGAATAAGCTTGAGAAACTTGGAGTACTGAAAAGAAAAGCTATTACCGGATGATCTTCTCCCTTCTCTTTCCCATTCGTTTTTCTCTTTTTCTTTTTTCTGTCTCTCTTTTTTTTTTTTGTTCTTTTTTTTCTCTCCTACCCTTCTTTTTCAATTTCTTCAACTCCTCTTTCATTCTTCCTTTACACCCTTTTCTATTCTCCTCTGACGGCTTGTATGTATGAGTGTTTTAATGTCGGACTGACTGGCGTTGTCTCCCGCAAAGGATTGCATATTTGGAGTTCTGGCATTGGTTGAGTACAGGGCTTGGGATGGCCTGCATGAGCGACTTTTTGTGTTTCTTTGATGTTCACTACTAAATCCAAAACTTGTTCATTGTGCTTTTTGGGCTACAGATACCAACAATAGAAATGACCGGAACGGTCCTGTTTATTTGTGTTTACTGAAAATGATTAGTTGTTCTTTCCCCTTGTGTCGTGCATTCTATCCGTCGGCTATGCAGATATCAGGTCTCAATCCCCAACGCCAGTAAGTAGACGTGCTGCCATCTCAGTCTGCGCCGTACAGGTTTTGCAAGTATAACTGATATGTCTGAGATATATCCATGCTCGTGTAAACGCTCTTGTCAGTTCAATACATACCTTTTAGGGCTTGGAAAGAAAGCGTGAACTCAGGAATGACCATTTGTAGCTACAGTTACCTGCTACTACTCATGGTCATGGAACGTGTAGAATGGTGTTTCCCGTCCTTGCTGCATGGTACGAAATATCGTCTAATCCTCTGTACAATATTTGATTATAGCAAAATATTCTCCAAGTTCTAGTCGCACTCTATGAATATCTTAAATTAAGCCCCTATCCTTAAGTCAACGCTCAAATAAAAGACAAGGTAAACGCAGCTCGAATCGTCTATAGCTCGGTTTCGGACTTGGGCCTTGATCGATAAGGCATAGGCAGGTCGATTGATAGGGAATGCCATTACATCCATGTGCTGGTTTGGAAACAACAGTGAGATTATTGAGCCGAGGAACCCTGTTGCAGACTTTATCCTGGACGTGGCGGCCTGTAATCTTCCCAAAGCGGTAACTCCATACTAGGTTCACGGTAGTATCCTAGGGCTGTACGCGCAGGACTCGGACTTGGTCAATTGCCTACCCTGGACTGACATTCAAAGAGACCAAAACAGTATCTGAGTATCTACCTCAAATTGATCAGCATTTGCTAGCTTAGATCCTGTGCTAATTATTATACCCACATAGTGACATCAAGTATTATACCCTTTGCAATTCAGAACTCATCAATAGTGAAATTCTTGGCTGATTGCTTTCATATTTCGGTGCCCTGCACCGCGGCACCCATGTCTTCTCGCGGCGCAATATCACTGGATCGGCTATGCTGCAAGATTCTCTAATGGAGCCCAATCCCTGCAACTGTATGATAGAGCAAACATGGAACATCGAATTACCATGTAAGTTCAATAGAAATTACTGTCCAACAATGTTATAAGAACGGACTCTCCTTGGGAGATAGTGCGTGTGCGTATCCCGTATACCCCAAGTCCCGATAGACCGATAGCAGGCACTTTGGGGTAAATTATTGAAACCTCCGTGCTAGCCGCACCACCCTACAACTTCTCCTCGGGAGCTGTCGGATATAGCAATTTCGCCTTCTTCGTCGGTGGATCGATAGGCCTTGTAACCGCAGGACCTTTCTCAGACTGGGTAGCCGACAAAGCCACGCGACGGAATCGGGGTATTCGAGAAGCAGAGATGCGTCTTCCGGCCTTGATACCTTTTTCCATCACCACTGCTATCGGGAATGTTATCGGGGGGTTGGGATATCAGCGCCAGTGGTCGTGGCCTATTATCCTGGTTTTCGGGTACGGGCTCACCGGTCTCAGCGTCACTATTGTGCCTACTATTGCTGTTGCTTATGCGGTGGATTGCTATAAGCCCATGTCGGGGGAGATTATGGTCGTTGCTACGGTTGTTAAGAATACAATTGGGTTTAGTATGAGTTATTGGGTTGCGTCTTTGGGTGCGAGGAAGGGTCTTGTTGCTCCTGCTATGGTGGAGTTTGCCTTGACTTTGGGGCCCATGTTACTTGGTGTTCCGTTGTATTTTTGGGGTAAGAGGTTACGGAGGTTTACTAGGAACTCAGCGTTTCATCAGTGGTCGGAGATGTAAGTCTTGTTGAATTGGGATGGGAGAATATGAGTCCATAAGTCCATACACAAACACTACTTTGCGCTTGAGATAAACGTAGTTGTTCCTGATATATCAGACACGACGCATTATATCGGGAGAATCTTTGACGACGTGATAAGGGTTTAATTGACCCCGTAGCATAGTTTGCCTCCTCGAAATGTTCTACCTGTAGAAACGGACCTACTTGCTAGCGGCTTATCACCATTGCTGCTGTTTCCAGGTGCTTTCCGCTTCCTTCCAGAGAGACAATACTGGACTTAATCCAGGGCCTTTTTTAGCTATTCGTAGTTTAGCACTTTCGCTGCCTCGGGACGTTGTTTGGGATAGTCATTGTCAGTCAGGGCGAAAACCGGGGTTGGTTCGATACTTGATCCACTTTCTGTACACCAGGTAACCAGATTAATACTTGAGTTGGGCCAAAAGCATGAGTGTTGGAGACTCATGATGTCCAGAACGTAGTAGGCCAGGCATCTATGCCAGTAGACTCATCAATCGAGAATACACCCGGGTTTATCAGATCCATCTCGTTATTCGTCCTACCCAGGAAATCCTGCATTGTAGGTTCCAGAAACGCCATTTCAGTCGTGAGACCCGCAACAGGAACCGTGGCAATACTATTAGGATCCAAAATCTGGTCCACATTTGCAGCACCCCCGACCGAAAGACGGGATTTTTCAGGGGTACAACCCCGACCATCATGGGGGATACTGATACTCCCAGAGCCGTTTGGTAAGCACTGCTTTACCCGCTTCAGGTTTTCGTAAAACTCTGCCGCGGCAAGATTACCGTGGTATTTCATTCGGCGCAGGATTTCTATGGCTGTCTCCAGGAATTCTAGATCGGCAGTTGTGCCGATCGAAGGGAGAAGGCCTGACATTACCAGGATGATAGCGGAGGAGAAGAGGTACTGTGCGTAGAAGTACCCATACATTGGTAGTGAGCCGTTTACCCACTCCTCGGTTATAAGGGTGTGGGAATGCCGGGCGGCGTGGATGCATGCCTCGCTTAATGTGATGACTGGCTGTGGGGTGTCTTCGTGGTTTTCGCGGTGCGCGCGTTTTTGGAATAAGGCGTGGAGGAGAATCGGACGGGTGGCTAGTATGACACACTTGATCTTGGTCAGTGACATCTCAGGATGTGCTTTTGTGTAGGGCTTACCTGATTAAATTGCAGGTGGAGAGACACGACGTGCTTCTGGGGAGTCTCTACAGCTGGTAATTTGATATGTGCTGGTAGAGACTGCACCCAGTCCTGCAATGCGAGCAGCAATTGTTGCTCTCGTTGGAGAAATGACTCCTGGTGTGGCTTGCGGGTGTAGATCTTCTCTACGATCTGTCCGATGATGCGGGCTAAACGGATGCTGGATACCAGATATGCGGTGTCCGAGAATTGCTCTTCCGCATCGGGACTATTAACCGCTGTTGGGAGGTCAACATAGATATCGTCGTCGCGAATCTGGAGAGGGAGGCCGATTTTCGATGTGTACATGCGGTCAAAGATATAGATAGCCCACCAGAGGCGCACACGATGTTCGCGCTCGGTTGGATCGGTGCATTGACGAGCAGGAATATTATGATTTAGTCCTAAGATTAATCCCAGACGCATGGCGCTTCCAATTAGCGTGTAAGCGGAATGTCGTCTATTCAGGAAGTATGAGTATAATGACTAATTTACAGTTAGAGTACACATTCAAGTATCGACTGAGTACACTCACCAACAATAACAAGCTCTCAATGTGAATCATTCCTGGTCTTTCTGGTAGAATTGGAATGATTCCCATGGCACGTACGTAGTACCTTGTCCCTGGTACTCGGCTGGTCGGCGACGAAATCGACCGCGACGAGTAGACCTCGCCCAAGGCAAAAAGAGAGAAGAACTTGCACGTTAAGGCCGGGTCATCTCGCAGATTCGGGAGGCGATATAGACTTTCCAGCTGCTCGAGAGTGGACTTGCGCAAAAACAAATGATAGACACGACTAAGTTGGTTGAAAGCAATTTTGACTAGTAAGCGGGCTTGGGCAAGGCTAGGCCAGTGAGCTTCGCCTTCCAGCAAGGATGACTCAGGTGTATATTGAGTTCGTGCAACATGGGCTGTGTTCGGATCCTCTGTGAGAAACTGCCGTAACCGCGTTGCAAATGCGGTGCAGGCAGCATCCCCCATATAGATTGGAGGAGCGGTCGAGTCATATGGGTAGAACCAAGCCCGCTCTCCGAACAGAGGATTTTGGAGTGAATGATAGGATTCTTGAGGCGGTACCGCGATGTCTGCAGTACTAGCCGGAGAAGGGTTGGGTGTGGATGAAGTACGAATCTGCTCTTTCAGCCGAGAGTTTTCTGAGAGAAGTTGGTCGATATAACTGTAAGAGGAGTATGAGATTGAGCCCTAAGCCAACCGAGAACTAACGGGGAGTGTACCTTTCATTAACCTTGAGCTTACGATCACGTAAGGTATATTGACACTCGTCTCCACATCCGGCCTGACTACATCTAGCGCAAGGCTGTTCGCCGGAGCACTTGACCTTGTGAGAGTGACATCGGTGGCAGCTGCACAGATTAGCGATGTTCAGGGTTTGGTGGACCACATGACATACGCGACAGGTTTCTTCTTGTTGCGCCCGGAAGGATTATTTCTTACAACAGGCATATGGATCGGGTAATTATTCGGCTAGCGATATCCCTCTTTTGATCGGTTTGTAGACAAAGTAGTAACTGGACGCGTTGAGCATGAAGTTGGTCGGGATTCGGCCTCTTTGCCGAGAGGCAAACTGGCCGCTTAATCATCCATTCATCCCTCGGCAGTATGTCAGGATGCCGATGGCAGAACGAGAACAGGAACAAAGCCGAAAATATTCCACATTAACATTATACAACTTAATGTCTAATGCATTGCATAGAATTCACTGGTAAAAAGAAATAGCAAACAAAGATATTGGAAGAAAAGGGCGAGCCTGAATGGTACGTCACTATCTTTGCATGTATAGAGTTCAGATAAGCATGCTAAAATATATACTATTAAAGCATAAACTTCGTCTTCCACCCACTTGTCTCCCAGATACTCGCTTTTATATTTTGTGTGGTTCATCCTACACTGACATGATTGAGAGGGACGTCAATGTCCATCTCATCGTACGTGTCGTCGCTTTCGTCAAACCCTGTAGCTTCCTAGACATAAGATGTAAATAACTGCGCGTAAATTCAAATCCATCCCCTTCCTGGAAAGAAATGTGCTTGATGAGTGCGGGGCGGACGGTGGGAGAGAGCTAGCAACATCCAGGGGAGACAAAGAGTAAAATACTCAACAGAGTTACTAATTACTAGTAGTTGATAAGAATATTAGAGTATTGACACAGGTTAAAAAGCGACACAATCAGAAAAAAATTCATTTAGCACGCGAGGATCTAGTGGTTGCCATCAACACTCAGCTTACAGACAATCCGAATCAACATGGCCTAAAAATAGTCTTACTTGAAGCTTACTTTAGCTTTCATAGAAGTACGTTCATGCTAGGGCTCGGATTTGCCGCAACTATGACCAAGCAATCTTCACTCAGGTTAAATTATCCGACAACCTGGCGACGATTCTTACAGAAAGTCTATAGATTCGATATTCTATTACTTTACAAAAGGAGCTTTGCTAACGAATTCGTTACAGGCTATGGCCAGCAAGGTGGCGTGGCATCTTGAATCGGCTTTTCAGAAAGTTACCGACAAGCTGCAAAGATGATTTTTTAGTTAGAAGAAGTGGAGAAAATGAGCTTAGAATAAATAACATTCTATATAAAATACATGTAGGAGTTTAGATACATTCCCTCAACTCCAAATCAAGCAAAGGGCTCAAGCTACAACACATACTATAATGTCTTTTAAGCGATCATGTGCAAAGGTGCAAATCTCTTTGGTAGACAGCACCAGAAGTTATACACCGGGCGACAGAATTGAAGGAACTGTGTTCTTTACTCCCCGAAGACATATTGCCCTACATCAGCTACGCCTATTTTTTGAAGGTATTTACTTAAAACGTCTATTGATCGGACTTTGATAAATAACAGTCAGTACAGGTAAAACCGTAGTGCGCGTGGACACCAATGAAACCAACATACCACTTCCACAGACTACGGCGTCTAAAACGTTTCTTCGAATGGATCAGCCACTGTATGACATGGCTTGTCACAAGGCCGAGGCACTGCAAATTGGCACAGAATATCGACTGCCTTTCGAGTTTGTCGTTCCTGTAGAATTGCTGCCACACGTTTGTCAAAAGCACCATCGTCACGAGCAGTTTCATTGGGAACACCTGCAGTTGCCTCCTAGCCTTGGAAAGAGCTCACAAACTTATGATGAGCAGACAGAAGACATGACAACCAGGGCGATAGCCATACAGTACCATATCAAATTCAACATCTTGGAAAGAAGCCAAAAGCACGGAAGATTGTCGACCATCGGAGACTGGACGCAGCCCGTGCATACTCGCTCACCACGCCCTGAGCGAGCACCGCTGTTAGTCCCCCAAAATAGCAAATTCTACTGCCTGAGCCAGCAAAAACACATTACCAAGGGCCTTTGCCGAAGACGACTAGGGCTTTTGTCCGCGCAAACAACTACACAATTGTCAATAGGTCAAGGGGAGATATCAGCTGTGCGACCAATCAAAATCAATTTGAAATACAACACAACTGCAGGGTCCCCTTTACCAAAACTTTTTCGTATACAGCCCGAATTGAATGCTCTCACTAGCTATGGTCTGGCGCCGTGGTCAGACTTCCCTGATCTAACAGAACCGTCAACGTGGGACAGGCATAACGACTATCATCAGCACACTATATGCCTGAAACCAGCTCTAGCGTTCTTGCATTGGCGAAGAGACCCTGGTGTTAGGGATACAGAGTACACTGCGACGTTGGAGGTGCCAATTACTTTCCCCAGTCATCTTCCTTCAGTCCCAACCTTTTACTCTTGCCTCGCTGCAAGAACATATTCGTTGAGAATATCACTATGTTTTGTAGTGGAAGAGCAGCGGAGCAAGACATCGATAGTATCATTGACAATCCCACTACAAATATGTTAATATCTTAATTCGGATATAGGCTAGCCATAATTAGTATAGTGCCCTTGATTGATTAAGCTACTACGCAAGAAGCTAGTGTGAGGGTCACGTGTAGATCATCGCCATTTGCTGCATAAGCAATGTCAAAGTAAACCATGATGATACCTGGATTTAAACCCCATTTATCTATAAGTAGACCATGTGTGATACGCAACAGATAAGGGAAGCATTTGATGCCGCAGGCAGTTTTCTAAATCCCGTCCTTCAAAAGGGTACGCAACTCACCCAGTAAATTAACTCAAATTGACTTCATACGCTAACTAGATTCAAGAGGAGCTTCAAAAGTTCCGCGGGAGCTCATTACTAAAGATATTGAGCGGGGACTCGATAGATGAAGCCTTAGATGAAAACCTAACAAGGGCTACTGTCATCGGGAAGGCTTTAGACATACTGACTCATATCCACAGTGCATTTGTCTCTCCAATAAAGGATGCAGAATTTCCGCAACCTAGCGGAGAGTCGGAAGATGCCGCTTTGGAAGACGCAAAGCGACGCAGGCTGTTACATGCCCTTCTGGACCTAATTTCTTTAGAGGGAATTTATCCATCCCTCTCATCTGGGGCAGGAATTCCTCTTCAGCAAAGAGTGATTTCTGTACTGCCGGCCGGTGTTATTGCTCATCAACCGCAGAAGCCCACGAATAACAAACCACAAAATGAAGTGCTTCTAGAACGCATAATGTCCGTACTTTCAGATATCATTTGTGACGAACGACCCAGTATACAACCTGTCATTCGTGGCCGTATCTTAAGCGATATAATCAGTGCGGCCTCAGACTTAGCCTCGAATGCAGAACATTTATCCCAAGATAAAAAAAAGCGCTACCGGGATGTACTCGCCAAGGTAGTTGAAGAGTATGTCTTGTTCAAACCTTTTGCGTATTTTACACATGCTGAGAAATTGTAGAACACCTAGCCCGGTTTTGTTGTCCACCTTGTCCAGCTTCCTTCAGTCGGATACAGCTCCGTGGTTTAAATCAATAGTTTCAAGTCAAATATCACGAGTCCCTTTACGCCGGGACGGGGTTTTGCAAACAGTACTCTTCTTAGCTTCACAGCTTGCTCCTTCACTAGGCCAGGAGTCCCAAGACCAGACATCAAATGGCCCACACTTTACAGTGCAAGCGATCATGCAGTCATCGCGCCTTTTATCCTCAGTACCACAAGGAATGGACCCAGTAGACTATTTCTCTGTCATTGGACCCCAACTATTGGCTTTGATTGATGGAGATGATCCGGATTTGAGGAAGACTGCGGCGTACGTGGTTGGTAACGGGATTTTATGCAAGCGTGCCTACGGCGCCCCAGGAACTATAGGCCATTCTATCTTCCTGGAACCGCTATTCAAGACACTCACCGCTGGGCTGGATGATTCATCAAGAAACTGGATGGTGTCGTCCTCAGCTACAGGCGAAGACTTGCCAAACCGAGTCATAGTGCCTGAATCCTTGTTGGTGCTGGCAGTTGACAGGCTGAGGAGTTTAGTTCTTCAACCTCCAAACCCAAGTCTCGTAAAGAGGGTTGTTTACCCAATACTCGTCCCGCTTTGGGGATTGGCTTGTGGTACTTCAGAACAGCAACGCAATTCGCTCCATGAAAAGATTATGGAAGTTTTACAAACCTACTTCGCTATATCGGTCGGAGAACAGCCACTTAAAAAGTTGGTTGATAATTTGCTCTGGGATGGAGGTTCCACCTGGACTTACAGTGTGGTTCCAACCCATGGGCTCTCGTTGATTAAGCGCGAAACTGCCAAATCAGATCGTTTGAATATTGTACGACTTCTAGACACTCTAGCGTCTCGGACTAAGCTTTTCGTCGGCTTACTTGGAGCTGATCCTAGCAGCGAAGAGCGCACCGGCGATATATTTTTATATGTGAGCGAGAGCTGGCTCGTTCCATCTCCGGTTAATGAACGATCATTTAATAAGCCCCAGCTTGGCCTCGCGAATGAGGCCGAGAGCATGGAACGCAAGCTAGTTAGCGCGAAACTGGCTGAGACACTCCTAGACAATTTCAAAGATATCCTTTCTCGTCGGCCTCTCAGAGTACTCGAGCTTATTAAACAGATCATAGACGGCGAGTTCAAACGCGCAAGTACACGACAGAAAAGGGATGGTGATTTAGGAACTGGCAAGGTATCACTCTCCTCGCTGGCGAACATTGTCCCTACGGAAGAAAATACAGAACAAGGCAACGCAGAAGAGTCAGACTCAACTGAATCTCTACCGGCCGTGTTCAGTTTACTCTCCACAGTCCTCGCATCCCCCGAGTTCTCGGCATCACAGGATACTTTGCCGGTCCTTGAAACTCTCAAATCACGACTAGACCAACTGATCCCCTATCTTCCCCCGTCACTCGCTAAACCAGGGACAACTTCCTCGATGCTTTTGGAGATTCATATTACCTCACCTACAGAACAGAGCCAGAAACGACCATATGCTGAAGTATCTGATTTCGAAACACATCGCCGAGCTCTGACCAATCTTAATTCTGATCTCCCTCCCGTCCAAGCGGAAGGGTTCTCACTACTCTCCGATTTGGTTAAAAAATCCTCTCCCGTCCTCGACATACCGTCTACATTAACACTCCTCCTATCTATCATAACAGATCCGTCCGAAACTGCGGCTAATGACGAGTTCATCTACCTGAATGCAATCAAACTGATAGGCACATTAGCCTCAAGACACCCACGCACAGTCGTCAAAACACTAGTCGACCGTTACACAGACCGAAATGAAACAACTAATCTCGACCAGAGACTCAAGATCGGAGAATCTCTTTTACGAACTGTCCAAGACCTCGGCGAATCATTAACCGGAGAGACAGCAAAGATCCTAGGTGACGGCATGATCGCAGTCGCAGGGCGACGGTCCCAAAAGCCAGAGACCCAAAAGCGCCGCAAACAACAGCTCGAGAAAGAAAAACGACAGAAGGAGCGCGAAGAACGGCGAAACAAGGAGCCTGCAATGCCATCAGGCTGGAAGATCTCCTCACCCTCACCAGCAGCAAAAATACAAGAAGACGAAGAAGAAGGTTCAGAGTCCGAGTCTCCTGAACAAGCCGCCCATTCCGCTAATATCATCGCCGCCTGGGCTGCGGGCGCCTCGGCAGATGATGAGCCAGATGACCTACGAGCTCGTGCATCTGCGCTGTCTATTTTGGCGACTGCAGTTCAGACTAATATTGCCGGTCTTGGACCTTCAGTGGCTTCTTCAGCCGTTGATCTTGCGCTTGCGACTCTTACCCTAGAACAAGAGCCCGAGTCCGCGATTCTCCGGCGAGCAAGTGTTGTCCTGCTTCTTGATATCCTCAAGGCGCTCGATACCACCCGGGAGACTCGCGGAAGTCAGGCTCTCGGTTTTGGGTTCTCACTTGCGGATGACTCGGCCGGTGGCATGTCTTGGAAGGACGAGAACGCCAGCAGCCGTGGACCTTCGACAATAGGTAACATTCCGCATATGCTGCGGACACTAGCGTTTGTCGAAAGCCATGAAACAGATACCATTGTCCGTGGCCATATTCGCGTATTAATTGAGAGTTTGGAGGCTTGGGTAGAAAAGTCCTTGTTGTGGGGAATTGGAGCTCATGGTAGGGAAGGTGAAAATGAGCTAAGACTGGAACTTGGGGATCGAATTGCTGGCCTTCAGATCGATCCTCTTGCAGGAAGACATGAAAGCGGACGGCCTAGAATTGAAGAAATTGAATGAGCTACTGCTATGTTTGCGAGACGCTCGTCTGTGTTATAATAATATGTGTCTATTACTGGTAAAAGAGTTGAAATAGAGTGGTCAAGCTTGTATCTCAGATTTTATGCTAGAACATGCAGACTTGAAGAGTCACTAGTTAGGCATTTTAGAAAAATAGAAAATCCATCGTGCACAATTGTCGTCAGTGGAGATGTTAAAGTTTATGCAACATGTTCCCACGAGGGTATTTCCGCAAATAAACACGCAAACATCATAGATAAGCTCAAAAGACTATTCACGGATGGCTGATTAGTAGGGCGCTGCTCGTCCGCGTCCGCGTCCGCGTCCCCAGCCACGGCCACCACCTCTGCCACCTCTACCGCCCCCTCTGCCACGTCCATGTCCATGACCACCATCGCGACGAGGATACCGGGAGAAGTTCTGTCTGGACTCAACGGGTCGTGGGCCGGCGGCCATGCGAGCTTCACGTTCTTCATCGTTGAGGTGGAACTTGTTCTCAATACCAATTAGCTCGCAAAATTGAGCAGTTTGAGGGTTATTGTATTCTGGTGGCATCTCTTCTGTGGTGATAGGAACCGCCGAGTCGTAGGGCGGGGCCGTTGGAACGAAATTCTCTGGGATACCCATTTTTCCGGGCTTTACTATGTGTTCCTCTACCCACTTTTCTTCCTCGATGATCTGGGGTTCGTAAACGGTGTCACCTTTATCGGGAGCTGGTTTAGCGGTCGCATCGCCCAGCTGAAGGTCGTTTGCGAACACACGTGTGATAGCAAGCCATTCCTTATCATACTGCAAGCGATAGGGACGCTCGCACTGAGCGCCTTCGAGGTCTGAAATAGTGCTAATTTCAACAAGTTGAAGAAATTCTCGGTTCGGGAGACATTTGTCCAAAGCAAGAAAGTGTGTGGTCTTGTTGGAGATAGACTCTGGCAAAGGCCCATTAACCGCGTAGGCTTGCGGTGGAGGCCGTGCAAAACCAGCAGGAAGTTGGCTCCGCACTTCTTCAGAGATATCTCCTGTGTCTTTTTCGACGCCTTCTGCAGGTTTGGCAATGTTATCAGTAGGATTTTTATTGATGTTAGCCGCTGAGGTCGATTGATCTATGGCCCACGACTCTGCTTCAGGAGCGGTATCTGCAGCGGCATCTTCACCAGAGTCGCTATCAAGGTCCAAGTCAATTTCGTCCGAGTTTTTCACGGGTTTGGTCTCATGTTGCAGCTTCTGCTTTTTGTTCACCGCAGTCTCGGCACATGCATCCCTCTCCACTCCGACGACCTGACGACCAACTCCATCCTCACCGATATCGACCCTTCTCCAGGTTAGGTTATGCTGAACTTCGGGGACAACTCCATGGTGTTCCATGAGGTAACGGGAGTTTTCGATCGCTTCATTCTTAGCAGCAACCGTATGGAACTCATTCCAGGCCGATATCTTACTTTGAGCGTCTTCATGGCCTTCCTGAATTGGGTCTGGTTGCTGCATATCAATGTCGTTCACAATACCTTGTGTCGTAGAGTCTACTGATGACTGTGCTGACTGCTGGTGCTGGTGCCCCAAGGAGTCACCTTCAGTCTGAAAAGCATGAGCTGGGGTAGCACTATCTAGAGTCTCGTTTGTGGTACGCGCTGGCAAAATCTGGCTACTTGCCTTGTCATTTTCACCAAGCAATGACGTGACAAGAGCGCCGTCGAACCCAAACGAATTTGAAGCATTTAGGGCATGGGATGTACTTCCCTGGGAAGCAGCTGCTTGTCGTTTGGCACCTGGATGCTCCGGGATTATATAATCTCCATGCTCCAGGGTCGCGGCGAATCTCACATGCAAGTGAGCAGAAAACCAGTGCGCTGGGCGTAGACGATCCAGAACAAATTTCGCCGCCAAATTGCCTAGTCTGCCTGTCTGAGAATCCTGCCGGAACCCTTTCTTGATTCTGAACAGTGTGTTATAGTCGCCATAGTTTTCAATTTGCTTCGGCCAGTCATGTGAAAGGCCAAGGTCGACTTGGGTGCGAATTTGGAGTAACTTGCGAACATCCAGCTCTCTGATATGATAGATAGACTGGATATCATCTCGGTTGTATGGAAGCCGTTCGAAGTGTGGCTTTCGATAATCATAAGCTTTCCAAATGCCAGACATACCTGCAATACGTAAAGGACCACAGCGAATGACATTTGCCGCTCCCATGTAGTAAATATTGGGGGCGACCCACCCGCCGTAGTAGAGCTCAAATAGGTGGTTACCAGCCTCATGATTGCCGCCGATAAAGATGGTTAAGTAAGGAGCTGTACGTTTCCCGCTGTAGTATTCATGGAAGTCTCCCAGCTCCTTGAACTTTTGTGGTACAGACATACAAGCCATATCATGAGAGTTTCTGACGGCCTGGTGGGGGTGTTAGTACCTAAAATATTGAATAGATGTAGTAATCATACCTGAAAATCGCCGCCAATGATCAGAAGGTCAACACCATCCCAGCCCTTCAACGTAGCAGCCTTCTCCACTGATGCGTATATGTCATGAAGACAGCCATGTCCCTAACGTTGGCGTTGTATTAGCATCGTAGTAGAAGTGACTTTTAAAAACATGTCAATATCCAGCAATACATGACAAGAATACTTACACAGCCTTCAAAGGCGACCCGAATAGACGCAGAATTCAGTTCTGGTGCCATGGTGTTACACTGCTAAACCGATTAGATGAAGATTGATGCCGAAAAAAGCAACTTAATTCCAACTAAAAAGTGACCCAGCTCTCAGTACAAAGTGAAAGAAACGAGGCCGGTTTGCATTATTCTCAACTCTTGAAAAGACAGTAACTAAATGTCAAGATCAGAGAAAGAAACACAAAGGAAATTGAGGAGAAGTGAGGATGCTTGTGTGCTTGTGAAGAATGGGGGATATGAAGAAGAGTGAAGGGCAACGACAAAGTCGGCGGGTTTGTATTGGTTGCACTAAAATTAACTTAATTGGCTGTTGCCGCTCTGCAACAAATCTATCCGTCCAATGATCAATTTCAGCTCCCTTTGAAGATCATAGTATACATCCCCATCTTTCACTCAGTTCACATCTGCAAATCTTTGTTACTAGTCAATGACATTGTTCTCTTCATATCAGCCATGCCTTTTAGCGATCATGCCCCTCGATTGGGCTTTCTCAAGGACACCGCCAGCTCGCTGGATTCTCTCAGCCCTTCCACTGCGGCTCATCTAATGACCGTACATAACAAAATCTTTCTCGACGAAAGCAGACCATTAAGCCAGAGACAACAAGAAGCTTCTTGCGGGGCTTGCGGCAGCATCCGAGCCCCTGAGTCCACTAAAACCATTCATATCAAGAAGAAAATCATAAAACGCTCCTCAGCAGCCTCAGACGGAGCCATTGTCTACAAGTGCCTGCGCTGCCGTCGGCGGACAGTGAAGCCGTCTCGAAAGGAGCCTGTTCGCCCTAATGCTTCGTCTAAAATAGCTGCAGCAATAGACTCTACACCTCCAACAGCTCTTACTGCAGTACAACAACAACCAAATTCAACCGAGACTAAGCATACTAGTAAGACAGCCGACAATGCGAGCAGCAAGAAACGAGCCAAGGCAAGAAAACAGGGTGGATTGCAAGCGCTATTGGCGTCTAAGCAACAATCTCGGGCTAGTTCGTCTCTGGATTTGTTTGACTTCCTCCAGCAGTAGACAGCTTGCTGCATGATTAGCTATTTTTTTTTATGTCAAGATCGGATTATCGGCGGTAATTATTCCGATATCGTTTGGAGTCTAGCGCGGGGTCTCTTTATCGGCCAGAGCTCTCCAGAGTCCAGCTCCACCTCACGTCAACTGATTGATTAGTTTTGGGTGTTGGCTCACAATACTAGTGTTCCCCCTAAACAACCACCGCTTTAAGATTACCTTTCACCTAACATAATACATATTTTATTTTCCTGGACTGTTACGAAACGCTTGTGATGTCGTCTTTTTCCCAGGATGACGAGCACGACCCCCAAGCGGATGAGCTCCGCGAGACCGCCTTGGTGACGCTAGAAGCTTTGATAGGCTCCTGCGGCCAGAAGATGCAGCCTTACTTGCAAAATACCATCAAATCCGCCCTTAGATTCCTCAAGTACGATCCCAATGTCGCTGAGATGGAAGAAGATGAGGAAATGGGTGGTACTCAGGATGATGGCTCCGAGGACGATGGGACGGAGGAACCCGATTTGGATGACGACGAATTCGAAGATTTCGAGGAGGAAGGTGGCTACAGTGATGTTGATGACATGAGCTGGAAAGTGCGCCGGTGTGCTGCGAAGCTGCTTTTCACCGTCATCTCAACTTACGGGCGGGGTCGTGCGTTGGATGACTCTTCCTTGTACCAGCAAATCGCACCTGCCCTCATTGCCCGGTTCAGTAAAGAAAGAGAAGAAAGCGTGAAGCTGGAGGTAGTTTCGACGATGACTGCCCTCGTACGTAAGACAGGCGAAGATGTTATGATAATCACATCAAATGGCTTCCTCGAATCGGTGGGCGGATCGAAGAACTCGAGAAAGAGAAGGAGGCAGGATAGTGACGCTAGTATGATCGACTTTGAACCAAGCATTGGCACCTCGTCTGCAGCCGGTACTCCCGTCATTGCTCCATCCTCACCAAAATCTGGTCCCCAAGCCGATCTGGCGCGCTCGGTGCCCCTCGTCGTGCAAAGCCTTGTAAAGATGTGGAAACAGGCTTCTGTGCCACTGAAGCAAGCTATCATTGTATTGCTTAAGAATTTGGCACTCGTGCGGTATGGTGGTCTAGCTGATCATCTCCAACAAATCGAAGACCCAATAGCCGATGTGCTCAAATCATCGTCTCCAGCAGGAACCTCATCCACAGCAGCTGGAGCTACAGCCAGTGCAGGCACTCTCCAGATCGAAACGTTGAGTCTTATTGCTGCAGTTGCGGAGACACACACGTCTGATGCCCTTTTGCCTTTCTTAATCGCATTGATCCCTGGTGTCATTGGTGCCGTCAATGACAGAAACTATAAGGTGAGTAGCGAAGCGCTCGGGGCTGTCGAGCAGATAGTGAAAGCCCTCACTCCGCCCCGGGTGTCTGCTTCATCGCAGGATCTTGCATCACAATTGGAAAAGCTGTACGATGTTGTTCATAGTCGCATTACGGACACGAGCGCCGACCTGGAAGTTCGCCAACGTGCCATTCATGTATTCGGGGTTCTTCTGGCACGAACATCGGGAGAGAAAGGTTCGGCTTTCATCTCGCTCGACCGACGGTCAAAGGGACTTGCCGTGTTGGTAGACCGCCTAAAGAATGAAACTACGCGACTTGCGGCTGTGCGTGCTGTTGACGACGTTGCTGTCCTGTGTGATAGGAAGACAGATGTCACTGCGGCGTGGGTCAGCGAAGTCACCACAGAACTTGGGGCTCAGCTACGTAAGTCAGATCGAGTACTCCGAGGTGCCAGCTTAGAAGCTTTACGCAGTTTGGCTATGAATTCCAAAACCAGAATACATTACGATGGGAAGACTATGAAGGAATTGGAGGATTGCTTGTTGCCTCTTATCAGCGCTGAAGACTTCCACTTCCTCGCTCCTGCTCTCATCATCCTTGCGAAATTGATTCCCGGAAACGCGGAGCTTCTCGTAAACGAGGCTTTGGTTTCAGCTCTTTGCTCAATCGTCCTCTCTTCGCTTGTTGGTACTGTTTTGAAGGCGTTGCTACTTCTCGTCAAGGTTGTTGGAGAGGAAGGTGCAGGTGCAGTTTTGATGAAGAAACTTCTGCGTGATGTAGGCATTAACGGCGACACATCTGTTGTTGGAAGGGCCATTGGAACACTCTTAGTTCACGGCGGATCCAAGCTGGGCGTCAAGATGGATGATTTTCTCAAAGAGTTGCAAACCGCACAAGATGCCCAACGCAAATGTCTTGCGCTTGCTATTCTTGGAGAAATCGGCCTACGAATGGGCCATGAGTGCTCGTTGACACCGGAGCTATTCATAACTCACTTCGATTCGAAGTCTGACAAAGTTCGCCTGGCTGCAGCCACTGCCTTAGGAAATGCAGCCGCGGGTAATGTGAAGACTTATCTGCCCACTATCATGAGTGGACTAGAAAAGCCCAACCATCAAAGCTACCTGCTTCTTCACTCGGTAAAAGAACTGCTTCAGCACCCCGAGATTGTTCGCCCAGATGTTGCCCCCTCTGCACTCAAGCTATGGCAGGCTCTCCTCAATGTCTCTGAAGAAGAAGACAACCGAGCCGTCGGAGCCGAGTGCGTTGGTCGACTTGCACTAATTGATCCTGTAGCTTACATACCGCATTTCCAGGTATTACTAATCATCCATCTTTGAAGGGCTACACCCGCTAATGTGAACCTTTCAGGAATGCCTGTCTAACTCGGACCCGACAATTCGTGGGGTGGTGATCTCTGCATTCCGTTATACCCTGTCAGACTCAAGAGATACTTACAACGATGTATTGAGACCGTCGATCGTCCCACTTTTGGTCAACATGCTCAGTGATCGTGACTTGGAAAATCACCGACTTGCCTTGACAACCCTCAACTCTGCTATTCATAACAAGATGGATATCATCCTCCCTCACCTTAACGAACTTCTACCTGCCGTGTTTGGCGACACACAGATCAAACCAGAATTGATCCGTGAAGTGCAAATGGGTCCATTCAAGCATAGAGTTGACGACGGTCTTGAGTTGCGAAAGGTGAGTAACACGGACCCACTTTGTTGTATGCATATTCTGATCATAGAAACAGAGTGCCTACGAAACACTTTATGCCTCCTTAGACACAACTTTCTCCTTGTCGCATGTCTCTGAATTCTTCGAACGCATATTAGCCGGAATTGATGATGAGCAAGATATTCGCACAATCTGCAACCTTATGACTTCCAAACTAATCACCCTGGCTCCGGAGGAGACGCAGAGGTCTCTGGATGTTCTCTCAGAGCGTTACAGCGTCGTACTATCCTTCAAACCAAAGGATAATGCCGTGAAGCAAGAACTTGAAAAAGCACAGGAAGCATCGATGGGTGTTCTGAAGATTACTCGAGAGCTGAGCAAGGCATTCCCCAATGCCGAGACGTCCGGCGAGCATCACAAATGGAAGGCCTACATGGAGTGGGTTCGAAAGACCTTCTCTTCACAGTTGAAGAGCCTCGAAACGGAATTTTAGACCAGTACATTTTCGTCAACGGATCATCACATTGGGAGCATTCCTTCGCAGACAACCTAGACCAAAAGTACGAGAAATATTGTGATGAATCTCAGAACCACCATATGTACTGGAGTTGATCTCTAGTAAGAATAAGTAGTGAAAACTTGCATGTGCTCGCGGCTCATAGTTCTAGAGATTCACAAATTAAAAAATACAAATAAAGAAAATAAAGAAACATCTACTCCCTACTACGATGTAGCATTTGCAAATGCGCAGTAGAGTACTCCGTGTAGCGTAGCAAGTAATTCAAAACCTGGCGCCCGACAAATTCCAGGTGGCGTACCGGTCACGTGTACACGCGTCGCGTGCTTAAGCATAGCATACTATTATCCGGTCTCAATGTTTTGGTTACCTCTCCAACTATTGCAGTTTGCCAACATCAATTGCCTCGAACGACTTTACGCTGCGCTCGCAATGCTTCTCTTTTTCGGGTTTCAGTCAAAAGGACTTCCATTTACAAGATGTCTATTAAACCCTCTGTCTTCGAAGATGTGTTGTTGTACTTTCTTACGCATTCCAGTTTGTCGAAGGTCTCCTCTTTGTCTAAAAAGACTACAATTGTACAGATTTTATTCCCTCCCTAGCTTCTCAACCTTTGTCTCTGCATTTACTACCTTAGCGGGTCCAGTGGATGCGATGAAAGTTGGGAATCTGACCCTAATGTTGACCAAGTCGGTTCAATGCCATGATGGCACAAGTTTCACGGTCTCGCATGGCGGATGTGTCACATACACCCGATGTCCAGAGCCTATCACAGGCACTAAAGACGGTCTACCATGCGTTTCAAGCCCTGAAAATGGCACGCGTCGGTTTTCCAATGCTGGGCGTAACATGCTGATCATGGAGGATGGTTTGTCTATGCCGGGGTGCTAGAAGATCTTGGAGAGAGAGCAGGTGAAACACGTAGGGCATCCTCATTTGGGGTTGTCTTTGCGGTAGACTTGATGGCTACGCAGGAATACCATGAGAGACGCTCTTAGCTGCTGTGGGATATATTATGCATCCTCCACTGCGCCTTTTGAACACAACAATTTGATCTTTCGATCATTTGCCTACACTCGGTCATGAGGCCAGTATGTCAGAGGGATCCACTCGTCGGCACCAATTTGATCTTCACGGAAGCAGCCCAGGCGTTTTCAGCGGATCAAATTATAGCGAGGTTCTTCTGACGACTGAGCGGAGTGGTCTTTGATTGACTATTGCGATCCATGTGATCACAATGGTACCATCTGGCTCGTTGTCCCGTTCTAATATAGCTTGGTTCTCGATGCATGATAGTCCTGCATGGCCAGGCGGTTAATGTCACTCTTTCCTGTCCGTTGGTCTTCCATCGTGTACGTGTTTCCAACCTCAGGGAGCCTGGGCTACTTGTACCTACTCTCCAACTCCTCGTCACTAGTCTTTCCCATCTTTACAGGGGCTAGCAAACCCCAAATCACGGCATCCGCCATTGATTTGCGCTCCATCGGAGATCCCGATCGGCCGTGTTAACCATCTCTTTGCAATGTAGGTTGCAAATAGATTGATGGGCGCCGACAATCACGGCAATGTCATATTGCTGTCCCTCCTTTTTGGGAGGAAGGACGCGGTTTTTATGGATGCTATTTGTCCGCTTCTTCCAAGCCCTCCAAATCTACCAGACGCGGAGAGGAAACAAAAGCTTGTCCCTGGGAATACTGTACCACGCACGAGAGGTTGGCTTTGCGACTTGGGAACGCTTCTGATCGATATCAATGACATGTGGGGAAAGAAGTGGGAGATAGGGATTTTAGATTCAAGTCCGACAGGAAACTTTCTGAAAGGGTTTTGTGCATTCGATTTCTCTGCATAAAGGGCGTGAGGCAGTATTGATATCGCATCTGCGTTTGCGGGCTCTGCCATTCTCCGACCGTTCAACTTCTGCCGAATTGGGCACTACGACATGACCTCTTTCGACGCACGCCGTTTCCTGGGAACAGAACGCTGCAAATGTGTGGAACAATGCATGTTGCTCTCCTCTCCGTTGCAGAAATCAAATCTCTGCCCATTCGTTTGGTTGGCTGACCGCTGCGGTTGCTATGCGAGGGTGTGTACAACGTGAAGCATATTGCAGGACCTCTCTAGAGTGAGGATCAAAGCTTAGGCTTGTCTGTGTGGCTTCCTCGGCGACATGTCTCCGAACATGGCAGCTTAGCATGCGGATGTGACCTCCACGGGTAGGACTGATGAGTAACGAAGAGAGTATACTGGTGCTCTGCATTACGAAGCGGCTTCATCAATTTCCGGGAATTGTGTTTGCGCAGGTGGCCTGTTGTAAGCCTTACATTGGCAAGCCGAACGATAGCGGGTTGGTCGCGGCCTGTGAACCGCCGTTTCCTTTCGAGGAAACGGCCCCTTTTTTTTCTTATAAGTATTTCAAACCCATGTGTACTGGACACAGCTAACTGCCGTTATAGATCCTCTTACAAGACTACCATGGTGTGAATGGTTCCATGCTCTGAGGGCTGGTGTGAAGTATGCTTATATGAGTTGATTGGTCCATAGATAGGAGATAGTCTCTCCAAAAACCCAATTGAGATCTCTACCATGTTATAGCTTGAGCCTTAATCTTTTAATTTATCACCAACGATCCTTCATATGTGGGGTTTGACTGTTCGACTCCATACGACTACAAGACTCTATGACACAAAAATAACCCCCATTATCCCTCGGGCTGACTAATGGCGTCTGCCCCTCCAAAAAAAAAAATTGTGCCCCGCCTCAGCGATAGTGGAAAGTCAAGGAACGTTCCCGCGCTCGCTGGCGAAATTTTTACTTTCCTGGGACATCATTGGGTGTAAAGATTGTCATATATTTGTGGATTCTTCCGCTCATTTGCGCGTTATAGACCTCGATACCCTCTTACCCTGTTTTTTTTTCTTCCTTTTTCCGATCATACACCCCCTTAATACCCATCCTTCATAATGTCGGTAGAAGATAAGCCAGTCCAGCAAGAAGCTCCCGTCGAGTCGCAGTTCCAGAAGCCTGGTGACTTGGTGGAGAGAGATGAGGACACCGGTGTGATGTCCTTGGAAAGTCTTTGTATGAACTGCCATGAGAACGTACGTTTACCAGCTGGAACATGAGAGTTATAGCGGCGCAACTAACCTGGTTTCAGGGAACGACAAGGCTCCTCCTCCTCCGAGTACCTTACTTCCGCGACATCATCCTCGAATCCTTCGAATGCCCCCATTGCCACTTCAAGGACAACTCCGTCAAATCCGCCGGTCAGATCCAAGAGAAGGGCGCTAAGTACACACTTACTGTCCAGGGTGAAGATGACCTCCAGCGCCAGGTCGTTCGAAGCGACACTTCAATCTTCAAGGTTGAGTCTCTGGGAATCGAGATGCCCAAGGGCGAGAGTCAGTTTACGACTGTCGAAGGAGTGATTCAGAAAATTTACGAGTCGCTGTCTAGCGAGCAACCCCTGCGCAAGGCCCAGGCACCTGAACTTCACGATGCGCTTGTGCCGATCATCGAGAACCTCCAGAAGATCCTGAACCGAGACGGATTCCCCTTCACCGTCTCCCTGGATGACCCCACTGGAAACTCATGGATCGCGCCTACTATCAACGATACTGGAAACAACTACAAGCGTCGTGACTACCCTCGTACGCACGAGCAGAATGAAGAGCTTGGAATTTCCGCGGACCCCAACGCTGTGGAGCATGAGGGATCTGGCGAATGGGAAGATTCTGAGATTGTCGATGGTCAGGTCTACAGTCTGCCTACCGAATGTCCAGGCTGCACAAAGCCTGGCTTCGTTAACATGAAGAAGGTGAACATCCCCTACTTCAAGGAGGTCATTATCTGGAGTACATCTTGCGAGCACTGCGGATACCGTACTAGCGAAGTTAAGACTGGTGGTGAAGTTCCAGAGAAGGGCAAGCGCATCACTCTTAGTGTCGAGAATGAAGTTGACCTCTCGCGTGATATCCTCAAGTCTGACACCTGCGCTCTGCACAGTGAGGAGTTGGAAGTCACTGTTCAGCCTGGTACATTGGGTGGACGTTTTACTACCGTTGAAGGTCTGCTCACCGAAATCCGTGATCAACTGCACGGCCAGATCTTCGATGTCGACGATGCGAGCGGCGCTGGGGGGGACAGCATGGCATCCGACACCAAAGAGAAGTGGACTCGCTTCTTCTCTCGTCTTGATGCTGCTATCAATGGAGACATGAAGTTTGTCATCACTCTCGAAGATCCCATGGCCAACAGCTACGTCCAGGACTTGTGTGCCCCTGCTGTCGATCCTCAGATCACGACTGAAGAGTACACCCGTACTGACGAAGAGGAAGAAGAGCTCGGTCTGAAGGACATGAAGCTCGAAGGTTACGAGGAGGATGAGGAGAAGAAGGAAGAGGACAACGCCGAACAGAAGTCATAAATGACCTGCATTGGGTTGTTTGTCTCACGACTGCTTTTTCTGCCAACGATATTCATTTCCTCACGATGTGTATGATTTGTCCTTTTCGGTTGTTTACGATATGTTTTCTATGCATGCATGCATAATTGTCATTCAAGACAGCTATGTCCCGTTTTGCGCTCTAGATATCCGATGAAGTTGTGGTTTGTTTACACGGTGTAGTGTCGGGGGTGTTATATCTCTCTTTTTTTTCGCTTGGAATATATTCATAGTTCTCCTGGGTGGTATACAAAAGTCCAATAAAGAATGCCGATGACGAGCCTCAAAAAATTATAAGTCTGATTCCATGCTATGTCGTTCAGTAATCCACTTCACTGATAAACAGTAGCACTTTTATGCCCAGGATTTCCAGACTTCTCGCCACTGGAGCGCATCTTTCATTATGCAACGTCGTGCTACATATTAGAAATACCTCGATAATCAGGTCCCAAGGACGCAGTGCTATAATGCAGGAGCTCCTGCAGTGCACACCTGAGTCGGTTGTATGTAATTCTTCGACCAAAATGGACCCCTTTAAAGTGGAAGAGGCTCCAACAATCCCAATGACCCCGGACAACGCGTGAGTCCGGTGAAAGATCCATTATCCAGAACAGCATATCGCTTTGGCGAAGTCATTCCCTCGGTATTAGGTCCTGTATCGCGGCCCTGGCGCCTTCAATTCGGGGCTTTGCTTGGTGTTCGACAATCGCGTAATATTTCGCACTCAAACCCACATAATCTCTAGTAAAACCTGTTCTCACTTTGCAAGTGGATTCGCGTGTATCGTGACCCTGTTAATGCGCAGTGCTTCATATTCCGACTCCTCACCCTCTCTCGGCTGCACAACCCTCCCTTTTTTATCCACCTTCACATTCGCCTTCTCTAATTTGGTCAACACATCACCACCTTCATCTTGTGCTGTCAAGTTCAACACCTTCCCGAAGACCGTGCTATTTCCGTCCAAATGCGGGGCAGGAGCAAACGTAATGAAGAATTGACTTCCATTAATCGTAGCCCCCATGGCACCCTGGGACCCGGGAGCTGTTCTATCTTTGACTGGCCGCGCTGCCATAGAGAGGATCCCACGGGTGTTGTGTCGAAGAGCGGGGAGGTGGATTTCTTGGTTCAATGCGCCGGGGTGATTAATTGATGTACCGCCTTTGGGGATGTCGTCGAAGGGAAGCATGGGTTTGGTGCTTTCTTGCGATTGGTGCGCTGCTGGTCCGAGAGAAATATCGCCTCCTTGGATCATGAAGCCGGGGATTAGACGGTGGAAGGGTGTGTTGTTGTATGCGCCGCATGCGCAAAGGGCGAGGAAGTTCTATTCAGTTTAATCTTAGTGTACAGGTACAAGCTAAGTTATGAGATGGAATATTTAATACACGTAGAGGCGCAAGATAATACATACCTCTACTGTTTTAGGCACTCCCTCGCAGAAGAGCTCGACCTTCAGGTCGCCTTGGGTGGTGTGGAGCTGTGAAATATCCATCGTGATTAGTCGATAGTCTGGAGATATGAGGTTTCAAGTCGTCACAATGAACTCACAGTAACGGACATGGCTCTAGGATATAGTAGTGAACTAAGTATGAGAATATAGGCTGACGGAAGACTGGTGACGGCGAAACATGCAACGGATGGACCTCGGGCTTTTTCGCCGCATTTACCTATCAAATTGAATACACGGTCACATGACGGACGCCGATAACGACGCGTCCTTCAGATAACAAAAAATTACACGGATTTTCAAGGCATCGACCCTCCGATTCCCCAATCGTTTGAGGCTCAATCTTCGTACAGGATGAACAACAGACCTGTTGAACAAGCATTGGGTACTCTATTGCCGACCCATGCTGATGACCTGCCTCAAGAGCTCCGCAGTTTGGCCTTATCTCTTGTCGCGCAATCTCGCAGCTTTTCTACTAGCTTAAGGCCCGAGGAAGAGATCGCACGTCCTTATGCTTGTGCCGAGATCGCGTGCCGCCGGTATGTTTAGCGTCTTATCCCCCTGTCGCTACACCATATCCTCTGGTTAATTGGTACACTGACGATCTGGCTGTGTTTAGGCTAACTCGGGCCCTCAAACTCCCCCCCTTGATGGGCCATCCTCCATGTCCTCCGCGTGCCTACAAGAAGCTCTATGCATTCCTTGATCGCTCCCTTTCGAATAGTATAGCTGGAGTAAAGCGTGCAGGGAGCAATTCTATTTCAGAAACACCTTCACGCACCGGATCTGCTTCGTCGACTCCTGCAAAAAATTCGAAGCGTACCCGGACGCCTCCGAAGACAGCAACAACGCCGCATAAGCTCCAGAACACCGCAAACAAACCCACGCCATTAAAGAAGGCTATTACACATGAAGGAAGCGGATCTCGCTCTCAAACACCCCAGAAGTCCAAGGTTCGCACTAATGGCCTTCCTGGCTCTACGATTATCCCCGATGCACCTGCCTGGGTGATGACGTCTATTCGGAGCGTGTGTAAAACTTTATCTACTCCAGCTCCACGGACGAGTACATGGTCCCGGCCTCCAATTTCGAGGACCTTACCACCTCATATTTTTGCCGGTGTATCATCCATCTTATATTTCATTTCTCGGACTTCTGCCAAGGATGACGATGATTTGGACGAAGAAACCCTAGAATTCGTGGAGCCTATCCTAATTGTGAAGGATAAAGAGAATGATGAAGATTATAAAGAGGTTGTCAACGCTCTGGTAGTAGCCGTGTATTTCCTGGCTCTCGCCCGCAGACGAAGCTCCTTATCCGAAGGGGAAGGAGAAACGAAGAAGCTCGACAAGAAGACCTTTTCTGAGATGCGCCAGACTGCATTAGTGAGCCTTGGTCTCCCTTCAACCGAGAGAAGACATCGTGAGGACGTCGACCAGTGGATCGCAGTGATAATGCAACAACGCTGGGCCAATGGCAAGGAATGGTTCGAAAACATCCCGCAGGCTGGAGAATTGGACGGGGATGATGCGTATCTTTCCGACGAGGACGGCTTCGGCGAGGATGGAGAAAGAGCTAAAAGCGCTAAGCGACAAAAGACAACGAAATCGGGTCGCTCACTGACCAAACACTCATCCAGGAAGGGCCTTCTACCGGGTCTTGGTACCATGATGCAGGATCGTGTTGATTGGTTAAGCGACGATCGCAAGGAAGACTACCTTGAGTGGAAGGCAGCAGTCCTAGCGCGAATTGAGCAGATCCAAAAAACTGCAGCGCAGCATTTTGGCGCCTTACCCGTTTGATGAACACTTCTGGATAACGGTTTTTGAGGATAGGAGTTATTAAAGCCGGCTGTCGTTCTTGCTTTCTTATTATCTTAGCGTACTCTGGATTGCTTCATTATCAATGCCTCCGTTCTACACTATGTATCACTAGAACTTGCTATTTGTATTATAGAGTCTCTATACCCAACCCAGTCTTAATGTCTTATCTATATAAAAGTCCTGATATCATTTCATCTCCCCCTAGCTCCCGCTCAGCTTTCAACATAAAGCACACTTTTCTTTGTAGCACTTTCCAAAACTGCTAACTGTGTTTAGGAGTGTTATTTGGCATCGCCGGCTATCCCATGGCACGAGAGAACCCCCTTCTGACTGATTTCTATCAAATACTTCCCGCCTTGGAGCGCCTCAACTATATCCCTCAATCAGAAAACAGTCCATATATGTGACACAGAGCACTTACACAAGTTATAAAACACAGGACCCGTCCACGTAGCCGTAGCCGGGGTCATATAGGTCTTCTCATTGTCGCGCACCTTCGCGCAGTAGCATAGCATATTAGGGTTTGAATTGAGATACCGACATGTCGAGCACTCCCCTCCTGCCTTGGAGAGTCCACCACCACTAGGACCCGTTAGCCTACCACAACGACGTGTTGGTAAACAGGGGTAGCATAGTATACGTACTGCTTCTGTGCTAAGAGTCTTCCACCGCCGTCATTGTTCTTGTGCCACCCAAGACAGCGGTCCAGGCTCAGCTCGGAGTACTGCTTTTTGATCGTCCCCGGGACGTTGCAAGATGCTGTCAAGAGTTGCTGTGCTGGGTGGCCTTTAGAAACTGAGGGTCCTTCTTTGATCTTGATGTCTTTGCATTCCTTTTGCAGGGGTGAGACTTTGGGAAGGGTCTTCTTGGGATGTGCCCTCTTGGGTAGTATTTGGAAGCCGGATCGAGGTAGCACGACACCTGGGTCTGGGTTCGTGAGTGTGTTTTCTGGGGTGATGGTGTGGCTGGCAGCCAGTGCTACCAGGTAGGTGGCGAGGAGGATTAGGGTCCGGTACATCATTTCTGGTTGTTGGGTCTGAAAGCGAAGGTGTATGTCACTGAGGGAAGATGGAACTTGATATAAGTTCTATATAAGTTCTATCACGGCGGCATGCAGAAGAATTTTCTGTTCTAAGTTTATGCCGTGCATGTCTTTGTTATTGTATAGTGCGTCGGGAGGCTGTTTCATACTTTTCTGGTTTGCAACTGGTATCGAATGAGATGCTCTTTGTTTCAATTCTTCTATTTTTGTCGTTCTTGGCCGGGGCGCTGGGCGACGGGTTAACTGGCTGCCCTATGGATTCTTCACTCTAGATGTCAATTTTAGAAACTGCAAATTTACTCCTCTATGTCGTCTCCGGACGGGGCGCACTAGACAAATTTTGACTGAAGAAAAGGGATGTCGGAGTTCTGTGCTCCATGTAGGGCCATAGCAAGTAGCTGGATATGAAGAATGAATGCTTCCAGTATATTCCCGGAAGAAGTTTTTAGTAGGAGGCGTTAACATAAAGTTGGACAGTTAGCAAAGTTCGGATTTGCGGCCGGTCCCCTGAGGGTCAGATAACATTGCCATGAGGAAGTCTATATCGTGGGTCATGGGTCATGGGCTCTAGATGGCCATCAAAACTGAAAGTGGTGGAAACCAACCTGGTATCCAAAAGACATCGCTGCTACCAACGCAGAAAATCAAAGAATAGATGGTATAATATCTATGCAAACCCCCAAACAGCAAAGAAAGAACTAAAGAAAAGAACAGCAGAGAAACCGGAGACCTCAATTCCTTAACAATAGTAGCCAAGGGTATATTGACCAAAAATCAACAGGTAAAGCAAAGTGTTTATAACCTTTAGTACCAAATACTCCTTGTGCGATGATGGGGAACCTGTTCCTCTCCGTCTCTTTCTAACTCTTTCATGGTGTCATACAGGAAAAAATCTATCAAGATTGCATTGATGCCCGAAGATGCGGGCTTAGCAGGGCTGGCCTGTGTGATGTGTTTTTGTGTGGTGCACTTTCTCTGTTCGTCTAGTGCCGTGGTGGTGAGACTTTGGCGGCGGTCCACACCGGCCGCATGTCCGTTGAGTTGTGAAGGTTTTATTATGGGTTTGGCGTCTGGATGGTTCTTCTCAATCTCCCGTCTAATCAATTCGACGCACCAGATGCTGGTTGCGCGCAGTTCGACCTCCCAGGTAGAGCCACTAGGGATCGGTTTGAGGTCACGAATATGACTTTCCAGAGGTGGAGAGTACATAAGACAGCCGAGATGGTTTAGTATTTGAGGGATTCGGTAATCTGGATCGTAGTTAGTTTGAAACTCCCCCGTCAAAACTTGAGATATTATAGCAGATGAGAGTGATGAAAGGGTGGGGCGCACCTGCAAACATTGTGATCTTGTCAATATCATGGAATTCGCCAAGGCCCTCGCCATTGAAGCAGGCCCACAGGTCCGCAACTAAGATCTGTGCGCGTTTATAGAGCCGGACCCTCCGTCCCTGAAAGCTAGTTTCATCGCGGAAGCATGGGAAACTCTCAGCCATAAGGTTCACGAGGGACGCAGCTGAGTAGTTGGCGTTATAGATACAGTTGACGAAACTACCGTCAAAGTCCTGAATAAAAAGGCTGTTAGAACATACACAGGCAACTGGTTTTCAGGTGCGGTTCAATATACCTCACATAAGACCCGGCCTGCTTCTCGCAGGCACCGGAGACGCTCTTGCAGGAGAGGAATTTCCTCATCAGTTACCGATCGAAACACGTGCTTGAGCATAGACTCAGAGCATTCGTCTTCATTCACCCAGAAGTAGGGGCTCGTAATGGGGATCTCTGCAAGTCTTAGCATTTACAGCGCACCAAAAGGAATCACGGGTTAGACCATAATAAATATGCAGAACCTACCCTCATCCAAAGCCCTCTGCAGCGCAGCCACTAAGCTCCAATACCCGGTCCACTTCTTGCCGCGATATTCGATAGCGAAGCGTTTCTCCTCCGGGCGCTCCGACCAGAAACTGAAATTCAGTAGATCCATGGCGAAAATGAAATCCACGGTACTTTCATCCTTTGCCTTGGGATGTAATTCATGTTCCGACCATGTCTGCGTGGAATATTCCTTTTTCTGCATCAAGCGCCAGATGGTCTCGGCAGCTTCTTTGGTCTTGGAAGGGTTCAATGCGACGTCAATAGCATTGTCGAAGACGTACTGTGCATTTTCCAAAACTTTAGTTTCTGCTGCGCCTGGGTTTGCTGCCCCTCCTCCTAGCCCAAGGGACTTGCGTAAAAGAGCGAGCAATTCGGGGTCCGCTTCGTCGTCCGACATGGTGGTGCCGTGCCCTTGTGTCCCGGTCCTTGATATAAAACAGGGAAGACTATCCAAGAAAACCCAATTTTTACTTTTAAGAGGGGTAATATTCAAAGAAAATAGACAAAGAGATCAGAGAGGGAGATAGCAGGAAGCCAGATATATTGACACAGAAAAAAAAGGAGGGAACAAAGACCGACAGTACTAGCGCACCGAATTCCCCACGACCGTTTGTACTGCTTTGAACCAAAACCGACGATCAGGCAAAAAGTCCGGTTGCTTTGGTGGACGATCAGTTGGGCGAAAATAGAGTCAAGTTTTGTTAATTTGATAAGGGCCCATTAAATTAAATGCCTTTGAATTTGGTTGCTTTCTGGACATTCAAAAATTGGTCCCGGAAATCCCTTTTATTTACGCACAATGTGATCGAACCAGGAAAAAAAATCCATTGACCCTTGCAGCAACAATAATAATGGATCTCATCTAAGAAAATTAATTCTTTTTTTTTTATTTTCTTTCTGGGTTGAAGAGGCCCTGGTTAGTCAGCCAAATGGACAATGCGATTGGTCCACCATCAATGAACCTGAATAGATGTACCGGAGGTATAAAAAGGTAGAAAATTGGCACAGGCAACAACTCCCCACTTAGGTACATACACTTACTAAGCTACTATGATTGTGTTGAAGATATTCCAGGCCCAGGCCTAATGGGGAGTCAACTAGTATGTATTATCAGATAATCACGGGCACCTCCTTCCTATCTTTCCTTGGTTTACGAGGATGAGTTAGCCAAAGTATGGATAATATGAGCGATCCTTTTTATGGTCTCTTTTCGGGGACTTGCATTGGATTCTCCTGTGGGCGGAGTCGGGACGCTTGGTCCGGCAAATAATATTGCCTTGGAGAAATGTATGAGTCAAGAAGGAAGATATTCATGATATATTGATCATTGATAGGATCTTCTAATAATATCTTCGTCGGATTCATTCCCAACACCATGTTCTACGGTTGAGGACATCCTACGATTATAGATTGTGTTACGATTGAAGTACCATGGTAGATAGACCTCTCCATTTCAAACATGACTAGCTGCGGTCACTCTATCCAATACGTGTGGCTTAAACAGCCGTGTATTCATTCCCCCGTTGAACTCACAACATGGTCCGGTCCATATCCGAACACGAATCGAGACTTTCATGTAAATGGACGAATCTCTTATGCAATGCATGTATGTACACCGTTCTCCCGCCACGGATATGATCGAACGTACTTATTCCTAGCAGGGAAGCTACTGTACGTTTCGGTTGAACGTGGGAAGCTGGATGGCCAATAAGCGGGACTGATTTGATGTGAGCAAGAAATAGAGCATAAAGTGAGGGTGACCAATAAGTTCAATTCAGATTGATTGCGCTAGGGTCCAATCATTTGACCGTATTCGCTGTCCGAGACCTTTAGTAGGACCACTATTATGCTTGACTAGCTTTTCTTATTTAGTAAAAGGAAAAACGAAGAAAAAGAAAAGAAGGAAAATAATGACGGATATAAGAAGTGAAGGAAAGTCTCGTGTTCCGGACAGCGGTGTCGTCATTGTCCATTCCAGGCCCCCAAATTGGGACTAATTAAAGCGCGGTGCTTCTCCGACGCATTTCGCATTTCCCGAAATCAATCATCCGGCCCTGGACTTTCGCTCATTGCAGCCGTCCCCTGCAGCGTCGCTCTGTTTGATTTTTCCTTGCTGAATCCTCTCTCATTTGGCGATGACTGTCGTTCTGTTCTGACCTCAGCTGCCACTCATTCCACCTTCTCATCGCTCTCGCGCCCTCAGTCATGCCGCGAGACACCTACTCCAAGCGCTCGCTCGGGACCTTGTCCAGACGCTTAAAGGAGGTATTTAATTCTTCTGGCCCTGAGTTTGTGCTTGTTCTTATGTCAGAAGCTAATTCATGTCATCCTCTCTAGTCGCGCGTACTCCTCGTGGGCGCCGGTGGTATCGGCTGCGAGCTGCTAAAGAACCTCTTGCTCTCTGGGTTCGGCGAAATCCACATCATCGATCTTGATACCATCGACCTGAGCAATTTGAATCGTCAGTTTCTCTTCCGCTTTGAACACATTAAAAAATCAAAGGCATTGGTGCGTCACACACTGAACCGTCCACCCATCCTGCGCCGCCCGTGGCGTCACCTGCGCAACGTGCCACCCTGATACCCTTCCGGCACCTTTCATCGTCTCACGACGAAGCGAAGCTGACGAAAGTCTTTTTTCTGAGCACAGGTCGCGAAGGAAGTTGCCCAAAAGTTCCAACCAAGCGCAAAGCTCGAGGCCTACCATGCGAACATCAAGGATAGTCGTTTCAACGTGGATTGGTTCGCGACTTTCAACGTGGTCTTCAATGCGCTTGATAACCTAGACGCCCGCCGTCATGTCAACCGGATGTGCCTAGCGGCTGATGTGCCATTGATCGAAAGCGGAACTACCGGATTTAATGGTCAGGTTCAGGTTATCAGGAAGGTAGGATATGAGGGCAACCCAATGCGTCCACGTGAGTGTGCTGGGCTTAATTGACCACCCACAGGGCCAAACCGAATGCTACGATTGCAACTCGAAGGAAGTCCCCAAGTCATTCCCAGTATGCACTATCCGCAGTACACCGAGCCAACCTATTCATTGTATCGTCTGGGCGAAAAGCTATCTTTTCCCGTAAGTTATTGGAGGGGTTATATTCAGCAAGATATAAACTAAACAAGTCTAGCGAGCTTTTTGGGACAAGTGAGGATGAGACGCCAGAGTTGGATAGTACTGAAGATGTCAATAATGGTGGGTCATATTGGTGAATTTCCATCCAGTCTTGGGCAAATATCGCTAACTCTGCCCAGCGGAAGAGATTGCAAATCTACGAAAAGAGGCACAGGCTCTCAAGGAAATCCGCGAATCAATGGGCTCCCCTGAATTCGCTCACAAAGTATTCACAAAGGTTTTCAAGGAGGACATAGACCGACTACGTGGTATGGAGGATATGTGGAAGACGCGGAAGGCCCCGGAACCCCTGGATTTTGAGAAGATACAGGAAGAGACTTCGACAATTGAGCCTGCAATTTCCTGTAACGATCAAAAGGTCTGGACTTTGGCTGAGGACTTGGTCGTTTTTAAGGACAGGTTAGACTTATCCCTCGTTCAACCAGTGCGATTCTTTTGACTGACATTTATCGCAGCTTGGATCGACTGAGTAAAAGGCTGAAGACACTTCTAGATACAACAAAGAGCGACGTCAAGCCTATCCTAGTGTTTGATAAGGACGATGTGGATACGCTGGACTTTGTCACCGCTAGTGCTAACCTGCGAGCGACGATATTCGGAATTGAGCCCAAATCAAAGTTTGACACGAAACGTAAGTGCTTTCGCAATGGGGCGCCGTGACACAGCCAAGGTTTGCTGACTGTGAGCAGAGATGGCCGGTAATATCATACCAGCAATCGCGACCACAAACGCTATGACTGCTGGTCTGTGTGTTCTGCAGGCATTCAAGGTCTTGAAGGATGACTACGCGCATGCCAAAATGGTAGGTTTTCTTTCGCTTTACTCATGTGGCCTTGTATTGAACTCGTGCGAAATAGATCTTCCTCGAACGGTCGGGTGCCCGTGCAATCAATTCCGATTCTCTAAAGCCACCCAACCCCAACTGTCCTGTTTGCTCGGTCGCCCAGGCCAGGGTCAAGATTGACCCGGAGCGGGCCACCATCAACGACTTGGTGCAGGATGTCCTCCGCTTACAGCTAGGGTACGGTGAAGAGCTTTCAGTCAGCAACGAGCTGGGCACAATTTATGACCCTGACCTCGAAGATAATCTGACTAAGAAGCTATCGGAACTGGGTGTAAGCAATGAAAGCCTCATCACGATTATAGACGAGGAGGATGAACAACCGCGTGTGAACCTTGAACTAGTTGTTGTGACTGAGAAGTAAGCCTCTGACTACCTCGGCCCGAAGTCAACAGACTTAATTAAATAGATTACTGACAGTTGAATAGACCCGAATCCTCAACAGGAGAACAAAAACCAATCACTTTGGTAAAGGTTCCTGAGATTCCCCGAAAACCACGAACACCTACACCTACCGTTAGCGAGCACGTTAATGGCAGTTCGGACCCGAACAAACGCAAGCGCAATGCCGAGGAAGCCGGCCTCGCCAACGGCGAAGACCGTTCGAAACGCGTGGCCAGTATGTCTGTCGCTGATGGCGATGGATCGAATCCTATCATCTTAGATGAGACGGAAGGAGGTGCGATTCTCATTGACGACTGAACGAATAAAGAAGAGGCACATGGAGGCCAACTGCGTCCTCTCTACTTTGGACATATGTCCCTATGCATTGTCTTTTCTCTAACACATTGATTGTTCCTTGGGCTTTGGACGGATCACCAGAAATATCTTCTTTTTGCTTCTAACCCCTTCCATCTACTGTAACATATCATGCTTTTGCTCTGAATAGATTGGACGAAGGGATTACCGTTGGTACTATTCAGTTTGACCGAAGCCATAATGTGCATACTTCGGCGTGGCGTTTCAACAAAGATACACGAATGAGTCGATGAATTTACTTTTAATCATACTTGAGATTATCGTACACCACACTAAAGCTCAAAGGACTAGAGCACTCTAAAGCTGAAGCCCTCACTAACATCCTAATATACACATAACCCACCCCAGATATAATAGAGTAGATTACACAGCACCCAACCCCCCATCCAAATTAATAACACAGTTATTCGCATACTCATTCCCCGCCAAAAACACTGCCGCATCCGCAATCTCCTCTGGCGCCCCAAACCGACCCAGCGGAATGCTCTCCTTCAACCTTTCATTCTGCCCCTCGCTAAAATCCGCAATCATCGGCGTCTCAATATACCCCGGCACAATCGCATTCGACCGCACAACCACATTACGCAGAGAACCAGCCGCTTCAACTGTTAATGACCGGGTGAGGCCAAGAAGTCCCGCTTTCGAAGCAGCGTATGGAACCGCGCCGGTTCCGCCTTTCAGCGCTAGTAATGACGAGATGTTTATAATACATTTCGAGGCGGGTCGGGTCTCGCCGGTACGGCCTTTCAACCTGTTACGGAGAGAGGCACGGAGAAGAGCACGGGATGTGAAGATCGCGCCTTCAAGATTTGTCCGGAGGGTTTGTGAGACTTCCTCGGGAGATGTCTTGGGAAGAATATTGGAGTTAGAAATCCCAGCTGCATTGATTAGGATATCAACGGGTTGCTAGTATCCTTTGTCAGTCTCCCATTCACACATTTATCCATACACAGTAACAAAGCCAAATAATAATGAAAATGTAGTATAACATACCATCGCCTTCTCTAGCTCACGTAGCCATGATCCAGCCTCCGATACATCACCCACAAGGAGACTTATTCTATCCGAAGATTCGATTAGAGTTCCCTGCGACTTTGGTATGGTTTCATCAGCCGCTTCCTGGATTCGGGTGCCTTCATCATTGACTTGGAGTCTGGTGGCGGCTTTGAGGAGACGCTCATACGATCGTCCGACGAGGATGATGTGCTCCGCGCCTTCTTGGAGGAATCGGTTTGCGATTGCGAATCCGATGCCTGATGTCCCGCCTGTGATCATGCAGGTCCGGCCGGTGAGGCGCGCTGAGGTGCTGGGTGATTGGGAGGAGAGGGGTCGTCTTTGTGACATTGGTGGGGCATTGTAGGCTGTGGAGAGAGCTGTGTTCAATATGCACCTAGTGTATTGGGGGCGCAGAGAGGGGAGATGAGATGCCGAAATTATTGCGCTGCGCATGCTGAGGCGTAGCGGTTGCATGTTGGCTTATTGTACTCTTTCAAGCAAAAGTCACGTCTCGATTGAGTTATATGTATAGAGACGAAAGGCAGTTGTTCATGGTTGATTCTGAATGAATGAATACGAATGCGCAAAGCGATTGAAATAAGACAATGAAGACAATCAATGAAACTTGAATTCCTTTCAGCCGTACCAAAAAGAAAACAATCAGCTCACCAAGCCATCCAAGAAGCACACATGCCCGACGAAGTATATAAAGCGTGACATTGAAATTAAAACAGACTAAGAAAGCAGTTCATCGGAAAGCTTCCGCACAGACCACGTGGGGAAAGTTAAAACTTCCGTCACGACCGCGTCTGTTGTCTTGTCCCGCGTTGATCATCAATCCAACCTTACCATCACCTCCCCATATTACCTCCGTTCTCGCAACTTTAACGGGAAAAAATGGCTTCATCGGCCACCGACTCGGAATTCGTGACGTTGGTCTCGGGTGATGGGTTTGAATTCGTCCTTCCACGTAGTGCGGCCTGTGTCTCTGGGACGATACGTCGGATGCTGGAGCCTTCTAGTTCGTTTTCCCTTTTACCTTTTTTTTGCTTCTTTTGATCCGTCCTCGGTCTTTGCTGTGCTCCGTTTTGGGGTTCTTGTGTGCTTACTATTGCTTCGTTACACAGGTAAATTCGCCGAAGCATTGACAGGCCGCTGCATACTGGAGAATATCAGCGGGATCGTCCTCGAGAAGGTCTGCGAGTACTTTTGCTACAACGAGAAGAATAAGAACCAGTCAAATGTTCCAGATATGGATATCCCGCCGGAGTTGTGTCTGGAGTTGCTGATGGCGGCGGATTATCTGGATACGTGATTTTCGCCTCCGTATGTCAATGATCGATTCTATTTGGGTGCCGAGCTAATAAGGACTTAGGGGTCTATCTGCTTTTATGCGTTACGATTTAGATGATCTATGTTATTCGATTATTATTTACGGAGGAGTTTCATAGTAGTGGATGGAATAAAGTACATGGCGTTGGGTCTCGTGTATATATGGGTTTATCCGGTTGACACTGGAATATCGTGTCCTGAAGACTATGGAAAAGGATAAAAGGTATGATATGAGCATTATATATCATGTTCCGATATGGTAACCACGTTCTTGTTCGTTCCTTGTGAATACCACACGCCATCTGAGCATCTACGCCTAGTCTTCACCATAGACGGACGTTCTAAAGATGATGGCAGATTACGTCATTGCTCCCCCTTCTACTAGGTCCTCGTCCTTCTTCGCCATGGAGATCAGGACCTTATTCCTGGGGAGACATTTCTGTTTCATACCATACTTTATGGTATACCAAGAGTAGATGCATTCATAACCAAATTGGCCTTGCTGTCGCCTCATAGTTCGGAAGCGCCGTATATGTCTGGATAATTTCTTGGTATCTTGTGTATCAATAAATCAGGATCATTGCCAAGAATGATGGGCATCACCGGCCCTTAGGCTTCGGCCTGGGGTTGCGAGGATTCGCACCCCTTTTGTTCCCGGAAGGAGCAGGTCTATTGTATAGCTTTTCCTTTCCAAACGCCGCATCGGCGACCCGGAGGTAGCTTACGACACCTTGGTCGACAACCGCCAGGACGACGTTCCGGTATCCATGTCGGAGTCGCATGTAGAGGTTTCTTTCCATCTTCTCGCCTTTTGGCGGATCCAAAGGTGTGCTCTCGAGGAGAGTGCCAAGTTGAGCTAGCGTTGGCACAGTAGTTTGCGTACGAGCATTGACGACCGCGACTCTAAAGTCCGGTGCAGGAGGAGCAGATTTGCGGAATGGAGTAGAAGGTTTGTAGACATGGAATACAACGCGGAATGGCGGCTTCGTCTGCGGGTTTTGGGACAGAGGAGCTGTAGGATCGTAGAAAGGAATTATCGAAAGCTTGCGGTAGATATCATCTATACAGCGTTAAAATGGAGCCGCGATGCAGACACATTTGTAGTTGTACTTACTGTAATTGCGATGAATCCCAAGACCAGCAACAGGCCCTACAGCCGTGGTAGTAGAGCTATGCAGCCAGTCCATAAACCGCCCATAGATCCCCGCCAGACCAGGCCCTTGTCGCTTGGTCGATTCTGGGTCCTCGAACTCTTCCTCTGCCTCGTCGTACCACCCAGGGGCTCGGATAAGTGTGTAACCCAGCCTTCTCAATCCGGAGTAAACAGAAAACCGATCGACCGTCAAACCCCCATGTCCAATGAAACACGCATACGCAGCCTGCAAGCTCATCGGGATCCCGGAATCCTCCGTCTCACCATCATCCTCGCATCCCGTTGCCGACCGCGGCCACCTAACATCCAGGCTGCCTCGCTCAAGCATATACAAAGCTTCCTCCGGCAGAAGCCAGATGCGACCCCACCGATCCGCGCGCCCCATGTTCTTGAAAAATTGGCCCTTCGGGTTCGTTACGTAGACGCAGGAATCCGGATGAACCTTTGTCCCGGTCTCTGCGGGCTTCTTAGATTGACTTTCCTCTGCCTCGGCGGTCTGTGCTGGGGTATCGTTCTCTGCAATGGTGTCTAGGGTTTTCGGCGTAACGACCGATCGAGGCGGAGCAGGTCCATCGGGCGCGTAGATGCCGATGATCTGGTTCTTTGGATTGTGTAACCGCGGATGTGCGAGGGCATTATGCATGGCCTGACGTGAGGCATCTAGGATATCGGCTTGGTAGAGGGTTGGGTTCGGTTCGAAGTCCTTTTCACCGCGTTTGGGGAGTGTAGCTTGCGAGGTATCTGCGAGGCTATTCTCCGAGTCAGTTCATGATATAGCTCTTTAACGTATGAACTAGGATCAAGTAACACTGACAATGAGAGATTGCTTAACATGCGAAAGTCCTGCGTCTCATCGGACAAGTCCGTGTCGATGTGCGCCGCGGAGTCATGCGATGGGAGGTGGATAGCGGCTTCGTCTGTGTCGGCCATTGTGATGGTTACAGTAGCTTGGGGTCTATATAGGAACTGTCAATGGAAGATGAAAAAAGCTTCAGGGACCCTGCATCAGGTGGAGCCCGGTCAAGACGTAAGGAAGAGGTCTAGAGCTCGAGGGAGCAAGTGAGTGGTCAAGATAAATTTCCCGGAGATCGGTTGGCGATAAAACTCTCGGGTGGCCCGAGCTTATCAGAGTTAATCAGTTCCACTTTCCCACCGCGGGGAAGTTCTATTGTTCCCCTTTCACCACACACACACACACTCTCTCTCTCTCTCTTATTCTCTGTCCATGGGCACATGGGCTGGTTCTGAGTACCCATGGACCTCGATATCATAGACAACAGCGTCAAGTACAACGAGATTCTTACCCAGGTGTGAATCCTTATCACTCGCACCTTCGCAGCGAACCCCTCATTAATTATTTGGCTGGCTCATTAGATCTCCGTTAATCTCAACAATGCGCTGGCCACTTTCGGTTCCTCTTCTAAACAATACGAGACAGTTCTAGAAATCCTCAAAGATTGCCTCCGGAACATCGAAAGCGATCGAAAACATAGCTCTCTTTCTTTGGATCCGGATACGCTGAGTTTGGCAATGGGTTTCTTGGAAATTGGGAAGTAGGCCCACCGACAAAGTGCTCAGAGTCCACGCCCTACCCAATATTAGCATCTGGGCACTCTTGAAATACGAAGGGGGCGTAGAGGGCAGTAGATGAAGAAAATCGCTCTCTGGGAGACAAGAAAATCTCACTGGGATAAGAGAAAAGCCATACCAATCTGCGGATGCAATCGTTATATCCCCTTGTAGGAGAGAAGCATGTATCCAGACCAGAATTGCCTCCTAAACTGATGCAGAGAGTACCAAGCCGAGGTTCTGTCCTGTTGCTTATCTTCTACTCACTTGTGCATAGATGCGCTTGGTTGATTCTTAGACTCTACCAGTAGATCTTACATATTAGATTGAGCGTACACAGTTAGGGAATGATATCGGAAAAACAAGTGACCCCTGACCAACAGGATCCCTCCCTAATGCTAGTCAAACCCAAACACCCCGTTTTCCTCCCGGCCAGCGAAGACGAAATACAAAGGCTATCATGAATACCATGCAACAAATAACTCCGGGACCCATGCATTCGTGAAACGTGATCGTGCTCGGCTTTTTAGCGAGCTGGGAATTGCACGCGAATCTCGCAGTGCAAGCTGAGCCCTATCTTGTATATTTGGTGTAGCAAGAGGAAACCACCACCGAAATTGAGCAAGACATCGGACTCCCAATGAGGATATCCAAAAGTTTGGTCATTGCCTTTGCTCAATCGATCAAAGGCTTCTTCTGGTTACCGACAATGGCTACTCCGAGATGACGAAGAGCGTTAGGGTCACTGGGTCGTATTATCGAGGGTAAGGGCAGCATGGGGTTATCTGGGTTCACATGGACAGCATCTCGAGCGGCCTGCTCAATAGCCTCCATTTCTTCTTTACACCCGGCGTGATCAAGAGGGCAAACTACTATTGGCTGTCGAATAACAATATCCCTTGCAGACGTTAAGTGGGCCTATGGCCAGTGAGCTTCACCTACTAAATATTCGGAAGGGTGCGGGCGAACTCAAATACGAACCTTTACCGTTAAGTAGTACTCAATCTTATAAAGGCTTGCGGTGGTCGTGAACCCGCTCACTGCATACATCGGAAAAGCAGGTTTCCCTCTAGGAAGTATTCCCTCGGCATCTCGCATATCCTTCGCTGGAAATACTAAGCCGAGGTTTGTCAGGAAACCCGACGGTGGCAGCTTCATTCCAATATGCTCAGTTCGCTTTGTTAAGGTTTTCACTTTCCTCTGCGGTTCATCACCTTGGTGATTATATATGATTTCTTCGTCGATACCAATAGTGATCTTGCTTATTGTAACCTTTCGAGCTTTGCTCATCCAATCCGGGTTTGGAGATAGTTTGACGTAGACACTCACTGGGTCAAGTGGGCCATAGGACCATCGGGGTAATGAGATGCCCAGAGTAACCAAGTGATCCGTTACCCGTTCTGCTGCCTCGGGACGGTTATACATCCCAAATGTAGAAAGTGTATCGTAGCGTGCGATTGGCACTGGAAACATGTGTTTTCTCTGATCTGAATGTCCTTGTTGGACCGTCACCACAATCTCGTAGTATGTCTCCGCCGTTCGACTCGGAAGCTGTAAACTCGCCGGGGGGACTCGCCGAGACGCATCTTGCCCACCGCGCCCGAAGGGGATGAAAAGGACGAAAGGCAGGTCCATAGAAATAACCTCCTCGTATTCTCGACCGGCAGGGCAGCGAAAGAGCAACATCTCCTTGCCCACAAGATCTGTAGTCTCTTTCCGAGGAGGGGCCAGGTGTTTCTTGGTAACGGAATCCGCCGAAGGGTGTATTGTCTCACGACGTTGGAGGTAAATGGTAACGAGAGATATATTGACGGGAGCCGTAATGCCGACACTAGGTCTGATCTCAACTTTGCCTTCGATGCGAGGCTAGTCAACCGGTTATTGCGACGCTCATGCCATATCAAGGGGAGGGAAGGCTAACACTCACCATAGTTGCGGATATACCTGGATATCCGATCAGAAAGTTGCCATTCGGCGGCCCCGAAACTCGCACGAAGGCGGCCATGCTGAGAGCGCTACACCCGCACCACCATGGGGCGGCTGAGAGGGATGCGCTCCGGAGCTTATCCGGGGGGTATGCGACCTCGACGACCTCAAACTCCTTGAAAGGCTCATAGAGACCGGATGGGTCAGCGTGTTCCGCTCGATCGCCTTGCGCCGAAGCTTTTGCGACGGCGCAGTTGCGGTAAGCGGCTCGTGTTGTCCTGGAGAAGCGCTCGGACGACCCAAGAAACGGAGCACTTTCCCAGTGGATCGCAGACGACGTACGGGATCGTTCGATTGGCAAGTATCGAAGCCAAAAGGCGCAGATGTCTCAGGTTTTGGGTAAGTGACACCGGGGAATTTTGAAATAAGCGTCAAAGGGCGCAGGAATAGGTGTTGAATAGCCGCCTATGTGGGGGTGGGTGGAAGTTGTGATTGAGGAGCGAGTCGATTGCGGCGGCTACAACAAGTACCTCTTAGTGAGCCTCGATTCGATCGGCGGCTTCGCCAACCCTTTCCGGGTTAACATACACTCTCTTCCGTCAGCGGATCGGCAACAACTCATTTCCATGAATACGAGAAGCCACACCTTTGCACGTTCAAGTTCAATACTTTTATTATTCTATCTTTCACTCCGAATTCATTTGATTTTCTCCATATCCTCCTTGACAGAAGGTTAAGCAATACTGCCATCACCCAGGCCCTTTTTATAAATAAGACTCGGTGAACCACTGGTACACTTCGCATCTCGAACCCACCAGACCCAACAAGACTGAAATGTCTCATTGGCCTCGACGCCCTGTCACTGCCCTGTGAACAGCCCCCTCCATGTACATATGTATGTCTCAGCAAACACTAGAGACAACCACGCGGTAGTCTTAAATCCTTAGCGACACATCAGGCAGCTTTCATGAAAGGTAATCAAGGATTGAGTGCTATCAACTTCTTCACTCTTTGGTCCTTACGTCATAATCGATTCATATCTATTTTACCACGAGTGACAATGAAACCTGTCCAACGAACAGAAAAAGTCCACACTCGATCTTGTAACAATCTTTATTGTATTAGGGCACGGTGTACACATATATACATGTTCCACATAGCGAGTATAGTTGCTCGATTGCTCCTCTGCTGGGATGTTAGGGAGGTCGCGGCTGTTAATAGCCACATTGGAAGGATAGAGGTAGTATCGGAAGCCGATTGATACTGAGGTCTGGACACTCGCTAGGATCCCCCGGAACGTGATGACTATTAGGCCGCTATTACTCAGAATGCGGGGTGACATAATAGTATCGTTGTAGATCACTTGAGGACGAGAAATTACTGTCCTGCTTCTGATATTGAAAATTAAATGGCTTGTTTTCTAACTTTGCGTAGAATTAGAGAATTCAGGAGCGTACTGGACTACATACGGTAATGTCAATAGTTGAAGATATATTTTAGTGATGAAAGAGACTCGGGAAAACTGTTGGTGGCGATGTTTCATGTCAAGATATATATTCTGTATCTAGAGCTGAATGCATTCTCAAGGCCACCACTCAGTATCTTACGATGCCAGATAGCCCAGTTATGTTCCATTACTGATTCAATTCATATATATCACTAGCATGACTATTTTTTTGCTTTAACTAATCGTATAGGGTTGTGACTATTTCTGAGTAGCCGCATTCGGACAAGACAAGTACTAGTATGCTATGTTGCTTGGAACTACCGCAAGTATGTATAACCTGGACGACAACAAAGAAAACAAAGAATAAGACACGAAGAAAAAGAAGACAGTATACTTATAGAGGGAGCTTCCAATCGAGTAAAAAACAATACTAATATATTATACTCAGTGAGATCTGCCACTTCTCACCCAACTGCAATATCCGATATACTGAGGGTTTCGGTTGCCATGTGCAACAACCAACCCAAACTTTATGACATCGATGTCCCCACTATCTTTGAACTACACAGTACCGGTTTGACCCCAGACCAGATCTTTCTCTCCACCCTGCACATTAGTACGCTGTAGACTCCGACTATATTTCTGCAACATCTCCATTATATCTTGCACATCTATCGCAAAAATGCCTCCCAGTCGTCGTCGCGGTGGCCAGGCTACGGCCACCCGCTCTAACCAGGCCACCCTCTCATTCGGATCCAAGTCCAGGGTTACCAAGCCATCGGCGACACCGACGCAAACGCAGAAGACCAAAGACCTTGAACCAGTCATCGCCTCTATTTCTGAGAAGACCCCGGAGCCTGAACAAGTGTCGGTTACACCCACCGAGCCCTCGCAGCCGCATGTGGCGGAGCTGGCCGTGAGGCAACAAGCTCAAGCGGAGATTGAACAGCCGTTGTCGAAGGAAGACGAAAAGGCCATCAAAATCACTGAGAAGGATTTACAACAATACTGGAGGAAAGAGGAAGAGAAGAGAAGGGGACCTCGGTGTTAGTGTTCACCCGATTCATTTCCGATCATAGCTACACGTTGCAGAGTCAAAACGCTAACAGTATGCATGACAGTTCACCAGCAAGATCTCACACTACATGAGAAGATCCTGCGACATTTCGATCTTTCCAGTCAATTTGGGGTACGTTCGCTTAGTCCTTCATAAGTTCTAATGAGCCCAGCATTCTCTGGTGCTCAAGGAGAACGACTGGCTGACTGATATCTAGCCCTGCATTGGAATTGCTCGGTTGAAGCGATGGAGACGCGCGAATTCTTTGAATCTCAACCCCCCAATTGAGGTCTTGGCCGTGCTACTCAAACACAAGGATGATATCAAACAGAGGGCATACGTTGATGAGCTTCTGTCCTGAGCCACCACTCCCTTGTACAGATAGCTCCATCTGAAACGGATGAGTGTCGGAGATATATGGCGTTGGTTTGGTATTCGGAGCAGGGCGTTGGGAAGATACTGTATATACATACCCTCGATTGCGGTAACTTGGATGCTCACATCATCGGTTGTGTGACCCAAGTTCATAATGGATTTCATCTTTCATTTCATTTCAAATTGCGCACCAACTCGTTGGCAGCGTGAAGATTCCTATCCAACTATGCATATGGGCTAGGAATACTGGAAGTCGTCCCATTGGCGAGTCCCTAAATTTCACAAACAGGGAGACAAAGACAGATTACTCCACCACAAAGAACCCTCTTTAAAGACAGCTACACGCGAACAGACAGTAACTCGCCTATGTTACACTTGCTTTGTTCTCGGCCACGCCCCATTGCACAAGATCCTAGTAGATGTCTTACTTTACGGGTTGGTAGAAACCTATCAGCAAAGTCCCGGAGCCGTCTCACTGGACTTTGTCTTCTCGGTATAGGCTGTTTTGATTCGTCACCTGTGACACATTGACCCATGCCCCGATGGCTCCGCCATGTCTTACCTTTGCTCTTATAGCACATGAGTGGTAGCAGGAGTGGAATTGCAATCTACCAGCCAGAGCGCTAAATATGTGGTCCAGTCAGATCGAATCTCGATGAGAACTAGTAAGTGCTTGGTTACGTCTCTAGCCCTAAAGGTGCTTACTACCCATGGCAGTAGTCCTACTTCAGGCCTTTGATATCGACAGCTTCACAGCCTTCTTGCCTTTCGACTAGCCAGGTATCGAAATTGTTTGCACGGTGCTCACCAATAGTGTGGCCAGTGATCTGTACAAGCCCGCTCTCATCCTAGTAGCTTCGCAATCCTAGCCCCTCATCCAAATGAAACTCCAGCGTATAGGTACAGAGCACCCTGGTCCGAGCCTACGTATGCCTTCTGCAATAGTGAAGTCAACAGGTCAAAGAGGCATCATAATTAGCGTTGCTTACGTCCCGGTGCCGTACCTTGATCATTCCCAGGGTGTACGGAGTGCGTATTGGGGCGACGCCAACCACCAAAGGAGGTCTTACTCCCCAGTTGTACCAGAGGATGAAGTGATGTAGGGTTCAGGTTGCATGTCACATGGCGCGATGATCCAGGAACGATTGGATAGACTTCCCTAAACCAGAAGAATCGCATCGTCCTGACCATAGAAGCTTGTAATTAAACAAGCTCTAATCTTAACGTTAATAAACATGTGATGCAATTCCCTGATTCTGGTGAAACGTTCCCCTCATGGCTTATAAAAAGACGCTCATTTCTTCCGGTAGATGTAACTCCATCGTCGCCACCACTCGTTACATCTCGACACTCGTTTTGATATCGCTCCAATTTCCGTTCTATTCTTTTCACAGAAACATCTAAGCTACCAAAATGCAGCTCATCCACCATATAATTATCTTGTTTGCCAGTCTGGCCGCTGCCCAAAACCTCCCCAATATCCCACCCTGTGCAGTAAAGTCCACCACTCCCCCCCACAACCACCGAACAACACTAACCAATCCTACAGGCGTCATGTCTCGTCAACGCTCTGCAAGGCGATGGATGCCAATCCTTAACCGATTTCGCGTGCCACTGCCAGAAGCCCGAGCTCGTCCCGAAAGTTAGTCCATGTGTCGCACAAGCCTGCCCTCTCGCCGAGCAATCTTGTACGTCTCCAATCCCCAACCCCCGACTACTCCTGGAACTAATAGGCTTGCCTCTATATAAAGCCGTCTCTAATGTCGTCGTCTCCGCATGCTCCTCAGCTGGCCATCCCATCAGCGTCCCCAACCCCGGAGCCTCAACTACTCCCCAGTCAACCACAACCACAACGGCAACGGCAACAGGCACAGGAACAAGGGCATCACCCACAGGTTCCATGACCATCCCCACCGTCTCTTCTCATGCATCCTCCAGCACTAGGCACTCATCTTCGGCCGCTAGCTCTTCCCATGTCTCTTCTTCTCCAGGAGCATCCACTCACACTGGTGGTGCTGGCGGTGGTGCAGGTGGTGCTTCCTCTTCGGGCACAGCAAGCAGCTCAGCTACCCCGCCTCTTAAGACAAATGGAGCAGCACAAGTTACCGGGGGCTTGGCCGGTGTGGCTATCGCTGCTGTGGCTGCGTATTACCATCTTTGATTCCTTAGTTGGGGTCGATCTAACCCTTCAGAGGAAAGGGTACGTCTCTTGATGATTGTCGTCCCTGCTGGGATTGAATGGTAGTATGATGACTTCGGCTTGGGGTTTGTAATAATATAATTTTAATGAGTGCTTTGTTTGTTTTTACCTTCTGTCTGGCCTTTTGGTTCTTGATTGTTGGAATGGTTTACTTTTGTTACTCTCTGGCTTGCTTTCTACCTACCTTTGTTAATAAACGGGTTTGGTCAAAATCTTAAATCACGTTGATGATATGCAGAAGTACTGTTCCTTTTGCCTATCATCGGGTATGTAAGGATAGTACGTTTTATATGAAAACTAAAACGAGAACGAAGATAAGTGGTGATATTATGATGATGATGATGATGATGATGATGTAGTAATATATGCATTGGTATGTCCATCAGAGTAACGCCGTCGTAGAAGAACATTAAAAAGTAGTAGAATTGAATTGGAAGAAAGGAAGTCTATGGTACCCACAGCCGCACGAATCCCCCAACGTCCTGGCGGCAAGTCACACAACTACCAAAATTGTTCATTGCAAGGCTCACCCTACACTCTTCGCAAACGCAGAGGCATCGGCATGGCCATGTAATGACTGAACGTGGGTTTGTCTGGCAGATAACACACGGTGGCCCGCTTGGTCCCAATCCGGAGGCGCCAGATTCCCAAGACTGCTCATCAGCACGGACAGAAGCGCTTGAGCGTCGGGAGAGGATAAGTTTCTCCAGTATCTCGCCCTCCTCTTCCATGGTAGGCTTTCGTTTTTCGGATCTTATTTCCCGGGACATTCGAGATGACAGTAATACCTGTGCCCTTTCATGCTCCATCTGTTGCTGAAAGCGACGTCGAGTCAGTATTCGGCCCTCTTGACCGGCAGCAAGATGGGCAGCTAGGATGCGTGCTTCTTGCCTGCTTTCCTGATCACGCGGATCGAGCAAGCGCGCGAAAGAGCTAATATCCACCATCGATTCTTGTACGGTGGTGCTTTCGCGAGAGAAACCTGAAGGGAAAGGGTTATCGCGGGTGGGTGTACGGCGACCGTCCGATTCATCCTCCCATTCAGAGCCTGTGGCTGTGGACATTGAGATGACACTGGTCGTGTCATCAATGTCGTTTTCGGGTGGTGAGTAGTCTGAGCTCAAGTCGCGGTCACCCCATGAGCCTCCAGCCTTCCACCAGCCGTAAAGCTTGTCATCAAGTCGCTGCTCATCCGACTGCTCCCAAAGCGTTGCCCCTGATCGTTCCCGCTTCCTCATTTCGGTTTCTACGTCAAACTCGTGATCCGCCGGTAGCACCAACTCGCCAGTATCCGTCAAGATCCAGAAATCGAGGGACTCCGTTTGTTTGTTCTTCAGTTCTTGGGGTCGACTCTTACGCGGTCTTACTATAGTTTTCAGCCATTGCGGTCGGGCACTAATTCCAACCTTGCTCAACAGCTTGTCCAAGCCATAAGCGGTCCATCTAAGGAGGAGATAGAAAATTCCACGGAAGAAAGCAAAGCCATGGTACCATCGGACCATGCCTCGGAAGGCCCCTACACCACCCGAATCTGTCTGAGTTCGCAGGGATCTTGACCCATTCTTGGGCTTCTCAATCTTCTTTTCCCGGCCATATCCGCTTTCCCAATCGGAAGGCGCTTCGGGTATATCGAAGTCCACAGATTCGCCACCTCCGAAAGGAACGTCACTCGTATGGCTGACAGGGTCCCGAAGAGATCGCCTTTGTCGTGACGATTCGATCTCCGCTAATCTATCTTCTTCTAGCCATGTCATACTCCGAGCAACAACTCCTTTGCCTTCGTTCAGAAACACCGCCTCGCTGGCCGCAGTCAGGGCGGTATATCCAATTCTCAACAGGGTGGTATAAAAGTCTTCGTGTCTATTGAATCGAATATTGTGAAACTGGGTAGCGCCCTGCATATTCTCATGTGCCAGTGTGAATCTCTCTCGAAGCGACAACGGCTGAGGAGTATCGACAGGAAGGGAGAAAGCTGTGACGAGGAGAGCAAGCATATAGATCACAGCACATGTGATAATGCCCGATAGAATTAGCAGATGTGGTACGAATCCCACGATGCAAACTGTGGGAAATTTTAGGACTATATTCTCACTTCCCACAGACGAGCCTTTCACCAAGCCCCACGCCATGGTAGACATGAAGCAAAGGCCCCAGAACGCCGTATTGAACAACCGGTACCGGCTCTGTTTACCAAATACATCTAGGACGTTTGAGGTGAGGCTATTGCAACATGATATCAAAGCGATCAGAAGTAGCTCTGGGGTCACATTCATCCGCTCGAGAACTTGAGCCCTACTAAGTAGATGAAGGGTGGATTGGGCGCTTTCGCCTAAGTCATCTTTGCTGGCACTTTGCTTGGGTAGACCAAACAGTCCTAGCCCAAGTGTTTGGCTGATTGTTGACTCCGCCTCGGCAAATGCAAGAGAATGCTCGAAAATAGACATCCCAGCTTCTGTAACCACTGCTCTTCCCTGTAGCGCGCACGAAAGTGTTTCAACAAAGTGGCTTAGGCACAGCCGGAGGAACACTGGCCAGAGAAGCACAAACGATCCGTAGGAAATATCCGAGGAACTAGCGGGCCGGCTCATGTTCATTGCACTGCAAGACTGCTCATCGGTCTCCCATGGTAAAAGTGTGGAGCCGAGCGAATACAAAAACCCTCCGCCCCCAGCATGATCAAACAACAAACGTTTCCCGGGAGTTCCGTACCGAATGAGCGAGTAATCGGTCGACGTCTGGCAACGGATTGCGCGGAGTAGTGAGAGAATCTGAGATATAAAAAGAAGGATCGGTATAATTCGTAAAGCTAGTCGCCGGCTCCAATCAAGATGGAGGTGTCGCCGGGTAGACGCATATATGGTGATCCTGTTCAGAACAAGGGCCTTTGATCTATTAGGGCAAGATGGCCATGAAAACTATCCGGCAGGTAGAACTTTACCACAGTGAAGCAAGCCAAAGACCATCGACTAGTCAAGTAGGAAAAGAACCCACTGAACTTAATAACAGCCTGGAAGATGTCGGTCAGATGGTAACTTGAGTCGGCCTGCGCGGCGGCTTCGACGACGCCTTCTCTGGCAGCCTCTGCCGCTGTCTGTGTCGCTTCTACCACTGCACCCCCTGCTGGTCCTGCCAATTCTGAGCCTCTCAAATATGTTGCCATACTCGGTAACCCCACCAGCCGGTTGACATGCGACGAGAGTGCGGAGAAACGACGGAACGGGGCGGCGAGCAGTTCGCGGGCAGACGAGGATAGTGCAGAGGTAGCGGCGGCCGGGATCGTTGTATTAAAAGATTGTGCAGTGGATGTAGCCACAGGTACATTGACAGTTCCTTGCAAGACAGACATGGCTGACTGCTTGGTTGGACAGCACTTGCCGGCCTGCTGGGCTAGATCTGGGGTTCAGGTGTCAAGTACAAGACATTCGCGGCGAGATCAACAGTTCGCGGTAGGATGAGGTCACCTCAGTTGGATGAGTATAATGGTATCAGAATGACGGAAATCCTGAGTGCATCATGTTCTAGAACATGAGCCTCGATGTCGGAAGCATTGAAGATAGGTCGCAGTTCCCTTTAGTTGTTGTCAACTCCCTAAATCCGGCGCTAATCCAACCTGGGAGAATCCGCTGGTTCCGCACGTGCCTCGGTGCAGTTGACCAGCGCCAAGACTACTAGTACTATATTAGACGAGGAGTGTTTCTACCTAGTATAGTAGTTTGATATTCATCTCTCCTTGAAGAGAAGGTTTCATGAAAATGTGCAAAGATACTTAAATAACAACGAATAGACTAGGTGATATCTTCATAATTCTCTGGGTGGACATTCGGCATTCTCAATTCCAGACTCCAGATTTCCTTTATGCTCCACCGCCCCATCAATCAACAATTTCTTTTTGTTCTTTTGCCCTTTTGCTACAGTGGTTATGGGGTGCAATCGAATCTTATTAGCTTTCCCAAAGGTGCCAATATCAGCATAAAAGATAAAGGAAAAATTATAGAAAACCACAAAACTAAATGGTGTCTTCCATAGACCTCATTAACTTCTCAAGAATAGGCCTACTTTCCGTGACGTCCTCCTTTCTTATAAGCTCGCCAGGTGCAAGTTGATATAACTCTCCAGCTCGCAGTACCCATCGGTTGGTTAGACCCTCTTTACCTTCTGAGATTGAAGAGAAGCTGAAACCCTCACCGAGGTCTGCGACTAAACCTGGGAGGGCTTTTCGCTCACTGCGGGAAACAAGGTCTTCGTCAAAGGAGGACCGAAGGCGATACTCATAGACGAACGCCATACGCTCTTGCCCAAGTCGACTTACTCTTCCAATAGCCTGGTTAACAACCGACTTGGACAAGCCTATTGAGAGGATATGAACGTTGCGGCAGAGATTTTGTAGATTCATGCCAGCAGCATTGACATTATATGCACATATCAATACCATGCATTCGTCATGCTTCTGTGTAAACCGCTCGACGAGGTTCATCCTCTCATCACGAGTCAGTCCAGCATGGAAAACCTCCGCATCAATATTGGCCTCTTTAAGAACTGCTGCAACATAGATCTGTTCAGCAGGGAACTGGGTCCATACCATTGCTTTTTCGCCATGAACAATTACCTGATCACGCAAGATGGGAAGCATAGCCCGCATCTTGGGCGAACCCTTTAGGAGAAACTCGAGAACCCAGGTTCTCCGCGTCTCTACTATCGATTCGATGCTCTGGTAGATAGACTCCTGGCATTGAGGCTTCATTTTCCCCACAATGGTTCGTGCGAAGACGGCTCCTAAAGTCCCTTGTTTCAATTCCTTGCAGGCTTTAGGTATCTTGGGCGCGTGGAGCACATGCTCGAGATAATGGAAACCTAGCCATGAGGTCAAAAGACAAAGTTTGCGGAGTTTGCCCATGTTCCAAACTATTTTGGTCGGATCTCTCGGATCTTCCATGAATAGCCCATCATGATGAATAGCAGAAAGCCTAGTATACATATCATGTTCTTTTCGACTGTATACCGCAGTGCAAACTCTGCGATGGGTTGGTGGTATATCGCTTCCTATCATCTTTGAACCGAATGACTCCATGCGAGATGATAACGTTCTCCTAACCATGATCTGGCTAAATATGACACGTAAGCGCTCCCCTGCCGCCACTGGTGTCACTTTATTGTCAAGAATGTACTCTTCCACTGCCCTTTTCGTGCAGCAAACGTTTCTCGCAGGGTCCTCAGGGGGCAATTTGAAAATGTCTCTCCCTAACTTCTTCAACGTATGCATATCCCCCTGAGAGGGCGGACGAAACAGTAGTGGAATATATCCGCGCACGTCTTCACGAGAGTTGTAAATGGGGGTGGCAGTCAATAGTAGATAGAAGTTCGCCTTCAACCAGTGGACTGCCCTGGACTGTGAGGTATCCGAATTTCGAAGTGTATGACCCTCATCAACAATCACATCTGAAAAGCAACCGTCAAGGAGGTGCGGAAAATCATTTGGTGGAGTTGGTATATCCTCCATATAAACCCGATTTGTTCTTCTGCACCATGTCTTCACGGCGGCGGGTCCATGGCGGTTGCTAAGTGTTTGATAAGAGGTAATAACTACTTTTCGACCATTGACTGGTGAGCCATCAAACAGCTCATCTTCCTTGTGCAGTATAGTCTTCACTGGCCGTATGCCCTCTTTGGATGTCTTGTGGCCATAATACAACACAAGTTGTAATTTGTCTGTAACCCGAGTGATCTCTGCACACCACTGCATGATAAGTGATGGAGGCATGACGACTAGGAATGGTTTACCTGGAGGGAGTTCCTTTCCTTCACTCATTGCCTTTTTCACAGATTTGTTATAATCTTCCCATATCTATAGCATATGGTTAGTCTTTCATTGATTAGCTTATCTTGTGAACAGGTTTGAGGCAGTGCAGACCTTAAGCATTACGGCAATAGCCACCCACGTCTTACCTAGCCCCACAGAATCGCCGAGGATAGCACCTCGAACCTTAGTATTTGCACGAATATCAAGCAAGCGGGCTATGGCAACCGGTTGCCAGAACTTCAGAACGACTGATCGGTTCATAGATCTCATTCGCGGTGTTCTAGGATTTGCGATTTTGAGAACCTGACAGGCCTCTTCGTGATTGTTTATCTGATATTCATGATTGTCCAGCATCTTTCGATGCTGTTCAAATCGCTCCAATGATTCTTCCGTTGGAATGATCAACGTGGAGGACTCAAAGTCACTCGCGTCAATCTCGGCAGCCATACTTGCTTCTAGATCTGCCGTCGCTGCTATTTTCATTGGGTCAAAATGATCAACTTGGCTGTTCACTGGAGGATCTAAATCATCAACGGAATGGTCCAAAGTAGGTTCCCAAGCGATATTCTGCTCGGTTGACAAATCCCCTAGATCTTCAATCAGTTCATCCACAGACGACATTTCGGCCCTCTTTAGGGCTTCCGATATAAGTTGGAACTGCCAGTATTTCTCGTGTGGATTGAAATCCGGAGAATATTTGGTCAAGATGATCCGTTCTCTTGGATGAATCATCTCCTCGCGCCATTTCTCTATCGTAAGATCTATCGGGTCAGGCTCTTCGATGCTTAGCTGATCCGATACCTGCTCGTCTGCTTCTAAATCCACGCAGAATAGTGGCTCTTCTTTGGTCTCCTTAGAACATGAACGCTTGCCTAATATGGAGCTTCCGTCAGTGCTCCTCATGTAGTTCAGAAGAGCCCAGACAATGGCTTCCATGAATGACTCGGGAAAGTTCTTCCTAAAGAAAACGCCCTGATTGGATCTGTGGTTCTCGGTCTTAACCATATAAACAAAGCGTGCCAGATGGTCAGCAAAGTCCCATTCATCCTTTTCAGGAAAGCGCGCGCTATATCTTGTTTCTCCATTTGCCTCCCCGCGAGTCAGCCTTTCTAAAACCACTTTCTGACTGACTTTGGCAGGCTTTCCTGATTTTGACTTAGATAAACAGTCGCTGTGTAGTTCTTTCCACCAGGGGGCAACTAGTGCACTTTTTAGCCACCCGAGCCATTCACTATGGGTCTCAAGCTTGAGGATTCTTTGGAGCTCTTTCTTTCCTCTTCTTGGGGTGAGCTTCTTGGGGGGTCCGTCATGTTTCTCTACCCTTTGTTAGCATATGAAAAGGTTATGAACGCCCTTTCTCAGGGAGTCTTACCATGCCTAGCATGATCAAGATCATGGTCGGAATCCGGGTCAGACATCGTGGTGTAGTTTCGAATCTGGTGGATACTCGCTAGTAAGTGTAGGTGTAGTTTAGGATAGTAAGAAAGGATAGATGCGAGCATTTGATGGGAACAGTAGTGTATCTGTCACGGCTTTGGAAAGGTGATCGAGTGGCTAGGGGAGGGCATCAACAGATTCAAGCCGGCGTGTTGGAATTGAGCCTTAAATGTCACATGTGTATGGATTCTATGGAATGATAAGTGTAGAGATATAAGATCACAGGTGAATGTGGTGACAGGTGAGATTATGGGGATATCAGCAATGCATGATTGAAGAAGGAGGCGAAGGAAGGGACTTGAAAAGTTGTAGCCAGGTGGAGTAAGAGGATGATGTCTATGAGAACTGAAACCCATAGAATAGCTGAAAGATTAGTTACTATTGAAAAGTGGTTGAGCATAAAATGAGTGTAAGGTGATGAAGTGAGGATGAACTAGCGAAAGTGAAGAGAAAAGTGAGAGATCACAGGCTACCACTGAGTCAATCTAGAAATGTATGTTATACAAAGAATAGTAAGGGGTATGAGTGGAAGATATTAGGAAGTGATGACTTGTGGTGGTGATGACTTGTGGTGGTGAAGAAGAACCGACAAGGCAAAGTGAGGTTGTAAGTTATTAGAACAGATATTAAAAGATTGAGTAATTGAGCAGCTGAAAGAGCAGAGAAGAGAGACAGGAACAGTTTGGATGTAAGACTTTGTCAAATGCTTGGATGGCTTTTCCACCTCGTTATTTGGTAAGTTCTCTTCTTCGACTAGGCTCGACATATTGTATAAAACTACGAGGCATTCTTAGAGGGTTCCTGCACGGAAACCGCCTGGGGCTGACTGCCATATGCGATGATTCTAACCATATGTCGGCGGTCACCATCCTCGAAGTCTGGAACAGCTGAGTGTGCAACTGCTCTCTAATACACAAGTTAGCATGATCTTCACGATTAGACATAAAGCTGCGGTACACACTTGATCCCATACGACAACAGTCCCTTTCTCCCATGAAACCCGAAAACTGAAATCCAATGACCGAATGTGATTATGGAGGAACGATAGCAAGTTGTCCGACTCCTCGGGCTTATAGCCAACGACCTGTCTTGCAATCGTGGGGTTTACAAATAACACAGGATCATGAGTGACAGGATGTTCAATAACAAGCGGATGTTCCGTTTGTACTGCCTCCTTCATTGCTCTTTCCTGCCCAATACGCGCAACCTCCCCCACACTGGCACTGGTGTGAAGGAGTTTTAGCCGATGTAGGCCTTCACGAAAAGTGGGCGAGAGAGCTTGATAGGCAGCTGTCAGTGAGGTGAAGGCTGTATCCCCGCCGCCAGACGCAGGTGTCTCAAGAACCCAGAAGAATGTTACGCCAGGTGTGTTGGGCGTAAATGTTTGATCTATATGCCAAAGGTCATAGCTTGTACGTGTTCCAAGTAAAGTGCGAAGATTTCCACTATATATCAATCAGCTGACGGGGGATACAGTGCGCAGGGCAGACTATCATACACTTTTTCGTCTGCGTACACGACCTGAAACTCAGGACTAGTCCCTTGTGGGTATCCCATCGTTGGATGCTATGTAACTAGGTCATTAGTTTATGCAAATTGCCAGTCATTACGAAGCTTAACACAGGCGAACCTGATGGAGGGGTCCATAGTGAGCTGCGATATCCCGCTGTCGGCCTGTCCCAATGTCGGCAAAATCTTGGTCTCTCTGCCCGAGTCGTCAGTCAATATTCGGCTGATAGGAAGAGAGGCGGGCTATATTATTGAAGGAATCAAAGTTAGGTCATTCATACAAATACGAGCACGCCTCTCTGAGCAGCCAACAGTGCTAGTTGATCCAAACCATCCGTACTCAATTGACTTAGCTGAACTCCTCGTATTTCCGTTCCAATCCGTGGGGTTATGCTCTTAAGCCGACTGTCTTTAGTATAGATCTCTGGTAGGGAGGGATCTGCGCGACATCCTGCTTCAGGAATATCTTGGAGTGGAACTTTCAGGGTTGGAGTGAAGCCTTCCGGACGGACAGGGAGGTAAGCGGGGTAGAGAGGGGCAGAAGCGTCGTTAGGCATGATATCTAAAATTCATTAGATGCTGATATTACAGACTTGGTTACTAGATAACAGTAGCAAAGATTGATGTTGCAGTCTATGCCGATCGGGAGGGGGCCGTGTTATATAGACGGTTACATGCTTAAGTGTCGCTACACATGAAGGCTAGACAGTTCCCAACAATGGCAACCATTATACCCCTCCATTCTCCATGACCCTAGTTAGATCCTTGTCGCTTCTAAAGAGATTTGGTGAAACTAAAACCGGAGAAGCTCCGAATAAAATTACCTGTTGTGGTCACAATCTTGGAGCATGTGTCAAATGATTCAATGATATGACATGATGATGCCTTTCAAGCCAAGAAATACACCATCAACACCCATTCACATATGCTGTATTGCATACAGTCAAACTCTTTTACACACTAAAAGAGAACTTGCATATTGATTTTTGAAATAAAATTCTTAGCCATCTTAAATCTTTGACCTTTTACAAAGATCCAATCAGACTTTGTATCTAATACTTGGCTACAGGCCAATGTCGCAGACCATTGATGATAACTATCGCGCAATCCACAAATGAGAGATTCCTTCCAGCATATAAACCTTCTGCCTGCAAGCGAAAAGCAACTTTTTGTCTCCGATGAAGGAATTTAGTTCCAACTGGGTACGACGTACCACGCTAAAGGCATATATGCCCAGTTGAAGGATGGCGACGACCAAAAACAGTGTGGTTATTGAACAACGCCCTTCGAATGATGAGAGCCCACGAGCTAGCAGAAGTCGAGTATGGGACAACCCAATTTTATCGAAACTCTGCAAGAGCAGAGAGCGTTTGGTGGTCCTTAAAATTGATTTTTTGTTGTTGACGTGGGCATTTGTTTCTGGCTTGACCAAGGTCGGTTTCTCTTGGTACTCGGCGTAGTCCAGACAAATGTTTTCTTCTGCAATTGAAACTAACTAGATGAACTGTAGGACATGGACCAGTCTGCAACTACTCAAGCATACGTTTCAGGAATGAAGGAATCCCTCGGCCTTTATGGCAACGAACTGGTGGAATTCACGACATTCTTTTCTATCGGATACGCTATAGCAATTGTGCCGTCGCAACTGACGCAAACCAAGATCAGGCCATCTGTATGGCTGCCGACCTGTGAAATTATTTGGGGTGCATTGAATTTGGCGTATGAGTCCCTCTAAGCTGTCTATAGCATGCTAATACTCATTGCAGCACATTTGCCGCAAAGAATGCAAGAACTGTATATGCACTGAGATTCTTTTTGGGGGTTTTCGAGTCCGTAAGTACAAATTCACCATTATTAAGATAAGAGTATAGACACTGAAAAAGGCAGACATCTTGGCCAGGTCTTGCTAGTCTACTGTTCAACTGGTGTAAGTCAACGGATATCGCATCCCTGTCCCTGTTTCAAGCTAACGAGAGCTCTAGATACTCCTGAAGAACTGGGAACACGTCTGGCAATCTTCGGTGTCAGTGGCACGGCAGGTAATATGTTCCTCGGTATTCTACAAGCAGCCTTATACAAGAACCTGGATGGCGCAGGCGGACTACAAGGATGGCAATGGCTGTTCATAGTCACAGGTTGTATAACGATGGCATGGGGCATGCTTGGCCTATTCATTATCCCCGATTCCCCAAGCATCACCCGGGCGCTGTGGTTAACAAAAAGCGAACGCAAAATTGCTGTTGACCGCATGGCGAGCTATGGGATTAAGACGAACGAACTTGTCAATCGGCAAGTTGTCCTGAAGAAGATCCGTGCTCTTCTGAAAAGTCCATTGAGCTGGCTCTATATCGCTGCGTATCTTCAATATGCATGGAGTCAGAGGTGCAACTCATATTTTCTGTTATACCTCAAGGTATATCCCAATTACTTGTGGTGTCAAGGTTGAATACTGATCCGTGTCAGGGCCTGAAAAATGACAACGGTGAACAGCTATATAGGTAAGATACATTATTCGTCATTAGCTGTAAAGGCCCTTTCTAACGGGAATAGCACCTACACTGTCAACCTCATCCCCTTGGGCGGATACGCAATTTCGATCGTCACCAATGTAGGTCTCAATTATCTGAGTGACAAGAAGCAGTGGCGATGGCAAGTGGCCGTCTCTACAGCGGTAAGTGGATTCACACTCCAATAGACATACTATAATGGGATTGCACTCGCAGTTTGTCTAACAAAACCAAAGCTGCTGCAAGTCCTCTGCTGTTCTGTCTTGTCCGCCTGGCCCGATTCCACACCCACAGTCATGGCCTTTTACTTTATGACCTTCGCTACTAGTGGATGGGGGTATGTCATGTCCTCCTAGCTCCCAGCTTACACATTGTATTCAGCTAAAACTACTTATTAGATACGCACTACTAGCTTGGATCGGCGAGATCCTTCGCAAAGAGCCCGAAGTTCGGTCAATCCTCGTAGCCCTAACTGTTACGCTTGTGTGTATGTTTTGCTTACGGAATTTCTTGATTTTCTTTTTATTTCTTCTTCTTCTTTCTTCCTTGTTGTCACTAAATACGACGAACAGGCTTTACTAATTTTATTTAAAAAACAGATGTTGGCCATGCGACAATTCCACTTCGTATTTGGAGAACGTCGGATAGTCCACAGTATCCTATTGGATTTCCATTGTCCGCTGCTTGGGCTGCCGGAAGTATTGTTTCAATGCTGGGGATTGAATTTTACATCAGGAGGCAAGCAGTCCATATCTAAAACACCTTGGGAGGTCGGAAGTTTTGTCACTAACCTATAGATTGATCAGGCACAAGGAAATTCTGGAGAATGGTCTTAGTGGGGTTCCATTGGAAGAGGATGAGAGATCAGCTACAGATATTTTAAAGGACACTTGATGGTATGAATGAATAGTGAATGCTCTTCAGAAGTTTGAGTATGACTTCATATCCGGCTTGTATAGGTACATCTATGCAAATGCAGTGCAATTCAGATATTCTCCGGCGTTTGACCACGTGTCTCCGAACCATGTAGGTTTATATTGCAAATCATAAAATGTCAGTAATCAAGAACGTGGTACTTAACATTTTCTATTATTATATTCTAATTTCTTTGATCTACCACAAGTATGTGATTTCCGTTCTTGCAGAGCCAGTGAGATCTTGGCTTGAATCTGACGGAACATCAATGAGCACCCTCAGCCGCCTGGAGATGACAAGGTCGCAGACGCTGTGGACACGAGATGTACCTATATAAAGTGGAATGGGAGCGGGCTTATGACAGTTTAAAAGCCGGGAAAGAGTAACTACTCGGAGGATGATGATATACCGATTCATAATTTCATTTCATTACAGTTGCCCACCTTGAGAGAGACTATCAAAGTTCCCAGCGCGCAACCGCGTCACAGCGTATACATCTCGCTACGGCTTCGCACCCCGTCGAAGATGCACGTGTTATCCAATGGTACATACTGCCTTGTGATAACCTTGAGTGCCTCCTGTGCGACCAAGCCACCAGTGAGTGATGAAATATTATGCAGCTCCCCGCCTTCTGTCCGGCGTAGTTCATGGATGGCTTCTGAAATATGCTCTCGAGCGTCCTCATCAATTGTAGATTGGTCGTCGGCCGTGAGCGCAGAGAGCACACGATCAATCTGAGCGCCCCACGCCACCTCGTCGTCAATCGATCCACTTGGAATTCTTCCTTCTTGAAGGTCGGTCACAACATTGTCCAAGACCTGGAAGGCAACAAATACAGGAATGAGAGAGTCAGGAATGCTTATACTGTTGCGGATGGCCTTAAGAGTCTGTGCTTCTCCGTCAATTTCAGGGATACTGCGTCCACGAATAACCTTGATGTGAGCGGCGTTTTTGCAGAATATTTCGATATCCTTCTCTGGGACATCACCCGACCGAGACCCTATTTGCGACTCGATTCTTCTGACTATATTTGTGACTTCCTCTACATCTTTTTTCGCCTTTGATTTGTAGATGTTCTGAAGAGAGACATAGTCTGCCGACTGGGCTTTCATATCGGGCAGTGAGCCAGGCAGAGGTAGCACATTATGCTGTTGGAAGAACTCCCGAACTGCAGATGCGATAATCCAGAAATCAGCCGAGTCTGCTCGGGGGTTTTGGCACTCTCCCATCTCAAAGATCTCGCGAGTCGAACTGCGTAAGCTAAAGGGGTTCAACGATTTCAATACTGCCGCAACAGCCTCGTCGTAGTTCTCTTCGCCGCCTTCGGGATTAGTCGTCCTTGCACTAGAGCGCACCATCTCCCTAAACTCAGACTTCTCCTTGTAATTCGATGGAACGTTGCCGTTGTGTGCCTCCTTCCATTTCCCAAGGTAGTGGAGAAGTAGTAATAGGTATGGAACATGACCGTGTTGGTGGTCATCCAAGGTCTCCAAATCATCAATTCGAGAAGCAGCTTCTGCCAACTCCGGCCAAGGGTTGAGCAGACGGAGATCCTGTGTTGTCTCCGGATCTGGATGGGTCTCTACTATAGGAAACAAGGGCGGCAGTTGAAGCGAGAAACTGGAGTAGAATCCAACAGAGCGTGTATACAAGACTGGAATGTTTAGCTCACTGGCAGCCTTGCAAAGAGCATCTAAAGAGGGTCGTTTCATAGGACCAGAAACTAACACCAGCCTATGCTGTGCAAGGAACCCTGGATCCTGTCCCAGAAGTTCCGTAATTGACTAAAGATAATGTATCAGCATATAACTGTATTTATAGACAAACCCCACTATCCCATACCTTTGATTGGAAGCTTCCTTCTACGTCTGGGTTCAATTCTTTTAACAATCGGCAGGTCTCTGCGGCCCTCGGCTTCCCCAGGCTCTGTTCTTCAAGGAAGAAATTGACTCCAAGATCTGCCTCGGTGACAGTAGCAGGATCCACGATAGTAAACCCTCCAATTCCAGGAAGGACAAGGTTCTTCAGTGTTTCGACACCCACTACGCCTGATACGCCAGTGCTCTGGTTGCTCCATGGGCCATCAGAGTTGACCAAAAGTACACGAGACTCTTCTAGAGCCTTCTGACCACTTGCAGCCCATAATCGCAGTTGTCGATCATATTTCCTTTCTTTGGAAGATGGCCCAGTCAGGGCGCTTGGAAAAGCATCAGTCATGAGGGGCGGGGAAGTGAAAGAGGAATGATAAGGAGTAGCTGGGAGTAGCGGGGAGACGATATAAAGTCACTAGTACAACCGGGATACTAGTACCTGCCTCGGACAGGGGATAGAATGACAAGCATCTGACTATCGTTGAAAACTCGTAGTAGTTGTTGTTGACAATGGTTCTGCAGTAATCCGTAGTAGACGCTGCATGCCCACGTGACGGGTACACAGCGGAGCAGGGCCCGTGCATTGTATGTGGCCTGAGGCTGTAACAGTGTGATGACGACACAACCCCACCAATAGCAATCGTCCATCTCATAGTCCATACGCTACTATATGAAATCCTTTGCATACAACAAAAGTTATCGATACTTTATCAAAGTCGCGACGAGCCTAGAGTCTCTCAATCTTGGACCATTCAATGGCATAGTCCGCATTTGGAGATTCTAGGAGCACATTCGACTTAGATTACTGATTACCATTCGTATACATGGGTCCTACCAGAATGATCTTTCACATTAGAGCACCATTCAAAGGCATGTTCATGTTCTTGTATCTCAAAGATATTGAGCACTCAGAACAACTCTCAGGAATTCTAGGAATCCTTGAGTCTACGTAGGAAAGTGACTCCTGTCTGTGAGAATCATAGTGCTAGGTCAGTAGATTTCCTACCCTTTTTGTTGGGACCAGTAACCCTGACAACCCAACCATGGATGGGCTCCTGCCATGTTAGATGGCCCAAGGTGATAGCCCTCCTCTTTCGCTCATTGAGAATCCTATCTTACAGAAGTGTGGAGGGTAATGTTGTTTTTGGGTTCCAACAGAGGGCGAAGGCTCGCTACTTTAAGACTGGGGATGAATGAAAACAAAGAGCAGTTCCAGAATCGAGTGGGAAGGAGCGAAGAGCATCTAGGCATAAAAGTTGATCTTTTATCTCAAACAGAACTCGCTGCTCCCCAAGACTGCACAGTAAAAGTTTTCCCTATCATATTGAGAAACGAGGGTCATCTCATAAACAGATCTAACTAGGAGGGCGTTATCAAGATGGATAGGAAGTTTGGGGAATCTCATACTTGAAGTTTACCTATCCGCATAATAAAGAATATAATCGATGAAATTTAGTATATAACTTCCGGTTACTGGCCATGCTTAGCACATATATTGTATGTATACCAGTGTTTGTGTATGATCAGCGGAGCCGGCTAGGGCAATAACTCCCTGAATCTTTGCAGTGGACTTGATCTCTGATAAAAGCCAGCAGAGTCCACTGAAGTACAAATGTCATCTCGCAGGTACCTGTAAATTACTCCTTGCTCACTATATGCAACGGGCATGGAGAGGCAATGAAACTTTGTGTAGACTGATTCTCATTCAAACGGGTAAATCCTTGTTGAACACTTAATGCTAAATAAAAGTTGTTGTCTACTTCTAATAATAATCTTGTCACTCGAAGCACATGGCTCCAAGTTTAGTGTTTTTTCTGTCTGGTCGTTGCCATTCAGAGAGCGCGAGAGCAAGAGCGCTAAGATCACCATTTTTTCAGAGGCGCCACTACGAGGCGCATAATATTAAACTGTAAAGCTCAATTAGTGGTATCCTCTTTTCAAGTTGGGCTGATGGTAAACTGTACGTAGTAATGCAATGTGTCGCTCTTCATGACTTCCACGCCTGTTTATTACGCGGAGCATATGCTCTGATATCCGGATCATCCTGTGGATAACTGATATCCCCACCCGTAACTGAATTGGGGGGAAGGCTTTCCATGTTGACGGTGGCCTGCAGTAGTGCTAAAGGGGGATTACTGTACTCGGTAATTCTAAACGCTGACAGCTAAGGCCGTGCACGGCGGCCTAAGGCCGTCAAAAGTACTATGACGACACAACCCCACCACTTTTACCCTCGCGACAATCATAAACTCTGAAATTTGCGTGAACGCTATCATTAGGTGTGTTTCGTACAGGGGTTAGAAATCCATTGAGCCTCAATTGCTCTGCCATGTTCCTAATAATACCACGTGGCCGCCAATTCACCGTGTAAGTCCAGATTACGGGGACGTTCCTTGGGATCGCATTTTGGATCCCCCCACCTTCAGGGCAACTGCGGTTCTTTTCCCCCAGTTAACTCCTGCCGCTAGAGCACTTTAAACTCCGACATAGCCCGCCTAATAATATTTATACAGATTCCGATCCTCGTTCCCCTCATCCTTCTCCGCTCACCCTCGTCTACGTCTACATACCTTCCGTTCCTCCTCTCCCACAGTCTCTCCTGCAAACTTTCGTCTTAGATCCACAATGGCCGATCTTATCGAATCCGCAAAGCGCGCCGCCGGTCAGGCTGCTGTGAAGAACCACTACCCTAAGGATGCCAAGTATGTGGGCATTGGCAGTGGTTCCACCATTGTCTACGTTGTTGAGGCCATCAAGGAGTCCGGTGTCGACACCTCTCAAACCAAATACGTACCTACAGGCTATCTTTCCAAGCAGCTCATCGTCTCCAATGGCTTGACAGCCGTTGACTTCGACTCTCTCCCCGAAGGAACCGTGCTGGACATTGCCTTCGATGGAGCGGATGAGGTCGATGACGACCTCAACCTGATCAAGGGTGGTGGTGCCTGTTTGTTCCAGGAGAAGATTGTCGCCCTCCAGGCCAAAGAATTCGTTTGCGTTGCTGGTTAGTGAGGCTGATACTGAAAAATGTCCTAAAGAAGCTTACCAAGACTGACCATAAACAGACTCCCGCAAACTTCAATCTCGTCTCCTTTCGAACTGGAAGTACATTCCCATCGAAGTGGCCCCCATCGCTGCCAGCCGTGTCCTTGGAGAGCTCAGGGAACTCGGTAGCATCTCGCCTGCTCTTCGCTTGAACACTACTGCTCCGGAAGGCGCACCCAAGCCAACTCCTTTGAAGACCGACCAGGCCTTCAACATCATTGACGCTCCCTTCAAGACTCTTCTTACCAAGGCAGATATTGCAGCCGGACAAGATGGTACTGGAAAGGATGGAGTTTGGGAAGTCGAAGCCCTTTCTCGGGCCATCAAGCAGATTCCCGGTGTCTTGGATGTTGGTATCTTCTCCGGTGAAACTGGCCCCCAGGCGCAGGCTCGTGGAGGTACTGGTGGTCAGAAGCCTATCGCCGCATACTTCGGTATGCCTGACGGCTCCGTGTCCATTAGAAAGGCTTCTGCTTAACCACTTATTGACCGAGACGATGTAGACATGTATACATAAAAGTGGAGCTATATATGATACCATTTGATGCTAGCGTGAATTGGATTCCTTGCGCTGTCTACCTAGACAAGGTTGAAATTCCATTTCCATTCGTGATAATTAGATGTTCATAGTAAAGCTACGTAGTTCTATTTCGCACCCTTTCCCTTGGCCTCTGTCTCGCCAAGCTCACGCACATAAATCTTCACCGTCCCCTCAACAACGTCATCTTTTCCATCTTCAAATCCTGGGCTGACAGCAATCGCCAGATATTTCCCATTACCACTGAAATCCACGGCAGCAACACTAGATTGGTACTTTTGATACTGCCTGATTCTTCTCTTCGCAATGCCATCCCAGAGAGCAACCACACCGTCACCACCTCCAGATGCAAAGGTTCCATGTACCGGGTGGAAGGCAAGGGTGTTCACGGGGTATACCACATCGACATCATCAGCCGTCTGGCGATGGCACTTGAAAGCGTATTTTCGCGCTTGCGATTCAGGAGAAGGATCAAACCATTCGACAGCGACCCGACCCTCAATGCTCGAAGAAGCGTAACCCGCATCGTCAGGCATGCATGCTACGCACCGTGTCATAAACTTAAGACTGCTTTCTCTCCGCTGCCACGGCTCGACCTCAACCTTGTTCGGAACGGTACCATCCAACTGAGCTGTGAGGAGAGACAGCGCCTTCAGATCATAAATATGCAACGCGCGTGAAGCCATTGCGACGACTAGCTTCGTCGCAGTGAGAGACATGGAGAAGGGCTTGGAAGGGAGAGGAATGATCGACGGTATAGAGTCTGGGGCATCGATGCGATGTACGTGTAATGTGGAGTCCCAGGATGCCGATATCACCAGTTGGTGTTCCTTGCTGTAAACGACGCTTCGAACTCCTGCTTCATGGCTGCTAAGCACGGTCTGGGTTGATGTTGCTATGTCGATCCTGCAGATTGTTAGCACTGCATCATATTTTCCAAGCTCTAGATATTTTATCAGAGAAGGGGAAATGCAGCCGGACTCACTTCCTAACGTCCCAATCCAAGCCGGCCGTGTAGATCTCGTCCTCAGTTGCGCCGAAACACACATCAAGTACCGGAGCACGGTGCTCGAATTTCTGTAACAGTTTGCCTTCTCCTACATTCCCATTTTCATCGCGCAGCTCGTAAAGGTACACATTCTTGTCCCAGGAGGATACAGCAATTCGTGTGGAATTAGGGTCGGGAGAGAACTTCAAGGCGGAAATGGCATCGGTCGGTGGAGACGCGACGATAAACTGGTCTAAAGTGCATTAGTCAGGAATGCAAAGTATATTATAGGAAATATATACTTACTCGACGCCATGATTGCACAAAGTCACTGGGAAAAGCCAATTGAAGCAGCAACGGCAGATAGTTGTTGATCGGCCAGCGTCATCGAAGCTTCGGTCCTTCAGATCATTTTCTGCCGCATAATACCGCCCTATAATATTCTCCCCGCCATTATCAATGAATGCAATCGATAAAGTCTCGCAACTTATCTATCATAAGTACTTTTCCATTTACCTTACATCTCCAACATAGGCGGGCCATTATGCCGTTTGCGCAGCTAGTGATTGGGCCTCCCGGCGCGGGAAAGTCGACATATTGCAATGGCATGCATCAGTTCCTTGGGGCAATTGGCCGCAAATGTTCGATCGTGAATCTGGACCCCGCAAATGATAAAACGTCCTACCCATGTGCGCTGGATGTTCGCGACCTGGTCACGCTCGAGGAGGTAATGAGTGAAGATCACCTGGGTCCTAATGGCGGTATATTGTATGCGCTAGAAGAACTGGAGGAGAACTTTGACTGGCTGGAGGAGGGGATGAAGGAACTCGGAGGTAAGCATCGGAACTGGTGCGGCAAGCTTAGTATGATATACTGATTCTAAGCCATTTCTAGATGACTATGTTCTCTTTGACTGCCCAGGTCAGGTCGAAATTTTCACGCATCACTCTTCATTACGGAACATTTTCTTTAAGCTCCAAAAGATGGGGTATAGAGTATGTCTCTTTCCATCTCGTTCTTGGTCTAATTATGACATACATGGAGCTAACTATTATCTTAGTTAATTGTAATACACCTAATTGACTCCTATAACCTCACTCTACCTTCTATGTACATATCCGCCCTCATCCTCTCCCTCCGCGCCATGCTCCAGATGGACCTTCCCCACCTCAACGTCCTCACTAAGATCGACAATCTCTCGAACTACGCTCCGCTCCCTTTCAATCTAGACTATTACACAGAGGTACAAGACCTTTCATATTTGCTGCCGCACCTGGAAGCGGAATCATCTCGGCTTTCGCATGATAAGTTCGGGGCTCTCAATCAAGCCATTATAGACCTCGTTGAAGATTTCGGGCTCGTTGCATTCGAAACGCTAGCCGTCGAAGACAAGAAGAGCATGATGAGTCTATTGCACGTCATTGACCGGGCAAGCGGGTACGTGTTCGGACCTGCTGAAGGTGCAAACGATACCGTCTGGCAAGTTGCTGTCCGGGACGGCCTAGGAACTATGGACGTTCGAGATGTACAGGAACGCTGGTTAGATGCTAAAGATGAGCACGATGAACTTGAAAGACAACAACTGGAAGCAGAGGCCAAAGCACGAGACGAAGCAGCCGGCCCTACCAAACCCAGCGCCGGTTACGAGGACGACGATGAGTACGACGATCTTGGCAGGGGATTCATACCAGACGGCGGAGTGAAAGTTGTACGAAAGTCATGACATGAAATTTACCATCCTCTACTATACATGTATCATAGGGTATCTCTGATGAATGAAAAAGAAAAACCTCGCCAACAACGGCGAACGCACCCAAAAAAAGCAAACACCTTCATCCTATAGAAGACCATCAATCCTCCCCATCACTCCCCATATCAACATCCTCCTCTTCATCCCCCATCACATCCTCAGCAACACCAGAGCCCTCCCCATATTCCAATCCACCAACCAAACCCCCAAGCACCCCAACTTCCTCTGCGCCTCTCAACCGCACAATCTCCTTCCTCGCCCGCCGAATCGCCTCTTCCTCCGCCTTCCGCATCGTACCAGAAACCCTAATAACCCGAAAAACACAAGGCCTCGTCAATGGAACATCCGACCGCCTCGACCGATTCGAGTCCCCATACTCCGGCACCCGAGACATATAAGTAAGCGCGGTCCAAACAAGCCGGAACGACGCGCGCGGACAACGAATAATAGCCGTCGAAGTCGCAGGCGACAAATATTTAACTATCACAATCAAACATAAGATTAGCCACCATTTTAACCCGGCATAAGAACCATCTACCAAGATAGTGCTAGCCATAATGAAAAAAGGGCATTATACATACCACTAACACCTCCAGCGGTGACACCACCCAGCCTCCCCACACCCCAATCACCAAATATCTCCGCAACTTCCTCCCTCACCATCTTCGCAAGTAAGCTCGGCGTCAGGGCGTCAGATGTGGGCGAGTGGATCCGCAATTGGGATTGTGCGTTTAGTGGTGCATTTTTGGGCGCTGTTGAGGAAGGCCATGAGGTGGGATCTGGGTAGAGGATGTCGAGGAGGAGGTAGCGGTGTTTGACACGGACCATATTGGATATCTTCTATTTTATTTTTCCTTCTTTTTCTTTTTCTGGGTTTTCGTTTCTATAGGTATATAAAGTCGATTAGTGGGCTGAGGGTTCTAATTCTGGGTGAGATTTTCTTGCGCGGTAATTTGGTACGCGAATTGAGTAACAATGAGCGATTTCGAGAGGCTGAGAGTGAGAAGGAAATTTTGAGAATTCTTGGGGTTGGCGAAGTATGACGCGGTTTGAGTTGGGCCGTAGAGTTAATGTAAGGATATATTTTATCGATTCAAGAATTGCAGAAGCTCTCAGTTAGTCTTGCCTATAGCGGTTAGTTTCACTACTTCCAAAGTTTGATAAAGGGCAATGTGGGGTCGGAGGAACTGCTATCTCGGACAGTTCATAGACCAATTGGACTGAAAGACAGTCGGAAAGTCACCTCATCTGGAATGAACCTTCCTCTCTTATTTATGTAATTCTATTACTTTGTTTTTTGCTCAACTCCCAGATCCGCAATTGACATGGGCAAAGCGGGCAGGACCCCGATATCTTTCAGCTGACGTCGACCAAGAAGGCACCAAGGGACCTGGTTATAAGTATATAGACGAAAATTACTCGAGTTTGAAGCTATATGAATATCATTGAAATTATAACCCATTGGATTGTAAATCAGGCTGTCGTAATTCTAACTCTTCTAAACAGATTCTGCCTTTTCTGCCCTTGCATAGAATTCATCAACCCTATCAGCTAGTCATGCCACATGTGCGCACTACAGATTGTGAAGTGAAATAAAATGATATAAGAATCGAAACAATGCAACGCAAGCCATCATAACTCCAACGTCAAGAACATGACGGGATTTTATGAGATTACCAGTATCCCACACTGGCCACTTCCACGAGTGTAAAGATATAGAGAAAATGAAAAGGTAAGAAATTAATAAGGATATATAAAAGATTAGAGGTTGACCTCGACACGGCCTTCCGATCCACCCTTCTGCAGGGCAGGGAGCAAGTAGGTGATATCGTCCCAAGGGTGTCTGTAGAGACCGGTACGCAGGCGCTTCTGGTCGAGGTAGTGGGCAATCAGACCGATACTGCGACCCAATACGAAGAGACCGTTAAGGACACCCATCTTCATGTAGTCCTCAACTTCCTCGGGGGAGAAGGCACCGGAATTGCGCATGAGGTCAACGAAGCAGACAGCAACGCAACCGTCGACGTTCAGGATCAGGTTGTCCTTCTTAGAGGTGGTGACAGTCTCCACAGCGATGGCGTAGTCGAGCAGCTTGGTGCTGGGGAAGTGCTTCTTGGCGAACTCCTTGACCAGCTCGACACGAAGATCGGGGTTGTTACGGGACTTGACACGGTGACCAATACCAGGAACTATGCGCGGTTAGTGATGCGTCTTCAATTGAAGAGAAGTGGAAGCAAGGGTAGGGGGACATACTGAGCTTGTTCTCCTTCCTCATAGTATCAACGAAGTCACGGGGGCTCAGACCCTTGTCGAAGGCCTTGGTGAACTCCTCAGCAGCACCGTCAAGGGCACCACCGAAACGAGAACCAATGGTCAGAAGACCAGAAACGAGAGCACTGATCAGATCCTTGCCGGCACGGGTGGTGATGATGGTGTTCATGGCACCGGACACGGCAGGGCCGTGATCAGCGGTAAGCATGAGAACCATCTCCAAGAACTTGCTAGCATAGGGGGGAAGGCGGCGGCGGAACCAAAGAAGAGACATGACACCACCAATGCCAATGTCCTCCCGGAAGACATCGGAGATGGGCATACCGGCGTAAAGGAGCTCCTGACCACGGTCGTCGGAGATAGTGGAGATGAAGGCAGCGGGCTTACGGACGAGACCGAGCTCCTGGGCCCAGGAGTAGTCGATAGGGATCTTAGGGGGAACAGGCTCGGGCTGAGGCTGGATGTTGCCCTTGCTGACCTCCTGGTCGTAGACCTGCTTGAGCACGCCGGGCATGTCCTCAAAGGTCTCGGGAACGTGGATACCAGCCTCCCTCATGGCCTTGTTCTTAGCAACAGCGGTCTCCAGGTCGGAGTTGGCCGAAGCACCAGCGTGACCGAACTGGACCTCCGTCTTGAACATGCTGGCGCAGGTACCAATAGCCCAGGCAACAATGGGCTTGGTGATGGTGCCGTTCTTGACAGCCTCGATGACACGGTACTCCTCAACACCACCGACTTCGCCGAGCAACACAAGGATCTTGCACTCCGGCTCGTTCTGGTAACGCAGCAAGTGGTCGATGAAAGTGGTACCAGGGTAACGATCACCACCAATAGCAACACCCTCGTAGACACCATCGGTATTTTGAGAGACAATGTTGTTCAATTCGTTGGACATACCACCGGACTTGGAGACGTAGCCGACAGAGCCCTTACGGTAGAGCTTGGAAGCCACAATGTTGTCCATCATACCACCAGTGTTACCAATCTTGAAAGCACCAGGCTTGATACCTCCGACGGTAGCGGGTCCAATGATGGTGATGCCCTTCTCCTTGGCAGTGACGAGAATCTCACGAGCGCGCTATTACCACTGTTAGTCGGAGTCTAGCTTGGCAGAGATCAGTGACCTACTCTTTCTGGGACACCCTCGGCAATGATGGCAATGGACTTAATCTGGGGGCAGTTCATCAATTCCATGGTAGAGCTGTACACGGAACGGGAGGAGGCGAAGTTCACAACAGTGTCAACATCGGGGTGCTTGGCCATGGCCTTGGAAACGTCCTGGTAGACAGGGAGCAAAGTCTCGCTGGTACCCCAGTACATCTTGCTCACGAATTGACCACCGAAAGTGTAGATGATACCGGCGACTGAGGGTGTGCTGCGCTTGCAGATGAAATCGAAGTCGAGCATGCCCTGCACGGCCTTGGGCTGCATACCACTATTACAACGGTCAATATATGACGTTGACCTCCAGAAGACAGGAAGTACTCACTATACGAAACATCTGGTCTTGTTGTGGAAGAGGGCATGGTTGAGAGGAGAGAGCACACGGCTGGGGGGTGCGAAGCGGGTGATGTTGTCGTTGGCAGAGCCGCCATTGGCGGTGTTGACAAGAGGAGCGGTAGAAGACATGATGGCTAATTACTCTGTCAATCCGGTTAACATTAGCAAAGTGTTCACAAATTCAGGACTGGCGGGAATAATAGGTCAAGGGAAAGGGAAGTGTATGATATCAGTATCCGAACTGATTTTCGAGGAAGCATACCTGTCAACAGAGCTCCAAACGTAAAACAATCAAAGGAAACAAGAAGGTATTATTAGGTGGGTATGTAGGTGAGTTAAATGATATAGAGGAGTAAGTCGCAACAAGTAAGAGCGACCTGGGAGGGAAGGAGAAGATAGATGGGAGAGAAGGATAAGGACGATAACCAAGGAAGGAGGATGGAGAAATTGGAATTGGAGGGGGAATGAAGTGGATTAATCGATGAGTTAAGACGGAGTGGGAGAAGAAAAAAAAAATAACAACAGAGGGGAACGATATCGGGTTAAGATTGGGGGTTGGTACGGAGTAAAGAAATTATGGAGCTGCTAATAATAATTTTGAGGTGAAGTACAGAAGCCCGGAGTCTGAAGTATGTACGGCGTATGGTTGGTATGTATCAGACAGGTAATCGTATGGGTGGGCAGTATGGGCCGGTACTATACGGTCTTGAGAAAACGGCGTGGGGCGCAATGCGGGACCAGTTGGGAAAATAGTAGTCTGGCTGAGGTGATGTTTGGATTTCGGGACTTGAAAGGTCCTAATAATAACTCTCCCGATGAGAATTTCTTATTGGAAAATCTAGTCTAGTTAATCGGGATTCGGGAAAGCCACAGGAACCATCTAGAGGAAAAGCTACGGTGGTGAAATGAAAGAGCTAGCTAGGGCTGGTGTGACGGCGTACAGAGTATTGCTGATGGAGTGCGGAGGATGCGACAAGCTAACCTACAGTGTATTATTTTGGGGGGTGGTTGATAATGTTGCTCAACAAACTCAAGTCTTGTTTTTTTCCTGCCTGGGCGGTGATCTGAAGTACACCGTATAAACTGGACTGACTCCAGTGGTGACCCGAAGTACACGGTATTCATAATACTGACCCCAAGAGTGATCTGAAGTACACCGTATATACAATACTGACTACGGTCAAAAAGGGTAATGAGCAGGATAATCGGGCCATCTTCAAGCAAGTCTCGACTCCGTAAAGTTAAGGCCCAAGGCACTAATTCTGTAAGATGATCTGGTCGGGACTGAAGGTGGGGTCGATGAACGTCTGATATTTTTTTTTCTTGTTGGCCCAGGGATGCCAATGTACCTTCCCACTAGTAGTATACAAAGTACACTGTAAACCGGAGTACACCTCATCCATCGCCTGCATCTTACTACGTAAAGATGCCGCCCAAGAAAATATTTTGATTCCTACCTGCTGCTAACGGGCGCACATGACGATGCTCACCGACTAAACATCATGCAACCCCGACAAGATGCACTGGAATCGACTATTTCCTTTTACACTCAGTGTGTTAAGAAACGGTAGTATCAATGACTTCATGACAAGGGATCTGTAACTACGTCAGGTAATAGAAGATGGTAGTACTACGGAGTAGTACCTTGATAGTAGTAGACCACTGGAAGTATATCCATGGTAATATTCTAACCTTCTATAATATTATCTAAAGGCGGTGAACTACTGAAGGGGATCGATGGGTACCTGAGCAGTCAGGCACTAAGATCATTACGGATCTACCTGGATTGGGATAGCCATCCAGTAGACCGAGTACTGTACGGAGTAGGTAGATCTTCTCAATCAACGCAGTCCCCTGTCCCTGGATATTATTCCGATTTAGACAGTGGTCCACGTGTACGCTGCACCTCCTACGTATCAAACTCTCTAGTACTCCTGACGGGGTTCACCAACAAAACCTACCCAAAACCCAACAAAACCGAAAATGAGAAACTAAAATTACAGATAAATCTACGATGAAGTGCGACTTCCGGAGGGAACCGTCCGAAGTGCGCCAGAAGTTGCCATTCATTTGGCTGTACAGTATTGGGGCTACAGCGTAGGGCAGATACTGCGTACTAAGTACCCCTTCCCGAAGAACCCCAACAGAGTGGAAAGCGAAGCTCCCAACCCGTAGGAATTAAGGCCGCTTAACACAGTGGGTCCTTGTAGGATCCACATCCTCTGCTGATCCCCACCGTATCTCAACACCTCTCCCGAGCTCGGCCTTTTTTGGTGTGTTTTGGTATTCCCGTATCGTGCTGGTATGGTTGCTTCGGAGGGGCCAGAGTACAGTTTAACCAGCAGAAAAATTCCCCTCCCCCTCCAACTTGTCATCTAGAAGAGTAATAATAATTTCCAGGAGCTGAAATTATTATCATCGCCGAACCCGACGTACTCTTTTCTTCCTCCTTCTTTTTACTGCGCCCCCCGTTTGAAATTGTCCTCCTATACCTCCAATACTCCTCTCTGGTAATTTTTGCCAAGCCAGAAACAACTTATTTTGTTTTCTTTCCTCACTTTTCCCTCTCTCACTCCAATCTATCCTCACATACTTCCCACACCTCTATACTCTTAATCTGGGGTTGACTTCCCTTCCTCTTAACATTTTTATTCCCCCCTATACTATCAGTCTATAGCTCCTCATTCCCCCCTTGATCCTCTCTTCCATATCTCTTTCTAGTCCTTTACCCCTCCAATATGTCCGCCAAGTCGATTCTCGAGGCTGATGGCAAGGCCATCCTCAACTACCACCTCACTCGTGCCCCCGTCATCAAGCCGACTCCTCTTCCTCCTTCCTCCACTCACAACCCTCCCGCTCGTCTCGCCTCTCTCTACTTCCCTGAAGACCGTGCCGTCAAGGATGTCCTCGACCAGGCCGAAGTGACCTACCCGTGGCTGTTGGCCTCCGGTGCTAAGTTCGTTGCTAAGCCCGACCAATTGATCAAGAGACGTGGCAAGAGCGGTCTCCTTGCTCTGAACAAGACCTGGGCTGAGGCTAGGGAATGGATTGAGGCTCGCGCCGCTAAGGACGTCCAGGTTGAGACCGTCACTGGCGTTCTCCGTCAGTTCCTGGTTGAGCCTTTCGTTCCTCACCCTCAGGAAACTGAGTACTACATCAACATCCACTCCGTGCGTGAGGTAAGAAGCATTGTAGATCCATGGGTAACGGCAGAGGATATCGACTAACATTTGGCAGGGTGACTGGATCCTCTTTACCCACGAGGGTGGTGTCGATGTTGGTGATGTTGATGCCAAGGCCGAGAAGCTTCTTATTCCTGTCAACCTGAAGAACTACCCCTCGAATGAGGAGATCGCTGCCACTCTCTTGAAGAAGGTGCCCAGCGGTGTCCACAATGTCCTCGTGGACTTCATCTCTCGTCTGTACGCCGTCTATGTCGACTGCCAGTTCACCTACCTCGAGATCAACCCTCTCGTGGTCATCCCTAACGCTGATGCCACCTCCGCTGAGGTCCACTTCCTGGATTTGGCTGCCAAGCTGGACCAGACCGCTGAGTTCGAGTGCGGCACCAAGTGGGCTATTGCCCGTAGCCCCGCCAACCTGGGTATTGCCGTTGCTCCTCAGGAGGGCAAGGTCAACATTGACGCTGGCCCGCCCATGGAGTTCCCCGCTCCTTTCGGCCGTGAGATGAGCAAGGAGGAGAAGTTCATTGCTGAGTTGGATGCCAAGACCGGTGCCTCTCTCAAGCTCACCGTTCTCAACCCCAAGGGCCGTGTCTGGACCCTGGTTGCTGGTGGTGGTGCCTCCGTCGTGTACGCCGATGCTATTGCCTCCGCTGGCTTCGTCAGTGAGCTCGCCAACTACGGTGAGTACTCCGGTGCTCCCACCGAGACTCAGACCTACAACTACGCCCACACCGTCCTGGACCTGATGCTGCGTGCTCCTATCCACCCCGAAGGCAAGGTTCTCTTCATTGGTGGTGGTATTGCCAACTTCACCAACGTTGCTTCGACCTTCAAGGGTGTCATCCGTGCCCTGCGTGAGGTCGCCCCTGTTCTGAACGAGCACAAGGTCCAGATCTGGGTCCGTCGTGCTGGTCCTAACTACCAGGAGGGTCTCCGTAACATCAAGTCCGTTGGTGAGGAACTGGGTCTCAACATGCACGTCTACGGTCCTGAGATGCACGTCAGTGGTATCGTTCCTCTTGCTCTTCTGGGCAAGAAGTCCGATATCAAGGAGTTCTCTGCTTAAAGAATTACCCTTTTCCTTTTTCTTTGATTCTACTTAATTTAATCTTACGTGTGCATTTCGTTTCTGAACGCATGGCATGATATGGTTTCATTTTTTTATATTTTCTCCTGTGGGCAAAGAGCGAGCAGTTGGACAAAACCTCGACCTGATTTTCGGGCCAAGGAGACGGGATATCCATTGTATGGAGTTGAAATTTAGACTTGGTCTTGCAGGGCATGAGATACATGATTCTGCGATGTTAGTCGTTAATAAGATACGATTACCAACGTTACGATATTTGTTCCTATGTAAAAGAATACAAAAAATAGTAATCCAAAACTCACATTATAAGTGAAGGAAACAAGAATCCTTGGGTAAAAAGAAAAGCAAGAAAGAGAAGAGATCCCACAAAGCCCCAAACGCACACCATAACCCGACCTACTAGTAGTTATGTATAAGAAGTCTGTAAACTCAATACCCATAAATACAAGGCACATACAGTAAGCCCAAAACAGTGGTCAAAATAAACTACATTATAAATTACGACTAAGAAATAACCTCATGGCAATCCCCAGATGATCCAGCGATCTCGATCCATGCAGAAAATAGAATAGACTCGTGGGATAAGATCTGTGTGGTGGAATCGGGCTGCTCTGTTGTGAGTAACTTCCGCACGTCCGAGATGGGGACGTCCCGGATGGACGGAGGGACCACTATCTTGGTAATGGTAATAAGGTATGGCTTGAGAACGGAGCCGACGGGACGGGCCTTTGCAGGTGGATGGAGCCTGGGTGTGGATTTGAGGGGCCATTAAGATTGGATTCTTATCTTTCTTTTTCTCTAATTCCTTGACTTTTTCGGATTGTTTTGGTTTGTGGTGGTGGTGGTTTTGATATTAGGGCTTTGGGGATGGGACGTGCTGGTAAGTTGATTGTGTGTATTGGGTGCTAGGCGGTAGGCTTCGGGGCTTCACATCTAGGGTTACTGAGTTGACTGATTTGTGTTTTCTACGCTCTTGTATATGTTAACAGCGTACTCAAGTGTTGAATTGGGTGATATTGAAGTGAGGGTATAGATTACGTCGGACGAATGGAAGCGTTTTAATTTATCGCCGGTCAGTAGCATCACGCTGGCACTTGGGACCTTTTCGTGTTTCTGAAGGTAGTTTCAATTTCTTGATTTCGATATGAATAATTCTTTGAGTACTTTGATTTAGGATATTGAACCTTTCCTTTTCTTTGTTTTCTTTTTTGAAAATAGTCGGCTCTCTTACTGGATTCCGCAGCCGGGTAACATGCATATATATATCGTTAGTGAAAAAACAAAAAAGGAAGGTCTGCTTGGGTTGCATCCGTATCATCATCTGGTCTGCAAATCTATATTATCGTGCTTCGAAAAAGGTTCTCGTTCCTGGAGGGCCGCTGCCCGTCTGACCGCGAGTTTGTAATTGTGGCCTCCCGCCATTCATCGAAAGATGGTTAGTAGCAAGAGACCCAGTTGCAATAGGCTCATCCCGGAATCGATCAAGCACGACGCTGTTTGGTGGTAAGTGCGGCATTCCTGTAGAAGGAAGTGATTGGCCTGTGAGGCGTGTTCGGTGCTGAGGAGTCATGGGCACCTCCTCTATACGAATATTAGACAATACATTAAAGCCACAATAACATACTCACGGTGTCTTGGATTTCCTGGAAGACTTGGAGGCGGCATTGCTGAGGTATCCGTTCTTTTCTTTGTCCCCTTTGAGCTCCCAGTACCGCTGCGTTGATATCGATGTAATTGCTCCACTCCCCCCTGGTCAACAGGGAAGATGTTCTTTTGACGATGAGATGGTGTTTGCAGCGGTATTAGTGGACCCAATGGTCTGTTTGATGCCGAAGCTGAAGGGTCTTTTCGCGACGCTCCTAAAGAGTTCAGTGCCTGAGAAACTGAGTCCGATGCAGCGGTCTGCATATGGGAGCGCATTGCCCGAGATTTCAGCAAATTATAGAGATTCGTGATTTGGGAGAACTTCTTGCACTTTTCTCGGTATAAGTCAACAAGCTCCTGATTCTTTTTCTGAAGTTGCTCATGTGTCGCCTGCATATCTGGTCTTTACTCAGGTGAAAGTTCGGGCAGATGAGTAGGACGGCACGAACCTGATAGCCTGGCCTGTAGAGTCGAAATTTCCGTGTTGGCATTATGAATAACTTTATCCATCTGTGTATTTAAACCCGTATACCTGTCTGTGAGTGTCTTTGCGAGAAATTCCTGGTAGTAGCTGTTGGCCGTCAGTACGCAATAGTGTCGAGCAGCGGCCAGAACGACGCACATTTCTTGAGTTGTTTGGTAGGTCCAAAAAAGCAATGCGCGTCCGGCACATTCCATTATAGTGTTTGGGTCTAACCCGCTCAGAACGCTGGTTTTGTAATCCTCCGTTGGGTTCAAGGCGGTTATCACGACATCATCTGGGTTGACGAGGATTGTCTGACATGCCGGGCAATGACGTTCGCCAGTGGTGGAACTCGAAAGGCCAAGGGTGCTTGCGCAAGTGGGACAGAAAATGTGTCTAATAAGGCAATGCTTAGCATCCGCAGAGACAATAGGACAATGAACGTACAATTCAAGAGGAGGGGTACGACTTACGAACAAGTCGTAACAACCGCTTGTTCCTTCAACTGACATCGACATTTGAGTGCATTGCATCGGAGATAGAAGTCCATATTGAAACTGTGTTAACATGAAGTAGTCTTGAACGTTGGAAACAAAGGAGATGTATGTGGGAGGCGTATGGTATGGGTAACCGACGGTAGCCATACGCATATATGGCAAAGAGCACAAAATAACATCCGCAGAATACCTGGGGACTACAAAAAGCCAGTCCGTCTTCTCTCTTATATAGTTTCTAGTCATATTTGTTGGGTATCTTAATATACAGAGTTCATAGAATAACGCACACTCTATAGCAATATATTCATCTTTCCATCATGTCTTTAACCGTTTAATCAAAAGAAGAAGGTATTCCCTGAAGCATCACGTCGTGTCGTGCGCATCTTCTCCTCAAATTCTGGTCCTGGCTCGTATTCTCGCCATAGACTAGCAGGGTAAATATGCTTATTCCGCTCATACCACCGCCTGTCAACGACCTTTGTCGATGCAGGATCCTTATCAGCACCCTCAAGTTGATCTGTATTCGATCCCAGTAGGGGATCATCATTGGTAGGAGCTGTTTCAGGGGGCTTGTTGGAATAGTCGAACAGCAATCCTCCAGCACTTGAGAAGCTGGGTACTCGATTGGCAATAAAGTAGTACAGTTCATAATGCTTGAGGACGGTTAGCACCTTGGTCATGATAGAATAGGGACGAAAACAATCACTCACATGTGGGACGATTACATCCCCCTTCACTAGCATCAAATCATCGACACTGACCCTTGCCCATTCGCGCCGATTATCTTTCCGACCCTTTGAGGCACCACTGTTACCGCCAACTCCTAGTTCTGCGCCCACCTTTCGGCATCGGTCTAAAAATAACCAGACTGGGTCGCCTTTTTTAACCTTGACCGTCCCGGCGGGAATATTCGTTCCATCATAGAAGATAAATGGTATTAAGATTTCCGTGTTCTTGACGGCTTCCTGCATCGCCAGGAATTCCTTGCGCAAGGCATCCCGTGCTTCAGCTTCAGCCTTCAGCGCAGCTTTTGTCATGGCTTTGGGTGGGGGTGGAGCGTTTGGATTTGGGGTAATCCGACGTGACGGCGGTAAAGAGCTGTTATCTACCGGCGTTCGTGAAGCGGAACGAGGTATACTGGCCGCGGAATCTTCTCCGGTATTATCACCCTCTTCCTCGTCATCTCCAAAAGAGAGTTTGCTCTTCGCAAGCGGCTTCTTCTTCTTCTTCTTTTTCGGGGGTCCATCGCTTCGTGTCGAGGCGCTAGTACGTCGCGATTAGTCTAAGAGTCTTCCAAAAGTGCGCTTGACTTACCTGTCGGTCACATCGCCACCTGATGGAGTTGCGCTTCTCGAGTTACCAGAGGTGAACCTCCCCAGCGACTTGTCATGTGCTTCTCGTTCCTTCTGCTCGAGAACCTCTGCGCGACGCTTGCGAAAATCAGAAAGATGGACTAGACCGACGGTCTGTGACTTGAGAAGTTCTTCTGCAGAGACCGTCTGGCTTGTGAAAGACCTAGGCGTCGAACTATGGCTCGGCTGTTCTGATTGCGACATTATGCTGGATTAACTGTGCAAAGCAGGATACCTGACGTAGATCGAAACCGAAGATCTCATAAGTAATCAATGTACTATCGCACGTGACCGCGGAAATCGAGACTCAAGATTTAAAATGAGACTGGAAGAGATTGTCAATTATATGATAAGTTTGAATTAGATTGACACAGTCGCCATGCAGTTAGGCTGATTATAATTTCTATTCAGTTTTCTCGATGGTAACTTGTGCATATCATTCATTGACTGTAGCTCTACCACGCCACTTCATTTATATATATTGTGGTTATGGGTGTACAAGAGTCATAGCACCGTACACTAAGTTGTGCTTTATATGTGAAGGGTATTGATATCTCTCCGTTTGTACGTACTGTATGAAATACTAAGAGCAGTTGTAAAAGGCATGTATAGACCAGGTAAAATATTCCATTAAGGTCGATGTCGATCTGGACGTCCATATGAACGGTGCAATATCCGGACCGGGAGCAAACAAGACAAACTCGGCCTTAAGATATGATATCTGCCGTAAACAGTCTGCACCTTGCTCTCGTTAGCTACTCCACCCATTGCTCAATTACTAAGATGCAGAATCAGGCCATTTTGGACGATGATGACGATGATCTTTATGATCCCGCCGATGCAGTGCCGGTAGCTGCATCTCAGAATACAGCCCATCACGCCCAAGCGAACCTCAACCAAGAGCCAGATGACGTCGAGGAAGAAGAGATAGAGGTTGAAGAAGATGATGTATGTCCGTATTGATTATTCTCTTTATGACTTATGCTAAATGGGAAACTTGCTAGGATGATTTTAATATTATCACGGAAGCCCCTCCTGATGCGCCTCCCCCTGAAGTGTAAGTTTGTCTTCAACGCGACAGAGTCGTCTTTTGTCTAACATTACGTCAAGCCCACACCCCCGCCATGCTAGCCTACGAGCTGAGTCGCAGCGACCTGCATCTGTAGATTCTTCTCCCGTATCGAAGTCAGTTACGCCTTCTGTGACACCGAAAGTTGAACATGCAACTCCGATTCCAGTCACCGCACGCCCCGCCGTACCGCAGAAACCAGGTTCAGCATACCCCCCTGTCCACGCTTCAGATATAGACGTCCATGCAAACCCAACTCATCCAGCTACCGGTAAACCGATTCTGTCGACTGATATGGATGCGGACTTCCCAGAAGACGATAAGCCATGGAGACGGCCGGGTTCTGACATCTCGGACTACTTCAACTACGGATTCGATGAATTTACATGGGCAAGCTACGTTTTGAAACAGCAAGAGTTACGGAAGGAAGTTGGCGATCAGAAGAGACAATTGGATGACATGCAGAGTTTCTTGACCATGGGGCTTCCGCCGATGCCCGGTGGCCCTCAACCTGGTCCCGGAGGTCCCGGAGGTGCACCGCCGCCGATGCCTGGCATGCCTGGTGTGCCAGACATGTCTCCAGATATGATGCAGGGAATGCTCGCCAGTATGATGGCGCAGGGCTTGGACCCGTCATCCATGGATCCAATGTCTTTCATGCAGCACGCCCAAGCAATGATGGGAGGCCAATCCGGCGCAGGCGGCGGACAACAAGGCCAGCCTGGTTACGGCAATCAAGGCGGTGGCCAACCTCAGATGGGCTATGGAGGTGGATTTGGAGGTGGACGGGGACGGGGCCGGAGATGGTAGAAAAGCTACTGGGTTCGTGTTTTGGTCACGTTGTAATTTTTATAATGCGCTGTGTAGCATCCTGGGACGGTTCGGTCTGGTGGAGTTCAATGTGTAGCACTTAAAGATACGCCAATAGTTATACCACGACTTTCTTGAGCTTGTGTATTTTGCGTTCATCTAGGTTATCATGCTCGGTGGAAAGGAGCTCTTATTTGTCGACATCTAGCGGAACGCAGTAGTATAGCTACAAGTTGAGACGGAAAGCGCCTTCTAAAAAGATCTCTGCGAGTTATATAAATGAATGCGACCGCATCTAACTGCAATTGAGCTATATATGTTGGATGAGAAATGTAAGGTGGTAAATAGAAAGTTGAAGCTATACCCTCGGCAGCGGCAATCCGATGGGGAAGTGAAGCTGTCGGTCTTGGCATTCTGGAAATTTCTCGTGTCGGCTTGAGTCGAGATCTTCTTTCTTCCCTTCCCCGGTCTTCTTCCTCTTCTTCCTTTCTTGCTCTCCACACTTCAACCTCCCCGTCCTTGACACATTCTGCATCCTTCAATCTCTTTCTCATCCACTCACATCTCTCCCGTCAAAATGGTACGTCTTCGCAATGGTTACGTGTTATGGGAAGCTCCGGCTGGAACTTTTCCCGCCATTCATCGACTTCATCGCCCCCCTGTCACCTCGCAAAACTAGGCCGCTGGAGCTGCCATGAAGATCAATGACTAACGTAATAATATCGATTAGTCTCTCCTCCGCAACATCAAGGGTCTTGCTCCCCTTCTCGACCGCGTCCTGGTCCAGCGCATCAAGCCCGAGACCAAGACCGCCTCCGGTATCTTCCTCCCCGAGAGCAGCGTCAAGGAGCAGAACGAGGCCAAGGTCCTCGCCGTTGGCCCCGGTGCCGTCGACAAGAACGGTTCTCGCCTTCCCATGAGCGTTGCTCCCGGTGACCACGTCTTGATCCCTCAGGTACGTTGCGGGTTTGGGTCCTTCTAATTTGCTTCCGGAACCATCCGGGGCAATAGAAGCAACCAATTCGTTTGACGAAATCAGTGGACTTTTTGTTTGGTACTAATGGTGGTCTCCATAGTTCGGTGGTAGCGCCGTCAAGGTTGGCGAGGAAGAGTACACCCTTTTCCGGGACCATGAGTAAGTTCTCCGTCTTTCATCCCTCAGCCCGAGGCAATCGATTCTAATACAACTGTAGGCTCCTTGCCAAGATCAAGGAGAACTAGATGATCAATCTTGTTCTTCCGTTTTCCGACTGGTTGAAATAATCCAATCGGAGTCTTGTATTATATCACGCAAATCATGAGCTTCTGTCATGCACTTTAAATAATTTAAAAAAGAGCCATCTACGAAGTGAGGACGGGGTGTAGGATTCTGTTCCTCGATCTCCGGGCTAATATTTCCTTTTTCTTATCTTGCATCTGCTATCTAAAGCGTGAAATGTGTCTTGGTTCCTTTTGCATACTATGCGATGTACTTTAGCAATCGTTGTCTCCTGCGCTGTCTGCGGGATGAACACGGGTAATCTGATACGAATGTCTCCTCTCTACTTCGTTTTTACCGTCTGGCCTGAGTACTCTCCGTGTTTATGCATTTATCACAAGCAACCATATTGCAGCTCTTAGACCACGCCGGACCTGGATTAAGGAATATAACATCGACTGCCCGAGGTGGTAGGGCATATAGGAGGGCTGTTAATTGCAAGTGATCCACGCTCGTTCAAAATTCATGCTTCTCATTGTATACCTCCCATGGGCTGGTGACAAATTACATTTGAACTAAATTGCTCAGAAATGTCAAACATGGACGGAGTTCACATAATATCATTCCTTATAAGCACAGCTTATCAGTCAAAATTTAATGCCCAGTCACATTGCCAGTCCTTTTCAAGAATTGCATCACTCCTCTCCCCAATCAAGTCTGGAAAGAGTTCTCGTCGGCGCTCTGGTGACATCTCGATAAAGCTGGAGAGGGCGCCCATCTCTTTCTCGACATCATCTGACGTACCGACATTATCGTTGCGTTTGGGTATGTCTCGTTCGTGTCTCAAGACAGTCAATATAATTTGTGCCGCGTAGGGATTCAACCCTACTCGGCGGAGAAATACTTCCCAGCGAGTTTCATTTTCCATAGCATCTATATCAAATTTGGTCTTCGGTGTCGGGTTCACGGGCGTAAACGCCCTGGTTTGCGGTAAATCAACAGTATCAGTAGGTAATTGAAAAGCGTGCTTGTGAGCCAGTGCCAGATCCATCTTATAAGTATACCAGGCGATGGAGAAATCAGTATCAGAGAGATAGTTGAATTCGTTGACATCGAATCACAGAAAGCTGTTAGTGATGTGAAGGACGCTAACAACCGTCTATCTGCTGTCCATCGTGGAGCGTTGCCTTGTCCACTGCTTAGGGAACTTGTGCCGTGAGTAACGAATACATAGAGGTGTTTGTATCGCGGAGCTAGGAGGAAGATTCGTTCGCGGAGCGGCGAGTTGATGCACTTGGCACCGTTTGTATGTGGGTTAGGCTTATGGCCAGGGAGATATAGTTGCGTAGTAGCTTGTAGAGTTGTTAGTATGGTCCCAGCTGTTGGTGAGACGATGATATCTGCCTCTTTGGGGAGATCGTGCTTGATGCTTGCTTGAGATGGAATCCATATGCCAGGAACGGGCTGATTTTGGATGGGAACATCATAGTCTCTGTATATCACAGCTGGAGGGGTCTTTAATCTTTCGAGACCTTGAATAATTGGGAGATGGCTTTTGAGAAGTCCAGTTGATAAGAAGAGCAGCGGTTGCTCGTGATTTTGGGCCTGCAGTTGAGGGTATTGTGGATACCGTTGTTCTGTAAGCTCTAACCCGAGAGGTTGTACCTCCTCTAGTATATCTGTCGGTTTTTCGTATTCGTGGAGGCTCCTACCATCTATAGCTAGGTCCTGATATTCCACAACATCCTCAGCCGGCATATTGTTGGTAAAGTATGGACTGACGGCCGTTATTTGTCGCCTTTCGGCCCGGCCTCTAGTCTCCATGAAGGTAGACAAGGAGCCTAATATCGATGACTGCGAGGGTAGCGTGTACTTGCCTTTGTTGTTAGCGAGGGATGCGGTTAAAGATTGGACAAATCTGCGGCCTTTCCGCGAAATATCCTGCATCTCCTCGTGTCTTCGTTTTTGTCTCCCCAAAGCTGTGTCTGCTGGAATACCGCAGTCTATTGAATTAGAAACTGTATCCAGGGAAGAATAGGTGGCAGTTACAACAGCATCTGGGGACGTATACATGACTGTCTTGTCACTTTCATGTTGAGGAGCTACAGTGTCATGCTCAGACAGTTGTTGTCCTGCAGGCCCCATGTCACCAATATCCTCAAAAAAAAATCCCTTGTCAAACTCTGTTTCGACAACTTCCTCCACGCTGTCGTAGTCTCCAACTGTATGTAGACAACTATCAACATAGTCTTCCGGCTTCGAATGCTGTGAGGAAGGCATGCTTGACATGGGATATTGCTGAGTATCTCGACACAGCGTAGAATCTGGATTGGGCGAGTTCATTACCGAAGGGGAACTGAAGGACGAAATATAATCTGTCGGCTTGCTTGCGGTCTGACATTTCCCCTCCTTAATTATGCCACTGGGCGATCGACATAATCGCTCCTGCGTTGAAGTGCACACGGTTGGCATGCACTCGCTCTCTTGTATAAGAGAGATGACTGAAGGATCTGAATGAATGGAGCTAATAGCATCACCAATCTGTGGAGAAATGTCCGTAACACATTGCTCTTCACTTGTGTTATACTTGTCTGGAAAATACTGAGCTGCACTATCGGCTCCAAATGCTTGTATTTCTGCGTTGTTTCGGTCAAATATTAATTTATGCTCTACTTGAACTCGTTCGTCACTTGTAGAACTACCTTCTCCCTTGTTTGGCGCCACCGCACAACCTGATGTCTTTGAGTCCGAACTACGGGCTGAGCTTCTGTTGCACTGCAGCTCAAGCTCAAAAGGGCCAGATGAAGCGGGACTGGGCAGCATCAATGACATGGAAGCCGGCGAGGGACTCCGATAGTACGTTTCATCGATATCTGACAGAAGTAACGGAGGAGATTTCGAAGGATTATGCTCTTCCTGTAAGCTCACAGAACGTATAAGTCTAAGTTCCAGCGACATGTCTTCCGCATTCATACCTGACCGGAAATTATCATTTCGTCCAAAAGACCTTCTAAATCTGCGAAAGGAAGACCTCCACAGTCTCTGGCCTTTTGTATCAACAATACCGACTCTCTGCTACACTTTAGCTTCTCTGGCATAATATCCTTTAGAACCTGGTCAGCCTTGGTTAAAAGGTCGGCCGTGATATCTTCATCCTTAAGTTTCTGGCACGATTCGTCGAGAGGACGGATTTCGATCTTGTTCTCGTCGTAACGCAACGGTCTTGTATATCGCAACGTATCCATGATACTGTCATTGTCAAGGATTGGAAGTTGAACTTTAAGCTCATCAACTTGACTGAATTTAGGTAGAAGTTCATCCCAATTTATGTCTAATTTTCCTGCTCTCGCATCTTGAATCACCGATGCTAGCAACCGAGCGCTTTCTTTCCTGACATTGAGCTTTTCTTTGCGAAGACTATCCTCAACGTTCCTCTGTGTCTCATAGATATAATCTTGAAATTCCGATAGAGCATCCCGGGGTAGTGGTGTTTCATATGTGGTCTCGTCGATGTTTGTGATGGGATCGACGGCTGTGAAATCCCGGGCAATACCGTGGAATCGGGCATACTCCAGGAGAGAAGGATCCTGGGGGGTTTCCATTGAGTTATCCGTTTCGTGGTGCGCCACGAATTTATCTGATGTTTTGCAGTTCTAAGTACCTAGAATAAAGGGTGAGAAGTTGGTCGGAGGTCTGCACGTGGCTTGACAGGCTGCCGGAGCTTTAGATCTTTTGATTGTACCTATTGTTACAACCTACAGATAGTATGTGAGTGGCTGCCTTGTCCATTATGAAACCATCCAATAAACAGTCTTATTAGCGATATGCAAATAGCAGTAGATACAAATCAATTTCCCGGGTATGTGTAACGCCTTATCTTCAGAATGCTCGCAAGTGTTTCGCTCAGCAGTGAACAAGAAAAAGTAAGAGAACGAACGGCTTAGTCATTGTAGTTTGACTGGCGAGCACCATCCTTATTTACCGGTGGCAGGTTGTAAAGCGCAATGTGCTCCTCCTCTTGTGATTTGCCGGCTGGGTCTAGGTAGGGACGTTCAGCCTGAGCAGCGACTCGGACCGCATGACGGCGGTGAGGTGCAAATCCATAAGACGCTGTGTGGTTCTGTTAAGTACATTAGAGACGTCCACTTTTTAGTACAGCGTCTTAACTTACCGTAGTCCGATTGTCCCAGATGGCTAGATCATCCTTGTTCCACTGAAACCGTGCATGCATCTCTTGTGTGGTTGCAATCACATCGGTAAGATACTTGATAATAGCGTCGCTCTCTGTCTTAGGGATTCCAACGATCTTTGTCACAAACCCTGGGTTGAAGAAAAGACTGTTCCAGCCAGTCACCGGGTTAGTGCGGATCAGAGGGTGCTCCGTGGTGACAGGCTCGCGACGAACTGGTCGGCCGAGGGCTCGCGAATCAGAAGCTTGCATGTCCGCTGAGTGGATCGCAGTCAAGCCCTTCAGATATGTTTGCATATGAGAGGAGAGAGCATCGTATGCTGCATACTGAGAGGTCCAAAGTGTATCGCCACCCCCTCCACGGGGAGGCCCTGTGAGAACCTTCAACATTGTGTATGATGGTGGCTGTACCTCGTAGGTCACATCCGAGTGCCACAAAAAGCTGGGCGTGAACAATGCCCGCTGGTCACCAGAATTGTCTCCACTGTAAACTACATGAACATCCTCCAAGCCTTGCTTCCTCGGAACAGACGTAGTTGCGTGCTGCATGTTGTTAGATTAACCCACGAGCAGGTAAATCCAGATGGCTTCGTACCTTATGTAGTCTCCCGAAATGTCTTCCTAGTTCTCTTTGGGCATCAATGTCCAAGTCCTTTTGGTCACGGAAGAACACCACCCCACGGACAGCGACTAGGCGAGCCAAGTCGTCCTTCTGTGCTTCATCTAACTTGGCCAAATTCACACCGTGAATTTCAGTCCCGATCTTGGGTGTATAATCAAAAACATCGGTTGCATCCCGCAGTAGGTTACGGAATTTAGGATCCCCACGAAGCCCTCTGTCTTCATATGGAATCTCTTCTAGCGGATCCCAATGAATATCAGGGAATGAAGGTAGAAGGTCTTCATAAGCGTAGTGATCGTGACGTTCGACGACTGTGCGTCCCGGTGTGTACTGAAACTTGTTGTCGCCGTTGACCTCTTTCTTTGGAAGAATAACATGATCCAAGGCTGGAGCCAAGGTCGGATCCTCGAGTGAAGGGGCCATGTTTTGAGCTGGACGAGCAGTATAGAGAACCAAGTGTAGAAAAAATGTGTTTGAGTGAGCAGTTCCTAGGAAGCGTCTGTGTAGCTTATTTATCGAGCTCGAAGCTCCAGTGGAGGTAGTAGTAGACCGCCATTTTCAAACCTGCCGTTATCATTCCACATCATTATCAATGCCGGGGATCGCGGATATGGCACCATCGCTGGCGAAAATCACCCAAGAGGCCGATGGTCAGTACGGATTAGGGGGATTGATCCACGGGACTACGTTTCCACAGGTCTTCTGGAATGGAAGATGACAAAACGAGCTGCACATCACGTCATTTTTGCCCTGCGGCATTTTTGCTATGACTATATGTAAGCATGAGCTTGAGGGTAATATTCCTCAGAAGATGTGGAAGGTAGAAGGAGACTACTGGCTCTTCTGCTTGTCTTTGGAAACTTTTTTTTTTTTTTCCCGCCCTTTAACATAAATAGATATCGCAAACTTGAGATAGGGAGGTCAGTGACTTGAAACGTCAACCGTCTCTAAGCCAGGTGTCGATCATGGAAAGTGTGGAAACCCGGGGTTGGAAGCGATTAGGTGCGATCACGCAAACCGGCCAAGCTCTTGCGTGCGGCAACCTGGTTGGCCTAACGGGAGGTACCCGCGACCAGCAACTACGTAGTCAGTTACAATTTAGTCAATCGGCTCGGCAGACCGAGTATGGGGTATATGCAGCGTAAGCGAACTTGTCAATAATATATTCTAGACCACGTACTTCGTCACACCGTATTTCGTCATGTTTATCATTGAAGAAAAATGGATACTTGAGTCAAACGAGACTAATGGAATGGGAATAGCGCCGGTTAACTGATCTACCGCAGAACGCCTGACCTCGAAAATCATGCTCAAGCCATTAACATCCAAGCCCTCTCCTTCCGTCTCAGAGTAAACTAGGGCAAGCTTCATTATATTATACATAACCAGAAAACAATTGATGCATTACAGGTTCAGTCTACCTTCGCCGAGAGATGGCGGCCCCAGCACCACTTCTTGAACTTGTTCGGTAACTCCTCCGAGACGACTGGCAACGCCCAGAATACCAGCCTCAACGTCCCCAAGCACAACGGCAAGATCATTAAGCACCGACTTGGGTGTCCCTGCAGCGGCTCCATCGCGGCTGCGAGATGTCACGAATTCGTGGATCTGCCGCTCCAGGGTAGCCTCAACTCCATGAAGGTGGTCTTCGATCTCTTTCAAGTTCTGCTTGTAACGTTCCAGGACGGTCCCCATCTCGTCAGAACGCTGAGAGAAATAATCGACAAGGTTGACAGGTACTCCATTGACGGTTGTAGAAGAGTCGCCTTCGACATCGTCGGGAAGGGCCAAAGTGTTCTTGCGTGTTGACCGCAACGATTGTCGATCAGACAATTTCTGGTCTTGAACAGACCACCATCCAGAGCCCGCTGCAGGCTGGAACTGCAAAGGTAGCTTAAGAGTATCGATCGCCCGGAAGCCCACCTGTGCTTCAGCCGCATCACGAGCCACAAGATTTCGTAACTGATCAATATCGCTGGCATCGTTCTCGAGTGCATGTTGCATTGTTTCCAACTTCCCTTGGACAAACTCCACGTCGTTCGGAATGGTTTCTCCCTGGGCAGCAATGCTAGGGATCATGTTTCCCACTTCGTTACACATCTTGATTTGCGTAAGAACGTAATTGTCAAATACTTCCAGCTCCTTCTTGATCTCGTCGGCACAGCTCTCATACTTTGTTGTCGGTAAAAGGTTGCTTAAGTCCACTTTGACTCCTGGAACCACTGTTCCAGCTGCTGCAGTGGGCTGCGCTGGTTGCTGTGTTGTGGTATTTTGGTTTCCAAACAAAGATAATGTAGGTTTTTGAGCTTGCTGCTGTTGTTGCGTGTTGTTTTGGTTCGCACCGCCGCTATACCCGCCCGACGGTTAGCTCATAATTCCGAGGGTATAGGAGATAGATATATCACACTCACAATAACGATCCACCAGTGTTGTTGGACGTTCCCATGCCACCAAATAGGGGTTTTGATTGAGTCTGTGCGGTAGAAGCACCCCCGAACAAACCTCCGCCAGTTGTGCCACTCTGCGTTGTGTTTGCGTTTGCGGTTCCTGAGAAAAGACCTCCGGATTGTGGCTGGGAGGTAGTCGCTGTGGAGTTTCCAAACAATCCGCCGCCCCCAGTATTACTTTGTTGTCCGCCTAAGCCTGAGAACATATTTGTCCCGGAAGACTGGTTTTGCTGTGTAGTTCCACTAGTCGCGTTGCCGAACAGACCGGTCGCAGGCTTGGATTGTGCTGTAGAACTTCCAAGGTTACCGAAAAGGCCCGATGTCGTGCTCGTCGTTCCTGGTGTAGTTGTGGAGGAAGTTGTCTGCGTATTGGCCCCGCCACTAATTGATGCGACTAGTCATTAGCTTTTCTGGAACACGCTATTTCTGAGTATGAATATTTCTTGATAAACAGCGGCAGCACTTTATCTCTAAAAAGACCAAAACAAGAATGGGACAAAGAAATAACAGGGAAAAGTGCGCGCGGTAAAGTGAAAGAGAAGAGTGGACGACCGGCTTCTTTGTAACACAAGAAACAAGTAATCAATGCCAAAACAGAAAGCAGAAACACAATTGTCCGGCATTAAGGAGATAAGAAAATCAAGGCCTTACAATAGAGAATTCGCAGAATTGGTGTTTATGGAAAGGCCGCCGCCCGCAGGTTTTGCGGAGAACATTATGGAACGGAATGAGTGCTGCTTGAGGAAAGGGATAGGTCGGAAGGCGGTTATTGTAGGGAACCGAAAAGTCCCAGTCGTTCTCAATACAGGATGCAGCTCCCCCAGAATTAATTAAAGGAAAATAGCTTAATGAACCTGTTCATGCTGTGGTGAAAACAAAGTGAAGCGGTCCGAAACAACACTCTAAGCTAGTGATCGATGGAGTAAGATTTTCCGATGCCGGTGCACAGCAACTTTAAACTTATTTTGAACATCAATGTTTAGACCAGCATAAGTTTTTATTGGACGTTAAATCCACTGCATATATCTTACCGAGTGGGTTCGTGATTTAGCCATTTACTGAGACTTTCTGCTGATATCTCACATCTAAATATGCTCTCTGTGTGATTATCAACATTGTCCCTGGGATATTTTCTTCGTAGCCAGGAGACGCTTCATACTGTAGTTCCTCTCCGCGCTACCCCATAACAACTATTTAACCTTAATATGTCGGATATCTTCTGCTGAACTCATTGATGGCATTATATGAAAGTTCAAAGTGATTTTTTAAAAAAGAGAGATCCCCCGCATTTTGAGCTACTGGTATCGTATTTGGATATCAAGTATAAGGTCAACTTCATCTGCAACATTCTTTCTACTCCTGTCATATTGGTCTGTCATGTCTCTTGATTAGCGTTCTTGGTGCTTTCAGAGCGATTTGAGCGAGTGTATACTGCCAAGACTTATATTGTCAATCTTACGATTCCAGCGCATCATGACTGCAAGCAGTGTTACCAGCTCTGCACCTATATGTGTGGCTTCAACTCAACGAGGTGACGAGGCGGGTGATGCATCTCCAGACAGTCATAGCCAGGGTACTCCGAGCACCGCACGTTGCACCGATGAAAGCGCTTCCGACACAAATTATGTCAAAAGCGTAGAATGGTATACTCATGACGGCTTTACCTTCTTTGAATTGCTTTGACTGACTAGAATGCTGCATGTAGGACTCCCGATGGCACCACCCTGCTAACGAGTTCTGCAGATCATCATATAAGGACTTACATCTTGTTAGTTTATGTTATAATCCTCACTTCTTGCTTTGCTAATAGCTCGCTCAGGCCCCCTGATCTTTTAGAAGAAAGACCGTCACCGCATCAGTTGTCTCCTTACTCTGTCCTACCTTCAGCAGAGCCAACCTATGCAACTGCTATTTATCCTTACTATTCTCTTCAGGAGCCATCTACTACACTTTTCTTATCATCGGTCCGAGATCATCCAATCAGACTGGCTTCAACTCTTTCTCCAACCTTGTTGGCGACTTATTCCTTGATACACCCAACTACAGAAGCGTTTATAACCCCGCATTCAATTATCTATCCGCACGCCCTCGGTGGAACACATTTTCTCACTGGGTCAGATAGCCTTATATGTCTTTTTGACGTTTCCCGACCTGGTAACGATGGACCTGTTTCTTGGATGCCTACTATACCCAGTAAGCGTAAACAGACAGTGGGTGGGGGCGTTGGAATGAAGGGTATCATTTCCGCTATGGCTATCAATTCGACAGGAGATGGTATATTAGCAGCTGGCACATTCTCAAGACAGGTGGGACTATATGACTCAAACGGAACCGGACAGTCCCTAGGCACGTTTAGCATTGCAAAGACCGACGCTAGTCGTCGTATTGGGGGTCGAGGTATTACTCAGCTGCTTTGGAGTCCTTGTGGACGATACCTATACATCGCTGAACGAAAGAGTGACGGTGTTATGATATATGACATCCGAGTAACCGGTCAATTACTTGGCTGGTTAGAAGGCCGCAAGGCTATCACTAACCAACGGATGAAAGTTGACATTGTCTCTACCAATCAAGGTACATCGCATGAGATCTGGGCTGGAGGAACTGACGGCTGCATGAGGGTATGGCGTGACCCGACACATACTGCTGGAGGACAGGAACCAGAATGGGAATGGAAGATCCATGATGGTACGTATTATCTATCTGGTCTACTGTAATGCAATCGCTGACCTTAGTCCTCGTAGACTCGGTGAGCAGTACTGTACTACATCCAATGGGCAATGTTGTTGCTACGTGCTCTGGGCAAAGACACTATTTAGACGACGATGGCTCGTCTTCTGCAGAACAGCTTGATAATAGCGTGAAAGTATGGTCTATGCCATTTCTGGAGACCTGCTGAATATGAATCAGTTTCTTCCAACTTCATTCACTCCAACTGTATCCGGGACGGGTCACATATTTTGAAATTGGAAACCACTGCTATGAGCCATTATCATGGGTGGGATGATGGGGAAGGGAAAGGGGGCCATCAAAGAAAAGTCACCGAAACTTCTCGGACGTCTATTTCGGAGCAGTCAGGGAATTGATAGTAGGCTACCATTAGCTCCGAGTCAGATGGACCTAGAGGGTCTTTTCAGGTGAAAGGAACTCTTCAAGGCATTATACGTTTCCCAATGGGGTCACAGGATCAGGCCAGTTGACTTCTCAATATGTGTCCGTTTTCTAAACAACCAAGTGACTTTTGCCCACTGGATCCTATCAGCAAGGTTAATGCAGCTCGATCGATATATATAGCGACAGGAATAGGGTTGACGCAGCTTAGAGGCGTTTATATGCCGGTCAACAAGTTCATTGTTTCTGGATATCTCAATGCAACAGTGCCATTGTCGGCTGAAGAAAATCGACTTGTGGACTGTTAAGACTAGGGACCAATACATACTTCCTCTTCTTCACTGTTTTGGTACTGGATAACATTGACCCTTTTGGTTGACATGGTGAATTCTGTTAGCCCTGAATAAGGAACCCTGGACCCTATTGTCCCTGCATTGACGTGAAACGACGGGTTGTTGACAGTCACTCTGATTGTTTTCCCCTTTGGGAATATCATCAGTTTCCAGACCAACAGCAACGCGGCATCTTCCCCGTGTGCAATTCACATTTTCGCTTAAATACAACTTCTTTGATGAATGGCCTCCCCATTCGCACCTTGATCCCCACCTCCATTACTAGACATTCCTATTCATTTTCTATTCCCTCTCAATGAGGCTAATGCTTCACAGACACTGTCTTCACTGGTTCTATACTATCTCACTCATTTGATGTATGGATGTCTTCATTCTATTCTACTAAATTCAGATGATTCTCTTCTTCCCACAGCCTCTTCCTCTCTTTGCTTCTTTCTTCCTTCCAACCTCGTGAATTTCCCCCCATTCCTGGAATTCTGTGCTGAGCTTCTTTTCCCTGGAATTGGGTGGCTGTAAACATCTGTTGTCCTTTGATAAACTTCACGATGGCTCATTTTACGGAGTGGTATTACCAAGATTGGGAGCAGCAGCTATTGCACCTGGATCAACCGCACACTTCAAACCCTGCCTTGAACGCTGACCTTGGCTATAATGGCTTTCTCATGAGCAATGACACGTAAGTTTGCAGTGACGTCAGGGCGCCAGTGGCTATAGACTAATATTTGCTATAGCAACTGGGCATCTGGCGGGTTCGTGAATGGAGCGTCTGTGGAAGATACGTTAGAGGTCTCTCCTGACATTTTCAGCGGTGCTCATAGCATGCCTACGAGAAGTCGCTCGACCGCTATGATGCCGATGACTGGTATACCTCAGCATGCTGGAAACAGGATCTCGCGTATTGGTGGTGGTGGTGCAGAGTATGTAGTATCCATCGTATATCATAGCGATGTGTGTTTCTTGCTTATACATCTAGCAGTGCTGAGGACTTCGCAATCAGCTCAGGTGCTTCTGCATCTGGTCCTGAACTCGGTTCTAGCCCTCCCTCTATGCCTCTAGGCATTATGGCAGGCGGTACAAGTTACGACAGTTCTAACAATAGCCCCGCGAGCAGAACGTATGTCGACTTGCCATCCTACGGTAACACCTATTTCCCTCGCAATTTGTCTGCTCCTGTCCTGGGCAACAATGTCGGTGGCGGTGAGCTTGGAGGTGGTGCACGCCCTTCTTCACTACCCACCTCTGCACCCCTGAACAGCGGTCACGAACCAGAAGCAACGTTCACCAATGTAAATGTACCACCAATTATTCGGGACTATCAAAAGCTCATGGATCCTCTGAACAACAACGTTGACGTCGACACATATTACGCATCTCTGGAAGAGGCCAATGAATCTCAGCGCCCCAGCGTCCAACTTCCTGAAGATCCCACCATTCCCCGTACTCAGGTACAGAAGCGGGCAATCATCAAACAGATGTGTAACGCTATGGCAAGTACCCATCGTGCGCAGGACAACAAACCTATGATCAAGCCTTTCAAAGAAGGTAGATACAGCGATCGGCGAATGGAAGCTGCATGCTGGCAGGTCTTGGTAAGTAAGAAATGCCGCACCCATGCGATATTGCTAATGTGCTTCGAGGAAACTGCCATTGAACGACACACTTTTGGTCCATTGTTGAGTGCCTTTGATGTCAAACCGAAGAACCATGAGATAGTGACCTTTGCCACTAGGATTGACAAGATCATCGAATGTCTCATGCTTCACAAGACTATATGCAAGCATCTTCTTGACCCGCTTTACGTCTACCATTTTGTTGATGATCCTGTTCAGGCGGAGAAACGCGTGGTTGCAAACAGGCTGTTGAACAAGCGCAAAGGAGAAGTGATGAATGCAGGAAAGCAAGTCCTCGGTACCAGAAAGCCTGGTGCCAAGAAGAGGTCTGGCAAAGCTGCTAAAGCCGTGACCCCACCCACAGATGAAGCTCCTTCGGATACCCCAGCAAGCTCGAGCACTGGTGTTGAAGTTGGAACACTCACCCCTGACGGTCTCTCTCGGATGGTGAAAGCCGAGCAAATGAGCTCCTCTCCCATGCTTAGCATTGGTACGCCGACTCCAACATATACAGCAGCTGCCCAGCAGTATTCGTCTACCCCTATGATGGGAAACGTTGCTATGTCGCACCTCCACAATCGCCGGATGACTGCGCCTACTTCCCACCCAAGGCCTATAATGATGAATCCAAACATGCCTTACCACACTCGTGGCAGCTCTAACAACCTTGGTACCAGCCGGAAGCGTCCCATGGGTGACTACGAGGCCTCTTCTCCTGAGAAGCGCCAGCGCTAGACCGATACTGTTCCCAAGAGATGCTCGCCTCGAAGAACGTATGAAGCTAATCATTCCCTAGTTTTTGTAATTCCCCTCGTGCTAACTATTTTTCTTCTCTTTTACGTTTCTTTTGTTGCTTTTTTTGCCTGTCCGTTCCTAAGTCCGTTCCTGCGGATCAACTCCCCGGCAACATTTTCTATCTTCCTTTGCTGCCTGTTGTCTCTTTGCATTGTGTTTTGGAAACTGGCCTTACGAAAATGAATATCAAGTTGGGTGCCATGGACTTCAGGATGGACTTCAGGACCTCTATGACGGAATGACCTTGATACGCCGACTGGAATTCATCATTAACTATGTCTCTTTCTCTCAGTGGACTTTCTTGCCTACTAATTGGGAACCATATGATCTGCATCACCTTGTCATCTGCCGGTCGATTAGTGTGAAAACTTGGTTGTTGTTGATTCAAATCTTCTCAGGGTCGTCTTACTATTGTGACGATATCAATTTAACGATACTCCTACTGAAGCTATGCTTTCTTTTATGTCGTTTGGTATCCTCTGGAAATAACTATGATTCATGCAACACCACATGGGTATCTTGGATTTCATGTACAGTTTCAAGCCCTAGTAATCAAGTTAGTCCTTCTATCCACTAGTCTATGCAAGTTGAATGCCATATTTCTCGTAAGGGAAGTCTTCCAAAGTAGAAACCAAATCCCCAAGCCCATCGTTAAGCTGGCCAGGTTTCCCCGAGCTCCGCCCCAATCTACCGGCAACGAGCTCATCCGCCTCATGTTCAGCCGTAGACTTCTCCTCCTCTTTATGTTCACCAGTCAAACCAGCCAAAACCTCGGCCTCCCGGCCTTTATAAGCACCCAACAAGCCAGGATGAGGGCACCAAACGACTCTCATACCAGCTCTTCTTCCCGCCTCAACCCCAGGAACGGCGTCCTCAAAAACAAGACACTCCTCGGGCGTGATTTCCTTCTCCCCCTTCTGCCGTAAATTAGAATTAATAGTCTCCAACGCAATCAAGTAAATATCAGGCAAGGGCTTGCCCCTTCCCTTCCCAATCCGGGGGTCATCACCCAGAACACGCTGGGACTCGGGAAACGCGGCGAAGAGATCCTGCAGGTGGTCCGACTTCAGCTTGTAGTTCCTGCTGTGCGACGAGGTAGCCAATGCGATGTAAACGGGCTTATCGGTTTTCTGCGTTGAGAGAAGTTTGTTCAGGAGTTCGCGCACACCGGGCAGAGGTTGCGATTCGGGGAAGTATTTGCTCTGCAGGGCGGCTTGTTTCGCGGCATATTCTTCCGGTGAGATGGGGAGTTGCGCCCAATCGTAGAAGATTTTGAATGCCTGGTTGTTCCAAAGGTATTAGCTAGAGTAGTATTGGTATAGTTTTGCGGGCATTCTGGGGTAATCCGTGCGATTGAAGGCGTCCATGTGATGATTCAACGTACCTCAGGTTGCGGGCGGCCCTGAAGCTGAGCCTTGATGGACCATGGGAGTGAGGGCTTTCCGTATTCGTGAAGAATGGAGTTTGTAATGGCGGTGTATTTGTCCTCCGAGTCAATTAGGAGTCCGTCCATGTCGAAGAGACATGCCCGCACGGGGGGCAGACTTGCGTTTGTTAGTTTCGGTTGTCTGTTTACTTAACGATGGTAGAACTTACCTTGGGGTAGAATTAGTCATTTTGCGACCGGGATGCACTGTCTATATGCGAAGTGCGATGTGGACGTAAAGTATGGTAGATCAATTGTCTCTACTCCGCACTTTGATAGAAGGATTCTTGACAATGGCGGGGCAAGGATGGAGGGGATAACGGGAAAACAATAGAATGTGATGCCTGAGGCTAAAGCCGATATGACCGAGCCAATCGGTGAACGGGTTATCGTCCCGCTCCGAAGCCTATCTCATTATAAGCTGCGGGAATGGCAGCAGGCGTAGTTGATCTACTAACACTGCCGAGCGCCCATCTCAAGGGTTGTACGAATAGCTGTATACACCCAAAATGTCAAGCAATACACCTAAGGAACGCGCGGATAATGCAGGGAGCGATAGTGAAGAAGAGGATGTCTTTCATGATGCTAGATTTCCTGCCGAGGAAGAAGCTGTGAGTTTACTGTGTCTTTTTGTCATGGAGAAGCTATCATGCTTACTTACATATGATCGTCAATAGCAACTCCTGAAGGAATCTCATTCTATAAAAGCTGAAGCTAATAAACTATTTACCGCGGCTTGCTACGACCAAGCGATATCCTGCTACGATCGTGCCCTTGCCTCGTGCCCGAATTACCTCGATTACGAAGTCGCCGTGCTACGGAGTAATATGGCCGCGTGCTACCTGAAGCTGGAAGACTGGAAAGCCTCTGTTGATTCAGCAACAGCATGTCTCGACTGTCTAGAGAAAGTGGTCCCATCGGTGACTGAGAGTACGGATGCTCCCCAAGAAAAGCAGCAAGAGTCGGGCTCGACAGATTCCGTGGTGGAGATAACAGGTGATGACGAAGAGGCAGAACAAGAAGAGCTCAAGCGGTTGCAGAAGGTTGACGAAAGGAAAAGTGACGTTATGCGGATTCGGGCAAAGGCACTTATGCGACGTGCACGAGCAAAGTCGCAGCTTAGCGGATGGGGGAACCTGCAAGGGGCCGAAGAAGACTACAAATTACTGGCCAGTATGGATAATCTACCACCCGATGATAGGCGCATTGTGCAAAAGGCTCTCCGGGAGCTTCCGGATAAGATAGCGAAGGCAAGAGAAAAAGAAATGGCGGAGATGATGGGCAAATTGAAAGATGTGAGCCTGACCTTCCTCGGATAAAAATCGGTATCATTCACGCTAACCAATGCTCTAGCTGGGTAACGGAATCCTCAAGCCATTCGGGCTTTCGACCGATAATTTCAAATTCACCCAGGATCCGAATACGGGTGGATATAGCATGAACTTCCAATCTTAAACTACGTTTCATCCCTGCATCTCTTCCCCATAAACTATAAGCGTTCTGCATTGAATAAGGCGTTTCTTTTCTACAGCATCGTTGGCGGCACCGAGGGAAATAGAAGATGGACCTTATTGAATTATCGAAGAGTCTTGTCTACATCAGATGAACTTTGGCTTTTTTTTTTTCTCTTTTTTTAATTATTCTGAGACATTTAACCTTCACAGTGAGCGTCATCTATGATCAGCCTGGCGCCACGTGCGGATACTGAATTCTGAACTCCAATATCAAACTTCACTCTAGGATTTGGTTGCATGGCAGGTCACAAGGTATAGGTATAGGTGACAAACGCCACTGTCATCCTACGGTCTCCCGAGAACTTACGGCCGAAAGTCTATCCGATGGTTTTACTACGACACTCATGTCTATCGAATGTATCCCTTGTGAATTATTACACGGAAGATAGGATGCCTTCCAATTTGTCGGATATCTTCTCCAGAAAAAGGCTAACCAACCTACCTGGTGAATTAGCAGCTAACGCAACATCAGTAAAGCCTGCACTTCTACGTTTTACAACCTGTATGCAGGGAATCAATGAGTGACTGAAATAGATGGATACATACGACCGTTCCGTACCTTCGGCCGAGTCTTTTCAGTGCTTCATACCCATGCCAGCGATAGCCTGCGTACCTTCGCGATTTCCCTAACCTTTCGGGCCAAGGCATTTGCTTTAAATCCGCCCATTGAATAGGTGGTTGGAAAGAGAAACATTAACCAAATTAATAGATGGTGTTCCAGCGAGTCTGTAGAGCTACAAGTATCATAAAAATAACCTCGTCAACCCCCCCCCCCCCCCCCCCCCCCCCCCCGCCTTTTTCCTCCCACATAATCCCCACATTTTGATTGCCCGAGGTTGGAGTGCCGAACGGTAGTTGTTAGCGGATACGCCGATTCGGTCATTAATAAATTGGGTGTTTGACGAACGTGTCATCCATACTAGTAGCCTTTGTTCCTGCTTGAAACCTCTTGAAAATTAAAGCATCATGTACCCTGTACAAATAAGCTTAATTCCATCTCCCGGGGTAATTGCCATGGAAACTTAGTAATCGGAAGACCGGGACATGGGGTATGGTTTAGTTTCCGATGTGGTCTCAAAGGTGCATAAGTAGTCTAAGTTGATTAGATCCATACTACTTATTTAGCTCTGCACCGAGTATTTAAACTTGGGCTGACCTTGAACCCCCGCTTCACCTACTTTTTCTTTGTAAAGTTACTCATCCCACTATAATTGTTCACAAATGGCTACAACAACCATCCAAACGAAGCATTTGGGGCAGATCCAGGGCAAGACCGCCGAAGGCGTAACACAATTCCTGGGGATCAAATACGCTACCCTAGAAAATAGACTTGCCGATGCGAAACTCGTGGAGAAACGCGATGGCGCTATTCTCGATGCGACAAAGGATGGGTACGAGAATCATATAGAAATCTACATTCTCTTTCCCTTCCTTGAGCTAACGTGAGATAACCTTACGCAGACCAACAGCTATCTCACCTACATTCGGATGTGATGTAGAGCTGGCCGCCATACAGCATAAACTACCCGCCAAAGAGCTTACGCAGTCGGGTATCGACTGCCTCAATTTAAACATCGCTGTTCCCGAGGGCACTACCGCATCGTCAAAACTTCCGGTGTTTTTCTTTATTCATGGCGGAGGTCTGCAGCTTGGAGCTAATTCATGGCCGCAACTTGAGTTTAAGCGTTTTGTAAAACTGTCCGTTGACAAGAACTTGCCCGTTATCGCGGTCTCGATCAAGTAAGGCTAAAACACTTTCTTGAGAACATTGTGGACTAACTCAACTCGATAAGCTATCGGCTGGGGGTGTTTGGATTCTTGACTTCCGACGAGCTTCGAAAGGCCGGTTATAAAGCTAACAACGGTCTCCGGGACCAAAGAGTCGCACTTGAATGGGTGCGAAGGCACATCGAAGATTTTGGCGGAGATCCAGACAATGTTACAGCGGCTGGAGAAAGCGCTGGTGCAGGTATGGCTAGCTGTGTACTTCGGCTTAGATTCTAGGACTAACGCTTGATAGCATCGGTGACATATCATCTAAAGTCCGAAGTTGCTCTTTTTAAGAGAGCTATTGCAATGAGTGGCAGTTACCTCTTCACTCAAGCTTTACCGTATGATATTCATGAGCAGAATTATCAGCAAGCAATATCGGCAATGGGTTTGGAGACTGCGAGCACAGAGGAGAGGATCCAGACTTTGCTGGAAAAGCCAGCACAAGAGCTGATTGCCTCATTGCCTCCCTCAATTCTGGCTACCCCCGCGGTGGACGGTGATTTGGTAGCATCGGCCGCTACACATGCTCAAACAGCTGATAGGGCTTCTGATTTGCCAAAGAGAGGAGATTGGTGCACTGAACTGATGATTGGTGACTGTCAGATGGATGTGAGTTTGTTTCATTGAGAAGTCACGATATGCTTATCACAAGCTGACACTGTTATGCGATTTAGGGCAGCATTGTAGGATTGATCATGCCAAACCTAAAGGAAAACTGTGCAGAGAAGTTTGCCACAGCGATGAACAATGTACTATCATCACAGCCTGATGTGGCGCAACGCATCCTGAGCGAATATGGTATCAGCAGGGGCATGTCCGACGACGAGGCATTACCTGCAGTACTTAATTACATCAATGATATCTGTTTCTTTGCGCCTGTTCTGACTCTCACACGGGGTTGGAGGGGGAACTCTCACGTTTACTACTTCAATGAAGGAAATCCATGGGAGGGGCCCTGGAAAGGAAGGGCAACCCACATCCTTGACGTTGCCTGTCTAACCCAAAACTTTCAAGAGTTCATGACACCCTCCCAACAACGTGTTGCGACTGCATTTGCAGAAGACTTCTTCAAGTTTTGTCACGGTACCCACCCGTGGCCAGCAGTCACAGACGGTGATATTACTACCAATTTCACGGCTAGGGTATATGGGCCTAGCTCCGAGGGGCATGACTTTAGGCTAGTGAGTGAGCCGTACAAGGGGGAGAGCCATCGCAGAAGCATTTTGTTTGACTGCAACAATGCAGTCTCGCTCGACGAGCTGGCTGGAGTATTCGGTGTTTTCAGGACCATGTGATGGTGCTGAAGTGGACTGATGTGTAATTTGGTCGTAGAGACCAAACATCTACTCTGGTACTCAAGGGTTCTAAATCATGAATCTGCACTCCTGTTCGTTCATCTCAGAAAAGAGTTAAATCCATGCAATCTTACTATGCAAGCCATAACGTGCAAAATGTCTAGCTATTCTGACTTGAAACATAATTGGAAGATCATTGGCGGAGCTGAGAGGCTTTACTAAGAAATATGGTCAGGAATACACTAATGAGAACTTTGGCAATTTCCTTGAGTGTTGTCTTGATGTTGCGGGTGCATGAGAAGCGAAGAGACATTTGAGATCCTCTCATTTCCGCATCTCTACTTCACATCCACCTCGAAGAATAGCAACCCTGCTGGCCGACAAGATATTTCTGGCTATTATCGAGTTGTTTTATAAACTGCCATTGAATGAAGGTGTCACATCTTCACCAAGGAATGATTGTATGAACATCTTTCCACCCGGATACTCATGAACGAAATCCTCAACACAGATAAACTGGTAGAAAGTTAGCATGAGGTAAAATTTCTAATAACTAATATTATAAGAAATTGACATGGCATCGATGTCTATGGGTACAATGGCCTAAACAATAAAACTTCCATTTGGAAGCTTCGTGGTTTCCGATAACTGTGATATATGCGATATCTATATAGTCAACATGGACTTTTGTGACATTATAATGACTCTGGACAACAATGGTAGAATTATGATTGAACAATAGTCATTGTAGTTAGATGCGCCGATTAGAACTACTTCATCTTTCAATAGTATGGTAATTTAATATTTACCGGGGTAGAAAATATAGTTATTTTTATGGAAAATAAATTATTCTACATGTGATACTATAATTTTACGCCCGGTTGTAGTTTATCTATGGTTAATCTATACATCAGCCCTTGACTAAACAGATCACACGATAATAATTGGGGTTGTCTATTCTGACAGGGCACCCACCTACTGCCTTTCTACATAGATCTTTTGTCTAGCAGAATAAAACCTTAGCATAATAATTATAATTCTATTTTATTTCTATAAGAAGAAGCGCCCTCGAGTGTAGGGGGGTAGAGTCCCCCCGAAGGGGATTGAGGAGCCAATGAAATGAGCGGGTGTACCCCCCGGAGCGATAGGCAAGAAATCCACAGAAATTTATGTAGTTAAACTCTATACAGGCAGGTGGTAGGCGGGTGCCCTGTCAGAATAGACAGCCCCTGATTTTTCCGAAAGTTTATATACATGTAATGTTATACACGAAATAGGCCAAAAATACTGTGTCATGCCAGTGATAATATGGGTGCCAAACCACGGATTCCCAAATTCGGGCTAGTTGAAGTTCAAAATTGATCCACCTGCAAGGGGTTTATACTTCCGGTTCAGGTTAGTTTTGCTATTTTCGGCATGAAACTATATCACCCTGCTATGTACCTAGGATTTGCATTTCTCACTTAAGGTGCAAAAGACGCGTGTATTTCTTACAACTCAGCGCAAATGTTGAGATAAAGTGTGGAGCAGGCCTTGGTTCCATAAATTTAATGTTGGAGATTACTTCCGCTCGTTCTGTTCTCCGTAACGGGAATTTAGACGATTTCATACCACCGGTTGCGGAAGGTCACATTGTCCATTATACTGGTTTGTATGATCTATTCCAATACCAATCAATACCCTGCGAGAGATATGAAGCCCTCTGAAAGTTTTACAAGAACTCGCAAACCGCCTTTAGAGAACGAGTAGAGTTGAGTTACGCAATTCAAATTGGGATATGCTTGTGTAGATGTGACGATGGATTAAATATTCTGTATGGCAATCAACATACTTTCAATACTCGTTTACATGTATAATCTAAAATACTTAGAGTTGCTGGACCTGTCTTTCGAGCTTGGTTAGCAAATCGAAGCTTTTTACCTGTCATTTTGACGTATGGAAGGCAGAATGCCCCACTAATCCCATAAAACAAAACCCAACACGGTACATGTAGTATTTCAAATCTAATTTTTGAAGACATTGACGTGATTCATTGACTGGTAGCCCTTGCACCTGCTAGTTCCCAAGAATGTAGGATCCGTATGTATCTCTATCCATCAAGTTTGCCGACCTTAAGTCGGATTCCGTATTTTGATTTTTGGACGACCCGCCACCTTTTTAATTCCTCTGGGTCTCGAACGGCGGGGTCAGGAGAGAACTCGAATTTGCTTAAGAGGCAACATAGTATTATCTTCACCTCTGTGTCGGCAAATTTGCGGCCTATGCAGCCACGAGGACCATGAGTGAATGGTAAGAAGGCGTTATTCGTGTAAGAGGCCGGGAGACAGTTCCATCTGTCTGGGTCAAAGGCATTGGAGTTAGGACCCCAATATTCGGGCATCCGGTGGATCGTATTGATTGGGATGTGGATAATGGTGCCCTTGGGGATGAAATATTCGCCAAGCCTTTCATCACTTACAGCCTCGCGTGACACCGACGGTACAGGAGGAATAAATCGTAAGGACTCACGACAGACATTATTCAGATAAGGTAGGCGATCCACATCGACCTCGGTGAAATCAATCTTCTCGCGCGTGGCGCTTCTGAATAGAAAGGGGAAGTGAGAACGTATCTCCTCACGCAGCCTGACTTGCATGTGTTGGTGCTTGCTAAGAAGATGGAGAGTCCATGATAACCAGGTGGCGCTTGTATCTTGGCCTGCTCCAAGAAAAGTGGCAATTTGATCGCAAATTACCTGAGAGAAGATACCCTCACCCCCGGCTTGAAGCTTCCGGTCACCGCGGACAAGTTGTGACAGTATGTTATTACCAGTCGAATCGATATTAACCTCTTTCTCCTCGATCAGGCCTGATGCAAACTCGAAAAGGGTGCGCTTAGCTGCATCGACCTCACGATTCTCTTTTATAGGAAGATACCGAACAATCGGGGATAGTATATGGAGCACAGCTAAAAGACTTGCGACAGCATCGAATCTGAAAACCGTGCGAAAGGCCTCTATCAAAGGCGCAGTTGGATTGTGAAGTGTGTCGATCTTGGCCCCAAAGCCAACGGCGACAATAATATCGAGGGTAGCTCGCGAGGCCCAGTCCGAAATATCCAGGGATACACTGTCATCGCTACTCTCCTTGATATCCTGCTCCCAGTAGCTAGACATCGAGCAAGAATAGTCCCAGAAGGCGGGCGCAAGTGCTTTAATTGCGCTTATAGAGAAAGCAGGGTTGAGAGCTTTTCGCTGTTGGGCGTGTACTTTTCCCCCTGCAGTCAAAATACCTTCACCAAATAGCCGAGATAAAAATTTCCGAGTGCTGGCGGTCTTTTCATAGTTGTATGAAGCTTCGACCAGGATATGCTTGAGCGCAGAGTTGTCCACGACCGACAGGATCTCCTTTCCAAAGGGATAAAAGTATCGGACAATAGGGCCATGTGCCTTATGCCACTTCTGTTGGACTGCGCCAATTTCAGCATTGAAGATCTCGAAGACATGACCCCACAGTGGACATCCTGGTACTGTGGGCACATGCCGGAGGGGAGACAAATGGTAGGGGTAGATATATAGCCAGTATAGCAAGTAAATAGTAAAGGTGATTGAATATGTTAGTGCACTGGTGCTTCTTGTCTCAAAGTGCATAAACCGTGATAGCACATATATTGCAATGCTTGCGGTATATACAAGGGGCAAAAGCCGGAATGTAAAAAGCGCCATTATGGGTTTCTCACAGTAAATGAAGTATTATTAGTTGAAGAGCCGCAGAAGATGAACGCTATATTCATCTTATTTATGTGCTACAACATTATATAAAGTGGCCCTGCGCTACAAACTTTTGGTTAGAGAGATCCTTTCCGGCTCCAGCTTTTACTGATTTGGGATCCCTCGACTCCGTAAAATTCTGAAAATTAGGCTTTTGGATTCGTATTAAACGTCATCACTGTCTCAATATTTTATGGTAATGGTATACAACATGAATAATTGAAACGGTTGCAGGAAATCGGTGGGCCCTACCTGGGTACTAGTGGGCTTCAATGCGACCCTAGGAAGCATGGAGCCATGGCATTTAGATTGTAGTTACAGATCATATTTTTCGTCCACGATAACATCCACGGAACCACTTCTATATATATATATATATTTCCCCTGAGTACTTATTCTACACGGGCGATCCCAACTCAAAGCGAAAAAGATCTTGTGTGGATGCAAACAGATTCATTTTTGGCTGCAGGGCTGGCAAAATTCTCGAAGAGGAAAGGATATACGAACACCCACCGGTCCCAACAGCGCTCCTAAAAGTCGAGCTTTTGGAGAAAAAGAATTGAACTATGCATTAGAAAAGTCTGGTCCTCCACTTTCACGATACTTTAATGGAGCACTACACATACTTTCATGGTAGTGTGGTGGAGTATCATGCCGGAACGAGTAAAGCTAACTACATGACGACTTATCTCTGGATGGGTACGTCCTGAGGCATGGATGTCGGCTTATTACTTCTACAGCTTCTCAAGCACCTTAGACTGAAGTAAATAATCGACGCTAATAATGAGAATAATCTAATTTCTAAGTATTGCAAGCCCTATCCACACCATCATAGTCCATAGAACTGCAATGGCTTCTACAGACGCACCCCCACCTTACTCAATTTACAACAGCACTCCGACTCATAAGACTGAGACTTCATCTTTTGAGTGTATTGACTCAGGAGGAGGCAACCTAGAATCACAAAGATGGGCTGTGCAGCCCGAAGACTCTAGTGGAGGAGGAGAAAATGAACCTTTGTGGAGACCAAGTTTTGTGGACTGGTTAAATATCCTCATGCTATTGTTGCTCTCCATGATGATTACTATAGATGGCACAATCTTGGTGTCCATATTACCGGTTTGTCAAATACTCTGCATCAACCTTACACATTATCTGACGAAAATGAAGTCCTTGACAGCGTCACTCAAGATGAGCGCAGCGGATGCATTTTGGTGTGGGACAGGATATCTACTTCCATGCGCTATCATGCAACCTTACTTCACTGCACTGTCTGGCTTCGTACAGCGGCGGTACCAAATGCTTCTGGCATTAGGGCTGTTCACTGTTGGGACTCTAATATGCTGTCTCTCGAACAAGTTCGCGCAAATAATTGCCGGTCGTGTGATCCAAGGTATCGGTGCAGGAGGTATAATGTCTGGAACGTTTATATTACTAGCAGACCTGATACCGCTCAAAGAACGGCCTATGTATTGTGGTCTTATTATTCTATTTGGTGCAGTTGGGGCAGTGATAGGGCCCTTTCTTGGGGGGTTGTTTATCGACCATCTGAACTGGCGGTGGGCGTTTTATATCAACTTCCCGTTTCTTTTTGTCATATTCGGACAGCTAATTTTCTTACCTCTGCCCCCAAAGCAAACACGGGATTCTCCCCATCGGCTCAAGTCTATCGATTGGGGTGGTGGCATACTATTTCTCGCAAGCGCAGGAAGCTTCCTTATCGGTATAAGCTGGGGTGGTGTTCAATATCCATGGAACAGCTGGAAAACTTATGTTCCAATTGTTCTGGGCGGTCTGGGACTTATAGCGAATATGTTCTGGGAAAGATATATGACCTCTAACCCGATTCTTCATATCCACCTGTTCAAAAACATCCGGTCGATTGCGGCCTATATGTTAGTCTTTCTCTACGGGTTTCTGGTAGGTATCCGTGTCATGGCAATATCAAGTCCGTTCACTAATAATATCAGAGCTTGGGCGAGCTATATTGCATCCCAATCTACTTTCAATCGGCCAAGCTCCGCAGTGCGACCAGCGCCAGTATAACCTTAATTCCTATAACAGCTGCAATTCTTCCAGCAGCAGCCGTTACAGGGATTCTAATCACAAGGTTTGGCTATATTCACTGGCCACTGTGGCTGTCGTGGATAATCACAGCTATAGCGACCGGGTGCCTTATCTCATGGGATACAAATACAACTACAGTGCAATGGGTTTTCAACCTTATAGCTGTTGGTGTCGGCCAGGGGATCACCTTGTCTTCGCTGAATTCGTGTGTGCAAGTGCTGGCAGACCCAAAAGACACAAGCTATGCCTTCGCGATGTACGCCTTTATCCGTACAGTGGGAATGTGCGTTGGAGTGCCAGTGGGTGGTACGATATTCAGCAATAGGTTGAAATATCACGCTCACAACCTGGGACTCCCTGATGCGATAGGAGAGAATGTGGAGGGAGGGATTGAAGCATTCAAAAATATGACGGCTACTGCAGAGCAGGTGGAGGCTTTCAAACTTGCATATGCTAGGGCATTCCGCAACCTGGCCGAAGTTCTGACAGGACTTGCTGTACTGGGTCTCATTATTTCCATGTTTGTTCGACGTGTCAGGCTGTAACTTGGTCTGGTAGTATGAAGGAAGCCCGAACTCGGGTTTTTGAAGTCCCCGTATATGAAGGTAGCTATCTTCTATCTCTGTGACAGACTAGCTATTACCTTGCAGGCCATTGTATCTGATCTAATCCTATATATAGTCACTTTCTCAAGACTTGTAAATTTGATCACGATGCTGTTTTCTTCGCTCAGGGTCCATAAGATCAAAATTCACAAGAAGAAGCACGAAAGGCTTGAGCAATGTTCGAGGAATTAGAAAATTCACCATTGGAGCAATCGTAAATCATTTCCTGACGAAAATCTGTCCATCCCCAAAGCCCAGTGATGTATCCGTACAAAGGAGCAAAAATCATAAATAAACCTATGTTGGGTGGCACACTGAAGTCAAGACAACCAAGGAACGCCTGGTATTGGATAGCTCGGAAGACTTTTCCAGTTAACCATGTTTATCATTGAAAACAATCCGTGGCGCCCATGAGTGTGGCCTAAGTGGAGATGATGTGGGGTGGTGGAGAGAAATTGGTAGCACAAGAGCAGCAAGATACTACTGTACCCCGTACTTTGAGGCGTTGTATACCAATAGAAAGCTAAAAGTTAGTTTCCCTAGACAAATATTCCCGCAGTTTTGGCAGACACTGACACTAGCTGACCAACATTCCGCAACAGCCCCGCCAAGATGGATGTAACTTCCTTCTGCATGCGTCGATATCATCATTCAAAACTACTAGACACTAAAAAAAAAAAAAAAAAAAAAAAAAAAAAAAAAAAAAAAAAAAAAAAAAAAAAAAAAAAAAGAGAGAGACAGAAAAAGGGTACACTAAAATAACCATTTACAATAAACTATATCGTAGGTATTGGTGTTATAAATGGTGTAAATCCTCATAGATCGCCTGGGAGGTATCACCAATTCCAGTTTAGCCGTCACACGCTGCCATGTCCATCCAGCATCTTTCAACTCATCTTAAGTTGCCAGCTCTAGGAGTGTGGTCTATTCCTCCAAGCGATCCTCGGACCGCGATATTACACCACACCGAAAAACATTCGACTCTAGGTGTGCCGTTTAAACTAAACCATGATCTTTTGGGCCTCACTCTCGATGTCAGGTTCCCCATAACAGCTGCCGCTGTATATATGGCGGCCGTTGCGTTTCTCAACGGGGTAAACCGCAGACGACACAACAAACCATGGAAATTCAGCCAAACACACTTCTTCAGAGTGCTAGTCATCCTGCATAACTCCTTTCTGGCAATATTCTCCGCATGGGTGCTTATTGGAGCATGCCAGGCTGTATGGCGCGCCTGGCCGGCTTGGGGAGATCCGAACTACGGGGCTCACTTGGCACGTGCAATGTGTCAAACAGATATTTCGGTGCAACCGCCAGGTGAGATACTCTTGGTTGTAGAACACTGTGTGTGTGTTGGATATTGACCGCATATTAAACTAGTTTCCATGTATGAAAACACTCTCTGGGACCAAGGAATTGGGTATATCGGATGGGTCATGTACCTATCAAAGTTCTATGAGGTAGTTGATACCTTAATCATCCTTGCTAAGGGAAAGGAGAGTTCGACTTTACAAACTTATCACCATGCCGGAGTTATGATTTGCGCATGGTCTGGGATCAGATATAAGTGCCCAGCTGCGATAATTGGTGTGTTTCTCAACTCTGGTGTACACACTCTGATGGTAGGGGCATTCTTCAAGGTCCATTATTAAGAAATGTCATTAACAGCTGCTTTGCCTTCCAGTACACGTACTTCGCTCTGGCCGCGGCTGCCATACCAGTCGCTATTCGTGTTAAACGTGCTCTCACGTCTATTCAGATCATTCAGTTTATTCTTGGTCTTGGGCTCTCCTGCAGCTATCTCTTTGCTGCGTACGATGTTGTGTTGTCTGAGCACAGTGATATCGAGAACAGCAGACCAGCAGGTTTCTCCTCTCAAATGGAAAATGGCCAATTCACAACAAGGACACCCACGAAACTAACTACAGAAGTTAAGTCGCAAGAAATAGCCACTTATACTACAATGCACTGCATACCAGACAGCGGGAAGGCTTTTGCTATCCTGCTCAGTTCTGCCTATCTATTACCCCTTACGTATCTATTCGGCTGCTTCTTCGCTCGGACATATTTGACACGGCACACGAAAGCAACATAAGACATCATCAATATCGACTGGGGTATGAAAAACGTGCAGTTGTTTGTACCGCCCAAGATTGCATACCAAAGCTGAGTTATGTGACATTTCAGTGCCGTCGTTGTGAGTACTAGTTATAACCCCCTACTACTAGTACCAGTCAGTCCCCATCAAAAGTTGCTATTAGAGGCCTGTTATACGCCAACGCCTGATGTTGTGAATTGGTCTAAATTGGTTTTAGTTTCAATATCTCTGTATAGTAATAGCATAATACCATGATTATATTGAAGCAAACCACTAAGAAATCTATAGTTTAATTTTGACTAGTTGGCTGTTTGACGTAGAACTATAGACCCCTGAGAAACGAAACTATTTTGTCAGTAGAAGCATGGTAATAATATACCTTCAATCTTCACTGCAAAGCCAGACCTGTGGCAATCATTAAAGTGCAACACATTGAACTATTTGATATAAACCTCTGCTAGTAGAAACTAAGTTCGTAAATTAACGTAATCAGTAAGCAACCCGAACATGTAAACGACCCGAACACCTCCATTTTCCATAGTAAACAGCCTATTTTTAAATAATAATATGTCGACTATTATTTGGTATATTGGTTTATAATAAGAGTATATTATTAATATTAGTATATTTTATACTGAGGTGAATTATTTAAGTTGAATTATATTAAAAAAGAAGGCTTAGAATATATACAATTCTAGTTATATACTATAAAATACACTATATTTATCTTATTCTAGTAACCAGGACTTAAAAAGATCTCTACTGTTAGTATATATTTATTCTACTATATAGTAATCTATATATTTATTTTGAAGTGGTTATAAACTGAATTGGTCGAGATATTATTGTTTGAAAATAGGCTGTTTACTATGGAAACTGGAGGTGTTCGGGTCGTTTACATGTTCGGTTCGCTTACCAGTTACGTTAAGGGAAACGCGCAGTTACATAAGCCAGCCTCATGATCCACAAATACGCCCATTGAGTACCAATATAATAGCATCATCTCATGGACTTGTCTTGCTGCAATGAGTAAAGGCATCTCCCGGGAATTATATTTTGTGACCAGGGGACTTCTCATCACGCTGGTAGGAGGACTTCGCGTGTGCCTGTTCCAGTTGGTCATCAGGTAAGAGAGGCTATCGTTACAAAGTTTAAGTAGGATGGGACTGTTACATTTCGAAGATTGAGAAACACTTCCAGGGACGGGCCAAATCTGAATTTCGAAAAAAAGACCATAACTTCTTGTCGTCACGGTATTCGGAAATGTTGACCGACCACCGTGCGGTAGATGTGCCGGTGATCGAGAATCTCTAGCCAGCCTGATATCGATGCAAACGACACCACCCGTGACGTTGTAGTTCTTTGACGTAAAAGAACATTTAGAATACTATGATATTTTAAATGTAGATCGGAGCAGACCTTGGATTTAGACTCCCCTCGAGGCATGCTAGATCTGAAGCTTGTTCTCATACCACGGTAGTTCAAAATTTCTCTGGATCGCTATGCCTGTTTCCGGGCCAATGTTGTCGATCATTGGATTCATGGACCCTCTTCCTCTCCTGTCGCCTTGGGGATAACTCCTAGTCTTTCTATTCTCGTTTCCGATTATTGCCCCTCTTTTTTTTAATATATATAATAATAATAATAATAATAATAATAATAATAATAATAATAAAATAAAAAATAAAAAATAAAAATAAACTTCTCACCACGATAAAAAAGAATAGCTGCTTCCGGCAATCTTCTGTAGTATAGGTAAAAGGATCAATGTCCTGAAGTCATGACTACGCAAATGCTCCATGAGGTCTCCATTTTAAATGCCACCACAGGCAATATGTGTATGCTTCTGGACGCGAAAGGCCAACATCTACTTTAAAAATGCGAAGTTCACAAACTATGCAAAACGAAGATGTTGTCGAGGGATGACTTTGAAGCATAAATTAGGATATAAGCCTTCATACAACGTGAGCTTCGATTGGCAAGCTATCCAGTGCCACAATGATCTTACTCTTGTTTATTGGTCTTTTGATGGTTGCCTACGTTCGTAACACCCTCTACCCTTCATGCTATCTACGCTGGGCTAACCTGCAGCCATGAACCTCTAGCTTCTCTCACTTATCGTGTATCGGATATATTTTCATCCATTGTCCAATATTCCTGGGCCACTACTAGCAAAGATAACTGATTGGTACGCTGCCTGGTTGGTATGGGGAGGTACTTCACATACCGCAGTTTGGAAAGGACATGAGAAATATGGTGAGCTTCTCAATATGGCTTCCAGCCGTGGTATTATCCCTAATTTTTCCCGATGCAGGAACTGTCGGTAGATGCGGCCCTAACTCAGTATCCGTGTGCTCTCAGACGGGTCTGATGGAAATATATTCAACAAAGGCCAACGTTTGTAAGATTGACTCTTATGTGGTGATGAGTGTGAGCAGCCATGCGCCCAATACATTTAGCTGCATAGATAAGAAGAAACATGCGTTCAAGCGGAGGATCCTATTTCAAGCCTTTACAGATAATGCGTTGAATGGAGTACAGGATCAAGTTTTATCCCACGTAACTGAGTTTTGTGCCATGCTCAACCCTCCTCCCTCTGATGGAGCAGGCCCGAGCTTTGACTGGGGACCCAGTGTGGACATCGCACCCCTATGTGACTATCTTGCATTTGATGTCATTAGCGATCTATGCTATGGGCGAAGCTTTGGTATGCTAAAAAGCGATAGATATCGTTATATACCAAAGCTAACCAAAACGCTAGCTCGCCGGAATGCAACGGTAAGCTACACATCGGCTGCAACATGAACCCAGTATCATCGTGCTACTAACAATTACCATCAACTATGTAGTGTATGTCCCAATCAAAGATGTGGCGTTATAAGCTCGATCGCTTGTTCTTCGCCGGTTTCATCAACGCACTAAGGGATTTTGGTCGTTGGATTCGTCACCAGGGGAAGGAAAGGGCTCGCCTAGGGAACAGTGGCCCTCAAAAGGATTGCTTCCACTATTTACTCAATGCATTGGATCCCAAGACCGGGCAAGGATTTACGGAGAGGGAATTATGGGATGAATCATTGCTCTTAGTCGTTGCGGGTATGTTAGTTCTTATTCCCACCGTTGGCGCAGAACCCCAGTGGCCTAGAGCTGATTCAATACTGAATGCCATAGGGTCAGATTCAGTCGCCACCAGCCTGAGTGCAGTTCTCTTTAACCTCGCGCATAGCCAGGAGGCTCTGCAAAAGGCCACAATGGAGATCCGTTCGTGCTTCGAACGAGTGGAAGATATTCGCTTGGGCGCTCAATTAAAATCGTGTAGCTATCTACATGCATGCATATCAGAGTCCTTGCGCATTTCGCCCGCAGTAGCAAACATGGCTCCTCGCCGTGTTTTGCAGGGAGGCATAACGGTGGACGGGTATTATATGCCAGAAGGGACTATAATTGGGACACCAATCTATGCCCTTCATCATGATGAGGAATACTTTCCGAGGCCATTCAAGTATGAGCCAGAACGCTGGTTGGAGGATCAAGCCAATGGCGACAATTCGTCCATAAATCAGGAATTGAAGCGAGCACGGGCAGCATTTTGCCCCTTTAGTATAGGGCCAAGGTCGTGCCTTGCTAAGAACCTGGCGTGGGCCGAGCTCACTGTTACACTCGCCCGGGTCTTATTCTCGTACGACATCCGATTACCGCCTGATCATCGTGAGGTTGAACCAGATTGTTGCAGCTCGGTGCCCAAGGATCAAAGTCCTGAGTATAAGATGCGCACATGGATCGTGTCCGCACGAGAAGGCCCATCCCTACAATTTCGTCCCAGAAAGATTTAAGGTACCATGAATTCTATCTTGCGATTCTGATTTCTCGATAGATAATGCCCTTATAAACTTACGGAGAGGGTGAGACAAGAGTGATATATCAGATGTGATTGACTCTACTAAGCGATACGTTACCTGACAGCTATATGCTTCCTTTGTCTACTGATAGCTGAATCAATAATCTTCTTCTACACATTCGATCTCGAAAGCTCAATAATAGTATTTTAACGTAAGCAAGGAAGACTCCTGTCGATGTGGTAGCTATCCTTCGGAAAATGTCTGCGTATACATAATGTTAATTTGTGAAACAAATATACATTGGCTAAATCTTCGATCAGTATAAGAGAATGCCCAACTCTAATCCAAAAAAGTTTAAACGTCGAGAAAACACGTAAATAAACACAAATAGAGATCATTGTATCGTTGATTGACTGTTCGTCAATTTATTCTGCTGTACATGGTTGCTGATAATTACTTGGTCCTATATACAAATGAATTGAGATTGTCACCCATATAGAGAACAATTAATATATTCCGTACACTAGTACTATATCTAACGGGGCCCGCGGATTCCGAGGTCGAAGGAATATTTTTGAACTGCCTTTCCCATGACCTTTCCTCCTGAATAAAACACTGAGACAAGCTCTTATCAGTTCCTTGGCCTTTCCTAACTTCCTGCCTATTTGTTTTAGAAGTTCCCATTATAATTTTATTGCGATCTCTGTATGACGTCATAGGAAAGCAAGATCAAGTCTGCTTTCCGGTATAATCAACGTGGTACTCCGTACAAAAATGCGCCTATGGCCGTCTGGTAATGGGATATCCGAGCCACCAGTGTTCCTGGAATGGAGATCATCGAAGTTTTTCATTATCTTTGTGGTGGTGTTTGCAGTTTTCACGGTACGACTGTCGATCATGCCTATCCAACAAACTCAAACGGAATATGCTAATAAGCACGATCATAGGACATCTTACTATATGGACTAGTATGTGATATGATCATTTTTTATGACCTTGGATATCATATCGTCTCTGACATAATTCATAGATAGTTCCTGTGACCCCAACTGCTCTTCATGAGAGAGTTGGCCTATCGGAAGATAATGGTATGTTAGTTTCTTTGCCTACTTTTTGACATCAATTCAAGACAGGCTAACAGTTACGCCGCATTTTAGAACAGAGCTGGACGTCTATCTTGCTGGCGCTCTACGGAGCTGCTCTGCTGGCGTTCTCACGTAAGTACTATGATGGTTCCATCACCTGAAACATCATTCTGACAAGCATGTCAAATGTCAGCTATTGCTGGATACATAGCTGATCGAATTGAGTCACGTTGGTGGCCTCTAATAATCGGCTTGATTGCCTTGGGTGCCGCTACAGCGTTGCTTTGTGTCGGTACCCATATCGGTCTTTGGATCGCTGGCCGCCTGTTCCAGGGAGCATCAGCGGCAGTTGTCTGGACAGTAGGATGTGCACTCCTAGTCGATACAGTTGGTAAGGATGAGCTTGGACAAGCGTTAGGTTATATCGGCATGGGGATGACCCTTGGAGTAATGGGAGGTCCCCTCCTCGGCGGTGTTCTTTACGAACACGGAGGTTATTATGCTGTTTTTGCGTTAGCTTTCGCATTGATTGGACTGGACATCTTGTTCCGGATTATCATGATTGAGAAAAAGTATGCCGCAAAATGGCTCCCTCCTACGCAGGCATCCTCCGATGGCGAGAAATTGAATAACGAAGCTGCCTCGCAAGATACCACTGAGTCCGCGGGCCCCTCTACGCGGAAAAGCGACCACAATCGAGAAGGGCACCCGCAGACCGTAGCACCTGCATTGTCAGAAAGCTCACAAATCATCGAGAAATTGAGTGACCGAGGCCTCAATGATCCCAATCACTCGACAACCACGGGGCCCCACCCAGCGAGGGCCATACTCACTCTACTAGCGTCGCATCGCATGCTAGTCACTATATGGGCATATTTTATCCTCTCGCTCGTCCTGACCTCTCTTGACAGTGTGCTTCCCCTTTATGTGCAAGACACTTTTCACTGGGGGCAGACCGGGCAGGGATTGATCTTCGTCCCTCTATCCATCCCGCACCTCATAGACCCCATAGTTGGATTCCTCAACGACAAATGCCCGGATGCACGGCGCTACCTTGCAGCAGGCGCACTGTTCGCCACTGTCCCAGTCATTGTCTGTTTTCGATTCGTCACGGAAGATTCAATGAGACAAAAAGTACTGCTCTGCGCCCTACTAGCGCTTCTGGGGGCCTGTCTAGCTTTCCTCATGCCCCCCATCCTGGTGGAAGCCTCATATGTTGTGCAAGAGAAAGAAGAGAAGAATCCCAATATATTTGGCAAGGGGGGAGCCATGGCTCTTTCATATGGGATTTTGAATGCCGCCTTTGCCGCAGGCAGTATTGTCGGGCCGTTTTTTGCGGGCTTTATTCGAGAAAGTGCCGGTTGGGCGACGATGTCGTGGGCCCTTGCACTACTGACGGGCGTGTCGGCCGTACCAGTGCTACTGTTCTTGGGTGGATTCTTTTTCAAAAGCCAGAGGAATGTGGAACCTCGGTCTGCTGCGTGATTCGCGAGGGCTGGTCATGTATATAAGGCATATACCATCATAGTACAGTACATACTTCAGATAATAGCTCTCTGCTTAGGTTAATATTATACCATACTCTAATTCGATGTATGAATTCTTATTGAATCCTTAAAACAATAGAAAAACCTTCTCATCCGTCCTCATCAGCCGAGCACGAAAGATCCTCCACAGGCCAACTCTCAGCGGTGGAACTCCCCGCAATGGCCCCACATGCTAAGATGATGACCATCGGCAATACATTGAAGGCTATCAGCCGGGCCTGAGGGAATACAAAAGAGTGGGGGGTCAGATTATATCAGAAGATCATTGGCATCGTTATCGGCTTTCTCCTTGATACACTATCACCATCGTCTTCTTCAGCCGTCACGAACCATGAGCGCACCGCAAGTTTCTCATCAAACCCTAAACGCAGAGTTCAAGGGCACTGCGCGCAGGATTGGGGAAACTGATATCCACCAATTCCGAGGAATTAAATATGCCAATGTTCCCGCCAGATTTGAGCGTGCCGAACCTGTAGATAACTTCAATGGAGCATCTGTCGATGCCACTCAATACGGGTATGTGCACTTTCTGTTGCCATCGAAGGTTTTGAGTTTATGGGTAATTTGTTAATGCATGATGCAGTCCGAGATGCCCTCAGGCAGCTGTAGATGTTCGCCACTTGTTGCGGATTCCTGAAGATTTTGAGATTCTGGATGAGCCTGAGGACGAATTCGAATGTCTTAATCTGGACATCACATGTCCGCCTTTGTCAGCCAATTCGGGGTCCCTTCCCGTTTTGATCTGGATTCATGGTACGGACTTAGCGGTATTGACCTCAGCATTCGGGCACCCACGGCTGACTATTATCCAGGTGGTTCTCAAGTTGTCACCTTCTGCTCAGGAGCATCCAAGATCTGCGGTCAGTAATCTGAGTCTATGATGCTATCAAATGTCTAATTATTGACTTGGTCACAGATCCGGCCAAGATTGTGGCTGATTCGATTGAGGCCAAACAGCCCATTATCGTTGTTTCCATCAATTATCGACTCAACATCTTCAGCTTCGGAGATGGAAAAGAGAGGAACCTCGCACTGAAGGACCAGAGACTGGGAATTGATTGGGTGCGGAAGAATATCGCCGCTTTTGGGGGCAATCCGGTATGTGTCAAGCCGTGGCAGATCTCGCTCATGGCCGATCTTATATTAATTTCGCAACTGCTTCTAGGACAATATCACTCTCTCCGGTGAAAGTGCAGGTGCTGTTTATGTTCATGCTCATCTGATCACTGGCCCCCCTGTAAAGAGAGCAGTTTTAGCATCTGGATCCCTTTACCTCTCGTCTCCGTTGCCCGTGGAGCGCGGCAATGGACTTATCCAGGCCTTGCAGACGAAGGTGAAGGAGCTTGGGCAGTCATCTCTTCGTGAGGCCCCCGTCTCTGCTCTCATACAAGCACTGAAGGAGTGCAATGTGAACACGATGTGGATCCAGGAGGAGCCAGAGCTTGAGAACTGGGAAACGAAGCCGGAACAGGTCGACGAGCTTATGATAGGTGACACAGAATATGAGGTGCGTTTGATAGACATTCTATTCCAGCCATTGGACGTACCTTCCTAACCATGTTTAGTCCGTCATCTGGAGAAACGGAGTAGAAACACTGGACGGGGAGACGATCACTGCTGCCTTTGAACAAGAGAAGGAGTGGGGTACCAAACTGCGAAAGCTGTACCAAGTGGTCGCCGACCGCCCTACAGCCTGTAAACTGGGTGCCTTAGATCTAGTCAATGACATTCGCTATACACTCCCTGTTGAGGTCATTTCTGAAAAGCTTGCGGCAGCCAACAAGAGAGTGTATAGGTATGTGTTTGACCAAGCCAACCCGTGGCAAGCGTCCAGCCGTGCTCATCATGCTGTTGACCTTCTCTATCTGTTCGCTGGTGTTGATTTGTCCTTCAACCCGACTGCGGAAATGGTGGGCCAAGAGACAAGAAAACGCTGGATTCGGTTTGTCAGTGGCAGTAGCCCCTGGTCTTCAGAGCAAAGATTCGCTTTCGGACCAGTTGGGGATTGCAAAGAAATATCGGAGGCGCAGTTTGCGGGTCGGAGACGAGTAAATCATCTCAAGGTGCTGAAAGAGGCTGGTGTGGGTGCGTATATGCCTATCGCTACTGCCTTAACAGCAGGGAAGATTAGTCTCTTGAATTGAGAAAAGAAAGAATCAATAACGAAGGCGTTGATACGTAATTGGCATGTGGGGAATGCAGCATCGCTCGTGGCGATGCTTTCTTAGAGTGCTAATGACGATTTGGCTGTTAGTATAAACTCTCTCGATGGAATGATAGGATCAGGGGCCAGAGATGTTGCAGGCGCCTGCTACCCAAAAGTATTTCATTTGATGGCAGGGAGAATCTTTTGCAGCCTTGTGCTGATGGGTGTTCTGTTTGTTGCGCAGGCAACCTGCATCAATCAGTGCCCGCCGATTTATTCACCATCTTCTCATTGCCAATCATTTTGAGGCCGCCTGTTTGCACTGCCTTCGTTTGAACTTCCCCCTAGACATAAATTGATGCTTCAGCCCAACCTCCTATTCACAACTCAACAACTCGGCCTTTTCCATTCCGTTTCCTGTTCCATCCAACGTTTCTTTTCTGTCTTTCAGCTCTCTCCTTGTATACTTTCAAATAGAACATACACTTTGCATATTGCTCTAAACTCTTCTCATCATGGAGAAAGAGGCGTCCAAAGACTCAATGCTAGCAGACCCTGCACTACTGGACAAGATTGACAAGCTGTTCGCTTGCAACGTGGGTCAGCACATTGCTCTCCCACAACTAGTAGTTGTGGGCGATCAGTCCAGTGGAAAGTCCTCAGTCCTTGAAGGCCTTACCCAGCTCCCCTTTCCACGCGATAGCGGACTTTGCACTCGGTTTGCCACACAAATTATTTTTCGCAGAGATAGAGGCTTATCGACTCGCAAAGTCAATGCCTCTATCATCCCAGCATCCGACTCAGATCCCGACCGTACTGCTAGACTGAGAGCATGGCACATTGAGAGTATCGGCAGCTTGGAGCCAAGTCACTTCTCCAAAGTCATGCAAGAAGTAAGCTAGCAGTCTTTAGCCCATCCTAAGCCTTAAGCTAACTGTACAAAAGGTCTACGAATTGATGGGAGTCGCTGGAACCTGTGCTCTGTCGACATTCTCTAAAGATGTCCTCTGCTTGGAGATCAGCGGGCCGGAGGAGGATCATCTGAGTGTGATCGACGTGCCTGGAATCTTCAAAAATACTACTCCGGGGCTAACTTCTAAATCTGATATTGCCGTGGTCAGAGATATGGTGGAAACATACATGAAGAACCCTCGGTCTATCATGCTTACTGTCATTCCTGCCAACGTTGATATCGCTACGCAGGAAATCATCGAGATGGCGCGCGAGTATGACGCAGAAGGGGAGAGGAGCATTGGAGTTCTCACAAAACCAGACTTGGTAGATAGAGGTGCTGAAGATAGGGTCGTTGATCTTGTTGCGGGGAACAAGTTATTTCTTCGGCATGGTTGGATAGTAGTCCGCAACTTAAACCAACAAGAGCTGACGGACAGGGACACTAACCGTGATGAGGCAGAAGAGGCTTTCAGTCGGCAGGCACCTTGGAGCACTATTGCTAAAGATAAATTTGGCATCAAGTCCTTGAGATCTCGTCTCCAAGAAATTGTTACTGAGAATGCACGACGAGAGTTTCCTTCGGTATATTTTACTTGCACTCTCAATTAAAGGATACATACTAATTCATAACTAGGTCCGGTCGGAAATCAGCAAAAGGCTGAAGGAAGCCAAGAGCTCCTTAAAGGCTCTTGGTAACGAGAGGGAGACGCCAGAACAGCAAGCAGGTTTTCTGTTAGACATTATGAACAAATTTCAGGAAATCACTTCTCAAGCGCTGAGCACGAGCTACGGCGAGAATGATATCTTCGACGAACATATGGACCTTCGACTTGCCACTAGGGTTGTCACCCGGGACACGGCCTTTGCCAAAGACCTCGAGCGATATGGCCATGAGTACAACTTCGATACTAGTGACAAAGAGAATCCGGAATCATATAACGCAAAGTCTACGACAGCGCCTTCAGACGATTCGGTGGATATGAACGAATTCCACACTCGAAAGACCGGTAGCATACCAGAGCTTGAGGATGTCGTTACCGAGCAAACCTGGAAATCTTTTCCTTCTGACAGTGATATCTACGAGTGGCTAAAGGAGCTATACCAATCATCTCGTGGTTTCGAGATTGGCACGTTCAGCGCATCGTTGCTTGCTACTAGCATGAAAAAGCAATCAGCAAAATGGCCTGACTTTGCTAAGGGGTACATCAGCGATGTGATTACAATTGTCCATGGATTTATCGTTAAGGCACTAGAGATTGTCTGTGTGGACAAACGCGTCTTCAACCACCTTCTTTCAATCATGATGGATAATCTTTTGGACAAGTACCAGCGTGCCCTGACACAGGTGGACTTTCTGCTCCATGTGGAACGTAACCAGGCACCCAAGACACTCAATCACTATTTCAATGAAAATCTCCAAAGATGGTACGTTGGTTCGGACATGGCTTAGGTATACAAATGCATCTACTGACAGGTCTTTAGCCGCCAGGAACGCCAGCGTTCTAAGCTTGAAAGTAAAGTCATCAACGACAGCTATGGTGGAGAGGTCGTTCGATTGGAAGACCTTACTGTGCTAAATCATATGAGCAACACTGAATACACGGTTCACGATATTCATGATATTCTCGAGTCTTACTATAAGGTAGCTCGAAAACGATTTGTGGACAACATTTGCATGCAGGCAGCAGATTATCATCTCGTCACCGGGCCGGAGACCCCATTTAAGCTTTTCTCGTCCTCTTTGGTAAACAGACTGTCTAATGATGAGCTTAATGACATAGCTGGCGAGGATGCGTCCACTGTACGTCAACGAATTGCCCTGAAGAAGACAATCAGGGAGCTCGAAGAGGGTAGGAGGATACTATTCTAAGGACGGTTGCTGCTTGGGAGAACAGCACAGCGAACTGAAGGGCTCCTCTGGAGATAGGAAAGCTAAACGTGCGACAGTTGAATAGTCTTAGATTAGAGCTCAGGCGGTATTGAATAAGAAGCCAACTTTTCGGTCATTAATTCAGACGTAAAGTACCCAACCACACACTGCCTTCAGTATTTGATGACAGCAAAAAGCAAATGGGGGGTTCCATATATCATAGAACAGCTTTGGATATTTAAGAAGCAAAAAGCAATGACCAGACTGGGGCTCGATCCCAGGACCTTATCGGTGTTAACGATACGTGATAACCAACTACACCATCCGGCCGATTGATGAAATTTGCAACCAATATTTGACAATATGAGGCAGGAATTTGGTTTAGCCGCGACTAACCTCAAAGCGGTTTAGTGGACTAGGGCTTCTGTATGTACTCGGTAGGCTTATGTCCTTGCACATCTATGGATTGCGAATCAAGGTATGTAGCAATCGTGAATGATAGGATAACCTTGTATATAATTCTCATATAGAAGGCAGTCTACTCCCAGTATGGGTCGTAGAGGTACCGGATTGTCCCGGGTAACCTGGTTCTATAAATCAGGGCGTTGTGTACGAGTTGGACCAGGGTACTAATGATGATAACATTCACAACATCTTCACTATGAGAGAAACTCTGCTAAATTAGTTTTGACTTTCTAATATGTATGTGTCACAGGGTCTCTTGTTGCGTCAACCTCTGAGAACCCCTACAGAATAGGTACATATCCATGAATATCCCCAGGTGAAAAATTGAGTTAAAGTACGGAGTATAGGAAAACGTATGCTGCTTCTTGGGGGTTCTCGGATAGCAGCTACCAACGAAACGTATGCAAGAGGTGACGAGTTGACGATATTTACGCGATCTTGGTCTTCGTCAAGCGGTATGGACCTTTAAAGCAAGGGATGAGATGCCGCAAACGGAAGATGCCGAACTGCAAAGCCATGGTATCTAGCGATAGATGGGGGCTGGGCCAGATAAGCCCTAGGTTCGGGGTACGATGGTAATTCATAAGTAGTACGGTCAAGCAAGGGAAAAAAAGAGAAGAACCTGCTTTCGTTCCAAGCTGAGTTAGGAAGTACAAAAGCAAAAAGATGACCAGACTGGGGCTCGATCCCAGGACCTTATCGGTGTTAACGATACGTGATAACCAACTACACCATCCGGCCAATTGATAAAACTCATCTTACTTTTTTAGTATCATCAGCCAGATGTTGAGCTTGTAAGCATCCTCCAGTAGAAAACCACTTAGATACTACACCATTCATTTTTTAATATTAGTGTTGTGTTGGCCTACCAACCCTCATCGATTTGTCTTTTGGTAGATATAAGGCCATGGAAACTACTGCTGACTAGTATTTCAATAACGCATTACACAGAATGTCCCATGCTGTAGCGGCTTTTCCAGTCCAGCGACCCGCCTACGAGTGTGTCAGAATATATATTGTACTTCTAATAGCGCACCACGGTCCCCACTCTGGGTACCCTCGGTTGTTCTATCAATGCCATGAACTTTAAAACATGATGGTCCATGGATCCTAAGTTATGCCTGAGAGTGGTACCCATATAGCTCACCCTAGCGAAAAGTATGCAACAATACCCTCTGACGGTTGGCGGACCGACCAATTAATCACACACTTAGACGTGATATGGCCATTGAGTTTCACGATAGTCAAAATTTTGGGACGGACAATAAGTGACTGACACCCATATTGTCTAGCAATTACAATGTATTACCCATTGGTTGAGTGATGGCCTGAATACTTACCCTTCGCGGAGACTCGACGCTGCATAGTTACATGTTCAACCTGTTCCTCAGGAGAAAACTTCCCGGAGTAGGCAGTGCTACCTTCTTCAGCCTTATATTGTCAAATATCAACAATATACTTTCATCAGTTGGCCGGATGGTGTAGTTGGTTATCACGTATCGTTAACACCGATAAGGTCCTGGGATCGAGCCCCAGTCTGGTCATTGTTTTTTTTTTTTTTTTCGAGGCTCAGCACGCCCTGTCTTACCTTATTTTCTTTTTGGACTGGGAAAAAGGACTACCAAGAGATACAAGAACACTGGTTTCTGAAATCATCACAGTGTATTAACCACTCCCGCGAAAATTCAGCATGGGGTTATGGCTCTGCGATGCTTGAACGTCCTCCAATCTGTCGTGGAAGATGAAGAATATAAACCGGCTAAACTACCAACGGCGGCTGCAACACGTCTTGCTGCGACGAACAGTGAGAAATTGTCAAAAAATGAGAACTTTGACGAGAGCCTTAATGGGACTGCTGAGAAATATGTTAGCAAGGACGAAGATTATTGGAACTCTGATCTCCATGACACGGATGCGAAAGAGGTGCCTTGGCCTTTACTGAAGCAGTATATTAAGTATATATTTGAAGCCACTAGCGATATTATCAAAGCTTTAGATATTAACGAAAACTTGTGGGTACTGCAGTCGATAGTGCAGCGTAGGTACGGAGTCTGTTGAACACTATACCTAACCCAGCGAAACCTCTGGTTCGTCGGGTGTGTGCATCTATAAGCACTTCACTGCGCTCCACCCTGCTTCTCTCTTTGGCTATGTGCGGATGGCAGAGCTCTTAGATCTGCGAGAAGATCCAGCTAAAAAATAATATGGGCTGTTAAGCATTGTACTGGGCATACAGGAAAGGACGTATGAAGATGGTCTAGAAATTGTGCGAACACGCACCCGACATCAAGATCATTGAATATGGACAAGCCCTAGGGTCGACTCTCTTGCATGAAGCGTATCTTATCAAGCATGACGCTCAACTTAAATGTAATTGACGAGAAATCTGGAATACCCCTTCTTTTTGCGGTGTTCAACGAGACCCTTGCTTTCGCGAACAGCTATTGGAGAGAAAAGCCGACCCAAACCTACAGGGTGGAGACAAAGCGACACCGCTGGATGCGGCTATATATGCTAAAAACCTGGACAATGCATGCTACATTGTCCATTCTGAGGGCCCTACCGCACGGGAACATGGAACATACAGGTGGAAATGCTCTCGGGGTAACCTGCTCTTGTGGTAAAAAGGCTATAGTCCGCTATCTTCCAAAAAGCACTGTGACACTGCTAAGAAAAGTTAGGAGGGCTTCAAGCCGCCGGCTTGTGATAGCAGCTAATGGGGGTTACGGATATATAGGAGAGCTCTTACTGGTATATGACCCGCATTCAACAATATGTTTAAGTCGGATAACAAGCATCAGCAGTTATCGAAAGGAAGAACCGCAAAGGTCGAAAGAGAATGGAGAGTCGATTCAAGAAGAGTTTCCCACAAGGCTATCCGACACTTTAGCCTTATCCTGGATTCCATACCCTTCACTACATACGTGCTGGGAACGCGTGTATGCTTTTGAGACGTAGGTATTTGACCAATTTAAGGTGACAATTTAATAATGGATAGATCGAGCCTCGGAATTCTAGTCTCGTAATAGGTGCTGTTCCTGGTTTCGTGACAAAGAAGAATAGAAACTTTGAATTCTGTTGACCACCTAGGGCTTAGGATCCTCTGCTTTAGCACGTCGATAGTTGTGGCGACCTGCAATGCAGGTTTTAAGCTCAGGTGTACGACTGATAAAGTTGTATGCCCATTTCTCCCCTACAGTAGTAGGGGGAGAAGTAGTATCACGCTTTGAAAGCAGGATATTGGCCATCTCTCGTACCTGTGCAAGCCGAGGAGGTGCTCCATGTTTATTCAGTGAGAGGATCCATTTCTTAAGCGACTCCTCTTCACTAGCAGTCAATTTATGACTATTGGCACGAGTATCGCCTCTAAAAGAGGCTCCTTTTAGGCGACCACGTAAAGTAGAATGAGGTATATCAAAAATCTCAGCTGCCTTTTTAACAGAACTAATTTCATTGCTTTTTATAGCCGATATAGCCAGTAGGATTCTGCCTTCCTGCTCAACGCGTAATTTTGATGATTTAGGCATTTTCGGTAGTATGACTGGTGTTTAATCACCAAGAAATTGAGGCGAGTTGGAAACGCGTGTGGTCACTGGTGGCTCGCTTGTAGGTGTGTGCGGCTCGCTTACCGATTTAAATTTACTGTCGCAAGATAAATGGTAATCAAATTTCAACTAAGGTATCAAAATTTGCTTCTGTAGCCAAAAGTCAAGGCTGTTATCCGACAATTGGCCGGATGGTGTAGTTGGTTATCACGTATCGTTAACACCGATAAGGTCCTGGGATCGAGCCCCAGTCTGGTCATTGCTTTTTGAACTATCCAGATACTATCCAGTATAGTATCTGGAAGCTCTTTACTTACCCCCCCCTTTCCTTTCTAATCTTTTTGCTTGTGATAGTTTATTGTAACTGTTTAATTTACCTACACACCTCCTACCCAGCGGTGCCTTGAATTCTCAAGTGCCGGATACTGGTGGTTCTGATATAGATCTTTCTCCATTGTATCTAACTTCATGGCCGGGACTGGGACCATTTCAAAAAGTCTGGGTATTAGATAACCCACTGTGTTCCTGTTAGACCTCTATCACCTGGCGGAATAGACATTGATCAGGGATCCTTTTACAGATAGAAGATGTCAGGACTATATACTATACCACAACATACGTCCTATATAAACAGGGGAATATTTTCATCTTGATCATGGACCGGTAAACATAAGCCTATTTACTCCATAACGCTTTCTCCATCCGTAGGCATCACTCGTCGCCATGTTATTGAGGCAGACCGAAACCTGATCTCCTTTGACGACATACACCACCAAGAAATTATGTCACCTATACACACCTCAGTGAGTCGACGTCTCGTCATGACGTCCTGGAAACTAGTCATCACATCTTCTACCTAGACTCTCTCCTTCAGAAGTCCACAAAGCACAGCTAAACTCTACCTTAACTACTTTCACAAGTACATCTCGCTCGAGACTATATCTCACCATGTCCCGATGTACACAAACCAAACTACCGCAAGTGCAAGTCCTGGAAAGAGACAACTCTCCTAGGCAACATATTACGATCGATCTCCCCGAGCCCACATACCAACGGCCAAGTCAGAGAAACCCGGTCTTGGGCACACCCCTCCAAGATATTGACCTGGAAAGAGGGGATGGTTTTGAGCCTCTTACCATTAACGAAGCCAAAATGGCCCCGAAGAAGAAGAGATATATCTTTGGAATTCCCGACAATCCCTTTGAGGACTCAGAGTCGGACAATGAATGGATGCGGCACATTGGTAAGACATAAGTGCGGCCCGGACTCGGAATGGAAACTAAGAATGATACAGATGAAGACGAGGCAAAGCCAGAAACCAACAATTTTCAACAAGGGTCTGAGCAGCGCCACATTATTTGCTGTCATAATACTTCGGGACTCACTCGGAAGAGATCATCCATATCATGCGTTGAGCTCAGCATTGTTATAGGTATCGTGGTTGTGGCAGGACTCATTATTTTTCTACCGTATTTGCTCGGGAGAGTCAAATAAGCTCTGGCTTTGGGATGGCGATGTTTTGACATCAGTTGGACCTTCTTCGGAGGATGGTTGTCAGTTTGTGTTCTCATGGGGACTTGCTGGCGACTTGGTGAATCAGGGTGATTAATAGACCTTTGGCATTATTCATGGCGCTTTGGCTAAATGTTGGTGGTGGACTTTATTGGGATCTTACATCATGGAAGTTTTTCATTATATCAGACTTAGAATTAGAAGCATTGCTCAGGACATCGTTTCCAAAGAACTAGTAGGGCTTCTCAAGCTCAAGCTTGCACTTGGATCGTAGATGAAAAGGACTTGCCCCAACGTGCCACTTGGTTAACCTTTCGTTGTGGTTACTTTATGAACTTCTCGGGTGGAAATATCAGAGACTCAGTCAGGGTTCTGATCACACAGTGGTCTGAATAAACAGTATTTACTGGAAACCACGAATTCCAAGAGCATGCTTCAACAACTCAAATCATATGTCAAGCCAGAATTCTCATATGTGCACAACTGTGTAGCCATGCAGTATCACCCACAACGAAGAATTATGTCATAATCAAGCGAATTCTGCCTTCTCGCATGACAGCTACATATGGAGTCAACCGTGGATCTACCATGTGTCATATAGAAGTAACCTTCGAGGTTCTCTTCAGTCTTAAATCCATCAAGTTGCAAGATTCCGAAGATACAATCCGAATAGCACCTCGCACAAGCCTCTATCATGTCTCAATCTACAGAAACAGTACCCCCATATGACCTCGAGAGAGGTCAGGGTGTTGAGATTGAGCCCTCTGAAATCAATAATGCGAACCTCTGCCCCCCGCCGCTATATTTAAAACGATGTCCGGTTCTACATAGCCCGCCTTCGTACAAGAGTCAGGACCAAGGAGAGCTCGAAGCGCAGAATGGTAAGCTCAATAGCTACAATAATCACACGGGAGTGTTCATGTACATGCATGATCAAATTAATCTTTGTCAATAGATCCGCAGGAGCCCCAGTCCTCGAGATGCTCCAATATGAAGGAAATATCAGGAAAAGTCGTGGCCGGAGCCCGAAAAGTCGGGGGCCAGACTGGCAAGACCACTGGTGCTATTCTCCGCACAGTATTCTCGACATTGAACCAAGTTTTGAAATGCATAGCCACCGGAATATTCACGGCAGGGATAGTGATTATCAAGGCGATATGGTTCCTCATAAAGTGGATAGCTATCATTATCTGGTGTGTTCTTGTTGGTGCTGTTGTGGCCGCGGTCCCTCTTGGGTTTCTTGGGGGAATTGGATATTTCATTTACTGGGCTGTCACGTACCGATGGGTTTGGATTGTGGACGCCACAGTGCCTGGCAAGAACTGTACCTGGTATTTTAACGGCTTCAACGGACCCGAAAGCCTTGCCTACCACTGGCTTTGGGTTACATACAAAAAGTTCGTTATCCATGAAGGTTGGTATGACATTACGCTTCACCCCAATGGTGAAGCAAAGGCCTTTTCGGTCTATCTTTACCCACATTGCCCCACTTGATTCAAGGGACTGGATGAATCAGAACGTATGAGTTTCTTTGTGCGTTTAATGTTTGCTTGCGTCTATGGCTTTAAGGGATACTTTTCGCTGATCGGAATTTGCTTGAAAATCTAAACTTCACTATTTGCTTTGTGTCGCTGTTTGTTTACTAGGAATGACAGATTTTCCAGAAATGGCTTTAAAGACATCAGTAATTAATAGAACTTATTGGTTTCTTACCTCTCGAGAGAATTGAAGCTGAACATTGTAGATGTTCAGTAGATGCGCTGTGACTTCCAAAACCCAGCAGAGTCCATTCCGTTTGACACATAGAACCATGTTGGTCTAAGCAGAGTTCAATCTTATGCGGTATCAACTGGCATAGTTCCTCCAGCATGGACAAAAATGCTCTTCAAAACCTCAGCAGACTGAACTAAACTGTCGTGCTCTAGTTCTGCAAAGGTCCTCGATTCAAAATCAAGCGCGTCCTTGAATTCTCTCGTATCACGCGCCCAACACTCCTCCACATACTCTTGGCCAGCTTTCCCAATCATGGAGTCGTTCCCGGCGAAATAGGCCCTTACCTTCAGTTTTTGCTCCCCTGTCCGTCTATGTCTCCTTCCTTCAAGATCTACCAGCTCTTTCACATAAGCTCCGTAGTCCTTGCACTTTCCCCACGTATTTGAACTATCAGATCCCTTCCGCAAGCATTGTAAAGCCTCACTGTTGGCACCGACAGTGCTTTCCTCGAACATAAATTGAGACATCAGATTATCGAGCTCGGCCTGTACATCTCGAGAAAGTCCGTACTCATCCTCAATCTGTCGTCGGTTCCTCTCTAACTCCGTATCGTTTTCTCCACCGCTACTGAATCCAGAGCCGGAGGAGATGACATTTGAGGTCTTCGTGATAGCAACCTCACTGGATGTAAAAGCCGGACCCGCTTTCAGAAGCAGGAACTTTGGAATCAGATTCCAAACGCCGAATGCTTTTACCGGTACATATTGGGCCATTTGCATGGATGTGACGTGGGAATGAGAGGGGTCGACCCAGGGCGCTATCTTTTGTTAGTACTTGGAGCGAGAAGAATACCAAAGGAGGGTGAAAGAATTACCTAAAAAAGCGACGAACGGCCTCTCCGGATGGAGAAGCTCACGACAATAAAATAGGGTATTCAAGAGGTAGATGGTCCCCGCACAATGTGAGACTAGCGCTACATGTTCGATTTTTAGATGCGCCAGGAGACGGGGTACTAGTTCGATCCAGATGGAGAGTCGTTGGTCTAGCAGGACGTCGGTGGAGTTGCCCATTCCAGGCCTGTTTTGGATGGTTAATATTGATGAAGATTAAGGATGTTGTGAATGGACCAACCGATCGACAACCAAGACACGCACGCCTAGTTTCTCCGCGATTGCATGTATAAATACTCCAAGATACCGGGAAGCGAACATGCCCGGCATAAAGAGGATAGTTTGAGGATTCGGATTCGCCGAGCTTGGAGTGGATCCAATATCCGCATAGGTGAAGGTGAGGCTGTCATGATCCGCCGTGGCGGGGAGTGTGTAGCGGCGGTGGAAACGAGAGTTGGAGATGTAGCGAAGGGCAATGGCGCGCGGGGAATTGGAGTCGGCAGACATGATTATTCTTGTGTCTTTTCTGGAGATGTTAGATATCGGTCAATGATGATGTTCAAGGTTGATCGAACGAACAATCGCGGTTTTCAGGTTTGGATTAATGCAGTTGCCTTGCTAGTGGCTTGACCTGCTGACAGGCTTTCAACACATTTTAATAAGGCTGCCTGCTAAAGAACGCCTGATGGAACTGCCTTTGATATGAGACTAATCTTATGATCGACGTGAGACTTTTGATTATATTATAATTTATAAACTATCTTGAATCAAACAGCCAACAGTACAATAATTCATATGGAAATGCCTAATCTAGTCAGACTTCTCGTAATCTCCCGCCGAACAGCGCCTGTCCTCTCTGGCAAACTCCAGATCATGATGGCTTCTCATATATGACTGTGCGAAGGCATTAACAATATTAGGAATTTAACTAAAAATCAAGACAAACCTAGAATTAATGTATTTTTCAGAATGATCATGCGCGGGTCACTTGGGCTTTAGCTTTCCGACCCTCAATAACAATGACAGGAGTAATAGTAAGGATTAATACTGCAACGACAACAGCAACCTGAGTGCCGAAAACAGCCGAGATGCCGTTTCTCGCGATCCAAGCAGGCTGGAAATATCCAACGGAGAACCCACTTGCCGTACGCCATGCGTTGATAATGGCAGACACAACGGTGGATTGATCGGGATACTTCTCAAGGTTATATGCAGTGATCGACCTTCAGAAGGCAATATAAGTGAGTATGTACTACCTAGAACGAGGGCGTAGGGGAGTACTAACACCGTGCTAGCAATCATACCCGCTACAACCATACCCCAACCGAATGCAAGCCCAATCCAGTGCTTGCCATAGTTTAGAGTAAAACCGTAGGTTAAGAGACCACATGCCATGGTTCCGATAGCAACCCAGACGCCATGCAGACGGTATTCAGGACGCCAGTTAGTTCGGCGAGATCTTTCAATCCATCCGTTGAACCAATAACCAAAGGCATATCCTGCTCCGTTTGTCAGATATCGTTCATGCGCCCTCTCTTTCTTTCTTCTAAAAAGAAGAATCTAAAAAGAATAATGGGGGGCGGGGAATGAGTACCGATCAAGCCACCGATGATGGGTGCCCATCGCAACGAGGCGGACTGAACCGTATTGAAGAGATAAGGAGGTTCAGCAACGAATGTTGAAACAGTAACAGTGATACCTTGGCAAGATCAGAATCAAATTTCGATAAAAACATGGGAACAAAAGCCTAGCATACCAATTGGCCAGCAAAAGTTCACCATGGTAGCAATGCCAGTCAAGAGAAGGGGTAACTTGAAGATATAGATGGCCAATAACTTAGTCCAGTAGCCGAGGGTTCGGCCAACAGGCAAGTTGTGGTTCTTGATTCCAAGAATGGATTGTAAGCGGGAATTGCGTTGGCATTGCCGTCCTTTGACAAAGTAGGTTTCGTAACCAAATACGAATATTAAAATGGTGGATATTCCGTAGAATACTGTCAGAATTCCAAATGAGACCTTCCAGTTACTGCCTGCACCTATGTATCCAGCTAGAGCAGGGCCAATAAAAGGACCTATCAAGAACGTAGTTCCCCTGGAATAGTCTGTTAGATCGCTAATCAACAATCCGACAAGGTCAATCCTTAGATGTGTGACTCGTACCAAATGTTAATCATTTGGGGCCAGTCTGCAGAATTTTGTGAGCTTGGATTCTCTGAAAGTATACCTGGACCGGGTTTCTTTGCATACCTTCAGGACGATACATGTCATGAATGATTGGCAAACCGACAACCTGTGGGACCGTGCCAAATAGTCCCTGGAGAGATCGAAATGCAGTAAACGTGCCGTAATCATTTGAAAGTGTCGCACCGAGGACCATGAAGGTGGTAATAAATTGTGGCCATAACCAAACAGGAAGACTGTTTCATCTTAATCTTTACGCCGACAGCTCTAAAAGCCAGCAAGATAGCACTTACCGTCCATAGGCTTCAATCAAGGGGATAGCTATAAGACCACCAATTCCTTGCAACAACATACCATAATTCATGCTTGTCGCTGAATGATTGACGCTGATACCCCATTCCATGGCCTGGGGAACAATAAGAGTCGACCCCCATGTCATTCCACTGCGGAAATGGTTAGTAGGTGGCGTGTCTCCCGGATTCTATAACAATAGTACATACCCATCTGCCAGGATAGAGCTTGACATGAGTGCTATAAACATCAAACGCCTTTTAGTTGGACTCCAGTTCCGAGGGTTGCGACCCTCGTCATCTTCAAGTGTGGTGACATGAGTCTCAATCTTTTCTGGCACAGCCCTGTCGAGCCCGTCCATCGGAAATGCTGGCTGTTCAACCTTTGGTTCGCTCATCGTCCGTGGTATGGTGACCCAGACCGTAGGTCAATGAAACTCTAGTGACTTTCTTGAAAAACTTATTATGGTACCAGAGGAGCTGGCTGAAGGATGTTACAAGAGAAAGGTTGGTAGGAATGTTAGACGAGGTAGGCGAGACCACGTGGGTAATGAATGCATTACCCAACTCCTTGCAGTAGTAGTTTAACTTGCATTATGCTTCAGTCCAGTTTCAGCAATGATCAAGCGAGACGACTACGAAAGAGGATGTTACCTGATCGGTCGAAATTCGCAACCACCAGCGGCTTTTCCGGGAATTCGACCGAGCTAGACCATGCACAGAATTTGATCAAGAATTAAAAAGCGAATTGCATTGCACCGCGTAAGACAACTATAGACGAAGGTGGCTGATTGGTAACTTCAAAAATGACTGGCAGGGATTAATTAGTCTAGAGATGATTAGCGGGTGGTTAGCGTTGGGGACGAAAACCCAAGACATTTTCCGGTTGTTGTATACCGTGGGTAATATACCGTTAGTTTGTATCATTGCGCCAGCATAATATAACCACGAAACTAGCCCCATGACGATCTAAAGTCTGACGTTGGGAATTTAATCTGGATTGATCTGACCCTTGTTTGTCGAACGTCGGACACGGTTCGTATACGGAAAGTATTTGCTCGTCGGTCGCGGCCACTAAACGACAGCACCAAAATGTCTTCCCTTCCACCTGGGGCAGCTCTTGCGAGCACAGTTACTTCGGTTTGTCTCCAAATCTCATACTTTCGACCGATTTGTCATACTCACATCATGATGTAAAGGTCGCTGCACTTGGTTTTGTACCTGTTGCTGTGCATTTCGATCTCTTTGATACTTTGGCAAAGATCGAGGGCCCGGCGAGCGGAGAAGATGTTCTGGCTGCTTTCAAAAGTAGGAAGGGTGATAAGGCTGAGAATAATGCACCATGTGTGTCCCATGTCTTCTCCACCCTGATACGCAGTCACTTCTAACTCTGATCTATAGGTTTACGTTTAGTTCGTAAGATTGTTCCATGGCAAATAAACTACAACATAGAATGAGACATGCGACTCACTCCACTTTCCTACAGAGGATACCCTATATGCTATGTCCGGTCTGGGTTTTGTTGAAATTGCCGGAGACGATCTGTACAGGGCTAATGCAATCACCAAACACTTGGCTACCATGCCTTCTGCCCAGCATGGCGCACTTCACTTGTAAGACCTCGCTCACTGTAGACTCACAATATGTTTGTCAGTGTACGACAAACATCATACTCTACAACATCGACCCCACGAATCTATGCTAACTGGCTATAGTACAACTGAAGCTCTCCTGGGCGCTGCATTCTTGATGAGGAAGCTGAAAGCAGACAATTTTGAATACCCCTTCAAGGAGCTGGATACGCCCTACCAGTACGCCTATCACTTGATAGGCCAGGAGGAGCTATCAAAGCAACACACTTATTCCATCATGGCTGCTGAAGGCCGGATGGACAGCTTCAACCACTTTATGGTTGGCAAGTTCATGAAGACAAATAGTGCCCCTGATCGCCTTAAGGCACTCGGATACGACTTGCAGTCCGTGCTCAACGAGGCAGGAAATGGTATTCCGGCTACTATGGTCGATATTGGTGGGGGCCATGGAGAGCTGTTGCTGGATATTAAAGCGGCATACCCGGACTTGCAAGCCTCCGACCTTGTGGTACAAGAGTTTAACCAAGACATCATAGAAATTCCTGGAATTACACTAGCCACATGGAACTATAAGGAGGACACCCCACAACCCATCAAAGGAGCCTTAGTCTACCACCTCGCGCATATTCTCCACAATTTGTCGGATCTAGAAGCTGCTCGTTTGTTGCAGAAGATATCTGAAGCTATGGGGTCTCATTCTCGTATCCTGATTCATGAGTTTGCGAAGAATGCGAATTATGCCAAGATGCATTCAGCCATGATTGCATTATACGCGGGACGGGAAAGAAGTGCGGTCGAGTGGCGCCAAATGGCTGCATTAGCAGGACTAAAGGTCACATTTGAAGCCTACCCGGAATTTGGAGAAGGTCTGATCGAGATGAGGAAACTTTGAGGTGGCTTGTATGTTCCATATTTTTGGTTCAATTTTTTGTTAGCTAACAGAGAAGTTATTGTGTAGACTCACCTACTTGTCTTGGCTGAATACGTAAGTTTCTACAATATGGCTTCTAGAGTTTCATAGCTACAGGGATATTATGGCTATATTGCTGATTAGCTTAGCCGGATGCCTAGGGGCATAAGCAACTAGTAGTAGCATTAGGATATTGGCTGTGTCAGCACGGGATAACCGCAGTTTATTCACCGGGGATGTGGTCGGACGTAATCTTAACACTTGAGGTGCCTGCCTAAATGAATTAGCTATGCAAGATCTTACTGCTGCTTCATCAAAGGCTGTGCTTAGAGTTGCACATTGACTTCGTCCGGTATGCAAGATAGCTTATCTTTATTTCTGCCTCGATATATAGTTTCCCACTGGAGTTAATGTGTAATTCAAGTATTTCAATTCATGGCTATGGATTGATAATTCCACCTTCCAGTTTCAGCTAGTATATCTCATATACCGTGACATATTAAATCGCTAAAGCCTGCTGCGATTGCCAAGAGGGAAGGTGTGCACTTGTTTGAGCCAAGTCGTAGCCTACCACGACAGGACCGTCTCAGTTTGAAATTTAGGATTAACCCTCCAGGATAATAATGCACGCCGGTGAACTGAGATGATAGCATTAAGTCCGTTGATAGGTAACTTTCCTTTCAATACACATTTTTTCTTAAAACAACCCAAACGTGTCCATTTTAAATTCATCTGAATGAATTGGCTTTGGTGGAAAGATAAGAAGAGACGTAGTAAAAGCCTGAAAGGCAGGGAAAGAAAACTTTTCGTAGTTGTGTATTACATTACGACTAATAATTGCGAGTCATGCACCATTAGTGCCTACTAATGAACCTAGGCGAATACGATGTTGTGCTTGGTTTCGGCTTGACTAACACATTAATATCGGAGCACTGTAGGGTTGTCCAATATCAAGCGGTTGATATCTAGTTAGCCTGGTGCCAAGATGGGGCCGCGAGTCATTAAATTGTTGGTCTGCAGGGGGTTTTCCGTGGTCTGTGAGTTACTAGCCGGTATCCGGCTGGGCTCCGTAGCGTCGGACACGATCGTAGATCCACCAGAATCATACGGTCAGCCCCATGTAAGTAGTAAGTAGATGGGGTATTTATCCGAAATCATAAACTAGGATCATGGTTTGATTTTAGTTCCTGACACATCCCTGTCAAGTAAAATTAGTTTCAGCAACTCGTCGCAATTTATAATCCAATGAGAACGTTCACGGTCTGGGCAATGGCTGGCTGAGTGCTCTTCTAGCCCCTGTGGTCCTCGATCAATAGCATGCTTAACCTGATTCCAACGCCTCTTCCGAAAGGACTCCCTGTACAAGGTAGCTTTGCTAATATATATGAATTGCTTCATTCGCTACATTAAACCAATACCTCTTAAGTAGTTACCTGCTAGTCCTTTATCCAGCAGGTGTGATTGGAAGATATCGTATTCCCAACTTATCCTTTCGAGGCAATGCTTCCTTGTAATGGATACGTAACCCTGTCTACAGATCCTAGTTCTCTTCTATAGCGCTTAGTATGCAGAATACCCTTCCTGATTGCATCTAGTGGCATCGGAACTGTGGCCATGCAATCCCCCCAGCCTACTTTAATATGCACTTGTTGCTTACGAAATGCATTAACCTAATGAATGGCCATATTGTGAACGTGAATTAGACACACAGGCTTGTTCCCATGTTCTTTAGAGGTTTCTGAAGTTCCATCTCCTCACACGCAACTAGAAATTTCTCAGGTTATCTCTCCATACTATCGTACTCTAAGGTTTACTCTTCTACTGCTCCAGCGCTACACTGCGCAAAGCTGCGAGGAATCCCTGTATTCTTCCGTCCTCTCTAAAATGTCCTCCCCGCAAGGGGAAGATACGAACTACGGTTAGTCATCCCAGTTTTACTCTGTAGCAGTGATGGAAGGCCACAAGATATGGATTTTTTATTGACTAATCATTCCATAACAGCTGGCCCCTACATACATGCCTGCTGGGTAAGTTTCCCGTTAACCGTGACCCATCGGTAATCTACAAACGTGAAACATTGGCTAATCGAAGGAGTGTCTATAGGCCCTTACCGGTATCGCCGCAGTGGCACTGATTTTCCGATACGTGATTAAGACTTGGATCCGTTGGACGTTGCCTCGAGTTGGTTCCCCGGAGCGAGTGTGGGGCACAGAAGATCTTCTCTATGCTATCGCATATGGGTTCGATATAGCACATATGGTATACGTTCAGAGAAGGTCCGTTTGAAAAGCATCAAAAATCGGACGGTCGTTCGTAGCCTTCCGAAAACATTTTCTGATCTAGACTTTAGTTATCAAGATGGCCTAGGAAGACATACGTGGTTCTTGTCCAACGATGAGAGAAAAGGGACTCTGAAGAATGAGTTTACTTCTCAGCCATTAGGTATGCACAAATATATAATTGTGGAGCTTGCTTATTTTACCGCTGTCAGGCCGAGGCATCAACCTAACTAATATGTTTTCAGCTGTGATTGCTTCCATGTTTAGTCGATCAGGGATGATGTGCTTTCTGTATAATTGTTTCAACAGCGCCGACAAGCAAATAAGGATAGCTATCATTGTTTGTATGGTTATTCAAGTCATCATAAATATGGTCACAGTTGTTCAGATTATTGTCCAATGTGGACCGAATCCTTACCACGCGGTACGTAACGAGACGAATGTAATATTGAATAAAAAGAGTCCAGGCACTAATCCTTGTGAGACCAACAGTCAAACCGAGTCAATTATTTTCATTACATGTGGGATGATCTTCCATCCGATGGATCTGTTACATGCCAGTCGCCATCTGTGCAGACTACAGTAGGCTTTGTTCAAGGAGGTATGGGAAATTCGCACAATTCTCGTCGCATTATATCAAGATACTGACGCTGGAATAGGATTTAATTCTACTATTGATTTCTTTTTAACTATACTCTCCGCAATCCAGCTCTGGCGATTCACAATCCGTGCAACAGACCGTGGACCTGTTCCCCGTCTGCACCTGTGCGCTAGAATACGCAAGATGCCAGAACAAGCTCGTATTCGTCGTGTTTGGCAGACAGTGAGCCTTAGCGGACCCTTGTTGCTCTCTGGAATTGCATCTATAGTGAAGACATATGTGAGTTCCATTCTCTATTAATAAGCACTCGAGAGTTGAAGAATCCCACTGACCTGTATACTCGATTATAGCTTCTCAAATCGATCGGTGACAAGAATGATATTACCCGTGAGTTTAAATACTACGAAAACGCTCCGATATGTTATACTCTGACAATTTGAAACAGACAATATCATCCCTTTCTTTCTTTGGGTGAAGTGCGTGAAAAGACCTGATCTCCTACCTAGTCTTGTACCAAGACCCATTACTGACAAGCCTGCAGAATTGAGAACTACAGCATCCTTTTCGCAACTCTGGCCCCAATGATCCGGCTCTGTGTCTCCATGGTGTCGAAAGATAACGAACAAAGTGGTGGCTACTGGTCCCGTAGTGGATCTAAAGGTACTCATCCGGGCCTCGAACTTGGTTCACGCCCTCATACACAAAGCCACGGAGCAGTAGGCATGTCTGTCTTTGATGATGATGACGACGAAGAGAACGTTGACGACAAAGTTGACTGGAATAGAGCTAGTGTACAGCGAACCCACCAGCGCGGAAATTCACATAATAAGCCTTCTGATGGTGTGACAATTCGTACTGACATCGTTGTTCGGGTTTCCTCTGAACACTCGACCGAGAGACTTGTTGTCTGAGAGTTAGTGCTACGTGTACTTAAATTAGCTATACAGCTTAATCATAATAAAATTTCCTTTGTCTCTTATTAATCTTTGTCCGTACAGCACATAATGCCGCCTGCCTGGTTTGCACTCCTGATAACAAAGATATTGGAAAGGGTGAAACCATAGCTGTCTGCAATCAAGCATGATTTCAAAGTGTGACATTATTGGTTGCGAACGATTCAGCCCCGAGGAAATCAAGTCTGTGGTTATATTGTCAGCAGAAGAGCCCACGGTTGAGCTGCTACATCTGTTTATATTGCTGAACTGATGTGCGTTCATTACCATTGCATATCGTGATTGAAGACACGTTTGCTCAATATGGAAAGCTTTATAGTTGGTACCACTCATCGAATCAGGTTGTATTGCCTCGTAACACTGAGCCAATGCTGCTGTGGATCATCGCCCTTGAAAATATATCCTTGTCCCATTTCTGAACGAGAGTTTGTGCGGTTCTCTAACTGTTCTACCTTTTGAGTTGGGTATTGCGGCTTATATTAAATATCAAAGTCTTCAATATATGACAGGTACTCGAGGAGCTTGCATCATTAAGTTCGCGAATTGGAGTCTATAATAGATCAACGACCTCACTCAATTATGACACCTTAATGCTCATTGCTGCCATATACTACCTACGTTTTAACACGGCTACGAGATATGTAGACTTTGAAGGGTGGAACTATAGAGTTCTACAATTGGTAACTCATCGCATATATAGAGGAGTGCTGTATGTTTCAGGTCAGCGCTGGAATGGGGGTTTACATCAAGCTGTGTCGATGAGTTCTCGAATAGGAAATCATATTGACCTCATGGTCTCCCTTATCGTAGGACGAGGGTGGAATGAGTACTAACTCATCCAATTTTATGCTAAATCAATTATAAGCTGTCCAAGATTGATGTCTAGTAGGTAACGGATTTCCCAGGATATCAATGCTCTTAGGTTAAAGTAGGAGTTCATACCAAATCTCACTTTCCCCTTGTGGTGAGCTCTGGGTCAGTGAACGACAGTCGTGATAACTCAGAGTTAGTCTACTCGCCACAACGTGTCTACTCTGAATCCACAATCCATAGACAGACATCCAATCTACGATTCAATCGTCTACAGAAGTTACTGACGTCAAGTGGTTCAACAGACACCGTTCCGCCGCATTATGGCATATACCGTCGAGCGACTAGAGTGGGTGAAGAAGGTCTTTCTCAAACCCAGGCGATCTCGCGGGTTCCCGAAGACTAGTGACGGCCCCAGATACTCTCTGCGCGAGCGATCCCGCTTCAGTACGCAGACAATCACCTCAACCTGGATTGATGATGATAATGACGATAACTATGATCCGAAGGCCAGAAATACCAGGAAGCGAAAGCGTTCATCCCGACCAGATGACGTGGTTTCAGATACACCAGAGCAACAGAAGAGTCTCATCGTTGTTTCCCCCATCAAATCCGATAGGGGAAGAGCATTTCTTTCCTCACTTCTTGCGAACCACAATGATCACGAAGAACCAACTCCGCCTGAGATACCATCAAATGAAGTTATTGATGGCGATCCAAAACACCCCGTCACCCGCGTTATCCGCACCTCCTTGGCGCATCCGGTAATCTTCAACTATGAGCCGCCGGAGGATGGATCTAGCCCGTGTCACTGGTGCGACAACTTCACATATGGACTGCTGGGTTTGGGCAGACGAACAATCGAGGTGTTGGATTTTGGCGATGGAAGATACATCGAGATTGGCGGTGGTCACGTTGCTGAAGGTCACGAGCCGAGTCGTATGTGCGTTGTTTGCGCGCTTGAACGTGTCCATGTCATGCAATGCGCAGCTCATCGGATTGTCCCGCTCAAAGGATACGATGTCGACACATTTGATCTGACGGCTGCGTACAATAGCTTGGTTTCTAAGCCCGGACAGGCTCCGAAGAAGATCAATCCGTGGTGCTCATTGTGTCCGAACCCGGCGTTTTTCGGATGCGGTGCCTTGCAGGCAGTCAATAAGTTTCAAGAGCCTGTAGATGCTTCCTCTCAAGATGCGATTGGGTGTGGTCTGCTCCTTTGTGAGAAATGTGAGGGGCTGATGCGTCTCTATCAGGGGGACTTGGCGAAAGTTGTTATGAAGAATGAAGAGACCGATGCTGCGTTTGGAACACGCGCTGATGCGATGTATTTGCTGCCGGGAAATGACATGTACCGGTCCTATATCGGATCCTAGGAGGGACTGTGTTACTTTCTTAGGAAGGAGGTACTATAATTTAGATAGGATAGTGGGTAGGGAAGATTTATGACATATCGGATAGTTTTAGGTCTAGATCAGAGTTTGGATTGACACCTATTGCTCCAAGTAACTCAAAAGAGCTTAAGTCTATATATAGATAGCCCGTAGTGTAACACATGTATCGAGGGAGCGTGATGTCCCAGGCGAAGCATGATCACGGGGGAACACAGATGACTGCCAAACTAACACATGACAGGCATCGACTACTATTACTAGTATCAACAAGGGTGAAGCTAGTTGGAGGGTCAGTAGTGATCCCTGGCTTATGGCCAAGTTAATCTAGATACCGACTTCCTGGACTGTTAATTTCTTTTATTTTTCAAATTCTTTCATCCCTTCTTCCCCCCCTCTCTTTATTACCTACCCTTTCATTACAATGAATCAATGGAGATGTTCAGATTAATTGTCTTCAGCTAAGGTGAGGTGAATTTGACTAAAATAGATACAATGGGATGATCTGATAAATATATGTTCCCCAGATCTGGATAACTATCGGAACTGGTTATACGATGAGAACCAGGTAACAAAGTGAGAGAGGACAAGTTTCCCCAGTTGAACCCTAAATCTGTACGACTGAATTTAACCTTAAGTTACAGGTATTTTTCGTTTCCCTACCCCACACCGCCCGACACCTTGGCCACTCAGCGATCGTAAAACCTAGTTTGACGACTTTGAGATTTCCTCCGCCTCTCGAAACGGGTTTTCGAACGGATTTTCTTTTCCATTCAGTTCGCTTCCCTTTGGCTCGCTGCTTTACACTTTTTTTTTCTTTTTTCCCTTTTCCCTGTCGTTGCGTTTCTCGTCGAAGGTTCTCACCGATTCGATCGCTTATCATTGGCGTGTTCCTTAACATACAACTCCCTCCATCGTGTTACCTCGAGCTGCCACGAGACGTGCGCAGCTCTCCGTCACGACGTCTTCCACAAAGCGCCGTAAGGTAGCAGAGCCTCGCAGACCAGGAACCCTTCCGGGTTTGTCGTTTGCCTCGCAGGCCGGAAGACGTCACGGACACCACAACTCCGATACAACCTCCACGGCCTCGCCACCAAACCCTCGTCTGTCCTCCGATCCTAGTGCGACTCAACGCCAAGGCTCTTCCTCTCCTCCGCAACGTTATATCCCCGCCCATTTGCAGGAGGAAGTGCTTGGGACCAGTTCTACCCCGGATTTCGCTGGTAGCCCCATCGACCTCCCTTCCGCTGCTTGCGCTGGACTCTCCCTCGCCAGCGATCCGCCCACAGATATGCCTGGCTCCGATCAGCGAGATGGTAGTGCTTCGCCCGCTGGGCGTGACACCCGCTCATCCTCCCCCGGTGTGAAGCGGGCGGCTTCCGACGCCGAACACGATGTGGAAATGGATTTGGCTCCGACCGGGAAGGAGTCCCAGCCGGATAAAATGGATACAACCGGAACGGAGGACGACGATTCTACTACGAACGATGTTTCCGGATCTGACAACGTCTATCCCACCCCTTCCAGCATGTCAACTTACACCGCCCCTACTGCGACCAGGGCCCATTCCAAGGCCCAGACTTCTACCACATCTGAGCGACCCTCCTACGATGACCAGGTCGCGAAAGTAACGTGCTTCATGATGCAACCCCTAAAGGAAGGACAGAAGGGGTATGTGGTGTCGATGGCATGGCTAAAGCGGGTGCTCTCTAGGAGCTCAACGCATGCAGACAAAACGGACAAGACTGCTACAGAAGGAAAGGTTGGTCCGGTGGACAACTCTGACTTGGTTTTAGTTACCGATCCTGCGAATGCGTCCTTCAAGGACGAAAAGGGAGAGCCCTTCGTACCCTTACGCCCAGGCTTGCAGATGAGCGAAGACTTCGAGATTGTTCCTCAAGAAGGATGGGATCTGATTATGCAATGGTACGGCTTGGCAGACCAGTCACCAGCCATTGTTCGCTACGCCCATGACACCAGCATTGGCGGGGAGTCCGAGAATATCCAGTATGAGATTAATCCGCCAATTTTCACGATCCTGAAACTTTCCAGCCTGTCCGGGGGCACTACCCCTCAGTCCCTGAAGGAGAAAAACATGAAGCCCGTACGGATTTTAGCTAGCAGGCATTCTAACTTCCAGAAGTGGCTGAAGGAAGCTAAAACATTGGCCAACATCGATATGTCAACCAAGGTCCGTGTGTGGAGAATCTTGGGCGGTTTGGGCAGTGCGACAGCATCCGCCGCAATGACCCCAGCTGCATCGCGAAGCGCTTCACCGGCGCCTGCCGCCTCAATTGTCGCTAACGCCGGTAGCAATCTCGTGATCGATCTTAATACTTTCCTCTCGCTTTCTGAGGGTGCCCAACGGGAGTTGTTTGAGGACGCTAAAGATCAGACCGCCAACCCCAATTACAACGGTCGGATGACGTTGGATCTTGCTGGACTCGGCGGCAGCGATGTCGTGGTACTCGAGGAACGTATACCCGGTGGGGAGTGGGTCTCCGAGGCGTCCAAGCAGACACTTAATCGCCTTGGTGTTCCCTCGGGCAGTCTCAAGAATGGCGCTTCGTCTAAGCTGAAGAACAAGAGCCCTACCGCCAGTGGCCGATCGTCTCCGGTACCAGAACCTGTCAGGGGACGACGGAAAGACGGGAAGCCTCGCGGCTGCACGGGTCTAAGTAATCTTGGAAATACGTGCTACATGAACTCTGCCCTGCAGTGCGTACGAAGCGTCGAGGAGCTGACCTATTACTTCCTAAGTATGTATTCATCGTCGTCTATAGCATTCCACACGGACTATTACTGACAACCATGACCTGTAGATGATGTGTATAAGCAGGATCTCAACCCTAGCAACCCGCTTGCTCACAATGGTGATGTAGCGAAGGCGTATGCCAATTTGCTACGTATGATCTATGACGAGGCAGGCCAGTCCTCCTTTGCTCCCAGGCAGCTGAAACATACGATTGGTCGCTATGGCCCAGCATTCTCTGGGTATGGCCAGCAGGACTCTCAAGAATTCCTGCTCTTCCTTCTGGACGGGCTTCAGGAGGATCTGAACAGGATCCTTAAGAAACCCTACATCGAGAAGCCCGACTCCACAGATGACATGGTTCATGACAAGGCTGCACTTACCGAGTTCGCGGACAAATGTTGGGATATTTACAAAGCTCGCAACGATTCCGTCATTACGGACCTCTTCGCTGGCATGTACAAGTCGACTCTTGTTTGCCCTACCTGCGACAAGGTCAGCATCATCTTCGACCCATTCAACAATCTCACCCTCCAACTCCCCATCGAAAATCTCTGGGGTAAAGAGGTATTTTACTTCGGTCTACAAAAGAAACCAGTTCGGTTTGATGTAGAAATCGACAAGAATTCTAGTGTCAAATCCTTGAAGGAACTAGTTGCCAAGAAGCAAGGCACCGACCCTGAACGCCTGATCATGGCCGAGATCTTCAAGCGCAAGTTCTACAGAATGTTTGACAACACGAGCTCCATTGCTGAGTGCCAAATTTCTGGAAATGATGAGATTGCTTTCTTTGAAGTCGAGTCTGTGCCGACTAATTACAACCCGGATAAGCCTCAGAAGAGTTACTTTTCCTTCAGCAGGTCGGATCAGGAGGAGATTCCAAGTATTGACTCTCCTAAGGCTGATCGCATTTTGGTGCCCATTTTCAACCGTGTGGAACGGTCAAAGTCAAAGCGGGACCTTTTTGGTGTGCCCTCGTACATCGTTGTCACTCGGGAGGAGGCTTATGACTTCGATGCCATCTATGGTAAGGTGCTTGGTAGGGCGGCCACGATGACTACCCGTGACTTCCTGAATGAGGAAGTTCTCGGAGAGGATCAGCAAGAGGCGACCCAGGAAGATTCGGATACTGTTGTTATGAACGACGACGACGCCCAGTCCGCCGATTCCAAGATCAAGACATCTTCCGTGGACGGCGAAGATGGTATGGTAGATGTGTCCATGCGCGATGCAGACTCCGCCTCCCAGAATGGTGCTCCTCTCTCTGAAAGCTCGATTCCAGCTCGCTTCCGGGACCTGTTCGAATTGAAGATCATGAAGGGTAACGAGCCAGTGCCTCTCGGTTGGTCTTCGGTGGAAGACAATAAAGAATACCCCAAGATGTCGTTCCGTATAAAGACAAAGCCAGTCACTCCACCAGAGGAGTCTGAAGAGACATCCGACCCGGCAGATTCAAAGGTTGCTGAGAGTGGATCAGCTTCAGGTAGTGATGCCGATAACTCTGCAGAAGTCTCTCGCACCCCGGCCCCAGTTGCTAGAGTTCAGATTCGACCCCTGGTTCGACCAGGAGAGGGACTCGTTGTGGACTGGAATGAAGATGTGTACGACGCTCTTTTTGGCGGTAGTAAGAAAGACCGTGATCCCCTCCGCGGTATCCCAACATGGCAGGACGTTGAGCGGGTGAATGACCCCGAACTGAATAAGCGGCGTCAACTCCGCCAAACTCGCAAGAAGAGGGGTGTCAGCCTTGAAGAGTGTCTGGACGAATTCAACAAGGAGGAAATACTTTCCGAAAATGATGCTTGGTACTGTCCACGCTGCAAGGAGCACCGCCGAGCTAGCAAGAAGTTCCAGCTATGGAGGACACCTGATATCCTCGTCATGCACCTCAAGAGATTCAGTGCCAGCCGCGGTTTCCGGGATAAGTTGGATGTGCTCGTTGACTTCCCTGTGGAAGGCCTCGATATGAGTGGCAGAGTGGAAGCTCCAGAAGAGGGTAAGAGCTTGGTCTATGACCTTTTCGCGGTTGACAACCACTACGGTGGTCTTGGAGGTGGTCACTATACTGCATATGCCAAGAACTTTTTCACTGGCCAGTGGAACGAGTATAATGGTAGGTCCAAGGCACCAACACGCATAATAATATTATGACTGACATACGTAGACTCGAGTGTCTCACGACCTATTGACCCCCAAAGTGTGGTCACTTCGGCCGCCTACCTCCTCTTCTATCGCCGCCGGTCCGATCGTCCGCTCGGTGGTAAGATCCTTGAGGAGATTACCGAGTCATCTACCCGACCTACGAGTGAGGCTGGTTCGCCGAGCGAATCTCGTGGGCAATCACCGTCGGGGGACGGTCGGCGTCTCGGCGGCTCATCCCGCAATGGGTCGTCGAGCGTCTTAACCGGAGTCGGAGCAGCTCACCAGGAGGGAGATGGTGGTTCGCGAACCGGAACCCAAGCGAAGAACGGGGATGAGGCCGCGCCCCCTGGGTACACAAATAGTCCCACTTCTGGGGAAAAGAGCGTTGGTAAAGAACACCGACTGGAAGGTATGAGTTTTGATGAAGCCGAGTTCGGTGATGGAGCGCAATCCGATCCGTTCCGCTTCCCGAGTCCGCCCTCGTGGTCTTTCAACCGAGTCCCGGATGCTCACGGCCGTTCACAGATGACCACAGCGCTACCGGGGTCCACCTCTGATGACGATGACCTGCTCGACGACGATGCTAGCAACCAGGCAGTTGGTGGAGGAGACTTCAGCGATTCGGACCTACGGCTGGCCTCTTTAGCGGACAGCCCCGGAGGTCACGGAGCGGTATACCCGGGGACCCCGATGGAGGAGACACCAATTCAGGATATTCCTCCTCCATTGGAGGCAGATGACGACGACGACGAGCTACCCGTAGTGGAGCTACGAGTGAACGATGAAGACCGGATAGTGCCTGAATAGACAGGCAGATTCTGTTTTGGAAACGCGACATGAACGATACTGGTAATCTGGTCGCTTTGTCGGCGACATCAAGATGCTCCCTGTGTGGCTGATGATCTCAATGAAGGAGTCTGTGGTCTTATTATAATTACACTTTCTTTTCGTTCTCGTTTTTGAAGAGTTCCCTATGCATGCCCCCTGTATAGGGATTACGTTTTCCATAGCTCGGAGGTGGCATCTTCGGTGGGTTTGTTGCATATTGTGAAGAGAATACGGACGGCGGGATCAAGCTGTCCTTGCATTTACATTTTGTTTTTGGGGGAGGACTTCTTTTCGGGCCTCCACACCGTTCTAAAAGCATTTCTTTTGCCGGTCATGGTAGAGCAGCCCGGCTGCATTGCATGAAGAAATGTACTCGTTTTCTTCGCCATCTACGTGATGTACCAACGATATCGTAGTAATAATACAGTAGACTTTTGATATATGTATCTACTTCAGGAGATATGAGACCAAAGACGTAATCATATATATTACATATTGACGGTTAGGGCAGTGCGCCAAGCGAAGCAAGTGATGATGTCCGAGGCTCTTATCAGATGTTGCAGTTCCGATGACTGGACCCAGTCATCTGATGTCCACTTAACCGTGTGACGTCAATAGACATTTCAGCGCATTAAATGTAGACCTGACCCATCTCACCTTGATCGAAATGGTTGTTGTGAATTCTGATGCGTGCACTGTCTGGATGATCCGCAGGATAGGTTACTGCGATATATGCTCCGGATCTGGTACCTTGAGCCTGACTCGGGTAGGCGGATCTAGGTAATCAGTTGAGTATGTATTGGTGCCATGCATGGTGCATCTGTCGTGCATCGGTCGACCTGGAACAACTGGAAAGAATCGATAGACTAAGGTGTGAGCGATATTGCGTGATTCAATTGCTCTAACACGGTTTCAACGACCAGACTGAGTAATAGTTGACTTGGAATTAAGTCTTTCTTGACGAGTTGTTCGTAACTCGAATTTTATTTATTTGCTCAGGTTATAGAGTAGAATACATAACCTGTTTACGACCTACTTCTGTTGAAAACCACAGGGCAGGTGAGAAAGGTAATGCACAAGCAAGATCTCCATCATCTGAGGTGGTCAGGTACCTGAGGCATACAGAGTACACTACTGTGACTATAAAAAAAGTCCACTTCCTGCCTACACTAGGTTGTTGTCTTGTCATTGATAACACTCAGAAGATTGTCTCCAAGTGAATAAATAACCCCCAATTCAATTCGACTCAAATTTACAAGTTACCCAAAATTGGAGTACCCCCGACTGGTCACCCTTTCCTTCCTTCCCAGTCGCTCTTCACCTGACCTTCCACCCTTGTCGTGTATACAAAAGCAACATCCAGAAACCAGTATCACCAACCCCCACAACAACAACACCAACCGCAATCAACAACCCACAATCAGAAATCCAATTCCTCTCACCAAAAAAAATGAATCCATTCAAAACGCCCCCTCAAACAAACCTACACCCCAAATTCCTCACACCAACTCCTCTCAAACCAAAAGAACCAACCTTCTCCCCTCCCGCCACCCCCGAAACGCACAGAGACAACCTCAGCGACATCCTCAGCGACAGCGATATCAGCATCCTCGACCTCGGTCCAAGCCTCTCCGCTCGCAATACATCTTGCTACCAAGCACCCAGCACAACCAACACAACCCTCGCCCGAGACACGAAGCAAAACCCCTACCTCACCGCACCGACTACTGGGCATGGACACGGTTCTACTATGGCCCAAGACTTCAAGACTCGACCCACTACCACATCCCCGTCAATGAAAGACACAACACAGGGACCGGATATCACGCCCAAGAAACTCAAGATGAGGACCGGGTCTGTGAGGGGTGCATTGAGGACTTTTTCGTCGCCGCTTTTATCGCCATTGCGAAGTGGCACTGGGAAGGTTGGGAGGCCGGGGGTTAACCGGGCGAAGACTTCGTTCAGGGGTGTTGGGGGCGTTTTGGAGCGTTGAGTTGGGAAGTGCGTCTTTGCTTGGATTTGAGGGTTTGCGGGATGGATGGGTTGACATTGGGAATGGGCGTTTGCGTGTTTAGTACTATTGTGGTGGGGTCTTAAGGCGTTGGTGGTTTATTCGCTGAACCTTTGCTACTAATGTACGCTTTTATGTGGCTTGTTTTGATATTGGTGGAGGTTGCTGATGGACCGCGTCAGGGTAGTTGAAGCATAGGCGCATTCGACTACTGATGCCAGAGGTTGGGATAAGATACCACAGTGGATTTTTGTAGTGGTAAGGTTTATGGTCAAGTCGAGGAATTGTTCCATGTTTCATATCCACTAATTGGATGTGCGTACCAAAGATCAAGCGTTGAATTGCGAGTTTCTATGAGATATTTGCAATGTCATCGGGTAACTATCAACAGCCATAGTCTTGATTATTGAAATACTTCAAGTGTTTAGAGGTTAGTTACCTTTAGAGGAAGCGATTCCGTCAAGACGTATGAGTAAGATGCGTCCAAGTCTATGAAGAGTGGAATTTGCTTGGTGTAAAAACATACAATAGTAACTCCCCTTGGACCTATGTCCCTCAAGAGAATAAGAACAGCAATGAGGGGTATCAATTCAGCAGAAAAGGTAATAGCCACCATGCTCAATACAATAGGTCCAAGAGAATGCTCGAGGAGCTCAATGATAGTATGCAAGGTTGTGGGAACCATAGAAGGGGCTGCCATAATTAGAATAGTAAGTGCAAATCCTAAGACCATTACTTCTGGAAGGATAAACCAAGATGAGTCAAGAGTAAAAGGACTGTCGGTCCGGAGTACTGTACACAGCCTTTTCCACATTATCTAGGGCTGCAGATTTGGGTAAAAAGGTTCGGCCCGAGCGTAAAACACTAAGGTTTCAGTAAGAGTTCGCAAAGCGGAAGAATGATTATTAATACGCTACCAAAGCTGGTCATGTTTCCTCACTCGTCATCGAGACACCTGCATGTTGATGAGAATTGATCACTCTGCGAAGTATGCATCAAAAGATATCTCGCTATCTCATCATCAAACATAGTGATCTTGTATTTTCTGTCTTGAACGCCACGTCAGCATGTCGGTGACTGTTTGCTCTGAGATCGTCGATCCGGATCGGTTAATCCTCAGAGCTGTCGATAATGATCGTGAAGGTATCAATTTTTCTATAATTATGTCATTCTAGAAATAACAATACTGACAACTCATGGAAGACTTGGATGTGGCAAGGCTAATCCCCTGGATATTCCGGCAGACTGGGTTGAACTTGTCGAAGATGACTGCACCAAGGATTGGCCACAAGAAGAAATAAACTTCAGAGATCTCTTCTTCTACCTCAGCTCTTACTATTATGAGGTGTATGAGGGTGAGGTAAGGATTACAAATGCTTTAAAAGCAGGTGAGACAATCAGCCTACCGATGCGGAATTGGAAGCAGCCTGAGCGGGAATATTTCAGATTCTTCATACGCACACAGGGTTTAATGTTGAATATGCTGATGCACACTATTTATAATAACCTTGATGGTATTCGTGAGGACAGACCCAGAATTATGTGAGTTGCGTATCTCAATAACCCTGGCATCGGCATTCTAACGATTCCAAATATTTGAATCGCAACTGAAGCAGAAGTATATAATTGGTGGAAAGCGATTTGCCTCTAAATCAGAGGGTGCTGCGACGGTGAGGCTTCAAGAAGGCCTCGTGCTGATAATTTATTATGGAAACCCTAAGCATAATGCTAGAACAGCTTGCTAAAAACACGTCCATATGAACTGGTAATATAGGAGTTCAGGACCAGGAAATTTTCGTGGGGGGATTTTATGGGCGCTATATTCATGTTGCCCGTGGCCTTTTCCCAGCCGATACAATCGCTCGGGTGCATTCACAGGGATGCTCCAAGGATGAAGCGTTTGATTTGAAGTTCACTCGAGGCTACGACTTGTGCTCGAAGAAAGATTGGCTGGAAGCTACACGTGCTCTGACACGGCTTTACAGATACGTCCTGAGTGGGAATACGAAGGCTAATGCTGTACAGGCCTACCTACAAAGGACCACAAATACTGGATACAATGTGCCTTGAATATTTTAACACCTTATGCGTATGCTGGTTTATTCCAAATTTTCACATGTCGTAGCTCACCAATATACTTGGAGTTGCTGGCGCTCGGATTTGCTAGGTGGCTTTTCATGTTCGATCATTCCCCTGTTTGTATAATGATGACTATTTCTTTACTTCACTGTCATTATCAGCATTGTTCTTATCCAGTTGTCGATACCTTATATCATCAGAGAAATAAAACCCTCTGAAGAGGACCGTTAGAAATGGCTGAATAGGACATTGTTATTGGCCGCAAGAAGTGAAAATCAAGCCATGATAATAAGGCTAATTCAACGAACTCGAAACAATTATTGAGCCCAAGATTATAAATTCTTTATATATTAATAGTATTATCTCGCGCTACTGTCTTAGAAAACCTTTCAATACTAGAGAATATAGCCTAGGATCAATCTGTAAGGATTTAAGTTATTTAGATATCTCTCTCTACTAAACCTTTCGATTTCTAAAACAATCAATATATTCTCTGGGGTAACCCCAGTAGTGTTAGAACTCACCTTGCCGGTAGACTTTGGGATAGAAATGCTATTTCTCAGTGTTATACATGAAGGGAAACATAGAGAATTTTAGCCCCGGATAAGATTCATAAGAAAGTTATCAGGGCACTGGTAGGATTGCCGTTTTACTTTAGTCAAATATGTTTATTAGTGCCTACCTATCATTTGACCTTCACTAGGGTTGCATAGTATATACAGTTTTGTTGAAGCTCAAAGTTTTGCTTGGAGATGTGGTCCCGATATTATGAATCGTGCCCCCACAAGGGCCAAGGCTGCGACGATCAAGGCTGACCCTGCCCACATCTGCGGAGCCAGGTAGCCGCCCCCTGTGCGCGCGATCAACGACCCCGCCACGGATGGGCCGGTCAATGGCCCGACGCTTATGATCGATAGCGCCATACCGACGCGAGTGCCGATCTTGTCGAGGTCTTTTGTCAGCGAAGGGACCGTCCCAGCGAATAAGGCCATGGCTGCCGCCGATGCCAGCCCATAGAATACCGCAAAGACGTATAGCTCGGCCACAGTATGGACGGCGGCCCAGCAGAACATCAGGATGCCACACAGGGCCACCCAAGGAATCAGACAATTGAGCGGGCCGATATAGCGATCGGCTAGATATCCGAAAGGAGCACGGATGGGAATTCCGAGGGCATTGGTGACAATGATTAAATTGACACCGGCTTCCTGCGAGAGCCCAAGCTCCTCGGTGGCGTACACTTGTATCTAGAATGCGGTCAGCTCGATTCATCGTATATATTGTGTTTTACAGCATACATAGAAGAAGGCAAAATATAGGGTCCAGTATAAAAGAAAGACCCCTAAGGTAAAGAGCATATAGGCGGGCTCCTTAAAAGCGCCCCATTCGACCAGTGGCCCTGACTTCCGCGGTGGCAGGCGAGGACGCAGAAGCGCTAGGATAACTATTACCATGAAGAGGACAACAAATCCCATGCACCGGACAGCCCACGGAAACCCTACTCATTTATGCAGCGATCAGCTCGAGAATGCTTTGATGTAACAAAAGTTGGCTCACCAATTTTTGGGGTTAGATGCTGAATCATTGCCGGAAAAATCATGCCCCCTGTACTTGTTCCCGTGGCAGCGGCCGTAACAGCAAAGACACGCAGGCGCACAAAGTAGGTTGAGATCAACGTTACACTGGGCAACCACATGAGACCCTGGCCAATACCAGTGCATATCCCTTGCGCCAGAAATATCTGCCAGTATTTCGTAGCCAGACTAGTCATGAAGGTGCCGAGAAGCAATAGGGCCGCGCCTACTCCTACCACCAGTTTTGCCATTCCAGCATCTGTTGCGCGACCAGACAACGTCGAGATGAACAAAAGACAGAAAACCTGGACACCACCGATCCATGATATATCGGAAGGGGTCTCTGGTAGTGTCGATTCGTAGTGGTTTTGGAAGACCCCGAAACTGGCGGCATAGCCCCAAGTCAGGGCTACAACGAAGTGACCGGAGACAACCTGAGCCCAGGCGTGAAATCCACCGTCAGGGGGCGGTAGTACGTCTGAGGTATCGCCAACAACTGCATTCGTCGATTGCGGGTTGTTTCTCTTCTCGCGATTCACGGCGGTTTCGAGCTCATTGTTTGCCATCTTCGCCGCGGTAAATGAGATAAGATGACCCAGGTTTGATGCAGAGACGTGGACAGAGGGGAGGGTTATAACAGTATGAGAGAACAAAGAGAGGTTAGTCATCCCACATGAGTCCTGATCCCTGTAACGACGCAATCATGATTTGTAAGTTCAGCCTTATCTCACACAAATCGGAAATGTCTTACCCGCCGCGTGCGGGCAGATTTACGTCCACAGAGATTCACCCCTTGGTTGGTTTTCGTATGACATTCCCCACCTGCCTTCCTGCCACAGCATGCTATAAAGGCCCAAATAGCTAGGTGTGAATCAGCTAGCCACTTTGTTTCAGCCTTATCAAAGGAGTATTATGGCGCTTGATCGCCCGGGCCATCACTTCCTACGTACTCTGCAACCCCAACTACTTGCAAGGTGTTTGTTTGCTGTAATTTTCTCTTACCATGGCATGCGAACCTCATGTGTGGTTGCTAGACAGCCAAACAAATATTGTGATTTCAGGGTCCTATGATGATGATGATGATGATGCCACGGATTCAAGAATATAATGAATGAGCTACTGCTAACTGGCAGTAAAGCAACGCTAAGATACCATGTCTACAAAATCCAAGTTTCGCGCAGCCATGCCCATGCTACTGGCAATCACAGTTTCAAAGAGGCTCACTCGGTTCCTCCTGCGGTGGTGAGTGGATCTGCGGCCGGTGGTGTATTGTCAACCTGGATTCCGCCTCGTTTAGGGTACCAGCTGTCGTGGAAAGGCAGACACCATCCCCCCTCATGTTCAGGAGTGCCAATCCACGTCCGCAGCAGGTATCGCTGCGGCTGTGGAGGAGGAGGATCCGTAAATCCGGTGCGAGAGTGGAATGTCTGGCAACAAGATACAAATTGAATGTCTCCGATTTCGCAGTCGTACACAATTCCGTTGCGCTGACAGGTCTCTTCCAGAACTTCCATGGCTTCGAGTTGCTCTGCAGAGAGCGGAGGAATCAAGCCTTTGTCACTGAAGCGGGCCAAGGACTTAACAAAATACGGGTCCCATCTACGCAATTCAATGCAACGTCAGCACAGTTAACGAATGGTAAAGGGTGTGATAAGAGGGCATGCGACGCATACTTCACATAAACACGCTCCCTGCCACCCGGCTCCACCATAAAAATAGGGTTCTTGAACCAGGGCTCTTGACCATCAGTCACCTCACCCTTACGGTCCACATACCAGATCGGCGAGGCCAATGTCTTGGCCACATCGGGCCGTTCTTTCATCAAGGCGTTCCATACTGTATGTGCAGATGCACAGCCCGAGGCACCACCTCTCTCCCCCGGGGCGCAGAACAACAGTCCAACGATATCCGTTTCGTCGGTGTGATAGAACTGACTAATATGTATGAGGTTAGCGTTAGGACAAGGAACACAATCCATGCCTCCTTCCTGGGTTGGCGAATGAGGTACTCGACTCACGGGGCGTTTGTGGCCGAGATCTTGATCTTGTCCAGATTATTGTGATAGTCGGCCCCTTGGTTTGTTACATGGCCGAGGATCAAACCAAGCTTATTTTGCGACAACAGGTACCCGAAGTGCACGGATATCCCCATCGTCGCCACCGCCGCCTTGTATCGGCCCCATCGGCTGATTGGCAGGCCACGAAACACCATGAATCCACGTCCATTCAAGATGTCGTTCCGAATGCCCTGTAAACTGCTCTCGAGAGTAGGCAGCCGGAAATTGTTCTTGAAGCATTGGCATTGATATCAGCGTATATGTCACTGGTTACGGGATATGCTTGTTCTTCTTTTACCTTGCTGATGCTGATAAGTGGAGTTCCTGAGGCGATGAAACCTTCAACGGCCTGCAGGAGCTCCTCAAGCTCTACCTCGGTCCATTTGTGAATCCATTCTTCCGGATGATCGATCATCTGCTGTGGAGTCCAGACTGTCGGCCCTGTGATCTCACGCGGGAATTCCTCAAAATGGCGCAATTGGCCGTCTATTGGTGGATGCTGGCCACTCGTGCGAAGACCATCGGGGAATAGCTTGCGGTCCACGGGCATCAGACGGGGAAGACCTGCCGGTAGGCCCCGGAGGGCTGGCGCCACGTTAAAGTCAATTGACATATCAGCAAGGAGGAGTATTTCACCGGAAATGAAAAGAAAGTGCTGGTTTGCTTTTCTCAACCATGACTGTCAAGGAAGTTTGCTTCCCTTAAATATGTGTTCGATGATTTCCCTCGCCCCTACGCCCGCTCCTCCGCTCGAAGAGACGAGTGAAATCGCCTCCATGGCTATGTTTTTATTATTCTAGGGAATGCGTCAACGCGTTAACATATCTGGCTGGTATGTCCATATATCCACCTGGTATGTCAGCATACCTACTAGCTGGTATGTAGGGGCCTTTCTTTGGCTCCCTAAAATGCTATCGATGTGATCTGCCGCCGCGGGGTAGAGCTCTTGAATCGTTCGGTTAGGCCTACATAGTATAGAATAGTCTATACTCTATAGGGCACAACTGCTATTATTCGACCTCCACCCTAGAGCTTGTAGATACCAACCTTATGACATACCTCTCCTATAATAACTACTTTCAGACAATACCTCTTACTGATACATACCCTGGAAGTCTACGTATCTGGATGCCTTCCCAATGCGCATTTCTGTTACTGACCACCACGTTATATATATTTATATATATATTGACTATATTTATTGACATGTCTAGTAGGCTGCACCTTTTCTGTCTACTATCTGTTCAACATTGGTTATTAGCACAGCAGATGGGGTTCACGGCATCCCAGTAGTTGCATTTAGGTTGAGTTCTAAACATAAACTTTGGTTTGATGAGTTTTGAATTTCAACTGGAAATAGTTGTAAAATTTGCCCGTGAGGGGTTGAAGAGAGGCACTGATAGAAAAAGAATCACCACAATTAGCGATACGTGGCTTTATTAAAACAAGTATCTTCAATGCCACTGCACCTCGCGATTGTATACGCACACCCATACCATGCCATGTCGTCGAGGGAATGGAACTGGTTTGTGATCTGAGGGATAGCGTATGAACAAGTTAGTCATTCTTCTTAAGTCGATATGAGCTGTTTCATATAAGTAGTCTGTCATAACGTTGAAACAATTGAAATATCTAACAACATGAGAAAAACGACAAGCGTAGTCCCGCTCACGGCCATGACTAGGGACACCCCTTCCAACCATTCAGGCTCGCGTTTCTCAGGTATCGCAAGGCTTTCACTGAGATCATCCCCTGGTTTGACCTGGGGTTTTAGATTCTCGTCGAGGGTGGATGGCTGATTGTCTCCGCTCATCTTGGTAGTCGGTTAGGGCTTGGAGTAGCTCTGGAGAATCGGTTTGCGTTAAATATTTAGCGGGTGATTACACTTTGAAATGAAAGAAATAGAGTGAGATAGTAGCCACTCGCATATAAATATACTTTGAGAAGTATAGACTTAGAGATTGACTGTTACTGTAAGTACTGACTGCATTGGTCAAATATCTCTCCATATCTCCTCAGTTGACACGGTGTTGGGGCATTCCCGTACCCGTTCCCGTTCCTGCAGATCTAACTCCGTCGGGGTTCAACCGTTCAAATCGTGAGGCAGCGGACATACTGACAGGATGTTGCTTATTCCCGCTTAGACACCACTTATTAAATTTTCTTTGTATTGTTGGAATAAATGTCTCCCAACAACAGGGAAAACCGGGAGCTTTTCTGTACGGAAAGAAGCTAGATAAGCTTCTTCTTCCGAGCCTTGGTCTAGACCTGGCCCTGATACCACAGTCCTAAGCAATCCTGAATCGCTATTGGGGGACTCGGTCCTAGAAGTGACGATGTTTGTGTTCATGTTCCTCACCGAATCAGACAGCGGCCGGGGCTGGGGCTGTGACTCCCGCGCCGATGCCAATAGAGTCATCAACCCGTCTAGCTTGTGTTCCAGCTGCGCTCTCTTCGAAAGAGGTCTAAGTTTTCGCTGCCGGACTGGCTGGATGCATTCCTTATTCAAGCGGTGACACCTATCTCAGTTAAGAGTGCTGTACGGGTCGGTCAATGAAATGCGTAGGAACGAACCTCTCACAACTGCTTCCACCAGCCCGAGGAATACATTTACATTTTGCGCGGCGCAAGTAGCACAGGCACGTCCATAAGGACCAAGCTCGCGATGACCAGTGTTCATGATTGAATGGTGTTAAGAGTCGTACAGTGAAGAAACGGGGTTGGGCGAGAAAGGGAAAAGATGTCGCCTAAAGAACGGCATTCTGGATCAGAGGGATTGAAATGTCCGACACAACTACTGCTCTAGGCTGAGACACTAATATTCCTAGTCAAAGGATGGCTTACTAGCAGGGAAACTAGATCTTACAATTACTAAGCTTACGTCTTAGCAAGTGATACTTAGAGTTAGCTAAAAAGATGGCAGTCATTTTTCAGTAACGAACTATAGAGGAGTATCAAGGGTTCTTCACTTTATTCGGAATGCAACGTTCGTACCCCTGGAATCATGAATTGTAGGAATAATAGGAAAGCATCGGCTCAGAGAGACATCAATAAATCAATGTGTGCAATCTTGCCCACTCAACTTCATTTTGTTGAAAACATACATGGTCGTTTCAATACTTAGGGGGCGAAAGAGCTTAGGAGCAAGGATAGCCTAAAGAGTCTTTTTCTTGCCAGCTTGAAGATAAGTAGACCGAAAAAACTGTAGAAACATCCATGTCAAAGACAGAACGAAAAAAATCTCAAGCCATGCCACAGAGGTATGGCTAGCCTTGTTCATACAACTGAGTGTTCGTATGTTGCAATAGGACTGTCCGTCAAGTCCATCATCTCTAGATGCCGGTGCGTCCAAAAAATCTCCCATTTTCCTGTATTCGGTGCAACGAGTGTAGTCCACAGGAACATCATAATAAACAAAGAGGTAGCTTGGGCACACAATAAGGTCAATGAAAAACTGCACGATTTGAATAGAGGTCATTGCTGCCTTAGCTGATCGAGGCACTGCCACATGAATGGATACCAATGCGAAATAGGTATACTGGAACTTTTTGGTTAGTCTCCTACCCCTTCAAGCTCTAGTAGATTCTATTGGAGCTTACCATAAGCGCATGGACACCAGCATTAAGGGAAAAGAGCATTAATGCAGGCGGGTATTCAAATCGGATTGAAGCCCACGCGACCAGAATCACACCTGCATGGTGGTAAATTTGGAGTAGTGAAGCCTGTCGACCTTTTGCAAGAATGATAACAGTATCGAGAACTTCGTAAAACTTTGACATGTAAGATGCCCAGCCGACAAAGACGAACTCCTGGAATGTTTCCTGATGAGGTAGAATCTGCCCACCTCGACAGAAGAGGTCTGCCACCAGAACTGTGTAGAATATATCATGTCTTTTGGGCCATGCGTTTTTGAATGTCCGAACAACCCTGAAAAACATCCAGGCTGAATAAAGAGCTAGAAAGACATCATGTACGATGACCGCATGCCGGAACCACCTGGTATGGTTGATCGCCCATGGTTTTCCGTGTCTCTTCTGTTTATACCATTCAGAAATAGGACAACAGTTGTATACAGGCAAATAACAATGATGGAGAACTCCGGGTACAAGGTTATGCTGTAAATTGCTGATGATATGCCGAACTTTTCCAATTGGCGAGTCGGAATGGTCGGTTTTATTTGAGCCTGATCAAGGATGAAAAGTGATGACGGCGGTAAGCCAAAGTGCACAGACATCTCGTAGGCGAGCTATTGGGGATGCAACTAGAAAATTAAGATACCTGAGAAAGAGAGGAGGATTTTCAACTAGATAAATAAACACAAATGTGTAGTAAAGTCATTGAACAGGAGAGTGTAGTCAGGAGCTATATCTATTATCTAGTCACTTCATTCATACTTGTTTACGGGAAGAGTTCTAGTACATAATGCACGCTTAGCCTACCATTTCCATTACTGAGGTAGGAAAAGAGATCGGATGGATAGCCAAGGTCCTGTTGTGGTTTTCTCCATTTCTTTGCGCCATTCCTCTCTTGTGGATCGGATTGTGCTGTCCCTGCTGCAACACACATGGTCATCAACCGAAAGTGTTACTCAGTCCTGATTTCGATCCAGTCGGAAATACATAGATTTTCTCTATGTTAATGTGACGAAGTTGATTGGGTGATGGTTGCAGTCGAAATCCATGTTGTTGGCTTCTCACTAGTACGGTTGGTGCCGATCCACTCAGAAACGCCTGTTCTGTGGTTATGCCTTGATCATATGGTGATTTGTATAACATCCGACAATAGCACGTGTTTGGTAACTGAGAAAGCATACTGCGTAGGACGTCAATCACGCACAAAGGTCAATATCATGTAAGACATGTGCTTCTTATACCACAGGAATCACATTGTACTTAGTTTTGAACAATAGGGTCCACCGTTGCGAAAGACGTTACTTATTATCCATCCACTACTGGCGGGTATTCACCTTTACCAAAATTGTGATAGCTATATAGAACACCGACCACCATGAATCAACATGACCACGTCTCTACGGCCCGGTTACACATAATGTTTATCCTCCGTCGACTCCCAATTCAGTGCCTGATCTGGCCTGGATCATGAGACTGACGTTTCCATCAATGTGATAGTGACAGGACTCAATAGTACAAATGGATTTCTGCAATTTGCACCTAGATACTGAATGCCGATAATCCCATCCTGTACACTGTTTATAAGCAGTCCCCGCATTTGCAATACTTGTAGCCCTACCTGGGATTAGGTGTCATGTGACTGTTCAGTTCTTTTTATCTGGAAGACTTACCAAAAAGGGGAGGATCATAAGCTATTTGAGGCCTGTATTCATCATGGATATATGTTGTATTGACTTACACCGTAGTGAATACAAGACGTAGTCATGAGGCTCCTCAGGAGTGACTGTAGGGCCGTACCTCGCGAAGATCAAGATCGACAACCTCATAAGGCTACAGCTGTATGGCAGATATTTGGGGTTCCACGGGTCCTCCCGACCTCGTGTAATATCGACCATGACATTACGTTGTACGACATGCCTGTAGTTATTGTATTAATATAGTACACTGTCAATTAAAATCTATCTTAGTGAAAGTCTAAAAGCTGTGAGTCGAATATGTATACAAAACTGGGTATCCAAAATTCAATTAAACCGTTCCCAGGTCAGGGCGCTTCCCGTATGACGGGCCAACCATCAACATATCCCAGATAACTATATCCCAGTCGGGCTTCCTATTGAAACATTAGCGATGTGACATGACATGAGGGATCGAGAGATAGTTCGAGGACTTACCCAGAAATCATAGCTGATAGTTGTGTTTACTGTGCTGGTTAGCTTACCGCACTATGTAATAACGGAAAGCCCACCATAGGGCAGGGACTCACAATAATGATAGTAAAGAATATCTCCAGTCTCCCCTGTTATGACTCCTTGTCCTCCCGGTGCGTAAACGTCGTTGTTCGAGCCATAGATGAGTTCTCCGCCGCCATGGGTGAGCTCTTTCCCTTGTTTGTCTACGAACGGACCGTGAGGGCTCTCGGAGCGTCCGACGCGGATACTATATCTATGTTATTGTTAGCGTGACCGTTGTCAAATCAGCACTAAGCACTAGAGTGCCCATAAAGCATAGGAAGAGAGTCGAGTAAATTGCCAGCAGGACTTACTCTTCACCTGATGGTGGAAGGTTGTTGGGGTCATAATCGCAGCACTGCCCCCAGCTCAGCCAGAGATAGTAGTACGGTGCGTGGTAAGAGATATAAGCACCCTCAACCGGGCGGCGACCGGACGAATCCCGACAGAGCGGATCGGGGTTTTGGTTCTGTGACTGGACTCGCTCAGGCTGCGGATGTTTTGCCAGATGATGGGCATTGGATCCAGTTGTGTTGCCGACCGAGCAGAAGTCTTCATTCAATGGGACCTGCCAAATGCCAGACCAGTAGCTGCCGAAAATCAAATGTCCTGTATCTCCGGTGACCAGAACTGCAGGGTCAATGGCATTTACTTCATTGAACGGATGCTCGTCTGAACCCTGTCCTGTACCTGATTGGACAATAGCCCCGCGGTCTGTCCATCCGCCTGGACCTGGTGATTGTGATGTAGCTACACCGATAGCGCTGTCGCGACAACCGGCGTTGCTGACTGAGTAATAACAATAGAAGATACCGTTGATTTCGATGGTTGTCGGAGCCCAGGGCTTTGCACGGTCGCCTTTGGGGATGATGCTGTCCTTGTCCAGGACACTTCCGATCTGCTTCCACGGTCCGGCTAGACCAGGTGCTTGATGGATAACGATGTGTTCTCCCACACCATAAGCATAGTAGGCGCCACCAGCGTTGATGATAGTCGGGTCATGGATTTTTAGGTCGGTAGCTTGTGTGTAGGGGGAAGATGAAGGACTAGAGCGCGGTATACTCCGGCATAGAGAGACCGTGAAAAGAGAGAATAACGTCGCGACGAGGACCATATTAATAAAGCCACGATCGGACAACCATTTGGCATCAGGTCCAGCAGTGTTCAGGCTGGGTACGAGAGATAGCATGCTAATAAATGGAGTCCCCAGCAAGCTCCTTTTCTGCGGCCGGGGAACTCATCCCCATAATTTCTTTTTTTTTTCTCTCTCCTAATTCTTTTCTTGGGTGTGCGAGAGACCAGGAAGTGTAGCAGCGTCACATAGCCTTGCCCCCAGGGGCGCAGCATCCCTAGTCTAGAATAACAGGATCAGCAACAGTTTACTCCGATAGGAAACTGTTCAGTGGATAATTGGTAATGCGTAACTCCGTTCCCAAACAACCTGGCGAAGCTTCCAAGACAACAAACAAGCTATAAGCACTGGGGTGTGGGGCCTTGGCGCCAGAAAGGCACCCGCAACCGGTAGTGGATAGCTCCAAGGGAGGCCAAAAATTCAGATACCGTTAGAAAAGTCCAGGTTCCTGTCGATCCTGTAGTTCATGGATAGGCAAGGGATTCGTTCGTACATCCATGACAGATCAACGCGGATGATCGCCATGGGTAACCTGGATTAGTATCATGTTTAGGGAGAAGGTGTATGTATGTACCGAAAGGAAGCACTCCGTAGTACGGGATTTCAGACCGAGATGTTCATCGGTTGTAACCCTTGCGTAATCTCTGGGAGGAAAGGAGAAAACCCGCACTGGGACCACTCTAGAGGGAATTACGACATCACTCGAATGATTACAGAAAGGCAATGTACTTACTAAAACAGTAGCGTCGGAGTTGGTGATCACCGAGAGTTTCGACGTTCGCATAAGGGATGCTTCTCCCATGATTGCCTCACGAAGTGGAGCCGTCTCCTTGCTACGGACTTTAAAAGTTGACTCATCCATTGACGCGCACTGCTTTCCGGACACATAAGAACTGCAGCTTTATCTAGTAAATGGTCCGAAGATCGTTATGGGTGGGTACCTGAACTGATATATGAGATCCCATGCGGAACGCAACCGTGGAAATAAATAGGGTAGCGTATATCATGTGCGGCTTTCCACTCTACTATTGGATAGCGCCCGCAAGAAACAACAAAATAGAATATACAATATCTATCGCTTCGAATTCTACTGTAGGTCGGTAGGGTGTGGATCGATGAGGTTACATTTGACAACATCGCCTCCGAAGGATGACTGATCTGCAAAATGATCAACGGATTTTCGGCCGATCTAAAATAGAGGACAATCATTGCGCCCAATATCAATCAATCATACATCACGGTAGAGCTCATGGAACATATAATTAGAAATCCACCAACGCCGAGTAGTCTCACTCTCTGAGTGCGATTACCGGGGGAACAAAAGGCCCGATGTAAAAATAAAAGCTATAACCTCGCACACTACCAGGGGATTAGCGGACGACGATCTTGTCCACTTCATCCTTCGCCTCGGTCCATGTCTCCAGATTTTTTCGGGCCCAGTCCAAATGGCATCGGGCATATGCGACCTACAGGCAATATCTCAATATTAGTGCTTCTCTCAACCATGGGCTGCACTCGTCACTCCTTACCATGTAACGTCGCAGATCAGCCTCCTTATCCTTCTGGAATCGCTTCAAGTCCTGCAAGACCCCCGCACTGGCGTCTTTAACGTCCTTTTCCGAAACCTCCAGTGCTTGCTCCAACTGTGCATAATATATTAGCAAAATAAATGTAGGGGAAGGGGGCAAGGATCATGAAGTGAAAAATGGAGTGTGGCTAGACTGACCTGAAGCAAACTTTCCTTTGTTTTTCCAATTTGATCTCGTCGCGTCCTCTCCGGGTCAACATCCACGAACCCGTGGACCGCGTGACTGATACGCCCAAACAACTTGTTCGTCATGAATGTCCCGCTGGCTGACTTCCGATGTGCTGGAGAGGAGGATGTCTCAGGTCTTCTTGATGGAGATGCTGGGGGTAACGACGCATGCGAGCCGATCGACTCCCCGTGGGTAGGAGGAAAGTCTGAATCGATAGAGGTTGTGTCTTCCTGACCGCCGGGGCGCACATCTGCTCCATGACTTCCTGGGCCGCTGGTAGCGGAAGATGTAGATAAGGAGCGTTGCGATCTCGTCCCTGATCCTTGAGCTGACGTTCGATTCAGGTACTGTTCAATACGCTTTGCTTCCAACTCGCTCCGTTCCAGAGAATCAAGCAAGGTCTTCTTCTTCGCTAACTCATCCCTTGTCATTTCTTCCTGCACTCGTTTCAGCACCCGGTAACGTAGGACACTACGAACAACGCTAGCGAACTGTGCGCTTTCCCTCATAGGCTCGGCAAAGCTTGCGCTTAATGCGTTGGAGAGCTCCTCCGTTTCGATGTAAGATGTGTCTGCTGCCTGACCAATTCGCTCAATCGCTGCGGCTACTGTGGGTGATTGTTCGGATAGAGAGAAGCCATTGTATCGTGCTCCAAGCTCCATGAGGTCCGCTGACAATGAAGACAAATGCGACAGTGTTCGACGATTAACTTTCTCAATATTTCCTTGCAGTAGCAGCTCAAGCTCCCGTGTAGATGCTTCGAAGTTGATGAAATAAGGGTCCAACTCTTGCTCGCTCAATTTGCGGGATTCCGGAGGGAACCGCCCTAGAACATCGGGGCTTGGAGTGTCCGCTGGGGGAGGCGCAGCTGAAGCTGTAGGACCGGGAGTACCCTTGAGCTTCGCGGAAGAAGATGGTACCGGTAGCCAAGCGTGTGCGGCCGTGGGGTTGGCAGGGTCTAGGGGAGGTGCTTTCAAATTGTTCTTGGGTACCGAAGATGCGGGGTGAGAATGAAGGACCTCACTCTATATTTTAAATCAGCATTTTAGCGTCGAGCTGGCAGGTGCTCTCTGAATACATACCCAGCTAACATTAGGATCTAGAAATCTCCACCAAACGCCGTCCTCACGGACTTCCTTCATTCGGCGACAGCGGTTCAAGAAGACAGCCAGCATTCGCTTTCGGAGCTCAATTATTGCGGTATCCTCCTTCGCCTTGGTAGGTTTAGCGGCATAATCCGCCATTGTATGTTTCTCAGGGATGGGGGGAATGATGAGTGTGGGATGGAGGTTCACTAGAGTTTGTCGCAGGGAGGCGAACTCAGAGTACCGTCGCCGGACTTCCAGATCCTGCATATGTGAGTCAAATCTGTAGGTGCTCTCCAAGATGCATCATAACATACTCCAGTTCGTATGGTGTACACGATAAAGCTTCCACCACCCTCGTGGTTCTTCCCGGCATCGGTGATGAGGATCGGCATCTCCGGGTTCTCATAGAGTATTTGTTCTATGCGACTATCGTAGGTGCTCTTCCGGTAGTAGCCATGGCTGGCGGGCTGATTGCCATATCCTTCATTTTCCTCATCGCTAAAATCCTGTGGATGTGAAAGGTAATCGTCGGTCGGATCCTGGGTTGACGCCTTGCTGGAGGGGGAGGGAGGAGTGTATTCGCGTTCGTAGAGAGCTTGCAAAGGTTAGACTCCGCGCCAATGAATTGAGCAGTGAGCCTTACTTGGAGAAAGGTTCGCCGAATGTAAGGATTCGGAGAGACGGGCTTCGGGATCAAATGCGCCGTATGGATTGTTATCCTCGTCGTTCCACATGGTGCTGGGAGACCGGAGGCTGGGCAAGACAGCCCTGGAAATCTAAGAATCCGAGATAAATGGGCAACTCATAAACAATAACCAGTCAGTCGCAGGGCGAGTTATATAGGAAGCCAAATTAAGATATTACTAAGTTCAAGCCGTTGTGGAGAGAAGGAAGCAGTGAGATGGCTGAGCTCAAGGCATCAATAGCTGGAACCGCGGGAAAGTCACCGCCCGCAACAGTTCGCGGGGATTCAACGTCACTGACTCCGGGGAGCCACAGGAACCAAAACTGTCATTCTTATCAGAGTGGCTTGACGCGCTAGTCCTGTTTCGGCGTCCAGGTTTCTTCACCACCTCCTGGGAAGGTTCACTACAACAACACACAATAGTAATACAATTGGCGTACTAGTTATGTACGTACAAGTACGCAGTACATGCTGCCACTTCTCTTCGATTCCAAGTACACAATGAGTTACTCAATACTAAGGAGTAGCACACATTGCAATAAGAATGCATACCCTGATAGCTATCAGGAGCGTTGTTTCGACCGAGAAAAACAGCCTGGAATGTTGTACAGTCCCGGTCAACCAAGGGGCCCGAAAATCAACATTTAGAAGATTCTACACAGTAATTGCAGATGACATCATGCCTCGGCCCGTCGTGATCCAGTGAACCTCATTTTAGCTCATTTAGCCAAGCCTCGTGTGCTCTTTTTTGCCGCTCCCAATCTTTTCTAAGCTTTTTGGTTCGACTTTTGCTAATAGGCTTGCCGGCTGCGTCTTTCAGTGGGATGCCGTCCTTGTCCCACGCGCTGAACTCGCTCGTTTGGAACATATAGAGGTGGCTCAATTTTCCCCTGTCCAGCTTTTCCCTCGCTAGTCTCTCCTGTGTCCCATTCTTCTGCACAGCCTTTTGGTCCTTAGCTTGACGAGACTGCAATACGTCTTCAGTCACAGGTCTGACTAATGCAGGCCTGTTCTCACGGTCCTCGAGATATATTCCAAGACCAAACAACTCAACGTCACGTAATCGATCAAACAGGGAAAGCAACTCTTTGGATGATGTTGGAGCTTCTTCAGATATCCGTGCGGTTTACTCAGTGCGAAAGTTCTTGAGTACTTGAAAATATGGCTTAGATGCGACTGACACCTCATCCTCGTCGACTATTGTCGTCGCAACAATACTATCTAGCTGCTGGACAGATAACTCGTCTTGCGACATCGCAGCCGAACGCAACACGTCGCGCATTGTCGAAAGCGGATAAACAAATGGCTTCGTTGGTTCAGGGATATCAGTGCCTCGCCAACCGATTTCGGTACCTTCGGGCGAAGCCGTGCCATTTAACCCAAGGATATTTACGGTTTGAGTGATCCATTGGCCTAGGTCTTCCATTTGCTTGGCGCTGACGCTTTGCCCAGAATTATTGAATGTTGAGACTAGCTCTGAGATCGCACTCATGACTTTAGGCGTATCAAACGAGTCACAAAAGTGCTCGTGAAGTTTGGATTTTGCAGTAACAAGGGCCCGCCCTAGTGATATGCATGGAGTGGATGTTCTACCCGAAATGACATTCTGGGTTGAAGGATTTTTGACCTTAACAAAGAAATTGTTAAGTTTATCCTCCCAAGCGGATGCTGTTTGAGTGAGCTCGGGCGTAATCTCAATCCCGTCAACGCCAGCCTCCCATAAGAAAAACAATGCGTAGGCTTCGAGGGGTCCAGTCACCCTTATCAAGGGCACTCCGAACAGTAGTGAAGATTTTTAGAGACTTTGACATTTTCGCTCCTTGTATTGACAGGTGGCCAATATACAGAAAATAATTCACCCATTGCTGGTTTTTGCCCGACCAACTGCCTCACTCTGGGCAAGCTCATTGTCATGATGCGGAAATGCAAGATCGATGCCACCAGAGTGAATATCAATTTGGCCTCCCAATTTCTTTGAGGCTATCGCAGAGCATTCTATGTGCCAACCTGGTCGACCTTGTCCCCACTAGCACGGCCAACTAGGTTCTCCTGGGCGTGACGCCTTCCAGAGAGCAAAGTCATCGGGTGACCTTTTCTCAACAGAATGAGATAGTTTTCCCTCTCCATCTCTCTGCAAAGGCTGATTATTTCGGTTCCATGGCTCCAACCGTGCATAGGAGTGTCCGGCTTTCTCGAAGGAGTGGATATCGAAGTAGACCGAGCCATCCGAGGTAGCGTAGGCGAATCTATTCGCGACAATCTTCTCAACGAATTCTGCTATTTTGGGACCGTATTCAGTGACCCGCGTTAATTCGTCTGGATCTAGCACATGGAGATCTTTCATGTCGCGCATACCATTTAACCTTACGACCTTCGGGGTCAAGGGGAATGAAAGGCGTTTTGGAACGAGTGAGAGAATTCCATTATTTTAGCGGTGGGAGCTTAGAACTAGGATGTATTGCTGGCTGCAGCCAAGGAGGCTGCTTACGTGAGTCCATGGTGTCTTGTGGACGATGCGTTGAACTTGTGGTAACTATATATTAATAATAGTACTAATCTACGCGCGGAGGGATGACTCAAGAAAACATTCCGCATGTGTAATATGATACCTTGCCTGTACAGCCACAGAGTTGTAACATTATAGAAAAATCAATCGGCTGGACTGACTTTCAGTGAATGAGTCACCCATTACTCTGGTTGGACTTTGAGGACGAGGTTGTGGCACGAAATGTTGCATTTTTACAGTCGGCAGGGCGGAGATTTCATGAAGGCCGAGGGTATGACACAACTTAACCCTCGTCACAATAACTCTGAACTCGGGAACTGCCGATCACTTTCTCATCTCTCGACTCATCACCGTCAGAATGAGGACACACTGGATATTTACGGTCGCATTATTTCTAGCCCCTTTGGCCTTTGGATCGATACCAGCGACGAAGCTAATTATCGACACGGATCTGTTTAGTGATGTTGAGTAAGTCTTTGTTGAGGTCTTTTGTTTCATATTCCCCGCCCGTTGCTTACTCTCTCCTCAGCGATGCAGCCGCTCTTTTGGTGGCTTGTAACCATCCAATAGCCTATCTAATAGGCGTCATGATCAATTATCCGTCCAGTTACAGTACCTTGGCGGCCTCCAGTATTCTCGGGTACTATTGCTACTCCGACATTCCAGTTGCCCTTAAACGACCGTTCTCCAATGATACTTTCTTCGACAGCTGGTCATACCAACTTGGGGAATATGCAAGCAAAGTCGCATACAACTGGCGACATACTGCATCGATGCCATGGGGAGACGTAAGTAGTGCGTGGGATCCCGTCGAGCTGTATCGCAAGCTCTTATCCGAAGCGGGTGATCGCAGTGTGACAATTGCCAGTATCGGGTTCCTCGACAACGTGAGTACTTTGCCAACGCCCGCTACCTGAAGAAGTGGCTTAAATATTTCTCAGCTCTCTGAGCTTCTTTCATCCCCCGGTGATACATACTCTTCGCTCTCAGGACATGACCTGGTAGAGGCCAAAGTAAAAGAGCTCGTCATCATGGGCGGAGCATACCCATGCGGATATGAGTACAATTTCTACGGCAGCAATGTTTCCGCAACTGCTCATGTGGTAAACACTTGGCCGGGGCCCATGACATTCTCTGGGGCTGAACTTGGGGCGACCGTCTACTCGGGGGCGCGGTTGACCGTAGAGGGACCTGTCGGTGATCCAGTCAACGCAGCTTACCGGTGGTACACGTATGTAGCTTCCTGTTCAACAAATGGGATCACTTCTAACTGACGTTACAGCGGATACAACACATCTCGAAGCTCATGGGATCCCCTTACCGTGCTGTATGCCATCAACGGAATAAGTAACATGTTTGTTTACGCAAATAAAGCAGGGCATAATTATGTTTACCCAGATGGCAGAAATGAATGGCTGCCGGACAACTCTTTGTATCCGCCGGACAACTCGTATCCGCAGAAATACCTGAAGCTGCAAATGTCTGAACAAAGCGCTGGTGAAGTTTTGGATAATATTTACCTTGACACGGCGACAATAGCTGCAAGAGGATAATGAGCAATTGCTTTCTGAGAACTGTCTATTTGGAAAGACAATCAACTTCGGGATGAATGAGTCGAGCGGAAATTGCCAACGGGCATCGGCTTAATGAACCAAAGCTGATGATCCTGTTGTAAAGTGGGCGGCGTTATTGAAGAAACGTTCATTTCAGGTTCAGGGCTGCCTGCTGGGCCCATTAGATCCAAAGTTGACTTCAAGTTTTATCGCATCGACCATCCACGTGCCTGAACAACCATCTAGGGCCCACAAACCTTGGTCTAGTCTCTGATAGATTGTGGATAGCTTTTCTACTGGAACCTCGGCCCCCACATGCCTGCTATTCGAAAATTGTGAGTTTTTGCAGAATAGCTTTTCATTAGTGGTAAATACGGAGTACAGTGAAATGGGTTATACTCCCTTTGGAATCGAATCTCTGAGGGTTGAAGGGTGTTTGGTAGCAGGCTAATATCCCAATGGATGCTCCGTCTGAGGGTAACACCGAGTAAGGGCCGTGTTACGGTTCAAGTTGGTATATTTGAAGTGACAGTCGGCATACGGAGGTAGTCACAAGTGTAGTAGCACACTTAACAACTATGTAGTGTCGATGTGATATAGCACATATGCATCAGGGGTACATAATTTGCATTAGCACGGCCCTAGACTACTAAGTTGATATGATATATATTAGATGAAAATTTTCCTCGGGATAGACACTAATCAGGTCAGAACCAATAATCTATTATGGTTCCTGTAAATTAGGATACTAGCGGGTCAAACAAGTGCAATGACCAGGTAAAGATTGAAGAATGGTCAGCCCTGTTGCTTGGATCACTACTCATCATTCAGACAGGAGGATGACAGAGCATTGCGAAAGTGCAATTAGGCAGCGACATCAAGTCCAAACACCAACGAAAGTAGGGTCAATAACCGACATTGATCTAGGTAGTTTAATTTGTCCATGTATCATATGTAGGATCTAGTCCCCATAATATGGACACATCTCAAGAAATCCCGCCAATCGCGCAACGCAGCCTTATTGCATAGCATTTGCAGGGTCAGTCCGGCACTGCTCGGAACGTGTATCTGGATAGTTTTTTTTCCGACACTTGAATTGAAGTGGAAGTGATCGGCTCAGGGGTCGGATATTATTGCCTGGGGCCAGATTACGTAGATTGAGCGGAGACTCCTGACTCTCGGTCCGATCACGCCAGAGGGTCCGGCAAGGCTGTCCCGTTTCATACCCGGATTACTGTTTCAATTGCTGTCTTTTCAACCTTTCGAAATGTTGAATCCTGTATGTTCCATCCCCATCTCCATCAATTGTACATGATCTAGATAGCTACAAAGGAGATAAATATCATAGATCAATACTAAGACGACCTTAGGGAGAAACGTAGATGAATTGTCAGTGCCGATTGGCGGATGAAATCGCAGCTAAGCTTTTTTTGCCTACGCGAACCGGAAGCTTAGCCCTAGACTCAAGCCACTTGTTTCAATCTCAGACATTTTCTCCGCTTCCAACGAGATATTCTTCTCCACCGGACTGTATTGCAAGATAGGAATGGGATATAAAAAGAGCCTTGGACCCCTACGATGTCTTCCTTTCTCTCAGCATCGTCTCCATCAACCCTCCATTCCTTAGTCTTTCTTTCAGTCCATATTTGAAGGCGTCTTGTTGACCAAGTCCCTATACATTCTTTCGGAAAATGCAGCTTCTTCAATCTTCCGTCATTGCCGCTACTGTCGGCGCTGCGCTGGTCGCCGCAGCCCCAGTAGAACTTGAAGCCCGCGACTCCTGTACTTTCACCTCGGCTGCCGACGCTAAGTCGGGCAAGACCTCATGCTCAACCATCACTCTGAGCAACATCGAGGTTCCCGCTGGTGAAACCCTTGATCTGACCGGCCTCAACGATGGCACCACTGTATGCATAGATGTCTAATCATATACCTCTTGGTTAATGTATACTAAGTCATGTCTAGGTCATCTTCTCGGGTGAGACCACTTTCGGCTACAAGGAGTGGGAGGGCCCTCTCATCTCCGTGTCCGGAACCAACATCAAGGTCCAACAGGCATCCGGTGCCAAGATTGACGGAGACGGATCCCGCTGGTGGGATGGAGAGGGTGGCAATGGTGGAAAGACCAAGCCCAAGTTCTTCTACGCCCACAAGTTGGACTCCTCTTCCATCACCGGTCTCCAGATCTACAACACTCCTGTCCAGGGCTTCAGCATCCAGTCGGACAACCTGAATATCACTGATGTTACCATCGATAACTCCGCTGGTACCGCAGAGGGCCACAACACAGACGCCTTCGATATCGGCTCTAGCACCTACATCAACATTGACGGTGCCACCGTGTACAACCAGGATGACTGTCTCGCCATCAACTCTGGATCGGTAAGATGACACCGCCCTAGTGAAAACCTTTATTTCTTTACTTTCCATTCCTCGACCACCTGCTAATACCCTGCAGCACATCACTTTCACCAACGGCTACTGTGATGGTGGTCACGGTCTCTCCATCGGTTCCGTCGGTGGTCGTAGCGACAACACCGTCGAAGACGTGACTATCTCCAACTCCAAGGTTGTCAACTCCCAGAACGGTGTCCGTATCAAGACCGTCTACGATGCCACCGGCACTGTCTCCAACGTCAAGTTCGAGGATATCACCCTTTCCGGTATTACCAAGTACGGACTCGTCGTTGAGCAGGATTACGAGAACGGCAGCCCCACTGGTACCCCTACCAACGGTATCACGGTCTCAGGTGTCACCTTCGAGAAGGTTACCGGTACCGTCGAGAGCGACGCTACTGATATCTACATTCTCTGTGGATCTGGCAGCTGCACTGACTGGACCTGGTCTGGTGTCTCCATCACTGGTGGCAAGACTAGCTCCAAGTGCGAGAACGTTCCTAGTGTTGCTTCTTGTTAAATACGGACGCACGGGCGCAGTTTATCCGGCCGCTGTGATATCTATTGTTCTTGGTGTTAGTGCTATTTTTTGGCACTGTCTCTCTAATCTAGCTTTACATAACTACTAAACAATTCACTTCTTTACATGTTGTGCCTGACGCAACTTCTTATTCTGTACGATATTTCTAGAATGCGAAATAAGAGGGAGAAAAAGAAGTTATGTAGACTTCCAAACTAGTATCTCGTTTGACGTTCATAGGGGATTTGTTCTTATCGCGAATCTAACCCAAGCTCGGTCCACTTTAAGGCAACCTTGTAATGCTTGGTCCCGCTTAGGCGCCGGGGAGCGCCTTGGCACGCCCCCTTCCTGAGAACGTCACTATTGTTGCTGCTGGTTCTCCAAACTTGCACATAAACACTTGCCGTTCAAGTTCTTCAATCCCGAAAATGGAAGTGTTCTTAAATCGAATACGCGGCTCGTTTCCCAAATTGCGACACCAACCTTGGCCATTGTCACCGATGATCGCCCCACAGCTTGACACGCATCGGCGCTTCGAAGAGGAAAATACGCCATACTATGACCCAACTCGTTTCTATCCTGCAAAACTAGGCAGTGTCTTAAACGGCAGATATCAACTGGTAACAAAAGTTGGCTATGGCACCAGTTCGACGATATGGCTTGCTCGGGATCTTAACCAGTTTGTGTCTCTCCGCTCATACGGCCTGGTTGTCACTGATTTAGTTAGATGGCGCTGGTTGCGAGATAAGTACGTAGCTATCAAGATAAACGCCAGTACCCATCATTCGCGAGAGAATGCAGCTCAAAATGAGCTCGATATTTTAAAGCAAATCGACGAAAAGAACCCCCAACATAAGGGATGGCAATTCACCAGACATCTTCTTGATTCATTTTATGTGGAATATGGTTCAAGAAAGCACCTGGCACTTGCTTTTGAACCCTTACGTGAGCCTCTATGGCTATACCGGGAAAGGTTTATCGGGGACGTTATTCCGTCTAGTGTACTGAAGATCATTCTTCAAATGATTCTCCACGGATTGGATTATCTCCACTCTGAATGTCATATCATTCATACCGGTTAGCCTCTGGATAGGTATATCTGCAATAAAACGGACACACTAACTTCGGTCAGACTTGAAATCAGACAATATAATGGTCAAAATAGAAGACCAATCGATCCTTGAGGAATCTGCGAAAGATGAATATGAAGATCCCCTACCTCAGAAGACTTGCTCTGATGGTCGCACCATCTACCTTTCGCGGAATAATTATGGACCCACTTTGAAGACTACCGGGATCATCGCTATTACCGACTTTGATCTTTCTGTTCCTGGAGATAGACCTAACAGCGGTTGTATTCAAGCAGAAATATATCGGGCACCAGAAGTCATCTTGGATGCTGGGTTTACATACAGCGCCGATATATGGAGCCTAGGAGTGATGGTATGCTTAACCAAGTCTCTACACGTACTCTGCTTACTTTAACATAATCAGCTCTGGGACCTCCTTGAAGGTAAAAAGCTTTTCAAGGATGTCGATCCTCTCTGTGGCCAAGAATACAATGAGCCGAACCACCTTGCACATATCACTTCATTGTTAGGACCTCCCCCGGAAGATATCATGGCTAGACGAAGAAGATCAGATTTATTCTATACCTCAGATGGTAAGCACCATTATCGCTCTGTACGACCTCCGCAATCCTATGTTGATGTGATCCAATAGGGATCCTGAGAAATGAAAGTCATGTGCCGGCAGCATTCAAATTCGAGAATCTAATCAGAAATATACATGGTGATGACAAGAGGATGTTCATTGAATTTGTGAGCAAAATGATTAAATGGCGCCCAGAGGAACGCAGTACAGAAAAAGAACTGCTTGAGGACCCTTGACTTTATGCGGATTTTGACCATGATTGAGCCAGCCAATCCATTGTCTTTTCATAGCGTGTTCTTCACTATAGACTATTTTTCGTGCATTACAGGAGTCCTGGTCACTTTCTATTCGTGAAGATCTTGTACTTGGATCTGTGTCCTGTTAGCTAACCATTTACGTTGAGATTAAAGGCAGGTGACTAGAATCAGCAAGCTTAATGTGACACATTACTGTATTGAAACAATCTGTCGAGTCGAGAATCATTCCATTCAACTACCTAAAAATGGCCGGACACCTTAGGTGTTTCTGCAAAGTAATTTACATGGCATGTTCTGATTGACACAATGGAATTCTCCTAATGAAATAATAAAGATAATGCAAGGCCGGATCTCGCATGAACTACAAAATCTTCAAAGCCTGAATATCACACCATTAGTCACACATCCCCTGACCACCTTCCTCCGAACACCTGTCAATAGACCTAGACAAAAGTCTAGCCCACCACTTCAGTAGCTAAAGTCACGAGCGTGCTCACGACGAGTAAAGCTGCCCTCGAAAGTAGCCGCATTCTCCCGAGAAGAAGTAGCACCGGTAGCATTAACGTTAACCACCTTTGAGAAGGACTTAGATCCCGACGCACCAGTCCAGACTTGTGGACCAGGCATGGGATAGTCCTTGTAGCCACCCCAAACGCTGTAGGTGAACGAGGGATCATTTTTCTTGTAAGCACCGGGGAACTTGACAGTAGGACCGGGGGTTCCATTTCCACCACCGACAACTTTGACTTGAGCGCATCTGGAAAGCTTCGTCAGAATCCCTCAAGAACAATGACCGACATGGGAAAGGTGGACTTACTCGTAATAGAACTCGGCCTCTCCAGCATGCGCTCCATGCACACCTAATCCAAGTCAACATGTTTTCTTTACCAATACAACCCAGAAGACATACCGATATGCTCCGCCCGAATAAGATACTCCCCATCGGCCAGATCCGCCGGAACAGTAAACTCAACCCGATCCTTGTCGTAAGAGCACCAGGCGTCACTTTTCACGTCCTTGTTCTTGTCACAGATGCCCTCCTCGTAGATCTTGAACCAGTCGCCATCGCCCTGGTATGTCTTGGCCGTGCTGGGAGCTTTGGACATATACACCAGTGCAGGACCAGGGTGCTTCATCGTAGCACCAACCCCGAGCTTCATGGCAAGCTTGGATCCGGCCTTGACCTCCGCCGTACCAGTTTGGCCGGCGAAGGTAAATGACCCCTTGTTGCAGCGGAAGTCAGGCATGTCGGGGGTCATGTCGTCGCGGGTGTTGACCCATTTGGTTGGGTTGTACTTAGCAGGACGGGTATTGGAGCGGACATATTGGTTGGGGGAACTCTCCTTGCCGTCGATGATGAGGGTATCGAAGAAGTAATGGGCCGAGACCAAGGGTGCGATGGCCGCAAGAGCGAGAAAAGAGAGCTTCATCTTGGAGATGGAAAGAGAAGGTAATGAATGGATTAGGAACCAGCCTAGGCAAAGCGAATGTGTTTAGATAGAAATGAATGGAAGAGATATAGGCACGCAGTGACTCTGTTGAGGTTATTGATGACAGGATTTACTTGTCCTTATATATCTTTCGGATGGGGGTTTCAAGCTCTCGCGCCAGACGCACATCATGACCTCTGGTATCTACATGACACTGATGTGTGCGACAATTTCTTGATTACATTCATACACTCCATTCGGTCAGTGAGGCCTATCTCTATATCAGAAACATGCCAAGATTATACAGGCTTCGAGGCCAGCCTACGATTTACTGGTACTGTGCACACTGCAGGCGGTGTCTCAGATCAGCGGAGATTAGCTCCTTAAGCGCTCAACGGCTTAAAATTCTCGGATATTGTTTCCGCCTGATTGGCTTTATTCAGGAGTTTAGTGCTAAATTCTTATTCTATTCTTAGTCTCTCCAGTACGTAATGTGTTTCTGCTCTTTTGTCTCATAGGGCAATCACAAGCGGGTAGAAGGTGGACCTCTCCGCCACAACCGCACAAGGCTGGTCATGATATTGATTGAGGTACTACCAATCGAAGTGCCAGGATATTGGTCAGTTCATTATGCTGGTCGTAGATTGGCAGACACCGTTGTCAGAAAGCCACGGGATGTGAACAACCCAATTTCCGAAACAGAATGGTTTTAGGGGTATAGCCTGGCGTTTGCAATGAAAGGGGAGCGACATAAGAATGGTAAGAAGGTATAGGAGAGGGTCTAGTTGATGTTGAAACAAACGGGATGAATGGACTGAGGCCTTCAACTGCTCAGTATCCACAATAGGCTGTCAATTCGGCGCTTAATCGAGATTGGGATATAGTTAGGTTACATCGTGCGTATGAACCCATGTTGATCATTGACCTAGCCCACAAGGGTTTTGCCGCCAGACAACATCCCACAGGGTCTAAATAGTGCTACGGTATCTGGCCGAACCTAGAACGTCTTACCAAGCCCTTACTAAGGTTCGTATCGACCCCACAAGGGGTAGCTAGTCTCCACCTAGCAAATTCAGTTTCGACTACAGCTACCAGATGGGGTAATCGGCGACGGCTTGGTAAAACATACACTTCGGCAGTACATAAGATACTCTAATTGCCGTGGAATCTTGGCATGCTATCCTAGTTCTTTTACGCTGTGCCTCGGGGCGTCATATTTATCGGTGCCTGCAAATCGGAAGGTCCTGGTTAAAATCACTGACATTCTGTCACAGACATTGTTGCAGAGTGCATCATATAGCGGAGAATAGCCTAATCAGTAGTGTCTGTTCCCATTCCCCGCTTGTAGAACCCTGATGTGAGGCGGAACTAGAGCTGGTGATCCTGAGAAGATGCCAAAGTAGATTGTTACACCCACTGCAGTACTTCGACCCAACACCAAGTGATCCGTTGGGTGATAGATTCCGTCTCTTGGCAGTCCTTTTAACCAGACAGGCTGATCCTGCGACAGCCCCTGGACTCCTGAAGATACCTCCGTTTTCTTTATGGAGCATATGAGGCGAGTGCCTTAGGCAAAACTGTCGACTTTCGTGTATCACGCCAGGTCCGGGCGGCGCACGGCTTGAGGAAGTTGATACCGCACCTCCTTCCCAAAACAACATCATCCAGAACTCCGTTTTTCTGCGGGAAGGGATCTTCGAGGAATCATGTCAGCGGTTAAATTATCCAAGAATCTTGCAGCCTACATGTACACGGCAATAGCTATAAATTCCAGCATTAGCTTCTCAAGAGTGTCAGTTGCTCAGTGAGTATCATTACATCTCTTCGATTTGAGCAAAGTATTGTCATCTGTTTCGTGTCCGCTCCCCAGTGAAAATGATTAAATCCACCTTTCTGCAGACCATCATGGTCCTAAGCACTCTTACCTCCGTCCACGGTGCCAATTCCTCCGGCTGTGGCAAACAGCCCACCCTTACCAACGGAGTCCATAAAATCAACGATCGCGAGTACACTCTCAAGATTCCTGACAACTACAATGCCAACGAACCGCATCATCTCATCTTCGGTCTCCACTGGCGCGGCGGAAATATGAACTCTGTGGTGAACGGCGAAAGCGTCGAGCCCTGGTACGGTCTCGAAACTCGAGCACAAGGCAGCGCAATCCTGGTAGCTCCCAACGGCAGGAACGCCGGCTGGGCCAACACCAACGGCGAAGATGTAGCCCTCATCGACGCCATTATAAAGCAAGTCGAGGATGACCTCTGCATAGACCAGAGCTCTCGCTTCGCGACAGGGTTCAGTTGGGGCGGTGGTATGAGCTATGCGCTTGCTTGTTCGAGGGCCAAAGAGTTCAGAGCTGTGAGCGTGTTGAGTGGTGGGGTGATTAGTGGGTGCGAAGGGGGAACTGATCCTATCGCTTATCTGGGTATCCATGGAATTAGCGACCCAGTTCTGCCATTTGATGGGGGTGTGACTCTGGCGAACAAGTTTGTTGCGAATAACGGGTGCCAGCCAGCGACCGTTGGTAGGCCTGGACTTGGGAGTCACAGTTCGGTTCGAACGGACTTTCAGGGGTGCTCTAAGCCTGTTTCGTTTATTGCTTATGATGGTGGGCATGATGCTGCACCTCTGGGTGTTGGTAATCCGCTGGCTCCAGATGCCACCTGGAAGTTTTTCATGGCCGCCTGAGAATGGAATTAGCACTTGGGATGGGGTCGGACTGCTCAATGGCATGATGATTGCCCATGTGGTGTTTTGCAGGCAGCTGAAAACTGTGTAAGTAAAGGCATGCGTATTGTTAAGCGGTCATACCGGGACAATCTTCAGTGTAGGAGGACAACAGGAATCAATATGACAAGATACAGCGAACCAACTGGCCTTCCAAATTCAACACAGAAATGAAAGCGAAGAGCTTTAAAAGATCGCACTGTATTATTTCACACACTGGGGGCCCTGCTGACATCGACACAAAAGCACCCGGCGGTACCCCCAAGGTGACTGATAGTTTAGCAATCTTCCTTTTCCGCCCTTTCTAGCTCCGGCCCCTTCACTTTCCAACTTTTCATTCTTCTTTGTATCTCATAATCCAAATTCATGCTTAGAGAAAGTAGAGATTCTCTCGCTTCTCCAGCCCGTAATCATCAGTAGATGATGCCAGCCAGATACTGCAGAGTGGCACCACCGTAAATATATCAAGTTGGTGTACTTGAGTTTGAGGCTTGGTACTTAGCAAGCCAAACCTTTTCCTGGAGCTGCCTCGCGAGGGTGTATATTCCGTGCTGGCCTCTCAGGGATTCTACTAAGATATATGGAGATGGGCTGGATTCAACTGAGGGTTGATATGAGTTGGAATGGCAAAATATGGTTGAGAGGAGCCTTTACCGCTGATCTCATGCTACAGTCATATGCGGCCCAAGCAAAGCACGACAGCCGTCCAACAGAAGATATATATTTATTACTCAGTAATCTTACCAATAGATATACATGATTTTAGTATCCTTATTTACTTTCTATATTTATCATTTTACCAGTAGAAACAGAAGCTAGATTAGGTACTAGGGTATAGATCACGCCGTTAGAATGAAACAATATCATCCTATAATGTCTATAAAAACCTAGAAACTATACCGGTGAAAACTCCTGGCAATGTCCCCGAATTGTGCTTTGTCAATTGAAAACCTTTAGATAGTGCGAATATTCTATGTGAAACAGACCGAACTTCGATTTTTTGGCGCCGGTGGAGTGGGGCTACCACACCTGGATGTTCGTCCAAGACTCCCAAGGCTAATGAAGAGATCGGATTAGTGGAGAGTGGAGAATGAGGTCCACTGTGTAAGCAGCGTGCTCTAGTGAGGCCAAGAAATGCCAAGTATATTCACTGCAAGGGCATAAGTCCGAGGTATGTCTCTTAAACTCCGCCTCGCTTACCGATGGCAACTAACCCTGGAGTGTATATCTTCCAAACTTGATTCATGCACTGTAATCGCGGGCTCTAGTGCCCTATCTCCATACCGGAGCCTGAGTCCCAAAATTGTATATAAGCACTACATCTTATATCAGGCCTTATGGATTGGACGCGAAAATTCATGTCCGTTCGAAAAGGAAACTCTTTCATGGCAAAATGCTTTCATATATCATACCTTTATATATATACCTATCCTTTTCCCTTGCCGTTCTGGCATCTCCTTCGACACGTCTGAGAGATGTATATCAATTTCCGAACGGTACCTGGCTAGAGAATATCGCCGTTCGCTCAAACGGAAACATTCTCGTCACAGCATACAACCTGGCCCAGCTGTGGGAAATCAATCCATTCAATGGAACCAATTCCAACCATGCCTGCCTGATCCACCAATTTCAGAACCCGGGCACAATCACCGGTATCACAGAGATCGACCAAGATATCTTCGTGACAATCGCTTCAAACTCTCTCTGGAAGGTTGATCTAAGCAGGCCTGAGCCTGTAGTCAATCCAATCAATATCACAATTCCAGCTGGGACTCTAAACGGGATGGCAACCTTGAACAATTCATCACTGGCTATCTCAGATTCATCCCTGGGTCTTATTTGGCGCGTGGACATCGAACGGGAAACTTACGACATCATGATAAGGGATAACACAACAGCCACAAGCACAGCCTTAGGCCCAAAGCTCGGTGTCAATGGCATCAGGGTCCTCGACGGTTACCTATACTACGTGAACTCGCCTCAGAGATCACTCTACCGCGTTAGTGTAGACGAGTCCGGTAATACGGTTGGACAGCCCGAGACCATTGTGCAAGGGGTTTTGGCGGATGATTTTGCTGTTACGTCTTCCGGGGCTTATCTTGCTGGTTTGACGAATAATCTTATCACAAAGGTATCCCTCAACGGTGAAGCGCATGTCGTGGCGGGGGGTAGGAATTCGACTGCGGTGATGACGGCGACGTCGGCCGCTGTTGGGAGGACGAGGCTGGATGGGAATGTGCTCTATATCACGACAGGTGGAGAGACACAGGAGCCTGTTAATATTATTGATCATAAGGGGGGCAAGATTGTCGCGCTTAAACTTGATATTTAAAGGTTGTGGTATATGTAGCACAACTAGTGATTGGTCTCGTCGGCCTGCATAGGATGATAAGGTATCTCTGGCTGAACATGTTCATGTTTGAAGGCCAGATTCCTCTTTGCTTATGTACCTACTACAGCCCGTACTGAAGAATAGAATATAGAAAGCATATCTTCTTCCGTGTGTGGTGATTGTGTATTATATCGTTCTTACGAATTAATCATTCTCGCTATGGTTACAGCACAGAGTAGGTGGGAAAGAGGTGTCAGTATAATATTTCTACCTTGTTTGATATATGCAATTCTATGTCCTCCTATTATATCTTATCTTTTGCTATGGGAGGCGCTCCAACGCATTTTATTTAGATTTGGATACTCTGTAGGAGTATGAAAGGAATGTTACCCTCCTACTCGAGGGCGCAAGAGTTAATATTGAATGTGGAAATAGAATAGACAGGGGGTGGAAATACTATGCCAAGACATTTCTAACAATCCAAGCGATTTTCTACCCGTCCCGCGCCGAGCTGTCCATGCAATGTCACCATACTCTGGCACTTTTTGTTTCCCAAACATCGCCCTCCTCATTGTGGATGCAAGCGACATGGGCTATGAAGCGCGTATGGCGCAATTATCCGGAAGTGACACGGCTCCAGATTCACATAGGACGATGGAACCGCCCGGGCTGTTTACACTATCACGTCCTTTCTAATCGGAACTCTAACAGTGTCTCTGGGAAGAGAATTTGCATCACCAAGTGTCGATCAAGAGATAAGACACTGTTGTATAAATTCCACCGGCCACGCAACTTTGTCACTACAGCTATTCCCTCTTTACTCGTGCCGCCTCTTATCTTCGTCGGACTTCTGCTCGCGCTCTGGACGTGGAAATGCTTCTGGATCGTTGTCCTGCAAGATAAACTTCTATACCTCTCATGGTTGCCGCCGCTTGCACGGTCCGAGAAGATCGCGGACTACGAGGCTGAATGTAGGCCGGTCCAGTGGACGGAGAAGCAGATCCGCAGCCTAGATGGGACTAAGCTAGCGGTATGTGAAGGTCGCATCCCAGTTCACAGCCGTAGTAGTCGCATTGCATCTGCGACTTCTAGAGAAGGCGATCCCAAAAGTACGGAAATGAAGAAAAGAAAGTCAGTCGTCATATGTTATTTCCAGGGGAATGGCGGTTCAACGCCACTTCGTTTGCCGCTTCTCTCTCAAGTTCTGCGAACAATCAAGGAAAGGTCCATGTCAACGCCATTATCAAAATCTTCGTCAGATGGTACTGAATTCACTATAGTAGCCTTGTCATATCGCGGCTATTGGACTTCGTCGGGCCGCGCAACGCAATCTGGCATTGAGCTTGACGCGCAAGCATTCCTCGACTGGGTATCGGAAACCTATACCGCACCAGACACCGATCTGGAGGTCATCCTCTGGGGGCATAGTCTCGGCTCGGCCATCGCAAGTAGTGCTACTGCCACTTACCTCTCCCGCCACCGTGGTGAACAGTCGGCTGTGAGCGAGGGAGGAACCCCTCTTCCAGTAAACATCGCTGGACTGATTCTGGAAGCACCGTCCTCCAGTATCAAGGACATGCTTATAAGTCTATACCCACAGAAATGGCTTCCATATCGATATTTGTGGCCCTTTTCGTGGAATCACTGGAGTTGTACAACGGCGATGGAGAGGATCGCTCGCTGGCGGGACCAAAATGAAGAGCAAAGCGATGCGATCATCCAGCGGGTTAAGCCAGGAGCTCCGATGCTGCCCAGTTCTAGGCACAATTGTATAAGTTTGGAGTCCTTTCGCTCGCCTCCTCCCATTTTGCTACTTTCCGCAGAGAGTGACGAGGTGATCCCGCCACATGTAGCGGATGGATTAGAATCAGATGGGAAGAGACTTAAACTGGAACTTGAGAGGAAAGACGTACGTGGAGCGTTGCATACAGAAGCACCTGTCAAGGTAGATGGTAGGGAGGCTTTGGTTAACTTCATCTTCCGGTGTACCTCAGCAAGAGCCGGGGTAGCTTGATAGCTTGCTGTATCACGCTGTTCACATTCATATCTGGAAGAAAAGGAAGGCAACGGATACCGCGGTAAAAGGTGTCTTGTGGATATAGACTTATTGCCTATGTTTATTCAAGTTGCAATGGAACGGTTCTGTGCTTATTACATCTCAAAACTCTACCGGATTTGAAGACGCACAATCAGGATAGTTTCCTCTTCATATCCTCTAATCGTATGACCATGCTGGCATATCGCATCATTGGCGGGTTACTCCTCCTCAACGTGTCGTATAGGAATGCCACGTATGCTCGGGACGACCATCGCTGCTGAAAACTTGTTCAACCCCTCCTGCATCTTAGTCCCCAGTGCCACATCTATCGACGAATTGTGTGGTTGATGATCGGTCGGTATACCATCATTCTCACTTTTGAAATCAATACGCGATCGGCTGTTCTGATGAAGCTCCAGCACAGTCATAAGCTGGTCGAGAAGGGCTAGAACCGAGGACAGAAGGCTAATGCAAGGCTGCTCCGCTACATACTTTGCAAATTCCGAAGCAGTCATTCCGGTAGATAGTTTCGGAGATGCCGTAGTTGTATCTTCCTTCGAAGCAAACGTAATCCTTGCGTGGAGCCGGGTTAGCCGGCTTTTCGTTCCAGTCATCTTCCCAACTAACTGGCCTATAGCAGCAGGCTTAGTATTTCCTTGTGATTCAATAATAGCTCGCGTAGCTGCGTAGTAACCCGGACATCTAACTGTTTCGTTAAAGATGAACTCCGTGGCCTGACTGACAAAGTCATATTCATTCCTCTCACTGTCCGTACTGGATTTCTTGATGACTGTCGATGACCATTCTGGTTTCTCCAAAAAGCATGATTCCCCTTGCCTAAACGCCTCTGTGACCAGAAAATTTCGGAAGGACAGCATTAGGGTCCGGCCTATACCATGTTTATGCGCAGCCGGTCCGCGGGCGCACATAAGGTGCCGGATGCCGCCGCAGTGGAGTACCCACGAATTCTTGCAGCTCTCATCTAACATCTCGTACCCTCCAAGCAAAATCGCAGCCGCTAGCGTCTCATCGGTGAGTGCTGCCGGCGTCTGCAGGATATACGCCAGATGCTTTATTCCTCGGCCATACATGTGTCGACCGCAAGCGATAGCTCCTTCGTCACCTTTAACGACTCCCATATGGAAGGTATTCAGTGCTCTAATTGCCCAAATCAATGCTTGTGGACAGGTAAGTCCCTGCTGGCGTATAAAGTCCATCCAATTTACCTCTAGTTGGGAGGACCATATAGAATACGCCGGAAAGTAATACTCAAGAAAGTCGTTGAACAGCTCCTTTGCTTGGATGTCCAGCGCCGTAAAGGTCAGACCGGGGGCGAAAACCTCGTCGATGATGAGCTCGGATAGTTCTGTTTGCCGGGTCTGTTTCTGCTTTTGCACTCTTGGAGGGGTTCGACTGGGGCGCACCAGAGGCTCTCGTCGGTATCGCTGCTGCAGCGCTTGAGTCTGGTCGCGAAATTTAAAGTAACGATTATAACCCGGACATTCACAACCTCTCTTGATGCATCGCAGACATTGCGGACGAGTCTCATCGCACTATAAGGCCAGCTTAGTCCACCTACTCCGTATGAAGTTGTTTATCCTCGTTTCTGCATCAACCGGGTGGACCAGATTACTCCATTCCGGAACAAATATTTCGGTATATACGGACCTTGATTCTGCGATTCACGCACATGCGGCATCCTTTACTGTTCGAGACCCCTACCATGATCATTCAAGTGACCTGGGTTGGCGAATATGGCTGGCAGATTCAATGGCACAGTACAATGGGGGTGGGCAATTTGGGAGAGAGGGTAGTGACACAGTCTGAGTGAGCAAGGAAGGGTGGTGGTACTACTAAGTACTAGAATAGTCGGTAGCTGCAGGGGAAACTTGGAATCCTCTTTGTTTTCATCCTTTGGGACTAGTTACCCCGTGACCTTGGGGTTGTCTGTGTAACACATTGCATATTGACCGAACTCATCTGCTTATAATTCTGCTTCTTTTACCGTGTAAGTTGATGATTTCTTTTTCTTGTTTTTCCTTGTCCGTTTCAAATACCCAACAGATGTTTGCTCCACAGGGTGGATCATGGATGGAAACTAGTGGCCTAAACCCAACCTTAACTGACGATATTAAGATCGCTAGGTTGATGTGGGGCTCATTGCCCAACGAGAGGTTTTCGTTGGTGCGTCACGGATATACCTCCAATGGATTTCACCACATATCTACTACGACTACTCCGTACAACCGGTGAGGTGAGTGCCTTATAAATTTAAAATAGCTCATTAAAATATGTCGGTAATTACCTTCATTGTGCAACTCTGCGTAACACGGAGCCGGGAAGCTCTGGCCCGATGACAACAACTTGCAAGGGTAAAGGGGGTGCTTTATGTTCGGACGTTCGGATGTTCAGACATCCTGATGGTACTGAGATGGCTGATCCAAGGTTATACCAAGTAATTCGCTGTTAGTGGATGTCCACACCTGGAAGAAAAGGAAGCAGGACAAGCAATGGGCCTCTTACTGGTATAAGGACCCGCCGATTATATATTTTGCTAGTCACTACTATTAAAACTCAACGTCGTAGGGCGTATGGAAACCAACATGATTGTTGACTCATAGGAATTATATGGAGGAATTCTAGCAACCTCCTTAGGCTAGTGTTTTTCTAATTGGAATTGACGAGTCAATGAAAGTTGAACCCGATGCTGCGCTCACGATACTATGCATAAGCCGTCGCTATATTAGTAAGCATGGTTATGCGGTTGGCATATGTAACCCACTTTATCACGTGGGGAGCGTTTCACCTAATCTGGTAGCCGGATTAAAGATTGCTGATGAATAACATCTTTGCATGTTTCTGCCGACAGGATGCCACGAGTGATAAATCATCCCGTTAAAGCTGCATGTCTCGCCTGGTATAACTCAGTATTGTATTTTGCGTGTTGATAGCTGTGCGCTGACTAACCTGCAGTCGTGCATCGAAAACACGTTGTGACGGTCAGCATCCTTGTAAACCTGTAGGGTCACTTGATCTCAAGCTCGAATGAGAGAGCTAGATTGCTGATGCAAGCTGTGATCACAGTGTTTTGAAAGAAACCGTGGTTGCTTTTACCGTCCCAGTCGGCGTGGGGGACCGCGGCGAAGCACCAAAAATGACAAGGAAGTCCAACGCATGAGTGTATCTCGCTCTTCGATATCCTCGTCACATCCATCGACCTCCGGCACCCTGGTCGACATCCCTCAGTGTTCAAGTGTTTCAGGCACGGGAGATACGAGCTCTGCTCAGGAAACTGACCCCAGCCTTCGTCATATCATTGGTCTCCTGACGCCTTTCAGTGGAGAGCAGAGCCTTAGCGTGGACCCAGGCCTGCTTTGGGGCCCTCAGGATACAGAGCCACCTAGCGAGATAGAAAACCCAGTCTTGAGGGTTTATACCTCTGAAAAAGATATGTATGTGAGCAATGAAGGGTGCTGATTTGAATATCTTTCACAAATTTGGCGTGCCGGCTGACTGGAGTTAGAGCGAACGCGTATTATATCTACATTCATCCATACTTAGCACTGTTACCAGCTTCAGTAAGTCCACAGTATGACGACAGGCCAGAGATATTTCAGCCCCCCGCTGCGGAGGCCGGTACGGTGGACCAGTCCTGTTTGCCTTATTGGCCAACAACTTCGTTGAGTTTAGCATTATCGGCGATACTCTGCTTGATTCCGCCTCCTCAGGATCCGCAACCGTCAGGAGAATGCCATGTCTGGATGCGACGCGCATATGCCCGTCTCTATGCGCAAGCCGCCCTCAGCAGTGCAGAGAAGGAGATCGACGATCTTGTGTCACCAAACAACCTAACCTCTTATGCGGAAGACGTTCGCCTTCACAACGAACTCCCGTTCCAGCTTTATCCAGTTTTGGCTCTTGTCGCCCTAAGTATCTACGAGTATTGTCAATGTGGCAATGTATCCCGGATGCGCACCCGCGCGAACCAGGCCATTACGACGGCTATGGATCTTGGTCTCCATCGCTTGGACACGAATGCTTCAGAAGCACACCGACGAGCATGGTGGTCCGCGGTTGGTGTTTCCAGATATCAATCATGTGGGCAATGGTCACTTACTCATCACAGGTTTCTATACTTTATCATACTTCAGTCGTACAAGTATCAGTAAGACCCCGGAGCATGAGCAATCTTTCTCACAGCGATCTAATCAATAATATATCATCAGTCACCCATAATCACTGCAAACGATCCCAGGATAACTACACCATTCCCTAAATTCAAAGCGTTCATAGATGGACGGGAGGTAGGGAAAGTCCTCACTATGCCGCTCTCGGTTTGTCTATGAGGAAACTGTAGTTAACGCTTCTATCAGCCATGGCCGCTTTTACTTAAAGCTCAAGAAGCTTACATCTCTGTCTCTGACCTTCTGGGAGCTTTGGGCCTAGTTTATAAAGCTCCTACACAGTCCCTTGAGTTGCGTGATCAGATCTATCAACTAGACTCACGTATAATGTCTCTGGCGACAGAGTCTGAGTTCTACATGGGTCTAACATGTAAGGACGATGCCGAAGGGGTTGCCATGCAGGGTATGGGACTGATAGCATATCTCTTGCTTCATTCGTGAGTCCAGCACATATACGACGTTATTTGGAAGTCTAACGTTGCTTTTTCCTTCATAGTGCATGGATCAGACTCCATCGGTTCAGAGCCTTCATGGACATTCCGCTTTTTGTTGAAAAGCATTGTGACCTTACTGCTATCAATGACAAGGCTCCATATCCGGAAGTGTCCTCGAACTTCGAAGCTGTATTTCCATTTACTGAGCAACAATCCTCCGTCAGGTGCTTGAAGTCATCCCTTGCTGTCGCTCGAGCATTCCGAAGCCTCCCCCGTCCACAACCATCCCGGTCGGCCAGGGGCTCAGGAGATCATGACTCACCAACAGTCGCTGAAAGCTTGGACATTCCTTCTGCAGTATCATCTACCACTTTGGGGGCGACCTCTCCAAGCGCCTTGCCGTACTTTAAATGTACCGCTATGCAGGCTAGCTACTCAATGTTCATGTTGGTGCATCGAATACGGGCAGCTATTGCTTCCAATCGTCTTTCGGTTTGCTATCCTTTGATGGCCAGTCCAGAACCCGCCACAGAAATCCAAGACGCTAGGAGACTCATTGAAGAGCTGCGACATGCAATTGAGTGTCTAAAGCATTCTATGGAGAGGGACATGGTATTCGAAGGCATTGCTGCCATGTGCCGTGGACTTACTGCTGTCTATCTCTCAGTCTTTCAAAACTGATTATTTCGAGCAAGAAGTGTCGCGTCCTGCCGCACGTCAGGAAAGGCAGTCGTCATATTTCCTGGACGGTGTAGACTTCTGGAATGCGGCAGCTGCCGACGACTCGGCATGAGGTCTCACTTTGATGATAGGACTGGTTTCCTTACTGCATGATTTGCCTTTCTCTCAAGTATTTTAGCGTTTTTCTAGGAAGATGTTGCGATTCACAACTAGTTTCCCGCCAGACATTTGCTGTATTTAGTTTTGGATCTAAGTAATAATTCCTGGAATTAATTGAAGAAGGCTTCTGATAATCACAAAATAGATCGAGGAGAAGGCAAAGAAAAAGAAAAGAAGATGATGGAGGGGAAGAAAACGCGCTCTCGGGTTCCGCGGACACCACATGCTTCGGCGTCCGAAAATGGATTAGCTTGTAGTGAAGCTTTCTGCCATGCCCTAACTCATCAAACAATTCTCAATGGTATCTTTATAAAACTGGGTAGTCTATTGTGGAGGCGGACGATCAATGCGAATTCCTATAGGAAAAGAGAGGAAGACGACATGGACGACAACAACCTCACATATAGCCCGTCGCAAATGGCCCCGAATAGCACCGTGGACAAAACTGCAAGGTTGCATACAGATCGGACTGAGGAAGACCCTGCTGTAAATTTTCCAGACGGCGGATGGCGAGCATGGAGCGTGGTGCTGGGGTCGTGGTGTGCAATGGTTCCCTCCTTCGGTCTCCTGAATACAATGGGTGTCCTGGAAGCCTCGTTGGCAAACGACCAGTTAAAAGAATATTCCAAAGCTTCTATCGGCTGGATATTCGGTCTATATTCTTTCTTCCTTTACTTTGGAAGCGTGCAAGTTGGTATACTGGACCAAAATCTTTATTCTATGTATCAGATACTCAAGGTTAACTCAAATCAGGGCCGGTCTTTGATGCTTACGGCCTCCGACCCTTGCTTATCCCAGGATGTATCGGACTTGTCGGCTCTCTCATGGTTTTCAGTGTAGCCAGAGGTTCGCCCAACCTGACGAAACATTCATTGTCTTCCATACTGATGTCACACTTCATCTTTCACTAGAATACTATCAATTCATGCTCGGATTCAGCGTCCTCGGTGGGATTTCCTCATCAATGGTCTTCACCCCCAGCATAGCCTGTATTGCGCATTGGTTCCACCGACGTCGTGCCTTAGCGACAGGAATCGCAGCCACAGCCGGTGGTTTCGGCGGCATTATCTTCCCGATCATGATATGGAACCTCAGCGAAGTTGTCGGTTTCCCATGGGCCATCAGAATAGCCGGTTTCATTTGCAGCTTCTTCTGCATCCTATGCATCCTATTCCTGAAGACCAGACTGCCCCCTAAGAAACTAGGCGGGGGCAAGATCGACATTAGAGCCCTACGCGAAACACCATTCTCCCTCCTGACGGTCGCCATCTTCCTCATCGACTTCGCCCTACTAATCCCCCTAACCTACCTGACCTCCTACGCCGAATCACACAACATGCAAGAGAGCCTAGCATACCAGCTAGTCTCAATTCTCAACGCCGCTTCGATCCTCGGACGAGTCGTCCCTGGCTACTTCGCAGACCGCTATGGTCGGTTCAATGTCATGGTTGTAACAACGCTCGTTTGTACTATCTTCACACTGGCACTGTGGTTACCAGCCGGGTCTAACACCGCAGCTATCGTGGCATACGCTGTACTCTTTGGGTTCTGGAGTGGTTCTGCTATAAGCCTTGCGCCCGTTTGTGTTGCGCAGATCTCGTCCACGGAGGATTTCGGGAAGCGGTATGGAACGACGTATTCGTTGGTTAGTGTTGGTGCTTTGTTTGCTATACCTATTGCTGGGGAGATACTGAAGGCTCAGAGCTCGGGAGGAGAGAAAGAGGATTATTCGGGGCTTATAGTCTTTTGTGGGCTGGTGTATGCTTGTGCTTGTTTGTTTTTTGCCTTGGCGAGGGGAGCCTGTACTGGGTGGAGGTTTAAGACTGTATTCTGAAAAATAGCGTGGGTCTATAAAATAAGATATAAATGAAAATAAAAAGAGAATTCTAAATTCTTTGGAAATTTGTAGAATGATAATACGTCTCGTGGTGGTCTCAAAAAGGCTATTAAATCCAGAAAATCAGACTTGGAATCTATCTTTCGCAGGCCATAATGATCACTGTTGCCTTGCGATACTTGCTGTTGGCTGATCGGATGCTTATCATAGTGTCTTCTGGGCCTTTGATAAGTCCCTACATGCAGCTAGCCTGCTGGTCCAGCACTGTATATACTCCGAGTTGGGTAACTTGGGTTCCCTGGCGGAGGGCGTGGCAGCAGGGTTTATCGGTCATCGTCTTTTTAATCCCTTAAACTTGCACAATCTTTACGGCATCTTTCGATATGCGGCTCGGCCGAACAGGGAACAAGGTGTCATTGGAACAGGAACCCAGTAACGACGTTGGTTTAGGTCCTCATCGGATATCGAGTGGCAGCGGAAATTGTGGTTAATATCTCCGTATTTCCCTATTTTGCTTTCTACACACCTTGTATAGATCCATTTCGCGACGATAATGCCTCAGCCAATTCCGGCCAACCCCGGGTATACGATGATTATAAGATTCGTCAGAGAACTGTCAGGTGGCCCTGCTCTTCTTTCTACAGCAAATGGATTGCGTCAGCCTTGCACCAGTACAGTCTTGATTAAGATAAGTGGTAATATTACTTCTCCAGCCGAGCATTCCTACAACTTGAGACTATATGAGCGATACGCAACCGCGGAAATCTCTGGATTCGGGGCGGGCTCGGTATGCTAGTCCCAAGTAGTATTAGAGAGCTGTGCTATGCAAGGGGTGCATTTGGTCTCTCGACGAAAGTTCCTTCAACCTTCAAGTGATACCCAGGAAGAAAGTAAGAATCGGAGAAGTTATATCTACACCATTGTAGTCACATAATATGACTGGAGCGGTATATCTCGGCCAGAGATTAAAAGGCAAAGCAGGATTCTACACAATCACGAAGAAGTTACAAGATAGTGTGTGGCTAGCATTGTAATCCTCCCTATTTGCCTGACTCAGAGTCGACGAAGTCTAACAAGATGACCTAAAACAGATCTCAAAGCAAAGAGACCGTTGTGGTTAAAAGTGTCCGACACTTCCGTCTCCAAAACGAAAGAGATATCCTCCTTCGCTTCCAAAACCGCGCCCCTTATTTCCGGAGGCTTCTCGATGAAATTGAAGATCCTGCAGGACCACCTGCTCTCATTTTGAGACATCTAGATAATGATCTTCTGCAAGAATCTAACCGTCGAAAGTTTACGAGGATTGAAGTTAAATTTGTCGCTAAGAGAGTGCTGAACGCGTTAGCTGTTTTACATGGAGATGGCTATGTTCATACGGGTCAGTTGCTTGAACACCTACTTCGAATTAGGGTGATTGATGAAAATAATAGATATAAAACCTAGTAACATATTGATAAATCACGGACAGGGTAAGACCCGTTTCAGCGACATCCAGCTAGCCGACTTCGGGAGCACCGTTCATGAAAACTCTCGCTACGCCGAGGATGGAGATCCTATTGGAACACCTATCTTCCGCAGTCCGGAGGCACAGCTACAGATGAAATGGGGAACGGCAACGGATATTTGGTCTTTTGGTGCAATGGCAAGTCTATGAAGTCCGACATGATATGGCGATACAGTGGCTAATATCTTTGCAAGCACAGCTTATTAGTCTTATCTACGGACAAGGCTTCCATATCTTCAAACCTAACGTCTCGTTTGATAGCGATGAGTATGATCTCAAAATTCTTATGAAACATCATCAGTGCTTCGGGCCATTTCCTATTTCGTATGAGGAGATTGCCAGCCAAGACAGACTTGCTGTTCTTGCTTGGATAATACAGAATACTCCACCTGAGACATTAAAGCCCTTTCATCTGACGACTTCGAGGGAAATTAGCCAGGAAGATAAGGAGTTCGTGCTTAAGATTATGAAACTTGATCCTAGGGATAGGCCAACTGCTGATGCTCTTCTTGGGGATGGATGGTTCTCAGCGGAGTAAAGTTGTTAATAGGATGAGCCTTGTCTACACGAAAACTCGAAATGTACTATCTGGACGCATGATTAGTACGGAACAAGCATGCTATCTGCGCGTTGCTCAGACTATTGATCTTATACTCTCTTGAACATGAGTGGGAATTGGTGTATAGCCAACTGATACAATGCCATGACTTTGGGTGATACTGTACACGAGTAATGAGAGTGGATGTCCAGTAGCTCAGATCAAAAGTTACATGGATATAACACGGCAAATTATAATGGGAAGGATGACGGCTCTTGTACTACTCACTCGGTCGATACAAGACCACGATAACAAAGTCAAGTATTCTCTGAGACTTCTCGGCGTTAGATGTATACAACTCAACACCCCCAAGCACCGACCCAGGCTTTCCGATAGGTACACGATGCTTTGCTTGAGGGACATTCTTCCGTAAGGTATCTGTGATTTGCTGATAACTGTAACTTCCAGCACAGAGAAAGAAAGGCTGGCTGCTAGCCGATGGAACTTCGTACGCTTTCAAATGGGCCTGGGCAAACTTCTCTCAGATCGACCCAAGACCAGAATCCGTTGTCAGGGACTGTGTTGGCTTCGAATCCGGAGATATCAACGGATATACATCAGCCGAGGTAATATTCAACTGAGGCACATGGGTGGGGTTGACATTAGTGCAAAAAGAAATGGTCCCGGAGAGGCTCGAACTCTCGACTTCTGAGTTATTAGCTCAGCACTCTAACCGACTGAGTTACGGGACCAATGTGTGTCTGGAAGACAGGGAACGGCCAACAGTTCTGCACTTATAAGCTAAAGGTAGCATACAAGAAATTCTTTCTGAAGACAAGATTGTGTCAAATGGACTAATTCTCGGCACCCCTGACTCAGGGTGCCGACGTCACAGCTGTTTGGAGATTTATTCGATTCCAATTGAGGATAGGATTGTTCCCCTTGTCCGTCGTCGTCTAACTGCATGCCATACCTTAGCAATAAGGCTCACATCCACCATGTGATGCTGCGACCAAAGTGATCGCGGGGCTCATGCCGTCGCGGGCGATTCAGGAGGATTAGAGATACTAGCCGTTTATTACCGCGACAAACAAGGGCGTGAGGCCAAATCGGTCCCGGCAATGGACGTGGCTGCCACGCGATCTCAGTTGTTCGAACATACTGACACACCCTCTGGCTGCAGCATAGAACAGTGCATTCCTGCCCATTTGATCAACATCGTCCCATCCGATTCCCGGGGTTTTCAGCAATCGCGTGAAGGCAGCTTCGTTATTACTACACGTTGCCCAGGAGAGTGCATTGCGCCCATAGCGTCCGTCCGTTCCTTGGAGAGATATACCCTGCTCTATCAAGAGGTTGACGGCAGCGTCTTTGCCGCTATACGCAGCATAACACAAAAGAGGTATACCGAGTACGCCCTGTCTGACATCACTGCCAGGATAGTCGAGCAGCAGCTTCACCATACCACAGTTACCGTAGGAGATAGCCGCCCCTATACAGCTTTGCTCACACTTATCTCTCCTGACAAGCAGGCTTGGTCTGCTTCTCAAGAGCAGTCCCACAATGCGAGGCTTGTCGGGGATTGTGACCACAGGCATTAGAAAACTGTCAGGTAGCAATGCGTAGTTTAGTGGCGTCCACTGAGTCTGGTCAAGATGGTCAGAGTTGGCATTATGATCAAGGAGCAGCTTCACCATGTTCAAATTACCGAAAGCTGCGGTCAGGGCCGGTGTCGTTCTGCCCGCGGGATCTTGTGCCTCAATGTCAGCCCCGTACTCTAGTAAATGCTCCATCATGGTATCGATACGGCTGCTAAATACGGCTAGCATGAGTGGAGTGAGTCCAATAGACTCCGTTCGAGCCTCAATATTGCTGCCCTTCTGGATTAGATTATTCATCATCATCTTGCACACATTGACTTCTTGCTTTCCAGGTGCACGAATATTGATTAGGTCACTCGGCGGGGTCAGACCTTTACGGGCTCTAGCATTGACATTGGCGTTGTATTTGCGGAGTAAAAGCTCCACTACCTCGACGTGACTCCCGTCGACGGCCAAACATAGCGGCATATTCCCGTTCGCATAAACAGCTTCTATATTGGCCCCCTGTTGCAACAAAACGTCGACAGTCTCTGCATGACCATGGTCGGCAGCCCAATGAATCGGTGCCTTCTGACTTCCACTCATATATTTCTCATTCACATCCTCGCCCCTCTCCAGCAATATGTGAACCACCTTTGTATGGCTCATTTCCGCGGTATATGATAGTGATGTACGTCCAGCCACCGAGGCCAAAACTTCTGTCTGAGCTGGTTCCTCCGAAGGCACAAGCGAAGTAAAGATTGTTTGGTACTCCGGTGCCGATATCATTAGGCTTAGGATACTTGGCCCACTGGCCCTCTCTCCCTCCATGATCCATAAAAGATGCTACACAAGCCTTGTATCGCCGTTTCGAGCGGCTATCTTCAGGTATATTCGACCGTCTTTATCGTCGCCGTCGGTATCCAGTTCACCGTTTCTCCGACAGAATACTCTGAGATTCACATCCTTAAATCGGGTAATCTCTGTCTGGGGGATGACATAATGATGTAGGATTTGAGAAATATGATGTCTTTCAGAGAGCAAGGTCGCGAAAGCAGCGATTCCACTGAAGCTGGGATATAAAAAGATAGGAAGTAGGGCGGGAGGCAGTAGTTCTAATTTGATAGTGATTGCCCTGCCGCTTCAAGTGGCGTTACTAGTACGACTGGTAGGTCGATAGTGAATGAATGATGCCCTGTTACGTTGACATAGCTACCAGTGGTAACCATAACAAATATCCGTCCCACCTGTGTCTTTCATCCTATCAACCTCCTCATTACGCCCAGAATACTCGCATTGACCAAAGATGCTGCGCTGTATTATATGCAATAAGTCCATTGACCTTAGGAGAAGGGGCCTTTGGTGGGACACGTTCCGAGCGAGTATGACTTCCTATAATTAGAGTTCAAGATACTGATAAGATTCTCGTTGTTCCATTACATTGTATTCTTTAGATCGCAACTGATGGCTTTATAGTGTATAAGATGGGGGGGAGTGTTTGTCTCTCTGGCATTGGGAGAATTGGAATTACTCCCTCGAACACATATTATGCTGATCTGACCGTTGAGTCGCAAGACCCTCCCGAGGACCCTGTATCTCAGAATAAGGTGAGACTCACACTCGGAAGCACTGATTCGCCTGTGTGTTTGATGCATGATGCGTGCTGGAAGGTCTTGGAGATGTACCTGCGAAGGCCAATATCCCTAACACGGCTGTTTGAGGCTTTACACATTTTGGAATTACCTCACACTCCAATTGGGCATTTCCAATCGGCGCATCAGCCACCAGCAGAAGCAACAGAGTTCCCGAACCTTTTACCGGCTCCTCTTCCTCTCCCTAAACGAAGTAGTAGACTCCGCAGGCTACAAAAAGCGCGTATTCAAGAAAATACGGATGTCTTCCACACCTTGCCTCAAGAGCTCCGCGACGAGATCGCTTCATACTTGCCTACGCCCGATTTCTATAATCTTCGTCTTGCATTTCGATCAATGGGCGGAATTTTCTTCAGTCAATCCTTCTGGAAAACTCGATTTGAATGTTACGGCGATCGCTGTTTTCTCGGTTCTGCTGATGGAGGTCTGCCAAAGATACAGCGAAGAGGAAATTGGCACCTCTTGTATTACTATACACGTGAGGCACTTCTATCACAGAGGCTGCGAGAGAGGCGAGGTATCTGGTGGCGTTGCCTTTTGATTAGTGGTATTATGGACACCAGACTTTCGTTTCCGCGCCCAGCAGAGTCCAGAGTCACAAAGCCCTTGAGTTGGAAGTATATGAACACACATTGGCCGTCTTGTAAACCTTTCGTGTATTTCGATATTCTCAGGACCGAGCCCACCTATAGCGGATACTTCTCACTTCCACATTCCTTGAAACAGATCGCAGTGTCCCATCTCGGAGACACGTACGAATCTTACATAAGTGGTATGGAATTCATTGGGGAAGATGAGACGGTAAAGATAGGGCACATTAGCTCTCGGGCCCGTATAGTACGAGATATCCGACCTTTCAGAGGGTTTAAGATAGCGTGGTCGAGGCAAGGAGTTCACGCTATTAAGTTCAACACCAACGCCACAGACTGTTCATGGATAGGAAAAGTTGCAAAGGCTTGTTGGGTGTGTGATATGACCGTGGCGTCCAATGTGGCTGCTGTGCAGATCGAGTTCGATGTAGGTGTAGTTTTCTGCTGAAGCACTGCTAAACGTGACCCTCATATGAACTAACACAATGGACAGGAATTCAGATTGATCACAATAGGTCTGGGTCTCATCCCACTGGTCTAGCTCAGAGAGGAGAATTCTGAGGTCCTAATACAATTGTTCAATTGCCGTTCTTTTCATGTTTAGTTGGACCTGCTTTCACTTTTGGACTGTTTCTGCCCGCAATTTGAATTTGATTGAACTACTTAAACTGTCTAACATCCGTACTAGACTTCTTTTCTTTGAAGACTTGAATGGGTCAACCTTTTTAGGTCGACTTAGGGTTTAGGGGCCTACCGGGTAGGTGCTAGTATTTACCTTATCATTGCAGGTAATCGACAGTTCTTCAGAACATACCTCATACTACTAAGTGCTTCTCCACCTCTCTGAGCTATTAATCGCACAATGAGCTTTTGTCTAACTGCTGCGCTGTTACACCAGCTACGGACTATACTCAGTCCTCATGTGAAGAATATCGGTGGGCTAGAACGTCCAATGACTTAAAGCCATTGGCCATGTGAAGATGACTGCCCTTTAGGTGGGTGCTGTGTCTTTGAGACCGAGTCGGTAAAGTGGGGTCCAATTGAAGAGTTCATTCAAAGTAATAGAAGGGACGTTTGTCTGGGCGGGCATGAAGGAGCTCGAACCTGTTGATCTGCAATCCCGAAAAGGCAAATTCCCGATGCGCGGATTAAATCGGTTTTCCCTCCAATCGGCACACCCCATACTACAAAAATGCTGCAGGACATAAGTCCATAATATCTCCGCATCCCTCGGTGTGGGGGTGGGGAATTCTGGCTTGCTATAAGTCATACCACCTTAATATGTCGCCCCAGCGTATTTCTACTGCGGCTGATCCTAAACCAGGGTTCCGTAGAACCCCATACCAAAATGGTGCCCAAGATCGTTTATCTGTCTTTGCTACCAGTTGCGCTGGGGCATCCACACCTCCAACCGCGGTTGGACAATGGGCTTGCACGGACGCCTCAGATGGGGTAAGAATTGGTAACCCCTATAGCCAGAGTGGAGCTGACAAGGCAGATGGAACACCTACAATCACTACTCATGTTCCCCAAACGAAACTATTGTGCGCTCCAACGCCCAAGCCTTGGTGGATTTAGGATTGGCCTCGCTAGGGTATCGCTATGTCACCACTGACTGTGGATGGACCGTTGCGGATCGACTGCCTGATGGATCCCTGACCTGGAATGAGACCTTGTTCCCGGAAGGTTTCCCCGCGCTTGGGAAGTACCTTCATGACCTCGACCTTCTTTTCGGTGTTTATCAAGATTCGGGAATCAAGCTGTGTGGCAGTCCTCCCGATAATGTCGGCAGTCTATGTATGTCTTTCCAAGAAGTGGAATGATCAAGTACTGATGTGGTTTTTTGGTAGACTACGAGGAACAAGACGCCAAGACCTTTGCATCTTGGGAGGTTGATTCGCTAAAATGCATGCTACCTTTTCTATCTCCAGTCCTTCAACTACTAATGTATCACCATGATAGACGATAACTGCTATTCCGACGCCGCAACCGGCTACCCAAACGTAATCTATGAACCGAGTACATCGCCTGAGCCAAGATTCGCCAACATGTCGCGCGCCCTCGCCGCGCAAAACCGCTCTATGGTATTCCAAATTTGCGAATGGGGCATTGATTTCCCAGCACTATGGGCACCCGCGTTAGGCCACTCGTGGCGAATCGGCAATGATATCATTCCTCACTGGAGGTCGATATTTCGGACGTTGAACCAAGCTGTTCCACAAACCAGCTTTGCAGGGCCTGGACAATGGCCGGACTTGGACATGCTTGAGGTCGGGAATGGTATACTGTCTATCCCAGAAGAACAAACTCATTTCTCTCTCTGGGCGATTCTTAAGAGTCCCTTGACTATCGGGGCTGCGTTGAAGGACGACGAGACTTCCATAAACGACGAGTCGTTACAGATATTGAAACAGGAGGATGTTATCGGTTACAACCAGGATTCATTGGCTGTGAGCGCTAGTCTCCGGCGACGCTGGACAGAAGAAGGCTATGAAGTTTGGAGTGGACCCTTATCTGGTGGTCGTACCGTGGCGGCTTTGATTAATTGGAGGAACGAATCTAGAGATCTTACTCTGGACCTCCCTGATATTGGTTTACAGTATGCCGGCACAGTGAAGAACATTTGGGATGGAACTACTGCGCAGAATGTTAAGACTTCCTATACAGCGAAGGTTCAGGGACATGGAACGATACTACTTGAGCTTCAGGATACCACAGCTTCTGGCCGATACCCGGGTGATACGTTCGCTACATCAACTGAGTAAGTTATGGCTTAGATGCCTTGTCTTTCATGCTAATCTAACCCCGCTATCAGCTCCACCACCACGTTTGAATCGATCTACGGTGTCACCACAAGTACCAGGTATAACATCACAGTGAAACTGTCCCAAGGAGGTTCCTCTGGGGATGTGAAAATACAATCGACGGCAAGTAATAAGACCATAACAGCACGGGTCTCAGCGTCGGGCACAGAAGCATCAGCACAAATACCTCTGGTGGCTGGGTCATCGAACTCCATTTCAATTTCGTCCCCGCAATCCGTCGACTCAATCACAATCACCCCTCCTAATGGCACATACTACCCGAACACGGCTTTCACAACAACCGGAGATGCGGAAGCTGTCTCCTGTGGTGCAGGATATTGTCAGCCAGTTGGCTCTAAGATAGGGAACATCAGTGTGAACAGCACGGCTCGGGCTGTGATCCCCGCCACTTCCGGAACGAAGTATCTGGCGATCGACTACATCAATAACGATGTTGCCTTTGACTCGTCTTGGGATTGGGGTTCTAACTCTAGGAACCTGACTGTGAGCGTGAATGGCAATAAGCCAGTCAGAGTTGAGGTCCCCTTGAGTGGTCAGCATAGTGAGTTGTTTGGGCCTGGAAAGGGGTGGTGGGATGCGGCGACAATAGGGGTACTGACTGAGGGTTGGAAGGATGGGGACAATGACGTTGTCATTGGGAATGAGGGTGGTGAAAGTGGGTTCACGTCGTATGGACCTGACTTTGTTGGTTTGAGGGTATTGTAGTTGGAAGTGGATATATTCTTGCTACTGTTGTAACTTGAGTGTGGCGTTTACCTCAAGCATTGTCCTTAATCCTACCAACCTTCATACAGAGCATATAAAGGAGCTAGTTTTGCTTGCTTATTCCTATCATTCCCAAGCGTGAAATGACACAAGGATAGGGCAAAGTTATCAGTTCTAGTCGCAGGTAGCTGTCATGGATCGTACAATTCGCAGCTGAAGATATAATCCCTGCTTTCGTGGGACGTCTCCTCAATCTCATGCCTTAACCGACGCCTCAATCCCCGAAGCAATTTCATTTTCAGATCCTTCCAATATTCCACCCCAATACCCGCCCGCAGAAGAGTCGGCTTCGCAGTATAAGTCAATTACAGTATATGGTAAAGAATAAGTGAATAATATTCTTGAAATGGGCGTTGATACTGGTAAAGTTGAAAACAAGTTGAGCCTACTCGAGCACGTAGCGTCACCACACGGCCTTTAATGCAAAGTTTGGCAATACCCCATATGTTCATCTGTACATAAAGGTGCTTCGACATTAATTGAAACGGTATTCACTGACATTTAAAAAATCGTAGACACGCCGAACTGCGTACTGAGTGGATCTGACAAATCGGTGATTTCGGCCTATGGGCAAACGCCGAAGTGGTCCCACCAGACGCCGACTCTCATGTGGCAATAACCTATAGTATCATTTTCACGAAGCCCCAAACAGATTCTAGCGATAAAGATCTGCACAATTTCCACCCACCTTAGGCCCACGGACCATATGGACAATGTGTTGCTGACGTATCACGCTGATAATGCATCTGTGGAGCTCGGCGATGTCTCATACTAAATGAGGCATCACCGCCGTCCGGGACGGCGTCCAGATAGCCCTAACCGAACGACTTGTAGTACTACATCGAGAAAAAGTCAATGGCAGATATGAAGAAATAAATAATAGGCGCCATAGGAGTCTAGTAACTGATGAACAACAACCATCCCATACCCTTCAAGTGAAGCAAACCACCTGCACGAAAACCCCATAGCAAAATGCAGCCCATAATCCTCTACTCCCACCCCTACGGCCCCAACCCCTGGAAGGTAGCCATCATCCTCGAAGAGCTCAACCTCCCCTACGAAACCCGCTTCGTCAGCTTCCAAGACGTCAAAAAAGAACCCTTCACCAAACTAAACCCCAACGGCCGTCTCCCCGCCATCGAAGACCCTAACAAGAACATAACCCTCTGGGAATCCGGCGCCATAGTCGAATACCTCGTCGATAACTACGACACCGACCACAAGCTCACCTACACTGACTTCGCTACCAAATATGAAACCAAGGCATGGTTGCATTTCCAGGTTTCAGGCCAAGGTCCGTACTACGGACAGGCTGGGTGGTTTAACCGTGCCCATCCGGAACGTCTTCCGAGTGTGATTGAGCGCTATGGGAATGAGATGCGACGTGTGACTGGGGTTTTGGATTCGGTGTTGAGGAATAGGGAGTGGTTGGTTGGGGATAAGTGTTCTTATGTTGATTTGTGTTTTATGCCCTGGCAACGGTGGGTGTCGAAGTATGCGACGGATGCGGAGAACTTGGATAGGGATTTCCCTCATGCTGCCGCTTGGTTTAAGAGGTTGAGTGAGAGGACTTCTGTTAAGAAGGTTTTTGAGGACCAGGATCGGGCGATTGAGGAGTCGATCAAGAATCAGACTGGTTTGTAAGAGTATAGTTGGTCGGGGGAATTCGCTCCGAGCTCGAGCCGGGCTGGTTTAGACACCAATTTCTTGCTCATATTTTTATACGATCTACTGTTTTGAAAGTAAGAGAGGTTATTTTATAGTACATACAGAAGACGCATTTGGCAACCGAACATTAAACAGAGTAGTCCTCGGAGCTTCTCGGTATGTCGCACTGCGAGATTAAGACATATCTTGCGGCTTCTCACAGAATCGTAGGCCAAGTCTCCAACAGCGTCGAGGCTACTTTGCTCATACCACTTAACCCGCAGGATTGAAGAGACGACGGGCAAACCTGAGAGGACGACTAGAGGTAAACGTGAGGTATGGCTTGTTGGGTTTACTTCCTATTGTAGCGTACTGAGGATCCCAGTAGCCGTGCTATGGAACCCTTTGCATGGAGATCGGCGAGGCATTGAGATGACCCTTTCCCCGTCACTAAATTATCCGACAATAAGCTCTGCATAACAAAGGTAATTTAAGATACAAGAAAATATCCATAAGCCTAAGTTTGCAGGCCGTTGTCAAGATAGAGTGCCAAAAACTGATATCTTTGTTGTGCTGATTGTCGAGACCTATGAAGAACAGAACTCTACCGGGGCCACCTACGCATCCTTGGAGTTATCCACCATTTTTCCCTCCTCCAGTTGCTTTGGGGTGAAACCCCACCGGTTCGTGGCATTTTCCCAGACGTCCTCCCCTCCTTCCATCTCGCGCACCAATTCCACCGTCTCGTCACCGACATTCAACGTCGCTACCAAATAGTGCAAGGTGGTATTCCCGTCGATGTCCTGAGCTTGTACATCAAACCCACCCCACCTTAGAAGTAATGCTATGGTGGCTAGCTGAGCGACCTGTTCGGCCTCTGTCATGGGAACGTGTTTGTACGGCTTTTCCTCGTTTATGTAAGGCGGCCGCGAGTGCCTAGGATATTCCAAGTGCAGTGGGCTGGGTTTGACGCTCTGAAGCCATTTGGAATCCAACGTGCGGCGCAGTGTATACTTCGCTCGATAGCCAGTTTGTTCCTCGCAACCTGTTTCCCAGTCAGAGGGAGCGCTGCCACATGCAACAGCGTATGACCCAGGACTGTCCGCCCAGCTGTAGCATGGTCACCTGGAATTAATTCTGCGATCCAAGAGAGAAACTCGGGATCATGCCTCGCCGTGGGGAAGTGTAGCGGATGCACCTCGAAGATTGGTGTGCGCAAATGAGGGGAGAGGCGCGGGTGTGCGAACAGGTCACTGATGCATTCACGCACGCCGGCTTTGCCAGGTCACAGCGGGCGATGGCGAAGGAAAACGGTGGGAGTGCTTTGTGCAGTAGTTGTAGCTGTTCAAGAGCTTTTCAAGCATTGATCGGTGGCCGGAAGCGATGGCCTGATGCATTGGTGACGAAACCGACAATGCGGATAGCGGAGCCTCGCTGGGAATCTCTAACAAGCCATCTTCCTGTGAGGCCGTGGATACTCGCCATGAAGAATCTTCCGCACCTGCTTTGTACAAAATGTCAAATATCTCTTCACAGCCGAGCTTCGCCGCAACCTCAAGGGATATCAGGGCTGTTGCCATACGCAGTCGCTGTCCAGGAACATTTGGCTCCGTCCAGAACCGGGGGAATCCAAGTCGACGTTCCTCAGTTCGGCAGGGGTCAGCGGGGCTGTTTGGTACTCGACTCCTTTCGCCTTAGAGGTCGCAAGAAGCTCTGCCCTAAAGGGAACAGAGCCAAAGCTAGAGATATCGATACTAGCATCCCGGCCGCGCAGGAACCGAGCCGAATAGTCGGATAAGTCCTCCGCTGATATACCATTGATATCTGCGCCAGCGTCGAGGAGGATATTCACATTCTGGGTAGATTTCACTTTGATGGCCCCAGTCAGGGGAGACTCCGAGCCTCCCCATATCGCCCCGCATATAACGTTATTGGGCGAGTGGTGCTCCAAAAGCTTCCGCTCGTCAGCAGACATTTCATTCCAGCGACTGAGCCCTTACGGTAATAGTTCATGAGAGCCTCAAGCACAGCAGGGTTGGAATTCCCCGCCGCCCGGACAGGTGCGGGGTTCCACTCGGCCTCACAATCAAGGTCGTCTTTCGTGAGTTCATATGCCACGGTGAATTTGGAGGTGGTAACTAGAGAGAGAGATAGAGAGAGAGAGAGAGAGAGAGAGAGAGAGAGAGAGCGAGCGCGCGCGAGACTGACTCTGCTCCGGACAAAGGGCATGCGGGGTGGGCGCTAGAACAGAATGGGCAGCCGTCTCTTTGTACCTAGTAGTACTTAGTATCAGAGGAAATAGGATTGTACTACTTTGCGAGTTACACTCATGACTTGGTATACTGATAAGTCTTGAAAAAGGGTATATTCCAGCTAGACAAATTAAGGCAAAGTTGTAGGTAAAACCCTCATGAAAAAACAAGGTTATACAACGAGACTGCAAAGGATCTCTATGGTACTACTTTATATCTCCTTCCACACTCTATCCAAATACGATAGTCCTTACTTCAATGCTTTCCCGACCCTTGGCATCGGGGGCCGTGCGAGGATCGACAAAGGCAGTGTGAGGCACACGTTCCGCCATGCCCTCCTCAGTATCCGAACACTTCAGCAGCAGTCTCTCATCATCATCCACTCCGGAAAGATACTTCCACTCTGCCTTTGGATTATGTCTCACGCCCATGATCTCACCACTAAAATGAGGATAGCGATGTTCAATCTTAGCGAAGTCCCTGTCGCCCAAGGTCGCAGCGCTGGCAAAAGCCAGAGGGAACGATTCAACCGCGCCATTTATCGGCCTCCAGACGTTGATAATACGATATCGTCCACGAAGCAGCTTTTCCGCTTCCTCTGGATCAGGAACATGTCGACGGACTCGCTGCGCTGCGGACCATTTGGTTTGGTCCCCATGGGCTTGTCGGACGGGTTGGCGTGACGCCTTGGGATCGGCTCGTCGGATGGTGTGATCAAAGATGATGATTTTGTGTGCCCCGGGAACCTTGTCCAGGAGTAGCTTTTCTACCTCGGGGTAATATAACTGTTTGACGGCATCGTCTGAATTGAACGTCTCGTACGTGGTTTGTGAAGGGATGTTTCGTAAAACTTGGAATGCGTCGCGATCTAACGTGAACTGATCTTCTTGCCCTCGGATATCCGTAATGTGAACTTTGTGTACGGCTTCGCTGTAGTTGCGCTGGGGCTGTCCCTCCGGTGGCTCCTCCACGTAGTTGAAGGGCGCAGAGCCATCCGCGGGGTCTTTATAAAAAACTATCTCAGCCTCGACTGGGCCGCGTGGTACTCGTGGGTTGTTTGCCTGTGACGACATGTTGGACTGTCTGATGTGTAGTAAGTGAGGTACGATAGTAGCTGGTCAGGCTAGCGATATGACTGAATTGACTAGATCGAAGATGCTAGTCAATATAAATAAATACTAGGCACTGGTGCATATTCTAGAAGGATTGCATGGCATTACTAAGTCCCATCGAGTCAGCCGACGTCATAACCAATGAATTCCGACGGCGATTGCGCCATGCCGGCCTGATTACTAAAAGAAAGTCTCCGCGCGCTTCTCTCCGGCGGCCCGTCGCCGCTAATAGCCCTACCTTACAACTATCATGCTAGTGGAAGTGCAGGGTAAAAAGCATCAAACCATCAGGATAAAGTTGTCATTCATGCTGGAAAGTGTTTCCATTACAAGATGCATATATGCTCCAACAGTGCTGGTTTCTGACAGACACGCATATCTGCTTGTACATGTTGGGTTGGTAGGACTGCAAGATAGCAAGGAGCGAGAGAAAATAGTGAGGTTTCCAAAAGATATTCCCATTCACGTGAGGTAGAACTCTTCCTATACGCGTGTATTTCCGAGTCTCCCTTGATCGCTCAGGCCAGGCAGCATCTATGCCTTCGGCACCTCAACAGATAAGTCACCTCGTCGAGTTGAGAGTATACAACAATCCTTATCTGCACGGTTACACTTGTTGGTCATGTTCACTCCTCCCTTCAATTTTGGACGTACTCACCCGAAGGGTCTAACTCGACTGATTCTCCTGGATTAAATAAGACATTTTTGCTGAACTTGTACTCTGTTGGGCCATCCGGACGAATAATGGTGATTGTTTCAACGACGTCATCAATGGCCATTCGACAGGGGATCTCATGCCTGCCAATTCTGGCTCTCTCATCTCCCACTATAATTATAGGGTTTGCAACAAAACGTGCGCCGGGCATGGTGAAAATGGGATAGTACAAAGGATTGGATGCTGTGAGTATAATAATATTGATTTGTAAAACCACAACGGCGACAATAGGCCTGTTTATAGCTGGTTACGTCTGGGGAAGGCGCTGAGATCCATACTTCGCCTTGTAGGGCTGTTCGTTGTCCGTGTTTGTTATTACCACAAGAGGTATTCCATGAGTCATTACCGAACTTAAATTTACTCTAATTAGTGAGTTCCGAGAATTTCGTCGTCGATTTCCACTGTTGACAGACGCATATTGCAGTAGACAAAATATACCCAATGAATTATGGGCATCGGCTCCACCGAGCCGAGGAGTAAGCATCAGTGGAAATGTAACCCCGATGTCAATGACAAAACTGCATTACTAAATAACTCTTGCAATACTGGTTAGAGCCTAGCGACAAGAATTGACGTATGCAAAATCCGATATATAGTCTCTCGAGCCAGCCCGAACACGGTCCCCCGGTTCCACCCAAAATTTTAGCTCACGTCATAGAACAGCTGCCACTACTGTTTCCATCGTCCTTGTAAAGATTATACTCTATTTCACCTCTTTTCGGCCTCGAATAATATATCCCTTCGGGCACACTGCCAGAACTAGCCGATGAATAACTAGATCCAACCAGAGCATCTCCATAAAGTGCCATGTTTGAAGGTAACAGATATTTCTAGGCTTATCAAACCCTTGCACCTATTCTACAGCCTGTGTCATTCTGTGAAACTGACAAAGTCCCAAAAGACTTGGGTAAGCCAAACAGTAGCCATGGTTTCGGCTGCGTAAACGTCGTAAATGCAAATATTATGGTCCCATCTCCGGGTGAATGCATATATTTGGATAGACGGACAATGTAATTGAAACACCGTGAGAAATAGACTCTAATTAGTAGCTACTAGTATAATTCTGAAAGAATCACTGCAAAACAAATGATTTACTTGATATGCCTAGTGTCTCCGGCTTGCCATATGATGCATGCAGATACATACCAGGCGGAATGTTAGTAAATCCGAACCCGCATGCGGACGTCAGGTCAGCGGGATACTTTATTTGACATATAACTCATCTCCAAACTGCTTGTTGTGGGTAGAGCTGTGAGTAACCCTTGCGCCATACACAACCTCTTGCTCTCTCTGTATTCAGATGCATTGTAGCCACTCAAGGCTGAAAGGTTTAATTTTGTCGCTTCGGCACGTATGTTTGAGCGCATTAATCATATTCAACCATCAGGTAGAGGTCGCGGTTAATTCCAGAGTGCACATCGACATCGCTGGCAGAAACGCACATAGTGCCGTAGATAAGGCAAAGGTAGACTTATAATCACAATATTAAAAGTCATTATTTGACTAGGTTTGCATGTCATTCAATGTTACAGTCACTATTGCCTTAAAGTGCTCTTCGTACGCCTCCTCTTTAGCTCATTGAACATCCATCTGAACTTAGGATCGTCGATAACCCCAAGAAGCTCAGAGACCTTTTCATCTGAAAGTGACTCCAGATATACTCTGTACTCCTCTGTGAACTTCTGCAGAAAACACAGAATCCTTTCACTACCAGGGTCAGCTATGCCGCAAGGAGATAATCCACTGTACTTCACTTACTCCGAATAGCGTTCATCGTCAGAGTATCTTTCATAGATATCTTTCAAATGCATCAATACAAGAGAACTACCAAAAGTCTGACCAACATCATCTAGATCCTCGCCCGCCCGTTCAGGTACGATCCGAAAGCGGTGTTCTTTGAACTCATGCAAGCCAACGAGTTTGCTGCATAGTTGGCGAATTGGAAGCTCACGAAGTGAATCGTCATATAGCATGCTTTCATGCTCGAGATTAATCTGACGTTCAATTGTTAGTTACTTTCTCTGGGGATAACGCAAATCTTTTTCCGTTGTTCTCATAAGAAAGAGACAAACTCGCCAGGAAGACATATGCATACATGAACAGCTTTCATTGCTGGTCCTTCGTAGTTTTCGTCAACATTAGTGCATGTGCATGACCACTCGCAACCATCTCTTCCATAAGAACTAGATAGAAACTCGTCGATATCTGATTTTGTCAAGGAATATCCCGGTGATTGACATAGTAGAACAGCGCGAACAGAGAGACGTTTCGTTGAGGTTTTGAGAAAGAGTCCGTAGACAGCAGCAACCACGGTTGCTAGGGTTGAGTTGTTGGTTATTAGGTAAGTGACTCCATAGCTTACTAGAGTTTCCATTGCATTGCTCAGTAGATATTGGTAGACATCCGGGACAATGAAAGAGGAGAATGGGAAAAAAGAAAAAAGTGACAGCAACAGGACATACTAAATAAGAATATGTACGAAGGTAGATGATAGTCATATGAACTAACAACAGCGAGGGGAGTGAACAAGAAAATGTTATTTTTCGTATCCACATTGTCTAGACATGCGCTTGCGTGGCTTTGATTGATTGGCTTCAATTACGGGATATACGTGTTGGTGTCCGCTGACGAGGCTGGGGATCCCCATTTTGCTAGCCTTGTTCTTCACTGTGAGAGTACATACATTTATTTGCCTCTAACTGCATCAGCACCACTTCAGTTGTACGGGAGATTAGGGCTATCTGTTCTTTCTTCTCTTCTATTCTTGTCATCCCTCTCGTTAACAAACGTTGCTTATGGAAGTGCTATTAGTCAAGACCAAATCAGTTGACAACGATGTGTGGCTGGCACCGCAGCGCTTAATTTCAAGAGGACAAATGTGCCGAGCTAAGGACTTGCATCACTATTTCTTAGCCTATTTGACGCCCTGGCCACGATCAAAGGCTATCTGGCATATGCGGGGCACGACCACGGTGTTTCAATGGAGCTCCACCGAAAGGATGAGTTGTACAATTGAATATTGCCAGAAAGCGACAGTTGGAATGTTTCAGACTAAGAAAGCTATCTCCTCTCACTCTTTAATTGTTATCCATTTTGTGCCATTTAGCCCTGGTGGATGTTCTGCAGCCTTACTCGCTACACTGCATGCTCTAAAATCCTTGCGTTATGGTCTTGCTTTAGCTAACGTATAAACTTCATGTCTCATCGCCTCTTAAAGTTACTATTCGTGGCAGTCGGGATTCCATACGTCACAGTAGCGGTGTTTCATGTTGTCTTCTTCTACGCTGGTATTAATAGAAGTGCAGATGACATCGAATAGACGATAATTGGCATTACCTAGTTTTGTAATTCAGGCCTAAGGCTAAAGGGGTGTAACAGTGGACCTACTACACAGGGTAGATAGCCTGTTAGCTAGGTAAGGATACATCCGCAAGGAAGGGGAATGTCATGGTATTGACTGAGTGGTAGGATAGAATACTAATAAATTTCACTTCATCCTTTCCCTCTATATTGAGTACTTGCTCCTACCCCGCGATCTTGATTTAGGGCTCCATACCCGGTAAACTCCGACCCGCGGTCGTCATCCGTCATCCATCGGCCTTAACCCCACCTTTAAAGTGTCGTAAATCCGCCAAAATAAGCTGGTCACTTGCAGATTACATAGATCGGCAGCTCATACTTCCAAATTAATTACGAGCGGCATATGTATTTCTTTATTACCCCGAGGGAAGAGGCCAATAAACCATTATAAAAGACCCTCCTTCCCAACACCAGGAACTTGCGAATCCAAGCATTTTTATTTCCGCAGTGTCCAGTTTCCCACCCAAAAGGTCAGCCACCACCATCGCATGAAATACGTCAACAATTAGCTTCTTTTCAGACGCTTCAAATATCCTAAAACTCTAACGCCGGAACGAACTAGTCCAAAAAGAAACTCCATCCAACCTCTCGAGGTGAAATTCCGACAATGCCCGAAACAATCATCATCTCCAGCTCCTCCCAAGGCAGCGAAACAACCCTCAAACCCACCGCCACATTCACGGGCGAAGTTTTTTTCGACGTGCTTCATATGGATGAAACCACCGCCATGGCCAATGTGACTTTCACTCCCTGTGCGCGGACACATTGGCACACCCACCCAGGAGGGCAATTTCTGAAGGTTGTGGCCGGGTCCGGTTGGATCTGCGATAAGGGTAGTGAGCCACGTCGCATCAAGATGGGAGACCTGATCTGGGCTCCCCCGGGAACGACTCACTGGCATGGAGCCGATGATGGGAGTATTATGACGCACTTTGTTGTCGGTTTGGGGAAGACTACATGGCTTGATCCGGTGACTGATGAGGAGTATGCTGCGAAGAAGGATTAGGATTTTGGAGAAATAGGTAGCATGACTTGGAAGATCAAGCAATGTTAGTTACATCAAATGAAATCTATTATTCTGTAGGACTTTCTCAGGGTTATCGTATTACCATTCGCTTTGGGGTCTGAATATTTTCTTCATCTTACTAACAATGATGTACATTGATTAGGGTCCTTCTACGTCGAAACCCTGCATAGAAGTAAACCCCTGCCATTGATCACTAGGTAACACCCCCGTTCCACTTGATAGGGTCAGAAAGTCCTCAATAGTCGTAGAGGCGTCGAAGCACATGTTATGTATCGAATGGTCGCTGTTCTGAGACAAAGGATTTGGCATCTCCGACATACTCTCATGGCCCTGCAGCGATGTCAACTGGTCCTGGAACACGTCTCCTTGTCCTTATCCCTCATACGCGTTAGCCACTCGCGAATGTTATATGATCATAGGGATGCCATTATCTCACCAGCAGGATCATTGAGAAGCTCTGTCAACCGTCGAAGAATGTCCCGACCTCGATCTGTAACGGCGTCACCAGACACTAGCTGAGACAAGACTGCAATGGCACGGTTAGGGTATAGCCTCGTTTTTGTCGCCAGCTGTTCCATTGCCAGGCCCAACACATAGTTTGATTTGCAGAGCCACAGCACTCCTATGATAACTAATGCCGCGTTGAATACTATACCTACATTAGATTGAGAAACAATGGTGAGTCAAACCAAACCTGCCGGTGCGCACGTACCATAGTGCAGCGAGAACCACCAGGTCTCTAAAAGATTAGCTCGCCAATCGGAGGCATGGACTAATTCATATATCATGTCTATAGTGGCAATTGCTGACTCGGTGCATATCTCCAAGCTGTGAAGTCCAACTAGCGGAAGCGTCTGACCTCCCTGGGCATCGGTTGTATGGTGGCATGTTTCAATCATACTTGCCAATGTCGGACGATGGAGGAGGGTGCGAATATTGTAGTATCGTAATGAAATCATAACAGAGAACTTTCTTGAAAAGAATTCAGCGTTTGTCATCGGCTCCTGGTGCCCATCACGTAATCCTGCTGCCGAGAGAATGGTTAGACCGTGGGGGAGTGATATCTGCCAAGTACAAAGGTTATCCTCCATTGACGAAATGTGTGAAATTATCTCGTTTATACTCAAAGTCGTGCCAGTGTCCAGGTTGTGGTCGAAAAGTATGCCAATGATGTTTGCGAGTTGTTTGTATAGGGCACTAAGTCCTTCGTTTAATATAATAGGTGTAGCCTGCTGCATCGGCGAACTTACATAGTAGAATTAAGACAGGAAACACTAAGGTCAGCTGTTGTATTGTCCATGATAGTGGATGTATCTATGCATTCGTGGTTCGCAGGTAGTTCGAGCTTTACGTAGCAGTCTGGTATCGCGGCTGGTCTCCCAAGCGTCATACTCAATAACCTGAATCGCACGGAGGCTTTAGCCTGCCAATGTTGACATGAGGAGAATAGGCATTACTCGGGAACATATACCTGTCGATCATAACACATCCATACCAGGTGCGTTTGCGTGCCTCCTTTGCCAGCGCGGGCATATCTTTGAGAGCATTTTGCGAATGGAGGCCAAGTTTAAAGGCTGCCTTGACAGCTAAAGTATGCACCGTCCATGCCTGTCCCGGCTTATGCCTCCCATGAAGATACTGGCCTAGGAGGAGAAGGAACTGCACTGCGGTGGTCCATGAGCCTGTATAGTACCATTTAGGTACAGGGATAACTACTCACCATCTTCGATGTTCTCGCCGTTAAATACCTGCTCGCCATATAGGTCCACTGCCCTTTGATAAAAAGCATCAGATTGGGCAATGTATGTTGTAAAGAACTGCTTGTTCGGGATTATAGATAGTTTAACCGTGGCGAAAATCAAGTTTAGAAGTGCCAGCCATTTTCGGCTCACACTTAAGCAACCATTCTTGAGCAAATGACTGTATGTCTCTAGAAACGTAACCGGGTATATGAAAGGAAACAAGATCCCAATTTCGAAGAAAAACTTTTGGACAAGTTCCGTCATTTCGTTGGCTGGTGGGAGTGCGAAAATATTTGCCTCCAATGATTGTGTCCTTTCGGAGGCTGGGGTTGGATATTGAGTTTGGGAGAAGTCCACGTAAAACTCCAAATTAGAGGTAGTCATAATATGCATATCCTTTCCCTGTGTAATGGCATGGCAGAGACAACGCAGAAAGTGATCGTTTGATGAAGGACCTTGTGCATATCCGTTAATTGACCGGCACTTGCAGGGAAGGAAACATATGTCATATATACCAAGAAACCCAGGTTCGTTTTCATCGATAAGGGAACTTAGCCCTATACCTTGGACTGGACTGTTGGTGTCATTCATAGCACGCTTATCTTCAATTTCGGATGTCTGCGAAGATATCGATCCCCCAAGGTCATCCTTCATAGTGGCCAGGGTTTCTTCTATGCTCTTAACACGATCTTCCAGCGCTTGGAAATACCTATAGCATGATCAGCCCCACAAACAACGCCTCCACAGCTCGACTAATATTAGTGTCACGAACTCTTTCTGAATGATAACATTTTGAGTATGGTTTGGGGTGGTATATACACATTCAAACCCCAAACGACTACATGCAGAGCAACTGGGGCGAACGCCATCGCACTAAGAATGTGTCAGCTTACCTCTGCAGTCTAAGGATAGGGATATATATTTACCCGCGACTTTCGCAGACGACAGATATCACAGGCCAAGGCCACCCGAGACCGCCTGTTAGCTCGATTACTTTGAGTCGGCTGGTTGCCTTCAGATCTTTTCATGTCGATCATGATCTTGGGAAAGGCTTATTCTCACTGTGTGGTCTCTTCTCTGGATATATTTATATGGAGCCTATCTATATGAATTAATAGGCCAGTATATACAGTGTTCCTGGTGGAAGCATGGGCCCTGTGCCTAAAATAGCACGGATAAAGATAACGAGGGCTCAGCCACTGCTGCCTATTCCACTTCGGGTGGAGATGCGGATCATGGACGCTTCATCGAGATGCATCCACTGCATCCGCCCTGCCGAAAACTAAATAAAGCATGCCAAGACACCCGTGTGGAGAGCTAACATATTAAGGTACGGCTTGAACCTCCCCACCCCCTAAGTAGATTCGGATGTACGGAGGTGCTGCGTTCTTAATATAGACAAGCCGTGCGGGAGACCTACCTAGCGTAATGACATGATTGAACTTGGATATGACTATGACGAACACTCCTCGCACATCAGTCGTCGGAAATGTTATGTTTGCTGTTTTATGCTTTGCGCCGGCGTGACATTTCACCTTGTAGGCCCTGCGAGGTAGTACGTGCGTGGCTTTAGACTCAAGTCTGAATGATGGTGCAAAAGGTTGACAGAATTAGACGGATTATCAAAGGTCCAAGACTCTGGTGTTAATGCTGATGTATACTGCTTGTATCTCTAGATAACATACGAATCCATCGCGCCACAAACATAATCGCAATGGTTAGAAATGAAAACAAATAAAATCAATCGACACACACGCAGGGTCTATCAGCATAGCCTGGTCATCGTCGTTTGGGTTATTCCCATGTACAGTCCGGTATTCAATAAACATAGACAAACAGCGCTAATCTCATTGCATCGCTCATTAAGTTCAATATCGTTATAGAAGGCTCTTCAAGGGCTTCTGCAACTCGGGCACCACTGATGAGCTGTCCGCATGTAGTCGGCTGTTTTGCGGGTCATACAATGGCTCTGCCGTGACGGTAGCTGGGATACGCCGCCCAAAGTACTCGATCTCAACTATCTGGCCCTCTGTTACGCTGGCGGGTAACCAGGCGTACGCGACCGGCTTTCGAACGGTGAAGCCGAATGCGGCGCTCGTGACATAGCCAGCAGCTTTACCGTTCAGGAATACTGGCTCCTTACCAAGCACCATAGAGCGCCCATCATTAACGGTGAGGCAGCGCAGACGTCTTGTGGGTGCCTGTTTGGAAAGACGCTGGATGGCAGCCTTACCCACATAGTCTTCCTTTTTGTCTGTCTTGATGGCCGAAACAACGCCTGCTTCGTATGGGTTGTGCTCGGTGGTCATATCGCTGCCGAAGGTACGGTAGCCCTTCTCCAACCGCAAAGCGTTAAAGGCAGCACGGCCGGCCGCGATTAGCCCGTGGCATTTTCCTGCCTGCCAGATCGCATCCCACAATCGCTGGCCGTATTGGGAGCTGGTCTGAATTTCCCAGCCCAGCTCCCCGACATACGACTTCCGAAAAGCCGTTACTGGGATTCCAGCAATAGTCGCGCTCTTGACCCCGAAGTAAGGCAGCCCCGTGTTCGAAAAGTCATCTGTGGTGATGGTGCTGATGACGTCCCAAGCGCGGGGACCCCAGAGTCCGATGCAACAGGTGCTGCCAGTAATCTCACGTACTTGTACCCATCGGCTGGGAGTATGCTGTTCTTGGCGACGGCCTTCTCTAACTAGATATTCCAGGTCGATAGCTGTGTTTGCTCCAATTTGGAAGACGTCCTCACTGAGCCTCGACACGAAGATGTCACTGCGAATTCCGCCGTGGTCATTCAGGAGCAGAGTGTAAGTGATAGTCCCAGTCTTAGCAGTAATGTCGCCTGTAGTTAACCGTTGGAGGAGATCGACAGACCCTGGGCCGGACACCTCGAATCGGTGAAACGAGGTCATATCGTACATGGCTACTGCATTGCGTGTTTTCCAGGCTTCCACGGCGGCAATAGGCGAGTAGAACTGTGCTGACCAGGCGTCTCGTTCGACAGGTTGCCAGTGGGCTGGGAGATACTTGAGTAACTCTGAATTCGATTCGTACCAGAACGGACGCTCCCACCCTCCAAGCTCGAGGAAGAAAGCACCCAGCTCTCGCTCTCTGTTATAGAAGGGACTAACGCGAAGATTCCGGGGAGACTCCTTCGGTTGCATAGGGTGTAGTATATCGTAGATCTCGACAAAGTTCTGCTGCGATGTCTCGCTGACGTAGTCACGGCTGAGTTGAATTTCTTCAAAACGGGAGAGCTCGCACTCAGAAAGGTCAATCTGGGATCGGCCTGTGGTAAGCACCTCCGCCACAGCACGCGCAACACCAGCCGAATGCGTTACCCAAACCGCCTCGGCTACATAGAAGCCCTCGACATTCGGCGCTTGTCCAATAAGGGGACCGCCATCCGGAGTGAAAGAGAAAATGCCATTGAAGCCGTCGTCGATTTCTGTATCGCGTAGAGCGGGTAACAATTCCTGTGTCTCCTTCCAGGCTGGGTCGAAATCTTCGCGGGTGAACTCCAACCGGGATGGCATATTCTTTTCATCGACATGCTTAGGAGTTAATCCCAACGATCCCGCAACGACTGGCATGGGACGATGACCGTAGTAGCCGATGCCGTACTGGCTGCCATGCTCGCGAAAATATAGATCATGGTCTTGGTGGCGTAGAATAGGTCGTTCAGCATTTAATCCATTCGGAAGATCATTAACGGCACGGCCAGCGAGCGTCGGCACGGCAGTTGTTTTCGCATACTGATGCGCTAACGGAAGCAAAGGAATCGGCACACCGACCATGGCGCCAATCTCAACACCCCAGAAGCCAGCACAAGAAATAATAATATCGGCGGGAATGACACCGTTGGGTATCCTCACCCCTGTCACCCGGCGACCACTTCGTTCAATGCCGGTGACAGGTGTGGACTCGAGATAGCGGACACCTGCATTGCGGGTCCTTTCGATAAGCAATTGTGTCGCGCGTGCAGCGAGTGCTAGACCGTCACTTGGAATATGTAGACCTCCTAGAACCTTTTCCTTATTCAAAAGAGGATAAATCTTAAGGCATTCTTCGGCATCGATGAGGCGTGCCTCAATCCCCCACGACGAGGCATAGCCGTGCTTGCGCTTAAGTTCTTGGAGTCTCTCAGGTGTCGTCGCCACTTCCAGGCCACCTACTTGATTGAAGCAATCGATAGATAGTAGCTTTTCAACAGTATAGCGGGCCAAATTGGTCATGGTCTTCGAAGGTGTAGTCTGGAACACGAGACCGGGAGCGTGTGATGTCGAGCCGCCCGGCATATGCAATGGGCCTTGCTCGACAACGGTGATATCCTTCCATCCGCGCGAGACCAGCTCGTCGGCGATGTTGGTGCCCACGATACCGGCCCCAATAATGACAACTCTTTGTGTAGGGTCCATGTTGTGAAAAACGCTTGATTCTCTATTCTAGTCTGTCGCGACTAGGCCATTATTTATTCGTCGACAACCATCGATACAGAGCGGGGGGCACGGCTCTCATGCCGCTTCCCCGCCGCTCTTTGGAAGGTATGTGTGAGATAAGGTATAACCTCCATCGATATCAAAGTGAAGCCGCCGGGCCGTATGCCGACGGAGATCACGAAGATGTACGGAGTAGATGGGTGAGTATACCGGTCTTGGTCATGGGGTCCTTTTTGCTCGTTTTGGTCTAGCGGGATCTTAGTCACTGCAAAGATTCTGGATAGGATTTCCTTTTTTGGTATGATCCGATCATGTGAGTTTAGCCCCTTCAGGCCATGGTGTCTGCGTGTGTCCGGATTCGGCTTAGGCGCCGATGGACTGTATAACCCCATGGGGCGTTGAGCAATAGCATCCTTAGTTCTATCTTTATCAGACTTTCAGTCCAAGGATCAAAAGTCAAATGACGACGGTAAATTCTGGCTAGACCCGGCCATAGATAGTGAATGGACTCCGGAAACTTGTTGCAGCGGTCACTACGAAGTCCACATAGGATAAGGATCTATCTCTATCCGATATCAATGGTTTAGCTGATTGTGTAAACGTAATGTATCCATTATATGAGTACTAGGCTTCATCTCATTGCTACATTCTTCTTGTCTTTCGAATCTACAGTCGGGTATTGTACAGTCTACCTCTCTTGCCGTATAGGCTGCCTTTGTTGGGTTGCGATCCTGTACCCTCCGTCCGTTCGTTATCAGTTCAAGTGGAGACTCAAGTGATAATTGCTGTCAGCATGACTCCATCCACCAGGCGACGTTACGATACATGATGAGAGGGGTAGTATGAAAGACCCTGCTGTCCGGAAGGTTAAGTTCTAGCGAAGTCACTTCTCAGCCACTATGACTCTAACGGCTCGCAAATCTCTTAACGATCTTCAATTCATGGCGAGGAGCGCGCCGCACAAGCCCACGAATAGACTTTTGCCGTTTTTCGGAGCGTCAATCTCAAGTATCGTGGGCTGTCCGTCATCAAGTCGCCCGTCATACGGCAGATGTGGGGCTTTCTCAGTTTATATTTCATTTCGACAGTATATGAACGTCAACCCCCTCTTCGGCTACTCGATGACTTGTGTTGATTGAAAATAATTCATCAATGACGTTCACCAGTCACTAACAAAGATTCATTCTTTAGCACCTACAAAAACAGAAGGCTGATCCCTCAGGACTGTCTGGTCCATTCATAAGCAAATGAAACCCACATTAGCATGTATACACAGTACCCATAGCTTAAGTATTTGCAGACATGGTTCCAATTTTACGCCTTAGCCCCCATTTTCTGGTTGAAGCACTCATCTCATCCTACTACAGCTCTGAGCCATATTTCTCAGGCACAGTCACCTTTACCATTTAACATCTCCAATTTTTAGCGGCACGTGAAGCATCCGATGCCCAGCTTCCGTTGGCTTCGGAAGTTGTCCTGCCCGGATGTTTATTTGGAGAGACTGGTGGAGCAATCTTGGCTCTGCCAATTTCGCGTCTCGCTCCTGCCGCAGGGACACAAACTCCTCCTCAGTGATACCGTCCCTCAAGTGTTTGTTTTGGCTCTTGTGATCCTGCACACTCAGCCAAGGTATCGGGGTTGCACGACCCTCCGGTGGATAATCATGGCCTGTCCAGATTTTTACGTGATCCGGCAAGCTAAGAAGCTTACGCCCAGAGTTGAAGAGGCTGTGTGCACTTCCGCCAGGGAAATCGCAACGCGCAGTACCGATATCCGCGTGGAATAAAGAATCCCCGCAGAATACATTATCTGAGAGTTGTCAGCATATCTGGAACTCGGGAGGGTTTGTATTGGGACCCTTACCTCCAATTTTATAGCCTAAATGGTCTGGAGTGTGCCCGGGCAGGTGCATGGCTGTGGCTACCAAGTTTCCAATCTTGAACTTCTCATCATCGTCAAATAGTGTGTCAAAAACAACACTGTATTCATCGGGTGGAACTGCGTATCGCCGACCGAATAATTTCTGCACCTGGCCGATACGCTTGCCAATGCCGATCGACGGCTTGTGACCATGCTCCTGCGTAAGGCGATTTTGGAGATAAGACGCTGCAGTGAGATGGTCTGCATGGGCGTGAGTCTCCAAGATTCTGTCGACCTTGTAACCCTTTTCCTTGACCATTGAGAGCAGTGAATCGGCAGCGGAGGTGGTAACGGCTTGGCTGGCTGGGTCATAATCCAAGACTGGGTCGATGATAACAGCAGCCAAAGTGGATGGATCAGCGACCACGTATTGCCATGTACCTGTCTTCGTCTCAAACACAGCGTGAATGGTAGGCTCCCCGGCCACAGTGGCTTCCGTGCTGTATGAAGCCCGGCCTCGGGCCACAGCTTGTGGGATTTTGGTCGTAACGGAACGTAAAGATGATGAGTTATTACATGATAAGGTACGTCTATCATCCAACTTGGTTTTCAGTGAAGCTCTTCGAAAATCTGCACCGATGGGTGAATGGTAGGTTTTGGTGGTATATGCGGCCCTCTTCTCAGCATGTTGGCAAAGAGAACGGAGCGGCCTCCTAAGAGTTGTGGCTCGGGTCGAGTTGGCCATTGGCTCAAGTGAGCCCAAAGCAGCCTGGGAAGCTCTAAAAGAGTTCATAATGATGTTGTATTATGATGAAACATTAGAAAGCATGGGATACGTACAGAGAAGGGGATTTACGATACTTAAGGTTATCCCAGTTAGGGTTCCCGGGGTCCACCGAATGCGGGAGGTGGCAAGCGCTGCGACCGTCCGATTCTTCGCCGACCGGTCCACGTGCTGTCAGGTACATAAAGAGCAGTCGGCGATCAAACTTGTCCCGCCTTCTTGATAATCTTATCCATCGCTCCCCGGTGTTCCTCCAATTCACCACCGAAGGCCATTCTCCCATTCTTTTTAAAGTGATCTGGTCGTTTCTGTTTTAAGCTTTTTTTCCCTACAAATTAATTATCACTTTACGTTGAGCACCATTCATTTTCTAGACATGTTCCGCACTCGAGTAACGTCGGCAGCTTGCGCTGCTGCCCAAAAAGCTCCAGCAGCACGGACTTTCGCAACAGCTTCACCAGTGAGCTCTGCTTCTCGGAACCACAAGGTCGTGGTAGTTGGTGGTGGTACGGCTGGTCTGTCTATCAGCCATCAGCTTCTTCACTCTGGCAAATTTACTCAAGACGATATTGCCGTTGTCGACCCGGCAGAGTGGCATCATTATCAGCCCGGATGGACTCTAGTTGGCGGTGGTCTTAAAACCAAGGAGGAGTTGCGCAGGCCAATGAACAGTCTGGTCGACCCTAAGCTCAAATTCTACAACGACAGTGTGTCCACATTTTCCCCTGAGGAGAATCTTGTCACTCTTGGTAATGGCGACAAGGTCAACTATGAACAGCTGGTTGTGGTTCCCGGCATTAACATCAACTATGGTAGCATTGAGGGTCTGCCCGAGGCTCTGGAGTCTCCCGACTCTCTTGTCTCTACTATCTATGGTTACAACACTTGCGACAAAGTCTTCCGCACTGTTCAAAAACTCGAGAAAGGTGTTGCTCTTTTCACCCAACCTGCCGGTGTGATCAAATGTGCAGGTGCGCCGCAAAAGGTCATGTGGCTCGCATTGGACCATTGGAAGAGAGCTGGCCTGTACGACCCCAGCAACCCCTCCAGTTCCGCTATCAATATCAGCTTTGCCACTGCTCTCCCGGCCATGTTTGGTGTGCCCAAGTACAGTGCTACACTTGAGGCTCTGCGGAAGGAAAGGGGCGTCGAAGGACTCTTCCAGCATGACCTCGTCGCCATCGAAGGCAACACAGCAACTTTTGCTCGTCCCGATGGTCAGGAGAAGGTCAAGAAGCAGTTCGATCTGTTGCACGTTGTGCCCAAGATGGGACCTCATGCATTTGTCAAGAACAGCCCTCTAGCGAACGAGGCTGGTTTTGTCGATGTCGATGATAGCACCCTGCGTCACAAGAAATTCTCTAACGTCTGGTCTGCGGGTGATGGCTCCAGTCTTCCTACAGCCAAGACGGCGGCCGCAATTACTTCCCAATCGCCGATTCTTGTTCGTGGTTTGCTTTCCACAATGGAGGGCAAAGAGCCCGAAGGAAACTATGACGGTTATACTTCCTGTCCTCTGCTGACTGAGTACGGCAAGGTTCTTTTGGCTGAATTCAAGTATGGCGGACAGCCTAAGGAGACTTTTGGCAACCTGTTCGGTATCGACCAAGCCACTCCTCGCCGTGCATTCTATCATCTGAAGAAAGACTTCTTCCCATGGGTGTACTACCAATCCATGGTCAAGGGCCAATGGGGCGGTCCTAAGGGTTGGGTTAACTAGAAGAGCCTGGAGCTCCTGTGTACTATACTTCTTGAGATAAACAAATATTGGAAGTTTCAGAATTAGCGAAAATTACATTTTACAATCTATGTTCATACTATCCTACAAAATTGTATAACTTGCTCCTGTCGCCTCCAACAATCACCCCCCTTTCCCAATTTCTTTTGTTTTTTACCCTTCTATGTTCAACTTTCCAACTCCTCCAATTTTTCAAATCACGTCATTTGGTAGCCGAAATCGGACGTGTCATTGGGTGGGTCCAACTACGGCCGAGAACCCTGGACGGCTTGCCGAACCACATTAAACCCGCTTCCTTCATTTTTCTCCCCCGAACCCTCATATTCCCCGCGCACTTTTGCGGGGAATGGAGTTTGATAGCTTGAAAGACCTACATAGTATATATTACTCCGAACTATCTTCTTTCGTACTTTTCAATATTTATTCCGTGGTTATACCGGTCGTTATCCAACCTTGTTCTCCTCGGGCGATAAAAATCATATCGTCCGAGAGAAGGTTGGCGATTGTTTAGTCGGCCGAAAGGGATCGATCATTCACTTGACATCATGTCATGTCATTGCCATCCTCAAACAACGCCATCATCAATCGCCGATTGAAACAAGGCTTAAGATATGCTATATAGCTCGGGAGATATAGGGGACATGTGCTGTAGAACCCGGTTATATTAATTTCAAAGGATTCAGGAAATTCAGGTCAGAAAGAAAAAAAAAAAAAAAAGGTAATATCCCAATATGTACATGATTTTCTCGGTAGGTTGAAGGCTTTCCCTTTCCGTTTTAGTGCTCCCCTCGCTGCTTTTTACTCATGGAGTAGACCTGAAGCCGGCCTGAGGCGATCACTGAGCAGAGGGTGACCAGGGGTTAAACCCCAGGTTCTCTACGTAAGTGAAGCAGCCTCAATAATTGAAGGGGTCGTTATTTTAACAAGGCATATCGCTATTCTAACAAGGCACCCGCCTACCGCCTTCCTATATAGACTTTTATCTGGCAGAATAGAACCTCAGCATAATGAACATAATTCTACTTTATTTGTATGAGAAGTGCCCTCGAGCGTAGGGGGGTGGGGTCCCCCAAGGGGATTGAGGAGCGAATGAAATGAGCGGGGGTACCCCCCGGAGCGACGGGCAAGAAATCTATAGAAATTTGTGTAGCTAAAGTCTATATAGGCAGGCGGTAGCTAGGCACCCCTGTTAGAATAGCGATATGCCTTGTTAAAATAGACAATCCCTAATTGAAACGTACTCCTACTAGCGGAAACTTATGACTATCTCTCCACTATTTTGCCCACCACTCTATCGGAAAGAGAGTAATTAATGTGATTTAATACCGCCCGTTGCGGCGTGCTCCAACTCCTTTATGATGAGTATAAATACAGAGACGATCCCTGGTGTAAAGTTGAAGCCCTGGTGTAAAGTTGAAGCCCGCTGACGTTAATTATATTTAAACTAGATCTGAGCCCTGTATGGGCCGTGGTTGGCGAGGAATTTCAAGAAGAAATTTGGTGCAGAAAGAGTTGTTCTAGTAGCCATAGGGGACCTCTGGGTGCTTTTTATGAATCCTGCCAGCGTCCCAGCAGAGTGATCCTAGCTCACAAATACGAAATCTCATCTAAGGAGAGTTCAGATCCATCTTAAAAGTCAAATACCTTTAAGAAGTAGGGTTATTTGTCGTTCTGGTAAATCGAGTAGGCGGTCAAACACTGGCGCAAGGGGTGTTCCAAATACGAAACCTGCAGTCACGATCTATCGATAGTCAAATCTAACTTTAGGAAGTTCATCAGTTAAGAAATATCAAGTCACCTTTTCGAAAAAAGGATTGCAGATCATAGGCGGCCAGAGCCAACTTGTCCCTATTGATTCTACAAGAAACACAGATCGACATCTGTTGTTAGCAGCTTTTGTTACGCCAAGGTTGTAAAATGTATATATAAAAAGCTAACCTATTCCTCACATCCTACTGGAACCTCAATTCAAATCATCACCTGCAAAGCAAAATATATTGAAGATTTAAAGCAAAAAGCCCATTATAACATTTTTTCCCATCACACGTTTTTCAAAATGAAGGTTTTCCAGATCATCGCCTACCTTACTCTCGGCGCTAATGTTGCCTACGCCCTAACCGCCGAGTCCGCCGAGGGCACCACTAATGCCGCCAACATCCAGTTGCCCGGCCTCGATCCTGTGCAGTCGAGACATGCCAACTCCATCATTGTCGAGGCCAAGAAGGACGGGGTTGGCGCTCACGGCTGCCAGGCTGGTATTGCCATTGCTTTGTCTGAGGTAGCCATCTCGTATCTGGCCTTACGCAATTATTTACAAGTTTGCTAACAGTTTTTAAAGACCGGGCTCAAGATACTCGCCAATCCTAACGTGCCCGAATCGATGAATTTGCAGCACGATGACCAAGCTTTGCACGGCGACAGCATCGGCATCTTCCAGCAAAGTGCCTCCCGTTACCCCATTGAGTGTGCCATGAGAGTTCCTTGCTCTTCCAACACACTCTTCAACGAGATTAAGAGGATTAACGGCTGGCGGAAAATGAGTATCCCTACTATCTACCAAAAAATCAACAAGTCCGGCAAATCTAGCGCTATAGCCAAGTACCTTGACCCTGCCATCAATGTCTGCAAGGCTGGTGGACTTTAAATGATGCTGGATTACCATGTGCATAGAACATGGTTTGGGAGGGCGGAGGGAGAAACTGGTTAATCCCTATTATAGGCCAGCAGTGTCTGGGCTGCCAGCAGATACATTAAGATCATATATTCGATTGACTTATCCTTTCTAGTTTCTTTTCTTATAATAAGCTACTATCTAAAGGTGCTAGAGTTGGGTTCTAACACCGATCCATGATCAAAGACACGAGTCAACTTATCAGGGTGCGGCTTCAGAGTCATAATTATCTGACCATTCTCCAATTTGGTTCACAAAGCGCCGGGCCAAATTATCACACCTTGCTTCGTGAAGAACTCTGTTGATCATGGGTGATCTGCCTGAGGTCCAGACCATTCATCAACGCTACATTACTGGCTTGTTTGATGTTGGCCTTGTATCTACTCGCGATAGCTGCCATTCAGTATACTCCGTTACCGCTCTATGACCGACCAGTCAATATCAATCGTTTCAGACTGCTGATGCACCTTATCACAGAAATGACCATTTAGTGAAGCAGCAATTGTGATATAATCTAACCGAACCCTTCGGTTTTTGAAATACTTTGCGGCATTTAATACGCTCTACCTTACTTTTTGGAGCAACGGCCAAGCCTTGTTCTGTGACAAGCGCAACCCTCTTGGTATTAAGGGTGGGTCCACTCTACACAAGACAATACAACCAAATCATTGGCGAGTACGACTCAAAGCTTCGATAAATTTCGCTTATAATTACATCCATCTGTCTATACGCATTATCACTCCTTCTGCAGGGTGGTCTGAAGCCAAAATGCCAAGCTTCAAAGGTGCAAGTGGCTATCGGTTCCGATGTTCATCGTCGGCTCCGTTGTAACATTACACTTTGCTGCGGATCCGATGGTATTCCCTCCAACTATTTATCTCTTCTCGTCACCCTTTCGAGTCACCCAGATTCTCAATTCTTTACTCGCCCAGCTATTACAAGCCATATATTCCCCCCTTTGTTTAAACGATACCAAGATGTCCAACAACCCTACTGTCGTAATTGTGCCGGGCTCATGGCATTGCCCGAAACATTACAAGTACCTCATCGATGGTTTGGCAAAGTTCAACTACGAAGCTGTCGGTGTGACATTACCGTCCGTTAATTCAAGCCCTCCCCATGCCAGTTGGGATCAAGATGCCCAAGCCGTCCGTGAGGTTATCATGAAGAGCCTTGACAATGGCAATGATGTCATTGCGGTCGCTCACTCGTTTGGTGGGGTTGCCATGTCCGAGGCTGTGAAAGGATTAGGCAAGGAAGCACGCGAAAAACAGGGTTTAAAGGGAGGTGTTGTGCGACTGATCTACATGTGTGCTATGGCGTTGCCTAAGGGCCAGACTCATGTCGGTCAGATCCAGCCCCAGACACCCGAGGAAGAGGAGTTGGAGCGACAACGTCAGGAGTTACAGGCAAAGTACGGCGGCATGCGCTTCACAGAGGTATGATGGATAAGTTCTATGCCATTTAATTATGATGTACTCTTTGCTTTGAATGTAGGTGCTGATTACGGGTGTTACCATGTTAGGATGGAGCTATGCTCCTAGATAAGGACGTCATTCGAGATGTCTTTTATAATCGCTGCGATCCCAAAGATGTCGATGAGGCAGTGGAGCTCCTAGGTTCATTCCCAACGGGCCCTCTGACTGTACCTGTGACTTACACGGCCTACCGTGAGATTCCTAGTACATACATCGTTTGCGAAAACGACAAGGCCCTGGCGCTCTCCTATCAAGAAAGAATGATTGCACAGGGTGATGGTATTTTCCACGTTGAAAGATGCCAAGAGGGACATTCGCCGTTTTTGAGCAACCCGGCTTTTGTCGTTGATTGTATTCGTCGGGCTGCTGGAGAGAACATATAGCGGATGATAGAACGTTTCACCTAGACGATGGATGTCTAGATTGCCATGCAATATATCCGTGAGCCCACCAAGTGGACTAGCCTGATTTTCAAGTGTGTATCAAATCGGGCACACTTTCGTACGACTCTCTTCCTAGAATTTCTGAGAATTTCCTGTACAATGATTCAATGAAGAATCGATTGCAGATCTTGACGACATATTGATGTATAAAAATTGGCGATAGGGCATGTCACCTGACCAGATCGGCCAGATGCCCGGCTTGTTCCGAAGGAAATCGAATCTAAACTTTCTTCTAACTCATCCTACTACTGCAATATCACCATTCGTGCTCCCTTAGCGATAGATAAACAGGGAAATATTTCAGGTTCTATATTATCGGCGCCGATGACGCCTTCCACAGCACCCTCGCGGCGCCAGTATTCAAGTTGCGATGCATGTCGACGATCGAAACGGCGTTGCTGCTTGCCGCCTGGTAAAGAGGGAGAGGTTCCCTCAGTATGCACTAATTGCAATCGGACAGGGTCACCTTGCACTTTTGATTTTGTCAGATCTCACTCACGGGTAACAACGCGAAGGGGTCGCAGGCGATATGCATCAAGGGCTAATTTGTCCGAAGAAGGCAATGGGTCAACTAGCACCTTAGAGAATGCGGTTGATGCACTCCAAGTGCACGCTGTAGCAGATCAGGACATTTTGGCGTCTTGGCTCAACATCGAAAATTTTGATCATTGTCTTGATGAGAATTCTACACCTAATCTATATAGCATGGAGTTTCCCGACATACTTGCGGATGCCCCAAGACCAGCACGACATCATGATGAGATTGTCACTTCTCCTGTGACACATCGCTCGGACACGATACAGCGCCCTGTTCTGATTAATTCTCGGCTTAGCATCGGCAGCTCGCCTAGCAGCCCTGTCTATCTGCTTAATTCTAAATTGAACGCAACGATTCTTGAAGAATGCCTAGCCCGTATCCATGATACGATCGTTACAGGTTGTGCGTCCAGGTTCATCGGCTATGAATGCAATCTATACAAACCTGGTCATCGGTATCAGTTAGAAGAAGATGGTAGTGATAGGCCCCAGGACCAAAAGCCTGTGCAACTAGACCCTATATCGAACGAAACCCTACCCAAGACCCCCTCTTCAATGTCTCAATCGGATATGTCTTTAATCACTTCCGGTCCCTCATCTCAACAACCAGGATCTATGGCGCAGGATATCAGCCACAGAATGACAATATTGGGCACTATTCGTTTCCTAGACCATTTTAGCGATCTCTATGGCAACAGACTCACTGTCTCTGCCCGGAAAAAGTCAGACGCCGTTTTGAAAGCGGTGCTCAGAGCATTCTCACTTCAGTGGATATCTTCTGCTGATTCTTCCACTGGAGTTCAATCAACAACCAACTATAACAGTCCGATTGGTAGAGACACGCCACGCAACTCACCGATGGACGCTTTCTATGACAGCTGGTTCCAGGCGCGATCACTTATTAATAATGCGCTTTCTGTTCAATCCTTCAGAGTTATATATGCAATCTTAATGTTCGATGGCATTTCTATTCCAGCGAAGGCGAGCGGCGAGACTCTTGTAGCCCATGAATTCCTTGATGTGGGGTTGCAGAAACTGAATTGCTTGGCTGGGCTTGTTGAGCAGTACTGCATAAACCTGGGACCACATTCTACATACGGTACTATTATGGAAGCTAGCCTGAGTGTGGTGCGATGGTGTGGTCATGTCCGTGATATAGGGGCAGCACTCACAGCAGATCACGTGTGCAAGCTTTCTGGCGTTTCAGATAATGAGAAAGGTAACTAGATCGTATCTTGAACGCCAATTCTTTGCTAAGTATCTCTTAGGTCAAGCGACTTCTTCCGGATATGAGCCAATGTCTCCTTGTTCCTTTCATCAGAACCCCAATCAAGACTTTGATAATAGTGTTCCCGGTATATGTCGCGCAGCAGTTGCGGAGGCCTTCCGTGTCTGGAAACAACTGGTTGCGATAAAAGGCATTCTCTCTAAGCAGACCGAAAATGACATTGAACCATTTTTAAACCTATCTGCGGATATTACCTCGACCATCACGGCGGTGGGTAGATTCAAGAAAGTTTTTGGCTCTTTCTTGGACTACTGTATAGAAAATCTTGGATTTCTTTCCATGCGCTCAAGATTGTCTTCTGGTGTGTCCCGCATATGGCTATGACTTCCATTGATATGTTTAAATTAACCGCCATACTAATTAGTCTCAAATAGTCTCGATTGCGATGTTTTGGAACCTCGGTGTCTTTGTTCTCATGGAGACTTTGAGGCCGATTATGACGGCGTTAAACCAACCTTGCAGCCAAAGTATCTTCTCAAAATTACAAACATACAACGAGGAGGCTGCTTTGTCAGTAACACGGACAGCAGATTGTGTGCTCTCGCTACCTTTTAAGGAGATCTTCAACCTCCAGAACGGCGTTAGTGCTGAGGCCTCGGTACTCTCTTACCATATCACCCCTACACTGGTAGCGGCTACCTTCCAAAAGGCTATCCAGACAATACTCGGTATGCAGTTATATCCGCCTTGCGGTGAGGGCACACTAGAAGACAGATCCCAAAGTCTCCATGCTGACTCCACCTGGAAACAACATATCGACACCATCATGAAGGGCCTTGTTTCGCTTGATGTTACGATTGGTGGATCACTGGCCTCAGGTGTGGCAATCCAAAATCTAATGCAAATTCATGGGGACATTATATCAGATTGTTGGTCTTGCGACTTTGAGACTTGAACTGTTTGATCTCAATGGACTATAAGGAAAGACTGAACCAAAGCGGTCGATACTCTTAGGTGTACCTCCCCAAAGGCTCAGTTCGCGTAAGAAGAATGTTCACATCTTCTAGTTAACTGCATACACACCAATGGTCCTTTCGGTCAGAAATCACGGGACAGTAATTGTTTCCCATTGCTTTCAGTCATCCTTCTCACATTGAGAGGGACCTGTTTGGTCATGAAGGGAATGCTCTATCTGATAGCCGAAGTTAGCTCTGCAAACCTTCAAGTATCAGTATCAGGTAGCGAATATCATACCGGAAAGAAACTGGAAGAGACTCCACTAGGTTGAAGAAACACTCAACGCACGCCACTTTGCGTCAGATGCTGCGAGAGACTCAGCCGCCTTTTCAGCATGTTCCACCGCATCAGGACCGATCAAAAGTCAGAGGAGGTTCCTCTTCATTCGACAACCCAATAATAATGTTTACAGCCTTGCTTGATATGGATGGTTCCTTTCCTAAATTCTTCCGACGCATATCTGCCATAGCCCACGGTACTCTCGTACGGTTTGCTCACTTGGGAGATTTTCATTGACGAGCCAGCCGAGTCAGTCTTCATGCCACCAGGCTCCACCACAATGACATTGATGCCGAGCGGTGCCACTTCTCGCGCTAGCACCGTCGAGAAACCTCCGAGTACCCATTTTGCACTTTGGTATGCCCAGAGACCCGGCACACCCCGCCGTCCGCCAACTGAGGAGATTTGGAATATATGGCCGGACCCGTGCTGGCGAAGGATGGGTAGGACCGCCTTCGAAACGTAGACAACCAACATTTGGGTAAGGAAAGCAATCTATCTGAACGACGCTCCAAAACTAGTCACTATGTGATATCGAAGTCAAGCATCATTGTACATTTGCCTGATAAGCTTATTTTTCCCATTAATGAACGTTATCGGACCAGTATCTATCGTGGTCTCCTATGCGAACTTGTTTATATGGGGCTGAGGGCAAGCAGGAAGGGGATTGCGGCGAGGAGAAAGGGTATGGTGGACAGAGGTCAAGTGCAGCAGGGTCACCTAACCCGGCGGCCTTCTGCGCTGAGGGTTGTCGCACATGGAATGGAACCTATATGTTGAACACTGGTGGGCAGGGCCCATCTGTTTGATAAGGAGATGTGAGTCACTCTAAAACGCGGGGTTGGGCAGTAGCTTACCCATACTAATTTTGCGGCCTTCAAGTCTGACATAATATGTCCCCATCCGCAGCTCTTCAGTAGCAAAACCCATCGAGTACAACATGTCCACTCAACTCGACGCCGCCTCTATCGCCCGTGTCTCCCTACACGACCCCACCCACTTCAGCATCCAACACTCCCAAACCTCTCACCGTCTGACTCTCCTGCAGCACTGGAACATTCCCACTGACTCCAAGGTACTGGAACTAGGATGCGGACAGGGGGACTGCACGACTGTCCTTGCCAATGCTGTGGGCCAGCAGGGGAGGGTGGTGGCGGTCGATCCGGCGGGATTAGATTATGGTGAGTCCTCTCGCCTTTCTTCCCCTACTACCTGACCTAGTGGTGCGAGTGGAAAGCAGCCAACTGATGGCTCCTGCAGGTGCCCCGTATACTCTAGGCCAAGCACAGGGTCACATCTCGCGAGGCCCACTGGGTAAGCGGATTACTTGGGTTCAACAATCCCCCCTGGACTACCTCTCCTCCCTCCCCTCCCCCTCTTCCACCTCCTCGCCGCCCGCCAGCGACCCTAAGGCTTTCGACGCAACAGTACTCGCCCACTGCCTATGGTACTTTGCCTCCCCCTCGCTCATCCTTTCCACCTTTCGTGCCCTCAAGCAGCACAGCAAGCGTCTTCTCCTTGCTGAGTGGTCGTTAGTAGCGACGCACCCCTCCGCCCAGCCTCACGTATTTGCTGTGCTCACCCAGGCAGCGCTGGAGTGCCGTAAACCCAAGGGCAGCATCTCGAACGTCCGCACGGTGCTGGGGCCAAAGCAGCTTACCGAGCTAGCCCTGGCTGCCGGATGGCATCTGGAGAGCGAAATTCGCGTGCCAGGTAGTGAGGGTTTGTTGGATGGACAATGGGAAGTCTCTGTTTGTCTTTCTTCCTCTTTCGAAAGGGAAATAGAGGCACAAGTGAGTGATGAGAGGGAGCGGGCGGTGGTTCTTGCGTTACGGGATGCGTGTGAGGCAAGCTTGGAGAGTATCCCAGGGGGTCGGAAAGGAGTTAGGGCCATGGATGTTTGGGTTGCTAATTTCGTCTGATTATAAGGAGCACAAACGGGGTAGATATTAACCCTTCCTTTACTACTATTAACAATGTTCTTTTTAGTATGTTAATTTGAGATTTTCAAGGCCCTTTGATGCACCTAGTCTGCATGGTACTGCATAATTACTTATTAAGAACTTTTCTAGTCGCCTATGTTGCGTTCTTCGGTTACATGTTGGAAATTCACGAACCTCGAGACTTCCCAAAAGCTCTGTGGCCATGCTTCAGGTGACAGACACAGTCATGTATATGGTCGCGGCAATTGTCATATATCGCTGCTGTGACCACGTAGCTTGCAAGTACATCTATGTTCGCATGTTCAGGGGCTCTCACCACATGCACGAGCGCAGTTTCCTTGCCATCGGAACGCAATCCGTGAGAATGCGAAGGGGGCCAGTTGATCGTGGGCGAATAATGCTTAGCACTTTTCAAGATCTTCATACCTGTCATAGTCCCTTTGTCTTTGAAATCATACAGTATTCTGTAGGGACATTCGCCATATTTGGTACATTACCCTCGCAGCATTCTCTCCATCATCAGACAATCAACACCGGTCTATCCCTTGAAACGTACATTGCCTCAATAGCGACCTGTACAAACAATACAGATTCAACAGTCAATCACCAGCTTTGATTCCCTAGATCCGTTTTCTGCGGCTCAGGCCTCTGTTCCATCGCATCATTGGCATGCCATGTACCCTGCGACGCCTCCTGTTGTCCTCCATTATCCCTCTGCTCCCTCGCATCATTAGCTTGCCATCCACTTTGCGTCGCCTCCTGTGGTCCTTCATTATCACCCGTGTTAGGCCAATCATCATTAGGAGACGTAGGTCCTCCAGAACTCCCCGCAACAGCCTCATTACTAGCTCTCCACTCATCATCAATAGGTCCAGGCTGCGATGGTTCATCCTGCGGCCCCGTGTATTGTGCATTATCCTGCTCAGCCAGACCTACACCCCATTCATTGTCCATACCTTGATTAGAGCACTCTTGCTGTGTCGGTTGATCTCCACCTCCGGAACCCGCCGCATTACCACCGTTCACAGTCTGGCCAGTCTGTTGTTGCCCCTTCTGTTTCTTATTCTTATTCTTCGACACCCGGGACTGATTCCTCGAAGGCCCCGATCCAGACCCCCGCCGATTATCCTGTCGTTCATTCTGTCTACCCCTCTCCCTCTGCCCCTGTCTCGATGTCGTCGAAGCCGCTCGTGGAGGCGGAGGTGGAGGCGGACGCTGAGACTCAAAAGGTCGAGACGCAGGGGGCCGCGGCGAAGGACGCCGTGAAGGAGCACGAGACGGACCACGCACAACCGTGACTTGAATTGGGGTGGTACCTTGAGCCTGGAGCTGGGCTTGAGATTCCGAAATCCGTCTCTTTCGCGCTTTTGCCCGCGCAATGAAGACTTGGGCTCTTGCTTGGGATCGCCAGCGGATCGAGTAGAGGTATACGAGGCCCGTTATGCCGAGGAGGATTAGCACTATTATGGCTATTATGATGTTGTTGTTCATCTTTTTGGTTCTGGTGGGGGTTTGGAGGTTTCTGGGGTTGTTAGTGGGGGTTTCTGTGGTGGTTCTTAGTTGTTTAGTTGGTTGGATCGGGTTGAAATGGGGAATTGGGGTTGGGGTTGGACTAACTTGGTATGTGCTTGTTCTGTGTCAGGGTGATTGTTCCTGGGGGGGAGGTGTGGGTGGATATGCTGAGTTGGAGTGACTCGCCATTTGGCGATGGCATACTGGATTTGGAAATACGGCTGTTGTGCTGTTGTGATGAAAATCACACAGCCGCTTGTGCTGGGCGAACCTCCTTCCTGTGAATGAACGTGCAGATTCTCATGTTTTGGATCAATTTCTACGAAACAGAGGGAACCACGGAAAGAAACAGAGAACTGGTATTAAACATGTCTAACTTTTATCTATCCTAACCCTTAATACCCAATGCATCCTGAATTCTCGTAACCCAGTTATCATGCAGCAATGACTTTTCCCCATTGCCAAGTAGTCTCTGCAGCTTCTCTTTAAGAGCACTCCGGTCTTCATACAGGTAACCAGAAGCTGCAAACTCCTCTGACACCAACACAGCCGCGAGGCTGATCAGTCTCACGCCTAGGGTGAACGTTTCTGGCTTTGAGGCCCAGCCGACCAGTCCGTCCTTTCCGGACTCGTTTGCCATAATATCGGCCACGTAAGATAGGCCGTCAGAGACCCATTTCGAGGTCTCCTTGACTAGACGCTCGTTGAAGGCAGCTTCTCTCAGGCCGAGAAGTCTACGAGACCAGATATCGACTTCGCGGATTTCCTCGATGAACAGGTTTTGTCGCTCTTCTTCGAACAAGATTGTGCTCTCCTTTCTCAGTTCGGCTAGCTGTGCTTCTACCGTAGCAAGCTTTGTGGGTTCGACAGAACCGCTGAGTTTCGGCTCCTGTCCGGTGATATATTGGATTGCTTTAGTGGACAAGAGTTGAGACTCGGGGTAGTTATCGACCATGAAGTCAGCAAGGAGCTGGGCAGCGTTCAAGGGAGACAAGGCAACGGCCTTGGAGGGAGCCACGGAAGAATATGACAGGACCCAGGAGGCAGTTCCGGCGGCCATATCACGCAGATCTTCGTCATCATCGCTCAGCATGTCATGTAAGATAAGGTAGATCTCCAAGTACACCTTGTCGACAAGCGGGGCTTTGCCTTTGCTCCGCAGTGCACGTGCAAACGCTGTCAGCGAGGTCACTGCGGCATCTCGAGTGGTATATTCCTGGCCTTGGTTAGTATCTAACTTGTGCGAGATATAGATGGAAAACACCACTTACTGTTTCTTCTTCCATGGCGAATCGGAGCTTCGTGGCCCATCTGCGAATGTCCGTCTCGGAAATCTGACCTTGGTTGGAAATGACCTTGGCTGCCAGAAGACATCCTTGTAGACGTATCCCGGCGTCGGATCGGTCTCTGTTCCATACCTCGCCGTTCGGCTTGGAGTTGATATGTTGGTCTAATTCCTCCCATGGTAGCTCGACGTCCTTGAATTTATCATGGCGGAAGTCAAGTAGATCTTCCAAGATAGATGCCAGGGATGAGATAGTGGGGCCCTTCACATCTTCGGGGTAGTCGCCCAGGATGATAGAAGAGTACAGTTGCAGCAAGGTCTTTCGGTATTTGTCCTTTGCTCCGATGGTATCCTGTATCCGCTGAAGTAACCATACACCAGCATTGGGATCGAACGTCGAAACGGTCTTGACGAATGGTGCCAGCTCATCCAATTCACCGGTCACAAACATCTGCAATACTCCAACCCACGGAAGAGATCTCCGAAGCATAGAAGAAGCGCGAGTTTTGCTCAGTGAATTGTAGTTGAGATTGGAAGAATCAAAAAGATACTCCAGGATGTCTTGGAATCCATACGAGTCGTATGTGTAGCAGATAGTCATCAACATTTTTTCTGTACCTTTGTTTAGCCACAGGTGCAAATTTTCAAGGGGGGCTTGATCTACCTTCCGTGCCTGACTCAAAGCTCTTCTCCGCCGATTCGCCTAGGATCTCCAGCAAAGTGTTCGCAACGAATGGAGATTCGGCAATTGGGAACAATGTGGTAAAGATCTGTCGTAAGGCTGCAGTTACTTCGTGGATATGCTCTGTAGCCATGTTAGCCAATATGATTCACTGTAAGTTACGCAAATACTGATTACCATTCCAGAACGAGACCGACGCAGATCCGAACCTGCGCAGAGCATATTTGATAGACAGTGCCTTTCCATGAAGATAGTCCTGTGACTTGGAATCTCGTTCAGTATCAAGCAGTGTTTGGATATCTTTTAGGATGTCAGGGCGATTCAACAAGGATGCATAAACACGAGCTGCGTGTTCTCTGATGCCCCACACCGGACTCTTGAGCTGTTCGCGGACTAGCTCTAGCAACATCGCGTCGTCTGTATCATAAACATTCGGGACTTTCTCCGCAATGAGTTCCAAAGCTGGGAAGACTCGCTCAGTGACCATCGCATGGTCACCCTGTTCCGCGTTATTTCTCGCATTAGATGACGACAGAAGGTCGGATAGTAGCTGAATAAGACCCGGATATTTCTGGAAAGAAATTCTACCGCCGGGTTCAGATCCGGAGTTACCGCCGAACCCTAAGCCAGTACCCCTGCGACACATGCGCGTTAGTAAAGCTCGGAAGAGCATCAATCCAGAATTTCTCAGGTTCCAACTAAACAGACATTAGCTTTCTAATTCTCGTAACTTGGCCAAAATAGGTTTTATCACTCACACTGGCGAGCCCAGCTGCTCAGCTGACAGATTTAAAGCGGGCATAATAAACGGCTCTGTATGAGCGGCAACCTTAGTATTAGTGAAAATTTCTTTCAGGCAGTTCAGAGCATGGACTTGAGGTAACTCCATCTCCTGGTTATCATCATCTTGTTGTACTGGGAGGTGAGATATCTCGAGAAGCTCTTTGATGACCTCTTGGAAGAGCTGCCCTCCTGGGTTAGATGAAAGAATTCCAGTGGCCAGCGCAGGAAGCCCAGCGGAACGACGCGTTAGCTTGGACGCTGTCTCGAAGATAATCTTTCTAGCTTCCTATATCGACGAATAAGCATTCTACTCATGCGAACTCTGTCGTCTGAAATACTTACCTGATACCAGTTATGAGGTAGGCTTGCAATCTCAGGATCACTTGACTGCCCACAACGCAAACAACAGGTGGCAAATGTTTGAGACACCGTCGAGAATGCACCCCTATGGCGAAGCTCGGCCAGCTGTATGAAGCTCGCAACTCCTATCGTCTCAAAGTCGCCCTTCGTCAAACCTAATTCTCCTTTCGGACCGTACGTCCTATTGGCGAGTGTTGCGTAAAGCAGAAGACTAGAATTGTCAGCAGGGAATATGAATTGTGGAGAGTGGAAATTACCTCGACTCCCGAAGTGCACGCCAAGAATAAGAAAGGATATCCTTGGGGCCAACGGCTAGATCGTCAATGGGCTCATCAGTGTGGCCTTCCGGAGAATCAATGCAGAGCACAGGTTTCACTTCTATCCAAATCTTGTCACAAACAGCCACTATCCTCGAATGTACAGCTCGCCAGGCCTCGTAATCTGTCTGTGCGTTCGAGATCAAGACATGAAAATCAGGAGTCAGGACAATATATCTAAAGAAAAGTTCAGCTTCAGCACGTTGGCTTTACTCAATATGCAGCATTACCTGAGAGCAGAGACGTAACCGTGTAGGGGCGCATCGCGCATAGAAGAGTTAAAGAGACCCCCTGCAAGAGAAAGTTTCTCTTCCAGTTTCTTCAGGAGAGTATCGACAACTCCTTGTTTTGTTTCCCACCAGCTATCCGCCACCTTCGAGCTACTGTCGTCTGCTGCTGTAAAGAAGATGTGATACAAGCGAGCGACAGTATCGGCGTGGTCAGCTCTACTAGTGTTACTTGCTAATTGCTCCGCTCTATTCAAGGCGTCCACGAGCTGCGGCTTTGCATGTTTCCCGTTGCTTCGAGATCTCACGTAACCACTTAACAAGACGTCTTGAGGAAACAAATTGAGCAAGGTAAGGGATGTGGCCCGCACTTCCTCATATGGGTCCAGTAAAAGGTCGACCAGCAATCTGAGCAGGCTCGGCTCAAATATATCCATGTTGAGTCGCCACTTTGTCACATTTCCTACCTGTTTGGCAGCAATATGACCAGCGTATCGGGCGTCGAGGCCAGACTCAAGTAGATGGATCAATGTCTTCAATGCCATTATATGACGCGGGTAAGAGGCTGTGGGCCGCAGGTCATCTTTCAGTAAATCCAGGTATTCTTTCAAGCACTTTTGTGTTTCAGAATCATCACGGGCAAACTTTGGCGGATGCCTTTTGCTATTTGAGACGTTTGCCTCCTCTAAGCTTTCATGCTCACTCAGGATACCACCTTTGAGGCGAGGGATCAGTTTGCGTATCAGACTCAGAATCTCTCCTCTGGCATATGGGTCTGCAGATTCAGAGTGCATAGACGGCAGGCCTTTCAATATAGCTCTTATCGTGGCTGAGGAAACAGGCTTTGTTGTCGCAGGTGCCGTAATCAGAAGTGAAAGCGCTGCTATCCGAATACTGTGCTCTCTGTGGAATAAAAACTGGCCTATCATTTCACTCTTGAGAACGAGCGCATTCTGGGCGTCATTGGTTGAAGATCCCGCTTTGGGAATATAGTCTAGAAGCATGGTAAGATTAACACCAACAGGCTCAAGACACCTTCTCCACTTACTATCCTCGTGAACTAAGCCAACCTTCTTTGCCATCTGCAGCGATGCGAAAAGAAGCGTCAGCTCAGGTAAAGGGGCTTCACTCATATCCCCTGCGAGCAAGTTTTTCAGGTGTAGCCCGTCCAAAAACGCTCTAAAGCCAACAGGATCCAATTTAAACAAAGGTTGGAGGGTGTAATTAGACATCAGCTCTAGATTTCCCAATTTCTGCAGCGCGAGGTGCCTAACTGGGGCCACCCAAATCGACGATAAGTTCTGAGAAATCTCCTGAGTTGACCGGTCAGACATGCCAGAACTTTTCACTTTTAGGAAAAATGCAGCCATTAAATCCCCTGATGATGCAGCAAGTTCTGCTGTTTTTGCTTGGGTTAATAATCTCAAAAGAAGGATCTCTGCCACAATTTGTTTCGACTCGGAGCTTGGGGCACTTCCGAGGAAGCGAGTGATATCTATAGACAGAGCTTTGCAATCCTCCTGAAGGAGCGAGATCCATCTTTCCCGATTCTCCAGAAGCCATCTCTCTACCATTGAGATAAATTCAACTGGAGAGATTGAGCCCTTCCGTAGTAGAGTCTCCAAAGAGAGGAAAGACGCCTTCAGTCGTGAGCGAGGCTCGCCCAGAATAATGCTAGGGGTGGTTGTCTCAGTGATCTTGGATCGGATAACATCTTTGTCAGTTCCTTGAGGGTTTTTGTTGAAGAGGCTGACCAGGCACTCCAGGATTTGCCTCATCCCCTTTGGGTTTGAATCTTTATAGCGAGCCATGTATATGTCAAACACAGCAGACCAAGTCTCATTGGAAAAAGCCAGGTTTCTAGTTCCTTCACATTTTGAAGTAAGCGCGGCGTCAAGAAACGCGCTTAACGCATTGCATGAAGCCACGGTATGGGTGTTAGATGTTGAAGCCGTCGAAAACGTCTTCAATAGGCTCTGCCATACTCGGTTCACTTTGCTTTTTCAATAAGTTAGATTATGGCAGGAAAAACGAATAATACAGTCTTACTCGATATCTTCACATGACAGAACAAATTTTACCAACAACCCTTTGCTAATTTCTTTGAGGGTGGCTTCCGGAAGGAGTTGTATATCCTGCGATATCATCTCCATTTTTTGATACCCGGCGTCACCCGGGACGCTAGACCCTGCTTGAAGATCCATTGCGTTACCGGGTCCGTAAGCCCCGAGCAATGGAAAATCCGACGACAAGGATTTTATTTTAATTTTCTCTAAAAAAATGAATTGATATTCAGATGCCCGCCCCCGCGCTGGGGAATCACTTTTCGTGGATTTTCGAGGCGGGTCCACCTAAAGCGGTTAGCGTCGGCCAAAGCTTTTCCCGACACCGGAGAACTGCCCGTGATTACTCGTGACTCGGCCCGTCACGGGGTTGAAGTTTTTGTTCTGGTTCCTTCGAATTTCCAGACTCGCGACGGAGACCAGCAGCGCCAGAGTGGCATACCAACCGTTGTTCATTTCCTCTCGTGTTTTATTACCTTCTTAATTTATTCATTTTAATAAAAGTTTCTCGTTCAAAATGTCTTTCTGGGACTCACTCAGCGGCCGCAAACAATCCAAGGGCCCCGAATTCGACCCTTCCACTGCTCAAGATGCTACGTCGTTCCTCTCGGAAGTCGCCATTCCTGATCCTACCTCTCTCCACCCCTTGGCTGGCCTGAACCAGGATACCCTCGATTATATCACCCTCGAAGACTCCGCCCTTGATCAAACACCTGGCTCGCAATCACTTTTGCCATCGCGTGGATGGTCCGATGATCTGTGTTATGGAGCCGGAACAACGTACCTTGCTGGTTTGACCATTGGAGGAGCATGGGGTCTTGCTGAAGGCCTGAAGAAGGTGCCTGCGACAGCACCCCCCAAGATCCGCCTTAACGGTGTCCTGAACGCTATTACAAGGAGAGGTCCTTTCCTCGGAAACTCCGCCGGTGTAGTGGCCATGGTATATAACGGCTTCAACTCCGGAATCGGATATGTGCGAGGAAAGCATGACTCTGCCAACAGTGTCGTTGCGGGTGCCCTAAGTGGTATGCTCTTCAAGAGCACCAGGGGTCTTAAACCCATGATGATCTCTGGCGGTATTGTGGCTTCTATTGCAGGAGGCTGGGCTGTATGTGGAATCCATTCGTTCCCTAATGTTGGAAGTTTTGCTAACTCGACCATAGCTTGTGCGCAAGGCCGTCCTGTAGATGCCGCTCGTTCCGTTTCATTGTATTCTAGCACTCGAACCGAGTCGACCTCCATTCGCCAACAGTTGTCCGAAATGATTGTCCATTAAGGGTTTGTTTCAGCAAAGCGGGAGGGTGTTGTTATTTAATTTATTTTTGGTCCACGCTGTATTAGAACGATTTTTCTTGTTATTCCTCGAATCTCTTCCCTCCGGCGCTCGAAGCATTTGCATTATCCATGGTTGGGACCGGCATGGTAATGGGTCTAAACTTTCCTGTACATATAGCGGTCCCCTGCGTTTATGGGTTCTTGATGGCGAAATGCAGGTTTTATTTCGTCCTGTCTGGTGATCTTAATTCTTTAGGAGCTCACAATGAAAGACTTGGTGCCAAAACGAATCATACACTTCCGGGGCAATCGCCGGCTTTGATGCTAGCACTGCAACGGACAATACATGCTTTGCACGTCTTCCCTGGCCTTCTGGTGCAGTTTGATTGAGAGACGAGAGATGCGGGTGTCATGTGCCGCTTTACAGCCGGTGGTCATGTGACCACTTCGACGTTTAAGCAGCGTTGAAGTATCAAAGTTTCGCCTTTCGGTCCATTGGATGCCCGTTTGCTGGAGATACAGTCGGTGGTGTTGCGATGCATACTGCACCCTTTTCAATACTCGTTATGTCTCAATCGACGCCTATTACTTGGAGTCGTGGTCACTGTCACAGTACTGATAGCGGAGAAACCAAACACAACTCTTAGGTCACATAAGGGTGACATTGCTAACTCCAAGCCATGCGGGGTTTGGAAGTCCGATGCTGATCTGCATTAATATGGTCGGATTTTCCCCGATCTGGATGGATCAACCAGTGTGCTCAATCTATCAAACATTACCCTTGTTAGTGCCGTGCGGGGTTGCAGAGTCCAAGCTTCTCAGTCATTGAGATAAGCGTTTGAGGCCAGTATTATCAACATGCTTCCACTCTGGAAATTTGAAACGGTAACAGTCTCGGGATTTCTAAAGGAAATTCACGGTTAATTTGTTGTCTGTCAGACAACAATGTCCCGAATTACGAATAAGACAGAGTCCAGCAAAGTTTGGTTATCTCTATTATCTACTAGTAAAAGTCGCCCATTTCCACTAGAGATAAGACTGAACCCCGCCTCTCCTCTGCTATGAAACGTCGCTCCACGCGAAGATCACTAGAAAAGGTTTGGGGTGACTCCTGTTGATTGATTGTAACCTTCCTTTGCCGATATATCCAAGCGAAGTGTTGATAGTAACAGTGCACCATGTTACATAGCTTAGATGCTACCAAACTTATAATGCGGACCTTAAATAGCGAAGAAATCATGGAGGTATCTCTAGACTTCAATCTATCGATTTCTCTACTCTAGACGCGAATTCGTGCTCCCCACCAAAATGTTTTGGGGTCAACTTGTTAATATAGGACTTTTCCTATCTCTTTCTATAGGAGGTACGAGCCACGAATCTATATTATGACAACATCTCACAGACTGCAGGGTACAGCCGGCTGGTGACTATACCAACTATATCGTTCACTGGGACGAGCAATACCTATTCGCTGGCTCGACTCTCCAGTATTGTGGTCGATGCGCGCTATGCCAATGCTGTAGATAATGACGGCGCAACCCAAATCCCACCCACGTTGCAACAATTCGCCGAGACTTTCCAGAAGGACCTCCAGTCCACGATAGGGATTGATATACCACTCATGTCTAGTATGACGGCCGCAGCCAATTCAATCTTTTTCACGCTCACCAATGAGACCGGATTCCATGATGCTGCCGGGAGATATACCTCGGAAGCATACACGCTCACAATAAACGAAGATGGCGTGAAAATCGCCGGAGCCAGTCCACTTGGTGCTTGGTGGGGATCGCGGTCCTTGATTCAGGCGGCGGTCGTCAGTGGTCACACTCTTCCTCAAGGATCTGCAGTGGATGCGCCTGGGTGGGCTAATAGAGGTATCATGGTATGTACTCCCTTACTAAGATACTCTATTTCTTTGTTCCAGACATTAACTGAGACATGATCAGTTGGATGCTGGGCGCCACTTTTACCCTCCTGAATTTCTGATCGAAATGTGTGCATTCCTATCCTTTTTCAAACAGAATGCATTTCACGTGCATCTGAGCGATAATCTCTACAACAACGTAGATCGGTATTCTACTCAGCAGTCGATGGATCTATATGCAGCGTTCCGTCTATGGTCAGATGATCCTGCGGTAGCTGGGCTCAATAAACGCGCCAATGAATCGTATACCAAGGAACAATTCGACAACATCCAACAACAGTGTGCCCGACGAGGTGTCACTATTATCCCTGAAATCGAAGCTCCTGGTCATGCGCTGGTCATATCCCAGTGGCGCCCTGAGCTGGCCCTTGACGATCTTAGCATGCTCAACATTACTCACTCAAACACCATTCCTACTATGAAGTCCATTTGGAAGACCTTCTTGCCCTGGTTCCACAGCAAAACCGTTCACATAGGTGCAGACGAATATGACAAAGATCTTGTGGCCGACTATACATCGTTTGTTAATACGATGCGGGACTATATCTTCAAAGAATCAGGCAAGAGCATGAGAATCTGGGGCACCTTCATCCCATCACAGGGTGCCAATGTGTCCACAGATGTCTCCATCCAGCATTGGGAATTCTTCGAGGATAACCCTTACTTCGACTACATTAAGAATGGATATAATGTGCTCAATTCGGATGATGCGTTCTATATTGTAGGCAAGTGGTCCGGTAGCTACCCATCCACGCTGAACAAGACCCGTGTGTTCCATGGCAACCCCGCCGGCGGGGCTTATGCTCCCAACATCTTCGACACTAAGAATGCCACCAACAATCCTCCTCGAAATGACCCGCACATCCTCGGTCACATCGCGGCTCTGTGGAACGATTATGGTCCAAACTCCACTACAGTCCTTGAGACTTATTATTCGTGGAGAGACACACTTCCAGCCTTAGCCGACAAACAATGGGGTGGAAGCATCTTAGAGGACGAATACGATGCAGTATTTGACAAGATTCACGCCGCAATCCCTGGACAAAATTTAGATCGCCAAGTAAAGAGTCATGCTGATACCATACTACATTATAAATTCGATAATGATACCGAGACCGTCATTGACCATTCTGGAAACGGCTACGATGGAACCATACGAGGATGCCACGTCCAAAACTCTACTCTCGTCCTTTCCAACGGCTGCTACGTGGACACTCCACTAGGTAGCAAAGGGAGAGACTACACATTATCGTTCTGGGTAAACCCTACGTCACAGACCCCGGGCACCCTCTTCGCCGGACCCGACTCGATCCTTTTAAGCGGAAATGGGTCAATTAGCAATATAACCCTGATAAGCGGTGGCAACCCATACTCACTCAACTACAGTCTTCCTCCGGGTACGTGGACGCAAGTGAATTTGATTGGAAAGGGCAATCGAACTCTGCTCGGAGTTTCTGATTCGGGTGCAGAGTCTACCAGTATGGAGTTTCTTGCGCGCTTGGGGATCAATGGCGAAAGTCAAGTTTGGGCTCCCATTGGAATTGAAGCCCCACTGGCTCGCATTGGGGAAGGCTTCAATGGGATGATGAGGGAGGTCGTTCTACGTGGGAGTGCTGACTGAAAGGGGTCAATGTGGACCTTGTGGCATGGGGATGCTTTGCATTACCAGACCGAAGGTTCTTATTTACAGAATAGCAATGGTATAATGCTCTAGCAGAATTCACGATATACACTCTCCTATTGAATAATCTCACAGTAAAACACAACAATCACGACGATTAAACAGAATTATAGCACGATGGCTTACACCGAATTCCGGGCTAACGGTTCACAGGCAAGCCGAGCTAACTCGCAACCCCTATGCAAGGCCCAGAGCCCCTCAAATCAACCCAGAGATATATCTAAACCAAAATCCCAGCAGTACATCCAAACAGCAAGAGCGCAAGCACTCCAACCGACTTCTTCGCCACAGCAGCATTGGTAGTAGAAGTCGAGGTCGCACCAGTAGAGCTCTTAGTCCCAGTCGCAGTCGAGTCAGTAGCAGAGGCAGTAGCGATGATAGTGCCAGCTCCAGTTGTAGGAACGCTACCGGTGGCGGTCGCGTTGGCGTTGGTGTTGCACCATACCTCTCCGGGCTCGGATGCTTTGATGAGACATTCGGCCAGATCGCCGACGTTCTGGCCCTGGGCCAGACAGTAGTAGTCGCAGTCACTGTAGGAGACGACGGAGGCAGAGGAGCAGCAGCTGCTCATGATTGCAGAGTTGTTTCCCTGCATCGGCATTGCGCAGGCGGCATCTTTCACGGGGATTTCGTAGAGTTTTTGGTGGCAGGTTGAGGTTGCGGAGGCGGCGGTGGTGGTTGCGGTTGATGTAACTGACATCGTGAATTTGGAGAGCGAGGATTGAGTCTTGTATGGATGGTTGTTTTGGTAGAGGAGTGTGTAGGGTTGCTTCTATGATGCTAATGGGGTTAGAGAGGGTCTCTGTGGGCTTTATAAAGGGTTTAAGGACCCAGGACTTCAAATCCATGGATCTCAGCACACTTAGGGCCCGCTTCTAAGCCACTACCGCTAGAAGTTTGTTCCTGGATTGTTTCTAATCTAGGTGTATCTCAAGCTAGTGTCCTTGAAGCCCCATTCTTCCGGCATTGTATGGCGAGTCATTGGCGACTGGCAGAGTATGTCAAGCACGGACATACTTGTAGCGAGTCAGTCTACCAGTTCACTATTGTATAGCGACCAATAGAACCTACACATTGTGCTCATAGCTCTTCACTGGTTTTTCTTGGTTTTAGACAAGAATAGCCATGGCTGACGCGGCCCTGCTACCGAATAGCATGATACTGCTATAGTTATCTAGGTCACATCGGCTCCAGAGAAGACTAACTTCAATGTAAGACATGTGGAGCCCGAGATATCCAGTGATGGGCAGCAAGAATAGTACAGGGCTGTGTCTTTCTCCGAAAACTAGTGGATGTGCTCGGGGATCGAGGTAGCAATGCCGATACATCCCCGGCCCTATGTACTAGTAAAATGCTTCCTGCCTACTATAGGTTCAGTAAAGTTGCTTACTAAACGGTGTCTGTAGTTTCAGATCTCTGTTATTGGATAGTTCCTGGTTTTATCTTGGGGCCTATTGTTCAATCTACCACTTAACATCCTTGGGGGGTTCAACCACGAAGTACTCCACATAATCCTGGGCCGAGTTCTCGGGATAATCGGGTATGCTGGTGTACGGTACAGTATAGTTCAACCGGCTTTCTTCTAGATCGTGCCTAGAGTGCTAAAGTCGGGGAGTCTGAAATGGTTATATTGTACGTTTCTATAGGGGCGGAATCCCGGTGGATGCTCTTGGTCTAGACTTGAAATACAATGCTATTGTATACACTATGGGGTCCTTAGAAACGAAGCCCGTTTCTGAGTACACACGGGCCTCTCAGTCGTAACTAGTTAGCAGATCCTGCAGTCCCTTGCCACCCCGTACGATATATATAGTACGCAGCAGACTGTGGGATTGTCGGTTGTGGGTTTTGTGGAGAAGCGGATAAAGACTATTCAGGCCTCGGATGATTGGAAGTTAGCGATATACACCATAAAAAAAGAAACGAGGCGAATGGACAAGCAAGGACAATCCCAGCAAGGGATAATTGTAGATTTATTGGGAATGCCAGAAGATGCAAGAAGTGGGAGCAAAAAAATGAAGTGCAAAAAGTAATGGTCCCAGGGAGGCTCGAACTCTCGACTTCTGAGTTATTAGCTCAGCACTCTAACCAACTGAGTTATGGGACCAGTTGTTGAAGAACGACTGTTATAATTAATAATATAAGCCTATGTTAACTTTTCAATGATTTACAGTGCCATAGATGATCGAAGCACTGTTGCTACATACTATCGAACAATGATACCTCCACCTACACCAAGTGTCTTTTCGAATATTCTTTGTTAGCAGAAGTTTAATGCGAATGTAACTATCAGCATAGATAAAAGATAGATCTTTTATTCACTGCCTACTCAAAGCCTCCAATGTGCCATCCTAAGGCATTGGGGATAACGATATATATCTCCTCGACACAATCATGCAAATCTGTCAGTCAGTCTAACCATCAGTGCTGGTTTATCCCATACGATAAACATCTTCTGCTGATCCCAATTTTCACTCTCGGGGGTGAGCTCTATGTCGAAATTGAACAGCAATTTGGACAATATCAAACGCATCTCCATGTGTGCCAAGCTTGCCAGATGTTAGCGAATCGGGAACAAATACACGCAGTATGAGAACGAACTTTTTGCCCAGGCAATCTCTGGGGCCCAAACTAAATGGCTGCATCGCATCTTGTCTGTCAGAGTCGAACCTGTCATCTGTCCCCAGCCATCGCTCGGGAATGAATTGCTCTGGGAACGTGAAGTTCGCTGCATCATAGTATGATGCATAATGGTGAGTAGAAACAGTTACCTGTTCAATGTTAGTTCTTGGGATGCGCAAGAAGCATTAAATAGAGTTTGAATGTACATTTTCTGGAACAAAGTGGCCGTCAATTGTACAACCACCCTTGGGGACTAGTCGTGGAAGGCTTCCTGCCACTGGTGGATACAGACGGAGTGATTCTTTAAGGACTGCGTTGAGGTAACTAAGGTTGAAGCATTTAGGCGACGTGATTGCCTTATCCTCAGAGAATGTGGTCCGGATTTCCTTGTTGAGTTGGTCCATGATATACTTATGCTTACAGAGGTAGAAGAGGCATCCGGATAGTAGCGACGCCGTCGTTTCGCTCCCTGCGATGGTAATACTGTCTGGGTTAGCCACTACGAAAGAGAAGAATGTGAATGGTCATATGTGCTTACAAGACTGAGTTTGAATGGATCTCAGCTCTGCTCATCAGGGGCTGGTTCTCGATGAAACCTTCCTTATCATCACCGAGCCCATGTTTCAGAATGGCGGACACGAAGTCTGGGCGAGAGGCTCCTTTCTGAAGTCGGCGGTCTGCTTTTTGGGCACAAAGCTTATGGTTCTCCAGCATTTTCTGTTTCAGAGCTTTTGGTAAGAGAGACCCTTGCATTTTCCTAAACAGTGCATATTCGTTCAATGCTCCAAGAAACGCGACCCCCTTCACGTTGTTGAACACGAGAGCGATCCACGGATGCAGTTGACTGTCCTTGAGACAGTCGAAGGTCTCTGCGAACATAAGATCACCGATAATATCAAAGGTGGTGAAATTGAACCAGCTTTTGAGATCCTCTTCTGCTTTATGTATCTTATTGAGACTGGTTCGCTCCCTCAGTCGCTGAATAAAAAGATCGACGTAATATACGACTATCCCTTCTTGTTCACGTAGACTCCGCTCGGAGAAGGCATGGGATAGCAATCGTCGGTGTCTGGAGTGAGTTTCGCTATCGATATGCCCGCCAATGCTGTTACTAATTCCGCTCAACGGCGAGCCATACATCTTAGGATCCTTTTGAAACTGTGGTTGTCCACGACGGAACCCATAGATGTCTCGAAAGCCTTGGGGGCCGTTGAACGAGAGCTCATTAGGACCAACTCGCACAACAGGGCCGTAGCGATGATGAAGGGCCAGCATTCTCAAATGACTACGGCCTCCTAAGACGCTTATCTGACGAGGGATATTTGACACAGCCCAGAGTTTAGGTCCAGGAAAAGATGTCAATGGAGAGAAGAGTAAGTTATAGACAGTGGTGTGTATTATGTAACATATAAACTTGTGAAATGTCAGTTTTGTAGCCTTGGAGTTAAGAAAAAGAGATGTATATCGTTGTAGAATAGACGTACCACCAAGGATGCAGCCACAGCCACCCTGAAGCTGCTGCCGTAAGGTTGGCTTAAGGTGTGTGAAAAATACTCAGCTGCAAGGGCCATGGTCGCTATGTTGATGGAACCGCTGCGTATATCTGTTTGAATGAATAGATCCTGGATGTTGTAGTAGGGATCTCTAGAAGGCGACATGTCTGCTCTCTTATACCTCCACTCCCTATATTTGTGGGCAAGTTTCTGAACCTAGACTATGCATTCCCGCAAATACCATGATGGGTCCAAGCGGCCCCGACAAGATCTCGCCCTCCTGGAAGAATACTACTATGGATTATAAGGTAGTGATTGGCATACTAGATCCATGCGCGGGAAGAAACTAACATTTGGCAGCATAATATGTTATCGAAGAACCTTGTATTAAGTCGTAACACATGGTTATCAACATGCAAGCTGTTATCTTAGGGATAATTTCCTGACAGACAGACCCCCAAAGAGTGAGATAGTGTATAGCATATGATGAAAAGGATATCAACCGAAATTCAAGAATGATACGACGATTTAACTATGACTGTGCGCCTACATATTCTTATTGCTCAACACATACGTGATGTAGGATTGGTACACCACTCATACTTAAAGACATTAACCAGTGGCTAGACATCCATACGGATATTATTTCCAGAATACAGCTAAGTCGGCACTAATGCGCCGCTTCTGACACTTTAGCACTGTGGCTACCTGAGTTGATCAGCACATTGTGGGCTAGGTGAGGGGTAAATTCGGCAGCTGGAATCTCCATAAATAATATGTGACAACAACTTGCAGAACTGATGCATGGCTTGATATCATATCAACACCACCATGTTTGAGCGTATTCAAGTTCGGATTGAGGCCGTGCCACCCGCCGTGCAACCGCTGGCTTCCTTTGTTTTAGCGGTGTTTGTAGATTCTGAACTTGCATTATACAGATCTACTTAAGCTTTGTTTAACTATACTTGATTGCCGAATGTATTTCAATAATGCTCTGAAGAAACTCCGGAGAAACTGCTGCATCGTCTCGACAAAGTGAGTGGGGCTCTAGCTGTTAGCCCGTTAATGCAACGGCACTACTGCATCGTGTGAGGGGGCATAGCATGCACCCTTGCTGAAGACTACCAATGAGAGGATTGTTAATAAAGTATACTGACCATTTTAGCTTTCACACGGGTACCCTCTGAGTCACGCTGTGTCAGAAGCACCGTTCTCGCTGATTCATTCGGATATGTCCATGCTAATAGATAGAACTTTCAAAGCACTCATTTAGTCAAAGGGGCATTTGAAACCTCGAACAGAAAGTACTGTACTAATGATTCTAATCCCATGATGCATGAAAATGTCCATGAGATGGCAAGGCCAGTAGAAAAGGATGAAAAATGTGGTTAACGGTGAAGATGCCCTCGACAGATTGAGTAACTGATCATAAAAATACTACGAGGCCTCGGTATAGGTAAAAGAGTATGATCGTCGTGAAGACGACCCTACTCACAAGAAATAGACCATTTATTCAGTGTCTAGAACCGATCGTCCGCCCATCGTGACGTGGACATCTGCCAAGAAGATAGAAGGCCTGAGGGGCCAATCTCGACATATGGTCTGCGATTATATTGACTCAACTGCAGATGATATCAAATTTCAATTTTCTCCGAGGAAGCTCGACCCGAGAACCACCACAAAAGACAGACAAGAATATCACCAACTTTCCAGGCAAGCAATTTTCCCTTGATATCTTCGACTGGTTACAATAAGACAAAATGACCTAAATTGAACAAACTCCGCCATAAGTGGTGCATCTCGAACAAACAGCTTCATTCGTAGCTACCAGGTCGGGCGGCCAATCGCAACGTTCTTAGTATGTCTATGGTGAGATGGACAAGGGGCTAGACTTCAATTGAAAGACAAGGTATTATGTTGCAAGCCCCACTCTTGGTGATGGTGCTGACTTCCCATCATCAATGGTCTTGTCTGGATATTAGAACAGCTAATAACTAACTGGTCCAGCTTCGGACCTATTACCTATGGGTAAATTAGTCCTCCTCACACATTCTATGCAAGATTGAACATACGGCATTGCTTCTCTAGTGCCTCTGATCCTTTCCATATTTATCTTTTGTTACCTCCGACTGGGGGATCGCTCGGCAGGTAGCACGGAAATTGTCGCGGTGGAAGCTGACATGAATGACATTCGCCTCGGTGCAGCCTTACTGGAACACGATGCGTTGGCTCTCACATACTACATGTGACTGGTTACACTGTACCGCAGTCAACGAGTCTATGAGATTGAAATGGCTCTAATTGGGAATCTCTTATTTCGTAAGCTTAGCCCTAATCGAACGATGCGTTAGCAGTTAGTTATGAATGCAACCATACTACTAATTGGGAAACGAGGCATCATGCTACCAGGGCAGACCCTAAGAAAAAGGTCGGAACCCAGCTTCCAGAAAACTACTCACTCCATGACCCTGCAGAATAGAAGTCTCTATCGCATCTATTACAGATGATCTATTCTAGCTCATCGGGGCTCGGGCCGGGCCCTGTGCTCATTACCACATTGAGTAAGGTGCTGCGCCTGAACACAAAGAAGCCAAACGTTGGAAGCAGTCTGCCAATCATGGCTCACTGATGCCTTTTTAATTAGGGTTTTTTTGGTTACATGAAAATGCCTTATTCAGACCTCATCGCTAAACCTTTGCTCTATGGGTGATTGTATGTACATTGTACGTGGTTGAGATCATCGCTTCACTTTATACACTTGACAGCACTATGCCGTCGACGGCTTTTTGAATTCTTGGATCATATTTGCTAAGATGTTATGTGATCAATTGGCTGTCGCCCTGGTTGATGGTTCTCTCAATATTGTACGTATAAAATATGTTGAGCGTTATGCCACTGGACCAAAATACCTTAGGCATTTGGTCGTGCCTCGAACCGAATAATCTGACTAACAAGATATTTCAGCTACAAGGTAGCAGCCGGACTTGGACGATTACTGTTAATTGAGGTCCATGGCTCAACTTGCGCCCCAAAATTCCTAGTACAAACATACAAATGGCGGATTTGTACGGAGTAACCTCTGTACCGATCACGGAATGATTGGTTGATCAACTCTCTCGTCTATCTACTAGTTGTAAGGCTCCTAGAGCTTGTTCAGGCGCAAGCATGGCGATCCATATCTCGTCACGCGACAAGGCTAAGACGATATAGGATAATATGGGATTCAGGTGCTGTGATGGGGATCGCGAGCTACCGTTTTCGTCCTCACATTCCAAATAATAGCTTGGGTCCATTCTTGACTTATTTGGAATCATAAGCTTTCTGGGGAGGCCTGCGGTCGTGTCCTTGAGCAAACTTTCTCCCTCCGAAAAAATAATTTTATATGGAATGCGGTTGCTAAATGAACCGGGGTGGTGGCTTTTGTCATTTGCGAGGACAAAGTGATAGTGTCGCTGGCGAATGATCAAACCTGCATTCAGCTTCCGTATCTGGAATCACTAGTATGCAACGCAACACAGTAACGTCAGCACTGACCCCGAAACGTTTCCAACATCAGCTTGAACGACGATTGCCTCTGCAGAAAAAGCAGTGCAACAGTAGCAAACGGTGGGTGCAACGGTATCAGGGCTAAAAATGAAAAATTTCATCAGTCTCAGTCTAAGGGTTAGCGGCCCCTTCGAATACTCATAAGCGGCCACGCGGCAGTCGGTGGAGGGCCTGAAATTCTTAATATACGAGGATGAAAACCGTTAGGGCTGATACCCTGAGTCTGGGTCAGTTGGGTCCGGCATCCAAGTGGCCCATCGAAGCTTTTGCTGAGCAACGCAATGTATAGTGGGACCTATAGTTGCTCGGAAATGAGACATCTGTCGGACTAAGGTGGTCTGGACCGTGAACTGAGCGAAGATAACCCGGTGCATGGTTCTGCGAGGCCTCTGGCAAGTATTTATCTTTCCAAGACCTCGAGAGATTGGTCTCATAAAATGACGAGATCTTGATCCACGTCATCCACGGAATCTAGCATCATTGGCAGATCTTCAGTCGACTTGAGTCAGCAACAGATGTGTGGGGCACATAATCATGGCATTGACCAACCGGAACCAGTCAGCCCAGCATGCCTGCCAAGAAAACGCTCTCTAGCCATTCATTCGAAAGATATGCGCCCGTAGGCCCGAAATGCTGGGTCGACGGGGCCTTTCAATAGCTCGTTGTCTTGGCGATCGTCGAGGGACCCCTGTTTCAATTCTCCCCGTGACGAATCACGGATTTGAAGGGCCAAAGAACAAACCTGGTGAGTATCAAACAGCTTACGTAGACTTTCGAGGCAGTGGAGGCACGGCCGTCGATCATGAAGCAAGTAACCGAGGATAACCCATCACAATTTCAGAGCAATCAGATTCAGGGTACAATCAACGGAGTTAATTTTGCCCCCTCAAGTGGACTAACGCAGACGCTAAGGTAGTGTGGCCGATGATGTGCACTGTGCGTCAAATCAGCTCTACAGATGATAAATAACGACTCGTCGCGTCGAAAATGGGTCGGAGATTTGAAACCATGGAATGCGGTTTGACCCGAAATTTCGGCTTGAAGTCAAGTCTCATCGACCATTGGGAAACTGGAATGCGGAAATCGAGAACGTCTGTCCGCGTCCACCTGCAATTGGGTTTGTTTTAGTATTATTTCACGAAGAACCACTTTCCCGGTCTCTGAGACCTAATCCGGATTAGTTTCACTTAATTCAAGCTTAGCCTGGATGGGACTGGGTCACTTGCGATCCATGGATCATTTGCCATTCAACGAATGTCATTGCGGGTTTTTTTGCTTTTTTTTTTTTTTTTTTTTTTTTTAATAATTTCTTGAGTTCTCAAATCAGGACTCGTTGCCCGTTTAGGATTTCTTGCAGCTCGTAGGTTCCCCAAATGGGAAATAGGTATCTGCGAGAGCTTTTGCAGTACTCCTACTAGTAGTCCTTCTAAGCTCTTGGATTTGTTGAGAGGCAAGGATAGACAATAGCGCCGTTAGAATTGAAGGATAAATAAACGTTGTTTTGTGCAGTGCAGCGCAGTGCTAATAAGCAGGTTGCCCGATCCAGAGGATCTGCAAGGCACCACCTAGAGTCACAGTTAATGACAGAAAGAAGAAATCTTCACCATTTGAAAGAATGGACCAAGAATATCTTGTACTAAACAAAAATAAAATAAAAATAAAAATAAAATAAAAAAGGAAGAAGAAGAATATAAGAAAAATTGAAGAAAAAAGAAATTCCCAAGAGTGGATCCTGCCAGAAAGTCTCCTGTCAGCCATGATCCATCACAATCCAGCCACTGACTTCAGTGTGCCTCGATTAGTCGTTGCATCCCCTTGTACTCCGAACCCTTCCCACGATCTCCGACCAGACTAAGCCTCATGAAGCTTCCATTTCCAGGACGGGCCTGATTACAAGAGGGAACACCACCAAAAGAACCGAGACGATCTTGATATGGAAGGGAACAGTGGTTCCTCCTTTTGGTCTTCCCGCCAACGGCATTACTGGATGCGGGGTAGCGTTAAATCCTGTTGAGTCCTCACCTCGTGGCCACTATGCCTAAAGCAGAGTGGTCATCAGCTGACCCCGCGTGGGTTTTTTTTCTGTAGCGTCATCTAAAGTAGTAGCTGCTGCGAAACTTAACGCTTGCATGGATACTGCCCGGGAGCGAGTGTATTTAGCCCTTGGGGAAGAACAACCAGCCCGTCCCCGACCTTAGTTTCGCCTCTCTCTACTAAAAAGAAAATTAAACCCCCAATTTCCTTTTCCCTTTTTACCATTATCTTATCTTTCTCCTCTTCTTCCCTCCTCTCTTAACCTTCGCCACTTCCTTTCCCCTCCCAGATGCTTTGATAACACAACCCATTAATTACCATTCACCCCCGGTTTCGACCAAAATTCTAGGCCTGAAGGCCTTTTTTAACCAAGTTCAGCTTGGTCAACTTAGAGTTTAACCCGAGAGACCTTTTAGGTAGCGGTTACCCGCCTAGTTCGAGTGACAACTGTGCTTGGGTCCACTTTGCGCCGCGACAGCACGGTAAATAGAGCCATCGGGATATCGCAGCACTGAACCCTCTTGACTCGTTCGATGATTTCCCCGGATTCTTCGCAACCGACCGATAGGTCAGCTTTGTTTGCTAAACAGCCTATTCTGTTACACGAAGCCTCTGCTACAACGGCTTCGGGTAACAATGAAATTTCTTCGGTGTCTTCGGTGAGCTCTGGAGTAGAGGGCATCTGCTCTCCAGTATCCTTGAATGGAGAATTCTCACCGAATATAAAGGATGAAATGATTCACCAATTTCACCCCGGGGCTCCACAGCCCCTTCCGTCGCTTCAGATACGAACGGATCTGCCGCGCACAGCGCAACTGAGCCCGTCAAAAGAATCTGACCCTTTCATGCATCACAGCATCTCGTCGAGCAGCCTTCCACGAAGAACATCGAGTTTGCGTGGCTTCCTCGAAAGGCCCTCTTCCGGAGGAGGTTCCCTGTCCCCAGCGTCGTTACTGTCGTCGCCACAGCTCATGGCTATGGGAGACATCACTCCCTTGCCTTCGCCCATCGGTGGCGTCTCGCCATGGAAAATACCGCGTCGCAATTCACAGTCCTTGTCTCGGACCCCGTCACTTCTTTCGCGGAACGGCTCGAGCTTGAGCTTGCGCTTGAGTGACTCATCTCAAGTACTGGGGCCCTCGGAATGTCGATCGCGAAGCAAGCAACGTGGTATGGCGGAGATGTTAGGTGCTGACAAGCATTCAGAGACACCCAGCAAGCCGCGTCCTGATGGAGCTCCGAGGCATGCTCGTAATCGTAGCCTTAGTGAGTATGTCCCTCCGACGAAGGCCATTCCAATCAAGCCACGTCCAATCGCAGTTTCGGGATCGGGTGTGTCTCAAGGCATCTTCTCATCGTCGAGTACCGACTCGAAGTCCAACAACCTACACCGGGAACAGCACCTAGCGGTTCATCGCGGCATCGCGATTCCCGCAATCCGTCCTCCAACACCGCCAAGGAGTAGTCGCAGTACATCTGATGGTGATGTGGAGCCCGTCATTCTCAGCCCACAATCCATGGATGGCTCGGATGAGATATATTCGGTACGTTCCATTCGGTCCCAGCAGCCGCGCAAATATCGCAAACTGCGCGAGCTTGGACAGGGCACATTTAGCCAAGTATGTCTAGCAGTACGTATGGAACTGCAGGATGATATGGATTCGGGTTACAGTTCGAGTCTCCAAGGGGTGAATGCCGCTACGCAAAAGCTCGTCGCTGTGAAGGTCATTGAGCATGGCCCAGCGGGTGGAGCTGATGAAGAACGATTGGAGGTCTCGCTTAAGCGGGAAGTAGACATTTTGAAGTCGGTCAACCATCCATCACTTGTGCAACTAAAGGCGTTCGGAAGCGACGAAAAGCGTGCTCTTTTGGTGTTGGATTACTGCCCAGGAGGTGACCTGTTTGACGTCGCAACCTCTGGACCGAGGCCCATGAGCCCAGAACTCATTCGACGGATCTTCTCTGAGTTGGTGGCCGCCGTGCGCTACCTACACGCCAACTTCATAGTCCATCGGGACATCAAACTTGAGAGTAAGAGGTTCCACCGTGGCCTGGATTGATCATAGTGCTTACAAGTCCGACCAACTACAGATGTCCTAGTTACTCTGCCTCCCGCTGCTATGGAGGAGATAACTGATTGGCGTACATATGATCGCGCGGTAGTCACACTTACGGACCTGGGTCTATCCAGACGAATTCCGCAACCTCCGGAGAGCCCGCTCCTCCACACCCGATGTGGAAGCGAGGATTATGCCGCCCCGGAAATTCTAATGGGACAGCCCTATGACGGGCGGTCCACCGATGGCTGGGCCCTTGGCGTCTTGCTCTACGCGATGATGGAAAATCGACTACCGTTTGATGCTTTGCCAGGTACTCGAGGCGACCCGGCGAAACTTCGTGCTCGTACCCCACACCGCATTGCGCGATGTGAGTGGTCATGGTATCGGTATGCGGACAATGATGGTGAATGGGATCCCCAGAAGGGGAAAGATCTAGAGGGGGCCCGCGAGTGCGTGGAAGGGCTTTTAAAGCGGAACACTAAACGCAAAAGCTTGGATGAGATTGCATCCCTTGAATGGGTTGCGAAAGCGTTTGATGTCCCGGGTGGGTTGAAGAGAGGTGACAAAGAGGTACCGTAGAGCTGGTCTCTTGGTTTATATTTCACCACTCTTCCTGTCGGTTCTTTATATTGGCCTATTACGTGATAGAGAGATGGGCACCGGGTTGATGCACTGATAGTGTTCCTGTATCTGTCTTTCTTTTCTCCTCTTTTTCTTTTTCTTTGACCTTTTTTTCTCCACTTCTTTCTTTCTGTATTTTCCTTCTTTTCTTCTCTTGTCTTTCTTCCCACTCCTCTTTCTCTTCTTTTCTTCCTCGCTATAACCTTTTCTCATTCCCTTCGCTTACTTTGGCTAGTCCAAAGAACCGGTATACCCTTAGAACTATTTCTTTTTGCCCTTCCCAACCCCTTTTATCCTATACTTGCTTTCTTTTTATTCTTTTCATTTTTCTTTAACGGATATACAATACTCATGACAGAGACCGCAAGGAAAAAGGGTGGTAGAAGACAACAATCGCAGGTTCTAGATGGTTTCGAAAAAGAGTTTAAGTGTATAATAATTAATTATAAACACAATACAAACATTACTGAAGATGATTAGGGGTTCATTGCTGTCACTATATTTTAAGTATACTCGTAGGTAATTGACTCAGTACTAGTCAATGACGCATGATTGGCCTGAGTGCTGACAAACTACAGCATGGGATTGGGCCAACCGGCATCGGGGAGCCTGAGGCTAACTCCGGCCCCCGACTTCGCTGTGGAGGAAGGCCATCACTCACGGCGACCCGCTCCACTTTCTGTAGAGTTCAGAAGCTATTTATTTTCTTTCAATTGAATCCCCAATTGCCCTTGTGTGTCATTTCAACGGACCCCCATACCCCTCAAATTGCGATTATGCTTCTTTCACAAACTCGGGGGCGTATGCCCTCTGCTCTGCGGAGCCTCTCCAGGCGGTCCGCCGTCAATGTGTAAGGCGATCGAACGAATTGCCCTTTCCCATTCACTGATGGCAGGTTGCTGATTGATTTTCACTACTAGTCGTCCCCTCTCTACCACCCTCCCCAAGCAAAAGGCCTCTTCCTCCGAGGACGACAACGCTCTGAACAAGGTCTCCCGCCATGTCACACAGCCCATCTCGCAGGGTGCTTCCCAGGCCATGCTTTACGCTACCGGTCTCACGGAGGAGGACATGAACAAAGCTCAAGTCGGTATCTCCTCCGTTTGGTATAGCGGTAACCCCTGTAACATGCATCTGCTCGACCTCAACCACCGCGTCAAGCAAGGTGTGGAACAGGCAGGCTTGATCGGCATGCAGTTCAACACCGTCGGTGTCAGTGATGCCATCAGTATGGGTACGAAGGGTATGCGATATTCCCTCCAGAGTCGTGATCTGATTGCCGACTCTATCGAGACTGTTATGGGTGGTCAGTGGTATGATGCCAACATCAGTATCCCGGGTTGCGACAAAAACATGCCCGGTGTGTTGATGGCCATGGGCAGAGTCAACCGGCCGAGTATCATGCTGTACGGAGGCACCATCAAGCCCGGTTGTGCCGCTACCCAAAACAATGCCGAGATCGACATCGTCTCCGCATTCCAGGCCTACGGACAGTTCCTGAGCGGCGACATTACCGAGCCTCAGCGATTCGATATTATCCGTAACGCCTGCCCAGGAGGCGGTGCCTGCGGTGGTATGTACACGGCCAACACCATGGCCACCGCCATTGAGACCATTGGCATGACCCTCCCTGGCTCTTCTTCCAACCCCGCCGAGTCCCGCGCCAAGGACCTTGAGTGTCTGGCTGTTGGTGGGGCGATCAAGAAGCTTCTGAAGGAGGACATCCGCCCTAGGGATATTATGACCCGCCAAGCTTTCGAAAACGCCATGGTTGTGGTGAATATCACCGGTGGCTCGACCAACGCTGTGCTGCACTTGATTGCCATCGCTGATTCGGTCGGTATCAAGCTGGATATTGAGGACTTCCAGTCCGTCTCCGACCGTATTCCTTTCTTGGCTGATCTGAAGCCATCGGGCAAGTACGTCATGGCCGACATGCACAAGATCGGCGGTACCCCCGCACTGCTCAAGTTCCTGCTCAAGGAAGGCCTCATCGATGGTTCCGGCATGACTGTCACCGGTGAGACTCTCGCCAAGAACCTCGAGAAGGTGCCCGATTTCCCCGAAGATCAGAAGATCATCCGCCCTCTGTCCAACCCCATCAAGGAGACTGGCCATATCCAGATTCTTAAGGGATCCCTGGCTCCGGGTGGCAGTGTTGGGAAGATCACTGGCAAGGAGGGTACTTCTTTTACTGGTAAGGCACGTGTCTTCGATGATGAGGATGACTTCATCGCTGCTCTGGAGCGCGGTGAGATCAAAAAGGAGGAGAAGACCGTTGTGGTTATCCGCTACACCGGACCCAAGGGTGGTCCTGGTATGCCCGGTACGTATTGAGAGTTCAAATTCCTCTGGTTGACGTAGCTAATCATTCCTCGTGGGATAGAAATGTTGAAGCCCTCTTCTGCCCTTATGGGCTATGGTCTCGGACAGTCGGTTGCCCTCATCACCGATGGACGTTTCTCCGGCGGTTCTCACGGCTTCCTGATCGGACACATTGTCCCTGAGGCTGCTGTTGGTGGACCCATTGGTCTCGTCAAGGATGGTGATGTCATCATCATTGATGCTGAGAAGCGCGCTCTCGACCTCGATGTTGACCAGGAGACTCTCGCTGAGAGACGCAAGCAGTGGGAAGCCGATAAGGAGGCCGGCAAGCTCCCTCCCACCGGTCTGACTATGAGAGGAACCCTCGGCAAGTACGCTAGGTATGTTATCTCTGCCTCATAGAATGCACATGGTTTGATCTTAGTTACTAACACTTTTAAACAGGACCGTCAAGGATGCCAGCCACGGCTGTATCACCGATGCTCTTGACTAAGTGTGAAGCTGTCGGGTGTATTTTATCTTTGCGCGGGATGCCACCGTAAAGCAAGGCGTCTTTTCCCGCCTGTGTTGGATTGGGTGGAATAAATGTCCTGGTTAATATATTATTGTCTTTGTGCTGCTTGGATAGGCGAACCAAAAGGATTGAAAAGCATTTCCTTTAATCTCATGTTGTTATTAGGAGCATTCATTAACATGATACCTTTTACATTTCGTTAATCTAGTTCTTTTAGTCGATCTTTTACGTAGGCGACAGCAATAGAGCATTTGAATATTTGGCTCCTATTCTTCTCTTACTAAGAGGCAACGACCGTCATCGAGGAACAGGAAGACTCCATTGCACCAAGAAAAAGAATCAATCCGGATCCAATTTGCAGAATACCAACCCAAGATCTGCTTTCTCTGCCTAAGGAATCTTGATCTCCCACTAGAAGAACCCGTTTCTAGCACACGTTGCCCCAATCCACTCACAAGACATTCTCTACGAAAGCATATAAATCCTCCTTGACTGGCCAAAGGGGTTGAATATAATTATAGTAGAAAAGACCTACCCCAGCAGAAAGTCAATCTTCTAAATCATGTGGAACCTGCCCACGGAACAGTTGTGAGAGGTCACACTCAGGATAAATCAGTAGTGGAATGATCACATCACGCTGGGTTCATGTCACGGTATATCCGCTACACAAAAGTGTCTCTCCGGTTATTGGTTATAAGATCCTGATCTCCACAAGCGTGTCTTGCCTGTTGCGGTTGTGTAGGACCATAAACATGACAGATGTATGTATCGGTATGATGTTCAATTTCGACTACAAATGCTAGAAGTTGGGTTCTCTAGGTACATGGTAGAATCACTTAGTGACTCGGCTGCTAGAGACGAGGGGGGATACAAGTGTGAGTTGTTCCACCCGTCCATGAGGGCCATGAGTTATCTATCCGGTTAGGTAGCAATCACAATACAATATAAAAGGAGAAAACAAAAGACAATTTACAGTTGTACTCTTTTTCTCGCCGTATAATATAGACATGGCTATATTTGTTCTTTCAGCAGTATGTTCAAGAGTTGAAAAAAGAGAAGCAGCAGGGTTCGTTATTGAATGGGGAATGGACGACAATCAGGTATATATTTCGTAAATTACCCTTATATTATGAAGAACTAGCCAAATTTACCTATTCTGTTTTCTAACTTTTACCATAGTTACGTCTTAATCCATATATTGTAAGGTACTATGTGTATGCTTATATATAAATAATGATCTGGCTGGAACTCTAATCTTCATCGACGTGCACATCCACTCCTTCAAGTTTTCTTAGCCTGTCAAGAGCTTCTTTATCCAACTTATCCGTGCCACTATTATATCAGTCAGTTTACATATTCCTTTGTTTTTTCTCTCCTTTCCTCCCTCTCCCTTTCCTTCTTCTTTTTTAAATCCCAAGAAATACTTACTCTGGTATGACCTTAATTGGTGGGGGCTGGTCTGAAATTTCACTATAATCTTCTCCTTCGTCAAGGCCAGCCTCTTCTAAAATCCTATATATTGATTATTAGCGTGGCCCCTGGACTGATCTTATAAATCAAAGATAGACTTACTCATCGACAGTTTTACCAAATTTATCATAAGCATCAGAGTCTTCAAACATAATGGCAACCTTGCAAGATTACGTATATTAGCAGCGAAGCCCTAAAATGCTGTGGTAGCCTGTAACATACCGTGCTCATTTTTGCGGTCGTGCCTGGATTTCACAAGGATTTATTAGAGTGAAAAGAGGATAGGAAACGGGGGTGAGTCGGGTGGGATAGACAGCTGTTTTATATCTACAAGAAGGAGGCGGGGGACTATGACGCATTTTCAGCTATGGTGAGCTATGAGTCCACTACCTTAATCCAATAAGAATAGTGTCTGTGAAAAATACTTTTCAGCTCAGGGCAGCATTGCCGAGTGGGATCGGCGGAGGGGTACTTCAGAGGTCACTAACAAGATAGTGTCGTTCCCCTGTGGAGCGGTTCGGTTAGAGATCATGAGTTGTGTCTGCTATAGATCTTTTGGATACGGTGTAAAGCTGGCAAAACTCGTAAAAGGAAATAATACCTAAACACACACCCACGAGCATCAGCAGGATCTGTTCGCACCCTTATCATTATATCTTAGTATCGTGATATGTTGGGCTAAAGCCCTCCCTGTGTATGACACCCACTTACTTCGGAGTAGAAAGTTTAGTGCAGGGTCACATTCCACAGTGAGAGTACTTTTATGAACTGAAGGTATTGCCAGGTTCCATTCAAAGTGAGGCATATTTTTGAAACAAAAATAAGCATCTACCGACGTGTTGAGGGTTTTTGTCTGTGTTGTGAATACCGGCGAAAATGGTGAGACGTTGAGTAGGATGCGACTTGAGGTGAAAACCACACTTCGTGTACTCGAGCTATTTCAGCTTAGGAGTAAGGTATACCAACCCGGACGAAATACTACGCGCGTCAACCTTAAAAGACAAAAATTAGTGGAGAATGAATTTATGAATCATACATGGATTCAGACCCTATTACGGATGTTTCAATCTTCGCTGAAGGTACTCATTACCAATTCGTATTCCAAGGGCATCCTCGCTGCCGCTACTGTTAGGGGTTAGATCGTAGGATGGAGAAGGCTTTGTAGGGTAGGTTGGGTATTTGTAGTTTAGATTGATATCTAGATTTATGTTTAGATCTATGATGTGTTAGTTTACGAGGTCTAGATCTTTGTATTGGGAGAATGTTGGTTTAGGATGGGATTGTCTTGCATTAAGGCTGATAGGGTGGTGGCTCTTGTGATCTGCGGGTGAGGTGCTCGATTCTTTCTTGATACAGACCCATCCAGTGCTTTATGGGGTCTCCAAAGATGACATCATGTATGATTTCGTTGGGGATTTGGCAGGCCTCGATTTCGTCGTTCTGGACGGTGTCTGCGCCATGCGTTGAGTTGAGGATGGGATCTTGGGATTGATGTCGCAGGAGGACTACGTTCCCAGCAAGATGGAGTGTAGCCGGTGGCACACGCCAGATAGCGGGTTTATTTTGCCTGCTGACGAAGGGATATGTTCGACTTGTGCCGAAAGAGAACGGCGCGGGCGACATGTAGAGGTTCAGCAACGAGGTGATGTAAGGTTTCTCGGCCCGGGGCACGGGATCACCTTCGTTAATGAACGCATAGAACATCGATTCCAGGGACGCCGGGGATTTCGTTGGAAACAGAGGTCTAATGGAGACTGGAGGTGCACCGAATGTCACGCAATGGATACTTCCGAAGAAACTAGCCAAGTGCTTTAGTTCAGACGACACGCTCGTTGAGAGCAAATGACAGTACAGCAGACTGGCCACTGCTCCGCCGGCAGAATGGCCCGTCAGGGTAAGCGAATAGGACGCGCGATTGGGATCTTCGGTTAGTAGATCGCGGAGATACGCCGCGACGGAAGGGACCATTCTCTGTGCCACGGTGAGGAATCCCGCGTGGCAGAGGTTCTCTGGGTCGTCGAGGAAGTTCTCTGGGGCTGTTGGGAGCGTTTTCATGTTCACGGCCCAGTCGCGGAAGCTTTGCGTTCCTCGGATTGCGACCACGATGCTCTTGAGATCGTCTGATGCGAGTGGCTTGATTACCATTGCTTTCGTTCCCTGGCGGATGTTGGCGCTTACGTAGGGGTTGTTAGTCGTGGTGTGTTCTACGGGTTTCTTATAGGCTGAGCTGGAGTACTGGGCTGCTAGGCGGATGAGAGCGTATGTTTGGGGTAGTCTGTATTGTGAGTTTACATCCACTTGTATTGTTAAATTGAATGCATGGGTGATACGTACATTTGCACCGGAGGAAGGTGAGCTGGGAGCCGAGAGTTGTGGTACAGATAGGTCTTGGAGAAGAAACTGGGACCTGTTGATGTCGCTTTCACCTCTTTCTTTGTGCCTGTCTTTGTATATGAGACCTCATCGCTGTATGCCGTGACTGTATACCCCGTATTAGTATGTAGTGGGAATGGAAAACAGATCCGACACAGGAATCCCAGGGCGATTGGTAAACATACCCATATCCTCCTTATCTCGAAACAATCCCTCATCCATAGAGGTAATCATATGATCCAACTTCCTCAGCATGGTCCCATAAAGATCCACACTCGAGTGCGTCACGTTCGTCACATACTCACGCATCTGTTGCTCAAGATTGATTACAGAGCTCCGTGCCTTTAATCTTGAATCGCTAGCCATGGCCTTTGTCTGAGAGATAGCATTAGAGAGATCCGCATAGGACCCATATTTTGCGAGGGAGCGTCTGGCTCTTTGTTTCCGCGAGATTGAATCTTGAGCCTCATAATGGCTAAATGACTCTGTGGACGACCCCTCCGTGACAAGTGTCGTCCCGGAAAGACTAAGCGACGTGGTTGTGTTGTTGTCATGACTGTAGATCGTTGATGCCGTGGACAGAGAATGAACGGTAGATGCTGCTGTTGGTATCGTGTACAGTGAGGTGGAGCGTGTATGCGCTATGGAGGATGCTCCTTGAGCTGGCTGTAGTTTCTCTTTGCGACGTCTGAGCCCCATCTTCACTGCTATGTCTTCCTCTTCATGATATGGATGTGGCGTGTTTAGTGATTACGCGAGTCCGGGCGAGGCTGGAATGCACATGAAGGATCAATCCATGGGAAACTGAATCAGGGACTAGAAATTAAGCCTTACGGGCGGAGCTTCCTTATGAGAATGACAGTTAGCGGGGTTTTGGATCTCGCTGGAGAGTGGGGGCCGAATTTCATGGTTTCGATGTTTAGTCCTAAGAGTGTCAGGTGATAGCGGAAAGGTGTTTCATGTTGTTAGGACTACTACTACTACTAGTAGGGCTGTAGTGGCTGTCTACAAGCTCTTATTGGCGCTAATCATGCAGGGTCATCGGGGAGATCCGGTCCTCTTCCACTCTCTGTATGTGCTTCGTTGGCGCACCAGCAAGGGTGCTATCTCACCGCTGGTCTGTTTCTCGTTTCTCTTTTTCCTTGTTCTAGTCATGTGCTGCTGGTTCGAAAGCTAGTATATACTCAACCTACTGGGGATATCCCCCTATGATGCTACCTAAGAATATACAATTTCATCACCATGTTCGTCGCGTCTTCGTCCACATTCGGACAAAATCCTTCTTCTCCGGGACTCCCAATCCAACCCGCTTGACCCTTCCCAGACGTGCCAGGGAGTCTGCCACATTGTCCAACAAGGCCTTCTCAGCCCGCGTCAACTCGGCATCCTCCGTGTCCAGGGGTCCATACGCACTATCCTTGTCCAGTGTATCCAAATAGTTGGTATCATACGTAGACTTCCGGGTAGTGGAACCGCCCTCTCCATCAACTCCACTCACCACCCCCTCCGCGATGCGCACCCGGATACAGTGTGTGGGTTTGCTGAGCAGCGTCCACAAGAAGCTCACATAACTTCCGGGAAGTGGCGTCACGACATCAGCCGGGGTATACCGTAAGCTGACCGGGTAGATCTTAGTCTTCGGGGCCACGCTCAGTAACGAGGGGCTGGGAGGCAGGATGCCCCGTGCATTGGTGGTCGTGCATTCGGGGAACGTGACAATGGGCCGCCCGGGGTTTTTCTTGACTAAGGTCGCAAGATCCACCAAGCGTGCTTTCGGGGGTGGGTTGGCTTGCGGGGTGGCGAATGCGCGCAGGATCGCCTGGAAGAGGGATATCTGTTCGACCTTCCGCGAGTTCGGGTAGGAAGCGGTGAAGACGGGGTCGAATATGGCGGCCAGGTAGACTGCGTCGATGGGAGATGTAAACGAGGAGGCAATGACGGAGCCTGGACCTGGAAGACGCGCTTGGTGTTGCTTGGAGAGGGATCTGTGATCGGTTCTTAGCCCTGCGCGTTCGGGAACGTAGCCTCCAGTCGACTCACCCTTTCCTCACGCCGTCCACTTGAAGATCAATCCACCATATGCTGGGCACCCCGAGAATACACCACAAGGATGCCTTCTTCCCTAGCGATCCAATCGGAAGCCATTGTAGCACGAGAAAGTAGCTGACGCAAACGAAGATAAACAGCGGCAGACGGAAAAAGAAGAGGAAGACGCGTAAAGGCAGCTGAAAACCGGCGGGTTGGGGTGGAATAGGAAGGAAAGGCGCAATTCCCGACCCTAGACGGTCCCACTAGTTAGCCTGACCGATGACAGGGACCAGCAATTTCACGAGATGCACACACCTCGATCTCGGAACTGAGTGAATTTCTCCATGTTTCAACGGCGGTGTGGTGTTGCGATAACAGTACGTTTCATGTGGCCATCCCCTGGATTGATGCGCAACTGCAGGGTGCGGTTGAAAGGGACTGACAGCAAGCGGCACTGGCCAGAATCGGCTCGGGTCGAGTAATCAATTGAGCCTCGTTGTCCTTATCAGATGTCGTGAGCGAGGCGGAGTTTTCGACTTTCACATGTCCCCGAAGCCAAGCATGCCCTGTCGCCTGAGGCCGCCATATGCCGCTAACCATATTGGGCCAGGGCTTTCATGTCGACTCTACTCTTGAAGTGTATACATAGGAAATGTGCCTCATTTATTATGCGTGACTCATGTTGACTTTATAATATGATAAAGGAACATCATCTTGTCGTCTATGTCCTCTCAGACACCACAATACCCCATTCATGCTCTATACGCCCATACATAATGTCGCTCAACCAGCCCTTGATCTTACTAGTGACCTCACCGGGTCCACCATCAGGTCCCGTCGGGATAGAAACATCATGCTCTCGGTGCTGAATCGCCGAGACAGGGGTAATGAACCACTAGATCAATATGAGCACATGAACATATATCACACCCAACTAACGAGGGAGAACTTACCGCTGTGCCCGCAGCAAACGATTCCAGCAGTCGGCCTTCCGCCTCGGCCTCGATCAGCTCACCAATAGTATACTTGCGCTCAGTGACCTCAAACTCATCACTGAGTCTTTCCCTTGCCAACTCCAAACAGCTGCGACGAGTAACACCGTCCAAAATGAGACGGTCATCTAACGGCGCAGTAATAATCTCCTTTTTGCCATCCTTGCGGCGCCAGACCACAAAGAAATTACTACCGCCCGCCTCTGTGCACTCACCCTGATCACCATATAGCCAGAGTATTTGATGAAAACCTCGTTGCATAGCATCTTGCGTGGCGAGTACCGACGGTCCATAATTCGCACCAACCTTGGCATAGCCGAATCCACCTACCCAAGAACGAACCGTATCTTCTGGTGAGGTCAGAAGCCTCATTCCACCGGGTGGAGTATCTTGTCGAGGCATGTAGCTCAGGATAATGTATAAGATCGCCTGCTTGGACTTCACGAGACCGATAGTCGGCTGGGTGCCGATGAGTGTCGGTCTCAAGTATAGAAAGCTTCCGGCTCTTTCCTTGGGGAGCCATTTCGCGCCGTCGACTTCGAGGAGGGCGAATATGAGCTTCGTTATCTCGTCGGCGTCGGCTTGGGGCAAGGAGATACGACTCGCGGACATGTTCAGGCGGGCGGCGTTGCGATCTGGGCGGAAGACTCGGAGCTTACCATCGTAGCCGCGGTATACTTTGAGTCCCTCGAAGCACTCTGTGGCGTAGTGTAAGCAGGAGGCCGTGGGCATGAGATTCAATGGACCGTAAGGCTTCAACTCTGGGGCTGACCAGCCTGTGGAGGCTTTCCAGGTTGCGACGACCATGTGGTCGGTGCAAATGGTCTCGTCGCCGGAATTGGCTGTTGCTTCGTCGGGGACATCGCGAGGGTTGGTAGTGTAGGAATAGATCAGTTTGGAGGCGTCAAGGGGTTGGCCGGCCTGTTTCTCGGTGAAAGCAGAGGCTTCGGGCTTGGTATTCTGTGACTCAATAGCGGAGGGAGCCATGATATGCGGTATTAGGAGTTATTTGGGATGCTTGGGAGCTGTACACTTGAGAAGGATGGACACTCCCCCGTACTGCAGGAGAACGTATTTATAGCTCATCATCCGACGCCAAGATGGCAGGATTTGACTCCAACTCAGGATATCCCAGTTACGAGGTCACATAGAACCAAGGCATATACGAGTTGTGTAGATAGTATACGGGCCCACATTTATGTGGGGACAAGGGTGTACTTCATAGGGCGTGTTTTCACGCTCTCTGAGTCTGAGAGGCTTTGACCCACCCACTTCTTTCATCCGGGGAGTTGCGAGACCAGTCCGAAATGTGGAGTAAGCGGGCTAGCAAGAGTCATGGAGTTATCCTCCAATAAATATCCCGCGATTACGCCCATGTAAGGGGGCTTTAAGTGTTTTCTCGTCTTGTGTGGGAAGTCTAGAGCATCTCGGTGAAGAGCCCTTGAGAATGACTCATCTGAGATTGCCAAGATGCGTATTTGCATGGCATACTTCAATAGTCGTTGACTATAGTCCCTTATGGGGGTTAAGCTGCGTATAATGTGGGAGAATGTACAATTTATTGAGACATGTAGAATCCGGTCAGATAATACGTATTAGGGTGTGGGGGTAATATATACACTCCGTCTGCTTGGAAGAGGCCTGCTCTGGGGAGCTGGTACTCGGGACGAACATCGGTACAGCCTGTTTTTCATGCCTACTGATCATATACCAGCTCCCGCGACGAGGGAGACATCGTTTTCCTTCTAGAAAATCTGCATTAAACGGTACGCGCTGGATCTGCAGTAGAAATCTTTTGTTTCCAGTTGTGGTGCGTGGTGGTAGACCATTAGAGAATGTAGCAGTATAGCTGTCGCCGTGGCTGTAATCTGTTGTAAATGAGCTAGCCTCACTACTTAACAGTACAGATTGGCTGAGAGGTCCTGTCGGGAAGATAAGATGTAGTGAGGTCAATGGCACTAGGAGGTGTGTAATTCAAAATGTCCCCATCGGGAAAAAATGACTCTGCATTCGCAAAGATAAGATGGGCATTAGGTTCTGTGCGCATGTTCTCTAGAAGGGCAACAGAAGAATCAAAGGTTCTTAACGGGTCAATGTTGCCGGGAAGTCCTGATAAATCAGCAGAAACAACCACTAGTAAGCCCCCATTAACTCAAGAATTAAAGACATAGCGCTAGACATACAATCACTTGTATTCAGGGGACCCAACGTTCCCACGGCTAACAATTTTGGAGACTCCAGTCTGTGGGGAAGGAGATGGTTGATGCCTTTGTGAACCCTATCTGAGAGGGGCTTAGATAACCGCTTTGTGGGCTACTTAATGGGGACTGTGGGATGTGTTTTACTCGCGGGGTTCCTAGTCCCAGCGTGTCCGTACTAAAAGAGCATTCTTTCGTCACTAAAAGAAAAGCGGGTTGGATTGATTATATAAATAATTAATTTCATTTTCGAACCATGATATCAAAAAAGCAAACTTTTAGTCTATGTCTAAGCGCTAAATGGTCTAAATATTCGTTATTCGTGAGCCCCTCCATCCCTTCATGAGGCAGTATATCCCTGTGCCGCTCTTTGGGCGAATTTGCTGTTTTCACGGATCCAACTTCCATACTTGATGAACACAAACGGGATGATAGCCATTGCTATAGCAAAGAATCCCAGTAGCGAGCTAGCCCAGTCAATACCTAGTTTGGTGTACATGGGCGTAGTAGCCAAGGGAAGACACACGGCAAATATAGACCGTAGTGTACTCGCCGCTGCAGACGCCGAAGCCGAGTACTGCTTATAAGCATCTGTGAGATAATTAAGGAGCGCGATGAAGATCAAAAGGTAGCCGAATCCGAAGAAAACCCCGGACATCATGGGCATAACAGGGTGAATGGAAGATCTTGACGACCAGCCGAGCCAGAAGAGCGCAATGGGAATTGCGGGTGCTGCGATGCAAGCGAGTGGTAGTCGGCGATACTCTTCAACTTTCGCCCATGCTAACCCGTTTTTCAAGGCCTTGGTATGGTACGAGCTGTACAAACAGAAAAGCACAAATGCAAGAACTGAGCCCGGCAAAACTGTAGATGCTGTTAGGGTTTGCACGTTCTGAAACGTGAGTGATGCAACGTACTTGGAAGAAAGGCTAAACCTGCCACGCCTGGTGTCATCCCGTATAGCCCTGAAGACAGACTGCAGTTAGCGACGGTTTCTGAAATGGTCGACCATGAAGACTGTACCTTGGAAAACGATGGGGTATGCTTGGAAGAATAAATACAATATAGAATAGATCAAGGCCAAGTACATCGAACAACAAAATACAATCGGCTCTCGGACGATCATGGTGAAGGGACGACTGAGGACGACGCCAATGTTATCCGACAATTTGGGTCCCTGTAGGTGAGGTTTGGCTGCTTCCAAGTCAATATGGCGTTGTCCCAAAGCCTGTTCGTGCTTCCGAGATAGAACTGGCATATACGTCTCAGGCATCACAAGTACAAGAGGAAAGCCAACACCTCCGATGATAAAGCCTGCCCAGAATGTCCATCTCCAAGATACAGTGGAGACAAAGCCAGAAATGATAGGTCCCAAGAGAGGGGGGAATGTCGTTGCGAACATGAATATCGACATCACCATTCCACGCTGGTGAGGGTCGTTGTATATGTCGGAGAACAGGCCACCCAGAACTGCGTTCGGTGCTGAGCCTCCCAGACCACAAAGAAAACGGAAGATCAAAAGAGCTGGAAAGGTTGGGGCCAATGCACATGCCATGGTAAAGAGGTTATATATTGCAAAGGTGGTAACCAAGATAGGTTTCCGGCCAAAGCGTTCGCTCAAAGGGCCAAAGATGAGTGGGCCGATAGCAAACCCAGCCATGTAGAGTGAAGTGGGGAGCACCATCTTCAAGTCATCTTGTGGGATATGAAAATAGTCGGCAATAGCATCATGAGCACCCGATGGTAGGGAAGAGCCTAGGGAGCTGTTGAAGACGAAGTATATCCCTGCAACGACGATGTGAAGTTTACGAGCCTTGAAGCATAGTACGAGTTAATTTGATGACTGCGTCTAGAAACGACTTACATATGAATAGTGACAATACTAGGCTTGGATTGAAAGAAAACTTATGACTTACCGCAGAAAAGTCAAACGGACGCACCATGCTCTTCCGCGAGATTGAAGGCCTCAAAGGGTTCTTTAGAGAGACATCTGGACTATCGCAAGTCTTGCGCAACTCAGAATCCGGCTGTGAGTCCATATTGTATCTGAACCTGACCAACTCGTCTTTTGGAATTGTTTCAGGCTCTATTCCCTATTTTATTTCTCAGGAGCCCAAGAAAAAACGAGGTGGAGAACTCGGCCTTCGTTCCGAGTTCGCTGTGACCGCTACAGAGACAGGAGTCACAGGACATGGTGGACTAATAGTATTCGACCATTATGACACCATGAGTAACATCTCAATTTCTTATAAATACAGGACTTAATATGTTCATCTAGAATTCCATTAGGTAGAGCTGGCGCTGCTTATACCAGTTGGCTACTATCTACGGGCTACTCCTTATGGACTACTCAACTGAAAAGAAGAAAAAACTAGAATAAATTCTAGGAGGGCGGGTAAAAGTATAAAGAAAAAAAGAGCTTTTCTTTTTCTTAGTGAAAGAGTCAGACCCATCGAATTAATAATGTAAAAGGTATAGCGTAGGGCGCAAAAAATTAAGAGTCTGCGTCTTTACCCACGCCCTACGCTACACCTGACGCGGTCACTGGTTCAGCAAACCCTAATCTTCTCCACTATCGGCACCGAGTGGAGTCAAACCACTAACTTGTCGGCAAAGGCTCAACTTCCCGGGTCTAAGACTCCAGGTATCCGGTCCGAGTTTGGTTATTGTCCACCGCGAATTGTCGTCTACTATATAATTTCTCGGCCAATTACAACTATCACAATCAAACTAGCGCGTGGGTCGTGTCATACGTTCTACTCCGGCCTCCAGGTGCCAATATCTATACATACCCCATGAGCCATGGCTTCAAAGCAGGCGAGGAACTACATCAGGTACATACATGCGCCAACAAGAACGAGAACTTCGAGGGTCCCATTAGCATATGAATTGCACACTCCTAAGCACACCAACTGCACACAATCGGACTTAATTAATCGGAGCCCAATAATATTCCTGCATGGATTCCTCGGGTCCAAGCGCGAAAACAGGGGTGTAGGCAAGTATGTCTCTCTATCGTAAACAATCACCTGCCGACTATTCAGTGTAGCGCTGACAAACTCTTCATGAAGGATCTTGGCTCAGGATCTGTCACGGCATGTCTTCTGTTTGGTATGTTTAATCGTCTAATTAACGCCTGGTATACGAGTGATTGACAGATATTTAGGATCTTCGGAACCATGGGGATTCCGGCCACCACCCGAAGCATGACTATATGGAAATGGCGATAGACGTTGAGCACTTCATCACAACCCACAGACTGAATAATGCAACATTAATCGGTCACTCGATGTAAGGAAACAAACTCGGCAGGTTGCCTCATTCATGCATTCGAGGCATATATTAAGTCTCTTCTTTAGGGGTGCCAAGACTGCCTTAACGCTTGCTCTTCAGTCACCAGATCTGATATCCAAGGTCGTCGCTATCGACAACTGCCCCATCCACCTAGAACTGACGGAAGAGTTTCCGAGATATCTCAAAGCTATGGAAGAAGTACAGGACGCACGAGTGAAAAGCCATCAAGAAGGGGACAAGATCTTGAGCAAATATGAGGACGTCTGTGCTACACTGAACCATTATCACGAAGTATGATTTTTTTTCTAACAAATGCAACTAGTCTCCGTCCGTACGATTATGGTTACTGAGTAACTTTGTTCGAGAACGTGATTCCCCTTATCTAAAGCTTCGTGTTCCTCTAGATGTCCTGACGACTGCTATCGGTCCGTTAGGAGATTTTCCACACAAGGGTAAAGCTGTTCAGTTCCCTAAACCCGCGTTGTTCCTTCGAGCCCTGCAGAGCCATTATATACCGGAGAGCTCGTTTCCCATTATTTCATCTTTCTTCCCTCGATCGCGCATTGTGAATATAGATTGTGGACACTGGATTGTTCAGGAAAGGCCTGAGGAATTCAGACAGGGTAAGTTGGTTCCTTGCGGCTCTTCTGCGTATGACCTGCTAACGTTAAAATAGCTGTTGTTCAGTTCTTGCAGAAGGATGAAGCTGATTAGCCTGTGGATTGCGATACGACATTAGCTTTTGATATCCGTGTGTCTTCGACGCACTCTATGCTCCTGATTCTACAATTATAACTATAACTCTTCAATACTACTTATTATAATTGAGCGGGGTTGTCTATATTACTTATATCTTATCATACAAGCTTAAATGATTCTTTCCATCTGCCTGCCCCATTAGCTCGTCCAGCCGAAAATAACCCGCCTGTTATTCTACCCAAACGGCATGACTTCCTCTCTCCAATTCCAGTTGAACTCCGCCTAAGTGGTGATATTCTTGTCCTCCACATTCCCGCCCTCAGTTTGTCTTTTAGTACCTTTCTCTGCCGTTTCCACTGTGGTCAATGTCGTTGAATGTGCCATCACATTCTGCGGTGATTCGTTTCCCCTCAAACTCCCTTGGCATTTGCCCTCCTCAGATGCCTGCTGACCATCTCTTTCCTTAGATGGAAGATTCTTCTTTACACTGCACCACTCCATGCTCAAGGCACCTGGCACAGAAAGACAAGCCATGATAAGGCCAACCTGAAAGCACTTGCGCAGTGAATCATTATAGGCCTGCTGAGCCACGACATAGTTCTCAGCTGGGACACGATTAAAAAACTCAGTGGCACCAGTACTCTGGATTAGCTTAGGGCTGATGCCCGGGATGCCAGAGAGGCGGTGTGCTAGCTGGTTGAAGAGTACAGTCTGGCCAACCGAGGCGAAAACGGCGCCGAAGAGCTGTTGGCCGAAGAACATGAGAGATGCGCCGATGGCCACGTCCCTGCGCGGTAGCACCGTCTGTGCGGCCATGTTAGGTGCCTGGGAGCAGGAGCCGATGCCGAACCCGTACATGATCTGGAAGCCGATCCACTTACCCGCTGAGGTGTTGATTCCGAGGGTAGTGAGTAAGCCAGTGCCGATCGCTGTGAGGCATACACCGAAGATCATAAAGGGGGTGTAATAGCCGATGCGGGAGACCAATTGGCCGGTGATTATGGATGCCACAACAACGGGGATTAGCATGGGAAGCAGGTGGATGCCGCTGTCGACAGCCGAGATACCTTTAATGGCCTGGAACCATATGGGCAGGTAGTACACTGGCAGTTCTGGTGTTAGAACAGCATCATGTTATCCGTTCAAAGTGTGGACTTACCGAAAAGATTCATATGAGCACCGAGACAAGAGCTCACCCAGAAGCCGGAGGCAATACTGCGCTGAATGAAGATGCGCGGTGGTAGTATGGCCTTTTCTGGCTTCCAGATCTGGATCAGCGCAAACGCAATCAAAAGCACAAAGGCAAGTACAAGCAATGCTACAACACGCCCCTCACTCCACTGAATGCGGTCAGCTCTACTGGGTCGGGGCAGGAAGTCACTATGAACAGAAGGGTCTAAACTCACGGCGTATGCGGTACCACCCCATTGCAAAGCCAAACACAGGCAAATAACTCCTGGAAGGAGGGCAACCAGGCCCAGCACGTTGAGCTGCCGCAGCTTGTCTTTCAGAGGCATCCTAATATCCGAACGGTCGGGTACTTGGAGCAAGATGGATACGAGTACCATAACCGCGCCTCCCAAGGGGAGGTTAATGTAAAAGCACCATCTCCAGGTGATGTTTGTAGTAAAGGCACCGCCGACCAGTGGACCAGTCACCGAAGAGATAGCAAATACGGCACCAAAGATGCCCTGGTACTTCGGCCGTTTATGCAGCGGAACAGCGTAGACAATGACGACGATCTGGGTGCCTTTAGCTGAGCAAACCAGTGAGGATTAGAGGACATATAATGCAAAACTTACTACGCCAGAGAGAATACCTCCCCCTCCCAGGCCGGCGATAGCCCTGCCAAGTATGAAGGCGACCGAGTTTGGGGCGGCGCCGCAGAGGGCCGAGCCAGCTTCGAATAGAAGGATAGATGTTAGAAAGATAGGTTTGACGCTGAATACGGTATATATCTTTCCAAAAACTAGCTGGAAGGCACAGTTAGTGAGCAAGTACGCTGTACCATACCAGCCAATATCCCCCGCTGAGCTAAATTCATTAGTGATCTGAGGAATGGCGGTAGAGACAATGAGGCGGTCCTAAAATAGTTAGTTTATAGATACAGAGCGGTTTGTTGCATTGGGAATGCTAACGCACCAGAGAAACTAGGAACATGCCAATGAAAATGGACATCAACAATAGGGCAAGCTTGAGACCCGTGGGATAGATAATGTCATCGGCGTTGGACTTACAATCCTCCCGACTAGTGGGAGGCTGCTCCTCACCATTTAGTGAAGTTCGTATCATGATAGACATTTAACAGTTTAGGCATGATAGAAAGATATTTGGTGGTCTGGTGGGTGAGAATTTATAGGGCATGAGAATGTTGCTTCATGCCGATACTGATTCGCTTCTCGGGCCGTGAAAGTTGCATTTTCGCCTCCGAGCCCCGAGAAAGTCAACCTTCTATCACTACAGCCCTTTGGATTTCCTCCATGCTTTCAAGCATGATATGAACGATGAAGAGATCCACACCAGATAACCTTGAGTCAGGTGATAATCTCAAGAGCTATTCATGCTTGACTTGTCGGCAGCGCAAGGTCAAATGCGACCGGTGCACTCCCTGCTCCAATTGCGTCAAGGCCGAGAAGCAATGCAGCTTTATTCCTCCGATGCGAGGGAAGCGAAAAAGAACAAAACCTCCCAGAGAAAGTCTCCATGCCAAGTTAAGACGGTACGAGGAATTGTTGAAATCTTATGGCGCAAAGTTTGAGCCATCGGGAGATTTTGATGACTCGGAGTCGGAAACGGCATCTCAGCCTGATGTTCAGGTGGATGAGGATGCGGCCCCTCCAAGCCAACGCCCCAACCTTGGAGAGACTAAGCCAAAGCTTATCATTGATAAGGGCACGTCTAGATACTTTGATAGGTATGTTTGATACTACTTTCGGCTATGAAGTAATAGCTTCTAAAGTTTGCTAGTGCTCCATGGTCTAGCCTAGGAAATGGGGTAAGTATTGACTTGGCCTTTTCCATTTCTTTTTCTGATCATATATTAGCTTCATCATCCCGAAGTTGGTGAGCCAATCGATGGGTCAAACATTCAGGACAGTGGGCTGTTCTTCGAACCTGAACAAATTGATAAGCCCGAGAACCTGGCAAACCTTCACCTCTCGCTCCAGATATTATCAAAGTTAAAGGATATCTATCTAGATCGCGTTGACCCTATGATAAAAATCTTACATTTGCCTACATTCTGGATCTCAGCAACCAACAGGCTGATTGATCCTCAAAGCATGCCCACAGACTTGGAGGCAATGATGTTTGCTTTCTACCTTGCGACAATCTCTACTCTGAAAGAAGATGAATGCCAACATCTATTTGGACTGCAGAGATCGGTCATGCACTCCCGCTACAGAATGGCAGCTCGGCAAGCTTTAATAAATGCAGGGTTCCTATCAACGTCCAGTCCCACGACCCTTGGTGCATATGCATTATTCATGGTAAGTTGTAACTACCAAGCTTTTTTCAAATATTCAACTCACACAAGAAGACATGTATAAGAAAAAACTACAAATGTGATACCCTATTCGTCTTATCAGGCGTCGCTATACGACTTGCGCGCAAAATGGGGCTCCATCGGGATAGCTCGACTCTTGGACTGTCTCCATTCGAAACGGAGATGCGAAGGCGACTTTGGTGGCATTTAGCTTATGTGGATTTCCGCCTAGCCGACGTGCTGGGGACGAAACCGTCGCTGGATCTTTCCTGCAGCGATAACCAAATGCCTCTAAATGTCGAGGACGAGGACCTCCACCCTGACATGGTCAATCCACCACTAGAACGCCGCGGAATCACTACTACTACTCCTTGCTTGATCAAATACGAGATTATGGAGAGTTTGCGTAAATTTTCAACATCTTGTCCTAGTGAATTACGTTGGGAGGCACTCTCCAGCCCGGAGGTCACAATCATGAAAAAGGACAGCATCATCAGCCACATTGAGGATCAATTGGAAATGAAGTATCTGCGGTATTGCGACCCGTCGAACTCACTTCATACTTTTGTGTCAATCATGATCAGGTCATCGATATGCAAAATGAAGCTCTTTGCGCATAATCCACGACAATTCGCCAATAATCCCATCAAAGTCCCCCAAGACGAGCGCAACATATTCTTTGCTAATGCTATGAAGTTATTAGAATATGTCATTTTTATGCAAGAAGGGTCCCATGGCCTAGAAAAATATAAATGGCATTTTGGCACGAGCGTTCTCTGGAATGTGATACTCTACGTGCTCATCGAAGTTCGGCACCGGAAAACAGGGTCTGACGTTGATAAGGCATGGAGGCTGATAGGAACAGTGTTCTCCTATTACCCTCAGGTATTTGATGAATCCCCCGGGCCTGTATATATAGCACTAGGCAAGTGGACGTTAGAGGTTTGGGACGACCACGTTGCGGCCTTGAAGGCAGACGGCCTTCCGGAACCATTGACACCCAATTATATCAATACAATCGGTCGCTATCGACGACCGGCAATAGAGTCACCATCCAGAGCCAAGGTTCAAGCAGTGGCACCTGAATCTGCCACTCGGGAAACGGTTGCCCGGGACAGAATTCATTCTCTGAATCACGAAGGCAATCACGCTGAAGGGGGAGCTCTCGACTTCTATGACCTCCCTAACCTCCTGTCTTTCGAGATGGACCCGAATGAATGGATCCAGTGGGAGCAGTTAGTTGCGGAACAAGACAGCTTCGCTTAAGGTGATAGTATATAATAAGTTATGGCTGATTGAACCTGTTCGAGGAATGGAGAGCGTCCTTTTTAAATGCTTCAGATTCTATAATTTCCATTAATGCAGCTCTGCGTGTCTCTGCAGCTATTTCTGAGTGCAATATCATCTTGTTCTGGAGGCTATATCGTACTGGAATATTTTGCTGAGATTATCAATACCACTATTAAAGTTCAACTGCCTCATTCGGTAAGCGTGTCGGGGACCTGATCCGGAATAGTTCTTCTTTTCTTCAACCGTATATAACCGACAGTCACAATTGAGGCCAATTTATTCTAGTTCGTCTCATCGTTCCTAGAGTAGACTACAAGATGTCCTCAATCCCAACTCAAAACATCTACGATGACCCCAAATTCTTCAAGGCATACAGCACACTTCCCCGGTCCCAACATGGCTTCGACGCAGCCCCCGAATGGCCGGTGTTGCAAGAGATGGTCTTGAAGAATAACAAATCAGGCCATTCTGGTATTGAAAACGAGCATGTTCTGGATCTAGGTTGCGGTTACGGTTGGTTCACTCGCTGGGCTCGAGAAAACGGTGCCAAACACGTCAAAGGCATGGATGTATCGACAAAGATGATCGAGAGGGCTAAAGAGTCCGAGCAAGACCTGCGAAAAAAAGGATCCATTCCACCTTCTTATGGGACACTATGTTATGAAGTCGGCGATCTCGAGACGATATCCTTCAGCGCATCTGAGATAGACTCATATGATCTAGTTTACAGTTCGTTGACGTTCCATTATATCGAAGACTTTTCCAAATTACTTCATCAAATCCGACTTTGTTTGAAGAAAGGTTCACCGGAAGATGGCTCTAGGAAAGGGGGGAGGTTGATCTTTTCAGTGGAGCATCCCATCTGCACGGCCCCAGTTAATCCAGAACCTGACTGGAAGGTTCTGCCAAATGAAGATGGCGATGGAGTGGGTAGAAAGATTTGGCCTTTGAACTCCTACAGCGATGAGGGTCCGCGCGTGACGAGCTGGCTGGGTGTTGATGGGGTCAGAAAGTATCATCGAACCGTCGAGACTTATGTTACTGCTTTGCTTCAGAACGGCTTCGTCCTGACTGGATTGAAGGATTGGGTTCCTTCGGAGCATGACGTTGAGGAGCATCCCGAATGGAAGGATGAGAGGCATCGGCCGTATTTTCTGCTCATCTCTGCTGAGATCCATTCACATTATTAGAATTGAATTTGTTAAAGGCCCTGGTTTTATCGCCTAGGGACACTATTGTGGATCCTCATTGGGATTTAATCTAAAAACAAGCATCATGTCCTCGTATTCCTCCCAATCTTCTGTATTCTCAACTTCACACAACTTTATCTGGATCCTCCTCTACCTCATCGATCAACTGCCCTGGAGACCGAAACTGCAACCCAGCAAAGAACTTCCGCCGGTGTGCCTCAACCTTGTCAGGATCGAAAGATACAGCACCCAAAGGCACAAAGATTTGATAATGCGCAAGCAACAACTCCTCCTGATCAGTCGAGTTCTAAATCGTACCCAAAATCTGAGCCAAGCCAACACACTTAACCTCACGCATCGCCGGATACCGCTTTTAAACCAACTGCGCAAGGTCATTCCAGCACGTCTTTGTCCTAGATTCATACACATACGGCTCTCAGCCAGGAGCGTTAGCTAAGAGTGCCAACGCCGTCGCAAGATCCCTTGTGGCGGAGACATTGACAGCATCCTTTCCATTCCCAGGAATAACAATCCGGTTCCTAATGGTGTCTATCGGGAATCCTTCGCCAATGTCCATGAGGTGGAGGTTTCCCTTCGGCACGATGTAACTGACTAGCCAACCGTTGCAGACCAGTGTCTATTATATCTCTGTTTGTTTACGAAGGACCTTTCGGATGGGTTCTCGTACCTCGGAATATAATGGTGGCAGGTCGGGGTAGTTCTCTATATCGCCGAAGAACTCCGATGAAATGAAGCGCTTGTATTTCGGACTAAGTTGGCATGCCTTGATCAGGTTCAGGTGGATGTCGAGGAGTTCCGTTCGCGTACGATAATATCACAGATATTAGTATCTCGCAGCCCCCAAGTGCGGCCACTATGGAGGCAACGCAGTAGTCGGTGATTACTTGGGTGATGTGTGGGCGGTTGCGGAAGTATTCTTTCTCGCTGCGGGTTAGGATGACTACCGAGTGGCCGTGCTTGCGGAATTCTTCGCTGAAGTATCTAGCTAGTCCGCCAGCTCCGGCTATCGTGATACGCATGGTAGACGATGTGGTCTCGGACGCATATTACCTCGGAACACCGTCCAAGCCCGAGGTCAATGACTTAAGCGGCTGTGTCGTGACCTTCAACGACCCTCCTGGTAAACAATTTGACGGTCCCATACAAACAGGCAAGGATAGAAACATCACAGATGTCCAAGCCGCGCGCGGTACTTGTCCGGACGTCATTGAGCAGAAGTGTATCGATGCGCTTACGGAGCGGGCGCGCAGCGTTACTAATAGCACTTCGAATGGGGGCGTGTGCGCGGCGGTGGAGCGCAAGCTGAAAAGGAATATGTTTGAGGGGTGTGGGAATCTCGGTGGTAAGGGTACGGGACTGGGAAACTTTACCGTTACTTCGTTTGGGGATCTTTCGACCATGAAGAATTCGACGGATTGTTGGCCTGTTAAGCCCAAGTCTGATGGTTTGGCCATGACCACGGAGATTACTGCTATGCGTGATATATATATCTTAATTTGCCCCGTCAAACTAGGGTCCAATATATTTCCTGGAAGCATAGAGTGATATAGGATATAATAACGCAGGGGAACAATACAGCGGCTTCAATGTACCAGGAGGCCTGGAAGATCACACCGGTGTTAACAGTATTTGTTGGCAAGGGCAATAACAGCCTGGTGGATAGAGCCTCTTCCCAGATGACATGTTTAAAAGTCGTGACTGAAGAGAACCACAAAGAGGAGGTAAACGGCTCAGAGAGTTCAGTGCCTATGCTTAGCACTAGTCCACATGTTGCAGGTAAGGCCGTGCTAATAGCTGCCGCCTGGGTAGCACTCTAGATATAGCCTGTATCAGATACGCCAAAATGATAAACTTGTTAGTTAGTGATTAACGCATTGTTTCACCAAAACAAAACATGATAAGGACTCTAAAGGATCTTGGGGTATATATCTCTAGGGATAGTGAGATAGTTCATTTTCTGCTCGAGTGCAAAGGCCGCCAAGGTAAAACTGTCAGGATATGCCCAAGATGTATAGCCTTCGTGGTGTAAGTACGTACTTCGAAGTACTACTTTGAGCTTTTATACTTGTAATGTAATAAAAAGACCTCATCATCAATCAAGTCAGTGTGGCCGAGTGGTTAAGGCGATAGACTAGAAATCTATTGGGTTCGCCCGCACAGGTTCAAATCCTGTCGCTGACGAGATCTTTTTTTTGTTATCACATTCTAATGCCTCTTCAAAATTGATATTGCCGGCCTTGCTTTCAGCACTTTCTTGGTTTTCTTTCTTTCTTTCTTTCTTTTTTTTTTTTTCTAAACGCAGGATTTTCGCTAAGATAGCACTTATCGGATGGGATCTTGCCTGCTAATGGTAACAGTTTGCAATGCTTTCCGGAAAGAAGCTTACTATCATCAACATGAGACTACACTGTACCGTATAGGAGCACTAAAGCAGAGCTCTCTTGCAGCAATGGCATAATTGAGCAATCAAAGGCAACGCACGAAGCTTTCATTTCGAAAACAGTATCATGGCCTGAACAGACCCGAACTAATGTGCAGCCCTACGGTGTAACCTGTTCTATCTGGGTTCCAAACTCCGGACTAACCACACTATATATTTGCCATGTATGACAAAAGGGGCATTCACCCTACTCTTGTCATTGTCTTCCTTGTAATCTTATAAGCTGCTTTCATAGTCTCCTGACACAGTTTATTCGATGGCATTCGAGACCATAAGATGTAGTATAACATAACGGTGATAAAAGGACAGGGGAGTAACGCCTAGAGTGTACTAGAAGATAATCCTAGTTGAACTTAACAAGAAGCAGCGCAGGGCGGCGAGATTATATCTCAACAATCAAGGTCTGCAAAGGACGACGGAGCTTAACAATGGGTGGGAGGTTGAGAGTGGCAGAGGCAACAGTCGTGGTCCCTATCTACTAAAGGTATACAGATAGAATGTGGGATAATGTAGCCACGGAATTCAACCACACTGACTTCCTCGTGAACTTCGCACTCCTTCGTAGGAAACGGGAACCTAGGGTCTCCCGTTTCCACAATCAAAAACTAAAAAAGAACGTCAGCGACAGGACTCGAACCTGTGCGGGCGAACCCAATAGATTTCTAGTCTATCGCCTTAACCACTCGGCCACACTGACTTGATTATTAATAGATTTTCATATTATGGTCCCTTAATCCAAGTAAAAGAGTTGCTTGATGTCTCAAAAAGTCATCAATCTGGGCATGTTGGTGGCCTGGCGTGAGCTTGACATTTTGCCCATCGATGTGCGGACAATAAGGATAACAATAAGGATGAGGTCAGTCCATGACGCCAAATGTGCGACGAACCATGGTTGAAGTTCCGGTTCCACCTCGTCCCGATACTCAAATTATGTGCGTCAGGCCACTATGAGCCAGGAATGAAGCAATTCCAATAGAGGACCGCTCCAATGACCATGCGAGGGTAATGATACTTCCTGTAGTCCGAGTGTAGTACAGAATTGAAATCGGCCTGGAACGTCGTAGTCATGAGACCGGCCATCTGATGCTTGGGGTAACCTGAAGACAGTATAATAAAGCTATGTACTCCCGTTGTGAAGCCCCGGATATTCTATGTTCCAATGTACAATGCAAGCAAATAAGTCAGATACCAACCATGTCCTACCATTACTCACATGAAGACAACGAAATCGCATCCTCTATCGAAGAGAGGATACATGCCATGCGTAACTATAAAGCGTAAGTTTGTGACACCCCGAGGAGTGGTACTAAACAACGTTAACGATGTCGACTCCAATAGTGCACTGAGAAGTCGCCGTGCGTCTGAAGGAAGTCAAGATACCGATGAGATACACGACGATGAACCACGAACTTTGGAAGAGTCGCACGCGGTCGATCAGCAGAATAACGGACCGACACGCACAGGGGAGGGATTCAGGGTGTGAGCAGTTCCATTTCTCTGGCTTTTGATCGTTGCATACTGATCTAGTAAGTGTTCATTTCGATTCCGGGCCACCTGATACGATCAGAAACACAGATTCAGATGCAGTGAGCCCACTGGAGGAGTAATAGCCATAATTGCTATTGCAATGTGACAGGTGTACAGTACAATATTGCCTCAATCGGGTAATGACCCACGTGATGTGATTACATGACTCGCGTCTGTGTGACGTTATAAGTTCCGGAGTAGGATTTATGGTTTATCGTTCAGTGATGAAAGTTTGATCGTGTGCTACTACAGTAATATGTACTACCCGAATGGCGCATGCGGGGAAGTTCGAAGGAGTTGCCGGATTCCGTGACACATAAACTCAAATAAAACCAAGTGCAACTCTTTGACTTTGATTTCGTGTCACAATGCTGTTACACGATCCGAGATGCGCTGTTCGAGTCCCGAGAGGACTGCCGTTGCGGTCTCGAACCTCGCGGGCTTTGGAGTAAGGGTTCCATACTTTATGTAAGTACTGTGAGTAGTACTGGGATCGGGTACAGCCGCGTTATGGAGCATTATCTTGCCCTTTCACGATATTACAGTTGGAGTATACTTCACACAGTCGGTGGGATCCGCCTGAAATGGTCCAAATTACCCAGTCAGTAGTTTGCAGTGATACCTCCAGGTTTCTCGGCCAGGACACAGTATGGCAAACTCTGTGAGCACAAGGAAAGGGCAATTCTATTGATAGATGTACCTACTAAGATTCAATTACGGGGAAAGCTTATCCGCCGGGGAAGAGAGGAATGTCCGTGCTTCTAATCTTAGTCTCGATGGCGGCCAATTACCGTCCAATACGTTGGGATAGATTTCATAACCCGTGTTACTTGAGAACGACGTGGGGGTGAAAAAAAAGTGATAAACCAAGTCAATCATTACTCGTGTTGTTTGGTAGTGAAGATCAAGAAGGGATCTTATAGGGTGGTCAGAACAAAGCCCTGTCGATGTGGCGTGGCCGCTTGGACCTGCAGCAACGTCAAATTGCGGGAATAATGCACAAATCAAGGGGCACCGGTCATGGATGTGTGTCCAACAAGGCCCGGTGGATGAATGTCCGATAGCGGGCGGTTTATTAAACAAAATCAGGAATCGAAATTAATAAAAAAGAAAAGGAAAAAGGAGAAGGAAGAAAAATAGACAACATCACGTAAAAGTGAGAATACCCTCTAAAACCATGGAAGAACGAAAGAAGATACTATTTAATTAAGCTAGCAAGCCAGACCAAATCATTATGTCACAGTCTCCTTGGGTTCACCTGATTCTACTTAGTCTCCGTCAATACCAGCCCCATCAGTTGGAGAATGGAGAAAGAAGAGGGAAAAATCTAACGGCCGATAAAATCAGATCGCTTCGAGGTGGGTTCTTGATTCCACCGTACAAACCTGAAATGGAAATGGGGAGTCGGGCTAGTCCTTCTCGGGATCGATTGGATAGGAGGTCTCGGAACTTTTACCCGGTCAACTGGTTCTTTTCATACCACAGCCCTACAGGTATCTTACCGACTGTGTACCTACAGACGAGACAGAATTATACTCAGACAGATATAAATTACCCTACAACTATGTACGGTACAGGTACCCTCCATACGAGGCGCATACACGGTCAGGTGGTTGACGTAATGTTGATCGTTGCCCGTCTGGAATGCAATCTATTGATTTTGACTACTTGATGATCAATGCGCTGGCAGCAACCACACGATGGATGATCACAGGTCCAGACCTTGGCTTGTACCGTGACTTGTCATTCTTGCCAAGGGCCATGGATATACGTTGATTCCCTTAAACCCCTCTTCGGGCATTCTCCATCCCCTTTGTTCTTTCCTCAAATGTCGTTTGTCTTTGTCCCTTGTCTCTCTGCGCTGTCGCATTTCTTCCTCATCTCCGTATATACTGCTAGACAGTATCCAACGAGTCTTGAATACTCTCTTGTGCATCTCTGATACCGTGGATACCGTGGCCTACTTCTACACCCATATATATACACGGTTGAGCGCACCCAGTCATCTCTGCTTGAAGGAAAACAGAGAGAAGAGAGCAAATTCCCCTGACTGGTGGGTAATTTTCCAAGGGGCAGAGTCCCGTTCTCGGTGGTTGAAGTTACATCCCGCCTAATAGTGACAACATAGACTGTTCCTGTTCCGCATTCCACTCTTCCGAAATCAGTCCGATGAAACCAACCATCATGGCAAACAGGGTGGATAGCCCCGCGTCGTGCACCTTTCTCCGAAGCAGTGACTGCAGTAAACATTGTTTCGTCCGGCGCTTTTCGCAATGGCTATGGTCATCCTGGTTTATCAGTCCCGCAGAAGCCCGTCCCGCCCTTGCGGAGCCGCGGAGCCGTCAAAAAGATAGGAATTCTTCTTGGCTGTCGGAGCCAAGTCTGGACGCTGGACAGTGCGAAGAAGCAAGCGAGGACACAAAACGTTCAACATTTCCATGTAAGGCGTGTGAAGCGCGGGGTGTTGCCTGCGACCTTCAGCAACCGCGATGCGCACATTGCCTGGATGAGCAACTATTATGCTTCTATGTGGCGCCCCTACCTCCCTTGCGGGCGACTAGACGTTCGAAAAAGCCGCGCTCGACACATACAGAAACAGTGTTGCGCTCACGGGAGATTGACACTAGCGGATGATCGTGGGAGGGGCTTCAATATTAAATTAACACACATTTTCCTTAACCGCCGTGATAAGATAGACATCACCCTTCTCTTCACGCAGATTAGATAAAAGATAAGGTTCCCCTCCGATGATACACCCCACGGAGGGGAGAGTGGATATACCCCAGCAAGAAATACTTGCAAAAAATATAATTTTCACATGCTCTTTGACTTCCCACGGTTGTCATCACTAAGCTTTTTGCACTAATATAGATAATCAACGGACCCAGACAATCCTGGGGTCGGTCTACGTTGAAGGCTACTCAGAGATAGAGAATTTCTGCTAGTCGTCAGCGCATGCATATGAATTCGACACGAGACCTCTGTTACTTGAGGCTCCAAGGCTGCACCCTCGGATCTCGTTGAGTAGCCTCGGGTGACGGTGGACAGAGCTCCGTAAAACTGAAGTCATTGCTGTCGGAGCACTGTGAGCCGGCCTCTCCACACCCCCAGACATACTTCAAGGACGGGGTATTCTTATTTGAGCCCATGCCTTACAGAGTTCTGGGTGCCGTCTTGACAAACAATTCAATTGTCGGGTCGTTAGGGTTATCGACTGTTCATAGTGAGTCGCCACGCGCTGGCGCAAAATACATTCTTTTATAACCTTATTCGAAAGTATATCACCCTTCTAATGTTACCCACAGATGGAGGAGGAGTATACGCGCATCGCGGACATCATTCGCCACCGGGCTAAAACCCATGACAAGAAGCGATATCTCGTAGCCATCGCCGGCGTGCCCGGCTCTGGCAAGACAACAACGGCAACTGCCATTGCACAGCGTTTGAATTCAGGGCAAACCCCTATCCAGACCGAGCTGGTCTCCATGGACGGCTTCCACCTGTCGCGGGCGACACTGGACCAGCTCCCGAATCGAGAGGAGGCATATATCCGGCGTGGAGCGCCGTGGACCTTTGATGCTGCCCGATTCATTGCCTTCGTTCACCAATTACGGCAGTGGACAGATACATTTTCCGACGAAACCATATATGCGCCCGCTTTCCATCACGAAACCAAAGACCCAGTGGAGGATGGTGTCATGATATCCAGCGACGCTTCGATCATCATCATTGAAGGAAACTATCTCCTCCTGGATGAGCCTGAATGGCGTGACGTCGCACGACTAGTTGACTACCGTGTATTCGTCGACACAGACCTGCAAGAAGCACGGGACCGTGTGGCAAAGCGTCACGTCAGCGCGGGGATAGAAAAAACGATAGAAGATGGGTATCGGCGGGTGGATAGTAACGACTACCTGAATGCGCTTACAATCCGGGACAAGCTGATCCAGCCTGATATGGTGGTTCGTAGCATCACCGAGGTATCATCATAACTTGCTTCTACCGACCTTCCTATTTACATCATAAACAACACCACATATGTATTTAACGAGTTATGTTTAGACTGCCATTTACTCACTCCTTAATCTTCTGTTTATGAAACACGTCTGAGCTCATTAGCAACCATACCCATCGCGGAGAACGACATGGAAGACCTACCGGGTATCTCTGGCATCCAGCCGGCCCTGGAGCTGCAGAAGAACTCGCCCTTTGGTGGCAGCGCTTCGGGATCATCCAGGGACCCAACGCATAGGTAGCGGAACTGATCTTTGACGGCATCCTACGAGCGTTAGCATCACATCCTGCCGGTACAGTGTCATATATCCCTACCCCGTATTCACAGATAAAACTGCCACAATTGGAACAAAACTCGCGATGAATCAGCGATCCAGACCCATTGTCGGCCACATGTTCCTTGGGGGCGCCTTTGATGAGTCGGAGAGCGTCTTTGGGGATCTTCGCGGTTAGACCGTAGTTTGTTCCGAAAGCTTTCTATTCCTGTGTTAGCAGAATTCATAAATTGACATGAAGAGAGAGGACATATAGCAGCGTCCGCGTACTTTGCAGCTTTTACAGTGACAGAGGGAAGTCCGTGCGTCATCGGGTGAGGCGAGGGACAGTTCGTACTCGATATCCCGGCAGTAACACGATCCAGGGTAAGTCGGCATGGCTTTTGGGGGTGATTGGAAGAAGTGTATGGAGCTACTACAATAGAGGTTCGACCTGCTGAATTGACAGAGAGACAAGCCCAGTCGAGGGCGATATGTTGAGTTGTATAGGGTTCGCCGGAGGGTTGACGTCATCGTTTGTTGTGTGGCTAATTTCTTTCGTTATAGAAGAAAATCGTCTATACAGTAGTGATTTATATCTACGGCATACCCGATGTCTCTTGCAAAATCCATGGCTGGAGAATGCGTCCAACTTAGGGTTATGAAGAAGGTGTGATGTGATCATGACCACATTGAATTAAATACGCGCACTGACCAAGTGCATTTCATTCTTCTCTCATATCAATATCACATTGTATCATACCACCCCCTCTTTCACTATCTCCTTCCGTATTTATAGCCTGTATCATTTTTGCATTCATGTATTTACTATTATCTCACCGATACAATGCCACCCACAGGCATCCCAAGTGAAATGCGCCCTATGACCATTAGGTCTGCGATTGATTCTTTGTCGACTGCGGGGTAGATCAATTCCACACCCGATCACGGCACTCAAAGAAATGGCAACACAAGAACAGGGCTCCCAGGGAACTCAACAGTCTCACAGCATGACGAAGAGAGCCGTCGTCTCTTCCTTCATCTTTCGCTTTCCTCCGGGACAGCCTACCAAGCCGTCCGTAGCGTTGTTCAAACGGAGCGAGAAAGTGAGAACGTACCGGTACGACGCGATTTTCAGACCAACATTCTTGGTACCACTATAGTAACAGAACTCTAACTATAGTCATCACCTTGCCCCTATCTCCGGTAGCATCGATCCTGATGATCCCGACCCTCTCGCAGCGGCGTGGCGTGAATTGTGCGAAGAAACCTCCCTCACCGCATCGGATCTCAGCTTCTGGCGCACCGGCAAGCCATTCACCTTCAGCGACCCGTCCATCGGTCGAGAATGGACCGTTCATCCGTTCGCTTTCCGTCTCAAAGATCCCGCAGAAGGGGGACAGGGGGAGGAGGCTATTCGCACTGACTGGGAACATGAAGGGTGGCAGTGGTACGATCCTCGCACGGTTCTCGAAGACGAAAGCCTGAACACCGTTCCGCGTCTGCAAGACAGTTTAAGAAGAGTCTGGTTTGAGGGCATAACCAATGAGCGAGCGGGAAGGGCTCTTGCGACTGGTCTGGAACGGCTGCGAGCGGACCATGAGAGCGGCGCACATGAACTGACTGCGATAGCGTTGACGGTCTTTCGCGATTTTATCGTGTACACGCAAAACCACCTCGATGCTGAATGGTGGGACATGGTTCGAATGGCGGCATGGCATCTCATCAAAAATGGACGAGAAAGCATGGGTGCAGCCACGCAGAACGCCATTCTATCCGTTCTAGCGGAGATAGAAGAGATCATGGAGCAGAAGACCGGTCCCGAGCAGAAGTGGGATCGGATCCTGGCTCTGATCGATTTTCATCTGAGGAATCGCGCCGATACTGCACAGCAGGTCAAGCAATCCTTCATCTCCTACCTTCAGTCCCACTTCTCGTCCGGTGGCACACAAAAGGATCGGCTTACCATGCTTACCATATCCTCCAGTTCCACTATCCGGGACAGTATTCTGGAAGCATACGACGCGCTCGGGATCAAAATACTTGAACTACGGGTCCTCGAGTCAAGGCCGCTTTTCGAGGGCGCCAGCCTCGCCTCGTCTATCTTGTCGACGTTCAAATCCCGGTCGAAATCCCCCGACAAACATCTGCATATCACCATGTACACCGATGCATCAGCTGCACTGGCCGCCAAAGACGCCGATATCGTCTTGCTTGGTGCGGACCGCATTTCCGCCACCAGGGGTGTCAGCAACAAAACTGGATCCCTGCCTTTGGTGCTTAGCGCGAAGCATGTCACCCCAGGCGTGCGAGTTGTCGTGCTCAGCGACATAGAGAAGGTCAACGGATCAGCCGGGGTAATTGACGACGAACTCACCGAGGGCAATGATCCATTCGAGGTGTCGAGCGCATGGCGCAGTGACGGCGTCAAGGGTATACAGGTGCTAGAGAAGGGAATAAAAGGGAATAAGTCGGAGCAGGAGAATTCGTCTGTCACGGTGGAGAACACCTACTTCGAATGGGTTCCTCTGGACATGGTGGATGCCTTCATCTGTGAAGAAGGGGTCCTTGAGAAGGAGAGTATACAGAACAAGTCCCGTAAGTTGGGAGAGAGGGCTGATCGGTACTTTGGTAATTTGTAACGATGACAGTCGTTCATCAAGTCGAACTTATCCACTGTCTAGCCTACGAGCTGTCTGTAGATAGCACTTCACATACTAAGCCTGTCTCGAACCGTACCAGACATACTTCATATTCTCAAATGACGACACAGCCCTCGCACGAAGCAAAAAGATACGATATCCTCCATTTACCCCCACAACACATCACGACGAATTCATAGTCAAAAACGAAAATAATAAACCCCAAAAATACATACAACAGGAGGGATTCGCTGGTGGTCACCCACCCAACTACTAACCTCCCGGCGTGTGGCTTAAGTACGGCTGAGCGGACGGGAAGCCCTGTTCTCCACACCCTATGGTCGTATGTGCTTGTTTCTTAAAGGATATGATATCTAGGCCCATAGTTGTCATATAGACACTCATGAACCCAATCGCCTTGGTTGAAGCCTTCGATATGTCTTACTATTTACTCTCTTTAGTAACTAATTTAAATTACAGTTGGTAGTTCAAGTATCGAAAATCACACTCATTCAACGCACCGTGGAGGTCTTATGGCATATTAGGGACTCTGTGAATAAGTGTTCATATTCAATTTACATAGTTCTGGCTATAGGATCTCGAGATGTGCATGCTGAGATAAAGTCATAGTAGAAAGAAGTTTGAGATTAAGAGAGCTAAACAAGTCCGTACATGAAACAATATTCCTAAAAGAACTAGAAAACGGGTGTATCTTCAACGATGAACTCCAAACACCGGCTTAAAGGCAGGGATATCTAACGCCAATCGCCATCGAAGGTATCATTAACATTCACGAACGCGCGCCTGTCGCTTAGCTGTCCCAATGTGGGTATTGTGCACCTTGGTGGCGAACTTGAGACTGGTTAAGGTCTCGGCCAGGTGTGCCTGCAGCGGACTGACCATGACAAACATGAGCGTCTTCGAGTTTCCTCCCAGGGAGAATTGGAGGAGGTAGGTAAGCTGCGACTCGTTAGTACCTTGATTCCAACCGGAAAAGTCGGGGGAACTTACCTTGCTATTGCGATAGGGAATGTGCCCGCCGTCCTTGCCTTGACCTAATGCGGCAATCACATCACCCAAGCAGCTCAGACTACGGTTGATATTCTGCGTCTCCCGCAGTCGCTCACCGGTTGCACCGCTGTGGCTCAGTCGCTCACTACCGGCCAAGTCCACCAGATTGAGCGTTCCCTCACTGCGCTCGCCGGTAATGTCATTCTCGCCGATAAGCTTCAGGATAAAGACGGAGTGAGACCGCGATGATCTCTCGTTGGCCTTTGTAGCAGCCACCGAACGATTGGCTGCGGCACGTTTGAGGATACTTTCGACCATCTCGGGCGAATCCAAGCGCACAGTGGTAACATCTGTAATGATCGTCTTGCCTCGCTGCATGTCGTGCCGGATTTCGTGCTTCTTCTTGTCCAGCTCTTCCGCCTTGCCCAAAAGATCGTTCAGATTTTCATTGTACACCTCCACGAAGTTTCCTTCCATAGTATACCTCCAACCCTTTTCTTTGAGACTAGTGGCAGTCTCGTAGATTTGGTGTACAGCCCGTGGAATCATGCCATCCAACGAAGACATAGTGTAGGTCTTACCGCTACCGGTCTGTCCATAGCAGAAAATGCACACGTTGTACCCATCGAGCGCACTTTGGACAAGCTGACTGATCTCATCGAATACCTCCGCATTCTGGGTTGACGGTCCGAATACCCGATCAAAGGCGAAGTTGTTGTTCTTTTTGGTAACGGCGCCCAGGCTGCTCTTCTCTTCCAGTCCCAGAACATTAATCTCCTTGCACTCTTCAGATGCATCGGGGTATTGAATCTGAGCGATACCCGTCTGCGGCTCGGTCTCTAAAGACGGTCGAACACGGCAAAAGACCCGGATGTTGCCCTTGAGCTCCTGAACCTGGTTGTGTAGTTTTCTTCGGAGGGTCTCCTCTTTCCGCAATTTGTCCTTGGTGGCGTTGGTCTCGGCCAGGGCATCCATCATCTGTTGATTCAACCGCTCAAACGCTTGAGATTGCTCCTCGCGGCCGGACTCCAGGAATTCAATTCGAGCCTTGAGCGCGCGAATCGACGACTCTAGAGTCACGCTATTGCTACTGGCTGTGTCCAGGTTCTGCCGGAGACCTTGGGTGCTCTTGCGCTCTCGCTCAATTTCTTGTTGTAGGGCTTGCACATCGTTCTGGAGCGAGGCGATTTCCCGATCTTTCCTGTCTAGCTCAATCTGGGAACGTTGTGTATCCAGGGTGGTCTGCGATGTAAGTTGGTTGATCTCGCGGAGTCGCGAGGCCTTTTCGTCGTCCATTTCACGTTCGAATCGCCGTTTCAATTCGCAGAGCTGGTCTTCATGCTGCGCAACTATGGTCTCTAGTTTCTTCTTGCTATCAGCTCTCACGGTCTCAACTTCGAGCCGTTGGCGCGAACTGAACTCATCCATCGCGAGCTCATATTCTCTCTGGGCATCGTGTAAAGCGCCTTCCGCTGTTCCTATGCGAGCCTTCATTGATTCGAGTTCGACGCGTAAGGCCAGGTTTGCCTCGGTGAGATCTTTTCGCGACTGTTCGAGCTCGTTCACTACAAATTGAACGATATGAGCACCTTTACAGCCTACTGGTAGATCCTGGATGATTACCTCTTGATTTGTACAGCTCAACGGTTTCTTTGAGCCCGAAACTCTCTTGGCCAGCCTGACTTACTCGAGAGACAAAGGCATTGAAGAACTCTTCCATCGTCTTCTCGCGTGTTTCCTGGTCCCATTCGGCACCTGTAGAGCAGTTAAAAGAGGTGATCATGGAATCTTTCGTGAGAAACTGAGGCACAGGAGGAAGTTTCCTCTTGGAGGAATGTTTAGATGGTGATGGGGGCTTGCACGAAGGGGTGGGTGTAGTAGGGGTATTTAATCCAAGACGGACGAACGTCCTATGCATGGGAGAAGTCTTTGGGTCCAGCGTCCTGGCGGGAAGAGGGCCCATGGCTGACAGATCCAAAGCGCTGCTTAGGGATATCTCACGGTAATCAGGTCGCAGGGGCCCTTCATATTCTTGGGAAGAATACCGCTGAGCTCCCGACCGACCTTGTGGGACATGTGCATGTATGCTTGCTGATAATGACGGGTTTGCGAAACTTGCGAAATCAGAGGAATCAAAGTGAAATTGTCGCCTACCCTTTCTCTTCCCCAAAATGCTTGGGTCTTCCTCATGATGGGTATCCAACGACGTTGCTGGCCGGGCAATCGTACGACCATCGGGCCTTCGGGCGCCGGCCAGCGAAGTCTGAGGGCGTGATAATGCTGAGTGGGGTCGCGTACTAGATCCGGTGGCGTGGGATGCTTTGGTAGTTCGTGAGGTAGTGGAGGCGGATCTAGTCAAGCTAGTCGTTGCATGGGAATTCGCACGACTATGAGGTTTTCCTGACAAGGTCGTGGACGTTGTTCTAGTTCTAGTAGTCTCGGCGCCTTGTGTGGTACTCCTCGGACGAGTTGGTTCTGTCGTTGTGAGCGCTACAGTCCTGCTAAACCTGATTGTTATCTGACTTACGCGACGAAGTTTTAGCAATTGATCCAGGCGGCAAGATGCCTGACCGGGAATTAGTATTAGCTGAGCTCATTTCTCTGAGCCCAGCGGCGGGTATGCGTGTGCGGGCAGGGGCTCGTGATTGCGACTGGAAGTGTGTCAGTCATGTCAGAGACTCAAGTCTGTCATGTCGGGCATTATTACCAAGTTCTCATTATCCATCATGTACGAAAAACAAACAATTGCTGGTACCGGTAAGAGGATACTCAAATAGAGCGGAGAGATGAAGGCAGGAGCTTTCGGAGCCACTGTCTAGAACGCAAAGAAAAACACACTGCAAGCTATACAAACAGACGAAGAATCAAAGCGGGGAAGAGCGAATCACCATCAATTATCGACAAATTGCAGTGAGGAGGGGTCCCGCATGGCAAGTAGCGCGAGGGTCGTCAAGTCGCCAGGGACTCTCTTGGATGTTGAGTTTGGTTTGGAAGTTTGGCTTGTCGTTTACCATCCAAGCGCCGGTTTCTGGAGTAACGCAAGGCGGTAAACAAATTGAACAAATCGGGGCATCTGGGCGGCGCTGACTCAGCCACTTTGCGGCGGGGAGACACTAGTCCCAGTGAAGGCTAGGCGTATCGTATCCATTTGATACCTTACCCTCCTCCGAGTACAACTAACTGTGTATGCCATAAGAAACCCAGCGTTACCATGGTATCATACCGAGAGTATACCACCCGTCACGAGATGACCAGGTTGGGATCAATTTTTCACTTCCATGCCAAATGCAATCGGATTTTCGGCGGTCAACAATTGAACGGCTATTGACTCTGATGTTGATCATTAAATTGCGTGGATCCCCATTGCCTGCAACCGTCACCCAGTGAATCCATCTCCCGCGTGCGGGTCGTCCCACCGAAGACCTACTTTCAGACTAAGAGTGGACGGCGTCGACTTTCCCAGACGGACAGCTTCCCTGTTTCATAGTTGCCCTTCCAATTGCTCCTCTCCTCCTGTTCGGTTTTGCTTTTTTCCTTTGTCCTGATCACAGTTCTTGTCGTGTCTCAATCTGTGACAGCGCGATGTCTGGTCGTTTCGTCCGTTCCTCTAAATACCGTAAGCTGCCGTCACATTCCCTCCCCTCTTTTTGATGTTGCCCGCAATCTGACAGGTATCATTTTAGGACACGTCTTCGGGCGGAACACAAGAAAGGTACCCAGCAAATTTCTCGGCATCGCAATACCAATACCCCATTGACAACGCCTGTAGGAGCAATGTTATGACAACCTCCGCGTGTCCGCAAATGCCTGGGACAGCAATCTCGTCAAGGTTCGCCCGCCTCCGTTCCACGCCGACCACCCCCTGACCCGCGCCATATGAACTAACGACTAGTCAAGGTCAACCCCAAGTACCTGTCTGTAAACTGGGCAGCTGGTGGAGGTGGTGCTTTTGCCGTCATTCCCCTGGAAGAGCGAGGCAAATTGCCTGAGAAAATCCCTCTGTTCCGCGGTCATACTGCAGCAGTCTTGGATACCGACTGGTGAGCAGCGGTCACTTCATATTCAAGCCAATCCAGAAAGCCAACACACCTAGGAACCCTTTTAACGATGACTTGATTGCATCCGGTTCCGATGACGGCAAGGTACAATCCGAGACTAATCCGAGGGTTCCAATCTCAATGCTAAATAACTATCTAGGCCCTCCTGTGGCGCGTACCCGAAAACTTCACCCTCCGCCCCGATGTCGATCTCGATGATGTTCAGGATATTGCGCCTGTCGGAAAGCTGAGCGGTCACCCGAAGTCAGTCACTCATCACTGCGTCTACCCCGTCACAATCGTACTTTAGGCACAGTAAACGGTTAACAACACTACAGGAAAATCGGGCATGTGCTCTTCAACCCTGCGGCGGAAAATGTTTTGGCTACGTCTTCCGGCGACTTCACCGTTAAGATTTGGGATATTGAGGCCGGTGCTGCCAAGCTCACGTTGAATGTGGGCGATATGGTTTATTCACAGTCTTGGAGTGCCAATGGCTCCCTTCTGGTCACCACCTCCCGTGACAAGAAGCTTCGCATCTGGGATGCACGTCAGGAACGTCCCGCGCATGAGGTCCAGGGACACTCGGGTGCAAAGAACAGCCGTGTCGTGTGGCTTGGAGAACATGACCGGATCGCGACCACCGGTTTCTCCAGGATGAGCGACCGCCAGCTTGCATTGTGGGATATGCGCGCTCCTGCGGAGCCCATTAACGGATTCAAGGTCCTTGATTCCATCTCTGGTGTCTGCATGCCCTTCTGGGACGATGGCACCCAGTGCCTGTATTTGGCTGGCAGAGGGTGAGTGAGACTTGTGGTACATTTCAAAAGTGATCTAACACCATTTAGTGACGGTAACATCCGTTATTTCGAATTGGAGAATGATAAATTCGAATATCTTGCCGAATACAAGTCAGCCGATCCTCAGCGTGGCATTGCTTTCATGCCGAAGCGCGGTGTTAACATGCACGAGAATGAGGTAGCCCGCGCCTTCAAGACCGTCGGAGATACCTACATTGAGCCGATCTCTTTCATCGTTCCTCGCCGTGCCGAGACCTTCCAGGATGATATTTATCCACCCACTGTCGGCTTGACACCCGCCATGAGCCCATCCGAATGGTTCGCCGGCAAAGAAGCCATCCCGCCGAAGATTTCCATGGCTAGTTTGTATGAAGGAGAGGGTCTGAAGGAGATTACCGGTGTACAAGACAAGCCTACTGAGACCTTGGGTGCCCCTGCAGCTCAGGCGGAACCTGCGCCGAAGCCCGCAGAGCCGACTCCGGTGAAGAAGGCTCCCGAGCCCGAACCAACTCCTGTACATAAGCCTGCCCCGTCCATGAAGGAGCAGGGCGCTTCCATGGCTGCCATGGTGAACAAGTTTGCCGACGAGGAAGACGCGGAGCCCGCAGCTGAGGAGTCCAGTTTTGACGAGGCGCCTAAGCCCGTCGAGCGGGAAGCTCGTACCGTAGAGTCTGCCTCGCCAGTCAAGACCAGCGCATGGCACCAGAGGGAGGAGAGCAAGTCACAAACGGCTTCCAAACCGTCAACCCCTGTTCCAGTAAGCATCATCCAAGGGTTGAACCAATTGCCACAGTATAACTAACCACAACAACAGGCCCAGAATAATGATCGCTCCCCTGCTGCCAGCACCCCGGTTGATACATCTTCCGGATTCAATATTCCCGAGTTCACCAATACGGCCGCTAGCGCCCTCCATGGCGAAATCCAAAAGCTTACCCACATGGTCGGGCCCCTACTGAACGAAGTCCATGAACAGAAGCAGCAGATCGAGAGTCTGACCAAGACGATTGAATCCCTCGAGACCAACCAAGAGAAACAGATACAAAGCCTGAACGAGAAGATCGTGGCTCTTGAGGCCAGGCTGAGCTAATCGGCCCGTCTCTGGCTTTGTATCTCTAATATTTGTATTCTTCTTGAATGATTCCTTTACAAAAACCCCGTCTCTCGTTTTGTCCATAGCCATCGATATCGTGTTATATGCCTTTCATTATGACTGACAGCATGATTGCAATGTCAATGCAAATACCATTTTTGCTTCTTTGTTTCTTGTTCTACCTGGTTTTCTTGAGCGGAAATGATAGAAGTTGACGATATGTGCGGTTAATCGGTTATGATAAATATATATGTTTCCCTGAACGATATCATCAGCTCAATCGTATGTAGAAAATGGAGATATTACTTCAAATTCGGAACAGTTCAGCGAAGGGAATGGAGCGAATAGAGGATTGATAAGCAGTAGCTCATCGAACGATGCGTAGCATTGCGTATATCACGTGGGTGGGTAACTATCTGCCGAGAAATATATATACCAAGGTCGACGCGGCGATGATCTACTCAATTAAATGTTAGACTAACTTCCCCCCAATAAGCTCAGACGCAAGATATCTAGATTTATAAATTGCCGTATGTGGCACTATTTCATCTTATCAGGGATCCTCCAGAGGTATATCTACAAAGAACGAAAGCGTAGATACTCATCAACTCCACCGCAAAGTCAACAAAACAACAGCAACATCCATGAACTAAGTATGCCCGCTCTCCTTCATGCAAGAACAACACCCCAAACCCATGAAAGATACCTGAAACGCTCTATATGCTCTTTTGTTGTAAGACAGGGAAGATATGGTGAGGGAGAAGTGAAAGTCATATGGCTCGAAAGGTTGGTGGGGAGTATGAGAAAGATATGAAGGATTTTATGCCCATCGACTGGCTTCTCGTTCTTTTTCTACTCGTGCCGCGCGAGCGGCGTCGCTCTCGTCATCTTCATACTTGTAAGTGAGGCGTCGGCCGCCGGCCGCCGTTCGCTCCTGACGACTGTCGCGCCGACGGCTGGGTTTACCGGCATCGCGGTCTGCATGCATCGCTTCGCGCCGTTGCTGCTCTTTCAACAAGCGCTCACGGTTGCGGGCCTCACGCTCTAACGTGTGAGGGTCTTTCTCCGGTTCAGAAGTCTTGGTTGATGATGAAGGGGGTTTGTCTCTTGTCCGGTCTTTATCACGGATCTCGTCTTCGCGGCTTCGTTTGATCCGCCGGGAATGGTGTCGCGATGAGTAGTCACTGTCAACGGGAGATTCAGTTCGGTCACGACGAGACCGTTTCCTATCACGGTCACGGTCACGGTGGCGATCGCGGGCCCTGTCTCTATCTCTTTCCCTGTCACGATCCCTCTCACGGTCTCTGTCTCTTTCCCTTTCCCGGTAACGATCGCGATCGCGATCTCTTTCACGGTCCCGGCGTCGAGAGTCTCGATCTCTCTCCCGTTCGTCATCGCGACGACTGGAGCGGTCTTTTCCGGATCGGTAGGTCCTGCTGGAGCTCTCCTGGGCCTCGCTAATGACGGGTGTCCTGCTTCGAGAGCCGGGGTCTTTTTCTTCCGGGATCAATGAGAGACGATCGGCACCGCGAGAGTCTCCATTGCGACCGGGACTCTGGCTGCGGTGGCGGTGCGAGCGATGCGATCGACGACCGCTTCTCCTGTCTCGCTCCCTGTCCCGTTCCCTGTCCCGCCTTGATGACCGGCGGGAATCGACAGAAGGTGAACGAGTGCGGTGCTCATCTTCCGCTTGAGACTGTTCGTCATATTTGTCTTCGCGACGGGGCCTTCTTGGCCGCTCACGTCTGCGCTCGGAGTCCTCAGCGCCGTTTTCGATACTTGCGGAGCGTGGGTGATTCTGACGACGACCGGTCGACTGGGACCGCGCACGAGAACGAGATCGGCTTTTCGATCTCGATGCGGACCGAACTCGCGACTTCGACCTCGAAGTCGACCGTGGGCGGTGGTCTTCCTGAGGTGCTGGGGTCGTGCTGGACAAAATGTTAGACTAGGCTTACAGACCGTCGGTGATGAAGGCTGCGACTTACCTCTGCGAAGCGTCCGAAGGTCTCACCGATGGGACAGGTCCTCGTCCCGGTCCCTGGAAATTCCGCTGCCGGAGAACACTAGTATTTGGAAGACCTTCCCGCATCGCCCGGGGAGCAGCCGGTGCACCTTCGACACCAGGTCCTCTAGGTGCAGGCATGCCGGATCCGGACATGAAGGGTGCCCCAGCAAAAGGCCCACGGCCTCCGGTAAATGGCCCACGCATATAACCTCGGCCGAAGCCTGGTCCCATTGGCCCCGGCATCATGGGCCCGTTGTGCATCCCTTGCGCGGCATTGGCCTGGTCAAGACTGTCAATCGTTGGTATACCACGCAGCTCCGATTCCTCGGGACCAGTAGTCTCTTCCATGGTGGGGCCATTTGCAGAACTGGCTTCACCATTGTCGCCCACATCAGCAGCATTCTCATTCAATGATGGGTCTCTAGTGCCATCCAAATCACCGCCTGGGGCATTCTCATTGTTAGCATTTGTCGCTTCAGTGCCGTTGGGGTCTCCAGACGACATCTCTGCAGATACGCCTTCCTGCGATTGGGATGACATGTCTTGATTGAAGTTAGGGGAATTAAACGCTGGGTAGTTAGCATTAGGAGGGTAATTAGTTTGCATAGGCCCCGTGAAGCCGCCGCGGCCACGACCACCGGGGTAAAATCCGCGACCACGGCCCCGGAAATTGCCCCGGCCATACCCGGGACCATAATAGCCGGATTGGAAATCTTGGTTAGGGAATTGTTGTTGCTGCATTTGAGGATGAACTCCGTTGGGTTGAGACATATTATATCCGCCAAATCCAGAGGGGGCCCCATACTGTGGGCCCATACCATTTGCGAAAGCATTTGGATTGAATTTATCTTGGCCTCCATTCCACATATTGTTTTGTGAGCCGTCCCATCCCCCATACATCCCTTGACCCGCGTCGAAATTCATCCCCGTATTCATGCCATTCATGTTCATCCCGTAACCTCCAAACATACCCTGATTCGCGACCATCGGGTCCATCACACCGGCCATTCCTATAACCAACCTGTTAGCAATTCCCTATTATAGAACTTATAAAACTTATGATTCAGGCGAGACACATACCCATCGGATTGAACATTCCGTTGCCCATAAACTGAGACATCGGATTGAAGTCCCCGTTGTTGTTATTCCAACCCATGGGGAACATCCCCGGAGCCATGCCGAACGGCATCCCATTGGGGAGCATTTGGCTTGATCCCGGGTCCTGGATCATGTCCTGTTCGGACTCCTGAGCCAATTTGGCATCATCTGCATCGTCTCCTTCACCAGAACCGTTTTGCTGCGTCGCATCCGGGTTTTCAGTTCCATCCGTGGGCACAGTTTCGGTCTGTTCGTCCTGTCGAGGCGATGAAGTCAATATCTGCGCTCCTTTCTTGCAATTGTGAGGGATGCAAATTACCTCGGCCGGGGGTTGGGATTCCAGGGGAGCTTCATGATTCCCATCAATTTGCTCGGTGACAGCCTCCGCCGGGTCTCCTCCAACTAGAGGCTCCTCTGATGGAGCTTCGACAGTGGGTGCCACTTCCGGTATGGCTTCTTCCTGCTTAGTTTCGGGGATATCAGACACTGCGGGAGTTTCTTGCTGGGCCGGAGTTCCCTGCACAGAGGTCGCATCATTGGTAGCCGCAGGAGTTGCTGACTGGCGCTCTTTTTCACGCTTCTTTTCCTCGGTACGAAGGAAAGCCTTTAAGGTCGTCCTGAGAGCTTTATTCGGTTTGCATAAATCGGAGGAGAGAGGCGTATGTGCGCAGACAGGACAGGTCTCTGGCAGTGACGCTTGGCCTAAGAACAAATTGTAAGAGCGAGTCAGGATGATGGGAAAATAACGAATAGCAGAGGAGACTGGAGTGCGTACAGCTTTCGCAGATAGCTTGATCGCAGCAAGGCAACCGGAACGCGTTCACAGCCAATTTGTTGCAGATAGCGCATCGCAGCTTGAATGGAATTTCATCCTGCGTCAGAGAGCTAATTCACCGGTAACACAATGAGCCACCAAGCATCTTAAGGGTAAAAGGACGACCCGCAATGGTATTGCTTACCTCGCAATGTCCATCAAGCCCGAAGGCTGGTCCGTTGCAGCCATTGGGGAAATATAGTCAAGACGGAGGTCAAGAGAGCACGAGATAAGTCCGAAAGTTAAATAGTCGGTGCGTATGGCAAGTAAAGGTTAGCCCAGATGGCAAAAGTAGATGGCATGGCTCAATTCGCCATCAGTAGGAAATGAAGCGCATCCCCAACGACGTCGCAGGTGAATGGCGAGCGAGTAATGTTCGTAGTAAGTCGCAATCTCACTGATTGACCAAATTTGGACTGGACGGGCCGGAGGCTGGTCGGAACGGAACAATGTGCGGACCGGACGTCCCTCCTGTTTGTTTGTTTGCTCCCCGCCTTAGGGGGGAGTGTGACAGTTGTGGACGGTCGTTCACTGGCATTCTCCTTTTTGTCCTCTTTATGTTCCCTGTAAGGGAGACGTATGTATGTACTAAGCGGTACTAGTATACACATTATGGATCATGGATATGACCAGTGGAGTCTCAAATTAGCATTATGCATTCGAGTACTGCATATGCCATATCGTTGACCGGACTCGTCAACTACCAACACAACCCTCTCGTTGACCTGTTACATACGGGGTACAAGCTAAAAAAATAAATGCCTCGGATAGTTTTCTGAAACGTGCTGGTGCAGGTTGTCGATCATTTCATCTGAATGGCTGCACGACCTGCTAGTACTGCCTCACACCGCTTACACTTGCCCGTGACCTGTCAGGCTTACTCCCTCAGTACCAGATACCGGCTACTTAAAATTTATATGGACTCTAGCAAAACGTTGCGATATTTTCGACATATCTGAGATAGAGTATTGACTTCCGGGACTACCTCGGACCAAATAATTGTAGGAAAGCAACACCGATTGGCCATCAGATTAGATCAAGTTATTTTCACCGTCACGGATGCGGTATTGCTGTAAATAGCAAGAAAGGATGACACTAGCGGCGATACCATTGCTAGGTTTCTGCCTACCGTGTTCATCCTCTCCCGACATCTCTGGGCTCATTCTGTCATCATCGACCGTCGTGGTAGTTTGCACAGGATTCTATCAGACATTTACACCTACTCGAGGCGATACCGAGAGAAAAGTATGAGGATAATGACAACAACAACATAAGAAAACGAGAAAGAAAGAATGCGATCAACGGTATCCCGAGACATTAGAAGACGCTGTTTGGAATACAGTGACGCGAACGACGAGAACGGGAAAGATACACACGGCCAAAGTAGAAAATAAACAATATCTTCAGAAGCTGTCTTTAGTTAGTATGGAGAATCCTGAGCCGACAGACGGGATCACGCGCGGTAAGGCTAAACCAGGATTGGGACCCAATCACGGCCTAATCCACATTGAATCGCTTTACGGTCGTGGTGGCGAGTGGTCAGATGAGAGCCACCAGTTGGGTCATGATGATGACGCTGGTGAGGAAAGAGAATCAATGATCACTTCTCATATCCCGTATAATATCCTTCACAAAAAGAGGGGGTGGATGAAAACAATGAGAATCAAATATATCAATAAACGGAAAGTAGGACAAGATAGAAGATTTTAACTTGTAACGTTAGTAAGGCAATATAAAGTAGTGGCCGCAACAAGAGTTATGGCCTATCCATGTCGTCATGAGTCCTCGAGATCATCAGAAGGTGTATCAAATAATAAAAGGGGAGAATGAAGGAACCGCAGAAACTAAGAAAAAAAAAAAAGCAAAAGACGTTTGGTGGTGGAAGAAGAAAAAGAAAAAGCTAAATCCATTCAAGGCTAACCAAATGATGGTTTAGTACATATTTTTAGTGTGCAAGTGGACCGAGAGCGCAGGGTTAAAAAGGTCGACCGCTGCTCTGCGGATGAAAAAAGACGCCGGGACCCTTCAGATTTTCTGGCTGCTGTGCCCACAGCCCACAGTCTCTTGTGCCCACGCACTTAGCCTTCGTTTTCCCTTCTCGAAGCAAGACAAAAGCTCGGACCACCCGTGGCGCGATTTATCAAAACAACACAAAAAAAAATTACATACCAATCCATTACCTTATTACCGTTATTATTGATTGTTTACTTCTCGACAATCTGATCTCAGATCTGAAAAACCACAAACAAGGAACTGTCTCCTCTTTATACTCCTGTATTTTATTACTCCGTTCGATGCCTATAACATTCTCCCAGGCGTGACATACTTTTATAACTTTTCTGATGTCCACTTGGAATCCCTTTGACCACTTGAATTGTTAAATTTCAAGGTACGTGCCCACTAAAAACCAGTAACTAAACTCACCCAACCCCATATTTATCACACTAGCGGCTTCCTGTTTCGCGCTCGCGCATCCGCATCACCACTTTTTTTCAATTTTTATTTTTATTTTTATTAGTATTATTTTTTCTTCTACAGGAATATTAATCGCTAATAACCCACACCAGCTATGACAGATCAGGATAATTCTTACCGACCTCGATCTCCCGATTTTTCCACCCTCCAATCCCCCATTTCCTCTATTCCCCAGCCCATACACTCCTTTGCGAACCCATTGGTTCATCACCGCGCATCCTACGACGGCTCTCCCTATTTCACCCCGCAGTACCACCCAGTTCCTCCACCCCCACCCCGTCGAGCCTCTCAGCAGTACATCCCTCCTTTCGCAGACCCGATTGTAGATCCCGACATGGCTCGTCGGTCGTCTCGGATCGCGCGCGCTGCCGAGGTTGTGCCCATGCTGGAAACTAAGTACGTCGAACCAACATACGTCGAACCATCATATGTCGAACCACCATATGTCGAACCCACGCCGGTGCTGCCGGAAGAGCCTCCCCAGCCAAATCCCACGGCTAGCGTGGAGGTGAAGACAAAATTCCCTGTCGCGCGCATTAAGCGCATTATGCAAGCGGATGAAGATGTTGGCAAGGTAGCGCAGGTGACTCCAATCGCTGTGTGTATGTGATATGTTCCCTATTTGCTATACCTCTGGATTATTTAGGACGCGATGCTGACGCGTTTTGTTTTGTTTATAGCCAAAGCTTTAGAACTCTTCATGATCTCTCTTGTCACCAAGGCCGCAAAGGAAGCCAAAGACCGGAATTCGAAACGTGTCACCGCGTCGCATCTGAAGCAAGCGGTTGTGAAGGACGAAGTATTAGATTTTCTGGCCGACATCATTGCCAAGGTGCCCGACCAACCGGCAGGAAGAAAGCACGACGATGATGGAAGTGATCAGAACGAACAACCGAAACGAAAGCGCGGAGGACGACGACCGAAAGACGACAGCGACTAGCTATAGATAAAGGGTGTCCGCGTTACCTCCTTTTTCTTCCTTTCTTTCGTTCTTTTTGTTCGCGCGTTATGCTTCCTAACATTATTACCACTTTTCCTTGTTTAAATGACTTTGATGGGCGATATCTTAGACTGGGATGGAGAGCGGGCGCATACTCTCTCGGCGTTGTGATGGCGGGCATGGTTTGATTTGCATCTCGCGATGTGAATAGGTACCCTTGGGTATTCTTCCTTTTGATTCTGAGCTTTTGATTCAGCACATTTTCGAACAATTCACTCAGTTATGAGTCGATCTCCAGCCAATGGGCTTGAATGGTGATCGATACCGTATGGCATGTTGTCTATCATAGACCCTCTAGTAGTGGATGTAGGTGGCTGGAAACAGCCACTGTCAGCTTCCATAACCGATAGGTTCTCTAGTGATAACCAAGTCTGAAACCAGCCAAACTTGCCTCACCAAAGATTGCACCTGACTCGGTTACATCGAGTTTGGTGTATGATGCACTATGGCTGCAATGCGGACAAGACATGGTATACTTTCACCCATGGGCTAGTAACACTAGCAGGTGATTGGATCTAATAATGGATAATCTTCAAACCAAGGTAGTGTGATCAAGCAATCACCAGATACTTCATATAGATCACAATCATGTGATCATAACCTATTAAAAAAAGGTTATCGAGATCGAGGTTCGAACCCTGGTATATTTTGTTGATCGAATTTCAGCATAGGTAGCTTACTAATCTTTCTCTCGATGATGATTGATAGCCCCCTGGCCAATTGTAAAGCATACAACCTATCGCCTTAACTGACTCGGCCATCTTGCCATCAGGTGAAGAAAAGTCAGCTAGTAGGCGCGTCGCTGCATTCAAACCGTCTTGTGCCTGTCTCACTCCTGCTCATCCCTGTGGATGTTGTCTCCTGTGCGACCATAACACCACAGTTTGATCATGTATGCGGATGAATAGTACCATGCTGTTCTTACGCAATCATGGATTTTGTAAGTTGATTCTTGGTCCGAGCCCTTACTTAACAGTCTCCCTAAATAACCATTGGAATCAATTTAACTAATTTGCGGTAGTGGTCTCGTTTAATCGGCGGATCCCGTTCGCTGTCTACGAAGACGTACCGAGCGAGCTCTCCTACCGAGCGATTGACGGCATTCAAGCGGACATGTAATACTCTGCAAGTATGCTCTCCTCTTACCATGCCGCCTGTCGGGCCTTGACTGAACTATTCCTCTGTAGCAAATCTGGCGCTCCACCAACTCGCCGTCGGGAGATCAGTCTGCGACAACCCATGCGCGCAACTGCATTGACCGACTAAATTCCGTCCTCAGCGATGAATCCCGAGGCCCGGCTCCTCATCCGTGTTTAGCGTACGCTGCATCTTCTCAGATCTTCGTGACCGTCACCAAACTCGCGCTGTCTTCTTACGACGATGGAATGCTCCGTTCTGCCACTGTCTTCTTCAATACCCTGATCGATTCGGAGGTGGATGGAGTAGTGGATAATCGGTTATTTGCGCGGGCGCTGGTGGATCTCGTCCGACGTGCAGATAAACACTCGGAAGATGTGGAAGGAAGGCTTGTCGAGCTGTTGTTTGGTGTCGCCAATAATATCCGTCTGCAACCTGATATTCTGCCTGCGTGGTTTGCTCCGAGGTCCGAAGACCAAGACCGCGAGCAACAAACTAATACTGGGGCTGAGTTCGCGGGTGCGACTCGAAAGGATGACTTCCCACTGTTCTACTTGTTGGTGGAATATGTTCACCATGGGGGCCGTGCGGGTGATTTTGCTCGGACCGGTCTTCTTTATCTGATAGAGACAGCCTCTCGCTCAAAGAACCTAGAGAGATGGCTAATTGAGAGTGATCTAGCCACGCTAATGGCCACGGGACTAGGTGCGCTGTATAGTCAGCTAGGCAGGTGAGTATCTTGTTAATCACGTTCCCCTCGAGCTATATTGATTGATGTTGAAAGCCTGTCCTTCGATGCAACCCCCGACGAAAAGATGCCCCACATTGTTGCGCTATCAGATCATGCGAAACAAGAGACTGCTCTTCCCCCTGCGCTGGGGGCAACTGTAGACTCTTTCATGTCGTACCTATTATTTTGGCAGGACACTATTGACCATTGCAAATCGGCAGAAGTCAACGGCACATTACTGGATCACTTTCAGGTCTTGTTTCTCGAACAACTTCTGTAAGGAAATCCCAAGGTGGACTGCTTGAGTAGTTACTGATATGATCCTTCTGCGTGAATAGATACCCATCACTGCTCGAGTCCTCGGACGTTGAAGGTGGTTCTACCGCTGCCGTGCTTACCTATTTATATCGCATTCTGGAGTCGATTAACCAGGATGATCTGGTCCATCGCATTCTCCACTTCTTACTAGCCTCACCTTCCGACATGGAAACATCACCCACTTTGAAAGTGAACATGTCAGTAAGCCGACGGAAATCCTTGGACGTTTTAGCCGCTTTCTCGGAGGAAGCTGCGAAACCGTCACCTTCACTATTTAACCTGAGAGACCTTGCTCTACTAGGGCTGCAGTCTGCCAATCGGCAAACTGTTTTGGCAACGCTACGGCTGATGGCGGTCATCCTCCAACGGCATCATACTTTTGCCCGATCATTGATCCGAACAGTTCCTGGTCAATATGCCGGGCAACGAACCGTGGGGCAATTGAATGCAGAGCTGGAGCAGCTTACGGGAATGGCCGCATCGATTGTGGAAGACCCCACGCTGAACGACTCATTCGAGAACTACCTTAAGGATGCTTCATTAATCTTAGAATCTCACTTGTATATTCCACCGGCTGAAACTGGCCTGGAAGATGACCGCCCATTGGAGATTCGCCAGGAGGACCCTATTGTCCAGGAATTGTTGAATTGTGTGGAGACATTCTTTACCAATAGCGTCATCGTCAACCTAGCATTAACGGAGGTTCTCATGAGTATCGCATCTTCACACCTTATATCCCTTGACAGCTGGCTCCTTGTGGACCCATCTAAATACGTATACGATGATCAGACTACCGCCCAGGATGGACCTATGGAAATCTTAGATCAATTAAAGCTAGCCTATCAAGAGCCCTCGTTGTCGAGCTCTGAGACACCAACGCTCACATCCGCACTGCAAAAGCTTGTGCAGAAAATCCAGCAATGGCGGAAGGATGTGCCAGATTTTGACATTCTAGTTGCGGCTCGGCGGGACCTACTCCACCAGGATGATCCTGCTAAAGACACAGGCCGCCTTCAGCAACCATTCGAAGCATCAACGCGTCTTCCGTCTGAACGACGACCACTGAAGATGCCCTTGGACTCTGACATCGGGTCACCCCGAGGGAGGTCCTCACTTGTGCAGGACCCTCCGGGCACACCAGCTTCCCGACAGGCCGCCGTGGGCTCACCGCTTCGTGGATCCTCGCTTCGCTCTCCCGATTCTCGTGAATCCTCCTCGCCTCGAATGACTGCAGCGGAGGAGCTTCGAAAGCGACTATCAAAGCCATTTCAAGTGGACCATCCACACAAAGCAACAACGGCTGGTGAAGAACCCGAGCCGGCGGCAGATGCAATAGTAGAAGAAGAAGCCGAGAGTGCGATTGCTGATGAGGAGCCGCGGTCGGCGACCCTCGGCCATGTTTTAACCAACGTGGTCATCCTATACGAATTTCTCCTGGAGGTTTCCGCCACGGTGCAGGCGCGGAGCACACTATTTGGAGAAGCGGGATACCCCGGGGTAGGCTGGAGTGGCCCGCTGGATGAATAGTTGATGTGATATGTTGAACTTGTTTGATATTATTAGCTGTCCAACTACCCCATGGCATAGGCAGGTCCCTAGAACCGGATATATGTATGATTTTAGACGTTGTACATTTGCATTTTTTTCAAGGCTGTTCGTGCTTGAAATATTCTCATAGATCGGTCTAAAAGTTGATTGGACCGTATTCTTCGCTATTCATCCTCATTTATTTTACAGCCACTGGGACGCATTTGTATATTCACCACCCTTCTTCTCCTAACTAGAAGGGGAATCTCCCACCTCCAACTTCTGTATTCACTATAGAATTCGTGGCGCCAAACAAAGAGCCATAACTGTCATTCACTGTCTTTGTATGTCACTAGATCCGCTACCCAGCTTATAGAAAGGTATATCCGAGCCCTTCGGACCAGTTCCTACTTTGTATCTCTACATATTTTCACTCCTCACACCGTCATATTCTGCATCGTGGCGCTTTTTACTATTCTTTTACTCAACCTACCCCCTCTCTCCCAGATTCTGAGGATGAGGAGATCCAAAGATGGCCAAGTGAGAGCGCGATGTTTCTAGAAGCGTTTTCAAACAATCGTTGAACATACCAAAAATACCGGCATCAGTCATAGTATTGGGGAGGCTTTGGAACAGACCATACATGCGACTCAAAGTTGCGAAAATTTCTATTGCCGTCAGCATTCCCTAGGTCCATGTGCTTTAATGATCTTCCACAACCAGTCGAAGGCTTTTCGGATTCCCCGTTAATTCGACCATTCGGCCTTTACTGTGCTGTCTGGGGTTGTCTTCGATCCATGCCTAGTCAGTAGTGTCGAGAACCAAGAAAATATTGAAGAAAAAAATATTACTGCAATCCCATCAGCTCTTATCCAGGCCAACTTCACTGCATAAAACAGTCTTATCTAGATCATGATCCATTCAGAAACACAATAAATAGCCTGGGCGTATGGTTGACTCGCCGAGTGGGATGCCTTACTCCAAATCCAAAAATTAGTACAAATTGGAAGACGGGCATCATGACTGGGAAACCCAAAGACGTATCAGAGGGAAGGGTACCAGAGTAGGCAGTTCCAGAAGGAGAGGATATTGCAGAGAGGCAGTCTGAAAGTCATCTAAGTCACATGTTTGTGTAGAATATTCATCTAAGGCAAGATGGCCGAGCGGTCTAAGGCGCACGGTTCAGGTTAACCTGTCCATCAGAGCTTCATCAAGAAGTTTCCGTGTCATGAAAATGGCGTGGGTTCGAATCCCACTCTTGTCACTTAATTTTTGCTTTTTTGGCATCTCACTCAGATTGTCTATTATCTATCTCATTGAGACATAAATGATCCAGCTGTTATATACAGGATGATGCTGTGGGCATTCCGGTCAAAATGGTCTGGAATTGCAACAACTATCCTGCTGTGCCAGTTAGACTATATATACCGTCCACTTCTTCAACACAATAACTACATTATACTTTATATCTCTGCGATTTATTGGCCTAATGTTCCCCATCTATTGAGTAGAACGACTCAAGATGCAATATATTTTACCCTGGGTGGATGGATTGGGGCAGATACCGGCTTTCCGTCCGATTCGTTTCGAGGGCTGGTGTCATTCTGAAAACATCCTGGATATGTGAGAATTGTGCTGACCTGTAGTAGCGAGAAACCCGGATAAATGGTATTGACGCGGACATTGAACGGTGCTATGTGTCTTTCCTAGAAGCTTGAGTGCACCCTTTGCCAGCTCGGTATACCAGGTCTCATGATATAGAGTCAAAATCCGGAGGAAGTATTAGCTACTTTTATCCAGTTAAAATCCCCGCAAATCTTGAATCAAGATCATAAGCACAACCTAACAGGGTGGCCAGCGGGTTCATTCCCGTGAATTTGCACAGAATGCTAATACCCTATTTCGGATTTGTAGCCCGAGTATCTGAGTAAATTGAATCACATGTGCGAAAAGGAGATTGGGACCCTAGTCTTTGTTTGGTCTAATCCTGTATGAACAACCTATGTAGTACAATACTAGTTGAGGGATTTGAAGGTGAGGGAGAGGATTCTCAGCAGGACCTTGAGACTGATGGTTGCCTCTAACTAGGGGCAATTAAAGGTTTCCGTTACTTGGTATTTTCTGGATTTATGCCATAATCCACTCGTCGTTTATTTCGCGTTCGAATAGTCATTTAAAGAATGTGCATCATGCGAAGTGTTTCTACTGGGTCATATTATCTAAACCGCATCGGTGTGTACTGGTCAGATTACGTGCAGACGGCGGCATGGTGGATTAGCTGCCACGGCTTGTAATTGTGCGCCAGATTGATTTGGATATTTAGTAAGAAGGGATACACTATCTTGGGGATCGAGACAACCTCAGTCATCAGAAGCTTGCTACTCAAGTCTACATACCTAGCTAACTTCACGTAATAGTACCAAGGCCAAAACATAGGAGCATAAATATTGATTGTTATATATGGCCATATCAAAGGGTGCTTCCCATTGTTCATGTGGATGCTGGGATACAGAGAGAAAGCTTTGCGCTTATTTCTGAAAAATGTGGTTTCCCTTCTCGCTAACTTCAGAATTCGGCACCAAGTCTGAGTCAGAGTCAAATGGTTCTCAGTCTTTTAAGGATTGTGTTTCGTGTAGCTGTACTCGACCGCAGAGCAAACGAAATAATGTGGAACATAGCGTTAGTGGGCAATGGAAAACAAGGACATTGCATTGCGATGAAGTTGGGACAGTTGCAGAGACGAACCCCCTTCGCTACGCCATAGAAGAGCAGCAAGGGGTATGAAGAGGAGCCCGTAGGTATACTTGCTTGTAGTTCGCGCCCAGCGCCACAGCGTGTTCAAAAACCAGAAGTGTGATCGAGGGATATCCTTGAACACGCCGACTTGGGACTTCCATGTCTCCTTCCAGTAACTGGAAGCATATCCTGGCCACGATGCTGAGTTGCGTCCATGGCGGTTTATATACCAATTCGAGCACCCAGCTTCGAAAACACTGCCTTTGAGCTCGGTCTGCAAAGAATTCACCCACTGATTCTCGGCTGTAGCCTTGACCTCCCGGGTCAAAATCTGACCATCGATGATTGGTGCAATCAGCGTACGAGCCAGATATTCAACCTCAACCTCAGAAGCAAACAGAACTGAGTTATGGGCTGGGAATGTGTTGGGACCGAACCTAGATCGAGGCATGAGCTCCTAACCTTGAACAGGCACATCAAGAGATTCTGTTACATACAAGATGCCCATGTTGGGGAAATTGTGCACGTAAACTCCCATGTAGGCCTGCGCACCACGAGATTCTCGCCATTACTGGGCCAGGCTTCTACCGCCTTTGCCATAGATTTCCATTGGAGTGATGAATTGCTGAACATCAAATCCTGTTGCGAGGATGATTGCGTCAAACTCGGTCCGCACTCCATCTGTGCTGACGATGCCGCCCTCATCCACATGGTCAATCCCCACGGGGGCTAGCTCGATATTACTTCGATGAAGGCTCTCAAGATAATTCGGGTCGAAGATACGTCGCTTGCAACCTTTAGGTAGTGAGTATCACGGGGCATACCTGCAAAATTTGTATCACCGGACGTGGTGAGAGATATGGAAACATACCTAGTGGGAAATCCGGAACAAGGAACTTGTGATACTTCTTAGGTGCAGTCTGGTAGATATATTGCCGTGCTCCCTTTTCTGCATTCGCGCGTAATTTCTCTGCGACGACGCCAGACACGTAAGTCGCCACAAGCGAATCGTTGGCGAGGAAGAGACGCAAACGAAGATAACGCTCCCATAGCGGAATGTTCCTGAAGCACCACTTCTCAAATGCAGTGAAGCTTCGGTTTGGTCGTTCATGATACCATTGCGCGCTTCGAGCGTATTGTTTCACAAAACCAGCATTTTTGGCAATAGCAGGAACCACCTGGGCTGCGCTGCAACCATTCCCAACCACTGCTAGACGCTTGCCACTGTAATCAAACTGGGAATTCCACCGAGCAGTATGGAAAACTTCACCGGTAAATTTCTCTATACCAGGAAAGCGGGTGTCTCTCGGCTTAGAGATTCCCCCAACAGCTGAGACGAACATGGTGGCAGTTCTGACATATTCAATGTTGGTCACTGTGTCAAGAAGTCGAACCTCCCAAAACCCCCGATTATCCCATGACGCAGAAAGACATTCAACTCCGAAATACATGTGTTTGCGGAGATCGAATTTGTCCACAGTACCTCCATATCTACCAGTCGCGAGCGTCAGCTTTCATCCTGTGGAAAATAGATTACCTAGGTCACTTGTAACGTACAGTCAAGGATCTCTGGTCCCTCGCATAGCTCCTTGGACCAGTTTGGGTTTTGGTTGAATGAAAACGAATAGAGAATAGTTGGGACATCACATCCCCTATGAATAAGAACGTCGTTAATACAATGACTATTTTTGATACCAGGATCACATACACTCCGGGGTATTTGTTTTGTCGCCAGGTGCCACCAGGGCCATCGAGTTTATCGTATATCTAATCCGCCGAAATGTTGAGTATCATGTTTTTGAGCGCAGTGTTGGGTTCAGGACTTACTGTAAAATCATAAAAACCTAACTTGCGCTTCAGGGTGTGAGCCAACGCAATGCCCGATGGGCCAGCACCGATAATGATAATTTCAAGGTTCTCCATCTTGAGAAGAGACCATTCGTATACCGAAATCCAAAACAAGCTGTGGTAGGAAGAAGGAAGTTGAATCTGGTATTCTCCTCGGTGTTCAACCTTTTTACTTCCTTGATGCCCGAATACCTTTCCGGTGAAGATACTAAGAAGGATTGGTTAGTAACTAGTAGGGTTAACGGAAGGACTTCAGAGTGTACCCATCTGTTCCTATTACAGTTGAAAAGGTCTGGAACGTATCTACAAAGGCAGGTATGGAGGTATTGCGGAAGCAAGCCAGCTGATCATGACCCGTACAATTGAGCTGTTTGGCCAACGCGACGTTTCAGGATTTCAATTCTTCAATAGTGAATATTAGCTCTCACTAAGAGGAGCGCAAGATGGCTTTCTGGAAATCCCCTTTGATTTCGCCGTCGAAGAGACCTAGTTGTGCTGCAATTGCCCATCCTCCACCAGAGTGGCCTATGATGGTGATATCATGGGGATTGCCACCGAATGCCGCAATGTTCTGTTTGACCCACACCATGGCCATGCGCTGGTCTAACAGACCAGCATTTGCGGATGGAAGGTCAGGGTGATTCATAAAACCAAGCATCCCAAGCCGATAGTTCATGTTGACGGCTATGAAACCTTGGTCATGCCCTACCCAGTCACTGAAATCATCCTGCGCTCCATCGCCGAAGATGAGCCCGCCACCCTGTAGAAAGATTAGTCTAACTGGCGGCCCTGTACAATCTGTACCAACCTACATGAATGTAGACCAGGACAGGAAGCTGATCGCCTCGTTTCACCTTTGCCGGTTTCCAGACGTAAAGTTTGGGACAGTCCTCTGTTCCGGAAGAGCCAGGCCCAAGGTAGGAATTATGGAAACCATATGGTGCAAGAGTAAATTGAACGCAGCGATCCGGATCAGTAGTCGCATTAATCACCTTCCCAGATTGTGGAGGTAGTGGACGAGGAGGCATGAAGCGGAGCTCTCCAAGAGGAGGTTCTGCGTATGGAATGCCTTACCAGCACTGGACACTGTGTCCAGGTGATGTCAATACTCACATGGCCCGATACCACAACTATATTATAACTTGCACTCACGTTCCATTGTTTTCAAGTGTTCCCCTATATCTACCTGCGTTGTCTAGGTTGACAATAGGGAATGCATGGTCCCCACTGATATCAAGTGGCTTTGCCAACGCAGCCGTTGTGGCAAGGGACCAAATCAGGCTCAAAGTCCGATACATCGTTTATCCGTTTGTGCAGAAGCCATAAGAGACCAAAGCATCCAACGACGATTCCCCTAAGCCATTTGTACTATTCTAGTGCTTAATCCTACAATACCACAGTCAGGAATGCGACGAATATCGCTCCCCAAAGTATCTAGCGGCTTGGGGGAAATGTGGAGAAACGGTGGTAAACCCACATGAGTCATGGCTATGTGATCATGGTCGAAACAGTACAAAATATCCCACGGAATTCATAGATCCAGCACCCCTGTTGAAGGTTCAAAGCGGTATCTATCTAGTATGGTGCCCCAGAGCCCTTCGTCAGAGAACTCGGGAAGTTTGATAGGTGAGGATTAACAAAATTCTCTCTACTTCTTGCATTAGTTGTGCAAAGGACAGGCCATTTTATCGAGCCCTGTGTCCTACAAAGAATATCAGCCGGTGGCTGGATCGCCCAGATCTTGGACTGAAGCCGGAGAAGTAGCAGTAATTCCGGTTGAGAGGTGAGGAAATATCGTTCTACGGCTCGTACAAGGCATTAAATTACAGGTTGATCATGAGGACATTAATCACTGTATACTGACCCTAACTCTTGCTCAGAGCCTGTTTATAGGGCCCATAATCAACCAAGTCCCGAAAAATGGAGTCCTGTTGATTGTTGTACATACCAACTTTGTTCCTGTTGCTGCTTTCTGCCGCCTTACAGGATCATTGTGCTATCACTGCTCCTGTCGAGGCGTACTATAGGGAGCTACAACCTGGTGTTATCGTCATTAATGTCTCTTGCTTGCCCAGCACGGGGGGAAAGCAATAGGGTTATGACATTAGTCCGATTGATATAGTATACATTTATCTTCTACGCAGGAGTATGACTTCAGCTACCGTGACACTATTGCCATCTATTCATGTCCATTCCAGAAAGAGCCAGGACTTCGATCTAATCCCATATTCTATCATGCAGTTTATTCAATGCGAGCCCTTGGCCGCTTCTACATAGTATAAGTCAAAGGCCAACTGTATGACACCCAATCCGAATATAGAAGTTTTTTGTCGAAAACACCATGGTCTCTTTTTTATATTGCTATATCTAGTATCTAAATATAGAAACAGGCAAGGTGGCCGAGCGGTCTAAGGCGCACGGTTCAGGTTAACCTGTCCATCAGAACTTCACAGAAGTTTCCGTGCCATGAAAATGGCGTGGGTTCGAATCCCACCCTTGTCATCTTTTTGCATTTTCTTCCTCCTCTTTTGTTAAGGTTTTAGATAACATATAGCAGCCCACAGAGCTGTATATACTTTTAAAGCTTGTTAAAGACGCAGATTCTTAATGTACTGCATAGTATCAAATATACACTCTGCAAGCATTGTATCTCACTTGCCATTATACTACACGGTCTTGCTATAGCATATGTTTTTGTACTGTCATAGATCGGTTATGATTCGACCTGATGACTATTACCTTCCCCCGGCACAGATATGTCACGGTATAGAACCGGCCTGGAGGCTGTACATACAACTCGGTTCCTCTTGCAGCCTGAACAGGCCTGGCCAGAGATTGGCTGACCTATCAAATATAATTCTAATCCGGAATCCCTACCGAATAGGGGAAAGGCACCAAGCTGTTTAAAGGCCGATCCGAGCAAAGCGAACTCAGGCAGGAGACAAGGCGTCGTGGTGAGAGTTTCTAGCTGCCTTATAGTTCAGGAGCCTAAGCCGCTACGCTATCAGCAATTGACTAGGATGCAAAAGCCTTTGGCTTGGTACTACACTCAACATATATAAGCTTCAGGCAGGCAGACAGACAGACAGGCAGGCCCCGTAGCACAAAGATCAGTTTCATAGTATTTTATTTTTACTACTAGGCAAATGATAAACGTTTTGAACTTCGGGCACTTCCTTGCATCTGGTTGACAGGCCATCTACCCTGTGTAGTAGATCCTCTATTACAGGATACTTCCTGTGTCCTGCCGGTGTTGGATATATATATCATTCAGTAGTTACTGTTAAGCGAGGTGGGATATCAGGCAATACTATGGTGTAAATTTCAATCAAGATTTCAGATACATTAAGCGCAGAGTCTTCACATATAAGTCTGTGTTATCCAAGCAGTATTACAAGGGTAAGAATTAGTCTCCTCGACAGCATTTACTGTTTGCTATCGACGTGTGATCCGGGAATCCCCTTATTGCCCATGGGCCATGCATCTTTACCTAGTTGACAGGCTTTTTATGCTGTACAGCAGATATCTTTGACATATATGCGGTATTAAATGCCGCATATGTATTATGTTATAGATTACGAGCGGCTTTAATGACTTTTCAAACGACAGCCCTGTTCCTAAACATGGTAACAGGGTTATGTCTAACTAGGAGCCTTCCTGTTACATTAACGGAGAGCTTCCACAACATCAATAGGCAAGGTGGCCGAGCGGTCTAAGGCGCACGGTTCAGGTAAACCTGTCCATCAGAGCTTCATATAGAAGTTTCCGTGTCATGAAAATGGCGTGGGTTCGAATCCCACCCTTGTCAATTACCTTTTTGCTGCCTTCACACCCTAAGTTAAAAGGTGTGACGAGCATGCTACCTTATATAGTGACAGCGGCTCTAGGTCGGGGACCTAGAATACTGCTAGTCTTTTGCTTGACCGCGCAGCGGTGGATCATTAGAACGCTACCTAATTTTGAAGCCATCACAATGGCTCGGGTTCTGGTGCTAGCTTAAATAAAATTCTAACGGTGGATCTACTATACAGGGTCGATAGACACCTGTCAACTAGGTAAGGATATGTAGGCAGAAGGAAGGAGAATATCTATCGAATAGAACAAATACATAGGAAACTCATTTTTGTCACCATTCTCCATGACCCTTCTCCATGACCCTTCTCCCCCTTTTATAGCTTAGGATCCCTCGTTTTTAAGTAAAATTATCTATCCCGTTGTAAAAGTGATTCAAAGGTCAGGCGACACCTTATCCGCCTGGTTCTAAAGTGCGAAGGGGACCGGGGTGTATCATGTATGAGGAGCTGGCATAGTAGGGACCCAGGAGCTCCGCAGGATGTACGGGCCGATTCTATATCGACCGGGACAAAAAATTCCATGTCGACCCCAATGGTACATATATTATCTGGCGTTTGCAGCTCCTAAGCGTGGCGGTGTGTTAGTGTAACGGCGGCTTCCACAGGCAACGAAGACCATGCGCCCTATATATAGAATTGCATGGCGCCGAGAATTTAGACTGAAGTGGTTTGTTCAATGTGGTTTTGATTACATGCCGCCTTAAAATCCTGAGCATTTCCGATATGCCTACTACTATACATCTTGTGCCCGTTGGCCTACAGCTACCGCATTCTGCAGCCTGATCACGTATCCGAAAGGGTAGATCGGTTCTGGCAAGATTCAAAAAAGTAAAAAACATATGACAAGGGTGGGATTCGAACCCACGCCATTTTCATGACACGGAAACTTCTATATGAAGTTCTGATGGACAGGTTAACCTGAACCGTGCGCCTTAGACCGCTCGGCCACCTTGCCTACTTGTGATAGTCAAACTCCAGAGATAAAGCTAGAAGGGTATGCCACTCTATATCACATTGAAAAGTAACTGCGTAGCGGAGCGAAGCCAATCAAGCATTATATACCAAGGTAACATTACCCACCTTAATAGCCATTACTCACTGCTTGCTGAAGCTGTACCAAGACATGCCGTAGGAATATCACAAAGAAATAGGATACTGGATTGAGTCAACACCATTACCGCAACGTTCGGGAAAGCTTTAGGTGTCCGGGTGGATATATTGCTGGCCGGGCGGATCTACTCATTTTCACTACATAGTTTCCACCAGTAACTGAGGGTTAAAGACAGCCTCATTGAAAAGGGAATCCCTGTTATGGCCAGTGATTCTCATATAGTCCCGGTATTGGCTGGTAATATGCGCGAGACAAAGAGAGCTAGCGGTTTGCTGCTTTCAAGGCTTTGATATCCGAATATATATTCAACCGATGAGCTATCTTATTGTACCACTGTGCTAGAAAAGCTGCGCATCCCTTTAACACCAAGATACACACAGAATCTATATGACCAGTTAGTATTTACACCTGACTACGTATTAGACCAGCTTGGCATGATAAGAGCAGCTGACAGTGAACGCAAGGCCCTTCCTTAGGCGAGGATACACAGGGCGACTTAAGATGATATGCTGCGGATGAATAGCCGACAACAACTAGAAAGCGTTAGTCATAGGCGAGGTAGCTCAACGTTTGTGCTACATAGTTTTGGATCACAGAGGCATCTAAATGGCTCTTTAGGAACCATAGACGGGCCTGGTCACCGGACCATTCTGTACTGACTTGTCTATACTGTGTACTGAAAGTAGATAAATAGTTTAAAAAATATATCTAGACAGGGCACATAATACTTCAGGTTAGGGCAGTAGAATTCCATACAGGGTACTTCTATACTTACACATTAGAACTGGGCTGAATACTGACTAATCTGTACATTCCTATATTTTTGAAAGTCACGGCGTGAGCCGCGTGGCTGAATGAAATATACCAAGATCTCTTATGATTCAAACTATAAACCCAATATATAGCCCTAAAAAATAAGAAATTCCCTAACTCAAATTACAAATGGCGAACAGGTACTAACTATAATAATCCGCTTACGTACTCCGTAGCAGCATTCCGGCACATTCCCTGAGCGAGCATTGCCTTCAATTCCTCGTACCCAGTATACCACTACCGGGAGTGATTAGAACGGAAGACGACGGGTATATTATGAATATATGCACATTATCGTTGCAAGTCTTCTTTTAGCGGCCCAAGATGTCCAGTCAAATACAGCCACACTTATCTGGTCACACTTAAGCATGCCCGGAAAGGCATGTATGAGCTGAATTATGGAGAAACGCTCTGTGAATGTGCTGGTGGGGTTGCCTGGACCTTAGGGACAGGTTCTGCACCTTGTTCCAGGACTGTCCGTAAAGGTGTCCTTTATACGACTACTTACAATAAGTGGTGATCCAGATTCCACTCGATCCTAAAAAAAGTAAGTGTGATGCATATATAGTCCAGAAGTGTTGCAGATACTACCTTGGTTTACATCGAGGAACTCAAAGCGCAGACATTGGTATTGACACAGCCTAGAAAAAGGTATTGTTCAATGCTATCAGAGTTGATTAGTCAACTAGCCAATTAGATCACCTACGGGGCGTTAAGCCTTAATAGTTAGACAACTTCATATGATCTAGAAAATCAAGACCTAATTGCATACACGCTATAGCTGGATTGTTCCTTGCTGGGTACTAGTATTCCCCATGCGGCCTTGAGGGATGAGATAGATTTTACTAGAACTTGCGTAAGTGTGTCTCTTTCCCATGGTAAGTTTACATGAGTAGAATTCCGAAACCATACCCAATCTTGATTTAAGGTCGATGCTACCCTGAAACCACACCACTCTAATATCACTATTGAGTATTAATGAATCATAAGCTACCTCTTACGTCAGATAGCTTGGGTATTGCCATATCGGGACTCTTTTAATTCATCTTGTTTATAGTAAGAGTCGGATTATATATAAGACAATGCTGAGATCGTAGGTTTTAATATAGATTTCCTCAAATCGACCCCCGCACTCTTTTAACCCAAGCCTCATGCCCTAAAATTAATACACAATGTCCATGCCCAAAGCCCCAACCAACGAAACGGCCGAGTACATCGAAGACAAAACATTCGAGAATGTGCCCGCATCATTGCATCTAGGCAATGACCTCAACATCTACCTCACCCCGGAGCAAGATATGGAAGACAGAGGTAGGATTCATGCATCTATTCCTTAACCATTACATTCATAAAATAGTTAATGAGCATCTAGAGGACATAAACGACGAGCATCTCGATTATCTCGGGGATTTGGACGACGGTCAGTGATGTGCTAAGCTTGGGCAGATTGTTATAGTTTGACTTGTGTATCTAAAACGAAGTGCTGACATGCGGTGCTGGGGTGTTAGGCATCTCGGCACTTTTAATGACTATTTTGTAGTTGTGGATTAGTATATGGAATGGTATATTTATACTAGTATTAGTTAGCCGAGTGTTGCTGCATCGGGTTAATTAATTAATCACTTGCTACATTTTACCTTTTCCATGGAAGGGTGACCGGCTGACATGCTTTACTGATGATTAAAGTACCCTGTAACGGTCATCAGTGGCTTGAATAACTCGATTGTTAAGGTTTGGAAAATACTCTTAATTTACCCGCTGAGTAAATCCGAAAGATATATATTAGACTGGAACCTATTCATGTTCAACAACTTTCCATAAAGCAAAACTTGAAGATACTGGTTGATATTCCCCACCGAGCAAGTAAGAAAAATGCCTCAATTGGAAGTATACTTCTACAGATCGAATAGCCCTTTGTCTATATGGATGTCGAATCATCGGGAGTGGAAAGATGATCGCCAGGGCCAGAAAGATGCTGTTTTCCGGAGCTATACCTCAGGAATTTGGGAGTTTGACGAAGAGCCACGGCAGCGATATAATAAAGGATATCAATCTCATGGGTTTGTACTGCATGGTGGAGGATGTAAGGGTTCTCCCGCTGTTGCTGGCATTCGGATGATGGCTTACGGGGCTGACGGTTGGTTTTGCAGATGCTGGTGATCATGATTATTATATCAATCAGGATGATGAGTTTTAGTGCTGAAAGAGGAAGAGTACGTTATATTCGAGACAAGCGAAGCGCACTTTTAGAGCAGAATGCATGAAGAGGATAGGATTGAGACTGTGTGCGAAGAAAATAGTAGTTACTTGGATTTATCTTGTCTAATATGTTTCGCAGCTCTATTAGTGCCCTGAATACCATGAAAGGGATCGTGTACCGTTCATGGGAAACCCCCCAGAAAGTATTCTTCACGTACCGAAGCATCCGGACTTATAGCTAGGCACCTATCGTTTGCTTGTAGAAGAAATAGAAATTGATTTGTGTCATAAGTTTTCTGAAATGGTGCTGCTGTCATACGCTCCACAACGACTTGACATTTGGTGATAGAATAGATCAAACGAGAGAAAAAGAAAAAGCATAGGGACAAGAAGAGCAGAAAACCCTAGAAACGAAGAATTTCTTTATATACTCACAAAGTAGCTGGTGGTAGAAAATCTCCATCACGAAATGCTTCTCTGCCCGTGTGTACCCAGCCTTGGTATTCTGGAGTAGCCTCAAAAAATCCTTGTACTAATTTCAATAGTTCTATATCACTTCCTGTTGGGTGACGCGTTAAACGATATACCTAGAAAGAAAGTTACAGGTGAGAAAATATCCTAATAATCATACCTTTGGGACCAACGACTCCAACACAAAGTGGAAGGCGTTCCTCCACCTCTGTGACTTTAGATTTGTAGGAGAATTGGCCGACTTTGGTATTCATTAGGAATTTCCCTTGAAAAGAAGATTGTGAAGTGCTTACTTGGAACCGTCAACCACGGATGGCCACTTAAGACGGCAATTTGTTGTGCCCAAAAGCCAAAGCCTTGCATGGATGAAGCAGCCTTGTCCAATGTGTGTCTGGGGAAGCCTGTTGTCAACGAAACCGATAGAAGAAAATGCATCCAGATAAGCCTACCCATAATAAGCTGCACGATATATGCCCGAGCTCCTACCGACTGGGGCAAACATGACGGATTCCAATGACGAACCATCTTGGGAGGCGGGCAATATTGTTTTCATGAACTCACTGAATGTATTCATCTGAGATCGTGCAGTATTGTACTGGTCTTCGGTGATATCCTTTCCTAAACGCCTAAAAGAAAGTCAGCCGAAAAAAGGCTTTGTTCGTCTTGCCTAGAAGCGAAAAAGAAATTTGTTAACTTTACCACTTGTACAGCAGAAAGGGATCAGATGCAGGTTTTCGTCTTGTCTTCTTCATGTAATCGTCATGCCATTGCTTGCTGTTACGATAGCAATCAAACAACTGAACATGTGCGCAAGCCTATACTCGATTATTCGGTATGTAAATAAAATTGGATTCATGATTCATTACACACCGTATGCATGTATTCGGCGATTGTGTCCCCGTGATCGGCCATTCGACCTTTCCACTCCTCGTCCAAGTTTATATCCGTCTTTGTGGCATTTGCGTATTCCCTGAATTCTCGCACGAATTTCAGAATCTGGTTGTTGTAGCTTGGAGCTTTGGAAGCGAAAAGATCGCTTGGGTAAAAAATATTTTTGACTGTTGAAGAAGTCCTGGCTTTGGCCATTGGCAACAATACTGATCCTGCTTGATAAGTAAGATCTATGCTCCTAGCCATAAACCCCACGGTGTCAAGAGCACTATTAAATATTCTTTAGATGGACCATGGTATGAAGTTAATAGAGGAGCCTACTCTGAGACAGGCACGGTGCCATCTGTACTGATCGCCGTCAGCGAAGGACGAAACCCATAGATTCCTTGAACGGCAGCAGGTGAAATAACACTTCCAAATGCTATGAGAACATCAATATCATTGTGTTCAGATTGATCAAGTGGGTAAACATACTGTCTGTGCCTAGGGCCAAATCTATGAAATCATAAGCAGCGACGCACGAAGCACTACCAGTGCTACTACAGCCAGCATCTTGATAGCCATCACCGCGAGGATTGAATGGCGACAGATAGTCAATCCAGTCTCTTGCCATCTCACCCGAAGCAAATTGGACTGTTTTTGTTTTACCGATAATCACACCCCCGGCATCAATGATTTGCTGAACAGCGCGGGCGGTGTTCGGCTGAGCAGGATACAGGCTTTGGTATGCTCGGCTTCCTGCACTCGTTCTGATCCCTTTGACGTGAAAAACGTCTTTAACCGCGATTCGAAGTCCCGACAAGGGCTTGGACGGGCTGGGCGGGTCGTAGTAAAGACGGCTCGGGACGGGGATCCCGGCTGTCTGCGGTATATGATATCTGTCATGTCGTGCCTGAGCATAAGCCAAAGTACACTGTTACGACCAGAGATCTTACTGAGTGGGATCATTGTAGGATGCCATAGTTGGGAACATGAATGCATCTACAGTATCTTCGAAAATTCTCCATGCTTGAGATAGCTCCCCGTTTGTTAGAAAATACGGACCTGCTTTATAATCGGAGAGACCGCATGCCGGTCGTGGCTTCACAATATGAGCAGTTTTGGTACCCCATTCCAGGAAGAGAGAGCTCAAACTCTTGTCAATAGTTACATGTTCAGGGGTCTCAGGTATAAGTAATAGAATGTTTTCAAGAAAGGCTGCCTGAAACACATCGTCAACGCGCATAAAGGAGTCAACTGTCGACTCGAACCATTCTCCGTTGATATCTCTGATATCATGGGCAATGAGTAAAGTCGTAGGTGACAACGGTTTCAGTTCTGTAGTGGCTCGACCGTACACTTGTCTTCCCAGCCCAGCCAGGAAGGAAAGTATCGGATGTGCAGGTATGTAGAAGGGGATTCGCCCAAGCGTGACAAGAGAAGCATTCATTTTTAATTATTGTTATTCGTTCATTTGATGAAAAGAATCTGGCTCTATGAAGGCCTCTGGACTGCACTCATCAAAAAAGAAGAGAGAATCAACAAATAGCCTACCGCAATAAAATTCCTGCCATGGTGCGGGGTTTGAGTGCAAGGCTGAAAAAGTCAGTCTCCATGACAAGTGAAACTGATAGGGTGCCTCCCCTCGTATGGGGACGTGCTTGAGCACTGCCACTACTAGCTTGATTAAAAGAATTTCCGGTTTTGATTACTAGTAATAAATCGTGGGTGGTCCCATTCAGTGAGGTTGACCGTCAAAGTCCCACCATTGCGACCATATTATACCGCGAGCAACTGGAGTATCAGATTTATCAATTTCCAGGCAACAGAGGATTACGGAAATACCAAGGTACAAAGATAAAGGATTAAAGAAACGAACTTCATCCTCTCCATATGTCTGTTCACACTGCTACTCAACATCCTGGCTCACTATGCTACATGGTACGCGACGAAATTCACAAGACAGAGAAGCCTTATTTTGTGTATTTCCCGGTGGATGAGTTTCCTGGCGCAAAGCAAACCAACGTCAAATTTGACTACCATGATGTGGGCCCATCAGACATTCGTGGGAAGACCGAAGATTTCAAATTGGACGAGTGTGGCTTTGAGGTAGTGGAGTTTCACAGCAGATTTAAGTACAAAGACTTCAACGAATTCTCAAAAATCGAAAATGACTACTACAAGGAAGTCTCCGACTTCTTACAGGATAGAATGGGTGCGGCCTTCGTGCAAATTTTCGATTGCGTGGTATGCCCTTGGTCTGCCATCCCAACCTGAAGACATATATTGAAATGCTATGAACTAGATTCGAAGACGAAACGACCAATTTCCGGAGAAGCAATTCCAGAATAGTGATGTCCAGCCAGTCCGTGCAGTACATATCGGTATGTATTAAGTATCGCCAAGGGTATCAAACTCTTGGTTTTGCTGTTCTGAGTTGTTGCCAACCCTCACTCTTTCAGACTCCTCCCGTGAAAGGAAAATGAGACGATGCAAGAGAGCACTAGAAGATGCTGGCATCCGTGGCGGGGGTCGCCTTCAAATACTCAAGTACGCACTATCTTCATATGACATATCAATTCCCGCGATGGTAACAAGTTCAATTCAAGTGTTTGGAAGCCTTTGCGTGGTCCCGTGCGAGATTGGCCACTAGCAGTGTGTGATTACCGCAGCTGTGATGATTCTGATCTCACGCTCGTCGACCAAGTATACCCCAACCACTACGATGAAGGAACAAGTTTGTACTTCAATTCAAAACACCAATGGTATTTCTTGAGTGACCAGCAGCCGCATGAGGCCTTCCTAATGAAGATGATGGATTCGGATTGCCAAGCAGCGGACTGTGAGTATAGCAAGCTCTATTTGTATACAAGACTAACTGCATGTGTAGATTGCGCCCATGCTGCCTTTCCATGGAAAGAGGCTGTAAAGGTGGAAGATATGAGGGAAAGTATTGAGGTTCGGTGTGTTGTTTTCATAAAAGGCGATGGAAAGTGAGATGAGCTTGATTTTGGGTTGACCCTGTCTTGATACAGTCTTTCTCTATGACCTGAAAGCTTTACTTCACATGGTCTCTCGAACCAGTTCATCACACCCTCATAAAAAAAGACATCTCGGCCCAGGCTCACTAGCTTGGAGTTCATTCTCCAACTGTTTCCATAAAACATCGCCCAATCTTTCTCCAAGAGTTATCGCGTTTTCATCTCGTTTTCAGGGTAATTAAATAATGCTGTATGAGAACCTACCGACTGAACCCATTACAATATAAAGGGGAAAATGCGTGTTTTACTATGTTATGGCATATTGGCATTGCATGATTATTGGAGAAACAGACTGCAGTAATACTCATTCCTAGATTTAAAGACCCAATATAACGTTCTATTGGACACTATAAGCCCAAGAATAACACATTGACCAGGCAAATAGACAAGAGATTCTAGATCCACGGAGGCAACAAAGAACGGACTCATTCGTGGAAGCAAACCGTACACGCCTGCCGATAAAGGAACTTGGCGGAAAAAGAGATATATGAGGATAGCGATGTTGAAAGACGGTCGATCGATCTCTCTTCTGGGTGAGAGCTCTATTCCGTAGTGGACATAGAACATTAGAATCCGCGTGTGATGAAGATTTATCCCATTCTTACCTTGTTACTCTTCACCATGGGGAGCCTTGAGGAGATGTCTCACCCTGGTTGCAGGCGACAAGGACTCCTCTACCACGCTCTTGGTGGTTGGCAAGCCAGTGACTGTACGATGCATCACCAGGTAGGTTCTTCTGCCTCCTGAGCCATGGGCGGGTTTCTGTATCTGTTGAAGCCGTCAACATCTCCTCCTGGACCAGAGAATACCAGTCCTTCCAAGGTTGACGGAGCTGAGAAGCTGTGGGATTGGCGGACATTTTCCTCGGCGGGATTCGTTGGTGTTGGAGATAGTAGACTCGCTGAAAGTAAGCAAGCGACCGAAAAATGTAAATTCTGATAAGTATGGAAACTATATATGGAATGTTTTGTTGGGGGTGATACCTCTACTAATTCATGTATGGGAGTCGCCTATCCGAAAGTTTACATAAGTATCCTTTGTGACCTTCATGTAGCATAACGTTTAGGGCTATGTCTATGAGGCAGAAACACGAATAGAATAGCCTTACCCACTCATCCATCTGTAGTTGACACGTAGTAGCACCGCCTTGAAGCCACATGAGCCCCTTCAATTTGACGTAGAGGGACACGGTACCCTGGTCGAAGGAATATGTTAGTGCAACTTAGTCCCGGCCAGAATCACACCATTTTCCGAATATGGTAACAGTTCAGGGCTGTTCAATAGTGACTCTGCCTCACATCGATGTTATGCCACGATAAAGTGGCAGCCTCGCCGCCCCTTTAATCGCATCCTATGAATGTATCAGGAGGCTGACACCCCCGACAGGGGTTTAGCTAGTTGGTTGGGCAATCTATGCCTCGTTTATTATCTACTCGTTTAATTGGATAGTCTCACTTCGCTTGCGTGGCAGATTGATCATGCGCGTCTCTGGCTACCACTGCCACAGCCAGCCTTGTTTCTTAGGACGATACATTAGGTTTGAACCTTTTACCTTAGTCATATAGCATTAGTACCCCTTCTGGTCTACTATAGGCTAGACCTTATCATGATCATCTGTTGGGCTGCCTGTTGCAGCGCATACAGTGCAGCACAGTGCAGCTGAATTTGAGTGAACCACAGTCACATAAGGTCACATAACCCTGCTTCCCTAGTAGGCCAGATATCAGCGCACACTGCTAGCCTTCCTATTTAGTAGAAGTCTAAACATCTCCTTTATAATCAGTCATACAGTAGCATATCCTGACTGCTATATCTTGAATACATCCTTATGATGGCTAGCTAGTTAGATTAAGATATCAATCTAGATTGACTGCCTCGATGCAGTTGTACTCAGAAGCTCAATTTGCAGGTTATTTAAACAAGCGGACAGATCTATATTTGTGCCTCAACAATGAGTTCCATTACGCTGGAGTGGCTGTGGAAATAGACTTGAAGCAACTTCCCTAGTAAATAGCTTCGGATGTATAATTTTATTTCCATTGTCTAAAAGCGGAGAGTTATAGTAGATACAGTAAAGCTCTGACGCTCAGTATTTCGTTGTCCACCTTCACTATTCCAGCTTATCTAGATAATAGTCCTAGTGACCAACCTGCAGGCGTTAGCTAGTCATGGTACCTGAGTGCCTAAGGAATTCTTAGGATCAGTGACAATCAACGTGCCCCGCATGCTCTCATGTAGTAAGTAGTCTTTACATGACTTTTATACTCACCGCATCGTTGTCTTGACCCAGACTACCTGTATATCCGAAGATCATCCTATTCAACATTAATGACTCGGAGCTCCGGATCCCATCCAAACAAAAGCCGTATATGTTACAACATATTGTAATGTTACCGCAGCACCGAACTCCACTTCACTGCATTCGGCACGATGAGTACACCGTCGGTTGGGTTTGTGCCCTACCCATTGAACGTTATGCGGCTCAAAAAATGCTGGATGAAACACATGCAGAATCCTATCGAACAAACAATGACACCAATATATACACTCTGGGCTGCATTAATAGACACAACGTGGTGATCGCGTGTCTGCCATCCAGCCAGATGGGCACCAATTCTGCTGCTGCTGTTGCAGCCCAAATGAGATCTACCTTTCCATCAATTGAATTTGGACTTATGGTGGGCATAGGGGGAGGTGTCCCAAGCAAGGGGCGAGAAATTCGCCTTGGAGATGTAGTGGTAGGCCTCCCAACTGAATTAAACGGGGGAGTTGTACAGTATGACTACGGGAAGTCAACCCAAAACGGATTTCAGCGAACAGGATTTTTGAATGCCCCCCCAACGTTATTACTCAATGGCATTTCCCTGTTAAGAGCCACCGGTGATCATAACCCCATCAGCACTACCTTGGTGGGACATATGTCCGGACTCGACAGATGGCCTGAATTCTCACGTCAAGCTGCAGGGCCTGATATCCTTTTCGAGGCTGATTATACCCATGTCGGTGGAGTTTCATGCGAATCCTGCGATCAGAAAAAGACGGTGGAAAGGAAGCCGTATGAACGGGGTGCGGTAGTTCATTATGGGACTATTGCGTCCGGCAATCAAGTGATAAGAGACGCTACAGAGAGAGATAGACTCAGTTCCCAGCTGGGAGGGGTTCTCTGCTTCGAAATGGAAGCCGCAGGACTCATGAACCACTACGCATGCCTTGTTATCCGAGGGATTTGTGATTATGCAGACTCTCACAAGAATAAAAGATGGCAGCCATATGCGGCCGGAACAGCGGCAGTCTTCGCAAAGGAAGTACTCTCTGTTGTTCCACCGCTTGGTGCGTCACGATTGCCTGTGGCCCAACGTGGGCAGCTGCAACAATTTGAAAGTCTGCCTGCTAGTCTTGAGCGTTCTTCCACCAGGATCCCAGGAGTACTTATGGCACGAGGCTTGTTTCTACCAGAAAATGTTACTGATGAGCCGAACATCGTTAGCTTCGAAGCAGCAAAAAGCCGCTCTGCGGCTATGACAAGTCTTATAGTCCAACACGAAACGCCAAATATATCACGAGGGGTGCCTTGCAATCGGATACCATACTCAGAAAATATTAAATTTACTGGCCGGGAACAAGAGTTACACAAAATCCACGGTATACTGTCCGCAAGAGAGTCATCTGCAACACCCAATGCACATAGATCCGTTGTTATCCATGGTTTAGGAGGGATGGGAAAGACCGAAATTGCTCTCAAGTACGCCATTTCCCATCGGGTTGAATACGCAACCATACTCTGGCTTGCTGCTGAGACCCAGCAAAAGCTCCTATCATCATACGCTGAAGCAGCTATTACCCTTCGCCTCGTTTCATCAGGTGAACGCTTCGATGAAAATCAAGCTGCAAGAGATGTGGTTCGATGGCTGAGAGCCTCTGGTAAGCAAGCCGCTAAGAAAGGTCGGTCGCTCGCAAGGCTAATTATTCTCTTGTAGAGCTCGCTTGGCTTGTTATCTTGGATAACGTGCCAGAAGAGAACCCAGACTTCATTGTTCAAGAATACTGGCCGTCCGGCCTAATGGGGTCCACTCTAGTGACCACAAGAAATTCGGCTTTTGGCAGAAAGGTTGGAGCTTCATGGAGCTTGGAGCTTGGCCCATTAGATGACTGCTCCGCGATCCAAATACTCACCGCAGGTCTCGATGAGGACTTGGATGAGCAGGATCTTGAACACTCATTGAGGATATGCCACCGTCTTGGAAACCTTCCGTTAGCGATCAGCCAAATGGCAAGCTATATCTTAGAGACAGGGTGTGACTTGGCATCGTTCCTTGAGATATACAACGACAAACGCAACCAGATAGAAATACAGGGTGCTGCCGCCCCTGAGTCAACCGTTTTCTATCGATACAATTTAGCCACTATGTGGTCTATGACCTTTTCATCCCTTCAAAGAGTATGCCCTGATTCTATCCAAACTCTCAACCTCATGGCGTTTTTTGACCCTGATGGTAAGCAGCTAACGGTTTATACGAAACATGAACCAAAGCAACTCAAGGAAATGCCTTTCAGGAGATCTGATAACCGCGCACAGGTATTCCGATGGATTTATTAGAGGCAAATCCACCAGTTGAGAGTCTACCAGAGGATTATTCCTATATGGGGAACGGGTTCAAGGCCCAGGAGAGTAGAAGAATACTACAAGTATACAGTCTGATTCGGATAGAGAGAAAGCAAAGACAAGTCAAGATCCACCGCATTGTTCAGGAAAATGCTATGATCCACCTCTCGAAGGATCAGGCCGCCAAGGCATTTATCACTGCTGCGAAGCTTCTTCACCGGGCTTTCCCATCGTTGAGGCTTCTTAAGTCTCACGATATTAAGACGCAAAGAAAGATCTGTAGTAAATACTGCGAGCATATTTTGGCAACGTTGAAGTGTTTTGACGACCTGCATGTGGATATTGAGCCCTTCCGGGAGCTTACTGAACTGATAGAAATCGTTTTCTGGTGAATCTGTCCCTGCTGACCACGCCCCGATGATCGAAAAAAAAACTGATAATTGATTTTCTATATAGGTATTGCAGGTCAAATGGATCATACAGGACAGCGATCCCTCTGTATGATACCTGTGCTGCAATCTATCAACGAGGCGGGGATGGCTGCCTATACCACGCTTGTCAACTGCGGTTCAATGTCGGCCACATGTATCGGAATTCTGACAACGCAATCGAGGCATTGAGGATCTTCCAAGAAGCGTATTGCCTTTTGCAAAGGGCAGTTGAACTTGAAAAAATCCCACCCGAACACCCGGATATCGCCAATGCTCTTACTGATATCGGAGTGGCCTTGGTACAACTTCAACGCTATCAAGAGGCAGAGGAGTGGCAAGACAAAGGTATCGCGATGAGTCTTAGGATCAAACCTGATCAGCTACCAACCATGCTTTGTGTCAACAAATCCTGGTGTTTATGGAAACTTGGACGTTTGGACGAAGCGTCAGAGCTACTTGAAAGAGTCCAGCAAAATTGCCGCCTAGGCCACCCGACTAATAGTCACTTGCGTCGTGTGTAAGTTTCCATTCGCATCAAATCTGCAGCTTTCTACCAATGTACCCTAAGGGTGCTAATAATCACAGATATTCCTTCTCGCTTCGCGTGCTAGGAAATGTGCGAATTGCACAGGGTAAACTAGATGAGGCATTTGCCATCCACGAGGAGGCGTTCGATGTTCATCGCCAACTTTTTGGTGACAAACACTTTGAAACCGGCGTCCTTTCCTATCGCCTGGGGTGCCATCTACAGTATCGTAATCGCATGGATGAAGCACTGTAAGCAAGTCATTCCAGCCACATAATTATACATATCCATCGGTCCAAGCATGGCTGGCTCAATCTCCTTTTCTAACTTTGTGTCTAGGGTATATTACCGTGCTGCATTGACTATCTTTCAGAATAGCTCTGTTAGCATGACATCGTCAATAATACGTACCAAGTACAAACTGGGCTGCTTGCTACAACAGCTTGGACAGGAGGAAGCAACGGAGCTTCGAATGCAGGCGGCAAAGGAAAGAGAAGCACTACATAAGATACCTTCCACGGAACAGGATAACATGGAGGCTTATGATAATCTCGTTCCTTATTGGGCTTGGTAAAAGTTGGCCTTTAGGATGATTTAATTTTACGTACATGGCAGTCTGGCCGAGCCTGACTTCGACAACATTATTACCACCAATTTGATTCGTAGTATGTACTTCGCTAGACACTGTGTCAAAGACCTTCATCATCATAGGTTACCAACCCGATCAAGACCAATACACAGTGAGTACATCCTTGCTTATTATAGAAGTCGAACATCTCCGATGTTTACATCCCCAGTAATACCCCGATTCAATCAGGAAAATCGTGGAAACAATAATCATGCGCTACAAGCTACTAGGTCCCATGTTAAGTATATTTCTTCTTAAATAGCGAGAAAAGCTACGTCTGGACTCAATCAGCGGTTAATCTATTATTTACTAGATGATTATACTTGCAGTTCTACCCGGAGTAGGTAAGTCATCCAGTGTTGTTGTACAGAAGATATGGTTGGTAGTGATGGCGCATACCTGTTTATTAACTATTAGAATCAATAGTCAAGAGCTTTATGATATCTATTATTTTTATTTCTTAAGAACTATTGAAGACAATATGTTTCTTAGATAGAACTTACTATATAATTTATATACACGGATAGCTCTCCCTACTCAAAGTAACTTAGCAATAAAACCTTTCACACAATCACCTTACAGCATTGAAGCTTGTCAAGTTATCATAGATATTAAGGCGAGTGCATTTAGGTATTTCCGTTGGAAAGTGACAACATCCCTATAGGGCATTTATATCTACACAGTTATTGATAATTCCCCCACGCCTTTTCTAGGAAAGCTTTGAGCGTAGTTGTTTCAATATCGGGAAATCTCGCATTCAGCCGATTCTCAAGGGGCAAATCAAACACTCCGGCAATAGTCAACCGACTCACTAATGCCGTGGTCTCCTTAAGCTCCTCAACAGAGTACCCTGTGTTGGAAGGCATTGGAGGAATAGTGACATCTCCTTCCTTGATCTTTTCCGCGCTGTCGTAGACAACCTGAAACTTCTTGCCTAAATGAAGTTAGTCTAATAAACTGTCAGGAGCATCTACTGGATATACCTCGTAGTTCTTCGGCTAGCTGGAGGAGCTGGTTGTATGTAGTCTGAGAGCCAACAATAACGCTAAACTCGGGCCAATCCTCCTCATCTAGTAGTCTTGCAATGAGCGCAGCCATGTCATACGTATATGTCATGCATATAACATCGTTGCCATCGCCCGGAATGGCGGCCTGGCAGCTGGCAATGTCTATGCCAAATGTGAAGGGTTGGAGATTAGTACGAACAGCGGGCATTCCCCAATAGTCCATGAAGAATCCGGGGATGACTCTGGTAAATTGAAGAGTGGTTTTCTTAAGTAATTCAGCGGCGGCTAACCAGTACTTGATACTTGGGTCGATCGAAAGGAGACTGTAGTTGTTAGCTAGACACAAAAAGGGTAAGATACTCTGGAGCAATATACTCTTCAGTCTGAATAAACGAATACTCGCTAGGAATAAACCTCTTGGTGGCTGAGGATTGAGCCGCAGCATTGATCAATGTGAGCTGGGATTGAGACGTTTCATCGGAGACAATCCCGATTGCAGAAATGATGGTGTGCACTTCATGCTGGTCTAATGTGCGTGCCAACGCCGTAGCGTCGTTGTAACCCACTTGCACCTGTTTAATATTGTCAAGCAAAGGGTCTGATTTGGGTACCTGGGAGATTGTCAGCTCTTGAACATAATTCCGGGGCTACTGTATGTGTCACTATGTGTTCTTACTCCACGAGTCAGCAAGATGACTTGATGTTTTGCTTGCTGAACTAGTGTCTCGACAATGGTCCGACCGACGCCGCCGGTACCGCCCGCTACCGCGATAATGGTCATCTTTATATTCTGATTTTGAGCTGCACTTGGAAAGGTTGTGTTTGGAGGGAACTATATAACCAGAATAGATGGGGGCGGGGGAACCTTTTGCCGGTTGATAAAAGTGCTGATTAGATCACCGCGGGGCAATCACCTGACTGATAAGATGACTCACCCGCCGATTTTCCTCCGAACGATCGGAGGGGTTCCTTTAAATCCGTTGTTGAGAAAAAGTACTAGATCTCATTCTAACCACACGTCAATTGCAACATGAAGAGAGAGGATATCACCTACATGGGTGCCGGCCCTGCGGCCCTGCCCACCGATGTCTTAGCCGAAGCTGCCGAAGCTCTGCAGAACTATGAGCAGACCGGCCTGTAAGCTCCTGAGCCGCGTTGCAGGACTTGAAGCTATAGAAAGTATTCTGACTTTCCTAGGGGTATCGCCGAACACAGCCACCGCAGCGAGATCGCGGCCAACATTTTGAACACCATGAAGGCCAACCTTACCAACTTCCTCGATGTCCCCTCGAACTACGAGATCTTGATGATGCAGGGTGGAGGATCGGGCCAATTCGATGCGACAGTGTACAACATCGTTTCTGCTTGGGTTGAGAAACAGCGCCAGAAGATCGTGAAGGAGCTCGGCGAAGCCAGCGAGGATGACGTGGTCCGGGAGCTCCGTAAGAAGGTTGAGTCGGAGCTGCGGTTGGACTACTTGGTTACGGGATCGTTAGTCTTCGGTCGCATCCATTGAACTAGTTCTGTGATACTAATAGAGGGCGCAGATGGTCGTCAAAGGCTAGTCAGGAGGCGATCCGCCTGCTGGGACCCGAATACGTCAACATTGCCAGTGACTCCCGGAAGGTCAACGATGGAAAGTTCGGCAAGATTGCCGATGAATCGACATGGAACCTGAGCCCCAAGCCCACCATGGTCTACATGTGCGACAACGAAACGGTGGACGGTGTCGAATACCCCAACTTCCCCAAGGTTCTTGAGCCAGCTGGCTCGGAGGAGGAACCATTTGTGGTGGGAGATTTCTCTTCGAACATCCTCTCTAGACGTATCCCAATAAAGGTATTGAACCCCATTTTTTGTGCTGGCCAGTGATTGATTGCTAACCGCGATTTAGAATTATTCCATCGTGTTCTTTGGAGCGTAAGATATCCCCTCCCCAGACCGTGAACACAAGCTGAATCGAGTAGCCAAAAAAATCTGGGCTGTGCCGGAGTTACTGGCGTCATCATCCGGAAGGACCTGCTGGTCTCGTGCCCCCCCACGATTCTTCGCAAGCTCGGACTGCCCATTGCTCCCACAATCCTTGACTACTGCGTAACTGCAAAGAACAACAGTCTCTACAACACTCTCCCGATCTTCGAGTAGGTTGCTCCTCCGTCAGCTTTGGACACATCTAATGCTGTATAGTGTTTACTTGGCAGGCCAAGTACTCAAGAAGCTGCTGGCTACCTTCCCCGATAAGGTGGACGGACAGCAGGCCGAGGCACAGAAGAAGGCCGATATGATCTATGATGCGGCGGACGCGTATCCGGAAGTGTACAAGGTTGTGCCGGACAAGAGCGTGCGCTCCCGCATGAACGTTTGCTTCCGTGTGATCAAGGTAGGTTTTCTATGCTATTGTGGTCGGTTGAGTTGGCAACTGACATGGAGTCCTAGGGAGGCAATGTCGATGAGGCCGAGAAGGCCTTTTTGAAGGGAGCCGTTGAGCGCGGCATCACTGGGCTGAAGGGCCACCGTAGTGTCGGAGGTAAGCATGCCATGGCGCTCTGCACCATCGCAACATGGTACTGACGTGGATAGGTATCCGGGCGTCCAACTACAATGCCATTCCCGTTTCGGGAGCCGAGAAGCTTGTTGCGTACTTAAAGGAATACGCCCAAGCATAGCTTGTCAGACCCGCCCCGCATTTGACGTAATGTATAGTCTTCTGGAGTAGGTTCTGTTTTATGTTAAAAAGTTTTCAACGCCATAGCGTTTGATTTTGGGACTAGAGGGGGAATTGCAAAAAAAAGACTCAACGTGCTTGTCCATGAATTATGTATAACTGAGCGCGATAGAAATGTTCAAACGATCTACATAGCCTAGCTATTGCTGGACTAGTGACCTGTTACCATTTCTGTTATAAAAACAACGTGAGGAAAAGGAGATCTTCTAGAAGGGGGAAAGAAGATTCTTGGCAGTCGGAGTGGTGGAATAATCGAAAAGGAGGGATTTTCATGATTAGTGAACACTCCGAGCCGAACGTCCCGCTCGCGAATCAGGTTCGGGAAGCCAGGGTTGAATGAACATTATGAACCGTCGTTAATGTTTAAAGTTGAGGGATTTCGCAACCTAAAATCGCACCAGGATTGGCTCTATTTGCCCATCATCCAATCACTGCAACGTGGCAATGGCTCCCGACACGCCGGACGCTCACGCTAACGGCCATTCTAAAAGTAGTTCCTCCGACTGGCCTGATGATTAAATCTCTCCTCCGATCATATCGATCGTAATGTGTTTCCTGTTTCTCAACTGATCTGATCGATCTTCACACTTCACCCATCCGTCACAGCATCATGGATGGAGGAATGCAGCTCCAGACGTACGAGGGTTTTGGTGATCCCGACGCCCCTCTCCTGCCGTGGGATGAGATTTACCAGAAGGTTTTGTTATCTCCACGCTTCCGACCGTCGCTGCTGGAGAGCTCTCTCGCAACCTCACAGCTCACCTCCCTCCTGTCCGCCTCTTCATATCCCATCCCCGAGCCATTTTATCCGCACGGACAGTTTCCACCGGAGGGGTACAGCGCTCCCTTACCCTCACCCAATGACTTTCTTTTTCCAGGGTCCTCCGCGGACCGAGAGCGCGTTATGAATTTGGACCGACGGACTCCACCGAATGACACGCAACGGCCGACTCAGAATGCCCAGAAGACAACGAAACGTCAGCTGAACGAGTCAACTGGTGCACCGACCTCTAAGAAGCGTGGCCGCCCGCGTAAAACGTTGGATACTCGAATGGGCGAGGACCCGGAAGAAGTGCGTCGATGATGGTGATGCCATCTCTTGTGAAATATTGGCTGACGAACAGAGTTCAATAGCGACGTCGAATGCAGATCCGCCTGGCACAGCGAGCTTACCGTTCACGCAAGGAAGCCAACATCACATCCCTCAAGAGTCGTATCTCTCAATTGGAAGCGACATTGGAGAAAATGAGCTCGGCAGTCGTTTCTTTCAGCGATAATCTGGTCCAATCCGGGGCTCTCTCCTCGCATCCCGACATCGCGAGCCATTTACGCGATACAGTGCAAACATGTTTGGCATTGGCAAAGGAGGCTAGCAAGGATGGCGAACCCGAGAGCCCCGATACATCATCGCACGGCGAGGAAACCACTTCTTCAAGTTCAGCGGGACCGGATGGCACGCCCACAGATCAACATACGAGCCCGAGTACTCATGCCGAACAGACCACTCCTCCCGAGAGTGGACCATCAAAGCCTATTTCCCCTCCCCTATCCGAGCCATTAGAGCCATCTGCTATGGATATTCCTCTTTTCATCGAACAATTACACCTGGCTTGTGTATATCAAGGGTACTTGGTGCTCTCGAATCCTTCCGTTCCTATGTCTCGCATAGAACGACCGTTCCGGTTTCTTTTTACACTCATGGACCGCCCTCATCTGACTGCAGCCTTCGAAGCATTGTTGCACGCTAAATTGAGCCAGAAACGATTGGAAGAATGCTATGCGGGGGTCCCGTTTTTCAAACTTGGGGGTGCTGGCACCCACTATGTACGATCCACCGGCCAACCTCAGGAAGGTGAAAAGCCTTTATGCCGATACCAGCAATGGGCCACGATCCACGATCCTCTCGCGCGCTTTTCGCCGGACGTCAGAAAGGAGTTGGAGGGAGATTGGTTTGACATGCAAGACTTGGCGGGTTATCTGCGCGAGAAAGGAGTGCATCTATTCTCCTCTGCCCCTTCAGAAACGGATCGAAAGTCGTCACGGACGGCCATTAACGTCACCCGTTTCACGCAAAGTAAGGCCCTTGGTTTCCTTTTTCATCGAGTTGAGTCTCTAACTTAGGTAACAGCTCTGATTAGTAGAGGCATATGTTTGGGGCGCACACCGGGATTCCGACGCTCCGATGTGGACAATGCTCTGCGCGCCTCGATATGGACATGAACGCTCAGAGAACTAATTAGTACCAAACTCTCCCATCATCAGTTTTATGCTTTATGATTGTCGTTTCGATACCCAAATTCTTAACTGTGGACCGCTGCAAACATATCGTCCAACGCCTCCACAAAACATGATATCCGTTGCTCCTGGAGAGCGGGTCAGCGTGTGGCATTGAGTGGATGGCACATAGCCTCACCTAGCCCTTTAGGTATTCATGTTAGGATCAGATACCCATCTGTCTTTCTGTCACAGATATGCCAGGTGACTGATTCACGCACGAGCACAACCAGTCGTGGTTGGCTTAGGACGTGGGTGTCAAAGTATAGGATGCTTTAGTCGCTGCTTGACCTTACAGGCACAGTTGCCCTGCAGCTGGTGGACTGCCACCGAGTATTTATCAGAACACATTGTCTGCTATGCTGCATACTTACTCCAGGGACAGTCCCGTAGAGGCCGTCTTCAGTCTCCAGTGAGCAGCTACAGATTCAGCGTAACTAGCTCCGATTGAGATTACTTCAACTCCATAATTCAATGTATATACATCAATCTCAAATCCGAGATTCCTTTAATGCCTGAAAATGGCCCATGGCACCCATTATAAGTGCGCCAGTGTTGTATCGATCGGGATACAGCTTGGTCATCGCTTCCACAATCTCTCTAGGAGACTGGGGCTTCTTCTCTAGCACTTTCGCAAAATCTCTGATATACTGCTTTGTGTTGGCGAGGTGCCAGCGGCCCAAAACCTCTCCCTCCTGGCAATGGCCAGGTACCACATACAATGGATCCAAAGCTTCAATTTTCTCCACCGCTCTAATCCACTCCTCGCGCTTGGCGGCGGTATTAGCCTCAAACAGCATTTGGTGTACCTGCCCATACACTATATCTCCACAAACGGCCAGTCGCAGGTCGGGGACCCACAACGCGGTAGAATCGTAAGTGTCCGAGTGCCCAACCTCAATAGCCTGGAACAGCCATCTGTCCTGCAGCTTGAACTCATTGCTTTCCGGCAGCGGCTGCGCCAAGACGAACGGTCTCGCGATCTCTCCCGGGAATCGCGATTCCCATTGTGTCTGATAGTTCTTCTCCTCGACCTGCTGCTTCATATGCTGCACTGTGGCGGCCGTAGCTACCGGCTTGGCCTCTGGGAAGCGCTGAAGCAGTAGCGGAAGACCGAAGAAGTGATCGCCATGACCGTGCGTGATGTAAATGTATGACAGCTTCCGCTTCGGCGCGATGCGGTCGATCCAGGCGATCAGGTCCTGCGTCTGTTTGATGGTGATGGGCGTGTCCACCAGCACAGCCTCGGTGGCCGAGTAGACCAGGGTACAGGAAATGGGGGACCAGAGACCACCGCCGCTTCCTTTTCCGGGCGTTTTGAAGGGAGTCGGTGGGGCGATGTATACTGCTGCGCGGAGGGAGGACATTTCGTTGATGGCTTTGCTTGTGGAGATGTGGATATTGTATATACTGTGATAGTAGAGTTATGAAGATGATGATTTGGCAGTCAAGACATTGTACTTATGAGTTTATTTATAAACACCTTCTGCTGCAGTGAACCGCATTGTTCTGTCTATAGTCTATACTGATACAATCCTGAATGCGGAGACGATCCGAGGTTATGGATATTGATCACTAATCCTCATAAGTATAAGATATTCTTATCCCAATATAGTAATTAGGGCTACGCATCGGACCAGTACCAGTCCCTCAAGATCTGTTAAGATATTAAGCTTGTGTGGAGCATCGGATACCCCGGTTTCCATAGATTTGGTTAGATATCTAGACTGGGCATCACGTCATAGCTCTATATCACTAAACCAAAAAAAACATTTGCCGATCGAAATTCGGCTGTTGACTGATTAATGATCACACTTTGCCAGTGCAAAAACATGCCACATATATACTAAATCAATACAATACTACTGGTCAATTTATACTTTTAGAAATTTTACTTTAAGGCGTTCAACCAGGCAGCCTAATTATTTCTCTGCTGACTTGATGATCCCAGAGAAGAGGCCAGAATCCGATAACCACTCTAGTGATCATTAATCAGATTCACAGATTAATGATCACAAAAAGAATCACCGTTTGTCAGCGTAAAGAACAGCATAGAAAGAACGAATAGAATAATAAATAGTACAAAGCATTCCAGGCTTTCCAACGCGTAACCTCTACCTCTATTAGCCAAATATCAATATCAAAAATACAAACCACCATGGCCCTAACCCTCATTACCGGCGCGACAGGCTTCATCGGCTCCCAGGTCGCCCTGCGCGTTCTGCAAGCGGGCTACCGCGCTCGTCTAGCCATCCGTCGCGAGGAACAAGCTGATAAGCTTCGTCGTATCTTTGCCGACTATGAGAAGCAATTGGAGTTTGTGATTGTACCGGATATCACCGTCTCTGGATGCTTTGATGAGGCATTGCAGGGGGTGGAATATGTTTTGCATCTGGCGTCTCCATTGCCCAAGCCAGGTAGTGGTGATCTGGTTACTCCTGCCAGGCGAGGAACAGTGGCTATCTTAGAGTCTGCGGCGAAGGTGCCGAGTATCAAGAAGGTGGTCGTTACGGGATCTGTACTATCGCTGGTTTCACTGGGAGAGCTCAAGGATGGATTGGTCGTTAGAGGTAACACCCCCCCTTTCCCAGAACCACACGATCCAAAGAAACTAAGAAAAGAACAGAGGACAACGAAATAAACTACACCCTCCCCGCAGACTCTACAATCTCAACCCTCCCCCCAATGGCCCAATACCACGCCAGCAAACTTGCCGCCCACAAAGCCACCCTCGACTTCCATTCCACCAACTCCCCCGCCTTCGACATAATAACCCTCCACCCCGTCTTTGTCTACGGCCGCAGTCTCGTCCAGGAAACCGCCGACCAGCTCAGCGGATCCTGCGGCACGCTCTTCCAGTCTCTCTTCTCCGAGACGCCGAGCTTCCCGCAGTTCAATGGCGTGCATGTTGATGATGTTGCGGATGCACATGTAAAGGTTCTGGACGATGGTGTGAAGGGGTTTAGGTCGTATTTGTTGGCGGCGGAGGTGAGGTCTTGGGGTGATGTTAGGCGCTTTTTGGAGGGGAGGTATCCGGGGGTTGGGTTTGGGTTGAAGAGTGGTGGTGATGAGGTTGGGTATAGCGTTGATGCGGGGCGGGCGGAGAGGGAGTTGGGGATTGTGTTTAGGGGGTTGGAGAGTATGGTTGGGGATGTTGTTGATCAGCAGTTTGAGTTGAGGGGTGGGATTTAGGGTTAAGGGGAGCTGTACTTTGTTTCTTATGGGAATGGTTTTGAGAGTTTGTGGCTGTTGGAATGTAGATATTGCCATGTAGAAGCCAATTTGAGGGTATCATTTCGTTATGTGGGTGGACGTCGAGGAAGCATAGGATGGCTTGCTGATGTATTTGCCTTGGTCTATGTCCATCGCTAGTATAACCCTACACTTGCGGGCCTCGGTTCCCTTTACTATGTGGGAGAAAATATAGAGAAAGCGGAAAGGTGAGTATCCTTTGGGATGGATTGTGGAGTTGCTAGATTCAACCTGTACCAGGTTTATTGAAAGAAAAGGTGTAGTGTCATTCTTGCGTCTCTTTTCGTATACCAATAATCGTTTTGCTGTGGTGGAATGCATAATGCACCATGTTTAATGCCTAACCAGACGACTAACCATGATATAGAACTACTCCAATCAATGCGAACCATGTCGGGGAAGCATGGGGTCATACGGACTACTCTCATGCTTGTCATGCTCACCAATTTCGTTCATCTCCGTCTCCTCATCTTCACCTATCGCGAAATATTCCCCGTCGCGCTCGCCTCGCCATGGGACATCCGGTTCTGCCGTCTCAAGAGTAGACTTGCGCGACTTGCGCCTATTACAGGTCCAAACCCAGAAGGTGAGGCCGACAATCTCTCCCACAATAACCGCAGACACCAGGATGATCCAGAACTGGCCAGTCGCTACAAAGATCATCCCACTAAGGAAGTTCGCCCAGCCCACGATCATAATAAGTCTTCCGGTCCAGATGTGGGCATGCGAGATCCAGGTTCGGTGTCTGACTCGGAGAAAGATTACATGGTGTCTCCACCCGAGAAAACCTTGGAGACCAAGTATACCTGATACTAGCAGTCCGGCTACCTGGTGAGGGGAGTTGAATGATCCTCGGCTCATGACGATACCGATAATGGCTCCTACCCCAGTGCAGAGGGAGGCGATGAGCTGAATGATCCAGTGGTATTTGAATGATTTGCTAGATTGCGAGCGCATTGCTAACACTCCCAGGGGAAAGATGACTAGAAATGCTATTCCCATTAGGAAGCCATGTAGAGTCCCCCTGCTAAACAGTGTGAACTTTTTACTCCTGTCTGTGGGCGTATCGGACGTTCCCAGAGTGCGGACCCCAGGTTGTATTGATGGAACAGGTGGGGGGTTCTCAACGGTACTAAGGGACCGTGCCATATCGACATAGAATTCTCCCCATCCACCGTTTCCACGACGGTGTCTGTGTCCGTTGAGATGGGCGTCGTCGGAGAGTGCCGAGATCTCCTGATCCTCGTTCCATGCCCATATCCAGGGGAGGGACGTTGCCGTTGCTGATATTTTACTGCTACCGCTCCCTTTCGCCGGCCACAGATTACAGGAATAGCAGACGAGACTCACTTCAGCGACATACGCATATGAAGAGGATGATAGGGTGGTCAGCGTGCCGTCTTCATTGATAGCCCGCCATTCTGCTTGGAGGACCCGAACATCTGCCCCCCCGGCTTGTTCTTGGGTTATCGGTTTGGGCTGATGATGTGCAGCTGCCGTCCTTATGCTGACAACTGGCGGCTCTCCGGTAAGAGGTTCGCCGTAGACGATGGTCATCAACGAGCCGGCCATCACGGAACCAGTCCCGATCGCAGTCCAACCAAGATCCGATGCTCGCGTGACAGTCATGGACAAGTACATGTCGTAGGCATTCGAAGATCGATTCTCGTGCATGGCGACGGCCATGCAAAAGTCCACATCGCCTTGTTCTTCCTTCCCCTTGTATCCATATTTGCAGTATTGAACCGGCTCGGCGAGGATACTACCAAATAAGTAAATAATGGTGGTGATCCACACGAGCAGAACTCTATTCATTGAGTTTCGGGCCATTGTGATATCAAACATTAATCATGCTCTGGGTGAACTGTTCCACCATCTTGCAAACGACAAGAACATGTCCAACTCGAGAATTCCTGTCCAGCGACCGTGACGCAAGGGCACATCGTGCGGGGTAAGAAAAGAGGACCGGTAAGCAGAAATGCCTCCCTTCTGTTTGCTTGGTTCGGTTCGTCAGCTTGCATCAATAGCTCCCGCGCTAACGCACGATTGCCATACGAGAGCTGAACGGACCCTGCGAAGAGATCCACTCGCGTCAGTCGGATCGCCTATTGCTTGTTTTCAGCTGTCCTTCGAACTGTTTCTTTTATCCCCGGCGAGATCGGTCGCATTCGCAGCAGTGGCGACGATATTGACCAGACTGCTAGAAGTACATATGACTGACCTTTTAAGATCTTCGCTAGCAGGCAGTCACGGGCAAGGGAACTATCCCAAAGGAGTTATCAAAGAAGAACTGTGGTCTTTATTGTTTCCGTCTTGGTCCGAATTAGCGCCGCTTTTGGCTTGGGAATCGATCCGGGAGCGTGGGGAAGGTTGAAAAGTGCGTGGACCGAGCACATAGAAAGCCCTGTTATCGAACGATATTATCCATGATCTTGACCCCTCCCAAGTACTCAGTTCGAGCTAAGGAGAGAGTCCTTGATTCCGAAAAGCTCTACTTCCGGCCTGATACTGTTCTTCGAACTATTCCTGTTACCTACAATATCGGCTTGATGCCTTGTCCCATCATTAGGCTGAGAGAGTGACACGTCCGAGCCGCAGATAGTGCAGATCAATCTCTAATGTAATACACTTGGCCTTTTATTCGTCCTCCAAGCGTTTCCGGCTGGTTCGGAACCATCGCTATGGTCCTCACAATGCCCTTTCTTGGTCTGTCTGGACTGGAGAGCAACTATGCGAAGCACTACGCTAGAGCAAAGCTGGTATCATCTGGCCTCGATGTCTATATTTAGGCCACCCACAATATCCACAGGATTCCGTATCTCAAGTCCCAAAGATTTGAATCAAGCATTTGACTGCCTTCCAACTTGATGCTAAAAATAATATTATGTCATCAATTCAGGCGCACCATCGCCCTACGAGGTAATCGTCAACAGACGATGAACCGGAGCTTTCGGCTCTGCTAAATTTGGAATGCTTATTTCAGTCTTGACTTCAGCCTAGAACAAATGATGGGACGCCTAGGCTACGAATCCACAAAGCTTCGCCTCAGACTAACTACACCAGCACTAAGGTTGCGACACTACATTGCTACTGTGACAGCCACACTATTTAGATGCCGCGGGACTAGCGGCCGCTCTGTCAGCACTAGTTTGGTTGGACACACTCATGGACTTAGTCCTGTACTATAAATCGCGATCTTTGGGAGGCCTGAGAAAGGATCGCGACGCGGCTCCTATGACATTCGCACAGCCTCTCGGCTCGGAGTTCGTATACTCTACACTGAGACAGCAAGTGGGCTGAGTGCAACAATGTGCGCGTCCTCCATCTAACAGTTGTCTTGAGTCATTATCCCGAGATTCACAATATGGAGTCGCTAGGATATAAAGGCAGTCAATCCTCACATTGAGACTAATATCATCAACACTACAGCTCAACTCACAATCGCAACTTTCAATCACTCTTCAATCCGCTTGTTCTATTCTTTTCTCAATTGACAATTTCAACCACTCGACAACATGAAGGCTACCACTATCTGCTCCTTCCTCCTGGCCACCAGCACTGCTCTGGCTATGCCTGCTAAGCGAGCCGAGCAAACCATTACTATTAGCGACCTTTTCGCTTCTCAGACTGATCAGAACGGATATGTTACCTTCAAGCTGGACGATCCTAACTACAACGATGTTACCGGTGCCAACGTGATCTGGTATATGCTAACGTCTCCTTTCTTCGACCAACAATTGAATTAACAAAATATTTAGGCGTCGTCCCGGAAACCCTATCGAAGGCGCTCGTACCAGCGACGCCGCCTACTACGTTCAATTCCCAGGCGGCGTGAATGATATCTCCGTCTTTATCTTGCAGCTCCAGCGGGTCAACGGCACCGAAAAAGTCTCGTTCACCCTCAATGACAATGGGAGTGGCCATGCCCCGGGCACTAAGTGGCACTGCAACTCGACGGAGAGCGGCACGCAGACGGTGAAGAAGTGCAACTACGATGGTGTCATCTCCTTATAAGCCCGTCTTCTTGGGCTGATTGTCTCTTCTGTGAGATCGGGTCTTAGATGGACATTTGGTGAGGACGGGAGAAGTTAATTTTCATCGAGTCATTCATTCAGATTGCATGAGCTTCGGCATTGGGTATTAGTACTAGAGCATTCCTTTAATCTTCTTATATATGTTGCAGCGAGACAGATATGAATTCATTATATAGAATTCTTTTTACGAGCTACTAGTAAATATTAGAGGAGCTGTTTAGATTAATCATACCTACAAGATGGCTTCAGAAGGTAGGGGAACAGGAGCCATCAACAAGAGCTTCATCAGAGATATAGCATACCAGTCAACATACTCATAGTATAGTCGAGCATAATCAAAGAGAAGATATCAATAAATTAAACAATAGTCTTGATTCTAGAATTCATGACCGTCTGTCAGGCAGTGCCAGCTCTACGTTTACTATACATTGTCTTTAAGACGAAACAAGCGATCATCCGTTGCATCTAGTTTAGCGTTATAGTTGGAATAAGATATAATAATGTAGGGTTGATGAAGATTCCGACATGTTTAATAAGGGTCTGGTGCGTGTCACGGAGTGTTATGGACGTGCGCCGATCGCTCCCGGAGCGGCAAAAGCCACACATACATCAAAGCGGCGGGACCCGGCATGAGAGCTGAATTAATCGGACACGTAATGCATGGACAGATCGCTCCCATTGTGATCCCGCCTTTGTTTTCTGACTGACAACATAACTTCAGGAAAGTCATAGACTTTGGAATTTTAGCATAACATGCTCTCAATACTCTGCAGTCAGGCTTTTGTTTCAGACGTCCACTTCCCTGCCAGTATCCGCTCTTTCGGTCTGTCTTGGCGATAGACTCAAGTGCGCCGTCATGTCGGGCTATGCGCGCCCGACCGGAAGTCAGCCAATTGAAATGACGGATATGCGAGAAGTTCATCGGACTGGGGAGAATGAGACCAGACAAAGAGCAAGCTCGATAACCACTGATGAAGACGAGGAAGAAAATGATGCATTGCCAACAGATCCGTTTGAACCATTCGGTGACGTCGAGCCAGCAACAGGGAGCATCCTCACCTTTCGTGCCCTGTTTGTGGGCTGTCTATGTGGAACGCTTGTGAACGCCTCCAATCTGTACCTTGGGCTCAAGGCTGGTTGGACTGACTCTGCCAATATTTTCGGGGTAGGATACGACACGGACAGTGTGCTCAGTCTCACTGTAATCTACATTTTGGCCCAGCCCGTTAACCCCTTTCCTAGTCTATCATTGGCTTTGCAGTGCTGCAGCCATTGACGTCGTATTTGACTTCTCTGGGATACCAGAGCCAGCATTTTGGACCTCAGGAGAATAATATCGTCCAAACTGCGGCTACCGCTGCTGGGGGATTGTCCAATGTCTTTGTCTCCGCTATACCAGCATTGTATCAACTGGGGTTACTCACCACCCCCAGTAAGGACTTTGCACGTTTAGTAGCTATTACTGCAGCTGGAGGATACTTTGGTCTTCTCTCCGCGGCTCCCTGTACGCGATAAGCTGTCCACCCTTATACTATCTGAGAATTGGTTGACCTTACGTTGATTCTGCAGTGCGGAAGTTTTTCATCTTTCAAGTAGCAAGAGAACTCCGGCTTATCTTTCCTTCGTCGGCGGCAACAGCTATCACCATCCGAGGCATGCATCTTGCAGCCAGTGGTGCATACGAAGCTCGGCAGAAAATGCGAACTCTGGCCTACAGTTTCATCTTCGCTATGCTGCTGCGCGTAGTGTCCCAATATGCCATTGGTATCTTATGGGTATGTTTTGCCGTAGTCTGACACAGTCACCCTATCATGAGAATTTAATTAAGACAAAGCGCTGACCTTTCCGCGTCACGCAGGATTGGCATATTTTCACTTGGATCGCGTCAACTGGCTTTATGGCAGACACAGCCATGGCGATAGAAAGCTGGGGCTGGTTTATTGAATGGACCCCAGCTTTTATCGGGTCTGGAATGCTGGTTGGTATGAATGTAGCTGCGTCCTTCGTTCTTGGATCAATCCTTGCGTGGTAAGTGTAAACCCGCAGTTGCCATCCTAACCCATACCCATCAAGGGTTATGCTTACGAACTATCGTGTAGGGGAATCATAGGACCCTACCTGGTGTCTCACGGATTGGCGTTCGGAAAAGAGGCAGCCTCAGCTGACGGGCTCGTCTCCTACTTCTCCTTGTCCGCTGAGTTTGCAGATGCCCAACATCCCAGCCCTCGGTACTGGCTCCTGTGGCCAGGAGTTGTGTGCATGATAGCAGCGGCGTTCACCGGTAGGATTTATGCATCATCTCCATCTTAAGCGTTACCGCCATGAACTACGCTTACTGCTTCTGTAGAATTATTCTGCCAATGGCGGGTTATCTGGATAGCCGCCCGCGGCTTTTGGCAAGCACTCAAGACACGACGGCAAAAGGAATACACTTATACGACCATTGGTGGGGAGAAAAATCTTGCCAATGAGGACGACATCCGATTCTGGATGTGGCTCCCTGGACTAGTAGTGATAATAGTCGTTACTTGCTTCATCACAAGCGTGCAATTTGAAATGTCTGTCGCAGAAACATTACTTGCGCTCACTCTGGCGTTTCTTCTCTCACTACTCGCGATTCACGCTTCTGGAGCGACAGGTCTGGGAACCCTTTCATACTCATCCGCAAGGAACGAGACTGACAGATACAATAGACACTGTGCCACTCTCATCTCTCTCCAAAGTGTCCCAAGTTGTCCTCGGAGGGACTACGCAAGGGTCCGCGAGCATCGCAAGTGCGCAGCGTTTAAACCTACTTGGCGGAGCTCTTACCAATATTGGGGCGAATCAGGCATGCGGTATGCTCTTTATCCTACGTCTGAGAGAAGTATAATACGTCAATAATGATTCCTGACATCCGTCTAGATCTTATGGGCGACTTCCGCGTGGGCTTTCTTCTAGGCACATCACCACGTCTTCAATATGCTGCCCAGATGATAGGAACATTAGTCGCTGCCCTTGTGGCCCCTACAATGTTTCTTATCTTCGCTTCTGCGTACCCCTGCATTCTGTCAACTGAAGACACGGCTGGAGATGGCGGAGACTACCAGTGCGAATTCCCAGCACCCAGTGTCGCCGCCTGGCGCGCCATCGTCCTCGCCGTGACAAGGCCCGAATCACCGATACCGCGAAGCAGCTGGGTGTTCTCCATAGCCATGGCGGTTTTGGCCAGTGTGATGGTACTGGTAAAGAATCTCTTTAACAGCACATGGAACCGAATTCAGCCCTATTACCCCAATATGATGATTATGGCGATGGCGTTTACTCTGCCGTCGACGCAGTACGGAACGGCAATGTTTATTGGAGCCGTGATTGCCTCCGTATGGAAGAGGAAGTGGCCTGATGGGTTTGAAAAATATGCCTATGCTGTGGCGGCTGGCGCCATGGCTGGAGAAGGCATTGGAGGGGTCATCAATGCTATCCTTTCCGGAGTCGGACTGGACGGCGGAAACTTTGGTACCACCATTGGTACTCCATGAAAGGCTATTCTGAGACGGAAGAAGACAAGGGAGTAAATATTGTCGGGAATACGGAGGCCTGGACTCAGACTAGAATATAGAAATGGTGTTATGGTCCATGTTTATATATATATCATCTGAAACCATAGAAAGCACGATTAATTCTTTAGGTATGTATGTGCCTCTTTTTCAGGATTAACTGAATAGATAGAACACCGTGATATACTGACGTCTTCAACTATCTGTTTGAGACATTGCACGCCCTCTAAGGCGATAATTACCCTTGAAAAAAAGCTACCATGCCAAGAAAGACACTCCTTGACCTACATAATACACTCATCTCTCGTTTGAAATAAAATAAAATAATTGTTTCATCAAGCCATTGGACCACAGTGGGCTGATCAAGATTTCAGTCAGAGTTATATACAGACAGATATGTCGAATTCCAGTCCCATTTCCATTCATGCAATGTATGCTTCCGGGGTAATTTAATCCGCTTCAAATTACCACCCACCGCGCTGTGGACGATACCAGGAATTAGCTTATGAAAGAACCTGAATGCAAGATGCTAACTTACGTTTCCAGGACCGCCAGGGTCTTCTGCTTAGTGACGGCCAGGGCCGCCAGGACCACCGTGTCCACCAGGGCCACCGGGGCCGCCTCCATGCTGACCACCAGGACCGCCATGGCCACCAGGACCACCGGGACCACCTCCGTGCTGGCCACCAGGACCTCCAGGGCCTCCATGCTGACCTCCAGGACCGCCAGGGGCACCGCCTTGGTGACCGCCAGGGCCGCCGTGGTTGCCTCCTTCATGGCCGCCGGGACCGCCGGGACCGCCGTGACCACCCTGAGGGCCGTCTTTATGATCGTGGTGGTGGCTGAAGAGACCCATTATGTCTGTGTGGGTATGTTTATGAATTTGGTAGATTGGAGAGGAAGAGTGAGGAAGATGGTTATGAGAGAGTTATCTATCTCCAAGTACGGGGTGCATTTGGCACCCTTTTATAGCCAACAAGCATGACGCCAAGCAATACGGAGTAGATCTCCTGCTCCTGAAGGCTGAAGTTGTTGATACTGGTTCCATCGCGATGGAGCAATTGTGGCGATATTGCTAAGTAAGCGGAGCATCTTGCTCAGCCTTACCCCACAGCCCTAGCCCACCTATGACGCGGCCATGTGTTCTACCCATACTCCGAGCCCTAACAACTCGCACGCTAGTCCTACTCACGGTTAATACGATTCAATAGATAAGATATAGTACGTGGCGGTGACGGTGGGGGAGATCCGCTGCCGATTGTTGAGTTCGTGGCCCCTTGATCAGATGACTTATTTGTTCGGATTACTATTGCGGTTCCGATGGGGACTCGGATCTTTCTAAGAATAGGAAGGAGGAGTCCAGCGCTTTACATTTTGATTCGATGTTTGATGTAATTCCCATCATTCAAATCTCGGGAATCGTGGTACGTAGAATGATGCTATCTCATCGCGGGGTGATAGACCGAGATTCCAGACCGCGTAGAGTGAGTCGGTGTGAGTAGGGGCTAACTACTGAAGGATTGACCTCAACCTCCAGATTCGCCAATCATGCGGGCGAATGGCGTTTATCGATCTGACTATGGCGTATACCCACTCCGTGGTGTAAATCGATCTACGCCGTAGCGCATTTAGGCCAAGATCGCCGAGTTCCTGCCTCTGGCCCTCCTCAGAACCTCTACCCCGAAGCATGTTCACAATTTTTAAACCTACTCCGTAGTGAAGAAATCAAGTCTCATTCATATTTCCAACTACCGAGGTTTGAAACCTTTCCTTTCGTCTCACTTTGGAAGGGAAATTGGCCGTTTGAAGAGTATCGGCCAATGTATCGCTTCAGGTCCATAGAGGCTAAGAAAACCATTTGAATTTAATTCAATTTGGATATATTAGCTAGTCATGTGCCAGCTTATTTGATAGAGCCGGGCTATAAAGTAGCCAGTAAGGTCTGATAGGTGCAAATGCTGCTATTTCCAGTAATGGTTCACTAAAGGCTAAGAAAGTAACCAATACAAGGCACGGATAGGAGCAGGAACTGCACCCATCATGGCTAACTTAGAATAAATTTACTGATAGACGATAAAGGGTGATTGGAGTGTAAATCACATGAGCCCAGCAGATAATGAATCAAACTGGCTGTTGGATAAGAAGGACCCCGGCTCCAATAGTAGTAAGCCGAAAAAGGGTCCCAGGCTGGATATATCTTTCGTTTAACATTGACTTTGACGTCGGGAGCTGGTCATATCGGATGGAGCCAGGCAGCTGTTCGATTCATGTATGGTTAATTGTTTCACAGGACAAAATAAATCAATGCATTAGTCACATTAATCAACACTACCATATATCACCATGTTATTCAAGCCAGCCATGTTCAATGTGAATACCTAAGAATAGAAGCTGGAAACTTTTTGAAACGCGGTTGTTGCTCATGTCTTTGTATCTTGACCAGGAGAAAGAGAGCCGATATCCAATGAGGTTGAGTGAACAGCCCTACAGCAGCCAAGACAATTGCCCGTCCCGAAATTGACACGACGCACGCTTTTTAGTATCTTGAAGTCGTTACAGTCTCATCTCTGTTTCTCTCTACCTGTGGCAATGGTATGCCCTCTTAAAGATTTTCTCTTGTGTTTATCATAATATATAGAGTCAAGACTAGACACCTTGGTCACTCATGCCATAATGTATTGCGCCTCCGGGCGACCTTGTAGTTTAAAGTATCACAAATCGATTTCATCCCTGACAAGGCAATTGCGCCAAACAATGTCTTCCAATAGAAATTCTTTCTGGCGCCCGGTGGCCCTATTTCGGTATTGTGTGTGCCAATGACATAGACGTCTCGATCCTTCATTTCCCACATTACCGTGGATGGCTTGAGCGCCTAGAGAACGGTTCATCTTAATTCTTTTATAACGATGCATGCCCAATAGCCTCCTCCTGATCAATTATGAGTTTTCGTGCATGTTATACTCAACAAAAGATCAATGATGGCGAGCAGCCTCATATTCAGAATGCTACAAGTCCCTCTTTTTGCGTTTCTTCTATCCTTGTGCCTGGTATTCCCCACGGTACATGGTTGGAAAAACATAACCGACATTAAAAATGCATATCAAGGCATCTACTGGTGGACCGCCCTCGTGGAGTGTCCAGCTGAACGCTTTGATATACTGGTTGAGTCTACTCGGATGATGTTAGAATTGACCCAGAGGACTACCAAACCCATGGACACGCCAGGATGGCAGCGTTTCTTCGCCGCTGATCCACCGGGAGTGGAGGGGTGGGCTGTAAGTTTCGTCTTTGGGCAGAATTCTCATATCCATCAACAATCGCTTGTTTGCTAACTCAGTTCTTCTGATCGATAGTCCGAGAAGCATAAGGCTCACTACCTCCAAATTCATAGTAAGCCGTCGCCATCAGTAAGATGAGAAATATACACTAATGTAGGTGCTTGATTAGATGTCATGACTCAAATTAATATGTTCCCTCGCCTAGGGAAGGTCGGCGAAGATAATAGGTATGGGGACCATCAAGTTAGATATCGCTGCGCGTCTAAGCGTGAGTCTGGTTGTACTCAACCGGGAGTGTATGTATACGATCCCCTGACCATGACTTCCTATACTTGCTGACTCTGAATAGGTACACATTTACTAAAACATCTAATCGTGGTAAGTCCTCATGACTCCATATCTTTAACCTGCTAGTCCAGAGAATAATTGGAAGTACCAATGCAGGAATTGAAATGTTCTTCTGTGATGGGTTCTTTCGCCACAAGTACCTGAATGACATAACAAATGGCGAGAAGAAGCGTGTCCAAAGCTTACCTGACCTGGTTAGCTACGAGCACTTGCTAGCCCATGAATGGACTCACGTTGATCTTCTTGGGTCTTCATTCCAGGGTGAGCTTCTACCCTGTCCCTACTTGAACAGCTGAGCCCTAACTGAAATTTATCAGTCATGGACATAGAGGTGCGGAATCTCGATCTTGGAATCAAGCCAAAAGTATGTCCCATGCCCCCATACCACGCGTTATCGGGCTGACAACTTGTGTAGAGAGTCTTTGGTGCTCAGTGGGCAAGCGTCCTTGCATGGTACGGGCCCAGTCTTCCGCGCGTAGGCGTCAAGTATAATGGTGCGTTAATCCACGAATGCGCCTATCACGATGACTCCACACTAACATTGGCTATTCAGCGGATAACTACGCCTGGTTCTGGACCAACAACTGGTTTAACGAAAAGTGGGATTGGAAGGATACCGGATTTGATCCCAAATATTCCCCCGAGAACACGACGGACGCCCTTGGTGGCCCCGAGAACATCTCTGGTCCTGGGCTTGGAGTCCAGATTCCGGACAAGGATCAAACCGCTGAACAGAAAAATTGTCATGCCGCTGCTAATGATCCCCGCGAGGTGTTCTGTGACTATCTGGGAGAGCCCTATAGCGAGTGGCTCAAGGATCGCGAGAAGCCCTTCACTTCGGAGGGTGGGTGTGAACTGACGTAGGTTTTTCTTTCACTGCGTTAACATATAGGCTTTGAGAAGATACTGACGGTTTCTACAGGAAGCAATGCTGGAGCTCCTTCGGTGATTATGCGATCGATCCAGCTTGCGTTTGTAAATGTGACGGTGAAAAAACTCCGCTGTCTGATCCCAAGTGTGCTGGGTTCAGAGGAGGTCCTCCTGGAAGTCATTCGCATGCTTAGTTGACGTTGAAAATTGTGGCTGTCTTTTATTCTTCTTCTTCCTCTTCATTTTCACGAATTTTTTTCTTCCCTATTTTTACGATGCTTTATTACAGAAGCCGGGCTTCACGGATATATGTATAGGTAGTTCAGATCTAGTTGTGAAAAATATATACGATACCCTACAATAACTTCATTCAATGCGAAACGGACCCTAGAAAATGAAAATCTAACAACATACGAAAACACAATCCAACGATTTACCCTCGTGATTAATATTCTATACGTCCCTGCAGACGTAGTTTATGATTTACTAATCACCAGCCTCGGCCCGTCGGAACCGATTACAAAATAATCCCATCCAACATCCTCCAAAACGTATATTTATAATGATATCAACCACCATCCCCGCACCCCACAAACCCCAGAAACCAACAACAACACAAACCCACCATGTCCCACAACCCAAAGAACAACCCCGTGCTGGCCGTAGTAGGCGTCGGCCCCGGCATCGGCGAAGCAGTCTCGCGCCACTTCGCCTCAAAAGGCTTCAGCGTAGCCCTGATCGCCCGAACACAAGACAGGCTGCAGAAAATCCAAGACTCGATCAACGAGTCCCACCCCAACTCAGCAAAATACTACGTCACCGATGTCCGGGAAGAATCAAGCGTGATCAAGACCTTTAGCTCCATCAAGGAAGATCTCGGCCCGGTCCATGTGTTAATTTATAATGCCGGGTCGAGACGCATTCGTCCGCGAACTATCCTCGAGACGTCATCGGAGGAGTTTGAGAATTTCACTCGCATTAATATGTTCGGTGCCTTTTTTGCTGCTAAATGCGTTCTTCCTGATATGTTGGCCGCTGGGACGGGCACTATTATCTTTACCGGTGCGACGGGGTCCATTCGTGGGAGTCCTGGGTTGAGTAGCTTCTCGCCGGGGAAGTTTGGGCTTCGGGCGCTATCGCAGATTATTACCAGGGAGTTTCAGAGTAAGGGTGTTCATGCGGCGCATCTTATTGTTGATGGACCTGTGCAGAGTGATATCATTGGGGGGTGGTTAAGGAAGAAATGGGAGAGGGAGGGTGAAGTTGAGAAGTTGAAGGAGATGCATCGCTATGTTATGCAGCCCTCCGACTTGGCGGAGATTTATTGGTTCTTGTATACGCAGCCGAGGAGTACGTGGACGCAGGAGTTGGATGTTAGGGCTGAGAGGGAGGGGATGTTTTCGAAGTTGTAGTTTCTCATGTCTGATTTCTTTTTGTATCTTTGGGTATGGGTAGGGAGGTGTGTCATATTATGCGGGGAGAGGAAGATATGTACGTCATACTCACGATGGAACCAGGGATATATCTTTTAGAACTGTTTTCATGAAAGTAACAGTCCGATCTGCAACTGCCAGAATGATACCAGTTCCGCCTCCTGTTGACATTCCCAAGTCGTACGAGACACTTCCTCTCAGAGATGTCAAGGTCTCGCATCGTCCCGAGGGTGCCCCGGTAGCAACGCCCGTAGTGGTGGTGACATTGGACCGACCGGACAAGAACAATGCATTTTCCACACATCTCATGGACGCCTTCGAAAAGCTCTATCCCCTGTTTGATGTGGACGAGCGCGTCAAAGTCGTCGTGTTGACCGCAACAGGGAAGATCTTCTGCGCTGGCGCTGACCTGAAGGAACCGTACAAACCGGCCAAGGAGCGACCGCTCGACTTTCGCGACCCGTAAGTATCCAAGTACAAAACACCAGACAGACATACTAAGTACCCAGTGGCGGTCGCATGGCTCTCTCCATTTACCGATGCCGTAAGCCCACCATCGCCGCCCTCCAAGGCTCCGCCGTCGGCATAGGCATCGCCATAACCCTTCCCTGCGCGATTCGTATAGCATGCGAACAGGCCAAATACGGATTCGTCTTCGCCCGTCGTGGACTAACCCTGGAGTCCAGTTCATCGTTCTTCCTCCCCCGTTTGATTGGATATTCGCACGCGATGTACTTGTTGACCACCGGCCATGTCTTGCGGCCCACATCGCCACATTTCGGGTCGCTGTTCGCAGAGACTCGACCTGATCCGGGGCAGGTGCTTTCCCGTGCGTTGGAATTGGCGACGGAGATTGCGGAGAATGTTAGTCTGCTAGCATGGCATCTGAATCATGCGTTGATGTGGCGGAATCCCGGCACTGCTGAGGGAACTCATATTGTTGATTCGACGGTGATCTATCATATGTTTGATGGGAGGTATGTATTCGCTTCTGGATTGATGGGATAACTATGGTTACGTGAAAGTTGTCATTAATGCATACTGACATATTCCAGGGACATGGAAGAAGGGACCAGGTCTTTTTTAGAGAAGCGAAAGCCACATTTCACGGCAACCCTGGAGGAGGCGCCACCGAATTACCCGTGGTGGACTGAGATTGACACAGGCCGGAGAGTCCGGGCCTCAAAACTGTAATGTTACTCACGGCAATCTCCGGGTTGTCATTGGCGGATTATCTAGTTTATCGCAATCTGATATGGATGAACGGAGTAACTCAGAAGTGAACACAGCAAATCAAGTGGCACAAGGAAAGTGTGCCACGAGTGATTGACATGACAAAGCGGGATATGCTGTAGAATTCTCCCTATACAAAGAAAAGTCGTCCTCTCGCACGGCAGCTCTATTGAAGATCTGGTAGTGGCCGTCCTACCTGACTCGATATCCCCACACAGCAACTTGCACATCTAAATAAAAACAACCGGACGTGGACCTGGATATCCTCAAGTTTAATTAGCTATCCGCGGAACAACTGACATCTAATGAGGAGCCGTCTTTATTAATTTAGCTCAGCGAGCCACGAGGCATATCAATAGTTTGTTTCATGTATAGCGAGTGAACGGAGGAGCTTCCGAGAGCGACACTTCCTGGTTGGCTAAGAAGACTTTGAGAGGAGTATGCGATTTCTATTTCGGGCTTATTTAAGTGGTAAGGTGAGCTGCCATGGGCTACTACGATGTACTAGCTAGGAGTAGGCATACATTTACCTAAGTAGGACATTTCCGGGTAAGCTAGGATTTTAAGACAACTAGCACGATCTCATAGGGCATGGCCCAAGGTGAAATTCGGGCGTTTAGTGACAAAGCCGACACTGGTCTCGGTGTCAAAGTGGTAAATTCAAGGGTGTTCTTGTTATGAATGGTCTTACTATGTTACTTAATGAATATACATTCCAGGGTTTGTGGTAGGGCAAAGACGGTATCCGTGTGGAGTGGAGAATATACTAGTCTCTCAGTACTACTAGTAGACGATGTGATATTGTACCAATCATACTATCGTGCTTGAGCAAGCCCATCGCTGGATATGACCCATTCGAGGTTGATCAACTTGGTATGACGGGTCGTCCCCTTTGTTGGTATGGAAGGTAATAAAATAAGCGGATGGAAGAATGTTCAGTAGTCGTCAGCCACGAAAGTCTATGATTCGGAGAAAAAGACGGAAGGATCCGTGGGACCGGACGGGAGGTTCCTGTTCCTGTTCCTGATATCAACACTGCCGTGCCGGACTATAGATAAATAGTTAATAATTTATAGGGTCATACTTAGTTTTGTCGCTAGAATTGATTAAAAATAGTAGATCATTCGGGAGGAATTATGAAAGATTAATTCATGCATTCGGGTCGTACGGAAACCTCACAAAGAGCATTTCATTAGTCAGAGGTCGAAGTTTAAAGTGTTTTTGTTCTTTTTTAAGATTGGAAAAAGAAGGCAAGTGAAGTTGCTGAAGTGGACGGTCTGGTCGACCGTACTGTGTTTGTTTGTTGTTTGTTTACACTTCCAGCCAGTCAGATGACATTCCTGCCTCGCACCGGAAAATCACCATCTCTCCTTTCTTTCCCTCTAACTTTCGCTGTGTCCCCAATTGTCGATTGACCACCCAGCTGATTATCTATCGGTCGACAACTCACTCCTGCTTATCGGACTAGTCCACACGGAGCAACTACGCCGTTGCCACACTTACTCCACCGCGTGTCTAGACTCGACTCAGCCCACATAGCCGATGCGAGGAATTCAGGCACTAAATTGGAGCCCGTCCGGTGCAAAATTTCGTCCGCCTATGAGATTGGACATGACCCTCAGATCGGCTGTCTCTTCCGCAGCTGTCACTGGCCGATTCAACGGTCGCTCGGAAAGGATCTGCGCGTCTCGAAAATGCGAGCAAGTACCGCGCTTGGAATGAATAACAACCCATATCAATTGCTAACCAACAAAACATCCCTAGGCACTGAACGATGAAGCCGGTGACAAATTCAATGCGATGGGTTCTTCTGGGGCTTAATTCAGTAGAAACAGCCGCGTCTTTTGAGCCCCAAAGATAGGCGCCTCCTGTGTTTCATACTCTCCCCGCTCAGGAGATGTTCACGTTTCAGAATCCCCGACCGCCTTACCCTACAGGCCCTTGGCGATGTAACTTTGTCGCCGACCCACTGGCATGCCTGAGCAAAGAATGGAGGCGCGCTCACTGTCGGGGTTCATCACAAGCTAGACATTTTTGTCTGCAGCCTGATATGAACACTGATTCGCTCTGACCCCTGTGGCGCGACTAGGCATGAACAGCCGTCTAGCGAGTCGTGGACCCCACGGCGCCTGCGGTATGGATCTGGCCACCATCATAGGCGGCTGCCAATTTTCCACGATGACCAGAATGGTCAAGGTTCTGCCATGGTTGTCCAGGGGTCTGGACAAAACACGGGCTACCGGCGTTGATGGAGGGTCCGCTGAGAATTTTCCGTTTATTATATCAAATATCCCCTGCGCTCCTATAGTTTTACATTTGTGTTCTCTCTTGTGTTTTCGTTCTTCCCTTTCCTTTTTAGTTTTCAAATCTAAACCACTTACATTCTTTTCTAAACCATCCTGTCGCTGCAGACTGACGTCTGCATTCTTCCCGACAGTCTTTTCTTATCAACTTTGCCAGCCTTGATGGTTGGATTTCCTTTCCTTTTAGTAATAATCTCTAGAGTTCCTCTAGCGTTTGACCAGATCTGAGATCCCTTGGTCATTATCTTTTGCTATCTTCGACCTTGTTTACCTTCCTTTGCCAGATTGCTACACTAGTCCTCAACAATCAGGATGTCCTCCTCATCCTTCGTGTGGACCATAGGGTCCATCGCTCTTTCTTCCTTGATCGCTCCTACAATCGCAGACGGCTCTGGAAGCCGTTACCAGCTGACGGAAGCCTGGCAGGGGGAAAAGTTTCTGGATCATTTCAATTTTTTCAGCGGTTCCGACCCAACCAATGGGTTCGTCACCTATGCCAACCAGAGCTACGCAGAGAGCTCGGGTCTCATCGACGTGACCGAAAGCGGCAGTTTCTACATGGGCGTTGACTACAAGACCAAGCTCAGCCCGAACGGTCCGGGTCGGGACTCGGTCCGCATTGAGAGCAAAGAGTACTATGATGAGGGCTTATACATTATCGATCTCCAGCACATGCCGGGTAGCGTCTGCGGTACGTGGCCCGCTTTCTGGTCGGTGGGTCCTAACTGGCCCTATGATGGTGAAATCGATATCATTGAGGGTGTCAACAAGCACGAAGCCAACGAGATTGTCCTACATACGAGCGGTTCGTGCTCCTTGTCCAGCGAAAACGATATGAGCGGTACCATGAGCTCCAGCGAGTGCGGCGAATCATCTGGGACTATCGGCTGTGTGGTCAAGGGCCAGACTGGTACCTCGGGCGCCCCATTTAACGAGAAGAATGGTGGTGTCTATGCTATGGAATGGACCTCGAGCTTTGTTAAGATCTGGTATTTCGCTCGCAGTGAAATCCCCCAGTCGATTACCGAGGGTAACCCAGACACGACGGCCTTTGGCACCCCGATGGCTCACCTGCAGGGAACCTGCGACTTCGGCGAGCGCTTCAAGTCGCAAAAGTTCATCCTGGACACCACCTTCTGCGGTGACTGGGCTGGTGGCGTGTTCGGCGACTCTGGCTGCCCGGTCAGCGACCCCAGCAACCCGATCCAGAGCTGTGTCAACTATGTGGCCGAAAACCCTGCCGCTTTCCAGGAAGCCTACTGGGAAATCAACTACATTAAACTGTTCCAGACTGGCACTGGCCATTCGACCGCATCCATTGCCTCGCAAGCTGAGACCGCTACTGCTGTTGCATCGAAGACAGTAGACAGCGTTCCATCTGTTACCTCCACGCCTATTCCGGAGACTACCGCTCCTGCCCCAGAGACGGTGTCCGCTGAGGCACCTGCCACTTCGAGCGCAGTTCCCGAGCCCGCCAATCCCCAGACCAGCGTTGCCGGTGCCGAAACCACTGCTGCCCCAGCGAGCCCGTCTTCAGATGACAGTGAGGGCGCTGATGCTGTCTCAGAGACTACCATATATGTGACGGAGACAACAACCATTTGCGGAGCCAGCACTCAGAAAGGTACCATCCAGACTATTGGCGGTGGAGAGACCGACGTCTCGCCGGCAAGCTCTACGGTCGAGTCCGCGGCCACACCGGCTGCTCCCACGCCAACCGCCCAGGAACCTGTGACTTCGCTGCCCGGAACCACTGTGAACAGCGGTACCCCCGTTCCGACGGACGTTTCCCCCGAAACTCCTGCCGAGGAGACGGCTGGTGAGTCCAGTGCACCGACCCCAAGTGCCGAGCAGCCCGAGCGGCCCCAGCCCGCCGCAACCAGCATCGAGGCTGGCACCGTTTCCCCGGCCGTCTCGAGCCCGAACCCTACTGAGCAGGGCACTCCAGAGGGAGCTAGCCCAGTTGACGCCACCGAGTCGCGACAGGTCCCTGACGAGCCCGCACCCACGAGCGCTGCCCCCATTCGCAGTCCTTCTCCCTCGTCCTGGACCATCAGCTCCTCGAGCCGTGTTGCATCGTCTTCTAGCTTTGCTTCCACCACCAGCTCCGCGAGCCACACCACTGCCACCCAGGAGGCTACCGCTCCGACGGAGACCGATTCAGGCGCCTCGACCGGGACTAATCCTGAAAGCCCTGTCTTCACTGCCGGCGCCAGCAAATCTGTAGGTATCTCGGGCGTGGCTGGTATTGTTTGTGGTATAGCTATGGCCATGTTGGCCTAAACAATGTATTTCTAAGTCGGCGGATTTTTCAACTTTTTTGGGCCTACCTTTTTCTTTCCAGCGGATTGTCCTGTAAGAGGAGCTTTCTACCAATACCCACATTTTTTTTGTTTCCATCCAATTCAACTGGCGCTTGACCTATGTCTTGCTATGTCCGCTCTTTTACTGTATCCTGTTTTCCGTAGATTGTTACCATTTCTGTTTAGATGTATCAAATTGTTGCGTCATTATGGCCACTTCGTGTTGAATAGACAACAGAACCAAAAGATCGTCTATGAACATAGATAAGAACATTAACCAGAGTGCCTTCATTCACTGACAAAGCCTGTACTGCTTCAGCCACACGGGTGGCACCCCGATGTCACCCCGATGTAATACCATTGGTCTCTGGCTCTGCGAAAGCCATTCACGGGTTGTCCCAAATCAGGACTTGAACGTGTTGACGGTCGGTCGACATGTTCCCCACTTAACACAGGCCACAATCAAACAAATAGTATCATTGGGTTGTATTCATTATATGTGCAACAATTACTAACAAGTATGAACAGCCTGAACAATATCATCAATCTACATTCATCATCTCCTCATACACCCGCCGTGATCTATGTGGTCTTCCAGCGCCGCAACCAATCCTGGGCATACCGATTCAAGATACCATCTTGGATGATCCTTAAGCGACCGTTCCGGAGTGTGTTGCTATCTCGCTCGGCCTTCTCTGTGACGAAGGTCTTCGGTGCTGGCGCCTCCTCGCCGTACATGGCCTCATAGTGGTCTGCTAGCTTGACCGCTGGATTGATCATCTCCTCTCCTCGGAACTCGCTGTCGCGCAGCATCTGTAGCCAGCTGTGGAAGGGGACCGCCTGGAAGTCAAATCCACTCCGCCGCAGGGCATCTAGCAGATCGGACCAGGTAAACGCTCGAGGATTGGATAAGTTGTATATCGTGTCGTCGATATGCTGGCCGGTTGCCGCATCCCCTTCAGACTCTTCTAGTATATTGACTGAGCAGGCCTTAGCAATCTCGAGAACGGAACATGCCAGTTTGTCTACGGGGAGCCATGAGCAGGTCGTATCGAGCTGGGGGAGGGCCTTGAGGGTCAAGGCTGATCGGATCATAAGTGGTATGGCCTCCGAATCATTCCAAAGACCTTTCTTTGAATGTCCTGAGACTTGACCAATTCTCAAGGAGAAGGACCGAGCGCCCGATCTTCGAGCATTGCTCACGATCTTCTCCCCAATCAACTTCGAGCGACCGTAACCCATTTCAAGTGCGCTATTCAGGTCGTCAAGAGGCGCCTCATCGATGGAGGACGTTGGGGCACCGAGAGCCGTTGATATAGATGAGCAGAACAGTACCACGGCTGGGACAGGAAGATGCACCGATAAAGAAAACTGAATGAGATTGTATACCCCTTGGATGTGAGGCTCGAAGTTGGCGAGAGGGAGGTTGAAATTGACTGGCCAAGCTGTGTGGATGATCAGTGACACTGATCGCTGCATCTCCGCCAGCATTTCTTTGCCAACACCGAGATCAGGCTTGTCCAGGGCACTATTGAGTGCGACGATCTTCTTTGTGCGGAAGGGCATCACCTCGAGGCCCTTCTTTGCGAGAGCATCTAGGATCTCTTCCTTTGGCTGCTCCCGTCGTGTTAGGCAGTACACGGCAGATACTGTATCATCATTCAAAAGTTTGAAAAGCGTGTGCGCGCCAATGGACCCAGTAGCACCGGTAAGGATCTGAGTGATGTTAGAAAAAGAAAAACAACTATGGCATTGAAAAGACATACTACACTCCTGCTGTTTGAGACTATGCTGGGATTGGGTGTGTGCATGCGAAACGTCGAATATTTTTCAATCAGCCCGGGCATCAATGACACCTCGTCTTCCACCTCTGTATCTTGGCCACTTTGCACGGCTTGAAGATACTCTGCCAAGCGGGAGACGCTCCCCGTTTCAAAGACGACGTTCTGACCAATAGTCTTGCTGTCTGTGATCTTGAAATCTCTCAGGATCAATCGACGCAGATGGATTGCTTTTAGACTATCAACTCCCTCTGAGAAGAAGTCAGAATCCGGGCTTGAGATGGGGAACCCAAGCTCCTCTCGACAAACTCTCATGAGATGAGCTACTGTGTTACTTTGATCAAGCTCAAGGGTACCGTCGGCGGTTTGTTCAAGCTTAGTGTACGCCTCCTCGATCACATCAGCATATTTTGCATATACTTGCGCTCTAATCATCGATCCCTTATCCGTGCGGGGACAGACTGAGCCAACGGGTAAGACCGTGATCATGTCCCGGGAGATCTGGGAAAACTGCTCAGCTCGGGAGTTTGCGTCCTCCACTGTGGGCCAGACAAGATCGAGGTACTCTTCGTCGGTGAAGCTTTTTGCCTCATCTGACCGAAAGATCAAAAGGCCTGGGACAGATTTGCCCACTCCAATGACAACAGCCTCTTGAATCAATGGGCTTTGCTTTATGGATCCCTCAATAGGCAGGGGCAGCACCTTCTCCCCATTGACAAGGGTAAGTCGATCATCCAATCGGGTAACATACTTCCATCGGTCAGGAATGGTAGGGTGTGGCGTGAAGACGTCTCGGGAATGGTACGACCCTGGGGGCTCATCCGAATTCGATGCCGTCAGTGCTGGATGACCAGCGAGGTACACACATTCATATAAATCTGTACTGACGGGCTTCATCCAGATGAAGGGGCGGAGATTCTCGAAGAACTTCACATAATTCCAGAAAGGATCGCCTGATGGGCGGGAGAGGGACTCTGCTACAAGACCAGCCTCCGTTCTATAAGTGTATTAGGCGACTGTATCAGCGTGGCTGGACTCAAGCACTACTTACAGACCAAACGAGCCACCGAAGTGTACTTTCTCTGCCACGAGGCGGTCGCCCAATTCATCAGGGCATGGTGCGCCACCATATGTCACTAGCTTACACTGTCTCAGAGCATCCAGGCCCTTCGGACTATCGACGAGAAGTTGGAGAAGATAAGGAACACCCTGAACGGATTCAGGTTTAGCGGCCTCAAGCGCTGAAGTGACTGATGATGCTGTTAGGGGGAGCGACGCATCCCACATATACGCGGTTTTCCTCATGTACATTGCCTGCAGGGCAGTCGACAAGCCGTGTAGGTGATACCACGGTAGGGAGTTGAAGGATGTTAGGCCCGGTCCCCGCATTGGATGGGTCATGATGGCTTTGTGACTGAGGTAAAGAGGCTTTGGCAGACCTGTGGACCCAGAGGAGTGGAGGATCAAAGCGATCTTTTGTTTTTGTACTTCTGGATTCCGGGTTCGGTGTAGGACCAAGACGTCGGTCTCCTGGGGGGCATCCAGAGATGGTCTTTGAATGATCGGCCGGCATGCGATTAATTTCAGACGGAGAATCTCACCCATCGTGGCACGGATGCTTGGTGTTTGCCCATAGAGGATCGTGTCGCAGCCGACCATGTCCAGGAGTGATACGCAGGCCGCAGCAGACAGCCGTGGAGAGACCATCATGACCGTGTACCCTAACCTGCTAAGCGCGAAGAAGGTAACCACCATGTTGAGATCTGACAGAGTGAACAGGGCGACCACAGCTCCATCATTGCGAGGCTGCTATTGCATGAGCTGCGGCTGTACTCTGATGCGAGATATGTGAAGAACTTACTGGTTTGAAACCACAATCAATTAATGTGGACACGGTTTGGTCGACCATGCAGTCTAGATCCTGCCCAGTGAAGTATTCATAAGAAGTCGCATCATCGCTGGACGGCTTTGGATAGGCTAGGATGGGAAGCTGGACAGGATCTGCTGCTCTTAAGCGGATGAGGTCGTCTAGGACATGAAGACGACCGAAGCGTGCGATCAATTGCTCCGAGTCTGTGATATTTGCAGGACCATCGTCCGATGACTCGTTATACTGAGGGATTCCCATGGTGAGATATGAAAGAGTGGGAAGTTAACCACCAGTGCTTCAGAGTGGGAGGTTGAGGAAGAAGTGGGAGCGAGCGAGTTGTATTTAAAACGAGAGACTTGACAAGCTGAAGATCCACACTCTCGACAGAATGACGAACCATAAAAGTCACCTGTGTTCGGTTCTCGTGACTTTCCGGGCATTGACTTCCGCATAAGGCAACGGACATCTTTCTCACTATCCACGGATCTTTCCCTCAGCTCTCCACCCTCATTCACCGAGTGGGCACCGTGGGGGTGTAGCGGTGAAACTCCCCCTTCTTGATCGAGTTGTGGATGACATTCGCACCATTGGTGAATGAGTGTGGAATAGGGGGCTTGAGTCCTGCCTACAAGATACTTCTGGTTGTCTGGAAAAGACGAATGGCGTACCGCAAAGGCTAAAGTGCACGGACGGGACCCATTTTGAATCTTGAATCGTGGAGCGATCGTCATCGATAAGCTCCCGAGTGCCTACTCCCCCGGCCAATCCTGACGCATGGTGGCTGACGTCGAGATTGCAGGGTAATTTGTCAATCACACTGTAGTCCCTGCACGAGACAATACCAGGATCGTGATCCCATGAGGCCCGGTGCATTAGGCTAGGAAGACGCTATGTCGAGTTGTAGTCATTGCCATTCAATGGCTGCAGCTAAAGGAATCACTAGTACTCAATACGCTCCACCAATGCAACCCAGGGAAACGGCACCTGGCTCCGGCTACCTGGTTTCTTCACAACGAAAACACGCTCGAAGGTCGATCAGGTTGTTCCGATCAGGTTCTTTCACAGAATCACAACGAGAACTTTTGTCCGCATCCATCATGATTAGGCCTGTTGTCATCGATCTCCCACAGGCTTTGTGGGCTGAGATAAAAGATTCCTTCCGACGACAGATGGCCGAACCCGAGCCTGGGCCCACCACTGGGGCAAAACGGTACTTTTGTATTGCGACACCGTGTGATTAATTTGAGGCTTTCTTTTTTTCTCGTCCAATTTACTTTTATGACCTGTTTCTGACTGCCCAACTTTCTCGTGGGATTCGGATAAATTGGCCGCTGAGCAAAGACCGGGCTTTTAATCACTCAGCATTGGAAGGGATGAAACATCCAAATTCCACCACAAACGCCATACCGATGCGGAAAGACCTCGATTGGATTCGATAGCTCAAAGCAGCGACTTCCTGCGGTGTCTTGGGCGACCGCTCTGCAAGCGAGAAAAACTACAATGAAAGTACTTCTGCTCCAATACCGGGACTGATACTCATTAACGCTAATGGAAGGAGGAAAGTCCAAATTGCCCCCAAGTGGATTTTGGGGCCGCATCTTTTGCTCTGTGCCTTTCCCTGTCTCTCTCCTTTTCCCTTCCCAGCCTTTTGTTCCGTTGGTGAGCTACGAAGGATCGCACTTTGACCCACTCTGGGCACTGTTTGTCGAGGGTCTCGGACGATTAACTATTGCAGTATCAATGCAGCCGTCCGTGTTGATTGGGCCAGTCTAAGTTCTTCGTGCGAAACGCCACCAGCCTTGAACCGGTGGGTCGGGTAGACTAGTCGATCTGTGACGATTTGACCTGTCCAGCATTCATCCTGTCCATTGTACTCTCAACACCATAGAAGTGGTCATCGAACACCTTCCACACACACGCGCACATACTTTATGCAATCTTACATATTGTGACTGAGATAGACCTGGGCGCACATCATGTTCATGCTTTTGTTCCTTGCGCTTTGACTATACCATTCCTTCTTTGTCTCATACCACGCGGACAAACCCGTTTATATCCGCCGGGAATATTTTAGTAAAATTTCTATTTTTCTTTCTTGTCTTTTCCTATCTATTCTTTTCCTTTCCCTCTGTTGTCATTGCTCAGCCGCTCATGGGTATCCACAGTACTGCATGTTTCTAGTGTGCCACAATGCTAGGGTTGCATTAGCACGGCCCGAAAAAAGCAATATGCAAGTTCGGTCGCGCAATCTATCCACCGAGATCCCTGTTCGACTCCAAGTCAATCAATATCCTCGGGCATGATCGGTTAGCTCGTGCCAGCAGCCCCGCTGAGCTGAGGGCTGGTACCTCATCATGCATAAGATTAAATGGTGGAAGGGCCAAGGTGGCAATCCCTGCGATGCCCATGTCGTTTTCCAGAACAGTGCACCGCCCCTTATTCCGGCAAACGAAGAAGGTACATCATGCAAGAGGTCATACAGTCGTAACGCAAGCACAAATCAGGCTAAAGAGAGTCTCGAGAGCGGGGTATGTATACACCACTGATCATCGGGTCCAGTGAGTTGAGTGCATTTAACTTCGCAAATTGAGGGCGATTGGATTTCGAGCGTGATCAGATTCATGAATGACGGATGGTGCAATCAGGCCGCGATCGACTACAAACCGCGCATGACCTCTATTGTCCTGGCATCCCTGTTGGAGGGGAATGGTTGTGGATACGATTTGGAAGGTGGGCGCGCCATGGGTGGTGCCAACAGCTGCAAGAACTTCGCGCCGTGGTTCCAAGGCCGGGACAGCGGACTTGTTCGAATGGCCTATGGTCTAGTCGCTGGATCGACGCTATACTGATCGCGATCACTATTGGCCGATTCAGAGAGTCACCTACGTGAATAGACCAGGTCAATGAAGGTTCCACGGAAGACAGAAGCCATGGCGGTGGCGTCAACAAATCCTCCTCAATGGCCGAAGCTAGATCGACAGTTCGAGAGCATCTCCAGTATCGAAAGGGATGCATGATGACGCTCTTTTGGAAATCGTAGATAGTTGATAGGGTAGAGTAGAAGCACTCCGCTAGTACAGACAATGCACGTGCTATTCACATCCGTCGCAACAGCTGATTTGGAGACTGGTATGGGTGATATGTTTGGAAGGGCTTCTGTCAAAAATGCTACCCACAGGTATTACGTAGGGTGGATTGCTCCATGGCTCTACATCTTAGTTGAATAAAATCTCCATGGAGAAGGAGCCTCGAAGGAGAGCATGACACATAATCATGGTGGACCTGTCATCAAAATGACTCGCGGACATCCCGCTTCCTTCACTATCATCGGACAATAAGGATTTAAGTTCTGCATGGCGTTAAATTATTACAAGATTGGAGCCGTCTAGTAGACTCGACCAACTTCAGGCTCCCAATACGAGCAAGCCCTAACTGCGGGCGGACGTCTTACTCGGGCTTGCCGTTTGCAGACGCCAATTATTGCCTGGAAAATTAACCAGCTACGCCCCTGTCTTGCTGTTCTGTAGTGGCCTCGTATCACAATCTCCCAGGGCCTGACACATGGATTCGTGATCCATATAACCCATGGACTCCCATCTCGCGACCGTTTTAATTCCGACCATTTTTCATTGAGGTACGTACATGCATTCCAATCCCAACCGCGCAAACATGGAGCCGCAACTGCAGACGCCGCACCTACTGTCTCTGGTGGAGGAGATCAAGGATGCTGCATTAAAGGAATGCAGCTCTTCTCGCTCTGCAACGTCGCATTACCGCTTCCTGGGATTGATCGATCAGTTGAAATACACGGTTGAGACGCCGACCGAGACAGTGCTGCGGTTGATCTACCAGGTACGCTCAAATCCTCTTGTCATTAAATCCGACCCAAATCACGATTGGCCCCCCAGTCAATTGGCTGATGTATTTCATAGCCCCCACAGAATGCAGCTCTTCGTACCGTCATCGACCTTGACATCTTCCCCTTGTTGCTGGAACACCCCATCAAAGGGCTATCGGCCACAGAACTATCAGAGTATACCGGCGGCGAGAGGGCACTAATCAGTATGGAGAACATGCAGTATAGCCTTTGGGTCCAGTGACTAATATGTATAGTCCGCTTAATGCGCGTCATGGCAGCGCTGGGTCTGTGTGCCAGCATCGAGCCAGAGGTGTACCTCCCTACAGACAAAACAATAGCAATGACACAGCCAATTGGACGTGATGGCGTTCCATGCATGTAATGGGCTCTGAGCATCACCTATACTCCCGTGCTTTACTCTGACATGAACATGTAGATATGACCTGACCGTTCCGACCCTCTCTAGGCTTCCGGAATACTTCCGCGAGCACCACTACCTCATGCCCCAGGAGTACTCCCGATCCCCAATGCGATGGGCCGTGGGACAAAGTCAATTCGAATGGCTCGCTCAACGGAAGCACCACCAGGCACTATTCAACTCGTACATGTCCAGTCGACGACAGGGCAAGCCTTCGTGGTTTGACGTGTATCCGGTTGAGAGACTGACGCATGGCGCGCTGGAGCACGACGACGCCGTATTCTTGGTCGACGTAGGAGGAAACCAAGGTCATGACCTGATTCGCTTCCGGGAGAAGTTCCCGGATGTTACCGGCCGGTTAGTACTTCAGGACCTACCGAAAGTGGTCGCTTCCGCGCCAGCAGGGGAGCAGGTCGAGGCCATGGCGTATAACTTCTTGGACCCGCAACCGGTGAAAGGTACGTTTCTTTTCCAGAGCTAAGCGATTCTAATCTATCACAAAGCTAATTTGAAGTAAAACAGGCGCCAGGGCGTATTACTTCCGTGCCATCTTCCACGACTGGCCGGACTATATCTGCCACAAGATTCTGGTCAATACCATCTTGGCCATGGACGCTGAGTATTCGCGCATCCTCATTGCGGACTTTGTCCTTCCGGATACCGGCGCGGCGCTGCTGCAGGCGTCGATCGATATCCAGATGATGAGCATTGGGTCTGGGATGGAGCGGTCAGAACGTCAATGGAGGGAGCTATTGGGGGCTGCTGGGCTGGAGATAACCGGCATTTGGAGTGGGAGTCCTGGTATGGAGAGTGTCATTGAGGCTGTGCCGATACGGGCTGCTTCGCGATTATAGTTTGGACTCAGCGTTGATTAGGTTTTATTTTCCCATGTTGATATTTGATACTTTAGTTCATGATTTTATTGACGTCAAGAGGCCGAGGCCTCCATTCAAGCGTGGTTTTACTTTACTAGGCGCATCGACGTTAAGGAGATTCCAAAGCCCGATAGGGTTATCGTGTTGTCCGCCAACTACAACCCAAACCAAGCTTCAGCATCAACAAAAATTCGGAAAATAAGTTGCCTACAAACCCCAATCAATGACTAACACACCCGTTCCGTCCCCCTTACATGTCTTCCTCCCCTCGCCCCAACAATGCAATTATCAACACGAACCAACAAAATCGACACATCACATCAACCCTCCAACACGAACAAAAGACCTTCATAGTTTCAATTTCCCACTTTCCCAAAGTGAAAACCCCAGGATAAAGTTCCCCCTTGAATAAAACCAATCGACACACATCGCATGACATCTCTCTACTTCCCAAAAAACCGGACCAACTACCGATGCAAGCCGATCATAAGAAACGCAGACATATCGCATATGCACCCACTCACTCCAACTTTGACAAACGCACGGACATACCAACCATGGTAAGGGGGTTGACCCACGCTCCCATCCGAAACAAGGGATTTGCGCTGTCATATTGCCGTCTCTCGTTCTGGTTGGAGATGTCTCACCGCTGGTCTATAGTTTATTGGCTTAGTGCTGTGGGGAGATGAGATGTCATATTTTCTGCTTGCATGAAGTGGGAGGTGAGGCGTTTGAGGTATATTTAGGCATTTAACGGCTTGATCGGGTCGAGACCGCTGGTTTCGGGGTGGGATTCGTGGATATTACTGGGTTTGTAGATATTATTCTATGTTAGGATGGTGGATGTATATACTTTGGGATTGGGATTGGGATTTATTTTACCTGGTTTTAGGGCTTGGAAGGATTGTTCTGACAGGGTGTGTGCACTGTGTAGTGAGACTGTAAGCACGTTAATATCTGCTGTGAAACGAAGGCGCATTAGTCTAGATTCAAAACTACAGCGGGGATATGCAATACACCTCTATCATTTCACTCTGTGTAACGACAGTGCTCCTGCCTTGTAGGGATCAATAACGGCCACTATATGTCGGTTAAGATGATATAGAGCAGCGGTGTGTCCCAGACAATATTGGAACTTGATAGTTTTGACCCCGTTCTGGCAAGGATAGTCGTATGCCCTGGTCATCCTTACGAATAGAGGAAGATATTCAAGTCGAGATAATTTTGCCTGGGCTGTAAGCCTATTCTGTACTTGCTATGTACTTCTTCGTTCTGTGGTAGTAGTAGTTGGTGAATTGGTGAATTTGATTTCACCCAATGAAAGGGGTATCCCATGTTAGTATTGAACCAATAGCCGTTCGATAACAATTCCATTGTACGTACTCTCTGTGTCCTAGTGAATTTGTGGCACTATTTTCATTGACGGATTACTCTTGCATGCATTCTGAGCAGGGGTCTCAACAATTGAATTAGACCTGGCTATAGCTCTGACAAAGTACCCTCCAGGAATGAACAGTGTCCCATTCACCAGCAAATATTGAACGATAATTAAACTACTAATTATTCATACAATTGTATTATAGAATGGGAATGACCAGACTGCGCAAGATCTGTACAGCAACCCCTTCTCATATAGATTCCTGCACCATCGCCTCGCTTGGTCTATCCATTTACGCCCATATTACCTACTTAGTTATGAACATTCCTCACAAACAGACTCCCTGAGAGGACAACTGGCATCTACCCCGTGTCCAAACAGCAGCGGCACAATTGTTTTATAACTAAGGAGTAACGCTTTGTTACGTTCTGTGTAGATTTGGTTTACATTCTGCTGAAGCAATAAAGAATTTGCGCCACTAGCCCGGTACATCAAGGCTTTACATAGAACAGTATTATAATGCTGGCCTATTTTGTTCACATCAGATCCCTGGTGGATGAACGTATTCAGTATTCTAGATCATCATAAAAACTTGCGTATACATATCATCATATAGTCCCATCAGATATTCTTGGATGTATCCCTAATAGTACCCATACAGCTCCCGATCGCAATGATAATCCAACAGGCCTCGAGAGAAGTTAGTGCGAACCTCTTTTATGGGTAAACTGCGCAAATGATAATTCGAGACCCAAGGCAGCGATGCGGCCTCAAAGGTATGATAGCAAGTTCTGTTAACACAATGTATGGGCTGGTCGCCCATAAGCAACTTCAATCTACGGGGACCTGAGCCAAGGATCTGATAGCAACTCTTTCACCGAAGGTCTTTCCTCCTGTCTCCATCGAAGCATCCTGCGCATGAATTGGAGAAAAGTTGCTTGATGTTCTCCGTGAAGGTTGCCTTCAACGTTCTCTAAAGTCTTGGAAGGAATCTCAGCGACGCCCTTCCATTTCCCTGATTCCCATCAGTTAGAAACATAAACTCAAACAAAATAAAACAAGTGATAAGTGTGAACAATACCGCTAGTATCGAAAAGATTGTTCGCATATTTACTTTTATCAAGCATCTCGCGTGGAGGCGGTCCCAGGTAGGCAATCATTTCAGCAAGGTGATGACTCTCTGAGTGTTGCTGATTTGCATCACGGGCGTTGAAAAGGTGTCCTTGTTCGAAGAGGTCCCAAGCCTGTATGTGGTTAGAAGGACATATAGATATGTAACATCAAATATACCAACCAATACTGCAAGGTTCCAAATGTCAATCTTTTCATTCCACGGCAGACGAAGTAGCACCTCCGGAGCCCTGTATATAAATGGTTGTACATCATCGTAGTATGTTCCAGTCTCCGAACCAAAGCGAGCCTCTCCGAAGTCTGCCAGTACGGGCCGGCCATGCTTTTTTGGGATCTTCAGCTTTCGAGAACAATATATAGCTCGATTCCCAACCATTTTACGCGGACTTGGATTGGATATCCCGGCGTTCTCAAAGTCGACGAGGATCGACTCATCTTCCACATTAAGCATAATGTTTTTTTCTTGTATGTCGGCCATCTATCAGCGTAGAACATTTCGGCAAGTATTCCAAGAGCCGAACCTGTGTGGATCATGTGCCTCACTGTGCAAGAAATCCAGGGCGACGAGCATGTGAATCAGAGTAGGTTTAAGCAAGACGTCTGGAAAGCCTTTCTCGCTGTCCAATTCCGCAGTTCTAATAGACTCATGGCCAAGGGCGGGTGAATGAGACACTGATAAGAGTGGAAGCCGTCACTTGAGGGGAGTTAGAATTGATCCAATATGGTTCGCATGAGAATCGTACCCGTGTGGCTTGATTCGAGACTCTTGAGATGCTGGTAAGCCTCAATATCCCGTTCTGCATGACTGGATTCACGTTCATATAGTTTCAGTGTGACAAACTAGGGCTCCCTGATACTAAATTAGTCCCCCTATCTAGTATGATTCTTAGTGGAACATGGAACATAGAGTTAGGGCGTACTGTAAGTGTCTACATACCCATACTGTTGAATATCCGCCATAGCCCAGCTTCCCTACCATTTGATACCTATAGAACGCTACAAGGTATCGATATATAAAGGCTCTGAAGAATTCTTGGGCTATTCAAACTTCAGTCTTCATCCCTCACAGCCATCGCACTGCCAGAAACACTCTTGTCGTAGTTGACGCGGCCCAATCCTCGCATCTCATGCAGGGCAACTGGGCCACCTAGAATCACATTCAACGCGTTATGGGCTCCCGTCGAGAATATGGAGCCTTGGATTGGTATCTGCTAGAGATAATGCTCGAGTGTGCCTAAGGCTAGCAGCGACCGTCGTAGACAGATTGTCTTTCCCTTACTAACCTCGCCGCGCTTCCATGTCCAGCATTCGATGCTGACATATCCTTCGCTACTAGACTGGGACTCGGAAGATGGGGTGCCGAGTTCCCCGCAACGCCCAGTGTGCATATCCCCAGACCCCGCAAAGATCGACATAGCCTGGGTGAGCGTTTATCCACTCTGGAAGATGGCATAGTTAACGCCCTGCTATAAGTAGAGGGCTCCATGAAATACAGATGAATGCAAAGGTGGGGGCGGAAAACCAGCAACGCCTGCAGAAATCTAACCACCATGAAACGCTCGGCCCTCTTGATAATTGCATGTTCATTGGGACTCGCCTCAGGGTCAGTGACTGTTCGCAAAACTGACCAGCCTCCGACGGGTTACGAGGTAACGTTCGAGTATATCAACAATGAGGCTAGCAATATCAAGATGGGAGGTGATTTTTACTCGTTTACAGACCAATACCACACCACGCCGCAGTTCAACGCTGGCCTTGACCTCCATAACTATAAGCCGGGCGACTTCTTGGCTCCCATTTCGGGCACCAATTATGGACCAGGTGGTAAGCAAGTCGGGTACGAGATGACCAAAAACAAGAATGGTGTCTGGACCTACACCACGCCTTTTCCCTCCGGTACCTTTCAGTACTGGTTCCTCCCCGACTGCGACTACGCGCCCAACTGCACCTCGATCGGACAGTTCGTCACAGATCCTGAAAATCCTCCAATTGAGAACTATCCTGGCCAACAGAATGCGTCCATATTCCAGGTGCCTTATGACGCGAGATTTCAGGCGTATGGCCCTCTCGGCCTCGATTTCGACTACGCATTGCCCGTCCACCAGGTGTCTGAGCGTGGGGTAGTGTCCTTCGTCAACTACACATCGGCAGGGTCCACAATCCCGGCACCCAATATTCACGACTACGCCATATATCTCCCAGCGGGATACAATAGCAGCAGAAGTGAGACACAGTCGTACCCTCTCCTTTACCTAAATCACGGTGCCACAGGTAATTGCGCTGACTGGCCCAACACGGAACGCATGTCAAATATCTTTGACCAGCTCATAGCTGAGGGTGAACTGGAGCCGACGGTCGTGGTTATGCCGTCCTACAATGGCCTTGGCGCAGATATCAACCGAAACACCACTGCCATCCGGGACAACTTCATGCGGTACCTGTTTCCACATATTCAGAGTACTTATGCCGTGAGCTCTGAGCCAGATCGCCGCGCCTTTGCCGGTCTATCACTTGGCAGTGCGCTAACATACGAGATGTACATCAACGCGACATCATACTTTGGATATTTCGGTCTCTTTTCCGGCGCCCTGCAAGCGACGCCCGCATTAGGCTATATCAATAACTCTATGGTGGCGAAGAATGCAGACCTGGCGAACAGAGGTCTGTTCATCAGTTTTGGTGCATTTGACGTTGCATTCGATGATTGCCGGAACATGCAGAATGCTCTTGACAGTCTGGGAATTCACTATGTCACACGACTTGTACCCTACAGAGCCCATTATAAAAATACTTGGCAAGACAGCCTGTGGCATTTTCTTCGGATTGTTTTATGGAAGGGCAGACCGGTGACACTGCAGTCAGGTCATGGTGTGCAGTAGCTAATCATACTGATCGCATGTCATTTTATTAAAATGTTGGATGAAGTAGTAGTGATAGAGCCATAACACTTGGTGCGCAGGCTTGGTTGCCCGATCAATAGTACCCGTACTCCCAGCCCCAGCTCATCGATGCAGAACTGCAGTCCGCGGCTGTTGAAATTTCCTGAGGTAGTCACATGCACATTGTTCTGGAAGTAGTAGCTATAGTCGTGTACAGACACCACCCATGACTCATGGGCCTTATTTATGATATTCTCCAGCCCCACCTCTGATTGTCCATAAGCAACGGTTATACGTCAAAAAGTGTGTAGCTGTTCTGGTTTAGGTAGTGAATTGCCTCAGCACGCCAGGTGTCTGCCTCAACTTGTGCGAGCCCCGGCAACGTTGAGAGAAACTGCAGATTAGACGCATAGCCTTCAGATGCGTCACTTGCGTTTTTCGCATACAGAGGCCACTCAGGAATAGAGTGCCCATTGTTACCGTTCACTCCGTGTCCGTTGGGGTCAAGGTCATGTACAAAGGCGATCCACATGCGACCTGCACGAAAGTGTTAGCTGTGAAGAAAGTAGACCATCTCCGAAAAGGCATCAGCTAATCCATCATGATGGAGGAATCTCGAGGAGTCTTGAAATAACAGCGGAAAGATGTGGCGAGGGGAGGGATAGGAGCCTTACTCATGAGTCGAGCGAGGGCGTAGAAATCGCTGTCCATACCGGCGAACTCACTACCTGCCGGGTACCAGGGTGCAAGATATCCGTCTTGAACTTCATGATCCTGTACCAGAGGTACTTCGGTGAAATGAGTTGTACCAGTTGTATCTGGAAGCCCTCCGATGGGCCATTGATTAAAGCGGTAGGTATAGACAGGGACGTTATATTTGGACCACATCTGAGCGGATAGTCGACGGCCACGGTGGGCCATGAAATCTCCAGCAAAAGTGGCCACACGTGCGTATTGAGACCCAAAAGTCGAATTTAAACGGCCCTTGTGGGAGTGCGGGACGCCAATTGCTGGAATGTCAGGGTATAGGACGGAAAGAGCAGCCAGGGCCGCTGCCGAAGCTGTAGTATTTGTGATAGACTGGCCGATATAATCCAGGAACGATGTATCGTTTGGATAAGCAATGGTTGGCAAGGCGCCAATATAAGATGGAGATCCGACAAAATTGGTGCCTTCATCCGTGTTGGTTCCCGTCAATAGTGGCACTTTAACAAATTGGCCATTTAGCAACTGTGCGGAGCTATATGTTTCCACAAAATCCGCGTCGGTGATCGGCATAAAGGTTCCTCTTGAGGCGTTGACTGCGGAGGAGAAGTTGGCAGAACTAACACCTCGTAAACAGGCCATGGAGTCCGAGGCAGTTGAGCAACCGGTAAGATTTAGAATCGATTCCCAGGTCTGGAGTTGAGTAGCATTGGAAGGGGATTTAAAGGCAAGGGGGCCACCACTATCCGCGATAGCAGCGCGAAAGAGCGAGTCATTGCGTCCACCGTATGCGAGTAGCTGCGATCCAACACTACCTGCACCGGCAGATTGGCCCCATATTGTTACCTTGGATTTGTCCCCTCCAAAACCAGCAATATTTTCCTACCCTTACGATAAGTGACCGTTATACTATTTTCTGGCTAGGATACACCTACCTGGATCCAATGAAGTGCAAGGCGCTGGTCCCGGAGACCAAGATTGGTAAGGCCCTGCTCTTGGATCACAGGACCACCCAGAAAGCCAAATCCATTGAGACGGTAGTTGATTCCCACTGCAATAATCGGTTTGTCCATTTTGACTGAGTTGTTCACAATGAATGTTAGGTTGTACCTGGGATCACTATTGCTGCCCTGCGTGTAACCTCCTCTGACGTATCGATAGAGGTTAGACGATGTTGCCCTGAAGCGAGAGCGAGAACTAACCCATATATCCATACTAGCACAGGTAGCTTCTGATTTCCGGAGTTAGATGGTCGGTACACATTAAGAGTTAGGCAATCTTCAGAGATGGCACGGTCAATTGTCGCTGCCTGAGGTTTGTTTTCTGCCGTTAGCTTTCAAAATAATAATATGGCCCAGAAGTTCAAGGAAGACGTTCCCATAATACCAGCGTACCTGAAACTGAACACATGCTGGTTGCAGGTTCGTGGCATTGCGTGTGCCCGAGAACGAGGAGTTGAGAGAGACCGGTGGTGCCAAGCGTAAGTTCCCAATAGGCGGCTGAGCAAATGGAATACCCAGGAAATATTCAATATTATAGTGATCATTATGAACACCAAAATAGGTACCATTCTGGACTTTCGCCTTGGGCGGGTGCGCTTCAGCCCTTGTCTGCTGGATTGTTGCTGCGTCAACTAGAACAAAGTAACACAGCAGTGTTGCCAATGCAATTTGGAGAATAGAGTAAGCCATGCTTCCTTTAGTATGTTATGTAACAGTAAATGGAATTTTGGCCGGAGGGAGATGTAATCCCGATGCGAAGCTGTCCGTAGCTAGGCTCCCGATTTATAGCATCTCCAGGGGTAATGGATTTACACATCTCATCTGGCTGAATCCCCATGGACTTGTCTTTACCCGGTGCGAACATTGCAAGGAAGCAAGTGGCGTCGAAATGCGGGGGTGAACTAACTCTTGTAAATTGCGGGGGATTGGATTTATAATCTTGTTTTCGACCACAGCCAGCCGTTGACCGATGTGGAATCTGCTATATTGTGATCTCTAGAGCTGTAGATCGTTGATCGATGTTGTAGCTATCCGTCCCGTAGTCCCACGTGAGGCTATACGGAAAGTCTTATCGACAAGGCATTGCTCTGTCCCCGGGTAGCTCATGCTGTACTCGAACCTTCAAGTAGCTTGCGTGGGCTGTGTACACATAGATATATAGCTATACACCTTTCTTTAGATTACGCAAAGGTCAGTATGCTTCCTTAAACAAGATTATAACTTGCCATAAGTTTTGGAGTCATAATAAAGTATATCCAAATAATTGGAAATATACTGTAGGGAATTTATAATCTTTCTTTCACCTCGCTTAATCACAAGATTCGAATGTATATGACCTAAGCATTGAGACAAAGCAGACAACAACTAACCACCGCGAGTAATCGGGTATACCCTATTTATTCATATCCGGGAGTATACTTCCGCGCCATTCTCCCTTACACTCATCGCCCGTCTCCGGGTAATAACGCTGGTTAGCACGGCATTTATTTCGTTTGCATTTCTTATAAGCATCATGAAGTTTGCCATCTTCCTTGCACCAAAAAAGACCGTGTTGTAAAAGCAGGCCACTAGGGTCCTCGTCGTGGTTTTTGAGTATCTCGCGAATCTCTGTCAGATAGCCCCCTGTGTAATCAATGTCAGTCTCAATGAAGTTCAAGCAAGGGATTTCCCTGGCTATTATTTACCCCGATTTATGAGGGTTGCTCCGCAGTACGCCGTGGCATTGTTACATTTTATCTTCTCGGCGGTAGTCAGTGGTGCAATTGCGGCCAGGATGGCAAGCGCACTCAAGATGATCTTGACCATTTTCGATGGATGGATGAACCAGTAGTTCAGTGGAGGTTGGAGGGTCACCTTAAAGGGAAAGTTCTGTTGCAATTTCACATCACAGTTGCAAGTGGGAGAAGGTGCTTATATACCAAGCGGCTCTCGAGTCTTACCCTGTCAAGGATACATAGATATTCAGTGAGTGCCTTCACCTCGTAGGGAGACGCTCGGATCAATCCTCACAAACAAAGGGCCTTTGTTTAAATGCAAGTGTGGTTCTTGTACCCATCAAAGTGATGTTTCGACCCTGCTTGGCAGACAGTGACAATAGGCTCACAGGCCATTCCCCGGGGTCTTTGATTAACGGGTGTCGTCGGGGCACAGGGCAACTGCCTAGTGACACATGCAGCCCTAAACTTTATGGTTGCCCTGTGCCCCGATGATGCCCCTCCCTCTATCAAATGCCTAGTCCTTTTCACCAACGCTTCCGTTGCTGATATCGAATCATTTCGGTTGTTCTTCAGAATGAGTACTCACGAGCATTGCTATCTGCTATTCTCGGAGAGGGACTGAGCGGTTGCGTTAGACACTGCATCTTCAACTACCATGAAGAACAAAGACGAAACAAAGGATGACGAATGCCCGCAGATGTGTCGGGCCTGTACCACGTGGCTGTTTTGCCCTAGAGGCCGGATAGAACCGGGGCGGCTGTGCGGTTCCAGGTTCACTTATGCTTTATATGTAGCATTAGAGAAAGAAAAAAGGAATAGACACGGGGCCCAGATCTTTATTTTCGAAATCATGCAAAGAAGCCCCCTCAAGAGGCAGGTATTATTCGCTTTCCATCCACGCAATCGGGTATTATGTACAGTGTGACGGCTGAACAATCACTCAAACACGCTCCTCCGATCGGAAATCATCACTGGCGGAGAACATTACGGATAGCCGTCTCAGCCCACAACTTGGTATACTGCTTATGCAGCCAGAGAATATGCGGCGGCATTGGCTGGCTGTCAGCCTTCCCTTTTCCTTTGTAGAAACAGCTCTTGAGAGCAAACTCCGCAACTCCTTCCTCAGGCTTAACGACAGCCGACATTTCGAAGAGACCGTCCGATTCACGGACGTCTTGTTTGCGGGGGCTGTCACCGCAGCGGACTACAATCCGCTCGGGGGTCTTCTCAATAACCTCGAAGTGGTCGGTGATCAGGGTGCCGACATCGTAGGTGGAGGCCTTCAGTTCCGGCCGTTCCCAGAGGTGGTTCGCGGTCTCGGGACCTTGGTATTTCCGGGCGAGGTAGGCGCGTTGGAAGGCATATCCTAATCAAATCCGGCATGTTAATTTCGATTTCTCTCTGACCCAGCCCGAGTGATTGGGTATGGCCGTTCATTCGGGGTGGAGGGTCCCGTCCTTACCCCAGCCGCTCCAGACTCCAGCACAGAAGGCTTCAGCCAGCTTGCCTTTCTTCTCTAATAAGGCCGGGTTAATGTCGGACAGAGGTACTTTGCGCACGCAGAGATCGTGGGTGGTCGGGTTTTGTTCAGGATTGAACTTGCGGTAGGCGGCGGACTGGAAGATGGGATCCGTGGGCGACATAGGCACGAAGACGTCATTGCGCGTGGCGTAGAAGAAGGCGCCCGCCGAGGCGAGCCCTCCGTAGGTGGTGAGCTTCAGGACTCGCTTGATGAGACCCATTGGGACGTGAGATGTTCTGTTCAATTGAATTAGAGGAGAAGAGAAGGAAGAACGAAGAGAGCGAGTGTGGAAGTCAAGTGACGGTTTATGACGATTGCGGACGAATCACCTCCGGCCGCCAAGACTGCGGAGAAACGCATTCGAATTCCATGTAAACAACATTTTCTTCAATAAGCGAACCCTTTCAATTGCCGACCACCATCTCCACCTGCTCAATTGACGCTTTCGACATGGAAATTGTTCTACGGAACTGAGTTGTTTACTGTCCAGCGAGACTTATCTCTATGATTTCATCAAAATAAGTTATGTCATCACCGCATCTATATATTTGAGTACTCCGACATCCATGACCTGCCGTCCATATGCCGGGGGGTTTTTCCGAACAAACACTACACAGCAGTCTCATCATCAATCGAATAGAATTCTACCCCAACGGTCATAGTACGGGCAGGGGTAGTTACGCAGATGGGTCCTCGTTAGAAATCATCAGCACTTGAAAACCAGCTACCCAAGCTACCCTGTATGGACGTGGCGCCATCACGGAAACGTTCCCTTTCGATAGGTTTGAAAATACTGGCCGTTGGGAGAGGCCACAACCCTCACAGACGATGGGGCTGCCCTGACCTGATCGCCTCCAGGAGCTGTGGTTCGCTTCTACCAGCTCTGGAGCAGGCTATGCGGTGGAACTTGAGACGGCCTAGCAGACAATTCTTGAAAGCATTTTCATGCCGCAGTCGATAGTAGATCTGTTTGCTGACGTTCATCAGCAGCAAGGAATCGGCTCATATGTGTCGTACGCCACACAGGATCATCGTCGATGTGGACGACGGAAAACCCTTGCTGCTCCCAAAAGCGGATGGAGCCCGGTAAAAAGGGATGGGTATGCAGATACATTCGCCGAATGCCTTCTTGGCGTGCTCTCTGCTCGAGAACCGCGAACAATTTTGAAGCTAGTCCAATTCGGCGCCAGTCGGGGTGGACATACATCCTCAACACCTCGACGACCCGCTCGTGGCCGAAGTCCAGGTGGGGGAAACGCTGGTCGTAGGCGACATAACCGATGGTGGCAACCAAGCGACCATCCACTCGGGCTGTGAAGAAAGCTCCGTCGGGATGTTCTAGGTAGCTTTGCTGGAAGTTGGCAAGTTCACGCTGGGCCTTTTGGAGGTGTAATGTTGGATCCAGCATTGAAAACATGTCGGCGCGGGCCGCCATGATGAAATCCACAATGTCGGGGATCTCATCTGGCGCGGCAGGGCGGATGGTCGTGGTCATACCGTTCAGGAGCTGGGCCAATTATACGACAGCAGTGGTCTGTCGATGCGTTTGAGGATTGAAAAAGTTCAAATCTTTTTGTGTGCAAGGTGCTTGGCATGCCCAGTCAGCTACACGGCCGGCCCGCCGAGAACAGACCCACCAACCCTGGGTTTTCATCATCGATGGCATCATCACTTGTCCCGTGGAGGCTCATCAAACAGGTGCTAGGTCAACCTGCAGTGTAAGTGATTGGTACGACACTAGGTATATCTGCTGTGGGTTCTCAGTCCTAGCTGTTGCCCTGCAAGCGTACAATGTCCAGGGCCTCATGCTTCTATATCTAAAGTCACGCCAGAACATTGGCCGCCTCTCTCAAACTCAAATCACTGATACAACTTCCACTGAGCATACAGGCGCTCGGTATCGGCGTTGAATTCCTCGCTGCTGCAGTCATTGACAGTTCCAGCCGGCGACTAGCCACTGGGCTCAGCCTTTGCGTCACAACTCGTTTGCACTATCGTCCACCCCCTCCCGGCCATGACAGTTGCCAGAAACCTGACCGCTCTGTGATATTAGCTCGTTGTTATATGCCTGGCCCACCATAATCACATCTAGAAACGGGGATGATGCCGCACGAAGTGTCATTCTGACGGCAATGGTAGGTGGCGGCATACTGCCCCATACATCACCCATAAGGTAAGCAAGCTAGCATCGCAGCGGTGGGTACAACTGTTCACAACTGTCGCCCTACCACTCGACCAAGGCAAAGGTGAAGTGCACACTCCAGAGAACACTAGTAGTAGCGTTTGTAGCGTATTCTTCAGTGTGACGCGAGAATTACACATAGTACTGAGATGAGATTTGTTGATACAGGTCCTTGAAAGGTTATATTGGAGTAGCGTTCAGATGATCCTTTTTGTCTACGGAGCTACAATATTTAGTATCCAAGTGAAATTTATCTGTGATATACGAATAATATCAGTTATATTATCATATCACCCACACATATATATCCCAGTACTGCCACTTCTAAAACCCACTATCAGTATATCGGGGGTGTCTCCGAGAAAACGCTACACAGCAGTCTCATCATCAATCGAGTAGAATTCTACCTCGGCGATCATAGTACGGGCTGGGATCCTCAAGCAGATAGGAAACCCGCCATAGTCTGGGTCCTCGTTTGGCGTCATGGCAAAAACCCCATTTCGCCATGTCCTTCTCTCTCTCTATGCTGTCTATTCTTTATATAGACAAACGAATTGTTACATGAACATAGCCAGCTGAATACTTTTGCCACCTTAGTCGTGGCCTACTGAATGGCCCACATTCAGCTCACTTCGATCATTGCGCCTCAATGCCGAGATCCAATTCTGCACAATAATCCGCCTCTTGAGGATTATACCATTGTCAGCTACAAGGAAACCGACCATGACAGTTAACAGGCAAGAAAGATTCTGGTACGGTAACGCATTAGTACTCGTAGCTCAACGTATAGCATCGTCCACTCGTCGGTATCCTACAGACTCGGTTGCAAATTTCAAGGAGTGTTTCTAGCTCGAACTTGTCAGTGATGTTTGCTGTTTTTCTTAAGGCATGGTCAACCTTTTGTGGGGATTTATAAACGACAAAACGCCCGACGGCTCGCTGCCAACACGTATATATATGAAGGCATTCATATTGAGCTATTACTCCATGTGGGGTTTGGATTATCGTGCATATGAGGAAAGTATGCATACATATTCGAAAGCATCAAAAGGCACCAGGTACACTGCTTCCCACCACCCACGACACCTGAAAATTGACATCCTTATGAGCATAATGTGCCTCTGCTTGTATGAGATTAATGAGCTAGAAGCCCAGCCATCCACGGAACATCCTTGTGCTTTCACTAGCCTCATACAGCATTCCAGAATCCAACGCTTTGAAAGAATTGACCAGATTAATGAATCCCTAGGTAGTAGAGCTCGATCCTGAAAAAGACGTATACATCCCCCCGTGCCGCATCGCCATACGAAATCCATGCTGCCCAGCCATAATGGTATGCATGATATTTCCAATGGTATCAATCTCCGGGCTCGCGGGGAGCAGATGGTCATGAGCTACATGCAAGGGCATCATGAAGCAAAGGACCCCGTAGATACGAGTGTCATCGCCTATGGATTGCTGTGCCAGACACACAATCTCGCTTGCCAGAGCATGTTTGCGCTGCGCACGTGTGTGTGTATTTGATGGCCTGTCCAGCCTGGCCGACACTCCTGACGACGGAGGCGATGGTGTTAGCCACGGGACCTCAAGCAGGTAACATAGTTCTTCCAAGAGGAGAAGGGCCATGTGGTGGAAGGCAATTGCGGGGGCAGTTTGGGCGACGGATCTCGGGGGGAACGTGTTGCTTGCACTAGTCCAGAAAAACGAGGTATCTTGCCACTGTTGAAGTGCCGTCAATGTCTGCTTTAGACTCGTTCCCAAGACTGCATAGCTCCTTCTGTCCAGAAGTTTGCCATCTTTTAGACAATCCAGACCGTGTAGGAGACCGGGAATGTCAACTGCGATATTGAGCAAATTGTCGAATATATTGCGTGATTCATCTTCGGTCAGTTCTATAGCTTTCCTCCAACATTTCTCGGCCAGGAAGCACGGCTGATGAAGCGTCCCAGCGCTCACAATCTAGCTGTGTTACTATAGCCACGGTCGAATTGATTAATATACTTACGATTGTGTAGCGGAATGCCAGCAAAATATCTCTGTTCCTTCCATTTTGATAACACTCTGGCCCGTTTATCTGAATCTACCATGAAGATTTGTCAAACTCAGGATAGCAGCAAGAGTGCCCTGCCACGGGCTATTTACCAGATGAGAGATAGCCTTGTAGTGCTCGATCCAGGACCTTGGCTGGGTGACGACAATATTTTCGTAAAGGCAAAGGCACATTATGCTCATCAGAAGGTCCGGTCCGGTTGTTAGATCTTGGCCAATGGCTTTTCGAACGGCCGTCAGAGCCTGGGAGTAAGTCTTTATAGCTTCCTCAGAGGGGTTTTCACGAATACCTAGAGCTGTCATTGAGTGATAGCTCACAGTAAGAGCCTTCATACATTTGTGCTGTAGGGAACCGACCGGCAAGGCTCTATCCAGGAACGCACACAGAAGGCGAGGAATCCCCGACCCTTGGGAACATGTTCCGCTGCCAACAAGCCGGAGCAGGAAATACTCGCGGGAGACTGAAACAGGGTCGGGAGCTAATGTAGACGTCAAAACTAGCATTGTCCGTCGAGCAGTCGACGCCCGAGTATCATTCTTTCCCAACTTTTGTCCCTTGGAAGGAGCGCTGTTCCCCGCTGGCTTACAGGGGACAATTACAAGCGATGAAATGTACCCTTGACAAGTGTAGCCTAGCTTTTTGCACGTTGCGCAGAATGGCTCCTGCTGGTCTGGAGAGCTGTTACCACGACATGATGCGATTTCAGCGGGGGCTATCGATGACGGAGAAGCGAAGGTGTGTGGCTTGAATCATGGGATAGCGTTATGTGTCAGGTGAAGTAGTTGGCTTACATACCACATTTCACTCTGCGGTCCCTACACGTTCCACATTTTTTCGTCCGGTGCCCGCCCGCTAGGTTGCGTGGCGCCAGCTCCATGGCGACACTTGTCGTCCAGGCAGGCTGTGAATCTGCTTCAAGTGTTCAGGTTGTGCCGGCCCGGGCGCATTGGACGCTGCACAGGTATAGTGGGACGGTCAAGTCTGGTGTTTAAAGGGACGGCCGATGTCTTGTAACTTGCCGACGACATCGGGGGAGTCGATTCCGTTCACGTTGTCCCGGCGATCGCGAGATTGAGGGGCTGACAGGGCTGACCAGTTCGAGCGATAGATGATGTTTCCAATGGTTCTTTGCTTTTTCCTATGGCGACCAATTAGCTTGAGCCATCGCGCTCGACTGCCTATTACGGTAATTCCGCTTCAGATCCATGAGAAGCGATAAAAAACAAACCCCCAGCGAATTTTGATTTACACCCCATACACCATCGGTTGTATCACAAGCTAGGTACTGTGTACACAGTTAAGTGGGTAGTGTTTGTGCTTCCAAAGCAAGTAGATAGATGTGTATTCCTTCCAGGTGCGTTGCCAATATCCCTGAATCCCATACGGCGGGAGTCGTAGCACAGGGTTACGTTTCAGCCTTGTACTATCTTCTCACAAGTTCTGAAATATTTGAGTGCATTTCTGGTTCCCGTTATCGACATGATTCAACCTTGTCGGGTATCACCTGCTAGGCTACCTAGATATCCAAACTGGCCTTGCAGCAATGTTAAAAAGCCTTACACCCCACAGAAAATCCCGCAGAATGGTGTGTTTATGCATAAACCCTAACTATCCGGAGGATAACCCCACTCACAAATAGTCATGGTACACTATTACCGTCCCTGTGTTGACTGTGGAATGAAGTTAAGGCTACGTCCCTCAATCGACATCCAAGATCTCTTTTGAAAAGACGCCCTCATACCATAGATTTCACACTGCTGAATATGAGATCAAGATACTATACTTGATTTGTCAATCTTTACAAAAACAGACGCGTCTGCTTTAGCTATAAATGGGAATACGCCAAAGTAACGATGTTCCAGAACTTTGGGATGCGACTCTTCACAATGAATATGGAAACACCCTGCAAGATGAGAAGCGACGGCTTCCTATACTCCACACTCCAATGAAGCAGATATTAGGAAGTTGTGACCACTTCATATACTTCGACATGATTACCAATTACACGCGGCCAGACGAGGGCCCCTGGTCGTGGAAGCCCTGGACCAGATCCATGGAAATGCGGGAGCCGTTTACATACTCACGTCACGACATGACCGGCAAGATGCTGTACCGGAATTTACAATGACCCTTAGAGGACAGGATTTTGCATTAAGAAGTAGATACTGTCAAATTGAGCAGGCGATTGCATTCGCTGAGAGGTGTAAAACCACACTTCGTCTCAGCTATTGGCTCGCAAGTTTGTAGCCAGCATGAATGGGAGGAAAGCTTTGGTTACGGAGATAGTAATCCTGAGATAATCAGAGAATCCGGAGCGGATCAAGAAGGGTTAAACCATGAAGAGTCACTCAGCCGATTGGCAGGACATGATGACGTGTTCGTCGATATCGAGGACGTATGCAGGGCTATGGCCAAATCGGTTCAATTGAGCGGTGCCAGCATGCAGTTTATCTAAAGCTTGGGGAAGAGTAAAAATCAGGGGTGGCCAGCGGTGCCTGAATATCCCAGAGAACTGATAGATCACATCGCACAGGCCAAACCTGGGCAATTGATCGGGACCTGGCCCGTTACAGTTAGGGCGGCTTCTCCCTCATGGCGACACTATAGCTATTTAGAGACATGATTATCCGGAGCTCTTAAGATAGGAGATGTCTTTGCATTCGCATAACGGTATAGGAAAACCTAAACAAATAGGGAAAACCTAAGCCAAGACAGGGAAAAATACATATTCCAAATGAATACGCGTATATCCTTCGAACATTGTACTAGAACGATGATCAGTCTATCATGTTGATGTTTAGTGCCATTCTTTGTACTGACGTCGAAAAGTGTTCGCCAACATTGTACCACGGATGTCCAATACATGGAGGCATTTACTAAATTAGATTAGTATACCTCACATCAAGTGGACTAAATCACTTACAACCTATTTAAGACTCATCCCCGTCAGCCTACCTATCCTGAAGTGACCTCCCACAGAAAAGGGTTGGAAAACTTACGACCTGTTCGCATCACATGTCCATTAGCCTATAGATTCTCGAGTCATTACGTCCATAAGTACGGGGGAAGCACTTACTTCCTATTCATATTCCATATCTGTCAGCCTAGAGCCGACTCTCAAGTCAAGCCATCTCGTCCATGCGAAAGGGCGAAGCACTCACACCCTATTACCATCCCATCTTTATCAGACCAGCCATTCTCAAGCCATCTCGTTCATAGAAAAGGACATAGAACTCACACACTATTTAAAGCCCAGATCTATCAGTCTAGATCCTCTCAATCTATCTCATTAATACGAAATGGTGGAGTACTCACATTCTGTTTAAATTCCATTATATTAGCTTATCTATCCTCATATCATCTTAATCACAATAGTAAAGTACTCACAAACTATTCACATACCGTATCGGTTACGGTTACCCTGTATCCACAAGAGATCTCACTCATGAGAAAGGGCGAAGAACTCACACACTATTTATATCCCATACGTGTTAGTCCAGCTATTCTTCAATCATAAGATAGGGAGATGCACTTACATACTAGTCATATTCAATCAATATCAGACTAACTATTTTCAAGTCATCTTGTTCGCAAAGAAAGTGCTAAAATACTTACAGTCTGTTCATATCCCATTGACGTCAACCTATCTACTCCCAAGTCATCTTATTCACAAAGATGGGTAAGCACTTACACCCTATTCACATCCCATATCTGTTAGCGTAGCTATCCTCAAGCTATCATCTCACACAAAAGAATAGAGGAAAAAACGAGCGAGGCACTCACAGGCTATTCATTTCCCATATCTGTTAGCCTAGGTGCTCCAGAGTTATCTCGTTCTCAAGAGAAGATAAAACACTCACATGCTATTTTCGCCCGATATTCGTCAGCGCAGCTATTGAAGTCAACCCATCCACAAAAAGGGAATTACTTACAGCCTATTCACATCCCATCTCTGTAAGCCTAGCTATTCTCAAACAATCTCACTCACAAAGAAGACTAAGCACTCACAATCTACTCATATCCCTTCTCTATTAGTCTAGCCACTCTTAAGACATTACTCCACAGAAGGGAAGGTATTAAACACTTACTTTCTATTCATGTCCATCTCCGTCAGCCAAAGTCTTTCTCAAGTCACCTCGTTCATAAAAGAAATGTAGGCACTTACACCCTATTCACATCTCATATCTGTTAGCGTAGCTATTCTCAAGTCATCAATAGCCAAGTACTTACACACTATTCATATTCCATCTCGATCAGTCCAGCAATTCTTAAGTCATCTCGTTCATAAGAAAGGGTGAAGCACTCACCTTCTATTTATATCCCATCTATATTAGCTTAACTATTCTCAAATCATCTTGTTTATAAGAAAAGGTTTGGAACTCACAGGCTATTCATATCCAATATCGTCAGCCTAGATATGTTCAAACTGTCTCGTCCACAAGAAAATATTTTCGCACTTACACACTATTCATATCCCGTCTCTATAAGCCAAGATATTCTGAAATTATCCTCTTCACAGGAAAGGTCTTAGAACTCACAGGCTATTCATATCCAATATCCGTCAACCAGCTATTTCAAGTTATCTCGTTCACAAATAATAAAATGGTTTTGCACTTACACGCTATTCTCATTCTCATCTCTGTCAGACCAGCTATTCTCGAGTCATCTGAGTTAAGAACAGGGGCGGCAGGGCACTTACACCCTAATCATATCCCATATCTGTCAGCCTAAAGTCGACTCTTAAATCATCGTATTCATAAGAAATGGCGAGCACTTACCCACTATTCACATCCCATAACTGTTAGGCTAGCGACTTTGAAGTCAACTTGTTCATAAGAAATAGCAGAACCTCACATTCTATTCAACAACCATATCTGTTAGTCTAGCTACTTTCTAGCTATCTTCTCATACAAGGAGCCAAGTACTTGTCCTTTTGCCGCGGGGTCAACCACCGAATGGGCTGGCACGGCAACCTTAGAAGGGATAGCGAAGAATGTCATATTGCCAGGTAGATAAGATATATCTTATGCTGGCTTTCGTTGAAAGGAGAACTGATCGTGTTGTTTGACTATTTTAGTTGTATAACTATGATTCAACTGAGCTGGGGTTGTGGTTCTAGAGCGGGAGTTGCAGGTCTATATAGGTTCGGTTCTTTTTACCTACAGATAAATCATAGACTGGCTTTCTCTAGTATCTAGTGTTAAGTGACATACTACAAGACAATGATAGGGTAGAGAGTGTCAAGATAACGGAAGTTGTTCGTATTCCAGGGATATGGAAAAGGTATTCGAATGCGAGGAATATTTCTTATTGGCGGGGAGCTAAGAGACAGAAAAAGATAATGCAGGATTGATTTTGGGGTTGTGAAGGCCTAATTGGCTCCTTTCAGACAAACATGGCAGCGCAGTTTATCAATGTGCAGGCATCCACTTTCTTTCTAGCACGTAAAAAACAGACTTCGCGTGCAGTTTATGGGTCGCTACTTTGCGCTCATGTACCTCGTGATGGCTTTCGGCTTCAAAGTGAACGACGAGAAGATAGGGTAGTAGGTGGGGTGCCCGCAACGGAATGATTCGCCAACCTTATGATGTTACATGTAAACTACTAGGTCAAAAGTATTGCAACACCCGGAATTCGGCCTCCGAGGCGCCATTTTTAAACCTCAATATCTCAACGAAATCAAGAGCTTTTGAGCTTATAGTAAATTCTATAGATTCCTAAGCTTAATATTTAGTATACCATCCACGTGCTTTATATACAGCTCAAATTCTACGCGGCCAGGAAAGAACTAGGCGATTTATAACCTCCTGATCAAGGCTATTCCACGCGGTCTAAATAGACTGCCTAAAGCGCTCCATATCGATTTCTGATACCCCATCTAGAAAGAGCTCAGGATAGAGCTCCTTTAGCTTCTTTTTAAGCAGGCGCCAGAGGTTTTCAATGGGGTTTAAATTAGGCGAGTAGGGCGGCTAATCTAGGACCTATATATTGTGCCTTTCAAACCACAATTACGCCTGCCTAGATATATGGATTTTAGCATTGTTTTACTGAAATCTTATTCCTGGCTTGTAGATTAGTAGGAGGCCTTTTTCAAGGCAAGTGATATAGGAATTCGTTAAATAGCCGCTATTTCTTAATAATTCGTCCCTTTCTAGAACCACCATTTCTGACCGGCCACCATACCATATAAAGGCCCAGATCATAATCGAAACATCCTTTCCATGGCGCTTTAGGTTCACTAAATCAGGCCTATAGGCCTTATTTAAAAAACGGAATACCCATTGAGTGGGATTACTAGGGTCCCGTTAAACTGAGGATTCGTCCGAAAATATGATATTGCTTAAATCGTCAAAATGTAGCCACACACACACGAAATTATAGCGTTTTTTAGCTGAATCAGCGTCTAAAGCAATCCTCTTTTTACTTTTCCACCTTTTAATATAAAATCTACGCAGAATTCGCTGTATAGTCGATCTAGAAACGTTATAAGGGCTCCCAGTAATCAACGCTAAATAGCTGATTCTAGGCCTCCGGCGAACCATGTGAAATATATAGCGTTTAGCTGCTTGACTGAGCTTTTCAGGCCTACCAGACCGGGAGCCTGATTCTAGGCTGTTCTGGTTTTGGAAGCGTTTTTATATTCGATAGATAGTAGAGCGCGCAACGCCAAAATCCTGGGCAAGTTTAGTAACATTTTGCCCTGCGTCTAGGCCTTCAAGTAAGGCAGCGTGTTGCTCAGTAGATAATTCAGATCTAGGCCTTCTATTTGCACTAATTTCGGTTCCAAAAGACCTCATTTTGGTGGTGTGGTAGGTGTTTGAAATAGTTGTTGTTTTTTGACGCGGTACGCGTTTTGCCAAGTGTTGCGAGACTTTTGACCCACTATTGTAAATAACCCCCTCTTTGCAAAATTACGCGAATAATGATTCATCATGGGTAAACAGTGCAGAAACATCCTTGATCATCCTGCACATAGCAACTTTGGGACAGGAGACTTGAGCCAGAGCTGGGCCACGATCCCTTCCATGATACTGCACTTTATATGACTAGCGTTGGGTCCGAAGGTGGGTTTCCTAAATAGGCAGTCGAGCGCGACACTTTACGATGATTGGCTATAATGAACCAATTCTTCGGCCACTGTAGCTTATCCATACCTCAACTATGGTACCCTTTGCGCTCCTCTATATGATAAAACAATCTTATCTATACCCCGTACAAGGAGACACATCAGCTGGAAACTAATGTTCACAGGCAGCATTCTGACGACAGCCTCCCAAGCGGGAGCACGCGCCATGTGCTGATTAGATGTCCAACAATTGGTATGGACTATCAATACCAATTGACCATGCATAGAAACAATCATTGATTGGGCGATCTGCAAGGTCGCTGCAGGGTTGCTGCTGCCAACCTGCTCTTCTATTGAATGGAATTCTCACCCAGATAAGAAGCATCGCCTTCAAATCCTTGGAAACCCCGTGTTGGGAAAATGGTGCACTTGAAAGGAATCGTCGGTCACGACAAAGGGCAGACCAGGGCTGACTTCTCCCGTTCTTCACATTCCTTCCCCCTCTCCTCCTTCTTTTCCTCCTCTATACCACCGAGACAGAGTCCATATTTTAATTCACGATGGGGTTTAAACTGCGCAAGCAACCAAAGTCCCGTCTCAATACTGAAAGTAGCGCAACACCTAAGAGTCAGGTCCACTGGCGACCTTGCTATCTACACCGACGGGTACTACTCCTCTTTCTGCTTATCTTTGTCGCGATGATTGCGGCCCTGGAGGCTCTCCATCGGGTTTCGTCGGCCCATTACGGACTTGGCTCGTCCGTTGAAAATCTTCATTATAGTTGGACATACGGACCCACTGCCATTCTGACCGTGGTGGCAGCATTCTGGTCGCGTGTGGAATTTCAAGCAAAGCAAAATGCCCCATGGCAGGCGATGCAGGAAAATCCCCAAAAGGCCCACACGAGTGTGTTGATGGATTATGTTTCCATGATACAGCCTCTGTCATTGCTTGAATCCTTCAAGAATGGCCATCTAATGGTTGCGGCTGGTGTGATATGCTCCATGCTGCTGCGAATCCTCACCATCTTCTCGACTGGCCTCCTCTCGCTACAACAACTTCAGGTGCCAAAATATGAAGTTCCAATTCAACTCCTGCAATCATTCAGTGCCAATAACTTGAACCTTGCTTCAGCTGGCTCGAAGCCATACAATCTCTTGAATGCCATCATATTTGAAGGCCTCCCTTACCCCGATGGCACGAATGCGAATGTTACATTTCAAGAGTTCGTCTCGGATCTCTCCTCTCGTGACGCTCTGATTACAGCTAATGTCGACGGACTCGCTGCCGATCTAGACTGCGAGACTGCAAATATCACAGTCCGAGCATGGGGATTCCAAGACATTTGGTATCTTGGAGATGAGCTTTCTGGAGAATACACTGAGGATATTCAGGTGGCAACTTCCACCTGCACCATTACGGGCAATCTACTCGGGAATGATACCAATTATCATCCCAGTCGGTACCATGCAATGTTTACACCTTGCCAATGTGAAGGTTCTCCCGGTCCGGACGGAGAACGAATCGTCGTCACGGTGGCCGACATCAATGTGGGCAATCACTCGGCGCCGTATAATGTACGCAATGTGACAGAAGGGTGGGTTACGGGTCAGCAATATAATACGATGGTCAACAAGACTCTGAATCGATCGGTCGCATTGATCTGTAGGCCGACCTTGTCTCTCTCCAAATTCCGTGCACAACTCAACTCGAGTGATTCTCTCTTCACGGCCAACCTCGAAAACATTGGACCCTCCTCAAATCTGATAGAATTGTTACCATGGGATGTTGCCTCGTCGGTTCTCACATTTAACGACAGCGGATCTGGCTCCCTTGACCCAGTTACGATGCAGACTAATCACAGAAATATATCAAACTTTCCTCTACCTTTTAAATTTGGCAGCTACTTGGTTGGCGTCAATGGTAGCGTGGATCAACTCTTCGACGCCGAGACAACCCGGCAAGCTGTCTCATCCTACTATCGTGCAATGGCTGCTCAGATCATGAAGCTGACAGTGGCAAAAGGAAATGCTTCAAGCTCCGTGGGGTCTGCGTTAGTGAACGAGAATCGAGTAATTGTGACTCGACTCTCTCTCCGTATGATGCAGGCATGTTTGGGGGCGACTTCCTTGATGGCAATTGCAACGATAATATATGTACCCTCTTCCAAGGATACATTCGTCCCGTGGAACCCAAATAGAATTTCGTCCATTGCTGCCATGATATCCAATAGTTCCTCCTTTCGGAAAGTTCTTCAAGGGACTGGGGCGGTGCCAATGGGCGTTCTGGAAGGTCTTCTGGCTGGTCGGAAGTACTACACACAGTGGGCTTTGGACTCCAACAATTTCTCAATCGAGATCGCAGATGACGGTCGGGGTGAGTTTGATTTGGATTACGAAGACATATCTCTTACATGGAGGCCCTTTCCGAGCTTCATATTTCGCATGATCACATTTATTATGGTCGCACTGGTGATCGCCGCTCTCGAAGCTACGCTTCATGTCTCCCAGGCTAATAATGGGCTTGGTGATGTGTCAACCGATACCTACACACATTTCATATGGACTCTCGTTCCAGCGTTAGCCATGGTATTGATCAGCCTTCTGTTCATGAGTCTGGATTTCAATACCCGCTGCCTTGCACCTTATGCTGATCTCAGACGAGCCGTCCAGGGCTCGACTTTTACTCAGTCGATGGAAATCAATTACTTGGATTCCCTAAGCCTTGTGAATGTTGTAAAATCCGTTCGGATGAAGCATTTTGCGGTTTCGGCGACTACTACTGCTGCTCTGATTTCCTCTCTCTTGACAATCATCTCCAGCGGCTTGTACTCTGCCATCAATGTTCCCATGATCAGCAAATTTGATTTCAAACAAGAGACAACATGGCGTGATATGGCAGACACCTACCTTTCTGCGCTCTATCAGCAGATTGAAGATGATGAGGGAGAAGGGGTAGCGATTGCTGGGTATATTTTGCTTGACAATCTGACATTCCCCAAATGGACTTATGACGACCTTGCCTTCCCGGAAATATCGCCAAAGAGTTCTATCGCTGGAAATTCAGAGGGCATATTCGTTGATGTTACAATTCCGGCTTTGCGAACGTCCCTTTCATGCAAACTTCAAAGCAGCGAAGAGCTGAACGCAACCGTCGTCCACAATGACAATGGCATCACAAACTCGACTCAGCTGAGTCTTGACTTTGTGAAATTTCCCTGCATGGAAAATGAGATTGAGACAACGCAGAGTAATTGGTTTGGTCCAATCTCACCTCACTCAATTTTTGGATATGTATATGAGCCTCATTGCGTCAATTCCTCATCCAATGCCGATGAACACAATTACGTTCTACCCTATCGTCATCAGATAACTTATGTCTGGGGCGAAATGGGTAATGGCGCGCAGGTGCAGAGTGTGATGGCTTTGTCATGTCTCGACTCCCCGGAAACTGTTAACACAACGACCCGTTTTAGTCTACCCAACTTGGAAATCACCCAGGAAATGCCGCCTATTACGGATGAGTCGTCCGCCGAGATAGCCCCCCATCTGTTTGTGCCGTTTCTCAAGGATGCATATCTGTTCGATGGATCCAATGGAACAGCAACAATGAGGCCGTTTTTCGAGGTATTGGTATCTAGCAAATACTCGATTCCAAGAACGGATCTCGGAGACGAAAGCAAAAAGGAGAAGGTTGCCGAGGCAATCAAGCACCAGCATAAACTTATAAAGGCCCAGCAGTTTAGCCAGTTTGTTCGGGCATCGGCAAATGGAACACTGGCCAATGATCTATTACATGGAAATATCACCAGTCGAGATCGCCAGAGGCTCATGCAGGATGCCGTTTCAACGCGTACACTAGAAGCTCTTCTCGTCTCTATGATAATATTGGGCATATGGGGTTCCGCCTTATTGAACACAGATGCAATTTTACCCAAGAATCCTTGCAGCATCGCGTCTGTCGCGAGCCTTTTGGCAGACTCAAATTTTCTCGACCGATACAAGAAAGTCATCGACGACCCCAGCAGCAAATCTACCGCACAGGCTCTGTTTCCAAATAGTCGATTTTTACTCGATTGGTGGAATGATGGACCTTTGTCCGGGACGTCGACAGAGCATAGAGGATTGGAAACCGATGATCGATTCACCATTTATCTTATTGACGAGGTGAACAAAGAACCTGTGCATTTGGCAGCAAGTCAAGAAAAATTAGATAGGCCACAACAGACAGATATCGGAAATTCTTGCGGAGAAGATAGCCGTTACCTACAAACATGTATTCACCAGGACTGATACCTCAGGGCTCTTACAGTCAGTCAAGCATATAGCGCTGGTACACATTGGGGGTATTGAGGATCATCATCAGGCTAAAACATATTGTGTAATATTCGCTTGTGATGCAGAATCACGGCCTCAATCTGGTGGCTATGTGCAAAGTTGCAAAGCGTCAAGTGAAAATGCCGCAGGTCTTGGAATGACAGTAAAAAGCCACAATAGGACCCAAATTTGCTTTGCGAGGGTCAAGTGCCAGGTTATTGCAAATGAGCTCAAATACTCGCAACTGAAGCTGATCCCGCAAGTGGGACAGTGGTTCCAAAAACTCGCAGGATTGTACATAGTCACACAACTTCAAAGATGTCAGCCCCGCAAAAGTCGACGAAGCGCTCACTTGCGCGCTGTCTGGCAGACATGCCTTGGACAGCGTCAGGCACCACAGCGAGGATAAAAACGAGTGGCGGCCCCCACAAAGCGCGTCGGTTTAGCGCGCGTAGACCGTTGTAGTCCAAGTTCTGCTGGCGGGGGATTGGGTATTTATAGCATTGCAGCCATTTATTTTGCTTGCGTCGATGCAATGATAATGTGAATTGTGAGAGCAACGACGCAATAAAGTTTCTCAATCTTCTCCAGATCAATTGCTTGACTCAAATCAAGGAAACAGTCCTGGACTTACCGGTACTCCTGGTCCTGTCCTTTGCCAAAGCTTGACCAAAGATCTTGACGATCATTCAGTGTCTGACCAGCGTCTATCCCGCGTTCCAAGGACTGTCTTAGAATCTTCCATGAGGTCTATGTTCAGAATCCTTTGTCGAGGTCATGTATGTTCAAGTATCGGGCAAAAGCCTTAGTTATATATGCATTGTCATTCATATTTATATCCGACGTCAACGAAGGGGTGAAAAAAATAAAACATTCAACTAGCTTGTTCACTCTGGCCCCTGCTGATCTGCAGACCCGTTAGAAGATATAAGCTCACTCTTAGCATCGTTACTATCGGGATCCTTTTCAGCATTTTCATCTATCTCCTTTTAGACAATATCCAATATAGCCTTCAATGGCTCCAGCTCCTGGCCATTCTCTAACGCCCCGCGTTCCTTCAGCACGTAGTCCGCCATAGTTCCTAGCCTGCAACTACCTTCATAAAAGATTTCTGCTAGCCTAGCGACCTGGTCTAGTTCCAGGACCTAGATAAGGCTGTATTTGGAATCTCCGATGTTGCCAGGTCTCGGAAGGTCTATGCCCATATTCGAGGGCAAGATGATGATGAAGTTCAGCTAAATCGCGGGTTGGCACATGGGACAAGAACGGGCGATGAATGGCAGATTTACAATCGCGATCAAACTAAAGGTCCATTGGTTATCGTCGAACGCGTGAATGACTTTGACGCGTGGGCAGTTATTGAATCGCAGGACCCCAGTCCTCCGAAGGTCGGAGTTGGATCGTTGGCAATCCGCACTAGAACCAGTACCATTGGGGTTAATATATTCCCGTTGAGACCGTTGAACCAAGAGAGAGGGCCTACCGACAATGAGTTGAAGGCAGAATGGGAAAAGGGGGATTCGACGGATCTGTCAGATGTCCGCCCCAACTTTGTGAGGAGGGTTCAGCATCTAGACACCAGGAGGCAAATCTTTGTGGAATTTAACGTGGCAGTATCTAAACGCAGATCCCTGTCCATTCTGGACAAAAAGAGACACCTAATGCCCTATGTTCCTGCAATCCCAAAAGCCGAACCCGATATGTATCCAAAGCTGAGGCAGTCACGAAGAGTACTATGATGGGAACATCCTCTCCATTCCTCGCAACACTTCCTCCAGATGTGACAAAGACCTTCTAAATTGGCTATGGACAACATGTGTTAACCCTGTCTTCCATGCAATGGAGAGCAATGGGATAATACATTTTTCAAATGCTCAAACATCCAACGGCGCCAGCTACGAACATAGGCCTCCACGCATCTGGTGGATTGGGAGTGGCTCCGCGACCTTTTTACCTTTTCACGTAGCTGCATCCAGCTCAGGTAACGACGGCACACTGAATCGAACTGTACCGTCCTAGAACCCCTCCATCCGAATGCTGCGTGCATCTCGCATAACAGCAGCTGCTCAAAACCCTGTGCCACCTGCACCACCTGCACCAACTCGGGTTTCAGTAGTTGCTATGCCGACCACTCCTGGCCAATTGGATCTACCAGGAGTTCGTGCCGAGACAGATGGAATTATCCAAGAGATCAAGAAGGGCAACAATCGCTCCTTCATGCTTCCTCGGGTCCGCGAGAGTCCCACAGCAGAAGAGGCCCTAAAGTTAATGCGTGACACGGACATAATTCATATTGCCTGCCATAGGGCCACGGATAAGATAAATCCTTTAAAAAGCTCTCTTCTGATGCAACGTTCCATAGAGACCAACCTTCGTGATTATCAAAGGCTGGTGGTCGATAAGCTCACTGTGTCCCAGATCGCGGCAAGCCTGAAAGCCAAATTCAGGCGACGATCATACACTAGACTGGCTTTTCTCTCCGCATGTTCTGCTGCAGAGGTCAGTGCGAAAAGTCTCATCGACGAAGACCTTCATATCGCAAGCGCTCTTCAAGCTATTGGGTTCCCGCATGTCATCAGCTCCCTGTGGTCGGTAGCTGATACTATGTGTGTCCAGCTCTCGCAGCTTTTCTATCGCGCGTTGGTCAAAAACAGCGATGGGGATGTTCTGGGTCCTGATTCTTACGGAGCGGCGCATGCCTTGCGAGACGCTGTGATGAGCCTAAAATTAGAGAATAAAGACCCAGCGCTCTGGGCTGTGTATATTCATCTGGGGGCATGATGGATACTTCGATGCATCCACCTCATCTCACATCTGACAGGGACTCATGGAACTCTGATTTTAATCTTGATTTTACTTTTCTTTCTGCTTGACTGTCAGAGACAGATCATAACCAGCGTATGATGGAATTGCGTATGCGAAATCTCATCGTATAAGACTACAACGTGGTATGTCAATCAATCAATCAATTAAGATTCTATTACCTGTTAGAGCCTAACTACTGAATGTCTAGCTATATAAATATACCAGGAGACCTAGAATATAGCTATAAATACTATATAATCTGTCAATTTATAACTAATAAATACTAATATTTAGCTAAATATAATCTTAATTGTGGAGCCAGCTAGATTCTAATACTATAAAAAGAAATATTATCAATATAAAGCTTCTATAGAAGTAGAATTAAGAGATAATATATAGCTAAATATAAATAGCGAGGTTTTACTAAAGAAATCTGATAATCCAAAGTTTTATTTATAAGCTAGATTTCAATCCAAGTCTACCGTACTTCCATCTTAGAAAGGTGTGTTCACAAGTTGAGAGTTGAGCTATGGCGCGACGTTCGTTTGGCAAACAACACCACTGCTTGCATACAAGCGTCCTTTCTGTTGGCAGAGGGGTGACTGTCATAAACCCTGGTTCAAATCCTTCTATGATTTTTTGTTTTACAGACGTGGGGATGGCCGAGCGTTTCTTGTACCGACCAGGGCCGTATTTGAAATAGAGATACCGCTTTTCGTAGTGCGGTGGTCGCTAGTGACATGAGATATCAGTGTCAAGAGTTGCAATTGGTGTGCTTTACAGCCTGTTACGCGTGATTAACAAGATGGACACCCATGACGTCTCACAGGTATATGAATACCTACAGTCCCTGCAGAGATAAAAGCGATTCACTACCGACTCCAAAGAAAAGAGAGTGATCAGATGATAATTTTTGCTGGCCTTGGGGCCTGAGGTGACTAAGTTCGGGGTCCAAAAAGAGGCACGTGGGGTCAGACGAGTGGTCTCCTGTGATTGGTGGATGTTGAGCTAGGTTGCATTGTCTGGAGAGGTATCTTTTGTTTGTCCTCAACATACTTGAGGTACCTACTTTGTACATGCTAAATGGTAGCTCTTACTAGGATTACCAGACTTGCAATCCCTGGTCAATATCACCTCTTGGCCATAATCACCAGGAGGGGCATTTTGTCAACCATTAGTACTTGAATTCAATCTACAACCCTGACCATCCATCCGTTCCGGCTCGCGACTTTTGTCGTCATCATCGGAGTAACATGTGTCAACTCCCTGCTGAGGTGATTCTACATATTATCGAGTGCCTTATTCCATCAGCTCATCCTGTCGCATTTCCGCCAGTGGATCCGGTGACCCAAACACTAATCAGCCTCACCCTGGTATCCAGCCTCACACATCACACAGCAAAGCGACTTCTTCTCAAGCACTGTCTACACCTTGACTCTGGCGAACGCCTGGATTCTGTTCTTTCGCAGCTTCTTACAGACGACGGCAAACAACAAGCAGCTCCGATGGGACTCTTTTTGGCCCCGTTCCCGGGTAATAACCTGGAGGAGCCCCACGTGGTAAAACAGGTAGACCAACTATCATCGCATATCTGTGGTAGTCTACGGCGTCTCGTTATCGATATTCCGCTGCGATACCTATACCCCGATGAAGACGTACAAGGATTACGAAAAATAATACGGGCATCCTTCGTCCGCCTAACGGAGCTGGAAGAATTTTGTTCTGTTCAAGACGAGATGTATTGCGATACTATAGAGGATGGATCTGAGCCACCCGTATGGTCATTATGGCCACGTCTCAAACACCTCGCGCTATACAACCAGAGCGTAGACATGCCTCTGTTCCTACAGGCTCTCCAACGATGTCCAAACCTCACCCATTTAGTCCTCACACGGCCGGATAGTCTAGCAGACCCTATAGACCCAGGTCTGGAGGGTCTTAGGTGGTGGTCATTCTTGAAACGCATTGTCATTATAAACACCGCAAGAGATCACGAGATACAGCTGAAATGGCGCGAGCCCGATTGGCCGACGAGCTTTCTGGGGTGCTTGGTGCGTCTTCAGCATCCCGCCGGGGCTATATGCGATAACTTGTCTCGGGACTCAAATCCCGTGTTAGAATATATAACTGTGGATCTACCTCCTGGCCGAGAAGAAGATGATATCGATCTCTGCCAGGAATTCTCCCACCAGCATGCTGTCCAAGGGACACTGTGGAGCTACCCGGGATCTCGCTATTCACTAGATGACTGAGCATTCAAACTATATGATCGAGCAGCGGTCTTACTTCCGTGGATTCTGTCAGTCTTGATGCCACTGCCTACAATAAGGACACCGAGAAAGCATAATTTCATACACCCAGTGATTGAGATGCAGTTCTGTTCCTGAGAGATGAGTATTTAAAAAGTCTACTGGAGCAGTCCAGGGTTATTCTTGAAGTTTTATAGTCTTATTTTCAAACTCTTCCCACTGTAATAGGTGCACGACTAGCCTCTATTTAATTAGACTATCCCATCATAAACACTCGCAGTATGCTTTTGCCATCTCAGGCCCCGTGGGTGATGGGAATCGCCTGCGACAATTTGATACCTACAACCTTCACCCTAAGCTTCATCCAACCCGAGGATTTAGAGTAAAGCAACCCCCCGGGAAGAATCACATCCTGTGGCTCAATACTACCGATACCCAGCAAGCATATGTTGAATATGCTATACCAGTCGTTGAACCTACTACCCAATTCCCCTTATTTGAAACACTCCCCATTCTCCATGTTCAGCTTAGACAGCGGCCGGCCATAACAAGTAGCCTTCCCGTTCTGCACACACAGATAACTCGTCCCCTTACAGTTATGAGAAGATTTCCACCCTAGACTGTTCTTGGGATCACACTTTCCCTTATACTTTGGTTTCGCCTTCTTGATCTTAGCACAGTTTGAGCAGTGGCTCGGGGCGAGAGGGTTAATCGCATCGGCATCGGTTTTGTCTTGGACATTGCTATCCTCGTCGTCTAAGGTATAAGTCGTGACCGTGTCCCAGTCTTCCTTTGTGTCTCGTGACTCAACATTGTTTGCCTCGTCGGTAGTTGGCACCTCACGGAGCTCGAGGCTTTTGGTTTTGTTCGGATCACATTGCGGTTTCGCTACGGCGGCGATTGCGAGGGTGAGAAGGGCTATGTAGTAGATTTGATACTTGAAGAGCATTTTGTGAGAGTGTTCCTGTGCTAGAACTTAGTTCTCTACCTGTTTGATGAGTGGTAGATACGAATCAGTCTCGGCATTTCAGCGCAGGAATAGGGAATAGGACAAAAGGAAATGAATGCAGAGTCATGAGAAAAACAAGAGTGGGAAGAGGAGGGCATACCGTCCAGATATGATGGCTATTGTTCAACGATAGACAGTAGTACAAGACGAGAAGCAGCAGGTAACTTGTCCTATAACCTCTATATATATAGTTGGAACTACCCCAGAATTCCTGTCGTATTATGCATACTCCTCAGAGAGCTGGATACCTATGATTGACCCAGCTAAGACCGAGATTCCCCGCTCTTGGTCAGACGAGCCGCATTCTAGAGGCTTTCACACTCGACCAGTTATGCATATCGGATTGCACGGAGACAGCGGCCGCTACTGGGGATCAAACATGTCAATAGCCAAGTTTAGAATGGATTTCAGTGAAGCAATCACCCCCCGAACCCCCTCTCGAGCTGCAAGCGCCAGATAATACTGATGCGATGACACTGCGAGAAAGCTAGGCGCTGACATGCATAACTAAGAGTTGGTCTAGGACCATTGTCATCTGCCCTCAAGTTCGATTGAATACGACCATGAGAACAGGCATTTATCAATACCAAACACACAAGTCGAGAGACAATAAAAGTTGTCGAGTCAAGCAGGGGCTTGGCGGCCTTGGGTTACATCGAATATTTGGAGGCTGCTGAGTCTGAAGGCTTTTTGAGACACAACGAATGACATCTGCACCAAGGGCGTATTACATGGAGGTGTAGTACTCGTCATTGAATGATGGCTGTCCTGTTTCTGCCCTAGTATGGGGAGGCAGGGGAGACCTTGCTTATGTGTAGACACTATTCATGCAGGGTGGAGCTGAGGTAATAAGCATCAATGAGTAGAAGTCACTCAACCTCAAACATACGCAGATCACCCGACCACCAATAAGAGGGGCTATTATACATTCGTGAGGGGAAAGTGTCAGTATAAGCATGCTTTAGGCCAAATGGGGTGGAAGCCTTCCTTCCCAGCGGCATCCTGCAGGGCTGACAGTCATGGTATATGATGCCGATTGGATGCAGCATTATTGAAGACAAACGGGTCAATAAGGAAGTCTGTGGATTCCAAAATTTGTCAGCTATTTCCTCGCTACCAGTATAACCGATATTATTACATTTTAGCTATTAGCAAACCGACTGGTACGACAAAGCATACAGAATTTCTAGATAAGCACAGTGTCTTGGATCGACTAGGGTATATATTATCAACTTATGTACGATATCCTGGGCACGGCAATGCTCATGAAAAATTTATGTAAGACGAGGAAGGACCAATGGTATGGTTGATCGCTCTGTATTGAGATCGTTATATTGAGATATTCTCAAGGAAGAAGAGGAGAGGTCTTCGCTAGGAATGCCACAGACAATCTATTCCTTCCGTATAATTGTCGGTCACGTCGCCGTGGTAGAGCCGAAAGCATACTTAACACATGTTTCAGAATATATCACACAGCAACGGTAATACATCTGTAGGTACAGCGAGATTGTCTGCCGACCGGTACTGTCTAAGATCTGTGTCAAGTCATTCAAGCACGACAGAGTGCACTTGTGTTCGTGCTCCGCGAGCTGAAGCAACTGGGTCCCCACATCACCGTCTAACAAGAGGCTTTGAGGAGACGAGAACTCAGGAAAGTTGACCGAATTGAGGTTTGAAGCGAGGCGGTCTCGCTCAATACTGCCGAAGTCATTCCAAAGCCTACCTTCCACGGATATCTGCCTCCATAACTTCTCCGCAAGGTACTTTTCTCTAGCTGTAGGGAAGACATCTCCACCGTTCCCAATCTTACAAACAAGGGATTTGGAGACAACCGCGCTCTTGACGTCATGGACAGCAGATGTATGTAGCCAGGTATAAAATGTTTGTCCGGTACTTACCGTAGCACACTCGGTGTCAGAATGTGGAAGACGGTTGTTTAGTGACCTATGTGCTTTGGCCTGTTGCGTAGCAGCCAAAGTTGACATTTCCAACTCTTTTTGGAGGTCGCGTCTATGATAAGGACTAGTATTTGCCTTGAGATTGTCATCCAAGACAAAACGGAACCAGGTTCCTATGTTTTCCCGTATGCTCTTAAGACGAGTGAGGGTTTCCTCATCCACATCAGAAATATTCGTTCTAGATGAATGTCCGTGGAGAGAACTATCTTTGCACAAGGCAGTCTCATTGCACAGTTCATCAATATAGTCGGCTATCATGTCGGTTGTAAAATCCGGTAGATTGACCAGGGACTTCTCCATTAGTTCGTCCTCTTGGAATATGCCAATGGAAAGTTCTACCATGCTGTAGACTACCCATGTACTCAGGAGATACTCAGGGCTTGAATTGTTGGCCAATGTCCAAAAGCATGCGCCATATTTGATGTACTTTTCTCCGAGAGCTCCTCCGGTGGAAAATACATCCAGCGTCTTTAGCCTGTAGCCAAAGAGAATCGCCTCTATAACTGAAGCTTGTATGACCCACTTCGGTGTCTCCGTTTGAGATGGTAATCGAGAAAAGTACTCTGTCATCTTAAGAACCATTGTTGTTGACACGTTGACGAGCCTATGTGGTATTTCGGCAAGTTTGTCGATAGTATCCTCAGCCTGCAGAGCAGCCATGATGTAGGAGTCCGACACAGTCGGTATAGCATACAAGGTTTTGTCCAACCAAAGCTGGTCATCTGTCTGTGACCGTTGGCCTTTGGTAAGGATGAACTGGACACCTCTGTTAATAGCATCTTTAATCTCCGCAGATATCATGTTAGTGAAACTAAAAGGTGCCACACTTTTGAGAATCAGGACAGCATAGGCCGTCTCTTCGGCTGAGTTCGAGCTTCCCCAGGATCCATCTTGATTTTGGGTACGCAATGTTCGGATTAAAGACTGAAACAACGTGATGGGAAGTTGGAATTTCATAAGATCGTCGGGCAATGCGGCCAGATGCCCTTCACTCCAGCGTTGGATGTAAGACATCAAGGCTTCACACATTAGCATCGTCGGATAATAAGGCGAGATATTCTAGTATTGTTAGAGAGAACCCCATATTCTCTAGAAGCAGAGTTTGGCATACCCATTTGTCCTTTACCATTCGGTCACATTGAAACCACGCATCGCACAGGTAGCGAATGCATTTTTCAATTTGTGGCTGGTAGCGATCATCGGCTGAAAGCAACACCAGAGCAGTGAGTACGTTAGCGTTGGTACTTATGCTAGTATGCGTCTCGTATAGATATGTTGTAAAGTGCTTTTCTCGTTCAAATCGATCGACCAATGCTTGTGGCGAGTAGTGTGCCCCCTGAAGTGCAAGAGCGGCTAAAGCCTTGGCCGTGTCATCGGCATCAGGACATGCTTTCGGGACTATTCACATTATATTAGCGAAAGGAACCGACTTCAAGACCGAAGGCACTCTACCAAAGCCCACTACCCCATGAAGCTCAATTTCGCCCTCGATCTGCTTGCCAACCTCTTTCAGTCTGCTACTTGGTTCGATGCCATGGCGTATCAAGCTTGTCGTCACCTTCTAGGATTAGAATTTTCATAAACCAATGCTAACCACGAGGATAAAACGTACCCACGCCCATTCAAATACCGTGGTTGGGTATCCTGCAGCCACAAGACCTGACCCATGACCAGCCCCGTTGGAGATTGCACGCTGAATGTATTCTTCGGCCTCGTCATCCCACATAGGATTATACATCAGATACGCTGCCGTGGCAGATGGAGATGCTAACATGCTGCCAAGAACTTTGTAGTGGGCCAGCCCTGTGAAATCGATTTTCCCAACCAACGCTTCCAACGAGTGCAGGAGAGAAGATTGTGGACCGCTGAAAATAGTGTCCAAGTTGATCTTTGAAAGTTTCTTCGCCTGAATCTTGTTCAAGTATGTGCGGTCAAAATCGAATGTATGCCCCTCCGCTTCCAAGAGGTCCAATATTGCCGGTAATCGAAGCTCCAGACTAACAGGTAAAGTACACGTTCTTAGCAAGTCATTGAGACCTTTCAAAGCGGTGTCCAGGAAGGCTTTTGCTTTGAGGATCCTTGAGTTGAGGTCTTGACGGTCTGTGTCACAGGAGTCTTCTGCATGTCTTTGCAGTGCAAGAAGAGCTGCTAAGGTGCTGGCAATGGAATCCAACTCAGAAGTGGTCCCGCCCCAACTACCACAATGGCTTTGTTGCTGAAGGAGAGCCTGAAAGGCAGCAGGAAATGCCCAGACAGACTTATCTTTGATAGGCTTTCTGACCATTGCAATCCATGCGGTATCATATATGTTGCCAGACATTGTACCCAGTCCGTAGGTTGGATGGTAAGACTTATCAAAACTCTCAAACAAACTCCGTTCCTTCATATCGACAAGCACACCCACTGGATTGTCCTTCATGTTGCTCAATGGATACTGAAGTCTGTAATGAAAGGAAACTGTAGGTAGCAAGTAGCTGATGGGGTTGGAATGAGCCCACAGATGCCTGGCTTTGGTCACATCTTAAATACCAATCATCAACCTGAGTACATTTCGACTGGCCGAGAAGACGTATGGACTTTTCATTACGTTATCTTTAAGCTTTCGATCGACATGGTGGGTCACGATGGCGCTGAGCGAACCCCTTGATTACGAGTTACCAAGAAGATCGTTATCGGAGTAGGGTTGTTTTTCAGCTACGCATTGTACTCTTCAACTGCACCCAGTGGGGCACCATGCAATAGTTTAACAATAAAGTTTACCACTCCTTAAGCGTGGAGGTAGGACAGTAGTCCAATAAAAACCCGCAGCGGAAATTTTATACGAGTATTTCAATATTACGTCGGGATTTGGTACCTTTCGGGTGGGGAATGTACATACCTCCGTATACCTATCTCACCGCTCCCACTGCTTGAAAAAGTTAGAATTTTGTGGATAGATGGATCCTTCATAATGGCTCGCCTCTCAACGTACACAAGGGACTATTGGGCATAGGTAGATTAGGCTCCTTTGCTTGGACTTTGGTACTGCTCAGCTGAAGGCTTTTCCGGCTCAATGCAGAGGTAGTAGTGACCTATAATGTCTAACACGAAGCACCGCACTAATAAATGATATGTAACATCGACTGGTGTTACCTGAGGTTGTGGAACACATTAATACCCATCCTTCCGCTTCCCTTCTTGCAATCTGCAAATGTCCCCGAAATCATGGGTGTCATATCCGTTGTCACCTTTTTGGCTTCCGTCAAGGAGCACTTCATAATATCTATCCTGCTACTCTTCCCAATTGCTTTGTTTCTACGGACTATATACCGTCTGTATATTGACCCGCTCCATCATATACCAGGCCCTAAGCTAGCAGCAATCAGTCATCTCTATGAATTCTATCACGATGTCATCCGGGGTGGATTGTTCATCTGGGAAATCGAAAAAATGCACCAAGAATATGGTACCGTCACCAGCTGATTAACCGCATTCCATCCTTACCATTCTATAGGCCCTATTGTACGGATCAACCCGCGTGAAGTCCACATAAAGGATCCTTATTTCTATGACGAGCTGTATGCTCCGACCCACGGTTCTCGAGACAAGGACGCAAAGTCCGTTGAGATTTTCAGTTCGCCCACCGCGTTGGTTTCAACAGTTGACCATCATACCCATCGCATGCGCCGGAAGTTACTCACCTCATTCTTTTCAAGACGGTCGATCGAGAGGATCGAGCCGGTTATCCACGAATCACTTTCAAAGTTCTTGGATAGCCTTATTACGGCCTACGAGGAAGATTCCGTAGTAGAGCTCATCGACAGACTCCAAGCGTTGACAGGCCACGTTATCACACAGTATGCGTATGGAGAGGACTACGGTCTCCACGAACCCCAAAATATCGGAAAGGGCATTGTGAAGGTTGTCCAGGAAGGGACGGAGCAAATCCACCTGCACCGGTTTTTCCCTCTTATCCAGCGTTTTTTGCGATTAATACCCTCCTTCTTCATGAATCAGCTCTTTCCAGCCCGAGCGGCAATGTACGACCTGTTGCATGGAGTACGAAAGAAATCAATAGAGGTGCTTCAGCAGAAGGACGTGTGCACTCCTACCGAGAGAACGACCATGTTTCATGCCCTTACAGCTCCGGAGGTACCTCCCGAGGAACGGAACTTGCAACGCCTCGAGGATGAGGGATTGGTTCTGTTTGCCGCCGGCACAGAGACCACCGCGACCACCTTAGGAGTGGCTATATTCCACATTCTTAGTGATCAAACGGTCCTTACAAAACTTCGAAAAGAGCTTGAACAAGTAATGCCCACTCCAGAAGGTCTGGCAACATGGCGGGAGCTTGAAAAGCTGCCATATTTGGTATGTACCATGGATGTCTGTGATGGCCATTCTTAGGATCTTGTTAACGGCTCATTCCACAGAACGGGGTTATTCATGAAGCCTTGCGCTTTTCGGGTCTAGCTATGCGGCAACAGAGGGTGTCGCCGACCGAGGTAATCAAATACAAGGATTATGCCATTCCACCTGGGGTACGTTGTCCTGATAATCTTTTGTAACGGCTGGCAACGCTTATCACGCAAGTAGACTCCCGTTAGTATGCTTCAATACTTCTTGCATACGGATCCGGCACTCTTTTCCGATCCCGAGAAATTTTACCCTGAGCGCTGGATGCTCGCGGCGGAGCGTAATGAGAGTCTTTCGAGATTCCTGGTGACATTTGGCAAAGGGACGCGATCCTGTATCGGAATGAAGTAAGTTGATGTCATTTCAACAAGTTATTCGTCCTGCTAACTTCGAACACCGTAGCCTGGCCTATGCAGAATTACATACTGCTTTAGCAGCCATTGTCCGTCGATTCGATCTGGAGCTTTACCAGACAACTGCGGAGGATATTCGTTTCGTGCGAGACAAACTGCTTCCACGGGCCAAGAATGGTCCCTGGAGAGTTCGAGTGAAAGTTGTGGGCATCCGCAAAGACTAGTTTCTAGGATTTCTGCGTAGGCAAGTTGTAATGACCGCTGAAGAATTCATTCTCTATGCTGTATACGCTTGGCCTTGCGCGTTCGGGAAGGGGTAGAGTGAGGTATTTAGGGACCGATGATTCGCAGATAGTTTAGGAGACGGTTGACTATTGTTAATTTCATCTAACCTAGTTTTATTCGTAATAATAGATTCAGAAGGACCAAACCCCCAGAAGCTCTCCGGAGTTCAATCCCTTTTAGCTACGGAAACACGGAACAATTAACAGGAGGCCTATGGAATGTCAAGAAAAAGCCCGTACTGAGGAAACGCTTAAGAGGACCTGAGTATAGATAACTGCATGAGCAGCTTGGTAACTATTCTTTGAACCGCGCTTCAGCATGCTGTAGTGATTGCAATATATCGGTCATGGGATACAAGGCTGTACTATTGAATAGTTCCACAAAGCCAACTTCACGTTCACATTCTATGATCAACACGGCTCTGGGATAGAGATCAGCACAATAAATGACCTCCCACCCGTGTAACGTTACCATTAGCATGCAGACAGCTCGAGCAGGTGCTAGGGCATAATCCATTTTAGGCAGCGGGTCTACTTATTGTGCTGAAAGAGGACTCGGATTGGCTAGTGGTGCAGCTTCATCACATACTCGTGGGTGATCGGTATCATACCAACTTCCAGTCTGGGGGTTCCTGCAAGATAAGAATTAGCAAGACGCCGATCCCCAAGTGCCGAATATTCAATATTGAGGGAATAGCGGTGAGAAGATGGCCAGCCAGTATTGCTATATGTAATAGAGTATTTTATGCTCCATTCAAGGCTGACTTCTTTCGGAATGATCGACAAAGTTCTAGAACTCTAAAATAAACCCTAATTAGGTTAATTCTTCCCCATCGGTTGCCTTCGAATATGTAATAATTGTATTTTTAGTCTTCACAATGTATTTCGAGAGGGTAAGTTAGTCAGGTTGTTCGTAATTATGATCAATGAGTGTGCTAGGTGGCTGATAAAAACTATAAATCGTATGTGAATTTAAAATGACCATGGAAAGCTGTCCAACACTGCCTGTGATTTCTGGACAAAACTGATCATCACCGAACCAAACCCAAACCATGGGTCAAACTGCCTCAGCTCCCAAGCCAGGCACCCAGATCCAAGTCATCGGCGCCGGACTACCCCGTACGGGTACTGCATCCTTCAGCGCTGCCTTGACCATCCTCCTCGATGGCCCCGTCTACCACGGCGGCACCCAGTTGACCCGCGGCTCGCCCTCCGAGTTAAAATCATGGATTCGCATCCTTCGTGCATGGCTGGAGGACGATAAGCGCACCGTCTCGTCCATCATCAAATCTCGTCTCGAAGGTTATGCAGCTATCACCGACGCCCCAGGCTGTCAGCTCCTCCCAGAGCTGCTGGAGCTCTACCCGGACGCCAAGGTCATCTGTACCGTACGCGACCCCATCGCGTGGGAGAAAAGCATGAACCAGATTCACAGCTTTGCACGCCTGTCGTTCTTAAAGATTCTCCTCCTTCCACTACCGGGGATGAGACATTTTGTAGACTTTACTTGGTTGCTACGCCAGCAGTGGGGCAATCTATATGCGGATGGTCGGCGGTTCAGCTCGGTGAAGGAGGTGAGCGATACGCTTCCGCAGAGGGCGATTTACTCCAAGCATGTCGCTTGGCTGCAGGAGAATGTGCCTGCTGATCGGCTGGTGTTTTTTGACGTTCGAGAGGGTTGGGAGCCGCTGTGTAAGGCGCTGGGTAAAGATGTCCCTACGGATATGCCCTTCCCACATGTGAACGATTCCGAGGGGATCGCACGCACTGCGAAGTATCACATCCGACGTGCCTTGATCCGATGGGTGGGGATCTTTGCTATTGCTGGGATTGCTATTACAGGATTTATAAGGCGATGGTGAAGCTATAGTGAGGTGGACTCAGCATACCTAGGGAGGTACTGGTAAGCCACGTTACCCACTTAGTACCTCTCAGTCCAGGATGAAGTAAAATTTGTTGTTTGAGTTAGAGTTTCATTTCCAGTTATTTTGGCTGCAAGGTTTGGAATATTTCAGCTGCGCGGCGCTATTTTGTTTGTCTTTTCTTGTGGCGAGTTAACAATCCACCTTTGCTCAGCATGATTCCATTAGCTTATGACTTTCAATACTTATACTCTATTCGGAACAAAATCTTGATCAATCGATCGTTAGCTCGCAAGCCACACCAGCCTTGCGGCAGATTAGGGACGGAGTGGATACTTCGATCGACAGGAATGCAATAATTGTGACTCATCTACTGGCAAGCAACGACATGGCTAGCTGAGCATGCTCGTAATAAGGTTTCCTCCACTTAGTCCAGAACAATCCACCTATCCTCCTACATGGAGAGATATACTTAATTAGGTAATCTGGTAGTCGATCATCTTATTATTTGGCTACTCAAAGCCGTTTATACCTTGGTCTCTATCCTACGCAAAATATTTCTGAACACGAACCCAAGAGTTGCTAGAACCTAATAGCAAAGAGGAGACATTCCATGTAGAATTATCCGAGTACACCTTTTATGGTGATAGGTTATTGGTTACAGGTGCACTGCGATTGGAATCTCGATCGATCGTCTGGGGACTTTATCCCCTTGCATCTTACATATGAGAATGACATCGTTCAAGACTACCCATGCAAATGCCGTGTATTCAGAATTTCTTGCAGCTGATGTGTTACCTCCGTATACTATCTGGAATGCTACGTTGGTGACGCCTGAACCCTTGCGTGTGTCGATAAAAATAGGCAATCAAATACAGTAAAACCCCCTTTTTAAGCAATCAATTGAGCTGGCTGCCTAAATTGCTTATATCGGGGGATTGCTTATATTGAAATATCTATATCGACTAGTAGGAATTAGGATGATAAGTAGTATATATAATTTATACTTTATATTTGTTGATCTTTCTGCGTAGTTCAGGGTATTCTAATAGTAAGATATAGTGTAGGAGAGAAATATATACTTTTTAGTTAATGATATATTGTACGAGTAAGATTTGAACCAAAAAACACTAAAAAGTAGAGGGACACGTGATCTTTATATATTTTTTAAAAATATATAATTGGTCAAGAAAATCCACTTTACTCCCTTATAAAGCAATTTTGTACAGGGGATTTAGACAGAATGATGAAATTTCCCTGTATCGGGCTTTAAGGAATATCGGGGTTGCTTATAAAGGTGTTTCACACTGTACATATTTCTCAGGGACAATTTAGGACGAGGCCGGTGTGATTAACTAACTCGCATTGTTTACCCGCTCTCACGCAGTTGCCACTACTCTAATTGTTCAACTCTTACAGTATGACAGTCACCTCAGGTTTCCAGATGGGGTCCTCGCCAACTTCTCCCTTGGAGTATGTCGGTTACAATCTGGCCGAACCGAAGAGCAGAGAGCAGGTTTGTTTGACTCAGCAGGAGAAAGTTGAGATCGATACCCCTAACAGTTTTATAGATTATCTGTGGGCCTCTGGACTACCTCCTATCGTCTGGGGGAAAGAACATTCGACACAAGCTCATGCTAGCGTTCAATGAATGGCTTCAGATTCCCGCAGAGAAGGCCGAAATTATAAGCGATATTGTGAATCTCCTGCACACGGCATCTCTTCTGTAAGGCTTATGTCCTGCTCGATATCTTGCTCGGTGGTCAACCCTGACTAAATGAGTACTGTAGGATTGATGATATTCAAGACTCCTCCAAGCTTCGGCGGGGGAAGCCAGTCGCCCATAGCATCTTTGGTGTGGCCCAGACCATCAACTCCGCAAACTACGCATACTTCCTGGCACAGCAGAAACTGTCCTCTCTACATAGCACACGTGCCAATGATGTCTTTGTCGAGGAGCTCTTAAATCTTCATAGGGGCCAGGGAATGGATCTGTACTGGCGAGACACTCTGACGTGCCCCACGGAAGAAGAATACATTGGCATGGTTCTAGACAAGACGGGGGGGTTATTTCGGCTCGCAGTCAAACTCATGCAGCTGGAAAGCAATCAGACATGGTACGTCGGTTTCGGCAGATACCATTTCTGAGCGTGACTAACAGAGAACCCAGCGACTGTATACCTTTGACGAACACCCTCGGCACGATCTTTCAGATTCGGGACGACATTCTCAACCTCAGTGGTAAGGAGTACACTAAGAATAAAGGCTTCTGTGAGGATATCACAGAGGGGAAGTTTTCCTTCCCCATTATTCACAGCATCAACAGTGACCCTAGGAACATGCAGCTTATGAACATCCTGCGACAGAGAAGTGAAGATAACTCGCTGAAAGCCTATGCGGTTGACTACATTACCTCGACCCGAAGCTTTACCTACAGCTATGGAAAGCTGAATTCACTGATTGCGGAAGCCAAGTCAATGATGGAAGAATTGGATGCACAAATGGGCCCCTCGACAGGCATGTGTGCGTTTTTAGAAATGCTGAATCTCAATTAATTGTCTTGCATATTGGTCAACCGTTGTATAGTACTATTATAACACGCATGTTGCGAATGAATTATTCTGTACCGACGGGATCTTTCCATTGGTCTACCTGTTCAAGTATATTGAAATGAAAGCGTATAATACTCCTGGACATGAGATAGCGGGGATTATTTGACGTAGGTCCTACTGTTGTATCTATGTAAGAAACTGCTGGTCAATGGGATGATATGCCGCACATCAGTTTATTGACCGTTTCGTGTCTATTTACTCCGACGATTCATTTCTTTGCCCAGACATAGTACAGCAATCGGCTGTATTACCCATTGTGTCTGATTTCAACAATCTAGGGGAGCACAGTTGGGTGCTAATAAAAATATTAGAATTATGAATAAATATCTTCGGGCCGTCATCTGGCATCTACCTTGATTTCTTCGTTTATGTACATATTACTTGGTCGCGTTTGACCCTATGGAGTTCTATATATGCCCCGATGCACCAATAACTGCGTGCAAGCACCATAGTATTTGTATAGCTAGGGAATCCACTGGCAAAGATAATAAAATGCATTCCACTAACTAATGACGTTTGTAAGGAAATTAAAAAAAATACCTTAGATATTTGTGCATGTACGCCCTCCTTCGAAAAGAAAGGAGAAAGAGGGACTATACTAAGCCACATATATCATATCAAAGTCTCCTTGATCGCATTAGGGGCCATACACTACTTTCTGAAGAAATATGAGGAACTACTGCATGGTGTCTCATTTTCTTCAATCTGAAGCCGTTCATCCTCAACGGTTTTGCGATCTTCAACTGGTCTGCTCGTTTGATCGGTCAGGACTATTCGCACGAGCATCTAATTGTCTGGCAAGCGAGAGTCCTCCCCAGATATTGGAGGGTGATGACCTCTATCTAGATTCTACGCTAGGCTATTTGCCATCACTTCATAGCAGAGCCTACTTTGCACATGAAGACATAACAGTGTTCTTATAAGTAATTTTTAGTACAGTAGGACGGGAAATAGATAATGATTAGAGTAGTTATAATCATAAACACCGTAAGTAATTTTATATAGATATTACCTAGTAGGAGAATCGAGATGGAAAAAGGGAAATGGAGAAGAAAAAAAAAATGAACCACGATGCCTGGGTTTTCCAGGGGTCTCCAGGTTATGAGCCTGGCGGGCTACCACTACCCCTTTGCTAGCATATACAGAAGAAGACAAATAAAACGGAGGAAAGGACAATCATAATAAACGTTCCATGGTCACTACTCCGTACAGAATACATTTTACTGTATTCTGACTCACTCATATATTGACACGTTATTATTTAGATAATGAGTATCCTTCCCACTCAAAAGATATTACTCAACCCGACGTCGTCTAGAGTCATGGTAATTAAGATCCTCCTCGTTCAAAAAGCTATGCCATCTTTGTAAGCAATCGGATGCATCAGCATGAGCTTGGGTCGACCATAGTCCCATGTCAATCATTCTCTGCTCCTCCCAGATAGCGAAGCCATATTTGAGATACGCCCCTGACCCTATGTATTGACCAGGACCGGCATTGTGATTACCATACATGCTCTGCCAGAACCGTACGCCAATCGTCTCTCCATGGAGCGTTCGCCACTCCCCTCTGCTAGGACCGTCTCCAAAGTCTTGAATATGGAGAGGCAGTGGGGGTATGATATCCGGGTCCCTTGGGGTGTTCTCTATCGATATGTCACTTTCCTCAGATGATGATGATGGTATTCGAAGAAGGCATCTTCCTCTTCCAAGCCACCATTCATCATCACTGTCGCCCTCGCTACTTTCCGACTCGTCACTCTCGGGTTCCTCGCTCTCCACCCCCTCACTCTCGACCGGACTGAGTAAGAACTCCTCATCGTCGGAATCAGTATCTGAAGCTACTCTCTGCTCCAGAATTGGACTCGGCGCTATCCTAATAAACGGTCTAGGTTCCGGGAGCCACGGGTCCGCAGGATTCCAGCCTTGAGTCACAGCCCATTGAGACGGGGGCGGCTGACATGCCCAGCCAGACTCAGTGCCCTCGGGGATCTTAGGCAGCTGAAATGGCTGATGCTGGTCAATTGCATCTGACAACTCTTCCTCGGTGCCTTCTGGATTAGCCTGTTCACACATAAAGCGTAATGCGGTCCTGGCTTGAAATCTCGCAGTATTCAATGAAACATGCTGGTAGAGACCTCGGCTTTGCAGTCTTGCAAGCTCTCTGGGCGACCAATCTAGATGTCCCTTAAGTCCTTGCAATTTAAGTTCATTGCAGAACAATACGCGCCAAAAGGAAAGAATGCTTCGTTGCTCCTCTGTCCATGTGGGAAATATGAACCCCACGGGGTATTTTCTTTGACCCAGCGGACTAGCCAGACAACGCTGAAGGCATCGTTCAATACAGAGGTGTGCCAAGACATGGACCCTGTGAGATAATAGCACAAAACTTCGTAGCTGCTCAGGATTTGCAATAATCTTCTCGCAGAGCAGAAATCGGTCGGTCTGTGCGTCCTCAAAATTGGAATATGTGTGTGTGCCGGTACGGAGAGCAAGAACCTGCCGCATATAAAGTCGAGTTTGAGCTGGGACAGTCAGGTTCAATACGGCGTCCACTATCTCCGACGCGCTGGCGTTAAAGACAGCTAGCATCCGCGACGAGGTATTAAGCAGACTCCAGAGGGCAGAAACGTCCGGACATTGCTGGAAGATTTCACAGAGAAGCTCGGTCGGTAGCTGAGATAGGTAACTTCGACCGGTACTGTTGGAAGCATTCATTTTGGATAGACCAAAACAAGTCACTGGACAGCTAAAGTACTCACTCAAAGTGTGTAGTACTCTCTGTTATGGCGACAAGGCTCTAGTATATAGAGCGAAGCACAATATGAATAATGAATGAAGGCGATCTTGCCCCTCATTTTCCTGAGTACCCCTTATATATCGTGGCGCTAACATAGTCGCTCACTTTGCACATTTGGCGGGAGTCATCGGAAGACATGATGTCCAGGGTCCGCCCCACTTAGCTTAACATTGTCGATGACCTATCCTCATATTGCACCAGAATTATATATGGCATGGCACTAGTATCGCTAGTCTAGTTATGAGTCATAGGCACTGCGGTGTATCCGGACAAGGCTCGGCTGTCTAACACCCTCCTACTTAGTCCTTGAGCGAGCACTGTCTAGGACTTGCTAACCACCAAACCATGTTGACTGGCCAAGGTTCGCTTTCGATATCATTTCATCCACTCAGCAAAGACCGAAGGCAGCGCCCTTCACAGCCCGACCATCTATACTTATATAGTTGTTGTCGCCTTATATACTAATTGTGTGGTTTACGTCCCAGAGCGAAACCAGCACTCCATCCACGTCGAGGGATTCTCTAGCTTCTTCTCACCATGAGATATGCAGATGAAATGTCACTACGGGGCAAACAGTAGTGTTTGCGAGGATTATGTTGCACGGACTCAGCCAAACATTACGCTCCTATTGCAATTCTCAACTCTTGCTCTTGTATTCGAACTACCCATATCTAACTGCCACACAACCCTGTGAGATACCTATGTCTTGTTATGTTTACGAGATCTGGGCTCATAAAACTTATGTGTCTACCATCAAAAACGGCTAGCATGTAGAAACTGGTACTTGTTCATGCTGGATGTATAGTTGGTACTCTAGTTGGCCATTCATCTCGTTTAAAATTAATTTGTTACAAGGGCCCTCTAGGTGCATTGACTAGAGAACTCCCAGTGTGTAGGGGGCCCACACTTAGGGTGGGATGAGGGTCCGCTAACCGTCGGCTAAGCTTTACGTGGTATAGTTAAGCAATCGGCGTTGGAGAATGCCGATTGTTATGTTACATCTTTGTATTCGGTGTAGTCCATAAAGCATTAGCTGGGTGGATCGTATCATTCGACGCGACATTGGGGGTTTGCCTCGTGTCTTCGACCAAGGAAAACGAAGGATTTTAAGGAAAATCAAGGCTCCACGAGTGCAAGTGGCGGTCTGTTACAAACGAACCATTACTGGAAGTCTGGCATATTTCGCACTCCTAGCTTGAAGTAGTGGCTAGTACTTGTTGAGGAGAGAGCCGAGGCCTTGAAAGGTTTTGTCGCTTGGCCATTGGGCGCTGCTCTCTCCCTGGTCTTATGCTCCCAGGCAGCCGTGTATAAGTCCTCGGATCTGGACACGACCACTTCGGACTCTCATGAAGCATTTCTCAACGTGGTTAAGAGAAACAGCTTAGGTATTGTTATTTGGGCCGTAGGTCTTTACGGTCATAGAGAGAAATGTAACGGCAGGGGATTGAATTCGTGTAAACATAATGCTCTTTCTCACTTGAGATCAAGATAGATCACTGTGCTTTCAGTTAGTTCCTTTTCCTATTGCGCCAGAGGTTCATCCTTTTTTTCCTTCTTTTCTTTTCTTTCTAAGTTCTTTCTTTCTCCCAAGACTATATCAAAGAGACAATAAGTAGATAGTATAGGATCCCTATGGCCAGAGATTCAAACGGTGCCAATGTTGGAGAGTCCATACTATCCGGCTTGAGAAGTCACTCGATATGACTTTACATTTTCAATAAGCAGACGCTGGTTAGAATTCCAAATATACTTATCTACTATCGACGCGATATATATAGTAGGTTTATCTATAGAAGGCAGTTGGTTGTCGGAAATAGTGGAAGTTTGCTGAACTAGTGGCTTTAGTCATACGCATGGTATTACCGTCTTCCACGTAATAGTATCTCTCAGCCACCTCCCAGTGGTGATGTATAGAACAATATTCTAAAGGATGAATCTGTCATTTCATGGAAGTTTGGAAGGTCTTGGCAGGGTCCACCATGTACAAATTTGCGGGGTTTGGCGGGGTGTTCAGGGACTACGCGTACTGGACGAGATGAGTTTCTGATATTTCTATTACTAAATCAACCACTCAAACCGGGGACCATAAAACCCCTCCATAATCCCATTCTGGCCGCCTTTTCGTCTCGCCTTCATATCACGAGTCGATATCTATTGACTGTACACATCGGCGTAGCAAGAGCTAATTTATAGCCACTCAGGTACCGAGGACATGTACCTCCAGCGATTCAAGGCTAATGTTTCCAGGTTGAAACTCAATTTCCAAACAGGAAACCTATCACATCCATATCGCAACTCATTTTGACAAACTCCCAAAACAGAGTACTATGGTCTCCGACTCAGACACCAAGTACTTGCGCCGTTGCGTTGACCTCGCCCGTGAAGCTCTCGAAGCAGGCGATTCCCCATTCGGTTCAGTTTTAGTGGATGCCGCCGGCAAGATTATCAATGAGGATCGCAACCGCACCGTGACTGAAGCAGATGTCACCTGGCATCCGGAGTTCACGATCGTCAAGTGGGCGCAGAAAAACCTGACTCCCACGGAGCGAGCCGCTGCCACAGTCTACACTTCTGGCGAGCACTGCCCGATGTGTGCAGCTGCTCATGCGAACGCAGGCTTGGGGCGGATCGTATACGCTAGCTCTACTGCTCAGTTTGTGCAGTGGAGGATGGAGATGGGCATAAATCCTGGTCCGGTTGCTCCGTTGTCGATCAATCAGGTGGCACCGGATCTACTTGTTGATGGCCCGGCTCCGGGTCTGGATGAGGAGGTTCGAGGGTTGCATCAGGAGAAGCAGGCTCGAAGTGTATCATAAGGATAAGTCGAGAGGCAAGAGGGCTGTGCATATAATGTTGGAGCCATTAACCCGCGAGTTGACACGTTTATTCCATTCGTAGAACATCATGATGTACTTACTAATGGCAATTCAACCACAACACACCGCGGTAAATGAATAACCCGATCCTCTTTGAATGTAACATTTCCGTCTTTGTACACTTGTCGGACAAGCTTCAAGACCAGCATTGGGGGTATCGGTAAGAATTATATTAGGCGATACACGGGTTTATATACAATAACCACATAAGGCATTTCAACATTACAGCGCGTATCATGACTGGAGCTCATATCTCATCCCCTGATGCCTAGATTCCCCCGAAACTTCAACTGGAGGAGGTTGTTGCGGCGGCGGCGGCTGAGATAGATATGGCTTCAGGAGGACGGTAGAATTGCCCGAATAATAGTCTGGGGTTATGTTTAAGTTCTGGCGTTTCGCGACCCGACGACGGAAATACCATATCACGGCCCCAAGGACAAGTATGAATGCACATCCGAGCCCCACACCGACGCCGACTCCCACTGTTGCCTGAGGCGAGAGTCCACCTCCGCTGCCAGAATCGGAGGATGCAGTCGGGGACGCTGAAGTAGGGGTTGTGTTTATCGACGTGCTAAGTGAGAGCGTAGGTGATGTCATGGTCGCAGTCGTTTTTGTTGTAGAAGAAGCTGTTGTAGTAGATTCCGCGTCATTATCAGTGATGTTAAAGTAGTGGCTGGCGAACAGGTTTGCGCTTTCGAGGTCGTTTGCGTCTCGAATCTGAAAGAAGAAGACATTGCCGTCCTTGAGGTTTCGCTGGGTAGATACTACCCAGTTGTATGTTGTAACACCGGTTAAATTCGCTATGGTCATCAGTCAGCGGAAGGGAACCACTGGAAGGCAAGGCAGTTGTTGAGGGATGAATGGCGTACTTTGAAGCCACTCGTAGTCTGAATTGTCATTCTGCCACAACATCAAAGAAAGGTATTCCAGGCTGGTGGCCCATCGCAACTGTACCGTCTGGCCGAGTTCATACACCGGATTATCCTTATAGACATGGATCGGGCCGCCAGTTGGAGGATTGTAAAAGATTCCTGGTTCGGCGGCAACGGGAAAATAGGCCAAGATGGCCAGTGCGAACCATAGTCTCGACATATCCTAAGCTCCTCACTAGAAACCAAGAGATACCAAAGATGACTTGGGGAGGCTGAGCGCCGTCGTTAACGTGATGATCTTAAGGATCCAGGTCAGGTTGACGCTCGGGGTGTAGCCAAAGAGTTATCCAGCAATGGCTATGATGTGACCGGCAGGGTTGGGCTATTCATATTTCATAAGCCTCTGGTCCTCCAACTGCGCTTAATCCTAGTCTGGTACTAAAATAGCGTAGGAAGCCATCCCTTATTGGCGATGAATGCGCTGGTACGGCTTTCTATTCTTCGCCATAAAGGCCAGCCACTGGTCGTATACACGCAGAACATAAGAGTTCCATGGCTCTCGATAGATGCGTATGATTAAACGGATATAGTCAGCGATATGCAAGAGTATGCAGTTCTAATATTGCCTTATCTTTTTATGTGGAATTTCTCCAGGCAAAGGCAATGTAAAGGGAACCGTTGTTGTTCGGAGAGATCATCGCCTAGAGTGACATCCGGCCCCCGTACTAAAAATTAGCTCAAGCACAGGGTCCCAGCAAGCGCCAAGACGTGAAATCTAATTGGTCACGACCCTTGCAATTAATATCGGTTAGATGCAACAAAGCTGCGCCGCAATATTGCCGCTGAAAGATTCGTTCTCTAATGCACTCTAGGGGGATTGCATGTCACGTTCACCATACATGAATGAAATTCCGTTCCATTGCTCAAGCGCTATATTCGAACCTATCCCCTCACATACATGAATCGTAAAGATTGGGAAAGACAACAATGTTTTTAGCGACGCGACAGTTGCTTCTTGTGGGAACAGCCGCGAGTTTCCTGCTGCTGCTGTGGTACATGCAGAGAATCTTTGTGTTCCGTACCGTTTCACTGCCAGCCCCGACGCCAACACCAACGCCAACGCCAACGCCAGCTGAGCTGGCCTCAACTGCGCCTAAATCTCCCGTACAGAGTGCAGGAAACAGCACCTTAGGTGTAAGTGCCCTACCTCGACGGATGTTCTTCAGTCACAGTGTGCTGATAACAAACAGTTTCAATCCATCCTCGCACTTTCCACTGGCCCTTCATGGCGAACGAGGGGATTACTCGCCGCGGCGAGCCTTACAGGGTTGGATATCCAGATTCCACCCCAGCCGCCGATCAATCCCGATCTTGTTGATGCTTTCGAGCACTTGGGACCTGACAATGTCCAACATCCAAGCCATGGTGCCAGTATCGCCTGGCTAGCGCATCTTGATTTAATCAAACACACCATCCAAGCCAACCTGGACACGGTCCTTATCATTGAAGATGATGTCGACTGGGACGTATCAATCCGGTCGCAGATGGTACAAATTGCGGAAAGTGTACGCAACCTAACCCATATCGACACTCTTGACCAGGATACGGCACCCTATGGCCGAGACTGGGAAGTCCTTTGGATCGGCCATTGTGGCGAGTACTGGGAAGAGCAGTTTGAAACGGTTCTATATGAAGATCCAACCGCGTGCCCACACAGTGACTATTTCGGCTGGGCAAAGCAGTACATTGAGCGCTTGCCGGATCGCCAACGCGCCGTATACCGGTCGGTTAATCCTGTCTGTTCGTTTGCATATGCCCTGTCTCGAGACGGTTCTCGGAAAATCTTAGAACTGCTCGGCGGGGCGCAAGACGAGGCCTTCGATGTGAGTATGATGCATGCTTGTAAGGCGGGTCACCTTAAATGCATTTCGGTGGTGCCCGAGGTTGTTCATCAGTATTTCCCGGCTCAGTCGTTTGGTGTGAAGAGTGCTGTGGATGTTGGCAATGGTCAAGAGCCTGGTCCGGAGGAAGCCGAATTTGAACATGTAATGGGATCCACGGAAAATATTCTGGAAAGTGCCCGCTGCCGTGCCTTATGGGGCCAGAGGTGCTTGAGGAAGCAGTGATTTAGATAATACTCTCCTATCGTATAACTAATAGTCAAGATATTATGATACCCTTACGTACAAGTGGAGGCGATATAAATTCAACCCCGCATTTGTTTGATAGCCGAGCCGAAGATTAAAATCATCGACCGTCGGATAACCCGAACACCAACACCCATCTCTCACAAACTTACCAAAAATCGCATATTATACAATATACAAGATGTCCAATGCGCCAAGTACCGCGGGTAATGAACGATTCAATGCCGAAGCAGCAAATTGGGACAATAACCCCTCCGTCCAAGAGGCGACTCGTCTCGCATACGAGACACTCCGACCCCTCATTGAGAACCTGTCGGAGAAACAAGCCACGACCGGGACTGGCCTGGATGTTCTCGAGGTAGGCTGTGGAACAGGCTTGTTGAGTGTGCGGGTAGCACCATTGGTCCGCGAGATCGTCGCCGTTGACACGGCAGAGGGCATGATTGAGATGCTGAAGGCGAAGACGACCCAGCCCGGCTCTCCACGAAATATTGTGCCTATTTGCAAGTTATTAGAGGACCCCGAGGATCCCGTTCTTCCTCCCAATGATGAGAATCATCCTTCAGCAGGTCGGAGAAAGTTCGATCTGGCCTTGTCGCATCTGGTTCTACATCATATCCCCGATCTTCGGCCTTTCCTCCAGATGCTCCTGGGCTGCCTCAAGCCCGGGGGAAGAATAGCTCTGACGGATTTCGAGGACTTTGGTCCCGAGGCGATCAAGTTTCACCCCAAGTCCAAGTTAGAGGGTGTGGAACGGCACGGCATCCCGCGTCAGTGGATCGAAGACCTATTGAAGGAGGTTGGCTTCGTGCAAGTCAAGGTATGGGTCGGGTGGAAGCTGGATAAGGATGTCGAGGGATGGGAGGATGATAATGGAAGCCATGATGGTGGCAAGAAGACGATGCAATTTCCCTTTCTCGTGTGCGAAGGAGTGCGTCCATGATATGGCCCAGACCTGTTACCAATTATCGAATGTGGTCAGACTATTCTATGACTTATTTGTGTCTGTTTATAAAGCATGTACCATAGTAGAGTTGAAAATAATCCTACGATCCATGCAATGCCCGCGCAGGTCCCGGTCAAAGCCAGTATGCTTTGATGTTCTGGAAACGATATGCCTAACTAAGCATAAGCCCCTTCGCTTGCTTTATTTTGTTTCGTGGTCGGCGACACCAAACGGTGTTTTCTCGTATGGATGAGCTAGATAACTCATATCGGCCATGGCACAACTTCTAATCGCCGAATTGTGGAGACGCAAGAGGTCTGTGCTTCGTCCTTGACAAGTATTATTCGTGAATTGATGAACAGTCGTCCTCGACTGTTCCCATTCAGGTAAAGGCCCCATGCCAACATGTGCCTCAACCGGGCCCAATGCTACGTGGTAACAGTTTCAGCTGGGGATATGAATTCATCTGGGTCACTTTAACTCTGTACTAAAATGCCGACATAATGGCCACGCTAAGCCTAGTCCAATACCCTGAGTTTTTCTCAGAAGACTGTGAACAAGGGCTTCTTGGGAAACTTACATAGTTATATACTCTTGGTCGAACCGATTGTAACCACTCAGTAGAGAAACAGATAGTTGGACAGACAGAGCTCGTAGAAATGCACTATACCTGACCATCCATGAGGAATGAGAACGCTAGTCAAATCCGGCTAGCGTGCCTATAGTTTAGTGAAAAGATAAGTGGGCTCCGGCCTTTGGGGTCAGCAAGCAAACGCCGAAATAACTTTAACCCCAACAACCCGAGGCTTTCCTTCGGTGATTGCTAGGGCCGTAGATATCCGGTGCTTGGTAGAAACCATGATAGTTGACGTCGTACCAGGGTAGACAGAACATAAATACAGCCTGTCGCTTGTGAGAAGCAGAAGATTCTTCTTTACCCCATCCCTATCGACCTATATCGGAATTTATCATCCACCCCTACACTAAATAACTGACATAATGACCCTAGAAGGAAGCTGCATGTGCGGTGCAATTGCATACGCCTCTGACTGTATGTACATGTTACATCTTAACCCCGCTACTGCGAAGGGTTGACTAACATCGTACTCAATGCAGCCGAGCCTCTTGTGAAGGCTTTGTGCCACTGTGTTGATTGTCAGAAGGTATGCAGCAGGCTTGTGGGCCAAGACATCGTTCCAGCCCGCAACAGTCCCTGATTGCAAGGAGTGAAGCATTGAATAACCGTTATACACAGTGGACCGGCGGCGCATTCACGTCCAACGTAATCGTTCCCCGGGACTCTTTCAAAGTGACAAAAGGTACCTAATTACCCCAGCCCCAATTTGTCTCACATATTTGTGGGGCTTTCGTCTCATGTTCGATCACCGGGGCTGAAACTTGCTGCAGGACAACCCTCGTTCTATGATGTCACCGGAGCCTCGGGCAAAAACAACCGCCATTTCTTCTGTGGCAAGTGCGGGTCTAGTCTGTTCACAGAATTAGAACTCATGGCCGACAAGACCGTCATCAAAGCCGGAACTCTGGATGGTGGCGAAGCGAATTTGCGGAACAAGGTAGATGTCGAGTTCTATACCAAAGACCGGGCGTCGTATCTCTGTGCTGTGCAGGGCGCTAAGCAGGAGACACTTCTGGGTTAATTGGTTCAATGCGGCTGCCCCTGAGGTAGGGCGATGGGGATGTGACTGCAAGGCACTCCTACATGACAATAATGACCGTTGGGATGATTATGACTTTGACGTTTGGTGGCGATGTACATGTTGTAATGTCATGTAGTAGTAGTATGCACGGTGTTGGTGGGGTTGCAGTGTTGAAGATGCCATGCATCAAAGATGTTTAGCAGATTTATGATATACCGCATTATGTTAGTCAACACCATATTTATTGAAAGAGTAGATCACTGTGAAAGCAATGACAACCTGGATAATTCATTAAACGATTCATCACGCTGAGGAATATATTTGTGAAATGGATGAAAAGGTTTAGAACCGTGGCCTATTGGCCTGGCCACTAGATTCTCCACTACCTTGATCATCCTTCTACCAAAAGCGGATCTCAACATATTGATGTGGCTCATAGCTTTATTTAGTGGCCCACCACCGAAAACATACATTTGAGCGATGATATCAAAGTTTAGCTTCCTTTCTACAAAGCACGAAGGCATTCGTTTGCATTCCACCGCGACGTGACGCTCTTCCTAATAGTTGCCTTGTGGTTTGCCTCATGTACCAACCCTAAGACATACGCTTGCATACAGTATGACCACATGAATGCAGCAGAGGGATTAGTGCCTAATGCGTAAAGCAGCGTGTTGGACGCCCCTCCCACCATTAGGCCATTGATTACCCATTATGATACATTGCATAGCATCATTTTCCTTGTAGAGCGCCCAGAGCTTCTAGCTGTGGGCGTTCACTAGCACAATATACATACATCCGACTGCATGAGAGGGTACTAGCAGGATCGTACTCGCCTTACATACTGAACCCAGTAGCAGCGACAAATACCCAAGGCTACAATCTTTCGGCGTTAACTGTTCCGACCAAGTATTCTTCATGATCCTTGTTTGAAAAGCTTTCGATTCGTAAAGCATCGCAGCTTTAGTAGCAGTGATGTGCACTAGTAGAGCACCAACCAACAGCCTTACAGCCTAAAAAGTCTATTGTCGTACCATCAAAGTATCGGGTTGCGCATCTCCATGTTCAAGCCATAGCGCGTGTACCGGTGGATATCTGCGGGCTGTTCTCGGCAAAGTCGGGAATGGCCCGCCGTTAAACCTAACAGGCTAGAAGCTGGGGCGCTGGGAAAGGTCGGTATATCCGTAAATGTATGCATTACTCTACGGAGGACTTGCGTGCGACATGTCATATCCAAGGATCCATCACTGTAATCTTACATCATCCAAGCCAATGAGCATCACTCAGCCACACATTCAGAAACACAGTAACCTGGGCGTATGGTTGACTCACCCAGTGGGATGCCTTACTACAGTCCATAAATTAAATACAATTTGGAAGACGGGCACCATGATTGGGAAACCCAATGACATATCAGATGCCAAACAGGGCTGACTAGTAGGGCCCGCCACGTTCTGCAGCCCTCAGCTAGTAAGCCCAACTCCATTATTATATCTGCAATTCGTGCAGGGTATTGGTCAGCTGCTTAAGGCCCACAGGGCAATTCAACATTGCCCTCTGCCCTGCCTGAGTCACCCTATCTTAATCCGCCATGCTATGTGATACTCTTGTCGTATCGTATCCCTTGCTCACGATAGAATTTCTAATGTTGTGACTCAGGCGTCCGTAATATGGATTGTTATCCGACAAATAGTCTCACAAATCCTGGCAACGTGTTGCGGTGTACGGTGTCACCGCCAGTACGCCCAAGGCACTACTGCGAGGCTATTGAGTCAATGCGTGGATCTGCAAACTCAGCCATGCATGATGCCGCCGCCATGCATTTCAAGGCGGGCCAACTCATCAGACCGTGTGGCGATCGTCCGGACTACCGACCAAAGGGTCTCCACGGACCCTGAATGACAGTCTTAAAAATGAAGCATCCGTGCTGCTACCACTCCGAGATCACGCAAAGTTCTGTACAGTACCTACCACAGTCATGTCTAAAGAAATTGATCCATGCGGGTGCAACGACACTGAGCCTACTCGTGAGTTGGTTCTCTGTTTCGATGGCACCGGAAATACCTTTCGTGCAGATGGAAGCGAAACCAATATCCTCAAGATCTTCCGTATGCTTGATCGAACCAAGGATAACAGATGTGAGTTGTCTTGACTATGCGATACTACTTATGATACACTAACCCGTGTAGATTGTTATTATCAGCGTATGTGTTCATGTTGAATATTCTCTCCAGATCTCAGTCTCACACACAACAGCCGGCATAGGAACCGATGTTACTGCCGGATCGTTTGCAAGTCTAGCATACCAGCCCTTCACCAATCTTCCGACTAAAAAGATTGTCGACCAAGCGTTGGCAACATCATTCAACGAGCACGTTATCTCCGGCTATCGCTTCCTCGCCCGCCGATGGGTCCCCGGGTCCAGAATCTATCTCTTTGGCTTTTCTCGAGGGGCATACACAGCTCGCTTTCTGAACGAGATGTTGGACTATGCTGGACTTATCTCCGCCGACAACGAAGAAACCATTCCATTTGTTTGGGAAGCGTTCCTAAGATACAAGTTTGCTGATGCCGGCAAAGAAAGAGATGACGCAGAAGCGTCGCTGCGACTCAGTCGAGAAACCATGTGTCGGTCGCCCGGACTGGTCCATTTTCTCGGACTTTTCGATACTGTCAATAGTGTCGCAGAATTCAACCGCGATGTCAGTAAGGACAACGAAATTCAGCCGAGCCCCAAGATCATGCGACATGCGGTTAGTATCGATGAAAAAAGAATCAAATTCCAGCCCGTGTTATTCGATCCACCGCCCATCGGCGGCATGAAGGCCAGGACACATCATGTCAGCACCTGGGCTGCAGATGGGGAAGCTACGATCTCCGGCCTTCCTCATCCCGTAGGTAAGGGGGACTTTGAGGAGGTGTACTTTGCTGGAGATCACAGTGATGTTGGGGGTGGGTGGCCATCTCTCAAGACAAAGGCTAGCCAAATACCCCTTATGTGGATGGTGCAGGAGGCTATCATGGCCGATCTCACCTTTGACCCGATCCAGCTCAAGAAGCATGGGTGCTTCGACCCAAGAATAGAGGACTACGATCCCGACATTGTTCAAGCTGCCGAACAAGCCGAGATCCATGACTCGCTGGGCTACGATTTCGGGAGGGGGCTCGAGGTTCTCTTCTGGCGGTTGATGGAGTACATGCCCTTCAAGCGTCCCAAGGTCTCGCCCGACGGGGAGGTCCATGAAACCAGATGGCACGGTCGTGGCTTGCGAAGGCCACTGCCGCCGGCAGCCAAGATCCATTCCAGTGTGCTTCGTCGATTACGTTATGATCCTGAATACAAACCCTACAATCTCGGAATGGGGAACAAAGGCACGGCGAAAGAACAGGATGAAGAGCAGCGTGAACTCAGGCAGTGGAGACGAATCGCGCACGGTAAGCTCTGTGAATACTGGGTGAAGTTGCCCAAGAATCAGGAGCGAGATACTGGTCTGTAACTGTATATTCTTCATTGTTCTCATCCTGTTGTATATTTTGTTTAGCGTTCTTTGGACTGTATTCTAGGCGTGCTATAATGTCTATCTTTCTTTTTCTCGCCCTTTCTTGGCTTGCACAACTTTTATCGCAAACCCGCATATAGAAACGAATGTAGACTACTTCTCACGTTAGTCAGGCTATGGGTATATTATGACTCTCCAGCTGTTCATACCCGATATATCAAATACTAAGCTTCCTCTCGGAATCTTTCGGCCGTGAATCTTCTCGATATTTGACAATACTGCAGCCCACTTCGATTCTGGCTACCTCTCCTCCATTTAAACCTAGTGACACCGTCTTGAAGGTTCAGCGGGATGCACTGGCAACGTGTCAGGTCGGTAAGGTCATGTGGCATGAGGATATCCAATCCCTCTGCAGGTATCTTTGCGTATCTGAGCTAGTGGGCGCAATCTTCATTCTCAACCGTCAGCCCTCGTTTTCTATCTCTCATCCACCACCCTGATTCCTCCCGTTTTGCTGGTACATGTACGTCACTGGTTTCTTGTTCTGTGTATTTTATTTTATTTTGTTTTGTTTTGTTTTGTTTTATTTATTTATTATTTTTTGATAACACCATTTAAGGCCTGGGTTGACCTCAAATATGTCTTCTAACCTTTAACCTTTGGGTCTTGGCTGATCATAACCGACAAGGGAATGCCGGTCTCCACCACAAGGCATCAACCAACTTCAATAAAAGAGGACGTCAGTACGGCCAATCCGGGGCTCTCCCTGGTATACTACCATCATTACCCGGGGGTCACCTGATGTCAGCCACGGATGACAGGAAGGGCCCAAAAAAGCACGACAGTCGAGTCCTCCACCAATCTGCGCCTCAACCTCCGAGCACTTCAGCCGGTGGGGCACCACTCTGTTGGGGGCCAAAAGGCAATGAATGCTTCTCGCTGTCAATCCAAAGGCTTGATTTTGAGCCTCTTTCGGCGATTCCCGACGCCCAGCCCAGCCTCGGTGCTTCGATCTGTCTTCCATAACGCCTTCGAATGGTATCACAAGAATTTGTGAGTGGCCATGATCTTCCCTACTTGGGGTGTATGTGCATTAGTGGCTCTTAGCAGGCGTGCAGTGCGTCAAATACACATGTTCCCTTAATAGTCAGGGAGCATTTCTATTCTTGGTCACTCTCGCCTCCTTTTGCGTCTCTCTTTTCTTCTTCTTTCTTTTTCTCTGGCTCTGTGACGCTGTCAGCTACTTACCACCCCAGCTCAGGCCGTGAAATAACCCGCCCCAGCTCTGAGGACTTACTAGATTGCCATGGCTGCCGTGGAGGCACCAGTACCCAGACAGCGCAGAGCCCAACGGAAACGATCCAAGACGGGCTGCCGCACCTGTCGGTAAGCATAAAATTGGCTTGTCCCGATGCAATGTGCCAGCTCTGACAGCTCACCGGTACAGTGCCCGGCATATCAAATGCGACGAATCACCCGGTCCTGTATGCCAAAACTGCACCTCGACTGGTCGCTTATGCGAAGGATATGACATGTGCCGGCTGCCGCATAAACGAACCGTTGTATGTCTGCCCGACATTGCAAACCGTCTCTGTTGGATCATGAACTCGGACGAGAAAAGATGCTTTTCATACTTCCACCATCACTCAATCTCCAATTTGACTTCCTTCTTCGATTCCCCGTTGTGGCAAAGACTGGTAAAGCAGCTTAGTCACATAGAGCCGGCCGTGTATCATGCTGCGAATGTGCTGGGTGCGGTTCAAGAAGACTCGGAGGAAAATGGCATGCGTCTAGCAGGGGTCAACCTACATCGCCCTCGGCACCGATTCGCCCTGGAACAGTCGGCACGATCCTTTGCCCTTCTCAATAAACGACATGCATTTCACGATCCACAGTTTAAAGAGGTAACCCTAGTATGCTGTTTGCTGTTCACATTATCAGAGCTGTTACTGGGGCAGTATGATACAGCTTTACGGCATCTCCGGAGTGGTCTGCAAATTCTAAATGAGGCAGCGACTTACACGCCCTGTTTATCAGCCTTAGACCAGTCTTTGGTCGAAGCCTTCGTGCGGTTGGATGCACAGTCATCGCATTTCGGAAAGGATGGGCCACTCTTGAATCTGAACAAGGAAGGAGAGGAGAAGTGGTCACACAGCGATACTATGTCATTACCTCGCAATGTGCAAGAGGCTCGACGGGAACTAAATCACGTATTAAGCAAAGGCATCCCATTTCTCTCCGAATGTTGGTCGCTTTCCAGTACAGAGATCAAGCTCCACTATAACTCAATGCGCTTGTCACAACAGAGCCTTCTTGCGTCTCTGACTCACCACAAGCAACGATTAGAATTGTTCTGTGAACAGTCATATGCCAAACTCAGCCCGAAGGAACAACGAGGGGTAGATATAATCCGATTGCACTACCTTGCTCAGATATTGAGCATTAAAACCTGCTTCTTCAACGGGCCGATTCCGGGATATTTGACCCCGGAATACATGTCCTTATTATCCGCCCATGAAGCGCTGATGGCGAAATTTCCGGAGCGTTCCACAACCACGTTAGACAATGGCATCATCCCAGGACTGTACGTCGTGGCATCTAAATGTCCCGACTATCGTGTACGCTTACGAGCCATCAAGGCTCTCCAGTCCTGGCCGCATTGCGAGGGCTTGATAAATTCCAACATCGCCGCTTCATTGGCCTTTGAATCTCTCAAACGAGATCTCATGAAAGGGAACAAGGACGAGCTGTCACTCATAGTTGGAGATAACGAAGTAGAACTAGTCCGCTTCTTGTTTGACACTCTACGCTCCACAGAACATGCTGCACACTGGTCAATGATTAAAGCTTCTAGGATTCTGCATGATGAACCATGAACCACAAACACTGGCCTCCAGGATCAAGATCCCTTGACTGAGAGCACTCATGATTACTGCAAACTCCCGTCAGCTTTTCACGAAGAACAAACCTTTGCAGAAGCAAGGCCGTGGTAGTACGTTCCTATAAGATCAATGAGGGTGAATATCCCATACCCAGTATATATTAGCAATCTAATGTCATTAAGGTTCTATTCGTAACTAGGTGTGATACATTGTATGACCAGGGGATCACCAACAGGAGAGCGAAAGATGACAAGTCCAATTTTGCCCACCCTGTGAACAAGTTCATTATGCCAAAGTAGCCTCAAATACCGCCGTACGGAAGTCTGCATCAGACCTCCAAACTTGGGTAACCTTGAACTCCGCCTTCTCGAGCAGATCAACCCATTGCTTCTCCGTTCGCTCAAGGGCGGAAAAGACCTCCATCATATGGAGATCCAGTGTTGCGGATAACGGAGGAACATTGGCACCCTCGGGCATTACATGCTCATTAATGAGAAGGATTGAGTCACTGGCCATCGCTTTCCGAATGTGACGCAGAGCTTCAAGCGCCGGCTTGTCGGGCCAGTCATGTAGTACCGTCCGCATGTGGTAAGCCTTAGCACCTTGAATAGGCTGTCCCTCGAACATATTGATCTTGACAGCACTGATTCCTTCGCCGAGCGGCTCTTTGATGTCGTCAATGACTTGTGGGAGATCCTGGACGATGTATTTGCCCGGCAGTTGTGGGAACCGTGTCTTGAGTGCTGTAACATCATGCCCGACACCACCCCCAACGTCGACGAAAGCAACTCGCTCCGGAGGTACCTGTAACTTGTCCAGAACTGGGAAAATTTCAAACCACTCAACACCGTAGTGTCGTTTGCTTTCAGTCATTACTGAGTTGAACACGCTTTGTACCGCGGGTTTCTTGCTCAGCCATTCGAAGTAATGCTCGTTCGTTTGATAAGCCAGTTGGAAGGGCGCATCGTAGGCATCTGAAGGATTCTTGTACCCCTTCTCTTCGAAGTAGTCAAAGAGCTTTGAGGTGATTTGCATGTTTGTGTGACTATTACCATTAGAATGGGAAAAGATTTGCCAGGATGATAGACTTACAAATGCTTGATCATATCACCAGGCACTGAACTAGTTCCGTACAGCATGGCGATCTGTGAAGGCTGATATGTTTCGGTGCTGGTCTCTTTGCAGATGTTATGGGAGCAAAGAAACCGCAGTATACGTTCTAGTCATTGTAAGTTTGTCTTTACTTCGCATGAGTCTTGTATTGACGATGGGTCCATACTCAGAAGCTCCATGTCCCCTTTCGTTTTTGACGAAAGTTCTGCCAGGGTCATCTCGGACCCGTTGGATGTGATGAAAGCATCAAAGATTCCCATGCCCTGGGCAACCCTAATTCCGGCAATTCCATAGTGCTACTAGGTTCAGTACGGATTCGGTTATAAAGGAAGTTCGGCAGTATCCTACCGAGAAACAGTGCTTCTGGATAATCTGGACTGGTGTCTCCAGTGCGGCCTGGAGCTGACCGATTACACCAAGAAGCTGCATACGCTCCTCATCTTTGATGTTCTCTGGGGCTGGGAGGTTTGCCAGTGCGGAGTTAAGGGAGGAAGTGAGGTCGGACAGTGAGGTTGTCATGGTGGAGAGTGTTCCGAGGAGATGTAACTAGAAGCTTTAAATTAATAGAAGTGTGCACTACAAGGGAGACCACATTTAAGCCGGGCTGTCACTACCTTTATATATCTGACACCATGTTCGGTCAATATCTTCGCTTTGACCGTGAAGACCGAACATCGGGCTAAGGATCGTCGAATACCCCGAGAATCAGCAATCAGGTACACGCACCCACGAATGACAGTCCATGGCTTCCTGTCATTGTTGGATCTAAATCCACGTATTGATAACGCTAATAACGAGTCACCTATCATACTGTAGACTTGGATACGATTGGTTATAGCCCTAAGGATCGAAGATGACAGCAAATCCCTCAATATCCTAATGTGGTTTAGCTCGATATTGTACACGTCTCGGCCAATCAACGACTAACGGAAACGGCCTACAGGTCAAATCACTGGGTTATGAAGGAATTCAAATAGAATGAATATGGACCCTCAAGTAATCATAGATTCCAAGTATAGAAACATAAATTATGGGAATGCATTTTCATCCTTACAGACCTCAACTTTGCTCCGCGGTGTGGTCAAGTGATGTTCATTGTCTTCTGGCAGCGAGTACCAACCGTCTGGGAAACGCCACAGTTTTATATATAATATGAACTTCTCCGCCTGCTTATTATGAAACGACCAGGGAGCTGAATCGTTAAGTCATTTCCCTATGATCATTGGAAGAGTGATCAGGAATGGTTCAACAAGTTCAGATGTCTCCCTAACGTACTTTTACACCATGAGAACAACCAGTGCAATACCGGCAGATTGTTCGAATATATCTTGCAGTTCTCAGATGTATCGCGTACGTCGAGGGTTTGCTGAGACCAGGTTTATATCTGATCACATATGAAACTCGTCAGTTTGTCTGTCCTTGCATCTACTCCAATCTAGAAGGTCATGTACAGCCAGAATTGGTTCTTGTTCCGAACCCTCGGAGTGGCAAAGATGATGTACTACAGTGTGGGGATATGGACATTCCAGCTTTTAATAAGCAACAAATGAACAAGAACTGCCATAGATAAAGCAGATATAATGACGAAATAATCTCCACACTATCCATAGGCTTCCTTATGATCACTGCCGGGAGACCCGCGTCCCCAGACTCGGCTTTTCCGATTACCCCGGATTGTCCACGACCGTCCAATGATTACCGAAGAATGTTGGCCTTTGCTGCTCTCAAGCCCCTCTTCGACGCCTTCCCTTTACCTGTGCTTTCGGTGTGCAGCGACGATCCATCGCCGGGGGTTTAAGAACCCGCCCGTCTGCCGGCCCAGGCGGCCACTTTGTTTTTGCTTGTCTTGGAGGTGGATCCGACTCGCCTAAAACGCAAAATGACGGACTCAATCAAGGAGTCCATCAGCCATCTCGAGACCGTTGCAGATGAACGGGGGGCTACAGGTTCTCAGGACATGAAAGAGTCGAATGTTGATCCGAATCATCCACAGGTTAGACCTTAGCACCATAACTGTGGGCTTCAGCTGACGAGCTAACGTGGATAATCCCAGAACTGGTCCACAGGAGCGAAATTATGCACATATCTTACCGTCTGCTTCTACACCTTCCTTGGCAATGTAAACGGGAGTAACTTCACGGTCGCAACAAAAGCTGTTATAAAGGAATTCAACGTTTCTCAGACCCAGGCTGGCGAGCTAGTCTGCTTTAACGTCTTCCTTCTAGGCTTGGGAAATGTCTTGTGGGTGCCACTGATGCGCGTCTTCGGCAAGCGACCGGTCTATTTATTGTCTATGCTATCTCTTGCTATGATGAACGTCTGGTCGTCGCGCGCGTCGAGCTACGGAGAACTGCTGGCTTCGCGGACCTTATCGGGCTTTGCTGCTGCCGCCGCAGACGCGACGGTGCCAGCGGTTGTGTCAGACATGATACCACCGCAGGATCGAGGTCATTATCTGATGTTCTTCCATTTGGCCCTGACCGCAGGGCTGTTTATCGGCCCTTTGATCAACGCATATCTCGTCCAGGAAGAGGACTGGCGATGGATGTGTTATTTTCTAGCCATCGCCACGGCAGCGACATTTGTTACTGCCATCTTTACTGTCCGCGAGACCACGTATCTTCAAAGAAACGCATTCGCTCCTAAGCGCAGGCTGTGGCAGTGGATGTCGCTGACGGTGGGATACAACCCCGATGCGTCATTCATTCGAACAGTGTCAGATATTGTGTGCAATATAGCATATCCACAGTTGCTCTGGGCAGCATTTGCCATTGGTATCTCGGTCGGATGGTAAGGCCTCTACATGCCCAATGCACGTCTATCATAATTCATACTTACTGACATCGCTAGGAACATTGTCGTCCAATTAACTGCCTCGCGTACCTTCACCGCACCCCCCTACAACTGGCCTGCAGGGAGCTTGGGGCTTCTCTCCCTCTCCGGATTCATCGGTTCCGTCTTAGCCTTCTGGCTGGGTGGGCGATTGATCGACATCATCTCCACCCGCTATACAAACCGACAGGGAGGGCCACGTCTCCCGGAGTATCGACTCCCCGCCATCATAATCCCGGGAGTCATTGGTCCAAGCGGAATTTTGATCTTCGGTCTTTGCATCGCCTATCAAACCCACTGGATCGGAGCGGCGTTCGGTTATGCCATGCAGGCCTTTGGCGTCGCCGCCATTTCCAACGTGGCGGTGACTTACTCCCTGGATTGTTACAGGCCGGTCTGTACCCAATTCCGTAGATCATGCTTTTAGTCAATATTACTCACGCTAATGTGGAACAGATCACCGGCGAAGCTCTGGTCATTATCTTTACTGTGCGCAATACCATCGGTATGCTGCTGTCCCTTTATGCGGCCGATTGGATCGAGCGTCAGGGTCCTGCTCCTGTCTTTGGGGAGATGATGGCCATTCAGGTCGCTAGTATCCTAGTTGCTATTCCTCTTTTTATCTGGGGTAAACGGTTACGGTCTGTGACGTCTCGGTATGGCCCGATGAAACGATTCCAGGATCAGGTTGAGACGTGATATACGGAGGACTGGCTGGGAGTTAGGGGTCGCGATTTATGAACAACTTTGTTTTCTTATTTTCACTTGTGTGTAAACGAGGACAATACATATTTGAGGGATTAGAATGAGATGTCGCAGATGTAAATGAGCAACAAGAAAGCGAAACTAGTGATCACAGATGGTACAAGAACAGCCCCAGTGCAAATATGGATAGGACCAGGCAACAAGGAAGTTTCGATCCTCATGCAGACAATAAAATGTCACTAAGCTCTCTAGCTAAAGCTTCAACCCAAAGGAACAAATCATAGCTAAAGAGATACGAAGTACTAATTTCCGTTCAACCACCAGGGGCCCAAAGAGCAATACGAAGTATGCATATGCAGTACACGTAGCACCCCCGCACGGACAAAGATTGGCTCGGATTTACCTTTCCAGACGTGCGGAGTACCTGATCCAGTAAGTTGCTAGAACCATAGAAGCCATACAGCAGTATCAAGTGGCGAAGCCAGCACGGGAAATAATTCCATAACCATCACCATCAAAACTACAGCGGCACTGCAGTCAAAGGCTATTTCCCAACCTAGCAAATTACACGAATGTGGATAGAGGTCTAGATGCCACGCTACCAATATTGCCTGAAGTCTATATCTTGCTAAAACTAAAAGGTCTGCAGTTTGGCGTCGGCATTGCTCGGCGCCGGGTGTACCGGCATATATTAGCTGTCAGTTGTTGACTGAGCGGGCTTTAATTTATTTTCTTCAGCAGGATAAGAGTTTGCTAAGCCGTGCTATTTTAGTGTTTACCGGTATTCAGGTACGTAGTAATCTCCTTAGACGCTAGGGGATATGACTAAATTTACAACGAATTGCTGGGTCTATTAATACTGTCAATAGATGAATGTGTTCCTCAGGTAGAGATCCCGTGACATACGACAGACTCCCCCAAAAATTGGTATTGGGTGCTAAGATGGCTGAAGCATGCAGCACATATCCAGAGTACTCCGTAAGAATTCCGCATCCCTCGCTTAACTTCCGGCTTTAGGAAAAAGACTAGTGAAAGCCTAACAGATTAATTGCCTAATAGTGCAATGGTTGTGGCGTCTTAGTGCAGGAGATGTGGATCACTAAGGGCTAATGAGGTGTTGAACCGAGCCATGGAAGTTTTTCTGGTTCCCAATTTCTGGGAGATCCACCGTTCGAACAAAGTGAAATTTGAAATTTCCCATCGGAGGATTGTTTGGCAGAGACACAACTTGATCGACAGGAGTTGAAGAAACAGTGGCAAAAAAAAGAAAAAGAAAAAGAAAAAGAAAAAGAAAAAGAAATAGTGCAAACCATGCTTCTACGATTTGCCGACGTGATTCCCTAACCAGGGTTGAAGCTGTCACGCTCGGGTCTCCGACTAATGATTTCCCCGTGTTTCTGCGAGATCTGATTCTCTACCCCGTAAATACTCTTGTGGCAACTGTGAAGTAAGGGGGATTGCCGGTTTGGTCTGCAGCCCAGGTTGCCAAGTGGCCATAGTGTGTCGACAGAAGGCCAAGTCTGGCAAAGATGGGGACTGCCCACCCCAGTATGTTCATGCGTGCCATTACGCTGGGACCAATGCTCGTGGCTCGTTTCGGCAGGTGTTCTCAAAATGGGACTCTTTTTTAGGCGGCAGATTTGCCATCCTCTACGTTTGAGACACGGCATTGGCCTCGGCAATACTATGTAGCCTTAACCACAAGAAGGGAGCGAATTCTGGAGATTAATTTACTCGGGTATGTCCGGAATTGAGACTACAATCCCGCTTACTCTGTAAACAGGCACTCCTGGCGAAAGGTGATAAGGAGGACAGGCACGGTCGAAGCATCTCCGACCCACGCGTCGAGTCTGTCATGAACAGAGATAAGGTTTAGCTAAGAGAACCTGTACCAGATTCTCAATCTTCGAAGGATTCGAAGAAAGCCCAATATTTAAATTTCCAGCCAGGTGGCCTCCATGATCCCTGTCGTAACACGATAGTGTGTCGATCAAATCCGCTGGAATGCATGGCAAGCCGTAAGAAGCTATCCTAATTTGAGACATCGACAGGCAACGCCACCTGCGCGGTGAACGGAGAACAGTAGGAGTATTGACCCGGCCATACAATGAGTCCTATAGTGTGCTTGACCCTCCTCCACTTTGCCGCTCATTTCACCCTAGTCCTCAGCCCCGTTCCAAGAATCCAAGGAATCCAAGCACCTCGGGATCCACCTTGTGGGTGACAAAACACAAATGTCAAGTGCAAAAAGTCGAGCATTTGATTTCCGGATACCCCTGTCATGGGTGTCAAACTGCCCCTGCTCACAGGTACAAGCATTTAACCACCTGTGTACCATGGCATGAACTTCTGGAAGGTGTCGGGGAGGGGAAGATTTCTCGAAAAAGTATACGACGAGCGAATAAGGATATCATATATGACCTGCAAGCTTCCCCGGACAGCAGTCTTAGACGTCATTGAATACTAATCAAAGTTTTCCCGAGACCCAGACACATGGTCTCGGACTGCAGTCTAAGCGTATGCTATATTAAATGTTATCTTTAGTCTGCAGAAGCCAATAACTTAGTCCCGGCCAAGGATGAATAAAGGTACTGCATGTGCCCATCTGCACTAATGTAATCTCTTTGCTTCCTGAATTTTACCCATGAATGCAGAAAGGTCTTATTCGTGAACGACCTTCTTATTCCATCGTATTGTATAGAGCTCGTCCATCTCGTCCATATGAAGGATACTCGTAGTGAGTCTCTCCGATAGAGACTGGCAAGACAACATGGCGGACAGCACAATTATACCGGCAATGTCGCCGCCGGCCGGGCAGACATCCAACTTCATTGACCCCCCATACATTGGGACCAAATTCCTCGTCGTCAATTGCGTCTTTCTACCGATCGCAGCTCTCGCGCTGCTGATCCGAACATGGACACGGTTGTTTATCGTGCGCAGTTTTCGCTGGGATGACTGTGAGTCTCTCCATTCACATCGATGACGCCATTTTGCTAACAGGAAGACCAGATTTTATGATCATAGCTCTGGTGCGTTGGTATAATCTTCGCTCCACCATGCATCGTACCCAATCGACTAATACGGCTTCTTTCGCCCTGTCCAGCTTCTATCCGCCGCCATGACCGGAGTCACTTTGGAGAGTAAGATACCACCCCGTCCAAGAAGACAGGGCTAGAATATGGTGGTTGACCGTCGCAAATAGTGTTAAACTGGGGTCTGGGAAGACACATGTGGGACGTACCAGCGCAATATTTATCACCATGGTTTATGAAAGTACGATCGATCATCTTCGGCATGCACACCAGTCACTAACAGCCTCTCAAGTTAAACGTTATCGCCGCGATTATCTACTGCGCCGGGACGGGTTTTACCAAGGTTTCCGTTCTGGTCTTCTACATGCGCATCTTTCCCAGTCGCAATTTCCACCGCGCCGTTTGGTCGATCGTGTTCATTGCCGCAGGATACAGTGTGGCCAGCGTTTTGGCCAATGTTCTTAGTTGTAACCCCGTTGATAAAGCGTGGTATCCTACCAAAGCTGGTCACTGTATGAACCGACCGGTGTTCTACTTCGCCAATGCTGGATTGGGAATATTTACCGATTTCGCGACGGTTGTTGTGCCCATGTCAGTCTTGTTCCCTATCAGTCAGAGTCTCCATTGGAGGAATGCTAACAGACAGTTCTCCCGACAGCCCTTGGTTGCGCCGATTGCAGATGCCATTACGTCAAAAGATCGCCGTTAGTTGTATCTTAGCGATGGGATGCTTGTGAGTGATATTCGTCATGCTACTGAGATTGCAATAACTCACAGTATGGTAGTGTTGGCGTCGTCAGTTGTATCCGATTATCGACCTTATATACTCTTCTCAAAAGTCCTGATCTCACCTGTAAGTGCCGCCACGGACCAGCCACGGATATTCTCTCGCTAATACGTTTCGCCCTATAGGGAGCACCACAGACGCCCTGATGTGGTGTACGATCGAGTTAAACCTTGGAATTACCGGTGGCTGCATCACAGCTGTGCGCCCCTTCGTTCGTCGTTACTTCCCTCATCTTCTGGGTCTATCCTACGGGAATGGTTACAAATATGGCGATTCCTCTCGCAAGTACGGCCATCCACTGGGCTCTGTTCCTCGGGCAAACGCGCCCGATTTTTCGAATGCACGCAGTAACCAATATTCGACTCTCACGACGGCGACGACCGTCATGCCAGCAGCTGACAATGGGAGCGAAGAACATATCTTACAATATCCGGAAATGCCTGCGAAGAGCGCCGATGGCATTGGCATTGTCCGGACAGTTGAGTTCGACGTGGAGAACTCAAGTGCCCGGAGGTAATCTTACTTTCTTTTATTTTTCCTTATGTCTTCATGAAATTCAATACCTACTGTGCAATTTGTTTATAGCGTCGCGTTCAGGAGTTGGTGGGTGGCACATTTGTATAACTTCATCTCAGTGGTGGGACGACAAACGACTACGAGGCGACGAGGCATTAATAATCGGCGGCAAATTCATAATTTAATAGATTAGAGAAAAATCGACTACTGAAATTCGAACCTCGGAACCTGCGAGATTGAGTGGGCCCCATAGTTTGTTGCTATAGGAGGGACTAAGGTCGAAATGCTGCTAGAGATCTACTAATCTCCCAGACTAACTGCAGTAGGCCCTTACGCCGATGATAATCGCGACAATCATTGGCCACGTCCACCAATAATCTCCGCATAACTCCTGGCGAGATAATCTCATTCTCAGGAACACGCACATGGCACTGCCGATGTTTCTCCACCATGAAGAATGGAATGTTCTCCTTTCTGAATTGCTGTGCCATGACTCGGCCCGGACGGCGTCTCCAGTAACGGTCATTTCTCCAGCCGATGGCTCCTGAATCATGTATCCACCTCGTTGGACCTTTTTAATCCTTCGCTTCCCCGACCGGAACCACCGTTCTATGCCCGTCAACTGAGCAGAGCTCTTCCTGTCACCATGCGCGTCAGTTCTGTTATTCTGCCCCTGGCGGGCTCTCTCTTGGTTGAGGCCTCCTCGAGTTCCCCTGGTTGCAGCGCTCTCAAGGGATCGGTCAACAGTTCCATCTTCTACCCAAACACCGATGTGTACGAGTATGAAGCGCAGAATTTCTGGTCCAACACGGAAATCATGAGCCCCGGATGTGTTTTCCGCCCGCAGTCGAGCGCTCAATTGGGCGAAGGCGTCAAGGCTTTGGTCGATGCCGAGGCCAAGTTCGCTGTGCGCGGTGGCGGTCATATGGGTATTCGGGTACGTAGGAATCTATCCAGAATGAATAGGGTGGTTCTAATTGATGCTAGGGATCGAACAATATCGACAATGGTGTGCTCATTGTCATGTCCAACCTGACCACCCTGGAATTGTCGGACGACAAGTCGATCGTCTCGGTCGGTCCATCCCACAGGTGAGGAATCCCCATTCACCGAGGAAAGAGCCTCTTCTAAGACTGAGTGCGTGATCTAGATGGGAGGACGTTTACGCTTACCTCGCTGATTACGACCTCGCCGCGCCAGGTGGCCGTCTGGGCCCCGTCGGTGTCCCCGGATTGCTCTTGGCCGGAGGTGTCAACTTCTATGGTAACCAGGTTGGCTGGTCCTGCAACTCCGTCGTCAACTACGAGGTCGTCCTGGCCGACGGTTCCGTCGTGCAAGCCAACAAGACGAACTACTCCGACCTGTTCTGGGCCCTGAAGGGAGGCAGCAGCAACTTCGGTCTTGTCACTCGCTTTGATTTGGAGACCGTCAAGTCGACCAAGGTCTGGGCTGGTAGCTACACCGTGTCCGCGGAATATGTAGACAGATTCCTTGAGGTATGATACGTCAGACTTCCAAAAAAAACTAAATGTCGTTCTAACGAAATGTAGGCTGCGGCTACCTATGCTGCCAACATCTCCGACCCCAAGACTCACATTGTGCCTGCTCTGGTTCCGGGTGACGATCTCCTGGCTTCGGTCATCCTGTTCTACGACAGTGAGGACACCAGCTATCCCGAGATCTTCAAGCCCTTCACCGAGATCCCCTCCGTGAGCAGCACCCTGGGCTTCAAGACCGTCTCGGAGTTCGCTGCCGAGACTGGAGCCATGGTCGTTCCTCACATCAAGTACGTTCCGATACCTACAGGTGACTGGGAAGAGTTACGTGACTAACGTTATGTAGCGATGTGTTTGTCGCCGGCACCGTCGTCGGTACCACCTACGCCGAGCTGCTTCAGGGCATCACCATCATCAACACCACTTTCTTCGAGCAACTGCCCAAGCTGTACGCCCAGATCCCCACCGCCAATATCTCCACAATCCAGCTGGACTGGCAGCCCATCGGTGCCGATTGGATGAAGGCCTCCGAGGACAGGGGTGGCAACGCTCTCGGACTGGACTCCTCCAAGATCTACCTCTGTTATGCCGAGGTCGTCGAATGGATCGGCTCCAGCTACGACGACATCGTCGCTCAGTGGGTCGAGGAAACCACCTATGCGATCAACAATGCCACCCAGAAGGCCGGCTTGTATGACGCGTTCAACTACATAGGTGATGCTGCCGGGTTCCAGTCCATCTTCCCCGGATACGGCGAGGAGAACGTCGCCAAGTTGCAGACTATTGCCAAGAAATACGACCCCAACCAGGTCTTCCAGACCTTGATGCCGGGTGGCTTCAAGGTCTACTAATCTACTCTTCTTGTACAGTATAGTATATAGTCAAGACCATGTTCTTATCGGGTCCTAGCTAGGATATACATTCAATAATAATCATTGATATTTTATTCACAAAGGTATACCGTATTAGAATGTCCAAGAGAACTTATAAGCCACTCATCATAGCCCAGCGTCCAGCGCTCCAATCCATTCACCCCTCACAGAGCGAATGAAACAAATAATGAATGACAACAAGACCCTTAATTCGAGCCCTAGAGCCCAGCAGCCTGGACCAAGAACTGGGCCGCTTCCTGGGCATTGGAGCCATAGGAAAGATGAGCCATGAAGTTCATACCATTCAGGCAAACGGGGTCCCCTGACGCGCAGAACTCCTTGACCTTATCAGAAGCGAGCTGCCCAACACCCTGCGTCTTGAACGGGTCGCCGAACAACACAGCTCCGGAGATGGCATCGGCACCGACCTTGCTGGCGGCGTTGTGCACAACCATGGCACCCTGGGAGTATCCACCCAGCACGACCTTGGTGTTCGGACACTGCTTCTTGGCTTGCTGGATGAGTTCAGCCATCTTGGGTCCGCCTGATGCGCCCATATTTGCGTTGCCCTGTTTTCCCCTCTATTAGTCTCTGTCTTGCTTATTTTGTATTTGAAAGATTGTGGGAAGGCGGAGGGGAGGGATAACATACAGCAGCGTCAGCAGGGTAATCAACGCCCTGCACAGTCACCTTGTTCCCGGTCAAAGAGGCCAACTGATTAGCCACGGGCGGTCCAACGACCGAGCCCATGTTGCCCATTTCACTTGTTCCGCGGGCGAAAATGAACGTCAGTTCTTGACAGCCCGCGTTCTGGGTCACGCCGTTCTCTGTAATCGAAGCTCGTTTAGTCAATCCGGGCAAGCCGCCAGAAGAAGATCCGCCTAGCAAACTGCTCAGATCGGGAATGTTACCAGTGCTAGATCCGAGACCGGGAATACCGCTGCCAGATGAAGACGAGCCGCCGAGGCCGGGGATCAGGGAGGAAAGGCTGCCGAGACCGCTGCTGGTGGAGGAGCCACCGAGTCCTGGGAGGCTGCTGCCAGAGGAGGAACCACCGAGGCCGGGGATCAGGGAGGAGAGACTTCCGAGTCCGCTGCCGGTGGAAGAACCCAGGCCGGGGAAGCTGCCGCCGGAGGAAGAGCCGCCGAGGCCAGGGATCAGAGAAGCGAGGCTACCCAGGCCGCTTCCTGTGGAAGAGCCGGAGCTACCGAGGCCGGGGAGGGAACCCATTCCTGGGAGCTGACGGCTTTCGACCGTCTTGGTCGGGGCAGCGATGGCGCCGCCAACGAGAGCGAGGGCCGCGATAGCCTTCATCTTTGTTTTATTTTGGAGGAGATTGAGGACTCAAAGAATGACAAGAGCACAGCTCTGATAACGAATGACGGTCGATGGAATGAACGGTAGAGAGAGAATGGATTGGATCCGCTGGGATGGACGAGACAAATCCCTGAAGATGCGGACGAGGATGAGGGTTTTTATACCCCTTTTCCTATACTATCCCAGCAACACGACAGGGATAAGGTTTTGATGCCTTGACTACATGGGTATAGTGCTACTCCGTGTTCGGGGGAGGATCTATGGTTTAAGACAGTGGGTCCGGTTTCATCCTTTCGAGGGTTCTGGCATCGGTCGTTGTTAGTGTTAAACTATTTGTAACTTAGTACCCCGGGGACGTTGGAGGTGCACTGCGCGTTCAACGGTCAATTCCCCGATGACATCTGCCACTGAATCTGCCTACATCTGGCTGGCGTGCTATACCTTGGTATATACTTGGTCTATAATTCAGCGTGGCATTACTCGCAGAACTCCCACCTGTGTGTGCTATGCATACGAAGACTGCTCGGGATTTGTTTACCGAATCCTGAATGCCGATCTAACTCGGACCATACCAAGAAGAATGTTAGTGGTACGTGAATCAGGGAACAGTTCCTGGAAGGATGAACGGTGTGTGGTTATCGGCCGATCCATCTCACGCTAATTGCAAGCTCGTCTCAGAGTGCGACAAGCCCTAAGCTCCGGCTCAGCCGCGGCTCCAACGATATTATGTGAGGTATCACTGGGTCAATAACTCTGTGACTGACTCGATACAAATATAGCACAAGGTTCTTGCAGTTGATTGCTCAAACGGCTGTCAAGTGTTTGCGGTAGATTAACTGGTTCAGGGATGATGTGGAGTTAAGGCTTAGTTAGGGTTTGCGGTCGTGATCACTCAAAATTCAGGCATGGCATCGACTCCCAAAACGGGTGATTTCTCCGCGTAGTTAATCAATCTCCCGAGATAATCCCGGTAGTCTTGGTCCAATGCCTTACCACAAAGGTCGGGACCATTTCTTGGTTCTTTCGATCGACATGAAAGTCGGGTTATGTTGGGAACTCGGTCGAACGGGTTTTGGCTTTGGTAGGGCGCAACTCATACATATCCTCTCCTTGGACCGGTCAATCCAGGGAGCTACTCTCAGTTTCTGTCATATAATATTTCTTAAGATAACTACTATACTACTTCATTTAGCCTAATTGGTTTTCACATCGTAAAACCTCGAATGCATCAATATTCTCTCTACTTAAACGCCTACTGAGTCAGCCCCTGAATCATAATACATCGCCATTATAGCCATCATGACTAACTTCAACCTCACACGGTCGTGTCTTGATTTCCGATCAACACGAACACCGATCAACTAGCCTATTTCGGTCATACTCCGGAGTATACATGTTTCAGAGCAATGCTAAGTTTTCAGCAGTTCTGATTGCCCATAAATGCCGAATCGCGATGACAAAAAGCCTGCAACCAAGCAACAATGAGCCGAGGGTGAAAAGTCCTGCCAATAGGGAAAACTACGGGAACATGACTCTACTGGGCTGGATCTGCCACGGCAGTTGGGTTAATCTTATTTGAGTTAAGGCTAGAAAATTCTTAAGTCTCAGATCAACAATGGTGGTAGATCTACTGCGTTTCATGGGTCGCTCCACTTTCAGCACAATCTACTAGTATACGCAGTATACGGTTCAGCCGTCACAAAAACTGTGCCTTATATTAAGAGGATCTGCGGGCAGTGTCTTCGGCAGTATAGTGCGGTTGTTATATGATATGTCAGAGGAAGTCTGTTCACCCTCTCCAAACAACAATGGCCGCCCCCTCTTCAATCGTAGAACAGTGGCCTTGACCTTGGGTTGCCTGCATGGCAGCGCTACGCCGTAAGAGATATTTGAAGGCACCAACCCTTCACATTCTCCCGTCTATTTCTAACTGTATGAGCTTTGGCCAACTAAGTTGAAACGTTCCTCAATGACAGTCCTGAAATCTCACTCTTCGAATGTTCCAGACATGTTCTAGGTGACAGGTCCAGTCCTTCTGCGTTTCAATTTTCGTGATGAGAGGCTGAGGTACTGTCCTAACAGAGTACTAGTACAACGATGCGTTGAAGACAGACGTCATAGGTGGAGTCTTCGACTCTACTCCACGGCGGTATTGATGAAACAATAAAGCTTAATTGACCCGGGGCTTTACAGTAGCAAAGAATGACCCTTCATATTTAAATTGTGTGATGGCTAGACAAATGCCGAGGTTTAAGTAACGTCCAGTGATCATCGCAGTGTTCAGTGGTGCAGTCAATTTCATCACTTGCAGCTTAGTCTGCTTCGGCCGTCAAGTGCCTATGTACCCAGTAAAGCTGTCTGGCTTTCTACAACCTCTTTACCCTCCGTCTAGGCTTGACGACCTGCTTCAGTGGGCCAGGGCGGATGAGTTGAGTCCATTATCAACAGTACTGACAAGGACTCTCATTCAAGCCGTTCATTCGACCACGATATAGCACCGTCATTCCTTGAAGCTGTTCGAAGTCATAACCAATCTAAATAATAGCAGCCTTAGTCGTAGAGCCTTTATCATGCATGTATAGTTCTTACTTCCAGGTTATTCCCTGCCCTGAAAATAGTGGCCTCTTATTAATGCAAGATGCGTACCGTAAAGCCGGCAGATCCTACCCCCAGCAGCTAGGGTAACAGAAGATACTTAGTAGTAGCCATGCTAAACAAAACGACCAGTAACGGGTCTAATAGCGGAGCTTCTTTGATTGAATATTAGTATGTCACTAGTGACCAGAATAGGATTTATGATCTGCATAGATAATCGGGCGACAATATGCACATTAACTTTCAGTCTTATTTCCCAGTTTCAGTCCCTTCATCATCTATTCATCATAGAGGAGTTCCAGAGCGGTCGGTCGGTGATCGGGATTCCATTGCAAGGCCCGTCGAAGCCACCGCAAAAAGCCTTCCTTGTCCTCACCTTTGATATTGATGGCCAAATCTTCAAGGGTCTTGTCAGGTATCGGAGCTAATCCCTTCCATTTACCTTTGTTTCCCAAAATACAGAACTAAGGTGGCTTCGTTGACGGAACTCCGGTGGTGGAGGACCTAAAAGTGCAAACAATACTGCAAGATGGCAGCGGTCATCAAATACGCCGTCTGGGTTCTTTCCATCAATAAGAGTGGAGGTGCTAACGATATCCCATGCCTTTGGAAAGGATTAGCACAATCAGGGTAACTGTTATCTAAGTGTAATTTACTTACAACCATGGCAACATTCCAGATATCTACCTTGTAACTCCAGCTCGACTTTAGAATAACTTCAGGTGCTCTGTAAGGGTTTGGCATAATATCTTCACTGTGTGGCTGGTCACCAAATCGAGCTTCGCCAAAATCACTCAGAAGTGGCAATCCGTCTCCAGGGGGGAAACGCGCCGATGTGTAAATTGTACGGTCTTGAAGGACCTTCCTTGCTGATTGTGCCTTTACTTCGCGTTCTTCGAAGTCAGAAAGCGCCTTTGGCATCGGTGTAGGAAGGAGTAGATTTTTCAATTGAATATCTAGATGCAAGTCAGCTCAGTTTTTAAAGCCTCAAGAGAGTGGTGCACGCCTGTGTGAATTATATGAGCTATAGAATGCAAGAAGTCCAATACGACAAGTAACTGGCGTATACAAGGCTTGAGATCCTCGAGTGACATGGCTCGCCCAGGGATGTATCAAGCACACTGAAGCCAGCAGGCGGAAATACCCTTGGTTCAGATGTCCACTTGGACGAAGACATCACTGTTCGGCGTTGCTTGCTTTCAGCACTACGGGACGACAGGAAGATCGTTGAAGACAGTGAGCGCGTCAAGGCAAGCCTGTTGAAAGCAGCAAAACTTAAAGACCGGTGCATAATGAGCTCTAGTTCAGACCAAAGTCGCGTAATCAAGCGGATAGTGGCAAATAAAGAGACAGGATATCATACGTTCACCATTTTCTAGCACACAACCCTGGCTATCTTCAGCAATGTGCGGTATGCAGCTCCCTAGCTATGCTATTAGTGGCCGCTTAGTCTCTCGGCCTCAGGCATTAACAATATTCCATCAGGCTGTTCAATTCCATGCTACTCACATCTATCCTCCAACATGGCTGTGTCTAGGTAGTAAATGTACTCTATGCTATGGTTTGAAAGGATTTCCATCCCATTCTTCGTATAGCATGGAAAATGCGTCAGCGTTTCAGGCCTAGATCTTGTCCATGAGAGACTTTTGGAGACCTTCCGATATATATTGATTGGGGATATAGTCGGACTATATCCAGTCTTGGAGTGTCAGTAAGCAAATTAGAATAATCAAGTACTACTCGACTGCTTACTGCATGTCCTCTTTGATTGGCCTATCTTGATTATCATCCCTGGTTTACTTGGCTCGTTCTTGCTTTCTGTCCGTCCTCGATATGAGTATCAAATATTGATTTATGAGCACTACGGAGTAATTAGCGCACTATTCTATTTGACATCTTCCTATACAAGACCAGGTCGCGATATTGAACTACAAAGTGAGCAGGAATATGTAACAATTTTAATGCAACCAGGCTTTCAAACAGCGAATAACCCAAAGTGAATACACCGCATGCCAAAATATGAACCAGGCGACCATTTCTCGCACCGGGTGGGCGTACATGTTTACAAAGAAGCTGGAAGCGACTTGAAGGGCCAAGATCCAATGATAATGTAATAACCATTTGACACCATCACAGAAGCGCCCTATGCTGCCCTATGAATAACCTAACTGGACATGCCCGATGGATTTGAAACCGGTCACCCTGATCATGTGGCAGGCAATATCCTTGGAAACCATGTGCTAACCGCTGTTCAAGCTCCAGCATAGACAATTGAGTGGCATCGAGAGGAATGCAGATTCTCACATGTGGACATAAAGGTATTCGAGTTCAGGCTGGAAGGTCTGGTCAGCTGACTGCTTCTTGCCCCAAGGAGGATACAATAATTATCTCCGACTGTTATACATCAACGATTCGAATCCCTTCCTGCAGTCATCAGTGAGTCCTCGCGGCTAGTGGTCGCGATCTAAATTACCCTTTCTTTGTGGCTGAGAAGCACCCCTTATTCATATGTCCTCTGACTGCCAAGTGTAAGCGACATGAGTGTATACTGAGAAGATCCTGGCACCATGCGGAATCACCGACTTCTCGTATTTGTCAGGAGTTCAGTCTTGGTTTATTCAGGTTGCTTATCCAGAATAGAGTAATTATTTCTCCGGGGCGATCTGAAATGATACTATGGTCATCTCAGTGTAACAAGGGGCAGTTCTACTGTAAAAATAGAGCACAGCGAAGGTTATTCTGCCCTGTTCTTTGTGGTCCTGTATCCCAAAGCCGGGGAAGATTTCTTTGTTCATGCATGCATGAAAGTGCGACGAGTCGACGACTGTGTCTTCACAGTAGCCAAGAAAATCGGATGATTTAACGGGGCTCTAAATCCCGAAAGATTCATTCCAAACCCGACTGGATCTGTTCCTGAACCAGAGCCCTGATTCCAACGCAGGAAGACTGGTAAGCCAATCAGATTGAGATGTTTCAGAGGACGAGAGTGGAAGCCAAGACTCTATCCGAATGCAACATGGCCCTAGCTGTGATCCACTCCACGGCACTCACAGTCACACTGCCTGTGTGCGCTTGGAATAATGCCATTATTGTGAGTGCTATATTAGGTGACATTGCACAAGCACAAAGGCAAACAATAGACGGTTCTCCCATTATAGTCGACAGATAGTTGCAGTGAGTATGTTTGCAGGTTCAATTCCCTCAAAACCGGCTTCATGCATGTTAGACAGATCCAGTCGAGGTTGACTCAGTGTGAAACGAGCTCATTTAGCAGGACAGACAACCACTGGACGGCCCTGCACTCATTAATCCTCACCGGTGCCTGTCTGTCAGGGACGATTCTCCACTGTCAATTTCCACCGAATCCAACAGCGACAAAGAACACACGAACGCCACCACATCTCTGAAACAGCCAAGAAAGACCCTCGGGGGCGGTTTACCCGACGGTATTTCAGCGAATCTGGACTTCGATCGGACCCGTCGGCATTAAAGTGTTGGTTGGTTTGATCTCCGCTGCTAATCTCTCGGTAAGCGCCGAGCAATTTAATTGATCGACTGGACTCATCATGGCCTGCTTAAAGTCTATTAAGGGTTCAAATGGGCTTTCGGTTAGTGGATAGGGTCCGCCAGTGTGTTGGTAATCTTTGTGCAGGGTCTTGGAGGTTGACTTTCTTTATATACCCTCACCGTCGTCTCTTTCGGTACCATTTCTTGCGTTTTCCATTCTTCAAGTCATTCTTTTGTTTGTAGTCATTCTTTTCTAGTAAACCTGCTTGAGGCAGGTTCTCACTTATTCATTCCTTACGTTCAAACGTCATTCAACCGTCAATCTGTGATTGATCCTTGCATTCCTTTCCGTCTGCCCCGATAAAGATGTTCCGATCAGCCCTGTTTCTCCTCCTCGCTCCCTTGGCGCTCAGCCACACAACCTTCACCACTCTCTACGTAGACGAAGTCAACCAGGGCGATGGCACCTGTGTCCGTATGAACCGTGAGGCCAACACCGTCACATACCCCATCGAGCCCTTGACCAGCAAGGATATCGCCTGCGGTATGAACTTTATCCCCCAGGACTACCCCCTGTTAAATCCGAACCATATCAACTAACACAACCCGAAATAACAGGCAAGGACGGTGAACAAGCCGTCTCCCGGGTGTGCCCCGCGAAAGCCAACTCCCTCCTGACCTTCGAATTCCGCGCATGGGCCGACGGCGCCCAGCCGGGTTCCATCGACATCAGTCACAAGGGTCCCTGCGCCGTGTACATGAAGAAGGTCGACGACGCGACAGCCGATAACAACGCTGCGGGCGACGGATGGTTCAAGATCTGGCACACGGGCTACGATGAGAGCACCGAGAAGTGGTGCACGGAGAAACTGATCGACAATAACGGGTTCCTGTCTGTGCGGGTACCCTCCGATATCGAACAAGGCTATTACTTGGTCAGGACGGAGTTGTTGGCGCTGCATGCTGCCTCTGAGACGCCGGCTGATCCCCAGTTCTATGTCAACTGTGCCCAGATCTTTGTCCAGGGTGGTGGTAGTGCGAAGCCTGAGACGGTTAGCATTGGTGAGGGTTTTTACTCGTTGGAGAGCCCGGGTGTGAAGTACAATATCTATGAGAAGCCCTTGCAGCTGCCTTATCCGATCCCCGGGCCGGCTGTCTATGAGAGTAAAGGTGTTGAGGAGCGTTCGGTCTGTCCGGCTCAGAAGAGGGCCGCTACTGCTCAGAGCAAGGGTCTCAAGCCGGCCGGCTGTATCCTGCAGCGTGATAACTGGTGTGGGTTCGAAGTTCCTGACTATAGTGATGAGAACGGTTGCTGGGCTGTATGTTCTCCCTTCTTATATTAAGGTTTCATGGTGCGTGCTAACTCGTTGCTAGTCCTCCAAGAAGTGCTGGGATCAAAGTCAGGTTTGCTATGACACCGCTCTTCCCACGGGTGTCTCTGCCTGCGATATTTGGATGACCAAGTGCAATTCCATTGACGACGCCTGCAACAGCGGCGATTTCAACGGACCCCCCAACAAAGGCAAGGTTCTTACACCGGAGCCAAAGCAGCTTGGTGGATCAACCCAGGTCTTCAAGAGGGATGTGAGGAAGTACAAGAAGTGGACCGCATGATTGAAGCATGGGGCAGGAGCAGCAGGCGTAGTGATTGACATGAGACTTTTGACGAATTGCTGCAAGCCAGCACAGGATAGAGCATTTGTTAGCTGGACTACGGAATCACATTGATTGAGTATCCCGTGCTATTCCTTTCTTTCTTTTTTTTTTTTTTTTTTTTTTCCCTGTATTTACCTTTCGCCCTAACGCCCCCTTACGACGGAAAATTACTTTGATTCGAGCATATATATCACTCATAGCTCATGCATGTAGCATGCATATCAGCCTCTGCAGCAGCCGGTCGTTATCGCTGGCCAAAGACAATCGACCAAAGGCTTCAAAGGCCGAGTCATTTGGATTAAGATTTGGGCGACTAGGGCGTACGAAAGGTCTCCTTGAGAGTACGTCGTAGTGTCACGATTCGGAAAGAGTGCACTGAAGGTAGATTGCTCCGAGGCGTTAGTCGATGGCGTGCAACATACGGAAAACATTCTTCGTCTTTCCCTTCTTCATGTCAAAATCATGTGGTCCATATATTATCATGCTATATGTACAAAAGTCCCACATATGCAATACATAGTAGTTACAAAATCCTGTCTAACCAAAATTCAAAGACGCCGTGCTATAATACAGGCAGGTCATATCACATTACTCATGATTTCGTTGGGCCCCAGTATCATCATTGCCAATAGGCCGGAGCTCAATTGCATCGGGCTGCTTCGCGGGATCCAAGGCGCCCGGATCAGTAACAACAGTCGGCTTGTCCTCCTGCACCAGCGGCTCTTCGTCCACAGCAAACCGCCACTGCGCGTCCGATCCTGGAAACATACGGAATGCATAGCGTTTGTTTAATCGCTCCAGGTAATCCCGGCGCTGGAGGCTGGTCCACGAATAAGTCCCTCGAAAGTCGCTTAGCATCCGACTATTGGCAATCCAAGGAATCACGGATCCAATGGATCGCGGAATCCGTGGCCCTTTGAACCGACCTCGTCGCGTCCCAAACACGACCAGCACGACCAGCGTGTCCAGCGCGATGATAGACAGCGCGATGGTCAATGACGGGACCGACGGGACCATAGTCCAAGTACTGTAGTAGACGGTAGCATTGGTGGCAGTGTACGACTGCTCCAGCGGCTCAAGGTAGGTCGGTCCCCACAAAGAAAAGTAGGTGCTGTACACCCACTGGTAGACCGTCTCCGACATGGTAATTAGGTCTTCCGGATCAAGCGAGGAAATCCCATTCTCCCTTTGCTTATACAAGCGAGCAACCAGGAAGCCCGCCCAGTCATACGAAGGCACGGTCGGCCCTTGTTGGTCCTCGTCGACAAAGTTTTGAGGAATGGAGGCGAAGACTTTGTTGAACTGGCCCAGACTAACCGTGGCATTCTCATACATGGGGCCGGAGGTAATCGCAGTGTTTGGTACAGGGTCATAATCCTGGATCTGACCCTTTTGGTCGAAGAGAATGGAAAAGTTCTGCATCTGGACCTGCGGTTCACAGTGTAAAGCGATCGTGTTTTTCTCGGTCACGGTCGAGTCCCCTGTGTAATTCCATCGCCCAAGCACCAGAACCGTGAATGTTTGGCATTGGTCCATGTCCTCGAGGGCCGCAGGAGAAAGGAAGTGAATGGAGAGGGGGATTTTCTCGTTCTTTTGCTGAAACATGCCCACCGTACACTGTCGGCTTTCATTCTGAAACGGTTGGTACTGCCAATACAATTGCCCCGTCGTGTCATTCTTCTTCAAATGGTTGGAAATTGACAATTGCTGGCACTCGAAGTCAGCGCCAATGCCGAGGGTCGTAGCCTCATACGAGGCAGTCACGTTCGGCTGGGTGTTTTTCAGCGGCACGAATGAATAATCCGGACTGGTCCACGGGATCATGGGCACCCCACTGGTGATACTGGTCTGGATCAGATCGTACTCGGTAAAATCCGCGGCAAAGTCGGTTTGCTTGAAGATGGAATTGCTGTAGTTCGCCTGGATGGCGTCAGTGGAGAACCCGGACGTGGTGAGCTTTTGCGTAAAAAGTCCACCCGCAACCACCGTGAGGACCGTGTTGACCACGCAGGCCAAGGACACCAGGCCCAACAAGAGATGACGGTCCCGGATGGCCTTCAAAAGAACCAGCCAAGGGGTCTGAGAGGCGTAGTTCATCGACAATGAGGCCCTCGCCTTTGCCTGTCCGCGTTGCAGATGGACCCACGGCTCTAGGATGCTGATATTCCGCTGGATAGAATTGCAGAGCGCCCCGACCGCAGAGGCAACCACAGAAGGGAGGAAAGATAGAACGACCTGGAAGAAACTAGAATCCGACTGGGTAAGATGTTGGAAACTACCCTCATGGGCGAGAGAGGCAATGACTACAGCCATGATAGCGATGACTGCAACGAGAAGGAGAAACTCAAGGATAAAAATCGGAATCACCAGAAAGTGCGGCCTCGGGTCAACACGCGTGCGAATTCGGTCCCTCAGGCGGGCTGAGTCTGTTCTCGTCAGTGGGATCAATAGAACCATTCAGGGCAAGCCTAGTACTTACCATGATCCTCACCATCCACCGAGACTAGTTCCACGCGTCTTCCCATCGGTCCTTCCTGCCAGTAGAGTCGGAAATTTCGAAGACGCATCCGCAGTTGACGAGTCGAAAGCTGATGAAAATCGGAATGCGCATTACCGAGAATATTCGACGGGGAGAACAAGTCCGTAACCATGCTACACATCGCCCCAATGGAGCCAGGGTCGCTCTGAAGGATGTTGGGCCGGCGCTGGTAGAAATATAGTAAAGCAAGAGCCACAACGGTGCTCAAGAAGAGAATGGCCTCCGACAAGGTCGCTGCGAACGAAACGACGGCAATAGTGACTGAGTGTGCGAAGCGGACGGCGGAGACGGTCGCGGGGGGTATATCCGGATTAAACAAACGCCCCATAGTCAGCACAAAGGCTTGAATGACCACTCGCTTGGTTTTTTCTTCGAACTCCCCTTGCTCCATGACGGTCGCGGTATCCAGAACAGGCATGGGCTCCAAGTCATCCACATCCTGACTGATGACCGCAAGCTCGGTCACGGTGAGGTCACCCATTGTGTCGTTATACTGCATGAAAAGTACATCACTCGTGTATGGTGCGCGATGAGAGAGGAGGCCCTGAAACTCGTCGATATTGAATTCCTGATTGGTCAGATTGGTGGTGGTATTTGCAATGACACGCACCGACGTGATAGAACTATTCGCATGCATGCAGATCTCCGCCGTGCCTTTGTGGTACTCGATATCGCAAGCAAACATGGTTGCCGACGAAGTATATTGGGAGCCCAGGGAGCTGATCGCGTCGGCAGGAGCCGTCGTTGCATTGACGGATAACAAAACGCCGTACAGATCGAACGGGTCACAACCACGGGGACGGAATGCTTTTCGCACATCGCCTGAGTCAAAGGTATCGGTCGTCCACACGGGCTCCCAGTAACGCACTTGAAGAAAGTCAGTCTCCGGGTAGAAAATGCTATCGTATTGAAAGTCCAACGAGCAATCCTGGTTCGTCCCGTTGACCAAGGGCAACCCAGTCACGTTCCACGAAAGGGTCGGGTGTTCCACGTCGGTTTGATTGATCGTCACCGGTAACGCATCATTTGTCGCCAAGTCGTGACAGGCTAATTGCGACCAATATATGGTCTGGTTGACTTTCCACACGGTGCTTTCCCGTCGGTCATTTGTCGGAATTTGCACGGGCGGCACGGCAAAGTCGGGCGATCGTGATTTCTGCAGACTATTGCTACTTGAAGCAACGGCCGAATTTATGGAATCGAAAGTGCTCCGTTCCTGGGCGGCGATCCAATTAGCCTGAGTGCCCAAGTCCACTAACTCCGGCCAGGTCTTCATCTGCTCATTGGAGATCACGGTGACCTCGCGCAGTTCCAAAAGTGTACTCTGCAGGGCCGGGAGGAACATGCGAATGAGGACGGTTACAATCGATACCAATAGGGCCACCCAGTGACCTCGTTTGGCTGAGGTAAACGGTGTAACGAAGGTTTGACCGAAGTTGTAGTTGATAAAGAGCACGGAGGCAGGAACGCCCTCCGGTCGGGCCAGCTGGAAATACGGCTCGAGACGCAGGACGTCGAAGTCGACGAGAGACCATAAGGTAACAAGTATGAGGGCGACGATAATTGGGATATAGTTGTAGGCAAACGACTGGGCACTGGACACTTCCTCCGTTGCTTCCAGAAAGACCAGTCCTCCGTACAACACCGTATAGCGCCGCAAACCCTCCAAGATCAGCAACATCAAAAACATCAAACATGCGAGGAAGGTGAGGTAGATCGGGCGCAGGGTGAAGGGACGCCACCCTTTCGGTTGGGAGGGCGATCCATGACGAGCAGTGAAGAATTGGGATCCTATTCATAATACACACACTGTTAGCGGGAACCGGGCATTCATGACCCATGCGGGAACTTTCTTACTCCTTGTGTTAATGTGCGACCACAGCGCTTGCAGCTTCCTCTTCTTCAAATCCCAGGACATGCTTGACCAGCACGTCCCATGGGAAATACGGCGACGTCAGAGTGTGCAGCAGAAGCGTTCGCATCGTCCACGGAAGTTAACGGAATTGAATATGGGCGGTACAAAGCAGGATTATCCTCCCGGGGTAGTTCCTGATATCGGGGAAGAAATCCGGCATGACGGGTGTGTTAGACCATGCGAGAATGAGGAAAGAACCAGCGAAGTCGAAAGATAAAGAATGGAATGGGAAGAAGCGAGACTAGGACAGAACGATAGTGGACAAGGGGGGGGGAAGGGGGCAAAAGGAAGGAAGATCTGGTGGGACGGGAAGAGAGCAGGATGACAAGACAAGAACAGGACAAGAAACGATGTTGACGACGACGGGATGAGATGAAGATCAACGGGGCCACCTGATTGGAAGTGCCCTGCGCCGGCATCTCTTTACGGCTTAGCTCCCTTCCACGCCGCTTTAATCCCGTCGTCCATCAAGTTCTAGTACATGCGAAGTGCATGCGAAGTACAACAACATCATATCTTATATTAGAAAGTACTTATAATTACTATTTAGTCTGATCTGATCTGATGGCATGCTATGGTATTAACTAGACTATACAAGAAATCATGAAGCGACTAGGTGTACCCCTAGTATTCTCTTGAGCCTAAATCTTTTCTTGGCGCTTGTACTTGTGAATATATATTCACGCACTGCGACAGTGATGGGCGGAAGGTACTTGAGGGTGAACCTATCTGTTCAACTTGAGCCAGTATATGTCTATCCAATACACAAGCTAACTTTTATTTCTTCGATATAGTCTTTTGTCCAAGGGTTTATAATGGTGTTACTTCAAGTGACCTGCCATAGAGGGGGGCGGGTGTGATGGATACTCCTGTTCTTCGGCATCGGTTTGAATTTTATCTTCCTTGCCTGATGGACGCGGATTAGAACAGCTGGTGCCTCCAGTGCAGAGAGTTGACTGTGATTAGTTGACCCCAAATATCCTTGGCTCTTTGTTTCTCTCACTAATATGTGTGGGAAGCAAGGTCTTTGCAGTAGTGTTATTAATTGCGGCATGGGTGTCTGATCTAACGAATACCGTATATACTTCGGTATGACTTTATGTTACTACGAGTAGTAGACACTGTACAAAGGTAATAGCCATCGCCAAGTCTACTCCGTATAAAAGTCGTATTTTATATAAATAAGAGAATAGAGATGGAAAGCTGATCTTTAAAGCAGCGATAGAATGGAGAATGCAGCCAAGGAGTCTAGGCATGAAGGATCACCACATTGTCGACTAGACTGGTCAGGTTAGAGCAGCGACACTCACCTCCCCAACTGAGAAAACATGTCCTTGAATAGAATTTCCTAGTTGGCTCGGGACTAGACCGAGTCGGTAATGGCGGCAGAGGAGATTGCTTGTTCGGATTGCCCTTTTCAGACTCTGGGACCCGGAGTGGAGCTTGTTTATTGGTGATGAGCCACGCAGCCTCAGTGTGGCCACGCATGAGAGAGCTTGAAACCAAAGGATGCTCGCCAGGGGAATCCCACTCCAGCGCGAAGAGAGCAATGATTGGCTGCGCAGCTAGAGCACCATGTCGATTGAGTACAGTCTCGATCCCTGATCCATGGGCCAGTGGGGTTTTGCTGCCCACTCTCAACCATGGCTGGGTGGCGGTGTTTCAGGGTTCACCTGCAGCTAAGCGTCTTCGGTTCCACCATGTCATCATTCCATTATCTGGGCGGGCTTTCATTCGGCCGACTTTTTACTCCGTCCATGATTTCTCTCCAGACCGAAAAGGCAATATCTCGTATTCTTGGCGGGACAAGTCAGTCTGTCGTATTCTGATAAGAGCCATGGCGGTCGCTTTCTCCAAGGTAGGGTAGGGTAGGGTTGGGTTTTGATCGCGTGTTGAATCAAACAAACAAACAAACAAACTTTTTTTTTTTTCTCAATCCCCGATTACATCAGCACACCCGATCATGTGCCCGATCACGTGTATTACCACCGGCAATTCGGCAGAAGAATCAACCGCGATGGATGATGAATAAGATGGTCTGAGCGCCAAGGGAACAGACGGTCTTGGTCAATTTCGAATGTCCTGCTTTACTGGCTCAATATCTCCTCGAATTAGTTCTTGCCTAGCAGACCTGTCAGATGATCGCCAAGAGTCGTGTTCATATCCTGATGGAGCGAGCCAGCATCTCACCCCTCGCAGCCTGAAATACAACCATCTTAGGGTTTCAAGCCCAACAACAATGGAAGTTGATTTAAACACTCACCTTCAGCGCGATCTCGTTTAAACAAGCAAAGAGGCGTCAGCTGTCCGAGTTACCCATCGTATTTACAACGGCAGCCACCCTCCTTGGCAGTTATATCTGAATCCATTCCGTAGTAACAGAACGTTACTTCCACCAATGACTTGGGGTGACCCCAACGCCATGGATCGTGCCATCCATGTCTCCCTATAATCCTAGTATCAGAGTAGCATGGTCAATAACTGCGGGGAGAAAGGAGACGAGGTCCATGCGGGAGCCAAGAGCGAATCAAAAATGTCCCTCTGCTCCTTCGATATAACTTTGTTATATTCATCGGCTTGTATATCCCGAGGGTGACCCTATGTGATTCGCAGGATTCCCGCTCATGACCTCATGACAGAGCTAGTAGCTGCTTCTCATTCTCACTATTTTTAATACTTCGTCTTCGAAAGTGGAGAGCAAAACATGTGGTTGCTATTAGGGGATGTGGAGTCTCGGCACTGTACATATGTAAGTAGAATGTGGAGGTGGAGGTGGGGGAGAAGTCCGGGGAACTGTACATACACATCTGAATTATAGAACCTCGTTGGTGGGTACATAACTCAGTTGATTCTTACAGATATCTAGGGAGAAAGCTGCGCAAAACAAGAGCACAGGATGATCGACTCGTGTTCATGAAACATGGATGACGTCCCGGCGAAGGAGACCTCATGTAACCCTAACACAACGGCTTCGGCACAATGTGATGCGCTCAAGAAGATAACCAAGCCAGGATCCGGATCCGCGGGACCAATCATACAGTTTCTTCTTGTCTTGCCCTGTAGGTTTCCTTCCCTCATTGGCACAAGCGACCCAATCGCAGCGCATACGCACCGACGGGACACGTCAGGAGATACATACAAATAACCTCCACTAAGATGGTGTCGTCTTGTCACCGACATGGGGATTATTTCCAGCAAAGGCTGTGCGGGGTCTGCTTTCTTCTGGGGAGCATGGCCTGTCACTGACGCGCACACAAGTGCTCCTATTTAAAGGGCCTTCTTGGCCGCGTAGATCGTTTCTTTTTCCTGGTGCTGATGTTCCCATGTGCATGCTGTGAGAGTGAATCTTCCTCAGGTCGACCATCATGTTGGTTGGCAACATCTATGTCATAGCGGGCATCGCCGTCGTCGGTGGTGCCCTCTTTGGCTTTGATATCTCTTCCATGTCAGCTCAGCTGAACGAAAACTCTTACAAATGTTACTTTAACCAAGGCCCTCAGGGTCCTCCATTCACCGATGATCCAGACTGCTCCGGCCCTGAATCACTGGTTCAAGGAGGTATCACCGCATCCATGTCCGCTGGCTCTTGGCTGGGCGCCTTGATTTCCGGTCCATTGTCTGATCGCATTGGCCGAAAGACTTCAATCATGGCCGGTTGCTCTCTATGGTGAGTCTATACACTTGTTTGACTGAGAGGAAGGACAAAGAAGCAAGGCACACGAAGAAGAGGAATTATGTTACTGACATCTTGAGTGCAAAGGATAATTGGGTCCACGATCATGTGCGCCTCCCAGAACATTGGCATGCTCATTGTTGGCCGTATCTTCAACGGTCTCTGTGTCGGTATCGAATCTGCCCAGGTCCCCGTGTACATCAGTGAAATCTCGCCGCCGTCGAAACGAGGTCGGTTTGTTGGTGTCCAACAATGGGCCATCACATGGGGTATTCTTATCATGTTCTAGTAAGCTGTGGCCCAACCCAGATGTATGACACCACCATGGACTAACCGGTCCCTCAAGTATCTCGTATGGATGTTCCTACATCGGTGACCGGTCCGCCTTTGGATATAGCACGGCAGCGTGGAGAATCCCTTGGGGTCTGCAGATGATTCCCGCTGTCTTCCTCTTCCTGGGTATGATGATACTCCCAGAATCACCGCGATGGCTGGCCCGAAAGGACCGCTGGGAGGAATGCCAGACCATCTTGGCCAAAGTCCACTGTAAGGGAGACCTGAGTCACCCATTTGTAGCGCTCGAAATGCAGGACATCCGGGAGATGTGTGACTTTGAACGCCAGTTCAAGAATGTCACGTACTTCGACCTCTTCAAGCCGAGAATGTTGAATCGCACCATCATTGGCCTTTTCATGCAGATCTGGTCCCAATTGACCGGAATGAACGTCATGAGTAAGTGACCCGCCTGGGCCTCTGGAGAGATACCTAGACTAATATATCATGGTGTAGTGTATTATATTACATATGTCTTCTCGATGGCTGGCTATTCTGGAGATTCAAACCTACTAGCCTCTTCCATTCAGTACATCATCAACGTCCTCATGACCCTCCCAGCCCTGATCTGGTTGGATCGCTGGGGCCGACGGCCGACCTTGCTCGTCGGCGCGGTGCTGATGGCCACCTTCATGTATGCCAATGGTGCCATCATGGCCGTCCACGGTGAGGTCGTGCCAGGGGGTATCGACGGAGTCGCCCAGCAGTCGATGAGACTACACGGTGCGGCAGCTAAAGGATTGATCGCCTGTACCTACCTTTTTGTGGCATCCTATGCCCCAACCTGGGGCCCCGTCAGCTGGACCTACCCGCCAGAGTTGTACCCCATGCGTCTCAGAGGTAAAGGTGTCGCCTTGTCAACGTCCGGAAACTGGGCGTTCAACACCGCGTTGGGCCTTTTCACTCCCCCTGCATTTGCCAACATTCGCTGGCAGACGTATATCATCTTTGGAGTGTTCAACACCGCTATGTTGATTCATGTGTACTTCTTCTTCCCCGAGACGGCCGGTAAGACGCTGGAGGAGACTGAGGCTATGTTCGAGGATCCCAACGGCATCAAATATATCGGTACGCCGGCATGGAAGACACGGGTAACGACGGGACGGATTCAGCAATTGGAGAGAGGTGATGTTGAGGGTCTTGAGTCGAAGGTGCAGCAAGAACCGGCGGCTCGGGAGGTCGAAGTAACTCAACCGGAACAGAAGGCTGCCTCGTAGACTGTGAATTGTTGAGATGTGAACTACCCAAGCAATGCTGCCAGAAAGCGCGAGGACACAAGATGAAGATCTGACAATTTGAATGCACATTCATGAGTTTCTAGTTAATAGTCTACTACTCTAACCACATTCTTTATGAGTCAATTATAATGTCAGCTCAGCCTACAGCGCATGCTTTCTGTCATCTAGTAACAGTAATTGACCCTTTGATAAGTTATGGCCGTACGATCAACTAATCCTGCTATAAAATAAGGTCGGAGGAGATAGTCTACGTTGTCAATGATAGGGATTAGAATTGTGTCTCATCGGCGAGGCACCCAGGTGCATAGCTAAACGTACAATAGTTAGGCTCTAGCAGGTTAATAGAATTAGATTGATTGGCAGGCGCTATTCCCACAAGTACCACAAACAACATGGTTAAGTACACCTTGAAACATGATTTACCGCTGCAGCTTCACAGTTAACTTTGAGCATCTATGCATCGCCGATCCATGAGTGGAAACTAGCTCTATGGTGTGCTGTGCTGTGATCAGCGTTGGATTGCGTGGATGCCGCGTCAGGCGTATTGCCGATCTACAACGTTCTTATTTATGTATCGTGGCATTGCCCATTAGGCCCAGTTGGGCCCTTATGTTGTCAGAACATACGTACTCTGTTTCCCAATCTGAGATAATATTCACTGCATTCCAGGGTATTAATGCAAGCTATCCATCTCACGCACAGTGAAAGAATTAGGACCATGTACAATTGAAATAAGCCCAAGGGCAAAAATATGTAACGCATCTGAAAGATAGGCAGAGAAAAGACATGATTATCCAAACCTGACAATGAAATCAACAGTGGTCGTTAGCACGTTCCCCCTACAGCTTCATCTTGGACGGGGCACCCCGTTTAGCAGCCGCATCATAAAGGGCCTGAATATCGGCTTTCCACTGTTCCTCATCTACACGCTTCACGCGGCGATCGTACGTCATCAAACCATTCACCTCGCCTTCAACGTCGGTGGTCTGTGTCCAGACACCACCGCTGCATTCGAATCTGCGAACCTGGTCCTCAAACTCCGTTAAGAGGATGTGACCGCGGTAGTTCCATGCCTCGAGTGTTTCGTCGATCTCATACGTCTCGTTGATATGGTTGATGGCCTCTTGGACGTTCCAGAGACTGGGACAGTTAGCAGATGTTATCACCAGATGTGGACCCGGTGAACTCACTTTTCTATGGAGACGTTGTGACCGATGCCTCCGAATTCTCCTTGGAAACCAATACGGCTGGGATCGTGGGGGCTGGATGACAGGGAGTAAAAGGGAGTTCCACACTGGGGATTGGCATAGTGATGATTATCCTGCGACCGTCAGCTATCATTTCGCGATCTTGTGAGGTCGCCTTCACTTACGCTGAAGTCACCTGCACCATGGTCTATCCAGCCTGATGTCGAATCGACCAGTCTGCTTGGATCCAGCTCCTTCACTCGGTCTGTCAATTCAAATTCAGGGTAGTACGATGTGATCTGACCCCAACCCTCATTATAGATGACCTGCAAGGAAGGGTTAGAGTGGGAGAGACACAAAATCGACTGAGCTACTTACCCAGGCAATAATACTGGGATAGCTCTTGAACTGATTCACGAGGACCTCTAACTGTCTGGAGAACTCGTCCTGTTGCACCTCATTAGGTAGGATATCGCTGGTAGCACAGGGATCCGGTCTTGACAGGGGACGCGGAGATGGCATGTCCTGGATGACTAGCAGTCCTAGTTCGTCGCACGCCCGATAGAAAAGCGCTGGCTCGACCTTGATCTATTCAGTTTGTTAGTATACCTCCCATGAGCCCCTGCTTCTGTCTCACTCACATGTTTCCGAACCATGTTAAAGCCAAGGTCCTTCAAGAACTTGAGGTCATATACCATAGCCTCTCGGGTGGGTGGTGTATAAAGTCCATCAGGCCAGTAGCCCTGATCAAGGGTTCCGAACATGAAGATAAATTTACCGTTCAGCAACGGACGGACTACACCGTCAACCTTGCCTTTGGCAATTGTGCGGAAACCGACATAGCTGTGGACTTCCTCATCGCCCATCGCGACAGTCACGTTATACAATTTCGGAGAGTCCGGTGACCATAGCTCTACACCATCAACAACGAAGTCGAAGGTCTGATCTGATGTTCCCTGGCCGGATCCAACCTCCTCATCACCGTCATAGACCTTGACCTCCACCGGCGACCTGCTTTCCGTCGCGGTATTCGCAGTGACAGTAACTAATTCACTATGTTAGTATCAGGAAGACGCATATCGAAGGGCACTACGTACCTTTACCGTTCATGTCGGCGTCAAGATCCAGTCGTGTGATATGGTTCGCAGGTGCAGCTTCGATCCAGACACTCTGCCAAATGCCGCTGCAGGGCGTATAGAAGATATGTGCGGGGACTAATCTCTGCTTGCCGATAGGAATGACATCGTCGCCACTATCTGTGGGATCATGGACAAAGACGAGGCTATCATACGTTAGTTGCTATCAAAGACACGGCGGGAGCTGCACGTACAGTTCGTTTTCGCCATCACGATTCACAAACTCCGTGATATCAAATGCGAAGTGAAAGTAGCCTCCACGGTGGAACCCAGCCTTCTTGCCGTTAACGAAGACTGTTGCCTCATAGTCTACCGCGGCAAAGTTCACTAGAACGTTCTGGTCTTTGAAGGACTGAGGAACAGTGAACTGCGTGGTAAACCACGAATATAAGGTATCTTTGCCTTGGATGCCTGGAGATATGGTGATGAGTATGTGCTATGACCCAGTATAACTGGCATAACTTACCGGACAGACCACTCTCGAGACAGGAAGGCACCAGAACCTCGTGTGCGAGAGGTTGTCCAAATGGAGGACTGTCGAGAGCAGCAAGGCTTTGTGCGTCCTGATACTGCCAAATTCCGTTCAGATTCTTCCACTCAGACCGCTCGAGTTGCGGACGAGGATACTCTGGCCAAGGGTTGGTGCCGGCTTTGTCCGTCCATGGCGTAGTCAATGGAGGTTCTTTGACGGCATATGGAGTCGCTTGCCGAGCCTTGTTGTGATGGAGTGCTGCAGGCAACGCAGCTAGGGCCTGAGTTGCCAATAGAAGCACGAGGGATGAGCCAGCGAAATACATGTTTACCGCTGCTGAGAAGGTGTCTGCTCCTATCCACTGCAGGGACGAACCCGTGAGACGCAGCGGGTGGGCAATTTGCCCGTGGTATTTATACTTGGAGCACCCGGCATCCTGACAGAAGCCTCGCTGGAGCCCCAATCCTGGAAGAGCCAATTGATTGCTGGCACATTATTCCGACAGGATCCATCAGATAGCTCAGTGAATACATCCCCCGCACACGGTCATGACTCTACGCTTACCCTTGCAGGGACGGCATCATGCGCCCAACAAGGTAACCCCGCAATTGCTAAAGTAGGGATTTGCCGGTAGGTACCAGCCGAGCCCGGACAATTGGCAGTCGACTGGGCTCTCTTGGCACATTAGTCGGTGGAGTAGAGGATCCGCAGGGTCATCCCTTGGAATGTGATCGCTCGATCATCTAGGCAATCTTTGCATGATGGATCGGAGATACCATTCTGATCTGGAGTCTGATGAATCGACCTTGACCTATCACTAATTTTTGTAAGCTATTTCTTGTTTATCGACGGAAAAGACCGAGATATAAAGAAGGGTGAGGGTTGATATCGCAGTTCCCATTTGGGAAATTGATCCCCTGACCCGCGGAGGCCTATTCTTGGCATCAGGCTGGCTGCTTTCAGCCTTCTGCTTTCGCCCCTCTCATAGGATCTCTCCTAAGCGGTGAGATAGTATGGTCTATTGGATAAAAATGTGATATGATCCACGGATTCAAGCTCGGTCTTTGGGCAAAGTGGGGGGATATTGAACTTTCGTGAATGCCGGTACAAGCCACTTCTTCTCCGTCCCAATTTTTGAGTCCCGTTGACCACATGGACAAAGCACGATCATTGGCAATCATTGCTGATTAACCCCTGAGTATCAACGCCACTCAGGCCCATACACAATGCTACCATACATTCCTAGACTTTAATTATCACCCACCGTGGTCTTTGTTGTTTTGACCTACTAGTGCCCCGGGCCATGGATATTGTTTGCCCCAACCCAAACAAAATTAAAACCGCCCAAAAATAGGATTAATGTGCACTTGACCAAAGTACTTCGGATATACTTGATCATGGGATACCAACAAATCCTTCTAGCAGATACGTAGCAGAACTCTGGAAGATGTTGTCTGGCTTAGCGCGAAGATAGTGACATCATTGATCCCGTTTCCCTGGTATAGGCCAATCATAGCCCTAACGACATGCGAGTGAAAGGAACTAATGCAGACAAGAGCAGCAAGTTGTCATGTCAGTCCGTCATTGGCAGTTTCGACAAGATGGAATGTACTATATTTCTTGGTTTCTGCCTAGTTTAATATAGGGCGCGATGAGGTACATATTGTGGGGGTGGATAAATTCCGCAGCCCAGTCTGAAGGGCTTTGTACTGATGTAAGACTGATGTTGAACATAGCCCCTCACTTCGGGTTAATCCTAGAGCAAATTTCTAGAACGAGGCATACATGAAAGAACAGGGCAACGTCTTTTGGCCATGGCTTGCCGCTGGGGGCGTGGAAGGATTATTCTGGAAATAACCAACATTAAGCTATGTTACACCGAAATCTCTTCAGTCTGCTTAATTCTTTGATTTATCTTTAGTTTGCTTGGGAGTCTTAATTCCTTTTCACGTATGGCTCTTGGCAGCCAGACACGGACCTCTTTTTCACTTGGACATTGTATTCTTGGCAGATATAACCGGTGTGTACTGCCACTTCCTGGTAAGAAAGGGACACAGTCCTCCAACTATAATCAGCTATGACCGAGACTAAGATGGGCCAAAAGCACACGGAAAGAACCTTCTACTATGTATTATACAGACTACAGTACCCGCAGGAATGGTTTCTATGCCGATCCTTGTCTATTATACAAACATGGGGTGCTTCAACAAACAATTACACACATGAGTTGTGTGGGACCTTGACATACTAGAGTACATACTACTAACAATAATAGTTGATCTACGTGATTTGGCCTACTAGCGGATGGAACCATAACAGGCTAAGACGTATCACACCCAAAAATGCCCCATAGATTCTAGATGGCTTCTGGTGTATTTCTAAACATCATAAGCTTATCGCCGAAGGCATTCCACCCTGGACCAGTACTCAGGAGAAGCCACATAAACGGCGATTCGAGGCGCCAGCACAATGCAGGGAGACCGTGGAGGACCCACCGACTAACAGGATCTGATTCATGAATGATATGTCCGTTTCTGCACGGAAGCCCAATAACGGATTTCTTTCAACGTATGAAATTGCCTTGGGCTGGCTGAGATGCAAGGGGTATTTGTCAAAGTTTGTGGCGTCCCAGGAAAGGTGCGATGATGGGCATTTATGGGATATTCGGACTTTTATTTGTGGACCAATTAATCTGCAGACGAATAGAGATAGATTTGAATGGTAAGGTCTTGTTTATAAATTGACAATGTCTTGCTTGTTGGTTTGGGATCGTGCTAGATCGATGTGGTTTATGCGACATGTCAATGACAAATGTAGATTCTGTTTTATTGTCTCCATATTCTGTTGCGTTTATTTGGACATTTAATTGACAATCTGAAACACTTTACATCACTGAGCAGATCTTGGAATACCTATAATTGCCCATTTCCCCTTGCTTGGTCTCCTTGCTGAGTTGTCCTCACCACCACGAAGTCCTACGTCCACCATGACATACAAAGAAAAATGTTGAGTTGTCGGGCTGGTGGTTATTCTACGGCGCTCTCGCAATTCTTTCAGCATATTTCTCGTCGGACTGAGTCATAGTGACAAATGTGGCTTCAGCCTTTGCCAGACTCCAAAGGAGAGTTGTCCATTCTTCCGTTCTATCTTACTAAGGCAGATCAATGACAGCAAGTCTCCTCAGGTGTGTGGGTGTCCTCAAGACGGCGAAACTGATAATGTAAAGAGGGTTGCAAAAGCCAAAGCAAGACAAGGATTGCCATGTCTTCGTGTGATCTATCCCTTATGTTGAATAGACGATAGAGGGCCAACGGCATGTCAATTGTGTAACTAGCGACCGTCGCCTGGACAGTTGAAAGATACATTCACAAGAAACAAACGAAAGAATATCATATCGCAAAACATGTCATCGATCCATATTCACTCAGCCTTAGCAATTTTCTGCAGCTGCTCATACCCTCCGTTAAAGATATCAGAGTCACCACCATACTTATAGCTGTCGGAATTCTGCCAGATGGTGTAGGTCGCCCAATCGCCAGGGATCGTTGAGGGTGCAGAGTCGCTATACGCGGCGAGTACGAGAGGGCAGGTGTTGCCAAAGCCGCCGGCATTTCCGGTGCAGGTCTTCCACCAGTCGGCGGTGGAGTAGATCAGGGGGTAGACACCGGTTGCCTTCTGATACGTATCGACGAAGTCTTTGATCCAGGCAACCATCTTATCGGCGCTTAGGTCGTAGCAGGTGGCGCCGTATGGGTTGTATTCGATATCGAGCATACCGGGCAATGTGATGCCGTCATTGGACCAGCCGCCACCGTGCTTGAGGAAGAATTGCGCCTGCTCCGCGCCAGAGGAGGAGTCGGGGAGCGCGAAATGGTAGCCTCCGCGAATCATACCGGCGTCGGTAGCGCCTTGATAATGTGAGCTGAAGACCTTGTCCGTGAAGTCGGTGCCCTCGGTTGCCTGCGAATGTTAACAAGACGATCGTAATATCAAGACGAACGATGACATACTTTGATCATCACAAAGCGAGCGCCATCGTTATAGGCCGCCTTGAAGTCTACAGTGGCTTGATGGTTGGAGATATCAAAACCCTGGACTGTGTCCGAAGTGGCCTTCAAGGATAGACCGGCGGTAGCGGTGAGGGCGAGGTTGGCGAGCTTCATTGTGGTTGAAGGTTATCTGTGTCTGCGAGTGATGACCGTTGTTATGATGGCATCTCCTGGTGGGTGCAGGACCCTAGATATAAGGGTCTTTCAGCGTGGGTTTACTTGGCGCAATGAGTCGGGCTATCATTCAGGGAAAGCATGGAAATTACCATGTCGGGCAATAATGATGCACATCCCAATCTAGATGAGCACTGCAGAACTGAATGTGTAGATTGGATTGTAACGTCGGTTGAGTATCGTCAGATGATCCTTGTAATAGATTAAAAAGGGGCACCTGTTATTGGCTTCGTCATATGTGAAGCTGTGGGGCATTCTCAGGATACGAAGCCTTAGATGCACCGGTGGCTCCCTTGTTGTTATTTTTAACCATAACACGAACCACCGGCACTATCCTGCCAGGGCAAGCAAGTATAATTTATTGGGACTATTTCAGAGAGGTCGATCCATGCTCTAAAACTGCAGCATCTTGAGGACGAGCGTGAAGAAACAGAAAAAAACCGAGGATTGTTGTGGCCCGATGGACGATCTCTTCTGTATATCGTAAAGATCGACCCAAAGTTCCCTTGATTAACGGGACTGGATGGAGGATGCATCCAATCCGCGCGACGCCAAGTCGGTAAATACGAGAAATCATAGGATACAACCAGGGTGAAAAGGCCTCTAATATCTTTTCATCGAAGGACGTGCCTTTGGTCCGGTTTCACACACATCGACCCTGTTATGCAGCAGGATGGCTATATTATGCTATAATTATACGAGTACGGACATCCACACCATATACTGATTGTTCTGCTGGGCTCTTCCACTGCGACTTCGGCTACAATCGGAATGGCAGTTTGATTCACCCCTCGAGAGGAAGACATAATTTCATCCGCAGTAAGAGCGCTGGCGCTAGCTGTGCCGAAGAACGTAGGTGATAATTAGCAGTTTCACTTGCTGTTCTCAGATACATGGACATTATTCTTCTGGACGCCCCTTCATCTGAGTTCTGCGACTTACACTACCTAAATCAGTCTGTAGACTATCCTCATAGTATTAGACATTGCGTCATAAGGTAGTTTGGGCTCTGGGGGTGCTACAAAATTACTAACTAGGGATATGATTTGAACTCTCGTAGCATGTTCTCATGTAATGCTCCCAATGGCAAGTCGTAGTTCTGGGCTGCATGCAGCTACTTGCCAGTCCTCTCACAGATGCTAGACATTCTTTCAATCATATAGAGATGATTTAGAGCTTAACGATTTGGCCATCACGAGCAGCATAGACATGGTGAGGCAATGGTCGCTCTGATTTGTCTGAATGTATGGTCACTTCACGTTACTTGAGGGCTCTCCGATATTACTTATGCGCTTGCCCTAACTAAGTACTCGGTGCCATGTGTCTCTCAAAAAGATTGCTGAGTCCATTGCCTCTCATGGATTCTTCATACTCACTTCGTAGTTGTCTTCTAGTTGGCTGAGCGATTTCTCCTAAGGTATTTCGGTCTCAAGGTTGGCTAGATTATGTAGTTGGCCTGGATTGTGCTAAACCTGAGCTGGTTGAAATTCGGCCCTGTTAGAGGGGCCCGTCGAATACGCTCTCTGTACACATTCAGCTAAACGTTATTCAAAGTCGACAGCATGTTAGGGTCTTTCATCATGGATCTGTGCGATGATGCTGTGGCCGTAGTACAATATTCTGTTGGCACATAAGACTTGAGCGGGGCTTTACGAGCATGCCAATAACAATCGTTGGTTATACGTTGGGCCAATACTAGAGAGCGCTGGCCTCGTTAATATCGACGAATAAGCGGGATAGTAGCGGGCACCACTACAAGCATCAGTCAACTTCCTGTTCATTAGTCGACCAGAATCTCTCCGGATGAGCTCAAGCCACATTGATCTATAAAGCCGTACTGCAGTAGACAGTGCTTTACAAGCGCAGTTGTTCTTATTGACAGGGTCTCACGTTCGTTTGTCTACCATGTCCTCAGGAGTTATCATCGGTCCTCACTTCCTCCTTCGCGCAGCTCCACTTGCAACAAGCACCGGAAGCTACGTTCTTGCTACCAGCGAATTCATATTTTACTCCGGGCTGGTTCAGCCGCCGATTCGTAAGAAGTCCGACTCAATTCTCGCAGATTATTGGCGTTATATATTCCCTAGAGGAGTGAGCCTCGTACTAGCCCTCAATTTCACCACAATGGGTACTTCACTATGCAATATTTTTCTGAAGAATCCTTGCTCTCGCCCGCTGCCTGTGTCTCTCACAACGTGCTACTGGGCTGACCTTATTGGGACTATTGGGCACCTGGCTTTTTTACCGTTCGTCGCACCGCCAATTCAACGCTTTCTTGAAAATACCGACCCCGAAGCCGAAGCGAGTAAGAATATGGACACTTGGCTGGGAGTACATCAAATTCGCATGTTGGTGGCGGATATACCTGCCTGGTTGGCGTTTGTGGGTGCTGCCATGTTTATTGATCCGTGAACACGGTATCAGGGATTGTTTTGATAGCTTGATCGCTATCCATGACTGTTGCTATGGCTGTCTAGCTTTGACATTTGTATAGTAGGAGAAATATACCGGTTAGGATGGACCCCCACGGGTCGGGTATCGTGGACCTCGGTTGAAGACTGCGAGATGCTTGTGTATGTATAAAAGGCTGTTGGATGTGATGGGGGACTCGCTTACCCAATAGATAGACTATGTATGTCATCAGACGAATGTCGCGAAGCAACGTTATAGATAGTTCCGCGACAAATTCGTGAGTAGATTGCGAGCTTCGCTGATCAGCATCTGCTGCCTGCATGGACTGATAACAGGGAAATCAGCATCGCTTTCGGTTTTCATGGTAAATTCCCACCACAACGGCAGGCACCGTGAAGATCTGCACTAACAGGTGAAGCACAAGCGATATCAAGTGGAAGGAATCAGTCAGGGTGCAATGTAACCGTAGAAAAACGATTACTACAACTGATAACCGTCGGCGGACTCCGTCATGCGGGGAATCTCTGATAAGCAGAAGCATATCGACTATCATCATTCGTGCCCCACATCCATAAGCATTCGATAGCTTCTTAAGGGTTAGAAGTCAAGCTACGAGTATCTTCTGGGTTGCAAAATTTCCCTGGGAACTGTATAGCCCTACACGATGTCAACAAAGTACGTCGACCGTCCGATCCCCCAAATCTCCCTGGCCGATTTCGACCAGCGCATCGATGAGATCACTGCGGATCTCGTCCACGCCGCCGAGAATGTCGGTTTCTTCACGATTGTTGACCATGGAATCTCTACCGATGAGATCGAGACCATGTTCGCGACCACCGAGCGCTTCTTCAACCTCCCCGACGACGTCAAGGCCACTGTGCCGTGGAATCCCAACAATGTCGGCTGGGAAAAGAAGTCCCAGGTCAGGCCATCCACAGGCCAACCGGACACGAAGGAGTCATACCAATTACAGTTCGGAGAGAACATGACCAACCTGTGGTTGGACGATGCCCACCTCCCCGGGTTTCGCACAACATCCTTGGCTTTCATGCATCGCGTGCAGGGGGTGTCGGAACAATTGATGCGGTGCTTTGCACGCGGGCTCGGCTTTCCAGAAGAGTACTTTATCAAATGTCATGATGTGTCTCGTCACAATGAACAGACGACCATGCGACTGCTGCATTACTTTGCTCTACCGGAAAAGTCTGATGGGAACACGTATCATCGGGCGGGTGCCCATGCCGACTGGGATTTCCTGACATTGCTATTTCAGAAGGATGGGCAAAGCGGACTGGAAATATGTCCTGGTCGCGAAGCTGTGACGGAGTTTGGGATCGGCGATGAATGGACACGTGTGGAAGCGCGCACCGGTGAGATCGTCTGTAATATTGGGGACCTGCTCATGTCGTGGTCGGATGATCGCTTTAAATCGACTTTTCATCGTGTCAAAGCTCCGTCGGAGCCGGGAGATTACTATGGCGATCGGTATAGCATTGCATACTTTAATCAGCCGTGCAAGGATGCGCTCATCCAGGGACCAAAGAAGAAATATCCGATGCTGACGGGGGAGCAGTTTAATACACAGGCTATGCAAAGAAACTTTGCGGCCTTGCAGGAGAAGTTGAAGACCATTGAGGCCTCGGCGTAAGCCATGTAGCATCATGTACTTAATTTTTGATTAACAAGGTTCTATGTACAAAGTCTTTCCAATATACGTCAATTCATAGCGCTCACCTAGCCTTCTCATGCATGTTCAGAAGACGGTACCCCTGACCTGGCTGACTTTCTTTAAGCGGATGTCCCTCCACATCAAGATGGACACCACAGCAAGCGGTAGAATGGAAAGGCCAGCAATCAACATCCGTCGTTGAGCTACTCCGTACGCCTGGATGGTAGCGTCCCGCTCTGGGGTTCCTATCGGGTACGATAGGACTTCCTCGATTGACCCGTAGAGCTCCGCTGCCTTGTGCTTCTTCCCTGGAGGAAGATACTTCTCCAGGTAGAAAGGGACAGTGCTGGTCCAGATTGCACCGGAAATAGCAGATCCGATGCCTCCTCCCAGTTTGGTGAACAATCCTACCAAGGCGAAGGAGACAGCAACACTCTCGTGGCCGCCGGTGGCCATAGCTGCCATCTGCTGACAGATTACCAGAGTGCCCCCGGCTAGGGCCTTGAAGACTTCACAAAGTACGACGTATCCGATGTGACTTTGAGGAGATCGAAAATGAATCATCAGCCCTGTCCCAAGAAAGATTAGTGGCATGGCAGCTAGAGCGATCCATTTAAGGCGATCGACTTTGCGGATGATCCTGTCGCGATGTCAGTGAGGAATAGGAGCTCGAAAGAAGTTGTACTTACAGTCCCAGTGGCACCGACCAAAGACATGTCCCAATGGTATAGATGTTATAAATGTAGCCCGTCTCTCGGATGCTGGTGTTAAAGGTAACCTGAAGGTAGGAAGCAAGGTAAAGATCCCAGCAGCTACGGCATGTTAGCAAAGGCTAGGTATAACGATTACGAAACAGGAGGCATACTAGAAGCTGGCAAAAAGGGACGCAGCAAGAAAGCAAGCCCCCAGCAACGTTCGATCCTTGAGCCGGTTGAATGGCAAGAAGCATACTGGGGCACAAAAGCGCTCCCAGAGCACAAATGCCATAAAGGCAAGCACGCCGAGAAAAAATGACGCTATGGTATCCGGCGATCTCGATCTATCAGCCAAGGACATACTATCATTGCTAGAATGTGAGGCTGGGGCCAATGGGAGGAGCATCAGAACAAATGCTACTGTTACCAATGATAGCCCAATAGCTGCTCAAGTCAGTTTGTACACATATCACATCAGAGCGGAATACCTACTATCGAACTCAATGAAATAATGCTTGACGGATCGAGCCCATGTTCTGCGACTATGAGCTTTCCGGATTAGCCCCTCTGTGTACGCCTTGCGGAGTGAGGTCCAGAGTAACCATAGGAATGGCGCCGTTACAAGTGGAGTGAGGATGACGAATATCCCAAATCCCCACCACAAACCTCCTATCTCATAGACCAATTGCGCGGCTGCAGGACCAGCAAACGTGGTGACAACATAAGGAGTTGATGCCATTCCATAAACGAACGATCGGTTTACCAAATCCGTTGTATCGGAGAGAAAGATATGGAGGACGTAGTCCATTCCATTGTATCCAACCCAGTATATGACCTAATGAAGTCCTCATACAGTGAGAAATCCATTCGGCCATATAAGCGAATGAGACTTACCTGAGCGGTGACATAGGTTTCCACGTTTCCACAAATAGCCATCAGGAAAAGTCCTGTTGAAGTCAGCAGAAGTCTTGCCAGGTTCAAAAGTTTCACCCCTACCCAGAGTGCATAGGCCAGTCATGATCCCAAACCCTTTCGGACGGCCCCAGACATCGATTAACATGGCACACGGCAATTTGGCCACCCCACCGACAACATTTGTCAGGACATTGGTCCGTGATATTAAAGAGTGATTGGCGAACTTCGAGTACACGTACGGTGAGAGACTTCCCGTCGTTTCCTGTTGGAAAGAGTTGGTGAAAAATATCAAAAACACTCTAACCGTCAACGTCAGATTTGCTCGTAACAGTATTACAAGACTGGGATTTCATACAGAGCATATCCTATATGAAGAGCCTTGGTCGACCACACTGTTGCCAGAGCCTCAATCTCTGCGACTCCATGTGCCCTTCCTTCCCTAGCCTCTGCGACAGTTTCCGACGAGTCAAAAATAGGTTCATAACCCTCGTCGCGTGGGTCTTTCATGATCGGCGCGGGTAAGGATCTGCTTCCCTCCAGCTTTGAGTCATGGGAAACCGCCCGTAAGAATTTCTGCATGACATTGGATACATGAAGTAGCGCGCTACTGGCCAACGCGAGCGAGATGAATGCAGAAGCAAGGAGGTTAAGGTACAAGGGGCCACGCGAATAGGGAGGTGAACGGGCGCCTCTGGTATGTAAGAGTGACAACGGAGACAAAACTTCCCCGGAAGCAGGAAAAGTGTGTCCATTGTGGGGGAAAAGAACCAGTTGAAGGGAACTTGGTACACCCACCGATTGGCTACACAAGCCTCGGTGGTTATCAGATGATCAGATAAGATCCACCGTCGGCTATTGCAAGTTCCGTCGCATTCCGGCAGTGGACACAGATACCTATCTTGAAAGGCGCAAGACTTAATTTATATTACAAGGACATCTCACAGTACATGCTTCTCTCAGTCATCTAACTTTACAACACAGAACGATACTAATTTCACACACAACTCTCATCCCAGAACTTTGCAATCGCAGCCCAATACCTCTTTGGATCCTGTCGCATGTGTGCCACATGGCCCGAACCCTGGAACTTTTCTAATTCAATATTTCGATATCCCTTCGCCTTCGCTTCGTGCCCATGCGACTCCACATCTTTGTCGCCAATCAAAGGGTCCGAGTCTGAGTATATATACAACCGTCCGCTAGTGGTTGGTATGTAGTCAGGCGAATTGGTGACTCTCCGTCCACGGACAGGAAGCGACTCCTTTCCTAACAGACCCGGTAGCCCGAAACGTAGTAGCACTATGATGGCCGCCACCAGTTTCGCTAAGAGCCTTGGGAGAAACGCGAACCCCAGCGCTACCCCGGCTGTCCAGCGTTGAAATTCCCGGGAAAAGGAGGATCCACCTGGTGTCGAGTCGAGGATGAGGCCATGGATGGGTAGTGGGCTGATGGATTGGCCCACGCTCAGTTGTAACGAATGCCAGACCAAAGCAGTGGCCTCCAGGTTGACGGCGCCACTGTTTGAGAAGGCATGCATGAGGATGCGGGGGTATGATGTTCCCCGATACTTCACGCCATCTGGAAGCTCAGAAGACGTACTTGGTTTGCAGCGACTAAGCGGCCACAATTCCTTGACCACCATGTCTCGAACAACGGCTTGATTCGTCTCTCGCCCGGCGAAAAACGTCTTCATAGTCTTAGCCATAACTATGATAATTTTGGTAGACGGGTAGAGGTCTTTGTACCCCTGGAAGTATTTTTGAACCAGGCGTAAGTGTGCATCGGCCCATGTGTATAGTACAACAGTTGTGGGATCGCTTGCACTGCTGCGGCTGTCACCCGGAGAGTCCAAGAAGGGGTCATAAACATAGACGTCATCCGAGAGCTTCCGTAGCTCTGGAGGTAAAAGCGAAGAGTTGACCATCGTGAAGATTGCTCCGGACGCTACTAGCGCAGACGCTGTCCGGCTGACACGACGTGGAGCTAATGCAGGGAAAGAGCCGGTAGAGAGGATCGCATGGCACACAGCCTTCATGGCTATACCCCAGACCACCTGCAATATTTAACAGGCAGTCTGCGATCCAGCCAGAAAAAATTGTTGAGAAGATTCATTGAGCGTTGTGTCATCCCTTGCCCTTTTAGGAAATTTCCTATTCGGGTTAGTATCTTGGCAACTGCGATGCGTTGAGATGAAGCAACATTTTTAGAGCAAGCATGGATTTCGGACTGTGTATCGAAATCCAATGTTGGTTTTCTCTACTTCAGGACCGTATCCAAGGCCTACCCAAGAACTCCAGGCAAACTTGCTTGACATACTGCGCATTCACCACATCGCCCGATGCTGTGACGGTCAGATCAGGACTGGAAGATCGTTTCAGAGCATATAGCATCCCAGATACAGACCACAAACGGGCACGCCGGTGTGTTAGTGGTAGTCCGAGTCCACCAGCCAATAGCCAGGCCGAATTAAGCGCACTGGATACAGCGTTTTCCTCCCCGAGAGCAAAGAGCGCATTCTCCAGTTCTTCGACGCACTGGTAGGGAATCGACGTATCAGTGCTTTCAGAGTCATCTTCATAGTCGAGAAACACGGAACAAACGAGTAGTAATGCTGCAATCTGTGCACTAGATTCGCAAACGTCACGGTAGATATTCGACGGGATCGATGTCGGTCTCTTTGTGAGGCATCGCCACAAGATAGTGGATGGGGAGACTCTTGGCGGTGTCATTGGGATAGATTCATCCAAAGTTCGGTTCTCCGTAGATACTACATTACACGCCATAATGCGGTTGACAAACTGACACAGATGCCTCGTAAGAAAGCCTAAGTCCGCATCATCCCAGATGACACTGTTGGGGGTGCGATTGACACATTCAAATGTGATCATGAGGTGATGGAGATGAGGATTTCGAATGGTGGATGCCAGAGCTTCAAGCGATTGCTGATCCACCGTGAGGCTGCCATCTGAGCTGCCCCTAAGCAGTTGCCGGCATGCCACAAAATGAGCCTGGACGTCGCATCGCGCAAAGCGGTAGTCGAGATGAAGCATTCGGAGTACAATACCGAAGCAGATCTCCCGAGTTGCCGGGTGGACCGGTTGTCGTATAGTGTCACAGTTTGTGGAGCTTGGTATACGGCGGCGAAGCAATTCTTTCTGCGCCAATGCTAGTGCTTGCCCTCGATACGTCAGGGCGGCGACCTTCATATTCCTTTTCTTCTCGGGGGTCGTCCACAAATTGAGATCAAGCCAGTGAAATGCCAAGTTGGCACGGAAAATACATTCCAGTACATCGGAAGCCCGTGAGAGGGTATGCGATAGATTTGCAGGACCGGGACAAACAGCGGGATTAACACCCCATGTGCTGTTAAGATCCGGGAAGATGTTACTGGAGATCAAATACTCCACCATCGAAAAACCCGACAATGCGACCGGGGCAGGAATGGGAGAAGCGGCTACGGCTCTTGAGCCGGGGGGTGCTGGACTGTCATGGTCCTGTCCACGCTGCTTCTGGATCCTCTTTCTGATCCCGTTATGCGCCAAGTGTGCTCGAGCTCGCGTTCGACTCTCTCGGCTTTCCTGGTGGACAATGATAAGATCGCCGGTCGTCTTCGGGCCACGAGAAGGCATCCAGAGCAAGAAGACAACACTGAGTAAAGTGCTTATGCCAAACAAGTGTGGATTTTGAACCCTATAGAACTACAGGGCGTTCTGTTGCTGAGATGCGCAGGAGCCGGAGTAGCCGAGGATATTCGAGCTGTATGTACTTAACTCGATTGGGAAGAATTATACTCATTAGTCAGCGACAACGCTTGTGCACATAAATTTATTGATTTCTTTGAGAAAACTCACTTGACGAACTTGTTAGATGAACCTCAGATTTGAAGCTTTATAAGAGTACATCTACAAGATGGAAGCTCTGTACTGCAGGTATCCTTGTCCAAGAAGCGAGTGCGTTTCTTCATTATCAGCTAAATATACGGAGTATGGAACACGACATTCTTTTAGTACAGAGGAATGCGATAGGCATCGAATTCATAGTCCCAGGTGTCCAAGGAAGCCTGATCGTACACACAATTCATAACAGTACCGTTCTCTGTCCACAAGGGGCGCAAGGGCCAAGCACAGATTTGCTGCTGCTCACCCTTGTGATCACCGTCCAGCACCGTACCATTCAAAGTTTCTGGAACAATACTATTCTCGACCCATTCGATGAGCGTCTTGAGAGTTGCCTGGGGGAAGGGGCCATTGGGTTGATCGGTACTGGAGGCGCAGTGCGCAGCGCCGGGGACCAAGAATAAGCGGTTCCACTCATTCAACGCCTGGTTACTTTCGTTGAAAGACATGTTGGGGTACATAGTCTTACGGACAGACTCATGATAGTGTACCGAGGATCCAGCCGGAATACTTGGGTCTGATTCACCATGGTAGTGAAGCACCTTTCCACCCGCGGACTGGAAGGGAGTTAGATCGGGCCATGTGGTCTGCAGGACATCTTCGTAGCGCTGCCATCCAAGTTCCATCCAGTCTTTTAAGGTGTCGTATGTTACGTTTTCCAGGGAGGATAGAGTGTAATTCTGTAGCTGCAGGAAGCGGGGGATCCATTCAGCACCATAGGCAGAGAGGTCGAGTTCGAATTTCTTGGTTTCGGGGTTATATTTCGTTTGCGCATCATCGAAGGTGGCGGAAGGCTGGTAGAAGATATAGGCCCGACGGCCGTCAAGAGTGCGAAGGCCATCCAACATCTTCCTGGCTGCTGCTGCACCGAGCGCAGACACGGTTCCGTTCTGCGCCGGGGTTGTACCAGTCGTTGTCGTCGAGGCTGGGCAGGAGTAGGGTGCTCCAACCGTTGAATTGATATTAAAATGCAGCTTACACAGGTCGGTCCGCGACACCACACCGTCGGACCTTCCGTCCAGTCGATCGCATGCCGTAATGGTCAAATTAACGATCTTCTCCAATTCACAGGGCGGAGGGTAGTACTTGAGTGTATGCTCAACCACGTTTCCATACAGATGGTTGGCCTGCTGTTGGCCATACCGAAGGGCAGGGGCGCCGATCACTGCGCCGTCGAACTCCTGAAATCGCTGCACCTGGCTGAATCCCTCGCGACCACCCTCGGAGCATCCCTGCCAATAGGCATACAGCTTTGCGTCTCCCGTGCCATAAAAGTTCTTTGTCAAAGCCTTTCCGATGACACTCAGCTCATGGTGCGCCTGGTATCCAAACATATAAAGTGCTTCATAGTTGATCGTGCCATTGGCCAGAAGAAAAACTTGGTCAAACTGGGTGTAAAAGCTGCCGAAACCTCCGTCAGTGATGCCAGCCGCGGCGCCATATTGGACACCACCCGGAAGCTGCTGTTCGTCATGATTGATCGCAAAACCACCTCCACCAGTGGATAGCCACCGGTTCTGGAACTGGTCAGGAGCTGGCATCCATAGTTTAAGATGAACTCGGTCGTTGCGTCCAGGGTGGGCGTACGTGAGAGTCACGTTACAGAAATCATAGGCGGATGCTGCTGGAAAGTAGTCACCTCCGGGGGTGGAAGCATTGTAGACGGCATTTGTGGTAATAGAAGATGAATCAATTACAAGACCATTGATGAGGTCAATGGAGGGCAGAGCCGACTTGACATGGCTGTTTGTGCAAACATCGCTAAGGCTAGCAGCCTGTGCCACTGTGAGAGTGGTTGCTCCCGCGAGGATGTTTAGCGCCGACCTCATTTTTGTTCCAGAGAAAGACAAGTAGGAGTGACAAGCTCATTTGCATTATGGGTGTAGGGGCTGGCTTTTAAACTGTGCGTCATCACACTTAGTGCAGAATCTAATGACTGTGATCTCCATCCACCATGCCTCCCTGTGATATCCACGGCATCCTCCACCCCCGTACCTAAGCATTAGGCTGTGGGGATTAAACCAACAATCTCTCCAATAATGTGATAGAGATAGGCCCACGGGTCTCAATTTCCCTCTCGACTCAAGCAGTGCAGGAAGTAATACTGTATGGAATTGGCCTAATCGATTCATAATCGTACTATCAAAGCCCGGGGTTCAAGGGGGTTCTAGTCTTTTTGTGGAGATTTGTGGAGACTTGCCCATGGGGTAAGGGAAGCATTGAGGTGGGAAAGCATATAGCCGGACCCATTGAACTCAGCCATTGCGGGGAGAAAGGGGCGTCCATCACTGGTAGCTTGGAACCGATGTTGTCTTCCCCAGGTAAAAACTGGTCATACTTGGCCTCCGCGTCATCAGTGCATCCTGAACAGAGTGTCTCGTGGGGCCCAGTTACGCTGGTCACAGGACCTCTCATTTGTTTTCCCTACAAGACATACACATCGAACGGTATATGAGCTTACCAATATATAACCAGGTGGGTGGGGGATTTGATGAATTTCCGGCAGTGAGAAAGACTGATGCTGTCGCTTCTCGGAAGTCCCGACATCGAAATTCCCCTCGATTTCTTGTCTCTGTCGGCACCTGACCTTGATATCCCTAATTTTCTTTTCTTTCTTTCCTCCGTTTGCCTCATGCAGCATAAAAATCTTCTTTCGTGTGTTTCAAGTAGTCAGGCTAAAAATAATCGATATGATCATTCATCATTAAATCTAAACTCAATCGCTATGCCCCCGTTTCTATGGTATCAAAGAAAGAAAAGAGGAGTTGGGAATGAAGAAAATGAAAATGAAGGAGAGTCTATAATGTAATACATAAATTTGAGGGAATCAAAGGAGCGACGATTCGTAAAGATTAGAATCATATCCCAAAGGTCGAAGGGTGGCGACATGCAAAATGAAAGAAGTGAGTAATATTGCGCATCCCTTCAAGGAGAATGGGAGATGGTTCGACAAGACCTATCTTGACTGACCTCCACATTAGTCTCGATCTCTGTATGTGCATAGATCTTGCCCTGAGGGATGATCCGTTCCTGACTCTGCGTCCCTCCGTACCCTATCTGCGTACCAATCATGTTATCCCCGTCTGGCAGTCGAGGATCCATGGAGTCCAGGCCGATGTTCTGCTCTGGGACTTTGGAAAAGCCGGAGAACTTCCTGGCATCGTGGCTGCTGGACCAACCACTGTATCCTTTGTTGTCGCGCGAATACTCTCCGATAAGTCTTGGAATAAAGCGGGAGGCAATTGGTTTGAACGAGGGAATGGAGGAGGCGAAGATACCGACATTGATCTCGATCACAGACCAATACATCGCCTCTGCAATCACCCATGTAGAATCTGGATCGGACAACATGGCAGGAATGTAGGTGATGCGAATGATCGACGAGACGCAGGCGCTATAGATAAAAGAGTCATGAGGTCAGGGCGCATCCATAATGTGTGTATCGCAAATAAGGGACTTACAACAACCCGACGCAGAGGATGAACCCCAGTGCAACCTTTTGATTGACCGGCACCTGGAGCTTGAATATTACTCGGAGGGGCAGGGTATATGTCATGACATCGGTCAGAATATTCAGAGCGGCGTTCGCAAGGTAGAACACGTTGATGTTTACGCACGTCCCCGGGAGCGTGCTTTTCCAAGCCTTTTCAATAGGTCGACACTGAAATGCTGCCACCAAGACAAACGAGCAAGCCTGTGCGACAATCACGCCTAACATGCACAGCGAGAGTCGGGTCAGAAGCCGGTCGCCGAGACGAGTATAGAACTGACAAACGGACGTTTTGACGAAGCCCAATGTGGCCAAGTAGCACATCGAGCTTATCCAAACCATCTAGCACACAGTCAGAGGACATAACCATAGCTACCCTAGGGTTGGAAATATACCAAGGCGTATGTCTCCATTTTGTTCGGATCGACGTCGTCGATATGCGAACCTAAGCCAAACTTCACCGCTGGATGAGAGAGTTAGTGTCGTCTAAATCATGAGACTGGCCCATACTCACACACAACAGTTACGGCAGAAAAGGCCCATGAAGTAAGCTGGTTATGTGAGCGACAGCATTCAGATAAATCGAACTTGATCTCCTTACACAAGCACAAACAATCAGATCTAGGAATGTTTAGCCATCGTCTTCCTCTCCCTCCCGGTTAAGCTGTACTCACAGTCATCGTACCCCATCCTCTGTAGAACGAAGACGCGAGAGAAGAGCCGAAGACATATGATGATGAAGGTCCAGACTGCAAAAAAGACCGCAACCGCGATCACTGTTGGACCCTTTGAATCCGCCATTGTTGTAACTGCGAGCCCAACGCTAGTGGTGAACGAATGCGGGTGGTGAACGAACGACTAGCAGTCAATCATTTGAAATCTCTGGTACTCCCGGAGGCCGTCTTTATGAGGTCTTCCCGTTCTTCTTTTCTTTCTTCCGTCTCTGTGGTCTTCCACTCCACTATTAAAACACTAGGGTACCATCCAAAGGATGGTTCTGCATCGCCGAACCTAAATCTTCGCGGACGATCAAAGCGAGACGCTAACAATTTTGATCGCCACATGGCGGGCATGACCTATAAAGGACTGTATCTTATATATCATTATGACTGGTCTTCCTCGTGAAATGCTGCATGCCAAGTCAATCTTGGCCCCGATGGGCGACAGTCTTTCCCAAATAGGCGCAGTTGGGAATGAAGCCGTGGGCTTCACTCCTTTTCTTACATATCAGCCGGGCCATCATTCCCCAGTTCCTCCATTGATGGTCTCTAAGCGTTCGTCCCACGGGGTATCCCCCCTTTTTCCGAGAAAGGAAATTAAGGTCACAGAAACAGTGTCAACGATGATATCTCCGGATTACTCCGTCGGCATCTTGTCCGAAAGGACTGTTCGAGATGTCAATCTCCACTCCTTCCAGCGGCGAAAGATGGAAGATGAAACCAGTTCAACTCCGCTTTCGAAGGTGATGCTGGTTACTATTTTGGTACGAAGACACTAAGCAGCACCTAGACTGCGTAGCTCTGTATATACTGCAACTACGTCCGTCTGGGGTCACTAATGACTCGGTATCGCTCCTCACCCCCAGTGACATTTCGCGAATCTGTGCTTTGAGGTAGTAGCTAGGTACACAAACAGAACCTTGCACGAACAATACGTCGGTAGAGCTGTGGAAGGTAAAGTAGCGCCTTCTTATAGAATTCCCGAACGGGAAGTGAGACGAAAGTACCCGAAATTGGGAGGTTGAGGCTATAGCGACATAAACAGCTTTGAATCTGTTTCTCGAAGTGTGTAGGAATACTTCTAGTTTCTCCTATTTTTCTCTGATTTATTTCCTCTTCGGGTGTTACCTTATTTTATTTTCGCTTCTGTCCTGTCGCCTACTCGGAAGTTCGTAAACTCCCCACTTTTGCCTTACGCTAAGCTGTAGTTTCATCCTTCGGTATTTTTGCTTTTATTTTTATTTTATTTCTCTCTTTCAGTTTGCCCCTTGACAAGCAAGTTACTCTTACCTGCGCGCCAGTTGCATGAATCGATATGATCAAGCAATGACATTGTCCTGTCACCAGCGGTCGGGATTTGGTGTACTTGGCCACATCAGTTCATGTTACATTTTAGATTAAATCTCGATTGTATATAATACGGACATTGTGGATCTATCACACGGGCGAGAACGAGAGTCTTCGCCATCCCTCGCTTGTTAGTTCCGAAGTATCAAAAGTGGCACCGATGCAGCCGAGCCATCAAATGGGATAGGGCCGCGGAAGCCCTCCCGCAGCGCGACAGACACCATCCACCCAATCTTTAGCTTGATGGTCCCCACCTAAAGAGATAACACACTACGGATACACAGAGCCGAAGTTGTCGCAGAGTTTCCCGGTGGTGGATCACTATGGATCCACGTTGGCACGCGCTGTCAATCAAGAAATGGAATTTTATTAAGACTTTTCCAAGGCAAGCCCCAATAGATTGACGACGAGGCTTGTGTCCGCAGGAGACAAGCAGCACGATTCACCGTCGAACAACCGCCATGGACAGGGGACAGTACTCCATATGATGCAGAAGAATTGCTCTTGGAGAGTCTGAAACGGCTTTCGTCTCGAGCGGCCTATCAGCCTCCACGCACCGAAGACCAATGCGCCCTAAAACGCTCGGCCTCCCGCACTAGAGCGACGGCGCGTTAGCTATGGATGGATATTGTTCAGTCGATTTCCGCGGCACTTGGGGTCATAACTTGAGCCACTAACTCCCGGCTTTTCGAGAAGCACTTGGTATAGAGCGATTATGATTGGCGAGCAAATGGTGGAAAAGTTTTCCCAGAGCAGCTCCTCAGAATGGTAGAGTAGCTTTATCACGTATTTCTAATCAAACACGTCGGTGAAAACCCCCCCTAGCGATGATCATCACAAGAAAGTGGTGGTGAGATTATGTCCAAGTGCACTGCTATTCGCTCTCTCCATCATTTTGGGCTGGACCGCAAAAAGTACCACATAGCTCATAAGTGAAATGATGCACAGTTTCCACAGCAATCGTCGGCTAATTCTGGCATAAGCCGTACTGGAGGGCAAGCCATCCCTGTCGAGTTTTGATTCCTTTTTTTTTTTACTGATCCTGCGTCCTTTTCATTGTTGTTCGTGGATCAGGGTCATTCGTGATCAATGGTTCTTACAAGGGAGGACCTGGTCGCAATGTTCACTGCAACCCACGTCATCCTTGCCTTGGGGGCATATGTCGCCCTCCGATTCGCTTATCAGATTGTGTACTATCGCTTTTTCCACCCCTTGTCCGTCTTTCCGGGACCTTTCTGGGGCAGCGTAACCAGACTTTGGATCGCATGGCATAATCTACGTGAGACCGAAGTGCCTACGGTCTATGCACTGACCAAGAAATACGGTATGATCCTTCAAGCCTCCGCTGCAGGGATCCTTGAGCTAATGTGTAGATGGCTTGCAGGACCCGTCGTACGGATCACTCCAACGCTCCTTCTTGTCAGCGACCCCACGAAACTGCCAGACATCTACCACCGGAATGCAGATAAAACCGGTCACTATATCACCGGGTCCTTCGGGGAGACCGAATCACTGTTCAACATTCGGTCACACAAGACCCATGCGGCGTTTCGCAAGCACATTGCGGGTCCTGTATGTACATTCATGCATATCAATCCGGCCCAGCAAAGCCCGAGCTGACAACTCAAATAGTATAGTTTCTCCAACGTAAAGCGGATGGAACCATTGATTGACGCCCGGATCGACGATTGGCTGAATAAACTGGACGAGACTTTTGCCAGCACTGGTGCAAAGTTCGATTTCGCATGGTGGGCAGTGTAAGAGTCAACCACCGCCAAACACGATCCGCGTAGAATCGAACTAACTGGAACACCCGGGAATTAATAGATACGTCGCATACGATGTAATCAGTGAAATCGGCTTTGGGGCGCCATTCGGTTTTATTGAACAGGGCAAAGATGTTGGAGGTCTCATCCAGGGTTTCCACGACGGCCTTCCTGCGTTTGGTCTCCTCGCGCGCCTGCATCCCTTTACCAGCTGGATGAAGACCACGTTCATGAAGAAGTACCTAGTGGCGAAGCCTGAAGATAATACCGGCATTGGAGTGCTGATGCGCTTCCGGGATCGATTAATTGAGCAACGTTTACGCGAGATCGCTGAAGGCAAAGATGTTGGTCGTGTGGATCTTCTGCAAACGTTCATCGATGCCCGCACGGAGGACGGCAAGCCCCTTGACATGGACTATCTGAAGGCCGAAGTCTTGCTGGTTTTGCTGGCGGGCGCCGATACCACTGGCACGGTTTTCCAGTCTCTCGTCAACCACCTGCTCGTCAACCAGGAGGTCTACGAACGGATGATGGAGGAGATTGACACGGCCAGTCGCAAGGGCCTCATTCCCGAGACTATCCCCCAGTACGACGCTATCCAGGAGCATCTTCCATACTATGTTGCATGTGTCCGTGAGACGTTGCGACTGAACCCACCGGCGCCGAATATCTTCCCTCGTTATGTGTCGGAGCCAGGCATCGAGCTTTTTGGTAAGTTTGCTCCAGCTGGCACGGAGGTTACCGGCAATCCATGGATCATGCACCGTGACACGGCGCTTTTTGGAGAAGACGCAGAGGAGTTCCGTCCGGAGAGATGGCTGGACCCGGAGAAGGCGAAGCTATACAACAAGTATATCTTCACTTTTGGATATGGCACCAGAGTCTGTCTGGGCAGGGATATTGCGATGGAGGAATTATTCAAGGGCCCACTGCAGGTACGTCCATGAGGTTTCCCTCCCGTCGCTTCACGCTTGCTAATCTCATAATATTTCAGTTCTTCCGTCGGTACACCCCCTCTATCGCGACTGACAAGCCATCTGCGAGGTTCGAAGTCAAAGGTGGAATCGGCTATTGGCGGGATATGTGGGTCTCCATCAACAGGCGACCGGCTGTGAAGCCCCTTTGATTATTAGTTGTTTATCTCTTGATACTGTGATACCAATATGCAACTATTCTTAGTTTCTGTTTAAAGCGCTTGAAAGGTTTCTTTATCCACCTCCGAGATCAGCCGGGCCTCATTGGAGCATACATCTCTATGGCGCAGAACTAACGCTATGGATATGTCTGAAGGGAAAGAAACGTATTTAGACACTATAACATAACACATATGTACATACACTTCAAAGTTCTGCAGTGATGAGGGGAGAATATACCACCATGGGCCCTTCATAAATCCATCATATCTCATTTCTCACACGGTGTCGATATTGCTCCGTCCACAACCCTGCTCAAATTTTGCGTTCCACACATTCTCAACATGGGCTATGGCGTAAATGCCGTCCGGCTCCCAAGCGGCTGGGATTCGTGTGCAATACGCCTGGTTTCTCGGCTCAGGTCTAAAGCCGTGATGCCCGGCTAGACGTACTTGAACTCGGCGTCGACTCCACCTGTCGGAGGTGATCTAGAACGACATATAAAGAGCTACCTTCAAGGCGCGGCTTAGAGCCGGGGAGTCTTGGAAGGCCGATTTGATTATGCCAAACAACATCCATACCAGCCGCTGCTGCACCGACGACATCACCATTGCTGCCTGCGACAAAGAGAGCATCCCGAGGCTCCACCCCCAAGGCCGACAGGATCGTACCGTATGCTTTCGGATGAGGCTTGTAGAAACCGGCTTCCTCGGCAGTCACAAATGCATCGAATTCCACACCACACAAAGCAACAGCTCGACGGCCGAGTTCCGCAGAACAGTTGGAGACGACTCCCAAGCGATATCCTTTCTCTTTCAGCTGCAGTAGGACTTGCTTTGTCTCGGGCCAAGGGCGCATCTGATCCCAATTGTCGATCAGGGCTTTGGGTGCACTGTCCGGGAGGCCGGCATCCTTGGCTGATTCGTAGACGAGATCTTCATAGGGACGGTATACGCCGCATCCAAATGTTAACTCTAGATATCTTGTGCGCCATCGGTAGGATGCCTTGCGGTCATTGTTTGCGGCTTCGGCCCATAAGGACCAGCTGTCCAGGAGGGCTGTGAGAAGGTCGAAGACAATTGCGTGAGGAGCCATCTTTGTTTGGATTTATCTTTTCACAGGAAAGGAGTGAGTGTGTCCGGTTTTTATATCATTTCTTTCTTGATTTTGTGGTGCTTGTTGGATGTAACGGCGGAGATACTATATATAATCCTGCCATTATAGATCGGTTCCCTAAACATTTTCGTCCGGGTGAACATCAAGGCTGAAGGATTACCCTAACAAAGAACTCGGTTTCCAGGTATACCCGCGCAACAAAGAAAAGAATATTGGGGTCGCTATTTTCAATTTATAAGAAGCTTTGATATCTACTGTAGTGTGTTTACTACCCAGTATTAACGTGGCTGCAGGGGAATATGCATGGGCGCTGATCCCTGCAGTGTAGAAGTCAAGTGGATGAGAAAATATATCATGGGGAATTCACTGACAGCCTTCGCTTTGTATCAACCTCCGAACCTGCATTCTTGACATTTCCCAGTTAATTGCAAGGGAAATATCTACTAATACAATTTATCTACTCGGACTTTCTATACTGCAGAGCATTAATTCCCTCCAGGAAAGTACGATGCAAGGTATCACGTGTGGAACGCCATGTTTCTTCTGATTGGCAGCATCAAGACTGGTGACATCACCTGAAGCTGGACGAACCCTACAACTGAGGAAGAAACATCCTACTATTGTTTTTCTTTCAAGCCACCTTCCACGGTAGATGTATTTGGATGATAGTGATACCCAATCGCTGCGGACTTGGTCAGTCGACGTTGAAGTTCAACCACCAACCTGGAGGAACAAACGAAGCATAAAGACAAATGGCAAAATAGGAAGAGAGGGCTCATGACAAGACTCACGCCTTCAATACTTCCTACCTTTGGAGCTTTTAGTCTTTTCGGGGCTGTTCGATGACCAATGTATTAGACCCATTAAGGTTGCATCGACCTTGGGTGGAGAGTAACCATGGTTCGAGCAGCCTTACCATTGGAGAAGGGTGAAGTCATGGATACTTCATGGTAATGTGATAGCTTTCGTCATAGGATCCATGGTTACAGAAATGATCTACAGTTGAGACAGCTATTCATTGGATCGATTTTGCGTCAATACGTCGTCGCTGACTTGGTATGAGATCATTGAGTTCCAGGCGTTCGTACTTTGGGTCTATGAATTCCAAACAAACTATGATTTTCTATGTGAACATGAGACGTATATTCTCTTGATGACAGGCAAGTTCTCAAAGATTGCGCGTCTAGTTTCTCCACGTACATTAGATGACAACCAGTTATAGGCACATTGGGTATCTGGTTGAGGCGAATTAAAAGTCAACATAAACAGCAATCCAATTCCGCTTGGATGACGATACATGGCGGGTAAATAGTAGCATCAACCAGAAGAACGCCGAAAATGCTTCGTAAATCCCTGTAAGCGAGGCCATCTTTTCTTAGGTGACTCTGGGGAGCGTCTCTTTCTCTCTGGCGTAGTATTTGCATGCCACATCTCTGTTCCTACACCATTCGGCAATACATCCCAATCTTGACCACCGGTGATCTCACGTCCGATTTCAGAAGATGACGAGCCAGGTGGTCCTTGGGAGCTGGTGTCTCGTGATATACACCTTGTTGGCGGTTCCGATCCATCGGAGGAATACATGTCCGCCGGGGAGGATGGAATGAGACCATTGAGTTTCGACCTCCGGCGTGCTGTATCATCTGAAGCCCTGGGACTAGGGGACAGTCGCTCGGTGCCGCTGAGGCATGGCACTGATAGCGGCTGGACATGGGAGGTGCCCGAGCAGCTCCGGAGATAGGGGATCAGGATCGAGTCTCGTAGTAATTCGTGCATGTGTTGAACGGCATTATCCAGGAGACTCGGCGGGGGTATGGAGTCGTTGGTTTTGGTGTACTCCAATAGCTCCTCACGGGTTTCATTTGGAACATTGATCTCGCGCGGTGCACCAGATTCGATGTATGTGTCTATGATGCGATCCCATACTCTCCGTAGGCGCTCCTTGTGCGCTTCATCTTCATCACATGTCTTACCGTGATGTTGAAGCCAGTCGTATGTCTTCCGGTAGCGTTTGGCCTCAAGGATAAACTCGAGAACTTCGAGACAGTGGTTTTGGGCGAGGAAGGCAATGAAAGTGCCGAGTGTGTATGGGACAGGGGCTGTATCGTTAAGGATCTCGTCAAGCTTCGGACGCAGGTGGTAAAGGGTTTTCGATTTCGATCTCATGGCATCTGGTGAAATCCGACGAGAGTTGGCTTTCACTATTGAATCAATGCCTACGACATGGCTCTCTCGTGGGAGGATACAACGAGTCTTAAAATAAAGTGAAGCGTTAACTCGTCAAAGGTGCATCTCAAGGCTTTGCTGGTTTGATGAGGAAAGGGAGAAGTGCGTGATATACTTTTGCAATGTGTAGACCGCGTGGATACCTATGACCGAAGGGCAGATCAACGTTCCATGGATCGATCGGCCAGGTAGGCCACTTAAATGGAAAGGGTTGTTACAGGCTGGACATATCCGACCGGACCCAATCAGAACAATAGTGAGGTCAAGAACATTTAGAGGACAAGGGTGTTAGCCCTAGTTGAGACTGACAACCCAGCAACGATTCTGACGACGTTGGAAGTTAATAGGATCCAGTATGAAATTGAACGTTTGGCTTCCGATTAGAAAAGCCCCCGAGAGTCAAGTGGGAAAAGAAAACCAGAGAAAAAGGAAGACCTAGGTGTGAAGCAAAATTACGTTCACTGCCGTCATTTGGGTATTTGGGCACGAAGCATGTTTTGTGCGCCAAACACTAACAGCACTCATGTTCCATTTGGAAAGTATCTAGAAGGCACCTTGGGATGAGTGGCTTGGTGATGATCCTATCCATAGCAACAATATCCCTGACACTTGAAGCTTGAAAGCAATAAACTTTTGATCTACTAGAATATTCCATCACACTCCTACGTAATGTATCTGTAGACTTGCCCCTGACTTTTACGACTGTGGAATTATGGGCATCATAATTGGAAGTTGAAGTAAGCCTCTCCTCAGAAGTTCGATGGAACAACATATAACGAAGAGTTGCCAATGACAGATGGGCTGTATGACGTATGTGAGGAATTTTGTGAACCCAGCAGCTCCAGGGATACAATTTTTGGCAACAGTGAGGATATCATCCAGGAAATATCACTTCCGCCTGGGCTACATACGCCGCTGACTTCACTAGCCACCGACAGGTGTGAAGGAGCTGAATCATCATACGAGATTGATTTCAAGCCTGCCAATCACAATTGGAAGCGGCGCATGAGTGACTATCAAGAGCTGGATGCTGGAGGACATTCGTGGATGCAGCATAGGGACCGAAGACAGTGGGACAGCGGAGTCAGGGTGTCGGATTTTCCGGGACGAAGCGGCATTGACAGGTAGGGTCCGGAAAGAGGCTCAGATAAGATGCGCATCAATGGGAAGATATGTGGATTAGTTTCTCCACATGATGAGAGTTAAGTTGACAGATTCTCGTGCTCATATCCAACGCTTGTCAGTGTAGGAGAGTTAAGAACGATGGTAGGGAACGGCTGCTGGAACTACAGACAGGCGGCTGAAATTGGACAGTTACCACTAATCTTCACGTATGTATAGCTTGTGGATTCGCCTTTGGTAGCGATCATGCGAAGCTCGTTAACTCGAGGTTGTGCTGATATCCGACACTCCGGAGAAATGATATCCCTGCCACTAGTCCATTTAAGGGAGGAAGCACCGCGTCACATCAGCTGACATCAATATTCCTCAATTGGAGTTTGAGACTATCATGTTACTCTTCCTCAACTTCTTGTGAGGACCTCAATACCACTGCTATACAGTTGCTTTCAAGCCGACCAGAAGTTTATCTACCAGGAGGTCTCATTACCTATGTATACCCACCGGGTACCTCACAATGACATGAACATTGACCATAGCCCACTAATTGTCGAGCTTTCGACAATCTATGGCTGTATAAGTATACAGATGTCGACATGACCACCTCTACACAACGGAAGATAGGGCCTTCCGACGTAGCGCGGCCTTACCTTCACTACGATACACGTTGTCGCAGATCTAGACCTGTCTTCATCCTACGAATCTTCTAGACAAACAGCCGAAAAGACATACTGACACAGAAAAATGACTGCCAAATCCTCAAAGACCTCTTTTGATGCGAAATCCAGACTTTCCTTTCCAATCGTCCCTTCCTACTCCTTGGCAGACCTGACCTTCTCGGCGAACGACCAACCCACGCCAAACTCTTTGGTTTCACTGTTCAGCACCCATGGCTCGAGTTGAACTTACCGCCACCCGCCGACCCCACAGTACTACCCCAATCCGTATTTTATACCCTTTCCCGGTCTAGATTGATCTTCACAACGCATCTCCGCGCCCATTAACCCCTGCGGAGGTGGTTACTCGGTTGGCACGGCCGACGAATTCGGGGACGGATGTCGCATTCTTGCTGTATAGGTCGGAGTCCAAGTAACATGGGGGAGTCATGTATAGCTTTCGAATGGCGGTTACCAACTTAATTGGACGAATGCGAGTGTGTGCTGGCCTGGGTGCCCGGGCGCGAAGGTCACGAAGCGTGGCTTGGATCCCGATCGTGTGTTTTGGGGTTATAACAGTGGAGGTGGACATGGCCATCTGTCTGGCTACAATTGTAGGATAACAAGCAAAAGGAGGCGAACGAGATATTTTGGTGTATCCGGAGGCGCTCTTACCTTTCGGAACAGAGGCACCAACGAATAATAACTCGGGACCCTATTTGGACTGTACGCACATATGGCCTTCCACTTGCTGTGGTCTATATGTGAGAGTCTGGTTGTCTTCGGGGTTTGGGTGTAGATTTGCCTTTACAATAAGGCCATCTGGCAACATTACGAGGCACCGAGCTACGGGGTCTTGCAGATGGCTCCATGGACTTCGAGCGACAATGGGCGCTCTTTGAAGTTGCTAAAGACCTTCGCCAACTACCTTGAGAGAGTTACAACGGCCCAGTGACGCCGTGCGAAGCTTGGAAGAGAAGATATTCGAGTATTGAGATAGATGCCCGAAAACTATATAGATTATTAACATCCCCTCCGCTATTAGAAATCGGCGAGCAATTTTGAACCCAGCCAAGCCGTACACTTTTATGCACACGACCGAGTTCTATAGGACTTCTCTGGGCCCACGTTCTAGATTCGCTTCCACGCTGGTCATCCCATCCGTATTATTGATCGCCCTTTCAATATCATCCTGGAGTTGGGTGAGACCAGGTTTCCGCATCTGACCCGATGGCGATTCTGTCGAAGAGGATTTCCGTCGCGAGCTCAGACTATAATCGATCCACCGCGGAGCATGGTATCGCAGAAATTGGCGTAAATAGGGGAAAGAGCCGCATATGATGATGGTGTTGGCTTCAATATCGCTAAAGGAAGTCATATCCATTAGGACTATCCCAATATAAAGTATAACCCACCAAGTGAATGATTTAGATGGGGTCATCGACTCACATGAATATAGCTGCTAAAGCGATATCACGCGTCTGGTCTTGCGACGTGACCAGAGGCATCAACGTTGCTAAGCGCACGATACTTATACTGGTGGTTCTATAAGAGCTAGGTAAGAATCGCAACAACAAACTCGTTCAGTGAGGCCACACTAACTTTGGGCTCCCTTTAGACATGCTGGATGGGTGATAGAGGTTCACTTACAAGAATCCAACACCAAACATACAGAGCACCCCTATTTTTTGAATGACGGGTAGCCGGAGACCCCATACAACGGGGATCGGAAGCAGTATCAATATGACATCACTGATCGTGTTAGTGATAGCAGTTGCAAGATAGACTCCAGCTGTGCTGATGCAGGAGCCCGTCGTAATAGTGATGTCCCAGCTTTTTTGAATAGGGCTACAGCCGAATATCAATGCCAGAGGAAGTGCTAGACTATATCCTGCAATGATGAAGCCGACTGCGTATATAGCATATACGTATAGCGGGTGCGTAGCCTGTAGGAGTCGATAGTAAAGCATAAGCAAGGCAAGCTTTGCAAAGGCGAGAGCGGGAACGTATATGACTGGTGCTGCCAGCATGCACTATACCAGGGAAAGCTCGGCGATTAGCGATCGAGGTTCAATCCACATTGCATATGGATTATATATACCTTGCGAAACCTACTTAGCACGGATAGCGGGAGTTGCGAAATGTGGTAGCCATAGCCTGCATGTTCGAACCCATCTGAAGTGATCTTAGTGACCGCATACCATCTCACTTGAATGACGCCTTACATAGAATGACCGCTTGCGTCCCTAGGGAAAAGATCTAGTTGCAGGTCAGCACATGTTGATGTGCAATCAGAACATATCGACGGTATATACCCAGGCAAGAATCAAGAATACTGGCCGCTATCTGTTAATTATGCGCTCGAAAGGAGCACCATTGGCTCGGAAATATTGACTTACCGTCATCCCACCAAAATCTTCTCATCAGGCGAATCTTTGTATAGATCCGCATTACCAGGAGAGGAGTGTTAATAGCCAAACCGACCCCAATGAGCACGCGATTCGCTGTTTGTAGCCATGGCTGAGAATCGTCCATCACAGCGTGTATGAACCCTCCACCGTCACCGTCGGGGATTTCTGGTGGAACCCCAATCGCTGTGGTTGCACGGAAAATTCATGTTGCCTTCACTTCAAAAGCGCGAGAAGCACAATTTCGGAAAGGAACCAAGGGATAAATATGTTTAAAGAACACGGGTGGCGAACGGTTGCCTCAGCTGTTGACGCATTGACTTCGGCCGTCGTTGCTAGATGTAACCCTAATTAGTGTAGCACATCACCACGCAAGGAGGTACCTCCAATAATACGAGCAGGGACCAAATTCCGGATTTCCTCGGCGTAAGCCATGCGATAGATAAACATAGATAGGCTTTTGTTGGGTCTGCGCTTTTTCACGACGTGCACCTTCAACGACATGCTATTGGGGTTGGGCCACATGTGACAATGAATTCATATTAAAGATCTAGATCTTCTTCATATACTTTGTTCCCCCCCCCCCTACAAGTTCAGTTCCATGTTTCCCCTTCGCATTTGACATTACTGTTCTGGTGGTTACCTTTGGCAGGGACTACCAGGAAACAACCCCCAACTTTAGCGCTGAGCCACCCCGGATACCATGCGATTGTGTGCTTACAATGTAAGGTGGGGAATTTGTGACGTGTCATTTACTTGACCGGAAGTTTATGACAAGCCATGCAGGAGAATTTGGAGATCCCGAAAAGCGAATGGAGTCGCACTGGGCGGAAAAGGGGAGAATCCAACTCAAGGGACAGACGCCACTATTGAAGGCTACGCATAACTAACCGCCTTTGAGGAGGATCATCGCTTAGCTCTTCCACTCGGACGGAATCTGATCTTCCATTGGCCTCGTGCATTGATAAGTCGTGGAGCGACAAACTGCTGGGGTGGCCATTTCCAAAATGATGATTGCAAGTCCCTTCTATGTGATCAGTCCAGGTAGATGCTGCTATTTGGACCTTAGTTACGGAGTATATGTTAGAACTCAGTCAGCCCTGTTTAGTTCAAGTGATCGCTAAAGCTAGGGGATTCTGCGGAGAAAAGCCAGATAGGATGGGACTATGAAACCAAAGTCCGACGATGCCTAACCCAATAGAGACTTTTCTCGACGGTTCAGGGGCAAACAAATCAGGCTCAAAGTTTGACCGTCCACTGCCGTCATTAGAAAAGGCCTCCCAAAACCTCACTCCTGTTTTCATCCGACGTTTGAGCTAATGTGTCCCTACTGCTCTTGGCACGCGGTTCTCCTAACTCACAACGATCGACAAGCCCTTAATTCCCCAGCGGATACAGCATACCTGGACTCTGGAGAGCTGGCGGGAAGAATGTCATCCTATGACTGTTCTAATGGGGAAATAGTGAACAGTAGTCGGAGTTCCCAGGGTAGAGATAGGGCAGATTAGCAGAGTTGTAGGCTCGGTCTTGGGAGTGGATCCTACTTGTCCAAGAACATTACGCCTGTATTCTCTGCACGTCGAGCAAATTGTACGTATGCATGGCCTAGAACTCCTAGCATTCTGTAGTCCATATTCCTCAATGGGTACGTACTCATAGCCAGCACCCGCAGAATATACTTTGTACCATGGCTGGAAAGGTTGGCACGGTGCTAGGAACCTATCTAGTGGATCCCAGGCGTGGAGAAGGATGAGGGGTACAGCAGCTGGGGCTAAGCGCCTCATACTAGCGGCGTTAGTGATCGCCCTGATCTCCTTTCCCACCCCCTACAATGGGAAGATACAAGTGGATCCAGCAGGCCGCGGGGTTGAGCCACCCACTGGATTGGGTCCCTGGAACTGGTCATGAGACCTTTTGTAGGGCATTGTTCGATACAGGCGCGATTGTCCAGATCCACTGGTAAAACAGCTCTACCTGAGGACCACTTGGAATGGACATGGCCCATGTGTCGAGCTATTGGGTTGGCATAGGCAACGGGAATGTGGATAGGAAAGAGAATGTCAACTGGATAGTGCTATGCTACGCTTCGCACAATGGACATAAGACTATTTTCGTGTTGTTGTGCATATCTAAGCTGCAAGACTGCCTAGAAACGGAAACTTTCAACATGTCAACTACTTTTGCAAATGGGTGATATAATTGATCTGCTTATCTCGTAGAGCGCCACTGATAGTCACCCTGCATATCATCGGATCCTTCTCCATAACATCTCCCACATACTGCCGCGTCTCCCGCGCTGGCCCTTTTATCGCTCAGGATTTGTGGCGACGGATTTTAACCGAGAGTTGCACCAAGCTTGACCAAGATTCCGTTGGCGCATCTCACGCATGTACGAAATTTGTTCTGGGGTCCGGTCCCGAATGATGTAGTGTGGAAGATCCTCCAGCATCTGTCGACCCCACAATAAATCATCACGCGTAGTGCAGATCCTAGGATGATCATGCCAACAATGAGGCTCCCATTACCATCACTATCGTCCTTGGCCATTATGCTATAGTTGCGCTCGGTGTACCTGAAGATGATGTCTTCAATGGTCACTCATTCGGAGAAATTGTCAGTTTTTCAGCAATGCTATCGAAGACCGGCCGGTGTGGCGAGATGATCCTGGCTGCGCGCAGCCTAGAGCCTGTACAGATTTTCGCTACTTGCAACGGTCACACATGGCTTGATTTGAAAATGAGCAAAGGTATGGACCCTAGAGAGGTAACTATAGACTCAAAGATGTCTCGTTGCCATATATTAGTGTGTACCGGCAAATGTGGGGTGTAGCGACGAAGGACTGATATGCGTGACAGACGTGCAGAGAAGGTCGAATGATAGCGCCCTGTTATGGTATTTCGTTTTAGATGTATGCTCTCTTGGTGTATATATGGACGGTCTTGACATCCGAGCACTTACTGGATTGACTGGTGGAGATTGTCTGAACGATGTTCAATGCAATGACAATCGGTGCCAGAGAAGTCATCTACTAGTTGTCTTGAAACTTCCACCATGCATCCACAACATCGCGGTAGCCCATCTTTTCCAGATGCTGAGCAACTCTACGGCGCCAGCCTTTTTTTGGAGTCCTCATCCCCATAGTTGAAATCTATTCCTGCTGAGAGTCGAAATTTTGTTCTAATCCATTTGATAGGAACGTAGCCAGCAAGCTCCAATCGATGATACCCAGCGAGCCGGTCGAAGTATTGACAAGAATATTCGTAGGGCCAAGATCGCAAGCACAGAAGACAAATGTAGAGACATCCATAGACATCTCGGTACAATTCTTCAGAAGCTGCTGTGGAGAAAGGGCATCCGCCATCTTGCTGTTGCCTTTGAGATTACGCTCTAACAGCTGGTGTCTGTCTACACCGCCAATGATGTCGCCCTTCCATGCCGCTAAGTGGCTGCAAACATCTGCTACCTTGAGAAACTGTAGGGTAACATGGGGATAGTCCATGTGATGCGCTTTGATGAAGGCTTCACCTGCCCGACAAACGGCCGCTTGGTTGTCGACTGCGTGGACTCTTGAGATAGGAGAGTAGCCTTAGACTCGAAAAGGTGGCCGGAGAGAGATCTGCGAAGAAGGCGAAAGCGATGTGGCTTTTCTGAGAAGTCAAGACAGCAGAGGATGTTTACCAGCTTACTCAACCTACTCGCCCGGTCACTCGGTGCGCATGCCTGAGGCATAAACACATTTGGACCCTATACAACGAGTCCACTCAACGTTGTCGCGGTGCCTGGACAACAACAAGCTAAGGATGAGCACTGACCTGCGAAGGTAAACGGTAGTGCTTGATTTTGACTTTCTTTTACCACAACCGAGAGGGCAAGCCCATACGCTGATGCAGAGCTTGACGTAGTGAATTCCATTCCTCATCATTTATGTCCAACTCGACAGAATCCCGAGGCACTCGGTAGCCCTCACTTTGTCGACTATTTTATCTAAAAGAAGCAAGGAGACAGCCTCCAAGGTCGCTATTCACCTTGGCGTATGGCTATATCTCCCGTGTCTCATCGGACTGGATACCAGCATCGCTGACGCTATCGTGGCTGTGTCATTTGCGCTCTGTATAGGATCATTATTACGTCCTTTGGCTCGATTCAAGGCCTACAGCTAGTAAGGCACACGTGGCTGATTTCAAAGCTGAGGGAGAATAGACGAGCCTCTCGGACATTTATGACTCACTGCAGACGTGATGTTCTTTGTCATCCTGCAGAACGGGACGGATTCGCAATAAACTTGAAGCTATCCGAACGAGCTGCTCGGATGATTGGTCCATCCGTCATCTTGACCTCGTATTCGAGACATGCTGCCCAAAAGGTTATCTCTAGATGAATTCTTCATAGAGTTTTTATCGGTCGCATGAAGGCCCGAATGTCCGACTCATCACCACCTGTCTACCAGGTACGCTCATATCTTGCTATATTGTACCAGGGTAGACTGGGCGTATAAATGCCCTATTATGCAAACTCTCGATGTAGTGTTGCGATTATTGTTCGTCTGAATAATCTCAACTGACCGTCCTTTGTATGTCTCTCTTGAAAATAGCAGAAATTGCACGATGACAGTAGCGGAAAAGTCGGATATCGAAGGCTCGACGGAGAAGGTCGATACGGAAGTAAGGGAGAATGAGTACCCTAGCATCACGAAGGTTATAGTTGTCATTCTTGCCCTTTACCTTGCCGTATTTCTGGTTGCTCTCGACCAGACAATCATTGGCGTAGCGATCCCGAAGATCACCGATCAGTTCAAAAGCATCGAAGATATTGCCTGGTATGGCAGTGCTTATTTCTTAACATCCACTGCATTGCAGCCATCATACGGCCGGATTTACAAGATATTCAGTGTTAGTGAACCGTTGATATGAGGAGCTTCGGTTATAAGCCCGTCGCTGACACTAAATCGTTCAGGTCAAATGGGGGTTCCTAATCGCTGTCCTTATCTTTGAGATCGGGTCACTCATCTGTGCCGTTGCACCCAGCAGCACCGTCCTGATTGTTGGCAGAGCTGTGGCGGGCATTGGTGTTGCTGGTATATTTTCTGGAGCTCTGGTAATCATATCAATGACCGGTACGGAGATATCAATGTCTACTTCCGTAGCACTACTCTAGCTGACCTGAATAGTCCCACTGCCCAAGAGACCCCTGGTATTTGGCATGTTCGGCATGGTATGGGGAATTGCTTCAATTGCTGGACCATTACTTGGAGGCGCATTCACCGACGGTGTGTCATGGAGATGGTGTTTCTATATCAAGTAAGCTCTGCCCTGGATTCAATCTGGTCCATTCTCTCTAATGGCTTACAGTCTTCCCATCGGCGGTCTTTCCATTGCCGTTATCATCTTCATCCTACGAGTTCCAAGCAAGAGCGAGTTCTCCGGGACGCCCATCCTCGATCGGATTAAACAGTTAGATCTTATCGGCGCCAGTCTTCTTATTCCGGCCATTGTGTGCCTCTTACTAGCACTGCAGTGGGGAGGAAATAAATACCCGTGGAATAGCTCGCGAGTTATCGGGTTATTTGTCGGCTTTGGACTCATGATCATCATCTTCACCTTCTCGCAGATCAAGTTGGGCGACCGCGCTACACTCCCACCAGGGATCCTAAAGCGACGGTCGGTGTTATCTGCGACCATGTTCGCCTTGTTCTTCGGCGGTGCATTCTTCCTCCTCGTCTACTATGTCCCCATTTTCTTCCAAAGCGTGAAAGGATCGTCTGCTATGAAATCCGGGATCCAGCTTCTTCCCTTGATGCTGGCGACTGTCATCTCATCCGTCCTCGTCGGTGCCTTCGTAACTGCTGCAGGCTACTATACTCCGTTTCTAATCGGCAGTACCGCCATTGCGGCCATTGGCACCGGCCTTATCACAACATACTCTGTGGACATCCCCACAGGCAAGTGGATCGGTTATCAAATTCTAGTCGGAGCGGGAGTCGGTGCTGGGTTCCAAATCCCCATGACGGCCGTTCAGACTGTTCTCCCACCCGAAGATATCCCTGTCGGCACGGCCGCTGTAATGTTCTTCCAGACACTGGGAGGCGCACTCTTCATCGCCGTCGGGCAATCTGTCTTCCAAAACGGATTGATCGACGGGATCCGCGAGTATGCGCCTACGGTGGACCCGCGTGCTATTGTCGGTGCTGGAGCGACGGAAATGAGACATGTCCTGGCGGCTTTGGGACAGTTGGATCAGCTTGATGCGGTGATTCGGGCATATATGAGCGGGCTTCGCGATGCATATCGCGTCAGTCTGGCCCTTGCGCTGGTAGCCCTCGTAGCCAGTTGCTTTCTGGAATGGAAGAGTGTCAAGAAGACTGGGCAGGAAAGTAAGAGCGACGTGGCGGTTCCGGCTCTGTGATAGATAGCCTTGAAATAGTTTGCCTTCAGTCTTTCTTGTAAGGCGGAGAGCTTCTTATCCGTCCAGTAACGTTACAGGCAGCATCATGTTTGGATTACAACTTGTGTGAAAGTGGTTAGATATAGATTTTAATGTGTATAACTCTACTCTTCGAAAGTTTTGGATCCTTACAAACTGTAGGACTATAGGGAGAACTATGTACAACAGAATAATGGAATCGCGTGAATAGGGCAAATGTACTTCTTGGAAATGTAATAAGAAGGAAGCTAAGGAAGGACGCCTGAAGTTGTGCATGATATACAGTTAGAGTCACGACATGTCGTCAGGAGATCATTCTCTTCCAAAGTCATAATAGATCTCACCGACAGCACATAGGTAGGCTCGGTCTCACTGGACAACAAACTGCTCCTTGTGACTCTTATACAGCTTGCTCGAGTCGAGAACCTCTCCAGTGGACGAGCGAATAAAGTCCACCTGGAGATTGTTTGCGTCGAGAATGCGGAGAGTGCTGTAACTATAGTCGTCGGCGTAAACAAACTCGGTGTATGACGGCTTCGACCCAACCGAGCTGAGACCCTCGATGTTACCAGCACCACCAGCGACAATGTACATAGGAGCCGCCGGATCGTTCATACCGTTGGGATCCGCAGTGTTATTGTAGACGGGCAAAAAGCGTTGAGAGTTGTGCACGTGTCCGAAGACTCCAAGGTCAACACCGTATTTATAGAATAGTCCCTCGAAGGCCTCTTGACAGGGCTCGCAGATATTGGAGCTGGAACCAGTTGAGTACCACGGTCTATGTCCGGCAACAATCACCCAAGGTGTCACGGTCCGGTCGACACTGGCGAGGTCAGCCTCCAGAAAGGCCAGCTGTTGACCGTCCTGACCAAACGGCCCACTATTTAATTTGGCCGACCCATCCTGTCCATCTGGTGCCGAGGGGAAGTCCGTCTCGGTATTGATCATGACAATATGCGCCATTCCGTACTCGAATGAGTACCAGAATGGTGGCTGGGCGAGACTCTGGGCTTTTGTGGCGAGTCTTTGGGCGGTGGTGTTTGTGGACGAGGATGTAAAGGCACTGGGCATGGTCTCATCGTACCGATGCATGTACGCAGTGAAATTACGCTGTCCTAGGGGGCAGAGACCAGTTATATAGGGGACCTCTCCACAGGCCGCTTCGTGGTTCCCTGGGGAAACCAGATAAGGCTTGCGCCCACTAATAGGGGCCAGCTGGTCGTAGAACTGCTCCAGGATTGCCTGGTAGGCATCCTTGCCGTCCAGCAGATTCTTTGGCTTCAGGTACCAATCATCAGCGTAGGCAAAATCACCAGGATGAATGATAAATTCATAGTCATCGACGGTTTCAGCCAAGCGGCCAATGGTAGTATGGTTCAACGCCGGATCGATAGATGGAATACTGCTTTTCTTAGCGTTGTTGGAGGTGATGGTGTAGCCATCTTGGCCAAAGACCCCAAGGTCGATGACTACATCGAGGTTGAAGGGTGTGGTATCGCCGGGGCTGCGAGGACTGAGGAATTGATCTACAGTGGAGTTTGTGGAAACAATCTTATAGTAGTAGGTTGTCGCTGGGGTCAAGCCAGTGAGGACAACAGCATTGGAGTATGTCCGGGAGGTTGCATAAGTTGACGAAGTTGAAGAGCAGGCCTGCGCGTCGAGCTTATCCTTTGAAGTGCCATACTGGACACAGCTTTGGTTCAGCTTCTCATAGGTATTCCAACCCACCGAGATGGCTATAATGAGAAGTTAGTCATAGTTGTGGTTTGTATGCAAGATGGATTTGCTCACCATTTGGACCATAGATCGCAAGGCGTTGTTGATAAGGGGTCGTCAAGTCCTCGGGAATTGGTGGATAACTAACAGCTGCTAGCGCAGTGCCCGCCAGTAGTGGCAGCACTTTGCCAAATGACTGCAAGTTCAACATACTCAATAGAATTCCAATAGCCAAAAAGGTTACCTGGCGCAAACTATACAGAAACTCCAAATGGTGGTGAGGCGAGGAATAAGAGCCACAGACCTATTCCACTACATTTCGGGCACAAGCATAAGGCTTATAAGGACAAGCATCGAGACCGCGCACGTGTAGTGGGATATCCTTTGTCTTCGGATTCTATCGAATGTTCCTGGCCCGGCATACTACCTTGATGTATATCCTTTTCCCCTTTGGTGTATAGAGCCGAGACTACTGACGGAAGTGGATCCCCGTCGATAGCCCTAAACTGACGAAGATCGGACGCACGTGCGGCGATGGTGGCACCTCAACGCTCTCTGATAGTGACCTACTTTTCCCTTTACAGTTGTCAGCCCATGGGTTTAAATTGCATTAACAATCAGATGAGCTGATCAATGCATGCGGGAGATTATACACTTGCATTTGAACCTCGGCAATCACAACCAATCTGCGTAAGCAATACTACACTGTTGCGAATCAACGGCCGGCGATTATTCACGGACAAAGCTTGATGAGCCGGTCAGGAAGGCACTGGGCTAGTCTGAGCTGGCCTTCGGATCAGACGGAAGCGCTTCGAGGCTTATTTCCTCCGAAAATAGTCCACGAAAGGTAGCTTCCTACATGTTGCGAATGTTTGCGATTCGGATAGAGGGTTTACATTTCCTGGTTAAGGCTCTCAATATATCTTGCTCCCTGAGTAAAAACATACTCGAGCCAATCCGGTTAACTAGAAAGGCAAAACATGACCCTGATCACTATATTAATGCGTATCTAGGACATAAAGATGATAGAAGACTGACGATTAAACCCTTATGGCTGCATATGACGTCCACGGGTAAAGCCATGTTTGCAAATATTTGATCTAGACTTGCACCTTGCTTGAATATTAGACAGCATAGCGAAATGCTGGATGTCGACTACTCAGCTCCAATTGCTCCTCAGGCCTCAATCCTTCCAGCACATTATCTCGCTTTCCCATTTCTCTGGCGCAGTTCTCCCATTTGATATATATTATCATGCCAATACACACTGCCCAGCTCCCAAATAGAAAGGCAAACATGATTGCATGACCCGTGCGGTAGTTCGGCGCATCCCCGGGCAAATAGACCCAGGGTGCGAGAATTCCGCCGAGCGACCCGACGGTGAAGACTAAGCCCGCCGATGCCGCTTTCACGGTCGGCGTTGCGGCGTTATTCACAGCCCACGCGAGCCAGAGAGGCAGAAAGGCATAGATGCCCGGTGCAGCAAGGTACAAGGCTCCGTACTTCGCACCCGGCATGGTATTTGGGAGGAATTCGAGCATGCCCATGCCAGCGATGCCGAACGGAACGGTAGCGAAGATCACCCAGCCACGGTTATGATAACGGTCGGAGATGTAGCCGACCACGATGGATATCGCACAAGCGGCAGCCTAACATTCTGCACTATCAATTACCTGGGTCTGTGTGTGATTCTGAGGGAGTACGGGTGACATACGTAAGGTCCAACTGATAATAGCTGAGCCAGCTCCTTGGTATAACCCATGGCACTAATTATAGAAGGCGAAAACAGTGAGAAGGATTGAGCGCAGGTGCTGTCAAACTTCTTAAGCAGAGAGTTCATAGGGTTCATGGCGCCAGAGGACTCACTTTCCAAAAAAGAACCCTAGGGCGCAGAAAAGTACCGGGGGTGTTGTCAAACCCTGGATAACATGGCTCAACGTAGTCCGCGAATGTTCAGTCGTTCCAGCAGAGTCAATCCGCATTCTATCCACTGCCACTTGTTTTTGAGATTCTGTTAAGAACCGCGCGGTCCCTGGGCCACTTGGAATGGCAATAAACGCGACGACCGCAAGAAACACGGACACTAGGCCCTGGGGGACTGTTAGAAATCCCCGCGAAAGAAGATAGATACCAACCTCGAAAAAGAAAATGTTTCTCCATGTATGAATAAGGCCCCAGCGAGGGATCCTGGACAGTCCGATCGCTAAAAGGCCGCCGAAAGCACCGCTTGCCGAAGATGCAGAGATATAGATGCTTGTTCGGACACCTAATTCATGCCGGCGGTAGCTGTATTGTTGGCGTCCGCTATTCGGAGATGAAAAAAGCAAGATGACTTACAATAAGGCCAACATAAAGACCAATCCTGGGGATATACCGCCCTCAAAGACTCCCAGGAGGAAGCGACAGGCGTACAGGCCGCCTTTCTGCTCCACCAGCGAGGTGAGCATCGTAATGATGCCGAAGCATAGCACAAGCGTAGGGATATAGATATGTCCCCCGACGATTTTACACAGAATGTTTGAAGGTAACTCCACAACACAATACGACACGAAAAGGCACATCAGCGCAATGTTGAAGCGTAGTCCGGACAATCCCAGATCCTTCTCTAGCCCCAGTAAACGCGCATTACCGATATTAACTCGATCGATGAAGCTGAACAGGTTAATGACGGTGAACAGACTTAGCAATCGTAAGTCAAATTTGCGTACGACAGCCCGGGATTGCTTTTCATCCCACGGAATCCGCTCGTCTGTAGCTTTCAAAACAACTTTGGTGTCCTCCACAACCGCCCGCTGCACATTCCCGACCGCCTCTTTACCTCTCGAATCCATCCTTTTTGACACCAAATATGGACAAATACCGTGACTTTGATACCATCTAGGATTCTGTCAGCTTGTTGAGAGGGTATTTTATGGTACGCGACAAAGGTTATTTTAGGGAGAGAATAACATTTGAGCTTCTGTCTGGATGGCATTCACCCCTTGCGTATGCTGCATGCATCACTTGAATAGGGTCCACCCAGGTCATGGGATCCCTGCACGTGAGCAGTCACATTTCATAACAGTAAATGAGTAGAAGTAGAAGCAGATATTGAAGGGTGTTCCTATTACTGATCATCGGTTGGTATCGATTGTCCTTATCCAGCGTAGCAGTAGACCAAATAAATCCTGTCGGACAGTCGCATGCCACCATAGCCGTACGCAATCTAGCGCTATCTCACTGATCCAACGCTGGCACAATCGCAGCTCGACATTCGCCGAATCCAAAATATGTACCGCTCTGTGGATGAAAGCACCACCCTTCTATAACGACCTCATCCCCATCTTCTAGATACTCAAGTCCGTCTATCTCCATACATGCTAGTCTATTCTCAGGCAGTATCCTTTCCAGAAGACAGGCCAGGCCAGACTTCTCACCGACCCCATTGAGTCGCTGCACGTAGCGTTAGTTAACGCAGTTAATCTTGTGGAGGGAAACAACCACAGGAGCGGGAAACAAGACGTACATCGTTGGAGATAGTACCCGTGCCAAATATATCTCCTGTGGAAAGACCTTCTCCAGCGCTCGCGAGATGGGTGAGCTGCTGATACGGCGTCCAGTATAGGTCTTTCAGATTAGTGGAAGTTATGTGATACGTCTTCCCTTTTCCTGCTCAAGCAATTAGCATGAGCTACATTGTGTAGATTTCCTGAGGACACTAACTCAGTATCCGCGCGGACAACTCAATATCCCACGTAGCATTTGAGCTATCTCCTTTCCAGGCCAAATGGGGCAAGGGCGGCGGGCTCTGCGGAATAGATACGGGACATTCTACGGGCGACAGGGCATCGATCGTGACGATCCACGGTGAGATTGTGGTTCCAAATCCTTTACTATGGAATGGACCAAGAGGAGCCATTTCGAATCCTTGGATATCCCTCGCCGACCAGTCATTCAGAATCACAAAACCAAAGACATGCTCCTTGGCGTTCCGGATGTCGAGGATCTGACCAGCCGGCAGAGGCTTCGCCAAGAATACACCCATCTCGAGCTCGAAGTCGAGCCTCTTGCTTCGTGACCACATCGCCTGAGAGGATGCACCTGGACCCGATATAACACCCCAGGGTCGGCGGATAGGCTGCCCCGAGACTCTGAGACTGGATGTGCGGCCGTTGTAGACTGAGGGAATGTAATACCAGTTCGGGTTGACTTCGAGGCCCATGATTTCTGAGCACTATGCATGTATATGGTCAGCCAGCAAGCGCTAAGCACTTCAGACAGAAGCGAAAAGGAAACATGGATACATACGTTTCGTGCATGCTCGAGCGAACAGTAAAAATCGGAGAAGTTCGCGGTCTCCATGGGCAAATGGTTCGTCACTTGCGACAAGCGAATGAAGTATTTTTCCTTATCGGCTTCACTTGCGCCCATAAGAAACCGAACTAGACGCGCTCTCACTTCGGCTTGCGTGGATTGGGGGGTTGATGCGAAGACATTCAGAGCAGGCTTCGAGAAAGATGATGTGTCAACCTCTTCCATAGCAACATTGACGGGATGTTTAATACCTTGCTGAAGGCACCGTCAATCATGCCTGGGATTGAGTCAAAGAATCCATCCCTCTGGAGTTCATTGAGATCAATCGCATAGTCCTCGAATGCAGTTGCACACCGAGGAGTTGGTTCCATCGGAGTGGAGATTACTCCGTATGGCAGATTCTCGATGGGGAATGGGGTTGTGGTTCTCATCTTGACTGGCGGAAGACGCCGGCTCAGGAAAATTGATGATAGAAATTATATATCCAATATGCTTCTAGAATGTACCTGTTCAAGCCAGAATCAGAGTGAGTGTATCTGGAATCGAACGAGAGATCAGCAGTGAATCCAACGCATACCGCGGATCTCGTGATCGGGGCTAGTCTTGCCTAACCCGGATCCCAGAAATGGACGTATCATGTCGTTGGCTGTCTGTACGCCAGGAGCCCTTCATCTTGGTATCTTTGCAACTCGAAGCCATCTTCTCATTCAGATACTACAGGATATACTTGAAAGTTCCTAGTTCCTCCACAAATGGATCTACGAGGTAGGACTAAGACGTATGGGGTTAGCGTTGTTAGGTGCTCAAGGTAGACTAGCGCCAGTTCGGTCGGCAGTTGTCACTCTAGTCGCCGAGGTCCAGATACCTTTAGGTCGAATCATAAATCTATCAGATCGGAATGTCTAGGTGGTCTTCTAGTTTTTCATATTAGCACAGTATACTTTTTTTTTCTGCACTGTCCTCTTTGTTTTCTTCTTTTTCTTGATCTTTTTCTTTCTCTTGTTGGAATCCCACGTGGTCCCACGTGATCCTTCCATCACGAGATGGCCTATCTCATTGCCGAGGTTCGATGGACTGAGCTGTGGATATCATCAATCCTCATAGCCCATTTCATTACTGAAAGAGAACTCCGGTGGGCCAGGGGGGCAAATCTCTCGCCATGCAGATAAGGAAGAGAAACAAAAATATGGTCAACCCTGGTTCTTTAACAGGGCCCATGCATCAATTGCCCTGCGCAAAATACGAATAATATATTGCCGAAATGCCCCCTTCGCATTCCGAAATCTTCGAGGAAGCAATCAAAGTCACCCCCCTGACTTCGCATACATACTCGGCGCATTTACACCAGGATTGGTGTATCGGGAATGGTATTCCCTCCCTCCTCCGGTTCATGCATGGTCCTCATTAACATCGATATAGTCCCTCATGGAGGTTATACGACAGCCATCCTGTACCGCCTGACCACCACGCATTTCGCTCGATCCGATGCGTCGCCCTACCGATCCAAACCCGTCCTACCGATCTCCTTTCAATTGAGCTTTGTACGGGCGACACAAGTCGGACCGGCCACGTTGACCGTTCAAGAGGTCAAATTAGGTGCGCGAACGAGCACCATCCAAGTAACGCTGTCGCAGGATGCGGCGTCTAAAGGACCGCAAACAAAAGTGGTGGGATACATAACGGTTAGTCCCGTGGAGACAGATCAAGAGGGCCCCGTGGTGAACGGAAATTCGATCCTTCATCCAAACCCACCCTCAGGCTCAAAACCGGACGGTGGGATCGACTTCGCGGCCCTGGCGGAAACAGGTAGAGATGGCCAATGGGCACGATTCCCCACGATTCCCGCCATGGCAGTTTCTCAGCATACGGACCTCTATGGTGCCCTGCCACCCTCCACTGTGCAGGAGCGCATCAAGACCACAGTGGATCAGTGGGCGAGATTTCGCCCCGGTGGCCAGGTTCCTGCCCGATGGACGAACGAGGCGTTGATGTGCTTACTCGATCTATTTCCGATGGCGTTGGATAGACTCGGTGCGATGGCAACTTCCGCCTGGACTAGTACAAACGCCCCAGAAGACAGACAGGATCGGTCACCGGGTCCCTTCTGGTTCCCTACGGTGTCTTTCAACGTGGATTTAAAGAAATCAATACCAAATGAGGGAGCTGCCTGGTTACATAGCCGTGTGGTCACTCAGACCTTGCGCGCCGGACGGGCTGATCTCAGTGTGGAGATCTTTGATCAGAATGGAGAGTTGATTGCCATCAGCTCTCAGGTTTGCATGGTAGTCGGATTCGATCGGAATTTGAAGAATGGGAACCGCGCCCGGCCAGCGCAAGGGAAATTGTAAAATAATTAGATTAGACGATAACTGTACTGGATATATACCACTACCTCCCGATACATTCCCGTGCAAGCGTTTTTCTGGGTCAGAGGGGACGAGTGTTATGAGAAGCCTTCATATCATGTCGCAACAGCGCCATGGAAATCAGTTAACATTCCGCCAAGGCTTCACGTATGACCTTAGGAGGAGGACCTCAACGTGGTGTTGGTGTTCGCCACGTTGAAGGTGTCCACTTGTGGCTAAAAAAAAGAAGAGGTGGTCCATGCATTCGTATTCGTACAGGATGCCAAATCAGTCCATCTGAGCCATCATACAGGCAACAGCACATCCTTTATCTTCTGCAGGATGCGCAGGCATATCTCGACTTTTTCTGTTTCAATATCCTCCAGTTCTGTCGTGTTCCTGCCGTTTGTTACCAGGCGGATGTATCATGACGATCATACGGTCAACAGTTCCTTCCCTGCACGGGTATAAAGTTGTCAGCCATCAGCGGACACAAGATGAATTCATGGAGCAAGGGTTGGACAACAATCAAGACTATAGCGCAAATTTAAACGAGAGACGCCACATGGCTCCCAGGAAGGGCTCGCTTTATCCGTACGACCGAGTAAGTAGGCGTAAGGGATAGTTTCCGCACACAGCTAATTCTTGAGCGCAGATACAGGACAAACGCGATGAATCCAAACCCTCGTCTGAAAGCTTCTGGGCAACGACCGGTCGTCCCTTTGTGCGCTGGATGTTCACACCCATAGGTTTCTTGATAACTATCTACGGGTTGAATATTGTTGCGTGGGGAGGCATGCTGTTTCTCCTAATGTGCAATGCTGCGCCGGCGATGTGTCACCCCGACTGTGACAGCGTTGATTCTCCGCGCCGAATCTGGATCGAGATCGACTCTCAAATCCTGAACGCTCTTTTCTGTGTGACGGGGTTTGGGCTGGCGCCTTGGCGCATTCGCGACCTATATTTTTGGGGGTTATGGCGACTAAGTCGGTCGGAGCGAAGTCGTCAAAGAGGGCTCATTCGTCTCACAGATATCCATTCGAGTTGGTTCCTTCGGCCTCAGGAGATGGTGAACATGCTTCCCACTACATCTTCTTCGGTCAAACTGGAGGTGACACATCTCACACCAACTGCGCTCTGGAAAATGGACGTCGTTGTGTGGGGGAACATGCTCAACACCGTCTTCCAGATCTGTCTAGCCTTATGTATGTGGACGATGAATCGATTCAATCGGCCGAGCTGGACCACAGGTCTATTCGTTTGCCTGGCCTGCCTCGTCGTTGGCATCGCAGGGCTGGTGACATGGTTGGAACAAAGGCGAATAAAGAAATATCGAGGGCAAGAAGCGGTTTCATTGGCCGCTGACGGTCCCATAGATGCTAAGCCTCAGCCTGCGACGTGAGCAGAATACTAGCGAATCTGGAAAATCGACTCTTTTGTCCTGGCTGCTCCCACGTAGTAGACTTCTTCAGCTGACACCACACGGTGGGGCTCCATTCAGTCGACTATGAACTAGCCCGAGGACCAGCGTCTCTGTCTCCACTCTGGCATTGGGGGCCGTTTGAGAAGTTGTCGCTGGAACGCAGGACTCCGTGTGGAGTAAATGGGGATTCTTGGAGGTTGGAAGATGGGGAGACAAAACAGTGGCAATCAGGCTAAAGACCAGAGAGAAAATAAAAATGCAAATAAAAATAAGAAAATAAACGGAACACTACGGAGAGGTTGTGCACGTTTCACACCAGCATTCCTACTGTACTGAATTAATTAGTCAGTGACGGTTCGTTCCTGTCGATGCGCATCACTAGTTTGATTGGATGATCGACCGGTTTCGACTGAGGCTGTGGAGTGAAATCCGACATGTCAGCCTCATCCTGCGGCAGATTCCCTCCCCCTTTCTTACCGATCCGCCGTTGCCTAAATATATTCAGCCGAGAGTGCAGTGCGTGGAGATCTCAGCCTTATGATCATCTGCTGTCTCCCATTACCACGCGCCAGTATGAAACCCACAACCAAGGATCGACAAAGAGCAGGCGGAAAAAGATCGCGAAAGGGATGTCGTACCTGCAGAGCTCGTCATATTAAATGCGACGAGGCCCCAGGCTCATGTCAGAATTGCACATCCAGCGGCCGACGCTGCGATGGCTATGATCTGTATCGGTTGCCACTGGTGGGAAAGACGCTGAAAAAGGCCTCTACACCACTGGTCCAGGTGGAGATTCTCAATGGCTTTCGCTGGAAAATGACCTCGGACGAGCGACGTTGTCTCTCATACTTCCAAAATCACACCATTCCCACCCTCCTCGGTCTGTTCGATTCGACCCTGTGGGAGAAGCTGGTCTTTCAGATCTCTCAGGCCGAGCCGGCCGTATATCACGCTGTGGTCGCCCTCAGTGCGATTCACTATGACTCCGAAGCCAAGGGGATGCCGTTGCCCATGGACCAACCCCGAAATACCTGGCATCAATTCGCTCTGGAGCAGTTGAGCCGCGCCTTTAATCTGTTGACCAAGCGCCGCACATCCCAGGATCCTCGGTTCTGTAACGTCACTCTCGTCTGCTGCCTTCTGTTTGTGCTATCAGATCTGCTGCGCGGACATTATGATAACGCGTTTAGCCACCTCCAGAGTGGTATCCGTATTCTGCAGGACCTCCAGGCCCATCGTCAACTGATCGCACCGACACCTCGGGAGGAGCTGGTCGAACAGAGCCTGGTCGCGGCATTTGCGCACTTGGATATCATGTCCACTCATTTTGGAGTCGGAGGTCCGCTTCTATGTATTGAGAATGAGCTGAGCGATAGTCATATCGATAGCGACCCGTCAATACCCTTCCAAAGTCTCCAAGATGTCCTCCGTGCTTTTGAACCCAACTTCAGTATGGTGTTCCAGTTTATCTCTCCTTGTATGTATCGCCCACCTGATCACATCGGTCCCGACTATGAGGCGTTGCACCTCCAACAGCTCCAGATCTGGTCCCGATTTAGCCATTTTATGCGGCGGTTTAAGCAATTCTACAGCTGCAAGTACGATCGTCTGAATCGTGCAGACCAGAGAGGGGCCGACCTAGTAGAAATATGGATCTCGGGATTAGCGGTGTCATTAAAAACATGCCTCGTCGGCAGAGACCTCAGCGTTCTGGATTGTTATACACCTGACTATCAGATGATCCTCATCCGCACAGAAGCATTCCTGCAAAAGTATCCAGAGCGACCGAGTATCAGCATTCAATGTGGCATCATCCCCCCCCTCTTTCATACTGCATTCGCCTGTCGGGATTACACGCTGCGGTGGCAAGCCTTGGAACTCCTTTGGGATTGGCCACATCGGGAGGGGACGTTTGATTCCAACTGGTGTGCCTCTTTGTCCTCTCAAGCGATGAAGCTGGAGCTGCAGACCAATTTCATGACAGGCCGGATCCTCGATGACACGACTCCCATCGCCACTAATCGGGCGGGAAAACTTCTATCGGCCAAGGAAATCGTGGCTATCATCACGGACCACCAGCGACGAATGCGCGTGTCCAATATCGGCGGGGCACGCGATGCGTCAATCGTTGAGGGTGATTGCTCTCCGCTGGACCTCCTTGATAGCGTCAAATGTATGTCCGGCTGGTCCTGTGTACGAGCGTTCAACGCCCTCGTTGCCCAGATGCAAACGTATCCCACCAATGGGGCTTGTTCAGTCGGTTGTGAATAAACTAGTTAGTACGAACCTTCTAAGCAGCACTCGCAACGAGAGCTGCGCCGCATGGGGACTGAGTATATACCCGGTTTTTGGACGGTTCGCCGTATATATTCTTGCTCTACTTGCTTCTAGGTTCAGTATGGAAACTGTAGTTAACGCCTGCTATGTTACTGGTCCAAGACGTTTTGGCGTCCAAGAGGCACATGGACGAGGTTTGCCAAGCTATCGGGCACAAGGAGAGGTGCCTGGTCGGGAAGAGAGACTCGGGGTGAAGAAGAAGAAGAAGTAGGTGCTGCTAGAGGAAAAGCTAGGGGCGGGCTCTTCGGCGATACGCTATTAATGAAACGAAGAAGAAAGACCTTTTTTTGTTTATCTGTTTCTCCTATGTTTTGAACTCTAGAGGAAGTCAAAGTCTGTACTGAGTCGTCATCCCTGGAACCTACTCTTTGATAGAATCCTGCAAGCACTCTCGTAAGGGCGATAGGCCTCGCCCAATTATCTTATAGATCAGGAATCATGGCCACTAAGAACGCAGACGAAGCTGCCAATGGGATGCTTGCTGACCCAGCCCTTGGGGCCATTTTGTGGGCCCAAAGGTTTAACTTTTCGTCGTATTCATCAGGCGTCCATCCACTATCTTGTCATCCTCGAGGCGCAGTCAACTGATATGCTAGAATCGTGAGTATGCCAATAGTGGTAGCTATGTTTGTGCAGGACACCATCCATCAACCTATTTAGCAATTATAGTTCCCTCACATCTCCAGGTCGAAGAGTGCGACTACACGTCTTGCAAATCAGCATCCATTTTATTTCTATCCCAGTTAAACTTTCTCTGACATCTCTCCAGAAATAGACTGTTTGCGATGGCTCTCCGTCCTTGCAAGGTCCTAATAGTGGGAGGCGGGATCGCCGGTCTCGCCCTTGCCCTTATGCTGGAAAGGAATGCCGTTGACTATCTGTTACTTGAGGCATACCCGAAGATTGTGACAGATGTCGGGGCTGGTATCTGCATGATGCCTAACGGTCTCCGAGTCCTTGATCAGCTGGGCTGCTATGAGGATTTACTCAGTCATACCCAGAATCCAGTCAGTAGTATATCCTTTCGAGATCTAGGGGGGGAGCTACTAGGCTCCCTAGACGGATCGCTATTCAATGAAAGGTATGCCTTGTATCTTCCGATCGCGAGTTGGATGTTTGACTTATGTTTCAAAATAGATATGGTTATCATGCTCTGTGGATGGACCGCAAGGCGCTGCTCGAGGCTCTTTACAGCCGTATCTCAGACAAATCGAAGTTATTGACTCAAAAGCGTGTCGCAACGGTTGGACACGCCGAGGACTGCGTTGAGGTCACCACGACAGATGGATCAATATACCGCGGCGACATTCTCGTCGGAGCCGATGGGACGCACTCCCGCATCAGACAGGAAATGGTTCGGTTGGCAAGCAGCCTTGGGCTCCAGGACGATTATGATGACAAGACCCCTGCAACCTATTCCTGTATCTTCGGCGTGTCCACTGGGGTTTCTGAAATCTCCCAAGGCTGTCTTGACTTTGTAGTAAATGAGCATTCCTCATACGTTATCGGCAGTGGACCCGATAACCGGACGTACTGGTTTCTCATGTCCCACATGGGGAAGACATTCTACGGCGCAGATATCCCTCGATTAGACGAAAAAGAACAAGACGCCCTCGCTCAAAAACACTGGAACGATCACATCACGCCAGATGTGCGATTCTCAGAGCTCTACAAGAACAGGATATCGACAATATACACTCCAATGCGCGAATGTGTGGACAGAAATTGGCACTTGAACCGCGTCATGCTCATCGGAGATGCTGCTCACAAGGTACGATTACATGTCAAGGTCCCCTAAAGTTGCCCTTCCGACTTGTGGTGTAACTGACGAGTACTCCTCATGGTAGATGCTTCCTAGTACCGGACAAGGAGGAAGCCAAGCTGTAGAGAGCGCAGCGGCGCTGACCAACAGCCTCATGGAGGTTTTATCACAACCGTCCTCTTTGGGTGCACCATCCATGACGGAACTTCACAGCATCTTTCAGAAGGTCCAGGATCTCCGCGCCCCGAGATTGTCTCAAATGATGCAGACGGCCCATGTTCGGCAGCAAATGGACGGTATGGAGACTCCGGAACTTAGAGATACTATTTTAAACAAGTTCCCTAAATTATTGCCGGGAGTCGTGCTACAGCGATGGGATGCGACCTTCCTCCCGGCGGTCTCGTTGAGAATGCTGGACGTTCCTGCTAGACCTAGAGCCCTTACATTTCATGACGAGAGGCGGAATGAAGGATCTACTGGAGAGATGTCGAAAATATAGGGCTTGGCATGACGTGCCGGAGAGATCCAATAGAGTATTTTGATAGAAGCAAGAAGCAGGTCCTCTTTTACGTTGTAGTAAATTTGATGCAAATCCCAGATCCCATCTCTATCAATTATATCTCGTCCTTCACCCACTACCCGCTAATTGCCCGATAAAAATTCAACTCACAGCCGTCACAGAGGGGGACAGAATTTCACTGAAAGTATACGGCAAAATAAATGTATTCAACGCTTCCATTGATAGTACAAGATTGCTCAGGCCAGTGCAGTACTACCTAGTAGACACTCACAGAAACATTATAAGAAGCCTTTCCAGAGAGCTGGATAGTCTTCCCCCGGAAGACAAATTGTCCCTCAGTTGAGGTAGGCGCCATGATATTCGCATACAGCTTACCATCCTGCACATGCCACTCAACGCTTAATGAACCGTCAAACGCAGTAACCACCTTAGCCTGCGCTCTCTTCAAGCCCATCTGGAAGCCTGTTTCAGGTGCAACGATCCACTTGCGGTATCCGAACGCGTCAGACCCTTTGGCAGGGCGCAATCCTGCTGCCCACTCAGTCAGGATATATGTTGGCGCTCCACCCCAAGGGTGACTGAGACTGGTGAAAAGGCTTAGCCCCGGTTGCTCTGTCTGGGCGTTGACGTATTCCCAGCTTGTTCCTACCGCAGTCCGATTTTGCGATTCATTGAGGGGAAGCATCACGCTCCAGAGATTCTTGATTAATTGAAGACCCATGTTTGTAGCATTGGCCTTGAAAAGAGCTGGAAGGAGGAAGCCATTCGTGTTCGGAGAGATATTTACACTGGGATCTGAATCAGAAACATCAGAAGAGTCTTTGTAGCCAGGCCCCAAACGCAGCTGTGACAGCGTAGCCAGGGAACGTGCAGTCCGATTAGAGGATGCCACTCCGGAGCTGATACAGTACGCTGTACCACTGACGGAGAAGTTACCAATATCGTCGAGGGAGGAGCTGTATGCCCCCAATTGGTCGTTCCAGAGATGCCTGTTGACGGCATTCGCGATGGATGCCGCGACTCGTTGGTAGCGAGAGGCCGACTTGGTATCTCCAAGCGCGGTAGCCACTTCGGCGGCGCCACTCAGCGCTTGCACGGCTGTACAAGCAACAGCCGATCCACTATCTTGAGGGCCCATAAAGGCGCCGGCGTTGAATGAGATGAGACCGGTGGTATTGTTGACCTTCCCGATTATCCAGTCAATCTGCTTTTGCCACTTCGGCCATGTAGCGTTTGCCCAAGAGAGCTCACCACTCCATTGTACAAAGTCATGAAAGGAAATCAAACCCAAAAGCTGGTAGTCATTAAGGTAGTAGGAGCCGGTTGGGGCAAACGCATTCGGCGAGGCTTTCATATTGTAGCCGATATTGGGAGAGACAGCCAGCTCACCATCATCAATCTGCGAATCCAACAGGTACTGCAATGTCCCCCGAGCGTGATCGATTCTTGATGTGCTGACACCGAGAATTCGCGCCGTATGGATGAAGTCGCCTAGCCATACAAGTCGGTCGCGCTTTGGGCCGTCCAAGCAGAGACTCTCCTGGTTTGCCTGAGTGCCATACTCCGCCAAAACATCTTCAGTGGTCAGTGGATTTGTGTACAAGGTAGAACCGTTCTCAGTGTCATAGACATTCACATCTCTGAAGTACGCCTCATGGTCTTGGTAAGCACCAAACCCAAAGGACCCTGAGAACTCCCCGGTTGCCAGAGGATATGCGGTCTTCGAGATGTTGAAAATCTGTGTATCGTTCAACGAGGCCGACAGATAGCCACTGGGTGACAGTGAGACGGATACTTTATACCAGGTGTTCTCGCGCACTGCGAATGGCACCTCGAACACGTCCAGCACCCATGTGGTGAGGGTAGTCTGGTTGACAAAGTCAACCCCGTAGGCAAGCGAAATGGTATTGGGTGGTGTTAATGTCGTATTCACGTTCGCCAGGCGACTGGCTTCCGGAAGCTCACCGGTTAACAGCATGGTGTACGCGCTACCAGCCATAGGTGATGCCTATATAGGTGGAGGATTAGTGAAATTGATCTTTATCTCTGCGTGACTAGGGTAGTCACTTACAACGGACCACCAGCTGCCACCTTTCTCAATCCTGGTCTCAAATTCCAGTGTGTAATTGGCAAATGCTGTTCCCTTCACTGACACGGATGGGCGCACACTTCGCGCATATACCCCGTTTACCGGGTCGACTTCCCAGATTGCTTTCTGAGAGCCCTTGTCAACACAGGCGGCTGTAGCAGCTCTCGCACCTAGCTTCCAAATCTCATTTAAGACATCATCATCACAGCTGAATTGTCCAGGTAGATCCTCCGGTTCCACTGTGTCGATTGTCGCGTCGAAGCCAACCTGAGAAAGTGTAACAGTCCCACTAGTCAACAATCGAATGGACTGCCATCTTTGTCCACCCTGCAATAGGGAGGATGTGACTCTTCCCGTTTTAGTGATATTGAACGTCTCGACACGGAAGGAGTTCCCCAGCTGATTGGAGAATGAATAGGGGCCGTCACTGAAAGGGTGGTTTAGCCCATTGAATTCTTCACTATACTTCACTTCGAGTTGCACGGGCTGAGAGAGGGACGAAACGACGAAGAAGGGGTATCCAGCACGCTCTGCGCCATAGTCCACAGTTGCCAGGGATGATTGTGGATCGAGAGCAAATGCAGCGAAATCGTTGGTATTCAGTTCAGGTTGGTCGCCAACAACAACGCCCACAGGGGTGAAGGTATCATCGCAGAATACAGGACTAGCCAGTAATCCAACACTGATTGCGCAGAAGATACTTCGTCTGAGGATCATCGTTGCAGACAGCTTCGTTCAGTCATTGGTATCCCTTGACAAGCAGCATAACTGCCCACATGCGGATGACAGTTGTCACTTAAGTTGGGTTCCACCAGGTCGGTCGGTATAATTACCACCGACGCTTCCCTAGGAAGTGGGTCTTTTGCATGAGGACTTTCATTAAAAGTCCCTTTGACCTGTTTTGCGGGGAGTCGTGTGGGGTTAAGTCTGGGGAATGCCGAGGGAGTCTCTCGGCTGAACTTCGGGTGAAGACATTTGAGGCATCTCACCACGGCAATCAATGTGTTGGCTGAGAGTCGATCTCCGACGCTTTATATTTCGGCAAACAGTCCTACGTACGTGTTGCCGTCTATGATCAATGCAACTGACAACCACCTTGCCGATCCCACTATGTTTTGATATTTCGGGATCTCCGAATCGGCCCCACCAGTCAGCTCGGGTCCTTAATCGCTGGTTATGAACCTCTCCGGATTCTGTCACCTATTTTCTTTTCCTTTTCTTGTACCAATCCATTCCATTTCTCAATTGATCAGACCACTATTACTCCACTTTGAGTAGTTTTATCACTACAATACTGGGAATCTTACAAACGAGCGAGTGGATTGAGGTGCCTGAAGCAGTTCTCTGCCAACTCCCACTTGCTAGCGTTGCCATTGGTTGCTACTATAAGGAACGGAATGATGCAGACAATTATGAGACCAATGCACCCGCGGAGTAGTCGCCCCTATCTATCATGGCAAGGATAGACTGGGTTTTGTAGAAGAATCTTTGCGGTTTCGTAGCTGTGGATCGAGGGCCCGCAAGATCAGAACCGAAAGCCCCTAGGTGATATTTAAAGATCATTCTCTCGAAAGCAATAAGATCATATGTAGTAAGGATACAAGGGTAGGGATATAGGTTTAGTAGCCTGCATATCGCTTTTGGCGAAAATGAAATACTCCATCTATCCAAGCTGTAGAAACAAATTTGTTGTGCTTTCTAAATTGCCGCCACAGCTCATACCTCACAAATTGTCCAGTTATGCCCGACAGCACATACAACTCCCACCTATAGCGCAACATCGAGGGAAGAGCGTGGAACCGTTACACATGTATCCCTGACAAACGCCGGTGCAATACCGAAAATCCCGCTCTATATAAGTCAAGGGCAGTCAGTCCTTACCCGTAAGGAGAAAACCCTGTAGAAGCCTAACTAACCCATTAAGACAGAGCCAGCCTCTCGTGGAGTAACTGGATGCGCAGGCACTAGAACCTCTTATTAGCTAGGCTCCCTGATCCCCATATCCTGTTGTTGAATACCCACCGGCATCCACAGCACTACCCTCGGCTTGAACAGTCGAATCGGACTCATGACCGTTTTGTGCAATGCTACCACTTGCGAGGACCAAGGCGCAAAAGACTACCCAACAGGTTAGTATCATAAATGACCGATACGATACTTCAACCCACGTGTTTGACAGAAGAAACGCATCTTGAACTTGTCGAAGAACACTTCAAATTGAATAATCTCATGAATCAAGGTCTTCTAGTTATGAGAAACAAGACTGACTTAAATATCTTCGAGTCATTTCGACTAGGCTTAAGCGAGACCAGCAAAGGATTCGATCCCTCGCATTCCAACCCACACATGAGTAGCTAAGACATACTTACTTTGCTCATAAGATGTACCATAGTAGGGCCCTACTAGGAGGGGGTTGGTATATCATTTCCTTTTTACGAATCTTGTCAGCTTAGATAAAGAACATCATAGGACCACCCTTTTCCACTCACAATCTATTTGCACGGTCAGGCCTCCACTCCGAACACGACTGAGCAATCGTCTCCATCTGTATCTCCTCACTCCCTTTAGCTTCAGGTCTAGATACCTAAGTAATAGAGAAGATTGCCAGTTCGATTCCTGTCACGGATCCCACTTCGCGTGTATTTCTGATCAACTAGGGAGTCCTCCTCTTCTCGTACAGACTTGTCGTCCACGGTCACCACACGATTGATGTCTATTGTACTCTCTACGGTATGCGAGCGTTAATTCCATCGTTTGTTGTTATGATTCATTATTATCATAGACATACCCGTGACACACTCGACCATTGTCTAAGGAAAGCTGAAGACATCAATCGAAGGCTATCGGGATAGTCCACTTGAAGGTTCGGCTGATCTGAAACTATTGGAACTCAATAATCAATCACGCTTCTGTTAGGACGTACATCTCATAGTGGGAATGAATCACCATCATTTGTGACTTGTCGAATGGTAAGTATCTGCTAATATTACCCACATCGCAAAATGCCATTCTTCCCCCTTGCTGCCGAACGCCCCCGGGATCTGCTGGCTATGGGCGATCAGGACTTCTCGTGTAGAGCGATAAATGCAGCGAGTCCATCTGCAAACCCTATGTTTGTCGCCCTCTTGGGTCCGCTTTTCTCTCTTCGGGTCAATAACCTTGATGAAGTTATCCACCTTTCTCGTCACTACTATAGCCGGAATGGCATTTGCTTATCCAGCTAATAGTATTGTCGGCCTAGAGAAACTGATACCAGCGTGTAGTTGGGTGCGGCATATTATTTTCGCATATACTGGTCTTGGATGCATCATTTGAGGTAGTGTTCTGAGGCACCATTTCGCACTTAAGGACTTGAATTCACTTGCATTGGGGCAAAGACATACAATGATATTTTGGCAAGCTATAAGGTTGCTGCGGAGGAAGACGCTTGACGGGTAGTGAACATGTGTGATTGATCTTCTTAACCCACACTTAAATATCTAGCTCGGGATTTCTCGGTATTAATTTCCTATCAACGGTCTTTGAGTCGAGTGGATATCGTAGAGCGAAGCTTCCATATACGATGGCATCTTGGCCCGAGTCCCCTTCCCATGCGGTCACCACAAAACGTAATGACTCGAATATCCCTGGCCTTCTAGCTCGGCCTCGCGTCACCGGTGGACAAGTCATTGAGCCGTGGGAGGAAAAGGTCGGAGGCTTATGCAGTGGTTTACGACAGGCAAAGGCGCTGCGCTATTATGTCATCAGATGTAACCTCAGCGCAATCCAAGAAAAGTGTTCCTGCCTGGGCCAGAGGAATCATGATTGGTGGGCAATTTCTAGAGCCAGTGACCCCTGCAGATGAAGATCTGCAAGCCCGCTCATATAGCGTGACACTAGCAGATGCCATCACCTTCATGTCAAATGATACAGTCGCCTGCGATCTCCAGCCAGAGCATATGTAGTAGTTAGTTGCACCATGGTCCTGGGTGGTATTGACGTGCTGCAGTACTGACCTGGTTCGCTTCGATCAGAGAGAAGCGCGTTCTTATTGCGAGCACCAATTATGATCAGACAAATCTTGCTTAGTTGAAAAGGTTTAAATTATGGAAGAGATGTACGAAATGTCAAAGTCTCTTGACAATAGTAAAAATCCGCTTGACTGAATGGTGTGCAGTCAAAGTCACATCGCCTGGATATTGGACAATGTCAATAGGCGTTAAGCTTCATTGGCATATACCTAAGTTACAGTAGGGTGAAGGTAGCACTATCTTCCTTCGTGTCGCACTCGATATCATCTCCAGTTAGTGCCACTATATGCGTGCCAAGTAGTGGAGTAAGCCAAAGGGCCATCTAAACAGCATCCACGTCCTAAGTGAATGACACCATCAAGACACGGGAAACCTTTGCGAGAAACTGACCCACTTCAGTCGGTGCATTCGATTAGAGTGATAGTGCAGGTAGGCACGTGTCTTTGTCTGCAGTGACCACGAATGCCTTCGTACAACCTCGATAAAGTTATCTTTGTCCTCCTGACATGCTGTGATACCAGCCAAGGAACCCTTAACCTGTCGCAGATCGTGGCGGACACTAGCCAGCACCGTTGCATTGGTCCTCATTTTTCTCTACAGAAGTTGAACCAAGTGAACTTGTATTGCCATATGCCAGGTTACAAAGATGATCCGTGTCAGTATACACATTCGGCGCGTGCGTTACCTCGACACTGGTATGACCATCGCTACCGAAGGCACTCGGTGACTGTAGGATGTATATGTTGCACAGGGCTTTCCTGCAAGTAGATGTGGCTCCCACGATAGGGTCATCTCACATATGCTTGGGGCCGATTTTACAACCACTGATTGGAATTGGTCGAGTATACTAAGTTGTTGACTAGAAGGATAGCCACTCCCCTTCCATCCAAAAGAACCCAAAGGGGGTCATCACTACAAGGTAGTTTGGACTGTATGCAACCTCATTGTTGTGCCATAAAGAAACTCTACCCCTCCATATGAAGATGAAACATCAGAATCCTACTTTCTTGGACAATTCGGTGGAATCCCAAATGTTTTCATTCACAGGATGTGACCCCCACCTTGCAGTTGGCGGAGAGCATCTGTAGGAGTCGAGCCATGAGGATACGATACATACACACTTAATTCACTTACTTGGTGGCTACCATTGTCTATAAAGCCATCGAAACCCATCTCACGAGGTTGAAACATCTCACAACCATCTCTCAGTGTCTCAGCCACAGAAGACCAACAATGCGATTTTCAACCAGGATCTTTTTCAGCCTCACGGTTGTGCTCAGCTGGGCTTGGATAGCTCATGGCGTGGCCATCTCGAAGCATGAGGGACAGGATGAAGTGCAAGCCGCCCCTGCAGCGTCGGGCTATCGATCTGTTGCGTACTTCGTCAACTGGGTAAGTATCGTCTCTCCGCTCCCAACGTGGCATGAGACTGACAAGACTTCGTAGGCTATCTACGGCCGCAAGCATCACCCCCAGGATATCGAGATCGACCAGCTCACCCATATAAACTATGCCTTCGCCAATGTGCGCCCTGAGACCGGAGAGGTCTACATGACTGATAGTTTCGCTGATTTTGATAAACATTATCCCGGTGACACGTGGTCTGAGCCGGGCAAGAATGTCTATGGTTGCATCAAACAGATGTATCTCTTGAAGAAGAAAAACCGCAACCTGAAGGTCCTGCTCTCCATTGGCGGGTGGACTTACTCCCCGAACTTCGCACAAGCAGCGAGCACAGACGCTGGACGAAAGATGTTTGCCGACACGTCGGTCAAATTGCTGTCCGACTTGGGCTTTGATGGGATTGACGTTGATTGGGAGGTTTGCTTGCCCGCCAGTCCTCTGATGTTGCATACAATCACTAACGTTGTGCGATTAATTTAGTATCCGGACAATGATCAACAAGCTAATGACTATGTTCTCCTATTGAAGCAGATCCGAACTGTACGTCCCTTTCCCAGCTGTACCTCATGGAGTTTCACACTAATGCAGAGCCAGACCCTGGATGACTACAGCCAAAAGCATGCGAAGGGCAAGCATTTCCTTCTCACAATCGCCACGTCGGCAGGTAAGCTAATTATCACCTGGAGCCACTGTTAACACTCAGCAATTGATCTAACATGACTATCTCGGCCAGGCCCGGAAAAAATCCAGAAACTCCACCTCAAGGACATGGACGCTCAGCTGGATTTCTGGAACCTTATGGCTTATGATTATGTCGGAAGCCTTTTTGCTAAATTCGCTGGGCACCAAGCCAACGTATACCCTGATAACTCCAATCCGAATAGCACTCCGTTCAACACCCAAGCGGCGATTGATATGTATCTGCATGCAGGTGTGGCGGCGAACAAGATTGTCCTCGGCATGCCTCTGTACGGCCGGTCATTCGCTAATACAGATGGTCTGGGTAAGGCATTCACGCCCGATACCGACGGTAGCTGGGAGAATGGGGTGTATGACTACAAAGCCTTACCATTCCCGGGAGCCGAGGTGCACGAGATGGAGAACCTCCTTGCCAGTTACAGCTACGACAGCAAGCAGAAAAGGTTGATCAGTTATGACACGCCCAAGATCGTTCAGCTGAAGGCTGGGTACATCAAGAAATTGGGCCTGGGCGGCTCTATGTGGTGGGATACCAGTTCTGACAAGAACGGCACCAGTGAAAGTCTGATTAGGACGGTAAGTTTCTCGTGTCTTCATAAGATCTATTTTGCATCCTTCTGACTGGTTGATCAGGCAGTAAATGCAGTCGGAGGCACGGGGGCCTTTGAGAAAGTTGAGAATCAATTGGACTACCCAGCCTCGCAGTACGAAAACTTGAAGAAGGGAATGAACTAAGCTGGGCAGTCTCGGGATATGCATGATTTGAACTGTGGTCTGATGTTTGGTTTAACTCGAATGTTGTGCTTTTGATTCTGGAAATCTTATGGTTTATCTATTGGTATTCTTACTTGTCATTCCACTTTTCTTTGTAGGTCTGTAATACACACTGCATAGATCTCATCATGCATGTCTCGTAATTGTTTCTAAGCTGGTCACTCATCTTAGAGTATGGGTATTTGTACTGAAAATGCCATTGATATGTGATCAACTCCCATTATTCATTAACTATACATAATCAGCTAACATCCGCACTGACGACTAGGTGAATATGCTAGCATGATAGTCTTAAGAGTCAATCAGTCTAGTAGGTCTCACAAGCTGAATTCTGCTCTTTCACTTTGTCCGCTGATAGTTATACAACATCTTGGTACGTATATACACAGTATCTGAATTGACGAACAGCATCTCACTTCAAGAATGGTCGGTACAGCTCTCTATTTGTAGTATTCAGCAACCCATGACTTGATCTGAGCCACTGCATTGTCGACCACTTGCCTCACTCCTGTATTCGCATAGTAATCCTTGATATACAAGTCCGAGCAGTGAAATCCACCAGGGATAACCTGCACTGGCTCATCGGCTGTGCTCGTCAATGGGCCACCAGGACGGTGGGTCGATGAGACGCCCGAATCGCGCCAAGGATCGTATTGCCTGGGAATAAGTTAGCAATGCTTTTTCGACCGCTCATTGGATTGCAAGCTCAGGTTCTACTTACCCATTCACCCAGAGCAAGCGACTGGTGTTCTTGGAATCGGACCATCCGCCTGTCCAACTATTGACAGTCGCGGCAGTCTTGCCCTTTGCACTGCCATAGGTGTAACCATTCACTTCAGGGAAGTATAACGAGCACTGACGCTGCCAGTACGCTGCATTGACAGTACGAGGGACAATTGTTGGGACACCTTCCGGAGCACCACTTGAGATTCAAATGTAAGTGTATGCTCGGCACATTGTTCAGGGAAACTTACTCTTGCCACCAGAAGAAAGGTTCATTGCAGAGAAACCACTGCCACTGTCGATCCACAGCATTATCAACAGAAGTATCTGTGAATATGGCACTGGATGGATTGTGGGTGTCGAAGCAGGCGACAGTCCGGTTGTCCGTCCAATATCCGTAGCTGGCACAATCTAACCACAGTCAGATTGATCGATATAAATTTAATGCAGGTTACTTACAACCTGGAAGGATAGTCGAATTGAACCAGTTCGCATAGCCCGTAAGAGCTTTCTGCAAGCCAACACCTTCTGGTCCTGGAACAACGGCCGCGCCGGCTTCAACATTCTGGACCAAATGAGTCAGGACATACATGTATTAGACAAAACCGGTGATGGGAAGAACTGTACCTCAACAGCGTCGCAAAAGGCAAAGAAATCGGAGTACCCAGTCACAAAAGTATTGGACTGCCACAGATAGGGCCCCGTCGGAAGGGCACTGTAGAAGTTAGGTCTAACTTTGCTTTTGCGAACTATATGTACTTACGCGGCAAAGTCATCGTAGTGTTCAAGAGCTCCCAGGCCGAAGAGTTCTTTTAGAGCAAATTGCTCCGCGGCAGATCCATTCTTCCCGACGGTATCAATGTGATTGGCCACCAGAGAGACATCTCTGCTACAGTTAGGTGCCATGCCATGACGGATGGGATCGAAATATTGCCACTACAATATCTGTAAGCCGTTATACCAACACCCATAGTGAGCGTGAGGCACTCACAAAATCGCCAATAGCTTGAACAGGAGCGCTTGTGGCATGATAGGCCCAGAACGTCTCTGGAGCGACGGCTGCGGTCCAAGCTGCCAAAGCACCACTGTATGACCCACCGACCAACACCCATGGCTGATAATATTCACGTCAGAGATATGACTTTTGCAATCGTACCGTCTGGATGAGGACTCGATCTTACCGCTTTTGGTGCATTGCTGTTATTGGAAGTGTCAAATTCCAACTGGACCGTTTCGGCGAAATGGGTTAAGTCCAGAATGGACTGCTCCAGCGTAAGATACTGCAACGTCTCCGCTGTGAGTTCTTCATAAGGAGAGGAGTCACCCCAGTAACGGTCTAGATCATCTTTAGATCAATGTTCTACTCTTTCCCAGCGGAACGGTCCACTCACGCTCAATCAAAATCACAGCACCTTGAATTTCCTGCGCGTATAGACCAGTCAATGTGTTATTAGTGAGGTAACCCTCGTACCCATCGGCGGAGGCTTCACCAGGGGTGAATAATACTACCTATGGCGCCAGGTTAGTGACCATCGTGATACCAGGCGAGGTATCGCTGCAAGGCAACAAACGCACCGGTGAGCCGGGGCCACCCCAGTACTCCGTACTCCACCAGTAACGCTGCGAGAAAGTCCCCTTTGAGGAGTCATGATGATCTAAGAGTTGCTCGAAGGTTGCGTTTCCTTCCACCGCCGAGGATTGCGTCGAGACCGGTCGAGAGACCGGCGGAGGAACCGGCCTGGGCGGATGAATCGCGCAGCTGAGCGAGGGCCACGAGGCTAAGAGCGTGACAATGCTGAGGGGTGAGAGGAACTGCATTGTGTCGAGCCCTCTAGTCGCGGTGGGATTTGAGAAGGGGTATGGTTACACTCCCAGTGCAACAAGACATTCATAGTGGCTACGTGCGATGGCATGCGCGGGGGGGAAAGGTAATTAAAACGAGGACCTGGCTTTCCGATGCCACTGTATACAAGGACCAGCCATCGTATCATTCAGGTTCTAGCGGTGTCCACGACATTCATATTCCCGTCGGAGAGCGTCGGACTAGCGTAAGCCATGCAGCAGGCACGTAATATCAACTGTGATAGCGTCAAGCGTGGTTGCAGTAGTGGGGACCTGATTAGGACTAGAAGAGACAGGTCATATATCCAACCAAATCAATTGGAGCTCTCAGCATGAGATTCGGCTTATCGCGAGCTAGCAAGCATTAAGTGCCGGAGTGAGCTGGGCCCACTTTCACTAAATTTATTCCCATTGATAGTCATATCTTTCCAAGGGAGATGCCCTTTAACTCGCAAGCAGCGCCCATAGGACATTTTTATAATATTGGCGGCTAGTCGCACCTCCTGGGCCTTCGTGCGATAATCAACATTCATAGCCATACCGAGATTGACAACATCACGATAGGAGAAACTGATATCCAAAAAAAAAATAAGATAAGATAAGATAAAAAATTTAAAAAATAATATATAGAACCTATAGATCAGTTCTAGTTTGACTATACGTTCTTCCAGCGAGGGAGAGTTCAAGTGTTGGATCATAAGTTGAAGATATTCTCCTAGTATATGCACATAAATGTCAAGATATATAATCAGTGAGACCACATGACGTGGATTATGAGTTGGGTATCATTAGAATACGCCTTCACAAGTGCCATAGAAGGGCTCAAGATAGAATCTCCCTATCTGGTCTTCTCCTTGCATAAAATATTTTTCAGGTATTTATTCTGATTTTCCTGTCGCTCTTCTTCCAAGAAAATGTCCCAAGTTGAATGTCTAAAAGTCACCAAGACTCCATTGCGCTAGACCTGTTATGGAAAGACCCTCTTAAGCTCTTTTTGGGTATCGGCAGAAAAAAGACACCGCCCAAGGTTATGAGACTCCATACTAGAAATAAACCCCGACCGAAACACTCACTCCATCAAGTGCTGAATCCTGTCGCAGAGGTCTCGCATCTTGTATGGCTTATGGATAACGTCGTCCATGCCGGCCGCCTTCATCTCCGCTTGCTGCTCGGCTCGGACATTTGCGGTGACGCCCAGAACCGGGACATGCGCCATCCCATGTTTCTCGAGATCGCGAACGGCTCGCGTCGCCGAAATTCCGTCCATCACCGGCATCGCCTGATCCATTAAGATGCAGTCGAATGTGCGTTGTTGGACCATATCCAGAGCCTCGCGCCCATTACTGACCGCGGTCACCCGAAAGCCCAAGGACTCCAGCTTGCGCGCGACAATACGCTGGTTGATCACGTTATCTTCTACCACCAAAACCCGTCGTTCTTTGGTCGCGTCCGGATGAGACCGTGGTGATTGAGATGGTTGTTTTTCGGGATATTGTGGTTGGTCGGGTGACTGGGCAATACTGGGACTATGGCGTAACACCTCCGTGACGCCTGCGTCGTAGGCGATTCGGGCGGTATGCTCCCAGATCACGTCCTTGGACGCGTTGGGAGAGACTTCTTTCACATGGGTCATCTCAGGACTGGTGGGAATGGCGGGATTGGCGATCTCGGTCGTCCCTTCGGTCACCTCGCTGCTGAGCGCTTGGACTTCCTTGCACAACTCGGCGATCGCCCCGTGTTCTTGTCGAGGCGGCTTGGTCGTGGAGCTCTCGACACTTCGACGAACAGTGAAGAAGAAGCCGAATGTACTCCCGTGACCCTCTTTCGAGTTTACGCCGATTTCGCCTCCGTGTAAATGGCAGAGCCTCCGACTGACGTTGAGGCCGAGCCCCGACCCGCCGTAGATCGACTCGGTTCTCGGGGTGGCTTGATTAAATCGCTCAAAGAGCCGCTTCTGCGCTTCCTCGCTGATTCCAATGCCTGTGTCCTTGACTGCGACCATGATATAGGCCACGCCACCTTCTCCCCACTCGGGCCGGTTCGTCGCATTGAGCCGCAGAGCCGATTCACCTGAGCTGAAGAAGACCACGTTGGGTGGGTAGGACGTCGGACGCACCTTGGAGGCGCCCATGAACACGGAGATCTTCTTCTCCTCCCCCGCATTGGCCGTGAATTTGATCGCATTACAGACGAGATTCACAAGAACTTGACTCATACGGTCGAGATCGGCGACGACCCAGTCGACTTCACAGTCAGCGTAGGAGTGGTCCAGCTTATATTCGAAGTCGATGTCATGTTTCCGCAGCTCCGGCCGAAACATCATTAACGACATGGCGAGATGCTGTCGTGGCTGGACGCGCTGCGGCAGTAAGGTGAACATTTCTGCGTCTAACTTCGAAAAAGTCAGCACGTCGTCGACGATCTTCTTTTGATGTGCCACGCAAAGACTGATAATTTCTGCCGCTTGGGCAATGTCCTCGACCCGGATGTTCCGTCGGTCCTTCTGCTGCACGGCTTCTAAGATGTCTTCGGTGCAATGTAGAATGGCGGAAAGCGGATTCCGGACTTCGTGGCTAATCATATCGATGAAGCGTTCTTGTTGTTCTTTCCGCCGCTGTGCCTCTTCCGCGATCTTCTTCTGTGAGATCTCCGCTCGCTTCTCTTCGGTGATATCCGTGATCGTGCAGTAGGAACCCCCGCCGGGGCCGAGGGGCAGTCCGCGCAGTTCTTCCTCGCCAAACGGCGTTAGCATGAGGAGGCGCCATTGGCATGGCTCGTCGCACGTACGATATTCGATGCGCAGCGCTTGGTTGGCCTTCAGCGCGTTGTCGTATACCGCTGCCACCCGGTCGTAGTCGCCCCGGGCAATGGATTGGGACCAACCGTCGAACGCCCTGCTCGATTGGCAGGTCATCAGCTCCCGGAAACGGCGGTTCAAGAATAGGATCTCATCTCGCGAATTGAGCACTGCGGTACCAATCGGCGAGATATCTGCCAGCTGCTGGGCTGACAGATTGCCGGGAGACGGAGCCGCCATAAATTGAGGCCTGAATTGTACGCCGCTCCCGATCTGGGATGCTCGAGTAACGCGTCGCGCTTTATTGTAGGAAGAAATCAAGGGAGGATTTCTTTTTTGGGCGAATCTGTAGAACTCCTTTGGCGTTTAATTCCCCTGCATATGATTGGGCCTGGGCCATTGAAAATAGTTGGTAGATATAGGTACGCCACACGAATAGCTACAAAGGCGGCGAGTAACAATCCCTGTGGTTACAGTTGGAATACCACTTTCGACATAGAGAAATCGCCCGGATCTTTGTTAAAGCACAGAAGGTCTGGTTCATGACTTCAAGGGCTTGCATTGGAAACCCTTATTTTCAGGTCGTGACGTCACTCCATCCAACTCCTATCGTTGGCCACCTCCCCAGACTTTCCCCTCCAGGGGAATGGCTTATTTGAAAGCGTGCCTTGTCAAGTGTCGTGGCTTATGCCGTATATTTCCTCTGACGAGAACTGCAGGCTCTACGGACGTGTCGCAGAGGATCGCAGACCTCTACTCCCTCTGGATCTAACAGGACGAACAAGGGCGATTTTGAACCGAGAATACCAGGAAGAATTCTACGCAATAGTGACAGTGACTGATTTTCAATTATAGACAGCCTTCTCATCGCTATTAGGAGGCTTGGCTTTGTCAAATACTTGGCTATAATGAAGCTCTGGCCTGGGCCTGTCCGTTTTCGGATTTAGCCGTTTCGGCGAGTTAGGGAGCATGTCATGGCCACAATTGGTCCCTTTGCCAATGGCCCTGTTCTATCTTTGGCACATATCGTAGCCTATGATGAAGGCGATCGTTTGACCCTTGCCAAAATTCAACCGCCATTGGCGCAACAGCATAAACTCTCCACTTCCGGAAGCCGTCCTCTTGCCCAGACGATGCGGTGCATTCAACTTCCGCAATTCGACGGGTAAGCTCCCCACGGTCTTGGAGCACCTGGCTTTGCTTCGAGGCCATGGCGCTCACCTTCGATTTGAATGGACGCTCGGCGAAGTCCTCTCTGCACTCAGCATCTGGCAGCTGGATGGCCGTTCCACGCACTCGGATTTGCCGACCGACCTGGGGCCAGTAGAATGTCAGAGCAGCACATCCATTGGCCTCCAGCTGCTGAGCTTTCGGGCTATCTGCCTTGACGGCAAAGTGCCAGCCACGCTCATCGACATTCTTCAGGATGAGGACCCGAGCGTCTGGGTAGCCTTGTTCGTCTACAGTGGCCAGCATCATGGCATGGGGCTCTTTGACGCCGGCTCTGATCGCCTCGTCCAACCATATTCTGAAAGCATCCTGAGGGGTGTCAGGAAAGTTGGCAAAGTTCACCTCGGCGAATGGACCTTCTAGGACCGGAAGGTTGCGGAGTTGCGTTCGGATGTTGTCCTGCTCCGCCATACTTTTTGTATATGTCTCGCAGTCCACCGGGTCAACTGAGGATAGGGTCGAGGGTCGTCCGAACGGGATTGTAGATAAGACAGGCGTCAATTAGATCGATCCGATTGGGCTCTTTCCCTTCATTCATACGGCACAGGGATGCTGAGAGTTCAATTCATCTCTCGTCCAGGATGACAATACAGATAAATATCGGAGACATCGCCTGTCGACAATATGAGTCACACCCTGCAGGCATGCCGAACGAGTAAAGCGAGGGATACAATATTTGACTCATTCAGGCAAAACTAGCCTTTCTAGGCCACCGACTGAGCTCTCTATACGATGAGGGTCTTGGCAACCTCGAATGTTGAAAAGCAATGACTTATTCCGATCATTCCATGTGGAAACAACTTTTTAACTTCTGGGGCTCCTTCGGTATTCCCTGAGTCCAGACCATGACGCAGTCAACTGTCTCCAACCTTATTTAGTATACGAGAAGCCCACCGTGACAGGTCGTGCGGGGGTGGGGATACCGCAGCCCGTTCCACGGTTCATGAAGTGAAGCTGTCAGTGTCGCGGTCATATCTGCATCATCACCTTACTTAAATAGCTAATGCCATCCCCCAGCACACCGGCCATCGAGCATTGTAACGGTGATCCACAAAGTTATTGTCCACTATCTTATTCTATCAAACAGCTTCGTATACACCATCAAGTCGACATGCCTGCGGACGCCTACGGCCAGTACGTCGATATCAAGATCGAAGATGGCATGAAGTATGATCTACGCATCGAGAATGCCCACCTTGACAGGTATGTACTCAGTCCTTCTGTGCTACCTCAGCGGCCGCTGATGCCGGCCCAGCGGGCAATTCTATCGGCAGGGGGATCAGAGAGATATCATGACAGCCGACGACATTGACGATATGATCATCCGGCACAACGGCGGGATCAGAGAAGTCTGTTCCTGTGGTGAAACCGACTCTATGTCGGGAACTCAAGGCACACTCGATCTCATCGATGATGTGAAGGACACCCGGATCTGCACACTGGCATGGAGCGCCCCGATGCAGTCGGGAAGAAAGAATAGATTCTCGATGCTTAATCATGACCCGAAGTATAAAGTCGATATCGGAAAATGGCAAGAGTCCGGTACCATGGGCACGGTCTCAGTTGCCGTTAAAGATGAGTGAGTCTTAGTCGTAAAACATCAGTCGATACTCGGACGAGTCCTGTCGTTTTTGCATTTGATCCCTCTCACATGGATGATGAGAAGGGACGAAAAAAAAAAAAAAGCTAAAAAAAAAGACCTTGAGGTACTCTCAGTTGTCAGTAATCATGGACTGAAAAATGTTCAAAACGTCTAATTACTATAGCATCAATTGTATGGAAGGCTTAATGTCACTACCATTGGAATTAATTATTAATTATACTCCCACTCGAGAGCCTGTATAGTCTATAATGCGTATTATTCTATTTTTTTTATACTAAAATCGCCAACACCACAACCAATATGCAGCAGGTTAAACCAAGTCTCCCAGTTCATGGGAAACCAAATGCGCTTCACCCAAGACCCCTTTAATGACCAACACTAACTCATCAATCGTGCCCAGGAACTTAAGATACGCGCTCAAGGCCACGCAGAAGCGGCGGTAGTTCTCATCTCTCACTGTGTCAGGAGAGAAGTCAATCTCAGCCGGGTGAGACTGCCAGTAGTCAAAGGCCCGGCGGACAAGTGGTGTAGGTAGAATCTCAGGCAATGCATCGCCAGTCTTCAGTGCCTGTTCGCACATTCCCAGGACAGCCATGATCTCGCCAATGCATTGGTGATCCAACAGGGCGGTTTGTTGCGCCAGTCGATGTTGAAACTCGCTGGGAAGGGTGCCAGATAACAGCAAAAGCTGCCCCAGAGTACGGTTCATGATATGACAGAGGTGCTTCACACGACCCAGACTCTCGCTGTCGAAGCGGGAACTGGAGAAGTCGAACCGTAGCATGTCGATAGGGCCGTCGAGCATCACCAGGCCTTCGGTCAACTGAAGGGAGATGGGCTCGGCGAGTACGCGTCCATCGTGGCGGGAGCGTCCCCAGCACGATAACAGCAATGCGTAGTGGTCGGACAGGGTTCGTACGGTGCGGGATAGGGTCTTGCAGATATGCCGCGCGGCTGATGGCGGACGGGGAAACATCTGGACAATAGTCGCGGCGCCAACGCCGATGAGCACGAGGAGTAGCCGTCGCCAAAAGACCGTATAGCCGACTCCAGGGTTACCGTACGATGGAATGTGTCTGATTGAAGATGTTAGCAAGGGTAGCAGCGCTATGTGCCGTCAAAGGTGACTCACGTATCATCGTAGCTATATGCCACCACCAGCATAAAAGTGGCACCGCCCATAATTCCTCCTTGTAGTAGATTCGGAGGCAGATACAAGCGAATCCACATCAGAATTGCAAGCATCACGGCCATAACAGCCGATAATCCATAGGGATTGCCAGGGCCATTGGCCGAGCCGATATACCATGCCAAAAGCCCTAGAACACCTCCAGCGACCGTCCCGACCAGTCGGCCGAGAGTCGAAAAGGTAAACTCAGACATGTAGACGAGCAAACCGGTTTGAGCCATGATCAACCCCCAAAGGCCTTTCTCCCGGTAGTAGAACCCGGCGGTATGAGGGATAACACCGGGGATACCGAGGGCGATTGTAACGACAACCATACGTAACGCGAAGAGGCCTTCATTGGAAGTAAACCAGTGATAAGTTCCTAGGATGGCTCGTCCCAAGGGGCTGCGGTTCTTAGGTCGATATCCACGACTGATCCGAAGCTTTTCTTGAGCAGCCTTGGTCAGGTCCTCTGCCTCGTCCGGATCGTCTTCCACGACCGTCGTTGTTGTTGGTGCCTTCGCTTTCTTCCGAAACGCCCAGGAGGCGGCGTATCGAAGACTTGTTGGCCACCATAGCTTGGCTCCTTTTGAGTCGTGGAAAGCAGTCGATACGCGATCAAGGAGGGCCTCTGTGCGAGTGATTGTAATGCAGACGTGTTCTTCGAAGACCATCCCAACCACGAGGGCCCCTAACTTGCGCTGGTCGCGGGATTCACCATTTGTCGTAGGTGCAAAATGACCGATCAAGAGCTCGGTCATGTCGCGAAGAAAGCCGCTGTGAGCTTTGCGGAGATTCTCAAGGGCTGTCTGACTCCGCTGGTACAGATCCTCGCGTTCGGTGGGGGACGCTCGCCTTATCCATCGTCGGCAATTGACCATATGGATGCACTCCTTGGTCACAGCTAATCCCTCCAGACACGCGTCGATCGCCATTGCGCTCGTGTGGACCAGCTCATCCACGATCTCCTGGGGCAGCTGCTGGTTGTCCGGGCTGCGCAACCCTTCGAGCAGCTCCACGAGTTGGGACAGTTGTTGGGCTCCAACCTTGCGGGGCTGCTTTTCGTCCGTGATATCCCCGTCCTTTGTCTGCTCGGCATGTTCGCGAAGGATGTCTTCCGTGCGTACTTCACCGTGGATCCGACCGATGTGGAATTCAAGCAAAAGAAGAATGGCCGCCACGACCTGCCGCATCGGCTCCTTGAAAGAAGCGACCTCCTCGGGACCCCAGCAGCCCACTGAGAAGTCCAACGGCAGGAACGCCAGGCCGGGTTCCATCTTTCGATATTCCTGGATGATCTGCGCGTGTGTCTTGTGTAGTCGGTCGACGTCCGGCTGTTGCGCTTTCTTCCCTAGCGTTACGGAGGTAAACGCCAGTGGCTGTTTGAGCAGCTCCACGATATCCTCCATACTATCCAGCACCACATGTGAGGTCGATCGAGGAAAGAAGAGGACCGAACAAGCAAATCCGAGTCCCACACCGATGGCGGCCGGTTTCACGAGGGCCAGAGGCAGCGTTCCCGAGAACGAGGGTAGGAGGGGGGTAAAGTTGAGAAAAAGGTCCGAGATGATGATTCCGAAGATCGAGGTCAGGGTTGCTTTGGGGTTACTTGCGCGCAGGCGAGCCTATAAATGGTTATTCCATGTCTAGCTGGTCAGTTTGCACCACGGGAGAAAAATTCCTACCATGAAGTAGATGAACGTGCAGATCAGACAGAATGTAATGGCTGTAACCCGCGTGTCCAGCATGTAGCCATCGTAGATTAACTGTTGTGATACACTGGCAGTCGCAGATCCTGTCGCATTCGCTTGGGCTATCGCTGTCTGTTGCAACGATGCCAGTCGAGCCTGTGTGTCTGCTGCTGGTCTGGCTGCGTAAGCGGCCTTCATCGTGATGACGCCCCATGCCCAGGCGAGACATATTCCAATGAACAGAGTCAAGGCTCCCAAGAGGTAAATGAAAACGATTCCGGAAGGCGGGTTGAACAAGAGGACGAGGCTATTCAATCACACTCTCAGCATCGCGATCGAGAGACGGATGCGCTCAAAGAAGGGTACAACAATCGGTCATCGGGCAATCTTTACCTCGCGAAAAACGTAGCGGTACCAATACTGGTCAACGACGGAGTGATGAAGATCAACAGACTCGCCACCCAGAGAGCAACCCAGCACCGGAAGAAGACCTTGAGCTCACGCCCATTGAAGTGATCCAGGAACGGAGGGAGTCGGAAACCCTTCTTAGGGACTGCATCGTTTGGACTGGAATCAATACTGGCCTGTGGAGGCCGTTGGGACATTGCTGAGAGTGATAATTATCAGCGTGCGCTGGATCATAGAGGATCTACGGAGACTGAAAAAGAAATAAGGGGATTGGGAATGCGGGAAAACATCCCTTGCGCTTGGAGGGGGTATTTCATCATTAAGTAATATAAGGTTGGTCTTCCAATAACGCCCAGGGAAAGTGCAGATCCTTTCTTTAGTCTCAATAGTTCCACTTCTAGACCATGATTTATGCGTGCAGATCGAGATCCGGGGTTGTCTTATGCTAGATTTATGCACGATTCTTATGCATTAGATTACGTATTAATGAATCCTAGATCGCAAATGAGCCGTTGTGCAAGTTTTCGGAGTCAATAGTTTTGACTTTTGCCCCTTTCTTATGTCTTCAGGCGATTGAAAATATGGATGTGTATCCTCCTATTTGAGTAGCTGCGGGTTGGTCCACCTCCTCTTCTTGGAATTTGCCTCTGTATACGGAGTATATTTATATATTTTGGTTCATACGACCCAAATAAGATTTTACCCCTTTGTTGAAGCCACGTTTAGGAATCTCTCGCGTGGAATGGAATGCCACAGTTCCTATTCTTTAGCATGGACCTCATCATTCCTCCCTGTAGTTTTATTCAAGCAAGAGTGACAGTTCAACATGTCAACCTCTCGAAAATATCCGTAAAATGGACCCAACCAAAGATAGGAATCTCAACCCCTCGAGAGACAGGGCTCATATATGTCGGTTGAAGTTCTGATAGACATTTGGTAGACGATGCATCGTCACTCATATATGCAATGAGGCAGGAGTGGTATAATGGTTCAACTGTTTAAATCCTCTACTCCACGAAAGATACAACCAACCTGCTTCGATATTAGGTGCGCTGCTAGCCATGAACTAACTGTAGGTAAGGATGAATAGCTACTAACCCTCGCAGGTTGGATCATAGCACCATTTGGATTCCAGCAGCAGGGCATACGGTTAAATATGGTCATGCTCACGGCAAAGTTATCCTTTGTCTTAATGAGCCTACGCGCGTGAGCAACGTCAAGTTACATCTCGAGGGCCGCTATTATATAAAGTATGTAACATATCCACCGAGCCCCAGGAGAATCAAGCCATCATCAACCTAATGCGTTCTGCAGCTGGGACACGACGTTCCCTGGTTCACATCGGCATTGCAAAGCATTTTGGAAGGAGTTGCCCTTCCATCACGATGTCTGGAGCTTCCTGCGGGTGTCAGCAGGATCATCCGCAACGACCTTGGAGCCAGGCAACTATGAATTTCCTTTCCAAATGTGTCTTCCAGGACGATTACCGGAATCTATGAGGGGCATTGATGACTGTTATATCCATTATTTTCTGAGAGCCCAGATCTATGGCCGGAAAGGCGAGAGTGTAGCCACGTCGAGGGAGGTCACCGTTCGAAAGGTGTACAACACACCCTTGCGTACAGCTCCCAGTGTCAGTATCTCACCCTATGAGATAGAATAAAGTCTTCAGAAGCTCATACCGGGCAGAGTGTTGAGAACGATTGGCCGGACAAGATAATGTACAAAGTCAGCATTCCAACCCCGACTGTCCAATTCGGCGGCAATATCCGAGTCACCTACCGTTTTGTTCCTCTGCTGAAGGGCCTCACCGTGAAATCTATTAGATCGAATATCATTGAAACACATACGGTATCGAAACCATATGCTTCTCGATCGCGAGAGGTGTTGACAGACGAATTTGATCCTCCAACCTGGGAAGAAATGGATATAAGTACCGATGATAGGTGTTGGTATCAATGCTCCCGGATGCTTCATTTACCAAAGTCTACCCGACAGTGTCTACAGAGCGTTGCGACAACGGTCCTGCAAGTTAGACATTCGATACAATTCTTAATCACTCTGTTGAATCCCGATGGTCATCTGTCCTCGGTTAGTTACCCAGTTCAATTTACCCACCCCCGTGCACCATACTTATCGTCGGTAGGTTCGTCTTTCTCTTCCAATAGTCCTGATTTTCTATCCCTCGACCAGCACTAGCCTCCAGATATTATCAGACATTGCGACTCGGGACGAGGAAGAAAACACACTGCCCCATTATCGCGACCATGTCCATGATGCGAAGCTTGTTGAAATCTGCCCAGGCAACCCTTCAACCCATGTAGGGCCGGATTCGAACGAGAAGCCTCCGGACTACTCGGTATCTCAAGACGCGTCCGACATACCCAGTTATTGGGATACCGTTTGAGCGAGTATTTTCTGAGGAAGGAAAGACTCCTGCAAGAAACGACTCGGTATGTTGTGCTGAAATTGGGTAGCATCAGGGAAGGCGCACGTATGGTGGGCAGATAAGGAACGGCGGGCCACGATTGACGGTGCAAATGATCTAAACATAGCTCGATAGTATTCCTTTTATATGAAATTCTGATGTGTGTCTATCCGACATCATTCGATCCCGATGTGACTCAACGCAAGACTTGGAATCAGATGCGAGCTTACAACTATCCTCCAGCAGACCTTAGATGAGTTTTGCCGGTGGGCGCTGTACTTCCCTTTCAGCGCAATCGACGGCGAATGTAGTGTCGAATTGTCTCTATAATCTAGCTGTTGACTAGCAGACGTCTCTGCTGTGGTAGATCCTTGGTGTGTAGGGGGAGATATGGTCCCTATAAGCTGTGGAAGCCTACAGTGGCGTAAGAATCCAGAAGTATCACAGAAGATCATGCTTAACGCTGATAGTCAATTTTACCACGTGCGGAAACACTATTCCGAGGGAAGTCAATTGTGACTGCTCAACTGGGCCTCCGATGCTTCCTTTGCGTAGCGCACTTGCCCAACGTGCTGTACCTGTCGCCAAGGCATTCCTTGCACTTGGTCCGTCTCAGCTGTTCCACATGGAATCCACTCTCCTTTTTGCATGTTTCAGGCTGGTGCAGGTTTCTTCTTTCATGAAAGTTCCGTTCGGGAGTCATATAATGTATGAGATGAGCAGTCATGCCAGATATCTGAAGCCAGCAAGTCGTGCTCGGGTACCTAAGGCCAAGAGTGGCGAGAGAGTGGGGAACAAACTAGCGATCCATAGCAATCAGAGAGACGAAACACCTCCGGCCCGACGACAGGGGACAACCATGGGAGCGGTGTTGTTGCCAGCTGGACCGTGTGGTGGAAACCCGGTGGATTCAATTAGGGTTGCCGTTTTCTCTCGATCGGGATTCCCCCATACAAGGTACGCGGAGCCACCACTTTCCGATTCATGCTGCCCCCTAGGCAGGAATTCCGTGGTATCCTTGGCTATAATAATTGACTTATTGTAGGTAACCATCCCTACGGCACGTGGGATATAATTAGAATGAAGAAGTTGCCATCATGACCTTGTTAGCCACGACACAATCTTCGTCTAAATTAATAACGGCCACCGAGTACTTCCCAAGTACGGAGTACGGTAATGGAAGAGTACAGAAGGATATAGACGCAATCGGATATTGAATGTGGTGTATTTTCACTGTCAACCGGCCGTTGAAGGCATGTCAACCTTTGGTACGAGTTGAATCATGCTGTGGGGCTGCGTGCGAAGCGAGAGTTGTGGATCCAATCCTGCGCCAGGATCTTTCCATAGGACGGGCATTCCAGGATAACTAGTATAACTAGTTGGCGTAATGTACGGAGTAGAAAGGAACTTGTTCCCCGTAAACCCGTTAAAGAGCTCCTAACGGTAGTCATCTGACGACCCAGATTCTGTATAGAGAATCGGCCCATGACGGGGTTTTACTCGACATCTAACGCACGATCCTTACAATTTACAACCTGTGACATCCAGTTTTATGTAGATAGAATCATTGCTTTAATTTCGTGCCGATCGTAGATATGAATAAAAATAAGTATAGACGTCCGCACAGGACCATGTAATATACAGCGGCACAGCCGGCATCCCAATTATAACTATCCTGGGCAAAACAGACATTATGGACACAAATTTCCCGCCCGGATTCTGCTCATCAATGAGCATAGCAGCGAGGCCTGGGTACGACCTACAAAGCTGCTTCCACGTGCTCAACCTGCTTGACCTTCATGTCACCATGGTCCTCCTTGTTCTCCAACTGCGTAATCTGTGCTCCCAGACCCGTGCAAACATAAGAGGAAAACTCTCTCGTGCGAATCTTGTTCTGGAACATTTCGTCCAGCTCCTCCAGGGATCGGTCTTTGGTCTCGGGCAGAAGGAAATACACGAAAGCGATCGCGGCAACCGAGAAACTGCCGTAGATAAACGTGACACGACCGCCGATAGCAGCTTGGACGTATGGATTCACGAAGTTGATGGGGACGGAGGTCACAAAGCTGCCGAGCGATGCCAACAGAATGGTTCGTTCTCGCAATTGTCCCGTTCCGATTTCACCGGAAAGAATCCAAACACCCGGTCCCCATGATAAACCGTAGAAGACATACCACAGAATGAGCATCGCCACGCAACCATTCTGGGTCATCAAACTGAGGTTGTCGGTCCCGTGCGCACTGGCGCCACCGACTCCCATCATCATGGCAGCCATGAGCAAAGCACCCACGAGCATGTTAATACGCCGTCCGAGCTTATCGAATGTGTACAGGGAGATGAGGTTGGCCACAAGACCGCAAGTCTGGACAATGACGTTCGATTTCAATGGATCCGGAAATCCCAGCTGTTCCATGAACGTAACAATGAAGTTGTTGATGAAGGAGATACCCTGGGCCTGCTGCAGGATTTGAGTGCCCATCGCGATGACGGTCCGTCGCAGGTTCACCCCGCGAAAGCAGTCTAGCAAGCTCGTGGCCTTATGGAATTCACGTTGCTCTTCTAGCTGGAGCTGTAAGAGCTGAATTTCCTCTCTTGCATTGTAGTCGGGCCCAAACAGAACTTTCATGGAAGCTTCGGCTTCCTGCAGCCGTCCACGATAGACCAAGTATCGGGGGGTCTCGGGAAGAAAGGCGTATCCAAGCACGATTCCTATCGGAACGAAGAGCTGACAGAGAATGACCGTGCTAAGGGGCGATCAGTCAAACCGAGCAATTCAAGGAGAAATAGGCCAGAGAAGATATGGTACTTACAGATATGCCCATTCACCTTTGATGTTCTGACACAGGAAAACCACCAGTGTCCCCATGAAGCCACCGAATGTATTCCAAATGGAGTAAGCTGTTAGAAACGCACCTGGATAGATATGGTCAGCATTCATTTCCTGTTCGTCACCAGATCGCCTTGTCTATTTACGAACCTCTAACCTTGGTGGGAGCACATTCGGACTGATACATCGGCACCACGTTGGAGGCCACTCCGATGCCGGAATATACCACGATACGGCCAACAACAAGCTGCCAGAAGGACGTAATGGCGGAAGCCTCCAGAACCGTTCCAAGGGCCAGGAGACCTGACATCACTAACAGTGTCGGCTTCCTTCCCAAGTTCGAACATAACCAAGGAGCTGCGAGACATCCGAGAATGATACCAGCCGACCCGGTGCCTGTGCCGGCCGACTGCTTCTCCGAGGGAAGACTGTATGCACCAGTGCTTGGATTATACTCTCCATAATGTTTGTTAAACTGCTGGAGACCTAACGCACCTCCCCACCAGGAGTTGTCAAATCCGAACCCCATGGCGCCCAAGGAGACGAAGCATCCGATGAACACGAGACGGGCATTGAGCTCCTGGTAGAGAGCGGACTGCTTGAAGGACCCTAACATATTGCCGGTGGTCGCAAACCAGGCACAATTAGACTGGGTGAAAAGTGAGATTAGATTGCATACACATCGTAACGGTGCAAGAGTTCCCCGGCATACTTATATTAATAAATTAAACCTCCATCGACCCGGGGAAGCGAAAAGCGGAGCGGTATACGGAGTAGTGACAAGGCCGCTGGACCAGACTAACGAAGTTACTGACGCCATGAACTTAGGATTGGCACGTTCATGGTAGCCTTGCTGTAGTTTATTGGGGGTAAACGTAGGCCCGCGGGGATTTGGTTGGGACGATTAGGGCTAACTCCACGAGATTGGGGAAGCCGGAACCCCCATGGGGCCATTCTGGATGGAATGGATGTAAACCCGATTGAAACTGTGGGGAACGTCTCTCTCGGGTTCGTGAAAGTTGAAGCTACCGATGAAACTCCCGATCGAATTCCGCCTGGCTCAAACTGCCCTTTTCGGCCCGGCTTGGCCCCGGTTTTTTCGCCGTCGAAGCAGTTGGTGGCTGCAATTACCCTTTTCGGCCTATTGTGGATGCGGCAATTCTGGGGATATTCTCGCAACGAGGTGAGAAAGTGGATTTTCTCTCCTGTTCATTGTCGTCATAGTTTCGGTTGTCTATGTCTGGAAGTGTGAAATAAGGAACGGAATCCCTCACTCTTTCAGCATAGTAGGGAACCTCTCATTGCATTCCCATTGATTTGACTCCAGATCTCACAATGGCACAGACCCAGCGTCTTCAGACATTTGCTTCCAAGCCACGGGTGTTTATCCTGAGCGACATCTCAAATGAACCTGACGATGCGGAATCCCTCGTTCGGTATCTTCTCTACTCGAATCAGTTCCAGACCGAGGGATTGGTCGCCTGTACATCGACATGGATGAAGACCAAGGTGTGTCCGCAGGACATGCATAAGATTATCGATGGCTACGAAAAGGTAGTCGACAATCTGAATGCCCACGCCCACCCGCAGGATCCGTATCCGACCGCAGAATATATGAGGAGCCTGATTAAGAAAGGCGCTGAGGTATGACTCCCTGCAAATGTGGGCTTTCCGTCGGGAAACTGCCAGCTTACGCAATGCGATAGACGTATGGAATGTCGGCGGTCGGAGACGATATTCCGCTCAGCGAGGGCGGACAATTACTACTAGAGCGTATCGAGGCAGATTCAACCGAGCCTCTTTGGGTTCTGTGCTGGGGTGGCACCAATGTGCTCGCCTCGGTCTTGCTCAAGATTCAAAATACCAAGTCGGAAGAAGTTGCGGCAGCACTCCGCTCCAAGCTGCGTGTCTATACGATATCCGACCAGGACGACACCGGTGTATGGATCCGCCATCGATACCCCGATATCTTCTACATTTGCTCGGTTCATGGATGGAATATGTACGGCATGGCAGCATGGTGCGGTATCTCTGGCGATGGCTGGTATGGATTCGATAAAGGCGGTCCCGATCCCAGCAAGATCAGCAAGGAATGGATTCGGGAGAATATTCAGATCGGACCTCTTGGTTCAACATACCCGGACTACATGTTCATCCCCGAGGGTGATACACCAACCTTCCTTTACCTGATTCAGAATGGCCTTGGAGTCCCAGAACGTCCGGAGTGGGGCTCATGGGGAGGTCGCTACATTGCAACGGACATTAGCGCCAAAGGTCTCCGTAATGGACACTACAGTGACACCGTCGATGAAGCAGTTGGGTTAGACGGAAAGACGCACAAGTCCAACCATGCGACGATCTGGCGCTGGCGTGATGCTTTCCAAAACGATTTTGCAGCACGCATGCAGTGGACACTCTCACCTGAGTTGAGCAAGGCCAATCACCAACCTGTCATCATCCTCAACGGCAGCAAAGGATTAGAGCCCTTACATTTTGAGCTGGAGGCGGGTTCGACATTCGAGCTCGACGCTTCCGAGACATACGACCCGGACACAAACGACTCTCTTACGTTCAAATGGTATCAGTACAAAGACCCGAGCGCGACGCAGTGGTCTGTCCACCACGAAGTTGGACAGCTGCAGTTTGAATCCCTCAACTCCACTGGGAGCAAGGTCAAAGTGACTGTGCCACCACCGGAGAAGTGTTGTCTTGAGCTTATCAGTCGCGAAGCGCTCCCTCGAGGCCAGTTGCTGCACATCGTTTTGGAGGTGAAAGACAACGGAACACCGCCGTTGACTAGCTACCGACGAGTCACTGTCCAGACTTTGAACGAGAAGCTGCTTGGCGGTGGTGGTGGTGCGGAGGCCATTGGCGACGTTATGAGAGACATGATGTAACACGATATGATATAGACAAATTTATTAATTGATTCAAGACAGTATCAGATACCTCGGCTTTCCGTTGTTCACCGCTGGTCACTCGCTACTAAATACTGCGTAGATATAATCCGACTTGCCGCCGCAAAGACGGTGAAGCCTTCAATCTATGACTTTGTTCTGGTCAACCCATGCCCGGATGTCCCAGAAATTGCGACATTTGTGCATGGTGTTGAAGTCAACATAGCGACCCAGAGGCGCTGTATCATCTGCCACGATCATCACCGGAGTAACATCAGCTGTGCACATCACGTTCAACCGGAGCGTCTCGAGACAATGATCTGCGCAGGCGTTCAAAATCATTGACATTTTTATATAGGATACACGGCTACTCACCTATATGTGTGGCTGTAACGGCGGTACCTTGTGACTCAAATTGGGACGCTGGATACCCAAATTCTTCCTCGTACTCCTTTTCATAAATCTTTAGCCGGACCATGTGCTACATGTCTCTGGTCAATTAATCGTCTCCAAGGAGTGGCAGGATATTTGACTAACCAAGCAGTGCAGCTGGTGAAACACCTCCAGATATCCTACGTAACCATCCCCATTCTTCTTCGGGGTTCGGAGCCAGCTCGCAGTCGACGATTTATTGAGCAAGGGCAGCTTCGTCTCTGGGATGTTGATGCCCGGTGCTGAGGAGCTTTAGCTTCGGTCTATCGATTGCCACATACAATGTCGGAGCAAGGGCTCGTCTTACCCATGAACAGTTGATTCCATGCGGCCTCTGTCTGGTTGGTAGGCCGTCCCCGATAGACGGATGGTTGTTCAAAGTCACCCGCTATGTTGTAGGATGTATATCGGATGATCCCTGCATCTATAACAGGTGCTACTCCGGATTCAGCCACTCTTCAATATGTCTATACGTCCGACTTACGCACAGTAGGAGGAAAGTCGGGATGTGCACACCTGGTCTGTAGCGACTGTCTGATACCTGAACGCGAGGAAGCCAAATGCAGTGAAGAAGAAAGCCAGTTGGAGGAACCAGGGGACTGTGCGGGCCAGAAAGGAGGGTGGGGAGGTAGACAATCCATTTGAGCCCACATGGGTGTATAGGTGCCTCTGGGGCGACATATCCGCTCTGTGTCGAATGTCGTGTAAGAGGCGTTTCATTATCGACGGACTGCACGATGAGCTTTCGGCAGGCTTAGAGAGGTACTTTGAAAATCACCAAGAAATGCAACGGGAAAGCTTACGGCTCAATGCAGACGGCATCAGCAGGAACTATCATGAGACAGTCTGCTTCCTGTGCCGCACGGGGATAGATATCATCATTTAGCACCCAATCTAAATTATCTGGCCGCGTAACTGCCTTGATAAGGTGCCGAGATGTACGTCCCGATCCTTCACTGAAACCTGTTCTTTAACATCTCCATATTAAGTCACATAACAGCGTAGCATTGAACGGAATAACCAAGAACCCTTGTATGAGATCCATACTGAGGCCCAATAAATACGAGGCCAGAGTGCATCCATGTGCAACAGAGTGGGTGAGAAAGCATCGGAGCACTATCATGTCCTGTTAAGTGTGGTTACATTCTGTTTGTGAGCAGCGGCCTTGGCACCACGAAGCCCAGCTTCTTACTCCATGGGTAAATAGAGGCTGTTTTCGAGCTTGGACGGCCTTGTCTAGTCATTCGTCGACATTCTGACTTCAACGAGGGATCACGTTCCCGGACCATGTTCCCTGGGCACAGGAATTTAGATCCACAACAAGGCATGGGACTGACAGTGGAGGGGATCTGAGGATATTACAGTGCCCGTAATAGTAGATGCCCCGGCGGTTCCCGTTTCTTGGCGGCTTAGGCCCCTCACGCAGGATTCCATAGTTACTTGAGATCCATCCTAGCGCTTACGTGAACATGTGGACTTCCAATAGACTTGTTGGTAGCACTGCAGTGGTAACTTGTGACGACCTCGAAGATAGTGACAATCTATTCGTAGTGGAGAAAGCTAGCGTGACGAAGATCAGGACAATGGAGGCAGACCCATTTTCTCAACCCATTCACGGATCTCCCAAAAGTTCCGACACGTGTGCATAGTATTGAAATCAGGAGTTCGTCCTTGAAAGGCGTGTGGGTCATCTATAAACAGTAAAGGTGTCACGTCTGAGGTGCACATAAGGGTAATGCGCAGGAGTTCAATGCAGTGATCTGGGTATTGGGTTAGTATTCGACGCCGGATGGTGCTCGAATGCGCCAATGATGGCAGAAGTACCTATATGGGTTTTTTTGATTGCCTCATTCCCAGGGCCACTTCCATCTGGCCATTCACCAAAATGGTCATGGTAGCTGTCCTTATGGACTTCCAAACGGAGCGTATTCTATCTATTATTAGATCATCAATTGATTTCACCTATAAATGACAAGAGGTGGACCTACTATGCAGTGTAACTGGTGGAAGACCTCAACCAAGGCAGCAAGTTCATCCCTGGCCCCATGATCAGGACTAGGAGGCGCGTGAAACCAGTTCAAACTTGTCGGACCGGACTTATTGAGCACCTCTAGCTTTTCTCTTGGTACCCCGATTGCAGGAGCTGATTGGCTTAGTGTCGCGTCTATGGTGGAGGAGCGGTGTTGCTTACTTTCCCAGAGCGCTTTCCACGATGCTTCGGTACGATTGCTGGGCTGTCCCCGATAGTTCGAGGGTTTGTCGAATTCATTGTCGAAATTGTTGGATTCATACTTGATAAGCCCTTCTTCAATTAGAGGAGCTGAGGCTTGCGTTAGACTGTATTATTTGGGAGTATAGTGGGCAAGGTAAGTGTGATGTGTGAGCATACAATATGGTGACAGTTGATGGGTACATTGTAGGGCGCTTGGCTTCATTGTAAGTGCAACCAGGCCGAGCGTCAGAGAGACACAGAAGGCCAAAATGTGGATGAACCAGCTGAGGCTACTTCTCGGCGGCCTCAGGAATTCTTCCCTGAAAGGATTCCGCTGTTCGAGGAATGGTTGGGTAGGACTAGAGCTATCTTCTGAGGTGCGTTCGGCTGATGTTTGAGGTGCCATGACTGTTGTTCCTGCTGGGCATAGAAAAAGCAGTATTCCCGAGATAAAATGATGAAAAACGGGAAACCCTCGTGTTCTGGGAGAAAAGAAACCTGAGATTAGAGGGAATCTTCTACAGTTGAGCTTTCTGTGGTCAAACAAGAATACCAAATAACACCACAGGATACTCATACTTCGGGCATTGGCAAAGGATCAGATACCCTGGCATGGTCGAATGTAACGTTACTGCAGTATGCGTCCGGGGCTCGGTGACCATTTACATCCGACCTAATGGCCAGAAACTCGTAATAGGATAAGCTGTTCGAACATTCAACGCTGTTCTCAAGGCTATATAAGTCCCCCAAGTTGCGGCCCTGAGGTGCCCATATTGCAAGTGGAGCAAACCAAGTCTTTTCAATCAGTCAGTTATAAGTACTTAACCAGAGAGACCCGAGCGAAAATGAAGACCTTCTTGCCCCTCGTTTCGCTTCTGATGGGCGTAGGGATGACCTCTGCTGCCCCCGCTCTAAAGGTATGGACGACTTCAATAGCCAGAAATGTGAAATATAAGCAGTAATTAATAAGAACAGGTCGCCGCTGAACGCGACGTCACCCCGGAAAGCGCACACTCATTTAAGATAAACGCCTACAGTTCTCCCTCTGATAGTAAGGTTAATGATGCCTTGCACCGCAGGGAGGAGGTCACCCCGGAAGGTGCAAATCTATTCATCATTCATTCTTATGGCAATCCATCAGAACGCAAAGTCGATGATGCGTTAGAGCGCCGAAACGAGGACAGTGTCGACGGCGCACGTATCTTCAATGCCATCGAGTCCTATGGTTCTTAACCATGTCGAAACTTGATTATTCTATGCAGCGCCTGGAAGAGTGACGGAGCTTCGGACTACCGGTTTGTTCTCACCGCGAGTGACTCCTGATGACAAGATATATGTATATTGGGTATACTGCGCAACGAGCATAGTATAGTGAAACTGTCAAGCATGTAACCTAGGCTAATTTGAATTTGTCGGGATGTTTAGCTACGTGACTGTCATATAACTACCGAACAATGTCACCTCAGGCTCATCTCCTCGGCGGGCAGATCATACCACAAACGTAGTATGTAGGCAAAGCGATTGTACTCCCTTCATTGATTGTTGTCGTCAACATTGCGCCGTACCGTTTAAGGTAAGAAAGTTCCATTGCCAGCCACCATGATATGATTGGCTAGGTATGGAAGCTCAGGGAAACGAGAATCTTGCCAGTGTTCGTTTCTCGCACCATGGGTGGCATAAACCTACCCGATTATACTAATACGAGGGCCGTAAGTTTACTTTTTCGGTTGCGAGCAATTTGAAGGAACATGGTCTAACACTCAAACAATCAAGACTATTGCTGCTACGTCTTTGATAAGTCAATTGTTCACCTGCTCGTATCACTGCGTGTGCCTGGATATGATTTCATCTCCACTAACGTATCTCGCGCGTGACTATTGACTCTACATAGCCTGTCGGTGAAGCTTTTATCGGCTAGCTTTCCCCGCACGGGACTTCAGCACGGACAATATCTCGCGGAAATTGACGCTATTGGACTGCCGCTCCAACTATCCCTTCCTGCTCTACCGACGCTGCTCCACCCCCGCATTTATGATGGGGAACTCTAGTGATCGCCGTATCATATAGCTTCTCCATGCTCAGAGGGTAAACGGGGTTGTAAAGAACACAATGCCATGGCCTGCAATGGCGTGTAGGCCGGTGCGCGGCGTTTTCATAATGCTAATAGTATAAAACCCCGAGGGCACCATGAGCAGAACTCCAAAAAAGATTAACTCTCTCTGGTCTTCACTGTAACATCAGGTGGAGTAGTTAAAACATTCGCAATGACATCTGAAAGCAGGGGTATTGACCCAGCGTGGCCACCTGGGACTGTTCGCATTGAAGGTATATAGGAGTACTGTACTTTCTATTCATGGCCTTGATGCTAAATATTCCATATGACAGGAGCTTTCGGGTCTGACCAGGGATCGAACATTATTCTACAACCAAAACCAAGTCATGACCCCAATGACCCGCTTGTGAGTTTGAGCTTCCGCGAGGGCAAGGAAACCCTGCTGATAGACAACAGAATTGGTCCACATGGCGCAAGCACCTCAACTTTTCCTTGGTTTCCTACTATGTGATCATGGTCTTTGCATTGTAGGTCCTATCCTCTCCCGTCAATATGTCTTATCCTGTCTCACAACTCGCCCAGAATTGATGTGGCGACGGTTACTTGGGGTCCTGTCAACGCCGAGCTCGGTTTTAGCTTCGAGATCCTGAATGACAGCTACGCAGCAGGATGTGGGGCACTCTGCATCGGAAGCGTGATTATCATCCCCTTTGCCCTTAAATATGGTCGACGGCCGGTATATGTCTTCAGTACTGCGTTCCAATGTGCCATCAGCGTATGGACGGCACGGATGATGAACGTCGCGGACTTAATGTTAGTCAACATCCTGAGCTGCGTTGTGGGGGCATTGGCAGAGGTGCTGGTTCAGATGACTGTAGCAGATGTCTATTTCGTCCACCAGAGGGGATTGATGAATGGTATCTACGTCTGGATCATGACAGTGGGAACTAGCCTGTCTCCGCTGGCCGGCGGTTACATCGTCGACTCTCAGGGCTGGCGTTGGGTCTGGTGGTGGATGGTGATTTTATTTGGTGCTGGATTCGCCGCTTTTCTATTCCTGTATGAAGAAACAAAGTTCGTTGCGACTCCTTCTGAGCAGGGTCCTCCCTCTATGTCGCCAGAAAAAACTCCAAACAGAAAGCGAAGCTTTGAACATCAAGAAAACGCGATGAAAGATGAAGAGAATCCACAGGAAGACAGCAAAGTCCGAATGGAGGCTGAAATAGGAAACTGGATCGACCCTTCTATTCCCAAGAAGACTTATATGCAGAGACTTGCGTTGTGGACCATCTCACCAAGCTCTCTGGCCAATTTCGCACGTCATAGCTATGAACCCTTTGTCATGCTTTTCACAATTCCGGCCATATTCTTTATGGCCGTGGTGTACGGAGCTATGACAGCCGCGGTGACTGTTACCGTTACAACGCTCTCATCGTGGATGACCATTCCGCCATATAATTTCACTGCCGCGCAGATTGGCCTGATGGGTCTCCCTTCATTTATAGGCACATCGTTGGGGATTCTCCTCGCAGGGCCCTTAAGTGACAAGCTTATTGTCCTCCTCGCGCGGAGAAACAATGGGATTTATGAGCCTGAGATGCGCCTTTGGCTTTCCTTGGCATTTACTCCCTTTGTACCTGCTGGGCTGATCATGTTTGGAATCGGTTTAGATAGAGGGCTTCCGTGGCCAGTTCCAGCTATAGGCCTTGGACTAGCCTCCTTTGGCTCAACACCGCCCAGCAGCGTCTCTCTAACGTATCTTACTGATGCCTATACCGATGTAAGTTGCAATCCAAATCATGTCTCTATACTTGACTGCTCACAGGTCTTTGACAGATTGTGGCGGGCTCTCTCGTGGGTGTTACCTTCATTCGTAACCTCATCTCCACGGTCTTTGTGTTTGCTCTGGCTCCCTGGATCGCCAGTTCCGGGTTGACCGGGTTTTACATTACATTCAGTGTGATCTTAACCGTCATACTCCTTGGCAACATTCTATTCCTCATATATGGCAAGAAACTTCGCGTTCTGGGAGCGCGGAGATATCTGTATTTCGCCGGGAACCAGATCGACCTGCGCGAATGAATATTGCTGTGTCCATTGTAAGGCTATGCAGGGAGCGAGTCATAGTGCCAATGAGACTTGAGGATCGGTGAACCATAGCGGTAACGGTGGTAATGTACTTAGCAGTCATTGCTGAGCTTGAGAATTAAGATAGAAAGGAATTGGAACTATTTTATGGTCAAACGTTGTGTCTTGGGGGATGTCGTTAACGTTTCAACACTATCCTGGTTAATAAACGTGGAGACCGTTACAAGCCTCAGTAGGGAATTCTATATATCCTCTCCTCCTGTGGTCTCAATGGAAGGGTCAATATGGTAATAGAACCATCTCTCATAATAGACCCGGACACAAGGCCAGCATATAGGCGCCTAAACGGTTCCTCAGCCTTGTATGGCTGACCTGAATGTCGATCGCTATACAACCGTGTCTCTCGGAAGCAAAGAATCGAACCAAATACCATATGCCAAGCCCCTCAGAAATGTTCTACGTCTCCACATCGCTTAGCGAGGTCGATCGTATCTTTCTTCAGCATAGCCTACAACTGCATTTCCTGACTAGGTTAGCGGATGAAGCACCTCTTCGCAAATGACAATGGGTTCCTCGACCAACACCTTTGATTTAGCCGCAGGATAAGATGACATGGGGCGGCGGTGCTGCCGCCAGCTGAAGCTTGTCTGGACAGAGATCGCTGAGCCTGGACATTCACAGCCCCGCTAAATTGAGCATTGGATTCACACATCATAGTAGGCTGATCCTGACGTGTCCCCCACTTCCTGTCACATAATCATACACCTAACGGCCGTACCTACAGGCTAGCCCTGCGCCCCAGACTGGTGGGCTGAGCTGACCGATCTACAATGATATCACTTCTGGAGGCCCGAACCCTGCTGCAGGCTAAGAAGAGTGACGTTGAGAAGATGACAAGTCCCTCCCAGACCGGATATAAGATGGCTGGAGGCCCTCTCCTGGGACCTGGGTTCATCTGCATTGCTTTCCCTCTGCATCGCTCGCTGTTTTGTACCTTGCAGTCGAATTACTCTTTCCTTGGCTATATTTCATTATTTACATACCCGTCTATCAATTACCATGGCTAATCGCGAATACTACGGCAACAACGTCCCCCTCAACTTGGTCGGGGAACAGGAAAGCCAGCAGTTTGCTCATCCTCAAACACAAATCCAGAGCCCAGACTCACAGTCTAGTTTCGGCCAAGTATGTTATTCATCTCAAGAGCTACGATACTCCTACCGGGAAAGCCTCGGAGGCTGATAGAAGATAGTTCTCCAACCAGAATGAGCACAATATTCCTTCCGCTCTAAATACCACCCAACACCTCCCCTACAAACAAGACCAAACGCAATGGCGTGACCCCACCAACCCTGAATATGGACCGAATGGCGAGGAGGGTGAAAAAGGGCTGGGATCAACGCTTGTCGGCGGCGCGGGGGTATAGTTTCCCCCCTCACCTAGACCGGACTCTCATTTCCAAGAAAAGACATCTAACTCATTGAGTCCAGGGCGCATTCGTCGGTCACGAAGTCGGCAAGAAATCAGATCATGGCGTACTTGGCACGATAGGAGGTGCGATTGCTGGAGCATTTGCTGCGAATCTAGCTAGTAATGCGGTCAAGAATCATGGAAACGATCATGGAAACGATCATGGAAGCAATTATGGAAGCAATTATGGAAGCAATTATGGAGGCAATTATGGAGGCAATTATGGATACGATCATGGATACGATCATGGGCACTATCATGGGCATAGAGGCAGGCTTTCGTGTGGAGAAAGACATAGGCAGCGGAAAATTGCGAAGTTGGAGAGGAAGTTGGATAGATTACAATGATTTTTTTATAGATCAAGGGGCGTGTCGATTGTCTTTTGGGTTCTCTTACGACTTTTCATTTATTTAGGCTTCGGTGATATGGCGGTGTTTAGGTGTTTCGCAATTTTTATTTCTTCGCCACTGGATTATTCCTCTCTAACCACCTAAAGGTAGCTTCGCGGAATTATTTGATGAGGAATCGATTGCGTTATGGATCTCGATCATTGCTGCTACAACAGTACAGTTGCACCACACAATGAAGATTTGAATGCCTCCGCCAGTGTTGCTCACATGGGACTATTGTCAACATACAAAGCCTCTCAATTGCCTTATCCTCATTAAGAAAATACCGGTATCTGGCTTTGCCAGCCTCCATATCCTGGATGGCCTGATTCGCCTGCCACATCGGGACCTCTTGCACCCACTACTTGACATTTCTTTTACGGCTAGTTCCAACATATCACGAATCTCGCCAGGGCCACCCATTAAATAACTACTGAATTTGACTCTTTTGACATTCAACGCAGCGGCTGGAGTGATAGAGATCCATTCTCAGGAATGCCGAGTTGTACAAAACGCCCATCGGTTTTTAGAAGAGAGAGATAGTCGGTGAGAGGCACCGGTGTACTGGTTAGAAAACTCGTACCCCAAGATATGTTCATCGCTCTTTCCGAAACTGAGGTACTGTAGGATCGACAACAAGACATCTCGTAGAGTAATTGTAAACAATAACATACACCGTGCTAACATATTACCTCCTCCAAAAAACAATCTCACATTGCCCTTACTTAATCCTCACATTACTCTCAAATTGCCCTCGCCATCAAAACCTAACGAAAATCCCACAAATCAGTCCGTGGAGGAAATTGGTGGAGATCGTACAGAAGCTCAAGTCTGTGATTGAGCCCCGAAAAGGCCTGCCAAAGGGGATGAGCCTTGATGAATATTGCGAATCAATGGAAGAGATGGAAGATACCCTAGCTCATAATGAGAAAGACGAAATATCTTTGGCATACAGCAAATTAACTACGGACGCCATAGAAAACACTTCGGCATCCCCAAGGAACCGGTGCCACTGCTCTTCCCACCCTTGGGCATGCCGGTTCCCGAAACGCTAGGTAAGTTATCCTGACTAGAATAGTATAATATAACGATTGATTATCTGTATAGCCAAGGACCTCGATGATTTACATCGCACGACCAAGGGCAGTATCGAAAACGAAGCCCTATCAAGGGTTAGGATCAGCATGATCCTCCAACCCGTTCTCAAAGAACGGCGGCGCCCCCCCCCCCCCCCCCCCCCCCCCCCCAAACAAAGGGCGCCCCCCCCCCCCCCCCCCCCCCCAAAGCGCCCAAACTATGCATCTGGGGTTTGAGACCCCGTTAGACTGGTTCGTCGGGCGAAGAGTAATAGTCTGCGGCGAAGCAGACTACACAGTGTGGTATACCAGGCACAAGATCCACGCGCATCAATCGATAGTAGCGGAGGCAAAAAAGGCGAGGCACGTTACTTTGGGATTACCCCAATGGTTAGGGTACATGGGTAAGTATTTCTAGCTGTTCTACTGTCTCTACATACCATGAATCTGTATACCTAACCTGAAATTAGGCAGTGTTCAACTAGCGCGACGTAGGGCGCAAAAATGTAATGTTACGGTGTTTGGCATCCTCACTGATGGATACCAGTGGGACTTTGTCCACCTGCATGAGAACAGCAGGGTAAGGAATCTCCTACTTGATGAGGTAAATATCAATTGGTTACTAACACACTACAGTACTCTCTGATAACATTCCGGTGGGACTCAGGCCAATCCCAGCGAATCTGGGCTCTGTTAAATTGGATGGTAGCCTGTGCGGAGGTCCAGTCGCCACGTGGGTCAGACTCTTCGTGAGCATTGTGCTTTGTAAAGTTGGGGTCATAGAGTCAATTATTCGGCATGATTCCTGTGTGTATGCTATAGAAACTGCCATGCGGCCAATCGAACTTTGTTGGAAAAGTCCCTTTAACGCATTGCTTGCCAGAAAAGTCTGGAGTCTGGGGACGGTGTAGGGCACAAAATCACCAAGTTAGAATGGCCCCCCCCAAGCAAGGTCACGTCTCTGTTGTCGCACCACTCAGGAAACCATGCTTGTTTTATCGGATTGCCATCATCGAGACCAGGCGTAACCCCCATCCAACCATAGCAGTCGGTGTTGATCGTGAAATCAAACTGGGCCACATATTGGGTTAGAAGGGTATTTCTTGCGAGTCTCTTGCGGCTCCTGACTTTTCTCATGAGCATTGGATCTACCCAAAATAAGAAAGGTAGGGGACTTGGTGCAAAGGTTCCGGCGTCCACCCAATACTGCACGTTCTCCAATCGGATATAATCTCGGTTTGGCGTCCACCTAGCATGGGTATCAAACATTCCAGGACGGTGGCTATAGGGCCTATCGGGAGGCCTTTCGGGGTTCCAGAAACGGACAATCGAATTTGGAGGCTGCTGAAGAAGCATACGCCGCCAGCTCGCCTCGGGTCGCAAATACGCCTGTTCTCTCTTCTCCGATGAAATATAGGGAATTCCACGGAGCCCGCCGCATAACGATTTACTGAATATTGGACGTGAGGGAAGTTGTGTGCGAATGAACTCAACCCATACTTTTTCGACCACAAGTGGATTCTTGGTTGGCGGCTGGCCTGGCGCTACCGTATCCAAAGGGATGTAGAACAGTGCCTGTTGTATCTTGCGGGAGCCTTTGATGAGCTTGTTCCACGTGCAACAGACTCGAGCTGATATTAGCAATGTATGCATGTCCAGACTCAGCAGGATGGCTTCTAGGATCTCGGGGATGGAGAATATTCTGTATGCATCTGACAAGCGATAGGGCTCATTTTCAAGAAGTGTGGGGAGTCTACCTTTCTCCCACGAAAGCATCAACGATGGATCAGACATCCTGGCTAAGACTGGGGACCTTGGATGTTTTCAAGGTCGTGTCGTTTAGGAAATGGTAATTCTGTCAAATTGGCAATGCTGAACAGGCTAGGCGGAAATGACTCACTTAGTAGTCGTGTCAACATAACATCATCACCTTGGGTGTTTGGTTGCGTCACTGCCGCTCGTTCAGGGGATCTGGATCAGAAGCCAGAAGGCTCAGATAAGTATGGCTACTATACACATCATTCTGTATAGAATAGGGCTCCGGTCCTAGACATTGTTGTCCCTTAACAAGGTACTCCCCAATGTGCTTTTCCTGCAGAGCTCAATCCACACACACCCATTCGATTTCAGGGGTGCTCATGCATGTTGCTTATATCTAAAGTTCCCTGATAGGCCCGGTATAGATGTGTCTGGCACGTGCAATGTAGTATACAATGGCAAGAAACTGCTACCTCCGACACCGACCACGCTCCAGTTCATACTCTCAACGCTTGGGTGCACTTCCGAGGGCCAAAAGCTAAAAGGGACAACAATGATAATGTACAGGATAGCAAGCGCATTAATCACGATATCCAGACGCCGGGGCAATGGAACGGTCCCCAGGCAAGCTTCGCACCGGGCGTATTGATAACGTCGTCATCACTGTCAACATATTGGGATAATCCCTGTGTGCTGCGCCCCCCACTATTCAAAAACCGTAAAAAACATCTTCCTTTTGATTATGTTCCGACAGGAACATTAAGGGAATCATATGCCGAAAATCCAAGGATATGCACGGCTAAAAGGACAGTCTCAATGCGAGGCAGGAGTTTTCCACACACCAGGCTCACAAGGATTGCGCAAAATAGTGCAACCCAGACAATTAAAGTACCTTGCCAAGGTAGTGAATTATAAAGACCGTTTCCCAGTGTCGTAGCACCCTGGATCATCGTTCCGGTCATAAAGGCGCACGATGCAAGAGCAGTCTGTCAACCAAGAACAGCCCACCAATCTATCAGGTCTTCGTAATGATTAATTAGTGCATGGCATAGGAATTATCTGAAATATAGCTGAGGAACTTCTGGTACTTGGTGGGGGCAAGCATGGCAGCCCAGTGATATTGCCCAACGGCAGTGGGTGCCCTACTTTATCATTAGCTCCAGAGTTTAATCCAGTTGGGACGAACGACATGCGTTGATGTCAATTCCGACAGAACCACAAAGATAGCTGCAGTGCCCACCCATGCAAAAAAGAAGGCATAGACAGTCCCACCAGACCTGCCACGGATACGTTGGAATTCTCAGCGGAACAGCAGGCTCCTGGGTGGGAGTAAAAACTTCTCCAGATGTCTAATGAAGGTACTACATAAGCTGTTAGTGCTGAAGAGATGAAAGCATTGAGAACCACTGCAGACTCACCCAAGCAGTCCTCCCCACATACCCAGAAGAGGACAGCTGAAACCGATGATCGAGAGAATGCCGAAGTTTCGCTGATAAAGTGGGATATAAGTCCTCTGATGCTATTTTATCTGTGAGGTCAATGACTCTTGTTCTTACCCCGAGAACTGGCTTCTTTCCCTTAGATTGAAGACGCAGATTAACCTGCTCTTGGAGGGATGCACCGTGCTCACTGACGGCAGAACCACGACTCTTTGGTTCAGATGTTACCGTGGCATAAATAATAATCAGGGGGATAGCACGAAGAAGTAACCCAGGCGATCTGGGGAGGACGAAGCGAATTAGAGAAGGAAGGATTGGAATGCGGGAGGAGAGACTCCATGCTGAGATTGACATTTACTACCCCTTGCATGGCGAGCACCTCAAAAAGCAGGGGCTGGGAAAAGAATGGCATCGGATATCTTCCCCGAGGAGATCGCATCTGTCTAGTACATGGTTTACACCGCGAATCTGCCCAACGGGATTGATGCATGCATGAAAGGTAGGACCTTAACTCAGTGAAGAATATTGCATTTCTCCAAAAGTGCTACTAGGAGGCAATTTCAAGCATCTAGGGGAGTTAGCGCAAAGAAAGCACTCGTGGACTATTTCCTGCCAACACCCAGGACCGCGACGCCTTTGCACACATTCCTATTCTCCTCCAGAATCTTCGCATACTCTTCACGAACATGATACTGCTCTTCAGCAGTAAGATCGCCCAATACCATCTTGCTACCGGGGTTGGAACTTGTGCACATCATCTCAGCAAACTTGCTATTGTCTTCAACAACCCAGTTGAATTCGACGTGCTCTGTGTGGACCTCGCGGAAGCCAGCAGATTCTAGCTCTCCCTTCACTCCAGCAGCATCTTTCCAATGCACGGGAATCATATTGGTCCCTCTTGGTTGGGTTGACTTCGAGCAGAATTGTCAGATAGTCGATGCAGCAAGAGTTAGGGGATATGAGAAGTCTTACGTTGTTATCATTCCCAACGGGTCGCACCTTGTGCACCGCTTGAACCAGGAGTTCCATCCACTCGACCTTTGCCCAACTCGTACATGCAAAGACGCCACCGGATTGCAGTACCCGATGGGCCTCTAACAGTCCCTTCATTGGGTCTGGGAGCATGAAGTACACAAGGCTCCCCATGATATGCGAGACGCTATTCGAGGGAAATGGAGACAGATCCTGTGCATCCACCACCAGCGTGTCGAGTCGATCCCAGCAATTTGCATTGTCGCCCCCAGCTATTATCTTCGAGTCTCTCCTGGCTCTGGTCGCTGCCACCATGCCTGCGGAGTAGTCCGTCGCGACTAGTTGAGTTTCTGGGGGAATGTGGTGGCCGTAGTCATCAATTAGCAAACTGATGGCGGTGCCAGGGCCACATCCGATGTCTAAGATTGTTGTGGCCGATGAAAAGCTGAGGGCATTCTGCAAGGCGTCAATCATGCGCTTACACGGAATCAACAGTGGCCCTTCGAGGGGGACTTTGGAATACTCGGACGCGGTGGTGTCCCAGTCCGACGACTTTATGTCAGTAATCCGCATTGTGCAAAGATGATAGTCAAGTCAACAGCCAGTATAAGAAAAGGAAAATAATAAGACGTAACTGTAAACTCCCAAGAGATGGTTAGGACAAAAGATAGTGACGGTGTTTTGTTGCTTGTATTTATATCTGTAAAGTGCCATGGCCACCAAGTTACCCGTTCGGAGCCTTTCGCGGAGACTTTTCCAATGGAACGTTTTCCCTGCCCACACGACAATATCGGCCGATATCTGGTTTCGGCTTAGGGTATTCGAGTATCGATAGGCTGATTGCACAGGGGAGCTATGAAACATGGGTATAAATTGTGGTGCCAAAATAGGAAACTGCGGTTACTGGATTGAATACACCAGTGACTATACATCTGCTCTCGAGAATGACTGCTACCGAACCCTTATTTCCTTGATCAGCCAGTATCGCACGTCACACGATAGGATTCTTGCCTCCCTTTTTCACTTCTCGACGAACCAAGCATTCGTGCGCTGGCGATCTTATGGTAACCTTGACGGGAAACGGTTCGCCTGGGCCAAAATGACCTAATTTCTCGTCGTCAATCGCACCGGCTGGGGAATAATCGAAGCAGTACAGCAATCGTGACAAAGCCATGACCAATTCCTTCTGGGCCAATCTGTAGCCCACGCAGGACCTCCTTCCTCCGCAGAAGGTAAACTGCCAGAGACCCTGCTCGATACCACCTCCACTCACGTTGTTTTCCAACCAGCGCTCTGGCCAGAACTCGGTCGGTCTCTCATAACCATTGCTACAGACGGGTATTGAATTGATGAGAAACTCGGTACCTGCAGGGAATCTATATCCCTCAAATTCCAGATCCTCCACGAGAACCCGCTGTGGAACAAGAGGCACGATAGGTCTCCATCTCAAAACTTCCTTAACCACAGCGCACATGTAAGGTAGTCTAGGCAGGTCGTCCAGAGTTGGCAGGCGATGGGCATTAGAACCACACACACAGCTAAGCTCCTCGCGAGCCTGCTGCATAACCGCCGGATATGCAAGGCAGGCCATGGTCCATGTATTCATTGCCATGAGCGGATTGTCTGCTCTGGCAACGATGGCCAACATTGTCAGATACATTGCTTGTTCTGTACCGGACTATGTTTTGAGAACGGCGTCGCGGACAAATGATGTCTCGGCGCTGGGATCTGCTAACGGTTTCATACCAGCCCACCAGTGCTTGAAGACATTGTAATGGAATGTACCCATGTCTTCCCAAAGCGAGCGCCAGAACTGGAGCTTTTTGAGAAGGCGGCTTAGCTGAGGGAAAAATTCAACGAAGCTGCTGTTGATTGAAGTTGGAAAAGTGGAAGTAACTTGTCGCAAATCCTCAAGCTCGGCGGTAGTCCATTGTAAGGGCGTGTTGGTAACAATCCTGTGCATGATGGCTACCGCATAGCGAGAGTGGTGTGTATGCCATGCCCTGGGCTCATCCATGTAGGCTTGAAGCAACCCCAGACTCGCAGCCTCAGCCAGCTGTCCATGGTTCCTCGAATCTGAACGCATGATTAACTGGTGGAGCAGGCGACGACCCTCCCTCCAGTCATCCCGTCTTTTGCAAGAACAGTCTCTTATCACGACTGACAAGCCCTCCAGCGATTGGGAAGTAGGGCCTTTCATGCGTGATACCAGCTCGTTTAGAAATGATCTCATGGACCACCCGGCTGTTATTCAAAAGCACCCATGTTTTGGTTCCCATACTCAAGGTCATCATTTCGCCATGCTCTGATTGTTCTACAAGCTGTAGAATATAGTCAATACACGAGTGAATGAAAAAAAGTTTCTATTGTCCTAGCTTACCATTACGTTCCATATGCGGGAGACATCCCTTTCACCCAGGTCATGGGCAGGGCACTGGAGGCTAAACCTTGGAACTGGGTCAAGAAAGTTGTGGACTCGTCCAAAGACTCAGAGAGGGTATCGGCCGAAGAACTATCTTACCTGGTTGGTATCATCTATCAAACCCGGGGCGACACGACAGCGGCCGCTCTGGAAGTCTTCGTAATGGCGAGTGTTCTTCATCCAGAAGCTGTGAGCCACGCACAACAAGAACTAGATGATGTAGTAGGAGCCGAAAGGTTACCGTCATTCGACGACCTCCCACAGCTCCCTTACATAGATGCATTTGTTAAAGAGGTGCTCCGATGGCGACCAATTGCACCCCTTGGACTCCCACATTCAGTGACCCAAGACGATGAATACATGGGCTACTTAATGCCGAAAGGAGCAACGGTGCTCCCCAACACCTGGTCGCTCAGTCATGAAAATGAAGTGTTTGAAAATGCGGCCCTATTTCGCCCAGAGAGATGGATCGAAAATCCTAATCTGCCACTCGATCCATTTGGCTTTGGAAGGAGAATATGTCCCGGTCGACACATTGCGTTGAACTCCCTGAACATCACCGTCGCCAGACTACTCTGGGGTTACGACATTGGACATGATACCGATAGTGCTGGGTCCAGGGCCGATTCTTCCAAACTGCGTTATTTTGGCCTCCTAGCACAGCCAACTCATTTTAAAGCATCATTTCGAGTTCGCGGACAAGAAAGGCAGTCTGCAATACAGCGTGAATGGAAAGACTCTGTCAAGGACACAGATGAGATTTTGGACAGCATCAAAGCAAAGCTGTCTTCGCAGTCCTATCAACTGCTCATATTCGACGAGCAAATATGAAAATCAGAATTGACAAATGGAATCTGGCTGTGTGAACCCAGTAATGTGTAACGGCCGCCTGTGGTGTACGGAGCTGTTGGTCAATATTATGAGGTCCCAATTTGCCCGATGCATGTTTAATTAATCAGTTGATTTATACACGGATCCTTCAGCTCAAGCCCAGAGGCTGATAAGGCTCTCTATTTAGTAAAACCACCATTAGGGTGGTTCTGGTCGATATGAACTTCATATATCCAGGCGATATGTCTTCTCTCAGTAAAGGTTCGATTAGGTTGGTATATACCTATGGGATACCTTTGGTTGATAGGCTTTCCTGCGCAAGGCCTTCCAAATAAATGGAGCCTGGTAAGTAGAACCTGCCTGCGAGTTGGTATTGATGTGAGGGACTGGCTTGTTATGTTGTATACCCCCATTGTTCAAGTGTGGTGTAGTTCACGACTGACTCAGAGGCTAACTCAAATAAAAGCATACACAATAGATGGAATTTTGCATCATCGAAGCGTGTAGTCTGGAGGCTTTTGAATGATATCCATTACACTGAACATAAAGGTACCCATTCAATGCGCAAACTGTAGCCCGTCCTTTTGACCATCCTGTTGAACATTACGCACTTCATCATACATTGATCAAGCAGCAGCAATGTGGGATATTTGCTTGCGAAGATATGTCTCCTGTATAGGACAGCCGTGGTGTGCGGCCACCTCCCAATCTCCAATGCCGCACTCCTTGGGCGCGATCTTCACACCTCTGCCGCCGCCACCAATAATCAAATTCCCTGGTCGATACTCTGGGTTGAATTTTAGACGATTGATTGCTGACACGTGGATCTTTGCATCATTCGGGATATCACGCACTTCACCGCAAGGAAGGGGCCAGCGAATGGGCTTCCAGGAACCATCGTCTTGTAAGTCCATGCGACGGAAGGGCATATACTCCATTACTTTCCAGGACAGGACCGAGGTCCATGGGAGCCCTTTCCGGAATTGAAGGCAATCATGAAGTTTTCCGTCCGTACTCGATCTGCGAAGAACATGTTCGAAGTGAGAAAGATCCGGCTTTTCATCTGTGTCGTCCGGTGCAATCACAATCGGGGCTGGGTTGCTCATGTGATTCTCTGGGGAAGCCCTGTCCTGCTCTCGGCCCTGGGCCTTACAACCTGGATCATGCCAGCAGTTGAAGTCCTTCCTCTTCTTGACGCTAAACTTCACACCCACCTCTTGGGCCTTTTCGACCATCCAAACGAGTGGGGCGTGACTTAAAGCATACTCCTCGCCATCCTCCAATCCCCACCCTCCTCCGATGTCCGCGTGGCATCCGGGGAACCACACCTCTTCAATATCCTGCTCTTCATCCTCTTCAGCTTCAAGCGACAGTGAGGAACAGCTACCTGCAGCACTCGTTAAAGACTGCGCCGAGTGATCATCTCGAATACGACGTGCCGGCGGCCGATACACTGTATGTTTCCTTCCACCATTTGCAGCCTTTTCGGCATTCTGAGCACTATCAGCCCTCACGGCTCCCATTTTCTGCCCCTTATCATGGTGATGGTGGTGGTGGGCAGGGCCGTGTGGGAGATATAAGTGATGCCGTGCCAGGTGATCTCGCATTTGTTGTCGTCGGGAGGTCGGGCCTGTTGGAGAGGGCGGTCTCACTTCTCCGATCAGGTCCTGCCGGAACTTCGCCCGGCGCTCGTCAATACTGACGGCATGTCGAATTACCTTGGCTTTGGTGCGAGCAGTATAAGGGAACCTGCTGCGTTGCATCCATGCATTCTCAAATCTGGGCACGCTGTTGACCGTATCAAAAAGCCCCAAGAAGCGAATCTGGGACACAGGCTGGCTAAAGGTTTCTCGAAACGCCTCCATGTATCTGGATAATCTGTCCTTTTCTTCCGTGTTGTGTCGGCGTTGTTGCCATTTGGCAAATGTCTTCCAAGCGAACCGGAGGAGTTCTTCGTTACCTGGCTCGAGAAGGCCGATCTCATCCAACATTTCCGCTAGAAAGCGTGCGACGTATGCCCCACGACTAAACCCGAAAAAGTAGATATCGTCGCCCGGCCTGTAGTATCGCATGAGGAACTTGTAGCCTCCCATGACATGTTCCGCCAGGGTGGAGCCTATGGCAGCGTCTTTGGCTTTGAGATAGGCAGACCGGATTTTGTGGATACGACCGGTATTTGACAGCGAGGTCGAAGTCACATATGTCCCAATTCCGGGCTGATAATAGTGGAATTGATCCCCACCACTGCGATCAAGCATCTAACTCATGTCAATATAGTCCGAACCTCCGGCGCACGAAACTTACTCTGAAGATCTTGAGCACATTGCTGTCAGATTCATTGCCGGAGAATTTGTTGCCCGTGCCGTCAAAGCACAGCACGAACTGCCTTGGCGCTCTATTAGCCTGCATGATCTTGCTATTATATGGTGAACTACAGGGTTACGATGCACAGTGAAGAATATACCTTTCGGACTACGACTCAATCTACAACTCCAGGGTATGCAATGGACTTTTAGCCTCCCCAGCACGCTCTGTCAAATCGATGCTTTCGGTAAGTATGGAACTGAGGATTGCTTGTTGCGGTCAACAATCCATGCTCAGTTTGGTCCACGAAACAGTTGCGTAGAATGGCCATATAAGCTCTGGATCGTGATGCACAATAGTGGTGTTCAATTGGAGGCCCAGAGAAGTATAATGTCATACTTCCGCACGTTTCCCATGTCGTGATGTCATTGGCATCGGAGCTGAACTGTGTCGCGTGGCATCGAACCCGGCATAGGATATCGTTCGACAGCAGTTGCAGCCATGCTCCCCGGTCTGTGGGCATATATGGAATACTCTGGCATATACCGTGGCATAGCCTATTATCCCTAGACCTTGTTCATTGGTGATCATAGTGTTGGGGGGCGGAGCATGAACCCTACCAGCTTTGGGCTTCCAGCATTTCGGGCTCGGATGATGTCATTGACTAGCATATCTGGGTCTATCGAAGGTTAGTAATATCATGGATGCATCTAGCTATCTTACTCCATCTTTTCAAGCCTTAACACGCGATCTCTGACCGAGGCAGTCTTACAGGACACACTGCTTACTACAGTAGACTGTGGGTAGCAGGTGCATCCCCCATCGGCGAGGGTATTGACATACCGCGCAACGATCAAGTTTTACGTGAATTAGTACCTGGATGATGTTAGCTAGAAACAACCTTAGTCTTGAAAGGGAAAGTTACGGAAAATTCGAGGATGTTTAGCCCACACTAACGTAGTCACAGTGTCTCCCCAACCGGTTGACATATCCTCGTATAAATCAGAAATGGTCACTCTTCTGCTTTTGCCTTGGTATAGATGCATTGATTAATCGGCATTAGATTATTCCATCCTCTCCCCGTTCGATTCTGGTCATCTGTTCCACCAGCTTCATCGCGATCTTCCTCCTCTGTCGATCCAACGCCGTCATGGTGGAGATCCATTCGAACCGCTCCTTCCAGAATGCCCATCGATCCTTTTGACCAGCCTGCAGGTCCAGTCCATTTATCCCAAGCAGGAATCTCCTGATCAATGTAACCCCCTTTGTCATGTATTGCCTTGCCACAGTACTCGATCCACACCACCGCAGCAGGCACAAACCCATTCAGCGTCCTGATATCAATCACCTCCAGCTCCTCATCGCGCAGCTTATTGTACAACCAGTCGTCCTCCACCTGTTTGATATAGGCTTGGATGCGCGGGTGATGGAATTTCTCCCATGGAGCCGACTCCAAAGTCTTTCTCAACACCTGCGACCCAAAGCCAATGAAATATCCAAACTTATTCGGCCGATGAATCGTCAGGTAGAGCTTGGCTGTGAAGACGTTCGCGTTGACGAAGCCGCGCCGCTCTTGGTCGCGCGTCGTTTCATTGAAGGAGTGATCAGCGTCTTTCGCGGTTTAGAGACGATTTAGCCATCTACCATTGAATGAATAACCCACAGTTGAAACTAAACTCAGTCAAATACATCGCAAGCCTGCGAAGCTCCTGCATCTCCCCATCATAATCGGGGGTCGCTGTAGTGCCACGGTGAAGTCCACGACTCGGTCGCTTTGTTCCGGGAATCGCTCGACTGCGGTCATGAGGACTGACCAGAGGTCGCTGTATTCTGGGATGGGATTCGCTTCTGTTGTCGCGCAGGAAAGCGCTATTCTGGCGACTTCCGAGAGTGGAATGGAGGAGTCGGTCAAGAGCAACCGGAAGGTAATGATAGTGTCCTCGCGAGGAGGCCATTTATCCGCTGCCTGCTCGGCCAAAAACCTTCATATTGGGGGTTGACCAGGATGATGGTTACAGTCGAGTATCTATAGAACAAAAATCGCAGATAGACACGGTATATATGGCTCACTGTTGGGGCGAGATTCCAGGGCACGTTTGTATATGACTCTGGCGGTTGACTGAGTGAAGTCGTTGCCCAACTATCTTGCAGGCATCTGGCTTATGAATGGGGCCGGTGTTGGCTTTTGCGCCCCAGGCCCTTTCCTGTGCCATAAGCACTGTGTTTTGAAGCGATTGGCTATTTCCAACGCAGCCATGGATGGCCATCAAGGGCTTGCCGGGGTGAACATGGATATCCGCAAACAAGGACCAGCTATTGTGCTAGAAGTACTCCTAGTATACCTCCTCTATTTGACATGGAATATTCAGTTTGGTGGCTGGATGTTATGGTGGATCATGGCCCTCAAGAGCAACCTGCACCATGTATTATTCCCAGTCTCTATATGCAGTTATACGAAACATGAAATACTATTCAGAGCAATAAGACACCCCCTTGTTACAATTGAGTGAAGCCTAATCCTCTATCCCCTCTCAGAGTCGCATCTAAAGTTTCACGCACCCAAGTCGCATCTCGCGAGGTACCACGCTGAGTTGCTCAAGCTTGACGCTTCTGCTTACCACACTTTTTCAGACACTCTTCCACCTTAATGGCCATAGTCGTTGGGATAGCGTTTCTAACAGTCTCGATATCCTCACCGGCAATGCTCTGCCCAAAAGTGGCAGCAATCACATCGTCGCTGAGGGAAAATGTCTCTGCGGCGACTAGACCCACGGCAAACTCATCCGAGTTAAAAGTTGCCGCGAAATTGGCCGGTTCACAGTCCGGGTTGACCTGCGTGTGAAACGAACCGGCCGGATAGACGGTCACCATGCCAGGGCCGAGCTCTACGCTGATGACTCGTTGCTTGCCTTCAGGATCCAGGACGCCCGCCTCCGGTACCATTTCGGACAACAGACGCCCTGACGTAAGGGCAAAGAGCTCGGTGGCACGAGGGTGAAGATGGAGGAAGCTCATGCTGCACGCTATGGACATGGATTAGTACCACTTCGCAACCGGCGCAAAGATCGGGGGAAATACCTGGTAATTCCCCAATACTGAAGGCGGCCCCAGTGCCAACAAGGGCTGGAAAATTCTGGCTAGTGGCAACCGGCTCGCTTGCGGTGAAATTGAAGACAAAGTCTTCATCTTTGGGAAGGAGTTGGTAACGTTCAATGGCACTAAACAATTAGGTCTTCCGTTTTGCATCACCGGGCTCATGCTTAGAAACTTACGTGTCGGCAAGTCGTAATTGGGCTGTCAAGCTGAGTTCAGACGCGCGCTTGCTGATCGGCTGGGGTGCTGCGCTCGCCGGAATGGCAAGGCCGATCATCACCGCGACAACAGAGCGCAGGGCAGACGTAGTAAGCATGATGAATGTTGGAATAGGATAGAAAGGATAGAAAGCGTTGGCTTGATTTGTAAGTAGTAGGATGCACTGAAGGTGTTGTTCAACCGGTGTGTTTGTGTGTTGAACGATCAAGAACGGAGGGCAGCTGGAGGCTTATATATCCATGGATATACGGATCTTTTTGTGCTAGTACACCATCACAAGGCTCACAGCAGCATATATTCCAAATAGCATTCTTCAGCCAACTCATCTCCTGCGCATAAAGTGTGCCAAGTGGGAGTTCTATACATGGGAATTCCATATACGACAGCACAGCCATGTCCTCAGCCTTACTCCAGGCCCCGGCGTATATGACGGCCTCCTATTGGCTGTTATGGTTACGGGCACAGCAGCTGGAGCGTATTAGTAATACGACACGACTCTTTGCTCCAGAAATTGGATCGGGGCCCCAGAATACAGGTATAATTTGAGTTATTTATGGTTTTATCAGGTCCAGATTATATTGAAATTTTTGCCCGATGAGATTACTTCAGCACATTTTTATACCGTCTTATCTTCGCAGGGAGTGTGATTCTCAATTTTCAACAGCCGTTTCCAAATGATTTAGGAGGGCCCGGCTGAGTAAGGGCCGAGCCGGTCTAGTTATCAGATAGTGGAATTGATGAGATGAATAGGATATCCTGAAGAATGAATGGAACTTGAGCACTATGACGATGCATAGTAGAAGCAGGATTAATGGAACATTACTACCTAAAAAATTGAAAGCTATTCAGTCAAGCATTGAACGAAGATCTTGTAATATACATATTTGTCGGGTGCTCTCTTCGCACACTCAGTCTATTGAAGTTGATATCCAAGAATGCTACACGTAGTACGATGAATAGTAGCCATGGCAAGCATCATCGATGGGTCTATCGGCCATCACAGTCGAGACAGTGTTAGTAACACTGTCGGCCAATATCATAACTTTCCCATCTGTACTCGCCGCCTTGGGCCACCCCTGATGCACAAGTCCATCCTCGGGGTCCTTGGCAAACGCTACCCACAGATCCTGCATTTTAGCACTGACAGCCTTCTCAAAGTGGCTGTCAGGACCGTATATACCAGACGTACCAAAAATCAGAGGCAGTTCAGAGGTATGATAGGCACCTAGCCCACCCTCGGGCGAGATGTTGGTGAAGTTGCCCCGATACTGGTAACGGTAGGTCGTCAGGCCGAGCGATTGTCGATGAGCGACTGAATAGGGGACAGGGCATTGGAAATAGGACAGAGTCATTTCCTGGGCCGCGGCCGTATTCGAAGCATTAAACCAGAGCGTACCCTCGTCCAGATTCGACCCGAAGAGAGCAGGCTTATTCGAAAGGCGGTTCTGCAGGTAGCGCTCGGTATAGTTTCCGAAGACGACTTGGTCATCGATAAACGGAGCGAATGTCAAACTGGAGCCGTTCGAGGTGGCCAGATAGGCCGTGATCTCCGATGCTGGGACTTGGCGCAAACAATCTAGCTCGTGCTGAGTGGAACCTGAGCAGTCGAAGTACGAAGCCACCGTCGAGAAGTTGGTGCCCGCGGTGTCCGTCGAGCGAGTGTTGAGCGTGAGGAAAACCGAGCCGGAGTCGGCTGCAAAACCCTGCACAATCGGTTCGTCGGGATACGCGAAGTTCAGGATATCGGCACTGCCTGCGCCCGCGCTTTCACCCCAAAGAATCATTCGCTCTGGGTTGCCTCCGAACTGAGCGATGTTCTTTTGGACCCACTCGATCCCTGCGCGCTGATCTAGGATCCCCAAGTTTTGATCCTGGAGAGCCCTGGCCGCGGGGAATCCGAAGACATTCACGCGGTACTGCACGGCGACAACGATATGTTCCTGAGAGCGCTCTACCCAGGACGACGGATCCCAGGCAGGTACATCGGTTCCACCAATCCTCCACTCACCACCAAACAGCCAAATAATGACTGGCAAGTCCGACCGGCCCTTACCGTTGTTTGGAGCCCAGATACTCAGAGTCAAGCAGTCTTCACTGGTGCCTCCCACTATCATGATTTCGGGTTCATATTTAGCGAATACATTTGAGGAACTAGTGCTTTGTGGACAAGCAGGAGGCGGCGCGGTTGCGTTGATATGGTTGAGTGTCGCATTATCGGGGAGAGAGTGAGGAGGAAGCCAGCGAAGATTCCCAACCGGAGATTGTGCAAAGGGAATCCCCCAGAATTGGCGAACATGAGGGTATGTGCTGTTGACCGTCCCCTGAACTGTGCCGCTGGTGGTTTGGATCCGGAGGCTAGCGGATGAAGCCACTGCCCCGATCGTCAACAGATTCCAAACAGCAATTCTCATGATGTGAAATACTTAACCAAGAGTGAAGGGGGAATGTTGCGTAGGTGTCATGGCACCAGGGAGGTCGGCAGTTAATAAGTAATCTACCGTGTGGGTAGACGGATATTCCGAGTTCCTGGGGTACGTAGAAGTGCAGATCGCTACAGGCCTGGTGGGTCCTGTTGAATTGTTCTTAATTTAAATATGTCTGTCGATCAACCCTTCCTGGTCTGTAAAGCAGAAGTCTGAAGCACCTGATGCACCCGCTCGGTCTACCAATATAACGAAACTCGGAGCGACAAAATCAGTACACTCTGTTAACAAAAGGGCCGATGCACGGACTGTTGTTTCTATGAGAAAATGGTCGGAAGAATTGAGTTCTCCAGACGTGGGTCCGCCCATAAGATGACCCATCTGATATTCGGAACTTCCGAGCACGTTCGGCAGTGTAAACGGAGGGTTCACGATGTCAAGCAAAACGACTTTTGAAAGGCATAAAGCAATCGGGTTACTATTCTAGATAGAGCCATCGGATAGTTAAGAAGATGCATGCCAAGAGAGGTTCAGATATAAGACTAATACAGGCTAGAGGAATTTCCCTCACACAGGGTGTGATTGGCTTGTGGAGACGCTGAAACTCGACGATCTGCCGCTGTGTGGTATTTTGTTGGTTGAGGATGTTGCGAAGGATCCCAACTAGTTACCCTCTCCATGTTCAGTCCTGACGAGCTGATCCGGCAGCCTGGTTGACATACGACTTGGTATACTAAGTCTTTCGAGCAACTCACTAACCTTGGCAAGCGACCCTTCAAAGGACCATTTCTTCTCGTCCACGGAACAGGGGACCCAACAGTGCCGTACAACACGACCAAAACAACGGTGCAACAAGCTTGTAAGATATACCCTAGGGGTCTGGAGCTTTTGGCTGTTCCGGAACGGAGTCATTTCTCCGCCATCAACGCGGCAACCCAGACCTGGTTGCGGTGGATTGAAGATCGATTCCAGCAGCGACCTGTGGCTAAGCCGGGTTGTGTCGAGTCCCAGTTAGACAGCCTCTTGCCTCTGGAGGAACATCAACCGCCTCGGAACTGTTTCCCGCTGTGGGCAGGGGAGACACAGTGGTCTTATGAGCTGCTGACGGCATTGTAATCTTTAACTGTGGGGAAGAGAACAGCGAAGGTTGGAAGGGGTTAATTAGCCATGGAAATCTTTTAGCTTAGCCCACATGATGCGCGTTTGATACAATGTTAGCTCAATTCTGTGAACTATGCTTCGATATACTACCTGAACACACTGCTTCGTTATTATGAAACGCCCATGACTGTTCTCAGATATGGTGCAATCAAATTACACTCATATAAGACATACTCTTTCGTTGGACCATGCCACAGCCCTCAGCTGAATCTCAACTGGTATGATTTCTATATAATGATTGGATGATCTCTCACTGCAGGACGTTGGGGTTGAGCTCCCGCTTAACCAAGTACATACTCTCAGGCCACCACGTTTCTTGAGTCAGCACATTCTGGGTCTTCATCAAGGACATGACCCGACTTAACTCCCACTGTCCAATATCACCAATCCACCACACACCATCCAGTAGCATGACAAGTACCAGCCAATGAGCAAAGATATCCATGGCGAGTAAATGCGCCGCAGGGAGTGATGATGGTTCAGTTCCGGGTGAATCCTGTGTCATCCCATTCTCCCCTCCTCCCTCCGCGTAGGGCGAATCGAGCACCGACCGGACGAGCTCGAGATACTCCGCCGGTGCTTTGTTTAGAAATGACATAATGATCCGTCGAAGCACCCGAGGCGACTCCATTGATGTCACACTGATCATGTAGTTTGCTACCCATGATGAGACTCTGTGGGATCTATCAGAGGATCGAGCATGATTTCTAGGGACGTGAGCGCTTTCGCTGCCTTCTCTGGTCGACAGAGCCATGGATGCACATTTTTCCAGCACGGGCAAAGTTTCCAAGGATGCGTCGAGCTGTAGGGTGTTGCAAGGAGAAGGCTCCGACCTCTTTAAACGGGCCGCCGTGGATTCAGCTCTCCGGCGCAGGCTCTCGAAGGCTCGAGTATATGTAGATGCGACTAGGGGGAGAAATAGACGCTTCGTATTCTCAGACGGTCCGTCCTGCGGTGACAAGACACCGGTACCACAGAGGACCGGAATCGGTGAATTCGGCCTTGTATCTATAGCAGGGCTGGAAATGGCACTTTGAACTTTATCTGCAGCATCGACGATGTCGTTAAGAACTGCAGTGGATGCTATATGGGCTGCGCGTGTAAAGGAGATCCACTGTGAGTGTTGCGGCAGCAACTCATCCGGCAGCCGCTGCCCATGCTGTTTTGCGGCGGCCGCAAGGTGTACTCGGATGGAGTGGCCGGCAGAGGCATACAACACCATTAGCGCCGCGTTTGCGAGGACATAGTCGTACGAATCAGAGATTTGCATGGTCGCTTGTATGTGTCGAAGAGAGGCCCTATGGTGGCGCTCCGCAAGCGTCAGTAGCTCTTGGATCTGCATCAGGCTCTCGTGGCCCAGATGTGTCTGGGCTTGCTTAGCTATATCGTGTGACTTGCATGCAGCTGCCAGGGCTAGCAGGGATGACCTGACAGCCCTAGAATTGAAAGCCAGATTTGGCACTCCTACCGACAGAGCGTAAAGATCGAGATCGTCGAAAGGTATAGTTTGGCTAGTGTGCGTGATATAGTGCGCCAAGAGACCGAGCTCTGTCGCGTCGAGGGTATCAGGGAAGTCTGAAATCAACAATGCTGTTTCTTCATCTGCACGAAGCCCTAAAGAAGCAGCAGGTTGTCCACTGGACGGAGGACTAGGAACCGAATGGCGCTCACTCGAAAGTGCGGATGGCGACCGAGAGCCCAGGCCTACCGTGCTAGGGCTTTTGGGTGGGACATGCGAATCAGGAACTGGGAAGTGGGTCGGTTCCTGCTCCTCCGACAGATTGTCATCCCTCGGACGGTCCTGGTATCGGCATCTATACATGCGCTTGTTACATCTAGAGCAACTCGGTCTCAACTCATCGCACTGGGCGATACAATCAGGACAATGTGTGCGGAGCCATTGTGGTAGCGACATGGCCTACCTTCTTCCGCTGTTGCTTACATCTGATACAGCCATTCCTGGATTTTTCATGTGTTCTCCGGAGTCTGAATCCAGTTACCTGGGATCCCGGCAGCGTCGTATCGCTAGGCATATTCAAAATTTATTGGCGCAGATAAAGTTGCGGTCAGTTGCGGGGAGATTGGAGCGTATTAGCTAAAGTGCGTCAAAGGCTCGCTTTCTATGTATCTGAGGAGAAACCCTTAGAACCCGTTCTGGAGCCTTCTCTGAGGCTGAAATTGCTTCAGCCCCCGGTCGTATACGTCCCAGTGCAGAATCAGCACTAGATCATCGGCATTTGTACCGCTCAGCCTCATTTGTGGAGAAGAAAAAAGCTCGGCGTCGGTGGGGGATTCCTTGGCATTTTATTTCCACGATATCGGATTAATACGAGAGCTATTGTAGCAATAGAAAGGTCCAGCGAGGTGGAAATAAATTGCCAAGAAATATCTACCTAAGCCAAGCGTTGTCATCCGGTGAATGAAGTGCCCAAAAGATGTAATGTAGCAGGGCCGACACGAGCATGAAGGGCAGGATGTCGCCTGAGTTTTCATGACCCGTAAAGCTAGTTCAACCTAAGCCTGCTGCCGTTGACTTATCTCCTGCAGCAGGGCGTTCAGGGCTCGGCCGTCTCCTATTTCTGTCTCTTTCGATCGATTCACATATCGTTTATCAGGATAGCCCCACTCACTATCGCCAAAGTCCAGCCCTCCCGATGCTTCATCCGCATCATGCCAGAAGTCATCGAATGTTGTATATCTCCGCTTGCTTAGGCTGACAGATAACACCCCTGGGGGCACCGGAAAGACAGGGTCATCGTCGTAATGATAGCAGAAGTCGGTAAGATGACGAAGGCCAGTGCGAATGCTGTCGAATATGATCTCCCATGTCCCCGAGAAGCCGTAGATCACATTGGAGCCGTCAATATCAAAGGAGCCCAGAGGATACTCGTACCAGTCGTGGGTCCGCACGTGCCATTCCTCAATATTGCTTCGGTGTGTAGTTATGTGTGACACAATAGAACATCGGTCTAGACGAAGGGACCTCAGTGATGACTGGGCCAAGACCCAGTCCAACTGATTATAGTGCCCGATGACAAAGTTGCCCAGGTTCAGCGTCTGGAGCCTCGGGAAGCGGAGGCCGCTCCCGTCAAAATAACCCGGTATGGTTCCCCAACCCACCTGGAAGGAGAGTGTCAGGCAGACCAGGCGATCGGAGAGAGGAGCCAACCACTGGTGGTGGAGATAAGGTTCAAACACCTGGCGTTCGATTCGATACGTGTCCCAGTCGGGTCCGGCTTCATCGTACTCATCAGCCACCATGAGATGCAGAGCGTCGATGTCCTTCGTGGCACTCCTGAAGAGCTCCGATGAGGTAAATCCCGGCAGCGGGGCATTTTGCAGGTTCTCAATGGTCAGAGAACGGATGGCACTCGCGCTGCATTTGTTACTTGATCGCCTCTGGATCATCTTGAAGACGGATTCCAGGATCTCTTGGCGTCTCGAGATATCTTCGACAACTTCATCGCGGGGATCATCTGTTTCAACGCCGGCGCAGTGTCTGGAAAATCGTAGATGGAGGGCCTTGATGCGGTCCAATTCAGCCATACGGCTTATCGCGCTGATGAGGCCGTCGTAACCGCATTCCGTATACGCGTTCCAGATGCCTAGCGGGTGATCATCGGCCGGGGCAGAGCGGATATAAGCACATCTGACGGCCTGTCTAACGGCTTCGCTGTCCAGCATGTCATTCCACGCCTGGTATTCCCCATCTGTATAGGCCAGCCGCACCTTTTCGAACACATATGGTCTTGCCAACGTGTTCCATAAACGGCACACCAAGCGCGCGTTACAGATATGTTGTAAATTGTCGTGCGGATCTAAGCAAGGGCTGGCTCTCTCAATCAATAGACTTATGACGATCCTCAGTATTTCTCGCGGGAGGTTTTCGAACCCCATGATAGCCGACCAGCGTGTTGATGAATGAGGTGAAAAAGTCACGTCGCAAGGAAACGCTTGTGATGAGGTTGACGTGGGGGCGGAGATCGACATTCAGCCTAGATGTCAGCCTAGTGAAGCTCACAGTCCGGCTCGCAATCCGTTTCACAACCGGCCCTGTGACGTTGCAGGCGCAGTAAACCTCGAGCATCCAGGTGGTCCAGCCAACTACTGTCCCAATCCAGAAATTCGGGAATCGAGTCAAATCGCGCCTTCCGCCCGTAGAGACCTTGGGAATCTTTTATACTGGCCTCGAAAAAAATCACCCGCCACGCCCAGTCCTGGAGATTGAGAGCGTCCTTTGTATTCTCACTCTTGCCCTTATATTCTATAGGATGACGGAAACTGCCCAGGGGGTGTTTAGCAACCGTCTGCGAGACGTGAGCCGCAGGACGGGGATCTATGCTATTCCAGACGGTCTCGACATTCGAGTCCTCCTTGATGGGGAAGATCAAACCCCACGTCTCGTTTCTCATCCTAGCGCGAGCGGTGAAATCTGTATACGCGGGGACTGTGTCATTGATGGCTTGATATATACTTTAATAACTAATTGAGAAATCTTAAAATATAGCCCTGTACCTAGAATAACCAGTCCAGCACTGCTAATTAGATTGGTAAGAGCAGTTTCATCGAAGACATTAAGCTTCTGAGTAGTTGCCCGGCGAGATAGAACGCTGGTTGCAAGGTTCCTTCCACGTACAAATTATCTTGTGACCCGCACCCGCGCACCCGCGGAGCCGTTGAGACAACAAAGTGAGTATTCTACGTACTACCGAAGTGTCTGTGCTTATGGACCTAAAGAAAAATAGATAATAGATCTTGGAACGGAAGATGATAGGATGGCAGCTGGGTATATCAAACGGGTCGGTTGAAGCCCTTTAACCCAATTTCGTCTACTATCGGCATTAATCAAGTGCCCCAGGCGAAATCTCCCTCCTTCAAAGATCGACAAACTGGACATAGACATTCCACTACGAATGGAAGCATTGGTGACAATCTGAACTCGGGTCCCTATCTCCGCGGGACCAATGATATTTGCGCATCATCGTTCGATTAAATGCCGTTGAACAAGCTCATAAACCATTCGTTCCGCTTCTCGTTGGAGGAGGGCTCGGTAGAGGAAGCCACAGGTCGGAACCGCGGCTGTTCGGCAAACAGACCTAGAGCATATAATCAATTACCATCCTGTACCCTAGGTCAATATTGCTTTTTCTGCGCAAAGTTGAACATATCGACCTAAAGGGACCAAACTCTTTCCTTCGCTAACCACACGTCAAACAATGATGTACAAACATACGTACCGCGAGCTGATCAGCAAGCTTCCCGTCTCGCAGGAAGATGTCGACTTCTTCGCCAAGATGCCTTTTGCCCGCCCGTACTTGGATAAGTCAAGTTCCTACCACCCAGTACCTTTTGTCACGAGATACGATAAAGGAGACTTGTCCGACAAATTCTTCAGCCATGCGATCAACACGAATGACACGATTCCACGTATCTTAGCTTTGACGCGAAAGGAATATTTTCGCCAAAGCCCACCAGCCGTTAAGAAGGAATCTGACCAACCGGAAGGTCTAGCGGAACCCCATTTTGTTGCTTTTTGTCAACTTGAATCGGGTGTGAACGGCTATATCAACACTACCCACGGCGGAGTTCTGGCAGCTTTGTTAGACGAGACACTGGGTCTCTGCGCCGAGACCTATCGCGTTTTCATCTCAGACGAACAGGAGCATTTACTTACGGCGAGAATCGAGGTAGACTATCACTCACCTGTGCCTACTCCCAGCATAATTGTCATCAAAACATGGGTGAAGAGGACGGAAGGGAGGAAATGGTTCCTTGAGGCACACGTTCTCGATCACGAAGGCTCAAGGAAAGCGACGGCGAAATCCCTCTACATCCGGCTAAAATCTCCGTTATAGAAAGAACTATTCATTTACAGTCCCCTCGCGAGTGGGACCCCCGACTACATGATGTATCGTACCATAGTGGCAGCCTAAGAGGCTGCAACCATTACTCTAGGCAGAAGGCAGCTACTGGGACTATAAATAGCTGCACCTACTATCATAATTAGAAATGAATCATCACTCAATCCAGTGTCTCAACTTCGCAAACGATATGCAGTATAGGACAACTATATATCCTCAATTATGTCCATCTAGAGCGATCCACTTTCTGAAACAAACTTAGATTCTATAAATCAAGTTCACGCTTTGAAGCGCAGTCCGCCGTTGGCTTCGATTATGGGCAGATAAACCCCAAATTTGGTTTCATTATCGTCATTATGATTGTCTATCGGACTACTCTGAGAGTGATGGGTATTTATGGGAATGAGGTTTTGGTTGGCTCGGTTGATTGTTCACTCTGGGTCACAAAGTATCCATGCTCATAACCACAACCGCCATGTGCTCAGCTCTCACGGACCAACTTGCAAGGTTACCCGCTTAAATCCATCTGTCACGAGACACTAGGACCCTCGTGGCTAGATAGAAAACGCCAGCCAGGACCAAGCAACTTCCCGTGAACAACTGCATCGGGACGTAACCCGTTCCATCCTCATCACTGAGCAACTTTCCGGCAATCGGACCAGTCCCTAAGACTGCAAATGACCCAATCGTGATAGCGATCCCTTTTCATCATGTTATGTTCAACTGAATTTGTAGTCACAGACAGAATTCGAGTCACTTACCATTCCAAGACCCAGTCACCTCTGGCGTCGGTGCCAGGAGAGATAAACAGGGCGAAAATATGGCTTGGAGAGCACCCGATAAAATACCGTATACTACTGTCCACACAATGATACCTCCGATATTTCTTGCACCAATCCACGCGAAGGCGACGACCGCACTGGCGAAGGTGACCACTGTGAGAGAATTGAAAAAGCCCAACCCAGAATCCGCTACAATCCCCAAAGCATAACATCCCAGAAATGCGCCGCCATTTAAGATTGCTGCATTGTAGAAGGCCAGACTCGCCGAAGCTCCATATTTCATTGTAAAAGGTGTGATGTAGAACTGTTATGAAGAAGATCTTGTTAGTCAAGGGAGGACTAATCATATACCGCTGCCACTTACCCACGGGATATAAATTCCCAAGTCCATGATGACCAATGCGATGGTAAAAGCAATCGTCCGTTTATTGGTAAAATATTGCCTTATGGGGAACACATCAACATTCGAGGTTCGTGGAAATCGCGGCTTGACTAATAGAGTCGCAGCTGTCATCAGACCCAGCTGTATGAAGCCGATGATGCGTAGTGTCCAGCCTAATGACATTCCGTTATCAATGAGAAGCTTATTTGTCAATACAGGCCAAATGATCCCTGATTGATAAATGAAGGTCAGCCCCGGCAACAGAATCTTGTATCAACCAGTCAAATACATACCTCCCACATTCTGGCCCGACATCACAGCACCAACAACGAAGCCCCGTCGTCTCAAAAACCATTGTGACTGAACTGCGAGAGCCGGGGTGAATATCCAGCCCATTCCCAATGCCACACAAAATCCTTGGGATAATAGGAACTGATAGTATTGCTTCGAAATGGATGCCATCATGATGCCAAAAACCATAAACACGGTTCCCAGTCCAAGGGGTACAGCTGGTCCATACTTGTCAGACAATCTACCGGCCCAAATGCCAAAGAAAAAGCATCCCCAGAGCTGCACACTTCCAATCCAGGCAATATCGGAAGCGCTCGATGAAGACAGGGTCGTGGTGATGTAATAGCTCTGGAATACCGAGCCACCACTCATAAATCCAATGCTGGCAATGAATGCGAGAAACCCACCGAGAGCAGTACGCCAAGCGTTGACACCACCATCTGGAAAGTCTGTATCGTTTTGGATGGCAAGATCAGTACGGCTTCCATTGGCCTCGTTGCCATTACGGGCCAACTCAATATGCTGGCTCTCCGCCAAAGACAGTTCGCCCTCCTTATTCTTGCAAAAAGCCATTTATCTGGTCGAATTCGTGGAAGATTGTAATAACGAAGAGTATGGTTATATTTACCCCCAATCTTGGGATTCCGAACCCCATTTAATAGTGAATTCCATGCGGGCACTGTATGACCACTACATTCGTGTGCTTCAGCCTCCTGAACTCAATTTACGACATATAACTCTAGGTAGTTGTCGATATGGGACGCGGGACTGCGACAGAGCAACATGGCGGCACATAGGAAATGGTAGGCCGCTATGATGAATATCAAGACAGTTCATGTACCCCGCAATTCACTAAAGTATACGATGTAAACTCAAATTCTTCCGCGGGTCTCGTCTCCTGGTAGCCTTTATCATGTCCCTATGATAGCCCGACCATTAAAGCCCGTGTGTTCCCGGAGCCGCGGGCCCCACGATGGTACTCCTGCATAACTGATTGCTTAGCAGCGGGGTAAAGCTTGAACCCAACAGGTCAGAATGCTAGCTAGCTTCAGATATGGTTAGTGTGAAGAGCAGGAAATGCGTATAATGTATAATGCTATCAGTGTTAATGTTTACAGGGTCGTAGAGGGTGAAGTCGGATGAATTACGTGTAAGACCCGTCGGCTAACACATAGTGTTCTCTTCTGATGTGCCTGCGCCACTGGAAAGAAAGGCTTGTGTCAAATACAATCCGGATATGATAAAAGATGCCAATGACTCAAGACGACGCACAGTCGATATTTGACCCTAGTAGGTCCACAAAGTTATCTATCTCAACCACTCCATGCTCTTGCTAACATCACCCCATCGCGCAATCGCTAGATCCCTCCAATAGTACGAACGCGGTTGCCACGGAGCTGTAAATGAAGACTTCGGAAACGCATTTCCCCCTTGCTTTACATAGGTCGCGGATAATGCCAAAAATGGGCATTCTTCTAATCCCTCCCTCTCCTCCGCCGTCATTCGCGGTACAATGACCGATATACTCTGTTTCCTCATCCTCGTCAGCAACCGGCACGCTAATTGTGCCGCCGTGTCTGACCCCAGCGTCCAGCTTGCGTTAGCGTATCCAAGTGATAGCATCAAGTTAGGCAGACCCTCCAGCATGGAAGCCCTCCAAGCAAAGTGGTCCGATATCTCATATGGCTCACCGTCGACGGTAATGCGGATGCCACCTGCCATGCGTAGCTTCAGCCCAGTCGCTGTCACGATGATATCGGGATGAAGCTCCTCCCTCGAGGTGAGCTTGATACTGGATGTAGTAATCCTGTCAATTGTCCCGGTAACAATGCTGGCTTTTGCACTCCGAAGTGCGGCATAAAAGTCCCCATCGGGACAAATACACAATCGTTGCTCCCACGGCTTGTACGAAGGCACAAAATCTGGCTGGAGGCTCATTCCCGGTGGCAGGAGCTTGGCGGCCTCCCTGAGCAAGAAAGATTTGGCGGCACGAGGGAACAGACGGCACATCGACACCATGAAGAATGAGAAAAGCATCCATTTGAGTCGTATGATTCGATGGGCCACCGAGCGGGGCAGAAGCTTTGAAACAATGGCTTCAAACGTTCCCCTGGTGGGAAGCGACGCGATGTAGGTCGGTGAACGCTGGAGCATGGTCACCTGTGCAGCACTTGTCGAGAGAGCTGGAAGTAGCGTGATCGCAGTGGCGCCAGAGCCAATAACAACGATCCGCTTATTGGTATAGTCAAGGCCAACGGGCCAGAACTGGGGGTGGATCACCTTGCCTTGGAAATTTTCCAACCCGGGGATGTTCGCCTGGAGTGGTTCCTGGTAATCATAGTAGCCTGTGCCGAGGAAGACAAAGCGAGACCGGACAGAGATCATTTCGGTGTCGTTGACAGTGATATCGAAAGCCCAGGTGTTAGACGAGGATGACCAATTCAACTTGTTCACCTTGTGGCCAAAGCGTATCTTCCTATCGATGCCTTCTTGGGCGGCCGAGTCTTCAAGGTACTGACGAATGATGGATCCATGAACAATACTCTGCTTTCCTGTCCAGGGGCGCCACGCAAATCCAAAAGTATAGAAGTCCGAATCTGATCTAATCCCTGCGTTCTATATGTTCAGCAACTTAATACCAACCAGATTCGCATGGTAATAGAAAGACTAACCTGGATACTGAAATAGACTCCAAGTCCCGCCAATTTCATGTCGACCTTCGAGAATACAGTAACTGAGTTCTGGGTTACGCTCTTGCATACGATAAGCAAAATTAATGCCGGAGATTCCAGCACCGACAATGATGACATCGAAATCGGGCAGTTCTTTGTTTGGAGCCATACTGGTCTATGGCGTGCACGCTTGGTGGAAACGCCTTGGGTTGCAGCCGGTGATCCCAAGTTGCAGGAGGTCAACACAAGATCATTTAAACACCCTAGACAATTTATAACGGTTCTAATGGTCCATCGACAATAATATTAGACTACGAATTCTCGGGACCGCGGAGCCGCGACGGGAACCTTAACGGCCGATAAGGAAACATTCTTGGAAGGAAAGCAAAATCTAGTTAATGTCTGGGTAGACTGAGGGAGTCCTTATACGTGGTATGCTGCTAACCATGGGTGAATTTTCACCAAGTCCAATGCGTCGATCTGTCATACTTGAATGTCCCACCTCTCGTAGACCTCAAGTAGTTGTACTACCTCCTTAGAGAAATATTTAAATGCTGTATAGAAGAGCAGCCGCCAATTGTTTCAATTCCTACGCAGGACTGGCAAAAGTTACATGCCATACAAATCAAAATCGTCTAGCCAAATCATTTCTCGAGCAGGGATGGTATATCATTCTAACTCAGTTGCAATGTTCAGAATATCATCTGATGTATAGATCGGTTGTGTGGCGCCCGGACCCGCCGGATCCGCTCAACTACGCCCCCAATTTGATGACTACTGTGTATAATTTTTCCGGCGCCTAGCTGCCCGAGTGGATTTTATCTATCTCCTGATTCCGAAAAATGTATAAATCTTGGTATCCTGCCGACGAGAATCACTTCATTTTTACCAGCAACTACCAAGACTATCAGAATGGGCGACGTATTCGATGTTGCAGTGATCGGGGCTGGCATGGCCGGCATAGTCGCAGCTCGTGACCTCAGCAAGAACGGCCACAAAGTGGTCTTGTTAGAGGCTCGTGATCGTCTTGGAGGTCGAACCTATATGGACCATGCGTGTGGTGGTATTCTTGAATTAGGAGGAGGCTACGTACACTGGACACAACCGCACGTCTGGTGCGAGCTTCAGCGCCATGGAATATCCGTCAACCGCCCAATGGAGGAAGGAATGCATTACTGGCTTGCCGATGGCGCTGTACACACGGGCAGCTCTGATGATTTCTACAAAACCGCATTGCCCCTTTTGGAACGACTATTTGCCGACAGTCGTGATCGATTCCCAATGCCATTCAATCCTACCGCGATCGACAACACAGAGATCGAGAAAGAGTCGATCGAGGACCGCATCAATTCGTTGAACCTCTCCTCTTATGAGAGGGATGTTCTGGAGGGGGTATTGTCCGGTGTGGTGCATTCTTACAAAGATCATGGCATTGCGCAACTACTGCACGCCGTCGCCACCTACTTTGGAAATTTCAGTGCTTTTTTTGAAACGGCCGGCACTTGGAGTATTCAGGGTGGTACGAAGAGACTAATTGATGCCATAATGGCTGAAGCGAGTGCCAAACTACTCAAGTCTACTCCAGTGAGCTCCATTACCGATGAAGGCTCTCGGGTTATCATTGGAACTCGGCATGGCCAGGAGATCCATGCTCGTAAGGCGATAGTCGCACTTCCACTCAATACCATTGGCGACGTGCAGATCACACCGAGGTTACCCGACATAGCACGATCGATGATCGCGAGAAAGAATCCAACCATGGCTGGTAAACTTTGGATTCGAGTTCGGGGCGAAATCAAACCCTTTAGTATCTACGCACCAGCTGGGAAATACCCGCTCAATGCCGCGAGAACGGAGAAGTACTTTGATGGGGATACGCTCGTTCTTTGCATGTGTTCTGATGATGCTTCTATTTGTTGCGAGGATCGCTTGGGCGTGCAAGCAGCGCTGCGGAGATTCATACCGAGTATTGAGGTTGTCGATTTCGCGTACCATAGTTGGGTCGGCGATGAATTTTCTAAGGGAGGCTGGATGATGAATCGGCCCGGATTCTTTACAACCGGTGCTGCGGAACTCCGACGGCCACATGGCAACATTCATTTTGCAGGCAGCGATGTGTCGGCGAGTGAGCCGGGCTCTATTGAGGGTGCTCTGTCGAGCGGCGCACAAGCTGCTCGTGATGTCTTTATCAAGCTAAACAAACAGAGACTATAGCCCTAAATAGAAAATCCTCCAGTCAATTTACTCCACATATCATGAATGCCTTTCTCGTTCTTCATAATTCAAATTATATACAATTTATTGATTGGAAGAAACTCGCGGATGTAGAGGGAAGAGGGGAGCTAGTAAATACCAGAGGTAGTATCACGTCAAATCCTCTCTTTCTGAATAAGTAGACTTGTCAATCCTTCCATTTTAATAGTATTTAAGAAGAGGAAAATCTTGTCGGCGTCCATTATGGCGCCTAGGAATTGAGCATGTAGAACAGTCAATTCTGGTAGAGGCATTTCTTTCCTGACTTGGTCTAGCGTTCTGTTTACATAGATAAGTGTATCCTCCCATAATCTACCTCCTCCTCTTTCTCCCCCTCTTTCTCCCCCTCTTTTCTTAGTCAATATAACATTAACGAATTTGGAACCCAAATACAACTTGACTCAGAGATTCATCAAGTCCCCGCAAATGCCAGTGGCAAGTTTAACTGACGAACCGCGGGGGCCCCGCGGACCCCGCGGATCCGTTGTAGGAACCCCACATATTTGATATTATGGGCCCGGGGTACTCATCTTTCTGGGCAAGAGTACTTCCGTGACCACGTCAAACTGCACATTACATTTGGATGTTACATCGGGGCACTTGTTCTCATCGTCTTCATCATACCAAGATAGGGGGATACATACTGCTTATATGGACTCCGGCAGTATGGCGTTTACCAACTTCTTTGATTATCCCAGTGGTTCCGACGTGCTTGAGATGGGAAATAACGTCTACAGTGATGTTCTAGGCGCTTCTGCGCGTCAGAGCCGCATTGCGTTTACGTATCTTTCTGGTCCCACTGGGTATTCCGAGGACTTGGCTCTGTCCTCTGCTTCAGATGGGGGTCCATTCCCAACCCACCCTGGCTCCTTGCCGGATAGCGTGGCACCGATACAATCAACCAGTGAGGCCTTGGAGTCACTGGACTTTTTCCGTGTCTTCCAGGGGCCAGTTACGGGCAGGTTTCCTTACTCTGAAACGGAGCAAAAGGCCGAAAAAGAGCCCCCTCCATCCTCACAGAGCCCAGCACCTGCGAGTAAGAAGAGACCACGTAATTTTCGAAAACAGAATCGCTCGTGCGATCCTTGCCGTTCAGCGAAAAGGGCCTGCGATTTACCTCCCAATGCTTCCCTCTCAGACAATCATCCTTTATCATCATGTTCTATGTGCAAACTACGGGGCACAGATTGCACAATTGCTTGGCGTTCTACCAAACAAGCTTCCCGTAATAGGAAGGATCCCGCATCTAATACATTCGCCAAGAGCTACATTATCAACCATGATCCCGATGCCATCGAACATGCCAATGATGGCCGCTCGTCTCCCAGTCCAACAGCTCTGCCAAGCCATGACTGTACTCTAGTTCGCCGTACAATGGCTTCTCGGACATGCGTCCAAAAATTGGGAGTGTACATTTATATGTTTGATAATCCAATGTCAAACCTACTTTCGGAGAAGTGCATGCCTCCTCGTTACTCTTTGGGGATTGCTGCAATAATGCCATTGAGATGCAATACACAATTGGCCTCACAATTCAACCAAACTGAATCCAGTATCACAAATGCCTGGGGAACGAGACCTCCTTCACAGCCGCCAACTCCTACTTCACGTCTGTTTTTCGCGGCCAGCATTCTTGATATACTGTTTGGGCGTCCAGGCTCTCGCTCGGAACATATACAATTCATGCCTCGCGATAAAGCCCTGACTGAAACGTATAAGTGGGTTGCCATTGCTACCGGATCGCAATTTCTGGTCGATGGAAGTAGCGCTGATCATAAGGAAAGGCCATACCAGGAAGCAAGAGACCTTGCGTACGCTACATGGTGCAAGGCAAAACATATGGTGTTCGAGAATATTGCAGCAAGCAAGTCGTTCCGTTTAGGACTAACGCTGCTTCTCTTCGGAACAATCTTGCCGCCAACTGGAACGGATAGAAGCGACGACTTTCGAGAAGAGGCTGCCTATGCACTGTACGAAGGTATTCGTAGACTCCGTATGCTGTGTGTTGAGGCCCGTTCTTGTCTCCAGATTGCTGATACCTGCTCCCATATTATTGCGCCCATGAGTGGACCGCATAAGCCCATGAATAGGCAATGCCTGTTCCAAAAGTTGTCCCCTGACGCCCATGGAGACGTTCTTGAGCTTATTGCAGCTTTTGAATGGCTCTCCGAAGTTTCAGAGTCCGTAGCAATTACTCTTTCCGCTTCTGGAAGACTTCCTGTTGGACCGTCTTTTAACAACATCAGTTCCGAGAGTTCTCAGGTTGAAGATTTCTTCGTTGGGAAGTCGGATGTGAAAAACGTGGATAGTAGCCAAAATCTGAAACGGATGGATGATGGCGTTATTGCGAGGGCCAAGGCAGTGACCCGGTCAGTAACGGAACTATGGACCCAAGGCTCTGGGGAGCAACCTGTGCTTGATGCCGTGCTTGAATCAGGGTCTCTTGTCGCGATAATGTGGAAAGCACTTGCTCGCTTTGCAATAGCCACTCAAAGTTGGGGAACCGGTCATATCACCGAGGCAAAGATCCATGAGCATTTCAATACAATCATAATGCTCATTGATCTATGGAGGACAACCTTTGGCACAATTGACTGTGACTCGGCTAAGAGTCTACACCTATCACCAACCAATGTACGGCGTAGTGTGGCTTTCTGCGCCACTGATGGCGATCTCGCGATCCTTCTCTTTTACAAGCTTTGCGGCCATCTTCAAAAAATTCTTGAAGACCAGCCACAGAGACCATGCCCTGGTCTCTGTGAAACGTTGAAGGTAACCAAGAATAACCGGGATAACCAACGACTTACAAGCGCGATGCAACTGTTTTACCTCGCTTCGGCAAACCTTCAAGCCTCAAGCCCTGGCTTGCAAGAAAAGTGTGGACTCAAGGCAAACGTTGAATATATTAGGGCACACCCAGTAAGTCTGGCCAGACTTTTCTTCGATTTCTACTCAAACTAATCTTGATACAGCATCCTACTATGGTGGTTCAAGCATACCAACTAGCCAGCGAGGGGTTGGCACAAGAGATTCAGAACTCAGTTTCGGCGATAGACTGGAAACGTATTTCGGACCTGTCGACTGCTCTCGAATGCTGTCTGCGGGAGCTTCAAGGACTGCAAAATGCACTTATCATGTACCCTGCTACATGAAAGCGTGTTGCGAAAGGGACATTCTCTTGGAACCAGCTGTTCGCTGAATTTAAATGCTAAGACAATTTATTGGTCTCATAAATAAATGTCAACAATGCCGGCCATTGGACGTCAAAATGCATTGTAACTTGAGCACATAATTTTGAATGGGGGCATTTAAGATCAAAACACTACTGCCTGCTACCGAATTCAAGATCCACGAGAAAGCTTTCACGGAAACTGATACCGTAAAAATTACCGTCTACTGGCTACCAAAGCTGAGATCAACTGGGTTCGAAGAGAAAAATCATCTGTGACACAATGACAACAAGCGTTCAGCGAGTGATGCCGCTCTGACTCGACCCGGTCGAATAGACAAACACTACGAGATCCAGTATCATGATCAAAAGACAATACAACGATACTTCGCTTTCTTCTTTCGGAATAATTGTTCTGATAAAGGTCCATCCAAGAAGGAGCTCGGGGAGAAAACTGTTGAATTCCCCAAAGCTGTTTCCCATGGATTTTTGTCATCTGCAATCCAGGAGATTTTCTTGCAGTTCAATGGAGACCCGAACGCCGCAATTCGGAATGCAAACACTCTAGTAATTAGTCGCTAGACGGAGTTGGACCACCGTTGTTTTATTCTAATATATCTACCATAGTTGCATAATTACCAGAGCACATTCAGGGCGGGGAACTCTCATTCGATCTCGCATCGCCATAGGTTGAACATATAATTATATAAAAAGTTTATTAACGTCATCATGCCTTTGTTCTACGATATATGAAGGGAATTTCCCAAAGACTATCACCACCTGGAGTCAAATCAATACTTCGGACTGGCTTCTATATTATTTCGGTTCCCTTGACCACGCTTTTTGATTGCAGCCTATTTATAGCTAGTGCAATGCATCAACTAACCTCTAAAGGGCCAGACCCAAGCGCAATCTCCACACCCTCCTTTGTCGAAGCTAGTCGCCAGAACATTTCCCTGGATCACGATTCATCTTGGGGGAGTGAGCCACTGAAGCTCTTGCTATAGAGTGCTTTCTTCCTGCACAATGGCCATGGCTTCCACCTCGTATAACAGCTTTGGATGTGCCAGAGCCGCAACTCCTACCAGAGTACCAGGTGGGCGATGGCCCTCCATAAAGTCCAGTAATATCTCCGACATCGAGGTATCCGAGGAATCCAGATTGACCACGTAGTGGTTGAGTTTGATGAGATTCTTCGGGGTCCCACCCACGGATTTGAGGCATTCTCTTAGGTTTTCCAAGGCGAGCTTAACTTGTTCGGTAAGAGAACTCGGTATGTCCTTCGTTTGAGCATCTACCCCAACCTGGCCAGCGATGGTCACGAGAATGCAGGTGGGCGAGATAGGCGTGGTTTGGACATGAGAATATGTTGGCCAGGCCTCATGGACTGACGGAGGATTGATGAGTTTGAAAGACATTGCGGTAGATGCTAGTGACGCTTGTGAAGTTGCCAAAGTCGTTGATACGTAAATCAAGTTCATAGTAGGATGCAATAACCCTGCCTGGTGCAGACTTTATACTATCATTCCATATACTTGTGCATGTCGTTGTGCAACATCAGTGCCCTTGATTACCCGCGGCTCCGTGTTCGTGTTCGGGTCCGAGTCAATCATCCCGGTTCCGACAACCCTAAATGGTGTGAGTAGACCAACATCCCAAAGGACCGCGGCAGCGCAATCGGAGAGGCTGAATAGTCTAGCAGAGCCAAATTGCCCAAATGGAGAGTACTTTACAAATTACATTAGGTCTTGCGCGTTGGAACCCGCGGCACATTGACAGACGGCGTCTTCCGCTATCCTGACCCTGAGCCGCGGTTACGAGCCGACGTCAGTGAAGCAGTTCGAATATATAAATGACGCTCTACCTCTGATCGAGTAGCTAACTGTATATCTCCTTCTCAGACATTTAGTTTTCTCTATCACGCAATATGGCAGCCGAACTTCCCCGGGACCTTGTGGTGAAACTGTACAATCAAATCGGACAAGACCCCGAACTCCCTCGGCGAAACCCGACTATCGCGGCCTGGCAAGAGCCACCACACCGTCTGTCCGATGTTCAATCTGAAACTTTGCCGCAAACCGTTGACTTTGCCATCATCGGCTCGGGCATCACCGGTTGCAGCGTTGCAAAGTCTCTCCTCGAGAACAGCTTATCGGACAACAAGTCGGTCGCAGTATTCGAAGCTCGACGACTGACTACCGGTGCGACAAGCCGCAATGGGGGGTTTTTATCGAGCCACGCGCCGTCGTTCTTTTCGTCGTTTGCTGAGACGGTAGGAATAGAATCGGCGACGAAGATTGGTCGATTTTGTGAAAGGACATTAGAGGAGATCAAGAGGGTTGCCGAAGCCGAAGGTCTCTACGATGAATGCCAGATCAGACCGGTTGAAATCGCCGTTACTGCCAACGACAATGAGCTTTTGAATAAAATCGGGGAATCTTTCCGTATGTTCGATGAAAATATTCCCGAGAACACAAGGAAATGTGTTTCGGTTTCTAAGGAAGACGCCGAGAAGGTACAATCCATGCCCTCTCCAACAAACATCTAAACACTTTGGATGTGTGCAAAGTACTAACGCTGTCCGTAGGAATATGGCCTTAAGGATATTGTCGGCGCTTTCATCTACCAATCCCACGTGTTCTGGCCATATCGACTCGTCACCGGTCTCTTTCAGCGCCTTCTAGACCGGTACCCGCAGCGCTTCGCTGTTGAGACCAACACACCTGTGACGTCGATCACGCTTTCAGGGGGAAGCGCATATCCCTACATTCTGACCACTCCGAGAGGAACTGTGCGAGCTGCTAAGGTCTTCCATTGTACTAGTGGTTTTACCGGCCACCTTCTGCCCAAACTTCGGGGTCCTATCTACCCATGCCGCCTGACTATGTCTTGCGCACCGCCAGGACCGCAGTTTGGCAATCGACCCATGGCATGGCTCTGGCATGTACCGCAGACGTACGACCCGCAGACCCGGACGGTGGAACAGGGCCTGTATTGGATGCAACAAAATGCCCAAACTGGGGACCTCTTCTATGGAGGGGATTTGCAAAAGCTCGAAGACTTTATCAGCGCAAACGATACGGGCTATAGCGCTGACGCGGCAAACAATCTCAAAACGCTATTGCCCCAGAAGATCTTTGCGAGAGGTTGGACCGACCCGGCAACTGGTCTTACCATATCTGCTATGGATCCTCATCATACTTGGTCCGGAATACTCAGCATGACCGCAGACCAACAACCAATCGTCGGGGCTTTGCCGGTCGCAATAAGCGGCAGAGACGTTGCTGGGGGTGAATGGATAGCTGCCGGCTTCAATGGCTACGGTATGGGTCAATGTTGGTCATCCGGCGAGGCAATTGCCCGCATGGCTTTAGGAGAACGGAAGCCAGAGTGGCTCCCAGATGTCTTTTTAAGCACTGAAAAGCGTTTGACGGGGCCATCTATGACCACCGGGGCTGCTTTCGAATCCTTTTTTAACCGCTAAAATGCACAGACATTTTGTCAAGAACGATATTCCCTTTCGAATGAAGGACTGAAGCAAGCGGGGTCGTGCCTGTTACGCTGGTGTCTTTTAAGTGGATTAAGCTATCGCGCGTCTTTTAGTTTTTTACAAAATAAAAACCCAATTGGAAACCAAAACTATAATCCCTTCACATATCTCAGTTGACAATCCTGGCATTGACATGCTTATAGCCGTTAGCATCTCATGAAATCCCCCGCAAGTTCTGTTTCAATGCTGCTGATTGGCTAAGAGTTCTTGAGTCGAACAAGTTTCTGACTCTCTGTTTGCAGACATGTATGGGAGCCCAGCCTTTGCTTTGTTCACCATCTAGACAAGCGGTAAGGTGACTGAGAGGAATTAGCTCATTGCAGTCGCGTCGCATTATCCTTCCGAGATCCTGTTGAAATTAGACGAGAATCAGAATTATCGGCGAATGAGAACGTACCTCATGGTCAGCGTGATCAGCGATTTTGCTGTCTGGCTGGAGAAGCCCGCACAGCAGTCGCGCGACCGAGGGTGATAATGCTCTCCCAAGTTCCCAGTTTCTCGTCAAGCACTCACCCTTATCACCCTCGGTCGCGCGACAGAAAAAAAAACGAAAATAATCGACCCCAAAAATACATACAACAGGAGGGATTCGCTGGTGGTCACCCACCCAACTACTAACCTCCCGGCGTGTGGCTTAAGTACGGCTGAGCGGACGGGAAGCCCTGTTCTCCACACCCTATGGTCGTATGTACTGTTCCTCTCTATCTACTGGCTTATGTAGTATTTGGAAGAATGTAGATCATGGTTGACGACCGGCGAAAGCGAACAAAAATATACAAAACATTATATTAGCAAAAATAAACCCGCTGGCATTGCCTATCAAATATCCTAGAACTAGATTTAAACCCTTGGACACGGCGGCTGCTCGAATTGATCTTCTAAAGGTTCGGAAATATATATCTTATCTCGACAATACCCTGGCATTGTTGAGCCCCCCTCCCATAACCATTGTGACCGAAGTAAATTAAATAATGATGAATTAAAAAAGAAAACAAACATAAAACAGGGGGTTTTCACCCAAGAACCGAGTATCCGGTCTGTGGTTTGAACACGGCCAGATGTCGCAAGGAAGGTTGATTCGAACATCAATCCTGCTTATCGTCTAACATGGCTTGCTCCTCGGGACGCGACAAAAAACAGGTCATCGACCAGATGAGCTGAAAGAGTGAAGCTCACAGTCCAACTCGCAATCTGTCTTATAATCTACTCTATAGTGTTGTAGTCGAAGTAAACCCTGTATATCTAGGTAATCCAGCTAACTACTGTACTAATCCAGAAACTTAAGAATTAAGTCTAATCACGCTTTCTATCTATGGAGAACTCAAGGATTTTCTATACTAGCCTTAAAAAAGATCACCCGCTATATACAGTCTTGGAGATTAAGAGTGTCTTCTATATTATCAGTCATGCCCTTGTCTTCATTGTTGTTATTGTCCTCGTTATCCACACACCGCCGGCAGTAGAGATAGGCACTGTACCACTCTGGAGCCTGTGCTATTCTTGTGCGGAATCGTTCAATAGCCTACTGTATATTTTCGTCCGCGTCCAGGGCGCATCGCGTCGGGAAAGAACTTATATTAATCTTATTAGTTATTTATATATATATATATATATATTTCTTTTCTTCTTTTTCTTTTATTATAGTCAGGCAAAAAAAAAAAAAAAAGGGTGAAGGAGTTTTCTGGAGTTGGTTTGGTTCTTCCAGTCCTGTTTAAAAGGTTTGTGTTCAAGGTCACGCGTGCCCCCAAGTGAACATTGAATGAACTACTCCTCCAAAAAGGATTATTACAAAAGTTACTTTGATAGTAATTTATCCTCTCAACAAGAGCAGATATTTGTACAGAGACCATATCTAGATCTACTTAGACTAGACTTGGCTTATTGCATCTTCTTTGACAAGGGCTCATAGGATAGATGCATCCCACTTTCCGAGCTAAGAAAATCCCCATTGAAGTCTCCAACCCTATTTCAGTCCGCCACGTAACGTTGTTAAATTGAAGCGCTCGTGAAAGGGCGCTCTGTCCACATCGCAACCATCATTCCGCCCGCATGGTCATTAGCATTGATGAAGTACTCGGGCAAATGGGACGTCGCCTTCCTCTATGGCACGCTAGGCCATCTCAGGATACTCATGCTAGGGGAAGGACAATATTCCCAGCTCAGTTGCCAGCCCACTTGTACTGCGAACCAGGATGATCCTCTCTCAACCGTGGTCCTCGACCATCATTCAGATAATTTTCCCGCGTAGTCGACGCAGCATAGTCATCCCAGAAGACCCCTCTCGCGCGCAACTCCGGGAGGAGGTACTTGACAATGTCCTCAAAGTCCCCTGGGGCAATTGCATATGAGAGATTGAACCCATCCACACCACTCTCCTCAACCCACCGCTCCAGGATATCCGCCACGGTCTTGGGCGAACCGATCGCCCGAGAATGGGGACCCCCAATGGCGATTTCCTGGACCACACGTTTCCTGGTCCATTTGGCACCGTTCGTGCCCGGCATGGTCTTCGACCATGTATTGATTAAGCTCTGAATTGCGCCAGGACCATTGAACCGGAAATCTTCGTCGTCGGAGAAAGTGGCAAGATCAGTGCCGGTCCACCCGCCGAAAAGCGTCGCTGCCCCCTCTAGATCGACATAGCTTAGGTATTCTTCCCATTTTGCCTGGGCCTTCTCGTCGGTCTCGTCCACAATGACCAGGATACCAGTAATGAGCTTGATGCCCGCTGGGTCCCTGCCTTGCTCCATAGCCCGCGCACGAATCTCGTCTGCCGACTTCCTCACGGCCGCCGGCTCCATCCCTGCCAGGAACATGCATTCGGCGTGCTTAGTTGCAAATGCCTTACCGGCGGTGCTCGTTCCAGCTTGGAAGATGAATGGTGTTCGCTGTATCGATGGTTCAGTGGTGAGAGGGCCTTCCGAGCGGAAATACTCCCTGAATCATACTTGGTCAGGTCTTATTCTCAGTTCCAGGCAGTCTTCCTGGGTGGAATCTCTTCTCGTACCCCTTATGATCAATTCGGCGCACGCGTCCAGCAACCGTATACTGCTTTGTCTCCTCGTCTCTGACGACCGCATCGTCCCTCCAAGACCCCTCCCAGAGTTTATATGTCAGAGTCAGATATTCATCAGCCATTTTGTATCTCTCGTCATGCGGGATCTCAGCCTCCAAGCCGACGTTCCTCGCAGCAGATTCCAAATGACTCGTGACGGCGTTCCAGGCCACACGACCTTTGGTTAAATGATCAAGCGTTCCGAATCGTCTTGCCAGAAGAAACGGGTTCTCGTACGTCGTCGATGCCGTAATTCCAAACGATAAATGTTTGGTCACTGCAGCCATTGCCGCAATGGGCAGACTTGATTCGTTAGCTCATTCCGGTACTACAGAAAGCTGGTTACTGCCTCGTCAACTTACAATGGGTCCGATATGGGGAACTGGGCAACTCCCGCAAGACCGGGGTCAATGTTCCTTGGACCTTTGTATACATCGTAGGGGCCCAGGACGTCCGCAATGAAAAGACCGTGGATTTTGCCGGATTCCAGAACCTTGGCCAGACTGGTCCAAAACTCAATGTCCGTATATTGGGCAGTGCGATTTCTGGGATGTCTCCAGAGCCCTTTGATAGTCAGCTTCATATCTTGATCTATGAGCGGATGCTGGACATACCTGGAGCCAGATGACCAGGGGTACTCATGGAGAATCCATTCAGAATCCATTGTTTCTTTCGGGGTACTTCCAAGATCTCGCCCATGGTGAGCAGGACAGGAGCCCACTTTGCTGGGTTATTCAAGATGCAACATTCCAAATGTCTGGCAATGCGAGCTTATATGTGACAAGCCTACTAAAAATACATCTCTCGGACTTTTATCCGGCAACTTGAAGCAGGACCAAATTCTATCGGATAATTGATAAGCATCCAATTCCTTAGCGATTCCATCATATCACACCATACTTACCCCAAGACACTAATGCCGCATTTTTGCAGATCAATGATTCATGCTTTGGGGTACCATCACAGGCGCCTGACTCGAGTATTCTTTTCCATTGCAGACTTTGTCCTATCGAAATTTCCGTTTGGAGCTGCCCCATGTCCTCGGCATTCTAATCCGGCATTAATATACAGGACCGACTAAAGTTCCATGACCAACACAACATGCTGCCATCCTGGTGACAGGTGGATCCACTAATAGACCCTGAAATGGCATCAATCCGATGCTTCACATGGAATATCTCGGTTATCCGACTCCCATCAGTTTTCCCTAAGCTCCAGGCCCTAAGCTATCTATATCGCCTAGTGCGAGTTCCCAGTATAGTTAGCTCGTGGCCTCATTTCCTCGCTCAAAGGCACCATTTTGAGGAACTTTCTGTTTTTTTCGTGGTACATTGTTGGCTCCTCTCTGCTAGAGTCCCTCCCATTGGTTCCCTTTGCATCGTGGAATATTTAGCACGCATTTGGCGACTAGTATAAGGATGAAAACATCACTAGGACAACATGAACAATTATTGTCAAACGCACACTCCAAGTGAGTTAGATATCCGTTGAATTTACCATCATGTCAAGCCAAGTACCGCCTCCCCTGCCGCAAGCAGCAGGCTACGGCGTTGTTGTCGGCCTAGGGGTCGCTTTTGCACTGGGTAAGTTCTAATCTCTCCAGGAGGAACACGCTGTCTGAACGTTGAATAGGAATGGTCTGGGTAACCAAAGTCATCAAAATAACCTTCAATGAAGACGCTCACAGCACCGAGACCTTCATGGTCGCGAATCGAACGATCGGAACCGGACTAACCGCCTGCGCGGTGATCTCGTCCTGGCTGTACAGCTCGGCCTTACTCGGCGCAACCCTGCTAACCTACAGCTATGGGTTAGCTCTAGGAGTCTGGTGGGGAGCATCGGCCAGCACTATGGTCACATTCATGTCCTACCTCGCGATCCAGGCAAAACGGCGCGCACCAAATGCCCACACGATGTTGGAGATCATCCGCGTGCGGTACGGGAAATCGGCCCATCAGCTGTGGATTTTCCTGTGTCTTTTGAACAACACCTTCGTCTTCACTAGCATGGTCGTCGGATCAAGCACGGCCGTCAGCGCACTGACAGGCATGAACGTCATCGCATCCTCCTACCTTCTTCCGCTCGGGGTGGCCGTCTACACCTATTTTGGCGGTTTAAAGGCAACTTTCCTCACCGACTACGTGCACACCTTCGTGATCATGATCATCATCTGCTGGTTCACGATCCGAGTGATCCTGGTCAATGAGATCGGGTCCATCAGCGCTCTTTACGACGCCGTCGTTCTTGCAGGGAAGGAAAAGCCCGTCGCCGGAAATTACAACGGCTCCTATCTAACAATGAGAAGCAACAGCTGCCTATTCTTCGGCATCCTGCATGTAACCGCCAACATCGGCGCGGTGATCATGGACACTGGCTTCTGGCAAAAGGGCTTCTCGGCTGGCATGGCTGCCGCCGTGCCCGGCTATGCATTGGGAGGAGTGGCATCCTTCTCCGTGCCGTGGAGCTTCGGCACGGTCGTCGGACTCGCAGCCCTAGCCTTGGAGAAAACTGCCATCTGGCCAACGTACCCTAATGCTATGACCCCCGACGAGGTAAACGCCGGACTCGTCCTCCCGTACGTAGCGCAAGCAGTCGCCGGAAAAGCAGGTGCGGGCGCGATCCTACTAGTGATTTTCATGTCCACGACGTCTATCGCATCGGCACAGATGATCGCCACCAGCTCGATCATCTCCTTTGACATCTACGGCACGTACGTGAATCGCAGCCCGAGCAACGGGCAGCTCATCCGGTGGTCCCACTTTGGCGTCGTGTTCTCCTCGCTGTTCATCTCGACTCTGGCAACCGCCTTCCACGAGGGTGGAGTCAACATGACCTGGCTGCTGTATATGATCGGGCTCTTCACCTGTCCCGGTGTCTTCCCGACCTGTTTGGCACTTCTCTGGGAACGCCAAACCAAGGCTGCTGCCATCGCATCGCCGATTATTGGCATGCTCTCTGGGATGGCCGTGTGGTTCGGGACGGCATACAGCTACTACGGGGAAATTACCATTGAATCGACAGGAGGGACGATGCCGTGCCTCTTCGCGACGCTCACTTCCTTTCTCGTTCCACTTCCTATCACGGTGGCTATCTCCCTCCTCCAGCAGGATGAATTTGACTGGTCGGTTTTTGGCCAGATCGAGAAGGTTAAGCCGGACAGGGCAAACGCTGACCAGAAATCCAATGGTGAGGGAGATAGTGACTCGATGACGCCTGATAGGGCAAGGTTCTTTAACCGGGCCAGTCGATGGGCGGCCTTTTGGGCAATTGTTACTGTTTGTGGGCATGTCCTTCTGTGGCCGTTGCCTATGTATGGTGCGAGGATGTCGTTTTCGAAAAGTGTGAGTTGAAATGTTGCAACCTTTCATTGCATGGGGAGTTGAGACTAATTCTTTCACATAGCTGTTTATTGCCTGGATTGTCATTTCCCTCATATGGCTGTGGTTTACTCTCGTCGTCGCTATCTTCTACCCATTGGTTGATGGCGGGATCCAGCAGATATGGACAGTGCTCAAGGGGACTAAAGCCGGTAGCACGATTTCAGATGGAGCAGACTCTACCATTGTAAGTCCACTAGTAGGGGGCATTAATGAAGTCCCTAAAGTTTGAGTCCCTCTGCGGTGGGAAATTATATTGGGTGACTTTTAGTGTTATGTATCCTGAGCCGTCACAAAACGTATTTCGTTTCTGAACCCAGATAAGCAAGCTGTACCTCAACCATCATGCAGTTGAAGGCAATTTCCCTGTAATCCTCAGGCTAGGACTGGAGAAGCAATAATGGACATTCCCGAAACCTACGCGCTGGAGGCGAAATCCTTGATGTATGTGCGGAGAGCATGTCTATAATAGGAACAGGGCCAATTGCGTACTTTTAGCTCGGATCGTGAGATAGTTCTATCTCGGTAAGAGAGAAGGATCAACTCCTATGGTCAGGAATGGAAATTTTTACCGCATCTGACCCTTGCCACTAAGCGCAATCCATCATTGCATACAGGGCCCTACCCCAATGTTATCTCGGTGATTATCCCGATGCATGGTTGCTCCGAATGTCTAGCCCTCCAGGATGCATCCTGTCAACCCGACATCGGCGTCTTTGACACTATGATCTCCTGTCAGATAGCTCACGTTATCCATTCTGTGATTTCGATCAGCGTTTTACAACATGGTCTCCAAATGGCGTTCTAGCGGGGTCCATGAACATTGATCTATAGACACAGGTGGTGAAACATCGAGCTGCGAAATGACGAACTTTTCATAGGGGGAAGAGAAATTCCAGTCTAATACGAAACCGCGCATATGTTTAAAACCCCATGATTACTCGGACTTGTCCTTGTTGTGGTATCCATCCTTCAACATCAGACGCAATGCACACCAAACGGGGCGCTCAGCCTTGGTACCACTGGTTCACCGAGACCGACACCCCACAGGACAGAAAGCTTCTCATAAAGCTTGATTTATTGATTCTCCCATATGCCTTTATTGGGTTCTGGATCAACTATATCGATTCCTCGAACATCAGTAAGTGCCTCGTTCCAATATGGGGCCAGGCCTTGCTAAACTTGGGAGCAGATAATGCCTGGGTAGCCGGACTTGCCCATGATCTGGACTTTCATGGGAACCAGCTCGTCGACTTCCAGACTATCTACCAAGTCGGCTCGGTCATTGGGCAAGTGCCAATTGCGTTTCTTTTTCCCATACTACCGATGAACTGGTTGATCCCGGGGATGGAATTTTGCTGGGGTATCTTCACTCTCTTGCAATATAGAGCCTCCTCATATTCGGAGTTTATGGCCTATCGGTTTCTTGTTGGATTATTTGAGGTACAGTCTCTCCCTGTTCCAGATGACCGTAGACATGAACCTTACTTTTCCTAGGCACCCTTTTTCATTGGTGTTCACTATGTCCTCGGGTCCTGGTGTAAGCGCCGATCTCAGGTCCATATGCATATGCGTCCCGTTAACTGACACCCATATGCAGACCGAGCGGACGAACTGGGCCGTCGAGGAGGTATTTTCTTTATCGGAATGACACTTGGTGCCTCAACAGCCAGTCTGATCCAGAGCGGCGCCTCCGCCCATCTGCAAGGCGTGTCCGGGCTCGCAGGCTGGAGGTCCGTAGCCTTCTCCTGTTATACAACCCAATCATCTAACATGGATCTAGATGGATGTACATCATTGTCGCACTAATGACCTTAGTGGTTGCCATTGCTGGTTTCTTCATATGGCCGGGGACACCCGACATTCCCAACAAATTATTTTTAAGCGACGAAGACATTGCGCTCGCACGCAAACGAATGGAGGAGAACGGCACCGGTGCCAGCAACAATTCCATCCCCAAGTTCTCGCTCCGTCTTCTCAAATCCGTCATTACCGACTGGGAAATCTACGTCCTCACGTGGTGGAACGTGCTCTTCTGGAACAGCGATGCCCAAGTCTGGGGGGGATACTTACTTTGGATTGAAAGCCTGGGTCGCTACTCGGCCGCACAAATTAACAGCCTGGGCTCCTCAGCACCAGCGGTAGGTATTCTGTATGTGCTATTCATAAATTTCAGCTCGGATCTGTGGCTGGGCCGGACCGGCGCTATCGTCCTATCTCATCTAGTGAATATCATTTGCACGACGATCCTGGTTATTTGGAATGTCCCCGAGTCGGCCAAGTGGTTTGCATCCAATATTTACTATTGCGGCATTGGAATGAGTAGCGTGCTATATGGATGGGCAAATGACATTCTACGCCACAATAAGCAGGCAAGGGCCATCACGTTGGTGGCGATGAACATCGCTCCCACTGCGGTTAGGGCTTGGATTGGTTTGCTTGTCTTTAAGACGGTCGAGTCGCCGCGGTTTACAAAGGGCTACTCGTTCTGTCTGGCTAACTCCATTGTCCTAATTGGGTGGACCTTCCTGGTTCGACACTTGTATCATAAGCAGGAGTACGTATCACGTTTCGGGGCGCGGATGTGGACATTGGGGAAGACTGACATTTACTAGGAAGCGGATCGATCTGGAATCTTCACGTTCCTCGGGTAGTATCGAGCAGGTCAGCCAAATTTCAGAAAATATTGGACCTTTCGATCATAAAGTCAGCGTTTCGGGCCATATTCTTGAAAGACAATCCCACTCACTGTGATATGCTGTGCAAGCAGCGCTCGCTCTGCACAACAAACTCTGCACATATCGGCCAATAACCAGCGCATTTGAGGACCCTAACTAGAACACGTAAATATATATCTATGATCAACAAGAGCTTTCCCCGCGCTCGGGTTGGAATATCTAACTTCGTTATAGTCTGGTCTATTTATCTACATTCGGATCACGGACGTGCGGGTGAACGACAGTTGTGCAATAGATAGCAGACTCATACGTATTGCCTGAGTGGTGCAGGAAAGGATGAGATCACCCATCCCCTAAGAGAGAGCATACTTCGTCAAGGGCTCATTGAGAATTGACTGCGCGGATGAGTATTTACTTCATATATGTAGCCACGGTTAAGGATATCATGGTAAACATCTAGATGACTGAACGCCGGCAAAGGAGAAACAAAAAAAATAAGAAAAAAGAAAACGTCTCACATTGCCTTTCAAATGTCCTGTAACTCGCTTTAAGCTCTTGGAGACGGTCCCTGCTCAAGGGAAAACATTACCTAAAACCTCGGGAATATATATTTTATCTCAACCCTAGAATACCGCCTCAACGTTGGTGATTCCCCCACCAACCCAAAGCAGTCAAATAAAATTAAAAAAGGGAAATTAAATGAAAGTCCAATACCTCCATACGATTAGACCAGCGGAGAGAAAGTTTCTTCACGCTCGTGGAGCCTCGGTCCGGGCTGGATCTATTTACGGATCCGTTTGTATCCAAAATCTGCGAGAGAACATCGGCACGCTTGATGTATATAGGTGGCTTCCTGCCGGGGGTCTAAGGACCACCTTTTCTTTCCTTGCTATTTTTATTCGATAGCACAGGTAGTTCCGTCTGTTTCTATACATCTGATGGGTACGGCGATCGAAGCTCGGTAGAATAGTCTTACTCATATCAACCACTGCGGGATAATATTCCTAAAGCGCGATATATTAGATATAATTATAACTGAAGCGGGCATATCGCTCTATTTAGATCAGATAATTATTGCAAAGAAATATAGTTAATAAAGGAGTAAATATAAAAAAGGCTATTAGACCGCCTAAACTATCTTGTATATACTGAACAACTAGAGACATGAAGTATGATCTGAACAAGGGATATTATCGTTGCTTAAGTATAACGATTGGCTTATGTAGTATTTGGAAGAATGCAGATCATGGTAGACAACCGGCAAAAGAGAACAAGAAAAAAAAATACAAAGGTTTGAGGAACACAAATTAGTAAAAATTATTAGAAAATTGAAAACCGCTGGCGTTTCCTGATGAATATCTAAGAACTCAATACAACGTCCCTTGAGACGGCAGCTGCTCGAGTTGATCCTCTAGAGCTTCGGAAATATATATCTTGTCTCGACCCCGGGCAACTCCCACCCCCAAAGTAGCCAAAACAATAAAATAAAATAATAGGAGAAAAAAAAAAAGACGATATAGATTCAAAAGTGAACGGATCCTACATTTGTGGAGCTTCACTCTAGGTTCAATCTATTTGTTTGTAGCCAAATTCTACGAGATAACAACGGCAGGCTTGATGTACATACGTGGCTTCCTTCCGGGAGTCTACATACAACCTTTTATCCAATGCTATTTTTATTCGATAGCACACGCAGACCCGTTGGTTCCCACACAGCTGATGGTGTTCGCGAGTACGGGGTGATAACAGAGGAGAGGTGCTAGTAGAGGTATTGAATCATGAACGGTCTATAAAACGCACATGGTGTCAAATATTGCTATCTGATTCAGCTGGTCCTGCCGGCGCAGGTTCCGGTAGACGCCTGTAGCCCGCAGGGGGTTCTTTCATGGTTTTCCACACGGAGCGTGGCACCGAATTCTCATTCACGTATCCCAGAAGCGTCTCAAAGTCCCGGCAAATATGCTGATTGTTGAAATCAGGAAAGGGTTGATCCCAGCCCTCGACCCAGTTGAATAGAATCACGTCGACGCTACTGGAGCATTTAATGGCCTGGGCCAGAATATCTATGCAATGACTAACATGTGCGATGTGTTCAGCGTCCGGATGGTTTCCAAACCGAGGGAAATAGTAATGTTCGTAGGATATCTCCTTCCGCAACATGTCAAGGCAGTGAAGGAGATGGAATACCTCCGTCTGTGCGATATACGCATCGTTACCGTATCCATGCTCTTCTGGAATCTTCACGGCAACAGAGGGGTCCTTTCCGAGTTTGTAGATTTCATCGGAGGATATGATGATTGGCATAACTCCGGTGCCGATGCGGAACCATTCGGCGTCGGCTTCAGGCCCTGTCGGTATCCGCAGAATCGAAGGCGGATCAGTGTCGTACAATGATGCATTTGGGGTTAAGGTAACTCTGGGAATATCTACACGGTCAAGCAGAGGTGCTGAGAAGGTCAGTGTTACGTGTAATCTGAGTAGAGGATTAATCCAGTGTTACCGTAATGAGATGTGGACTTCCATTTCTCCTGATCGCTCAAGTACTGGACGCAGGCCTGGCGCGAGAATGCCAAGATTAAGAGAATAACGGAGGTTGTTAGCAACACCACATTTAAAAAGGTGAGCCATAGCATCATGGCGTTACCCTTGGGGTATGCCCATTGTGTTGCTCTCGTTATCCACCTGCCTTGGCCATGATCATGTCTATCAGCAATGTCATTGCCAATCAGGAGTGGTTTCGCTAGATTCTCTTGACTCAAGCCTGAACAAATGCCGTCGTCTAAGCCTTTGAAGTCATCTTGGGCCTTCCGCATATTTTAGTCAGACAAGCGATATAAAACCAAGGGGATATCAAGAGTGGTAGAGCTCTTCAGGTTTGTGAAATAGGATTATGAGATGGAGGGAAAATGGCTGCTGTGAGGAAGGCTGCGCTTCGTTACCGGTCGCAATATCGCATAAACAGCCCTGCAAGGTACTGAAGGCTTGGAATAACCATTTAGACGAAGTTACCAGTGCCGTCACGCCCAAGCAATACATGAGGGCGGGATATCGTAGCCCAGCAAGTCCGTCGGGATTCCGCGACAACATCCCTTGGCAAACTTGGCGAAGAGGAGATATAGATCCTTCATGCGGGCTTAGGGCTTCCCCTCAGATGTTCCAGCTTGTAGGATACACCGAACCCTCATCTATGTTACATCCACTATATTCTAACCATGTATCCTAGCCCTTTAGAGTAATGTAGTATAATCCTTCTTCCGTATTACTATCCTTGTGACCACCGTCAGGACGTCGAAAGCCGAATCTAGATTTCGACCCTAAGCGCAATCTGTACGTTGCTCTACCCCAGCACACGTCTCAGATCTGTTAGCAGCGCGCATATAAATCCTGTCCATAGACACTGGAGTATAGGCCCCTATCGTCTTCTGTGACCCATTTCAATAACCGTTGAGAAATCTCCCTTGAGAATCATCCGCCATCATGCGGTTTAACATGATTGTCGCACTCCTGGCCATTGGTGCACCCTTGGCTTATACTTCACCAATAGGTAACATGACCGCCAAATCAATGATTCTGGTTCTGACTTTGGGCTTTGTAGTTGGCCAGGACAACGAGGCAATTCCATTCTACGAAAAACGTGCCGACAACAGTGAAGCCATCCCGTTTTACGAAAAGCGTGCGGGGGATAGCGAGGCCATCCCATTCTACCAGCGTCGCGCGGACAACAATGAGGCCATTCCATTCTATGAGAAGCGGGAGGAAGAAAGTGAAGCCATACCTTTCTACCAGCGTCGTGCGGACAACAGTGAAGCTATTCCATTCTATGAGAAGCGGGAGGAAGAAAGTGAAGCCATACCTTTCTACCAGCGTCGTGCGGACAACAGTGAGGCTATTCCATTCTATGAAAAGCGGGCTGAGGAGAGTGAGGTTATCCCCTTCTATCCGTAGCCACTGCTGTTCTCACAAGTGCAGTACAGTATGACTGGCTTTGTGTCATATAGTACACCGTGAATTGAAAGTCTCCATGGTCTAATATTCCGCAATTCTGCATGTCTCTAGACCCTACCCCATCCATGCCAAATGCTGCATCAAACCTGTCATGGAGTGTAGTATCCGATGTACTTATCGCCGTTTCTCAAACCCACTAAGGAATTCTAGATTATAAGAGAGCGGTCTAATCAGCTTGAAACGAACCTTGTTGAACATGGGCGAACTCAGTATTCACAACTCTGAGGAACTCCTATTTCTTGCCCCCGCCCCAGAGGAGTCTTCTGCCTAGTCTTGGCCGATGGCTCTCTATTACGTGGGATTGGCTTGCCTCCACGATTCAGTGCCTACGCCCCGCTGGTCGGTGCACATCAGATCCTGCAATGTAACGTCGGGGTCTGTGGCAAGAATCCGTATCCTTGACTGGGGGCGAGAACAGGACAGTAATACTTTTACCTCCATGAGCCCTTCGCTCGAGCGGGGTGCATGTATTCGATATAAATGTAGTAGGACTTCTTTCTAGATCAAACTATTCCGTCTTACGTGAGAGTCATTTGTACCTTAGTACAAGAGCACCGTCTTAAGTAGCCTCAGTCTGACCAACTCACCACGGCCATCTCAGCACTATTGCAAAGCACTACAACCTCTACCGAGAGACCCTTGCTGAACCAAACTCGATCGTCCAGAAAAATGACCAAATACAAACCCCTTCTGGAGGAAGATAGCTCGGATGGTTCTGAGCAATTTGAAGCTCATTACGAAGCCCCCGACATCCCAAAACAACGTCCGACGCTTGGCTTCCGAGTCAGATATGCCTTCCTTATATTATTAGCCACATTCGGCGTCCTCGATTTGACATACCGAACATACACCTTGATCCAATCACGCAGGTCAATGTCGTGTAATTGTGGAGAGACCGTTGAAGAAGCTCTTGCTAATAGCTGTAAATATGACTCGATTGCAGCTGCTTGGCTCCCTCCAGCCTGTCGAAACGACGAACTTCTAGCGCAATTCGAGACGTCCGGCCCGAACCCCGATGGAAGCTGGATGTACTATGCCGATAAGAACAAGACACGGACTCTATCACTTGAAGAACTGTCCATGCTCCCCAAGACTGGATCGCACTTCTTTACCACACATCAGTGGCATCTTGTCCATTGTGCATACTACTGGAAGAAGATGTTCTTAGCTGCTGAGATGGGTACGGTGATTGAAGCTCGGTATAATAATCTTGCTCATATCAACCACTGTGAGATGATGTTTCTGAAGCGTGATGCGTTGGACACGATTGTGACCGAGGCGGGCGTGTCACTGCATTCAGATCGAATAGTCGTTGCGAAGAAACATGGTCATGAAGGGGATAAGCAAGAAAAGGGCTATTAGACCACCCAAACTATCTTGTACGTACTGAGCAAGTAGAGACGTGGAAGTATGATCTGAACAAGAAATGTTATCGTCGCTGAGTGCATCGTATCAGCTATGTCCATCAACCCTATCCATCGTGTCAACGACATTCTCTGCAATCTTCCTCGTCTCTGTATCCACAGACCCACAATCCCGAATAGCAGAAAACTGCTGCTTCCACAATAACCACCGATCAAGGCACAATCCCTGGGTACCTCTGAATTTCCTCCTCAGCTTCCTCCTCTCGGCTTTGGGCAGCATCCAGAGCGGGCCTCCCTGGGTGCCCCCAATGGCTTCATCGCGTCCGTATAGAGCATGTCCAGCATACAGAATCCACACTCCCGCCGCCGCAGCTTTAAACGGCAATTGATCGACGTGCTTCGGATCGGCCGAAATAAGATCGGGACTGCCCCGAATAGGAATAATGACCCCCTCTGCGACATCTGATAAGGCCCAGATGGCATACGTCTCGAGTGAGAAAAGACCGAGCCCAAGGATCCGAGCGGCGTAAGCCTGGAGATTGACGAACCGTCGCTTCTTCTCGTTGTCATCTGCATCGGGACTCACCGCTAGCAGTCATTAGCGTCCCAAGGCTTCTTATGGTTGGAAAGCAATAAGAGAAGAGCTTACCTTCCCATGTTTGCGGAAACTCGGAGGAAAAATAGGGGAGGTTCCTCCATAGTTTCTGGTTGAGGATCGTCTGCTTCGAAGTAATGTCCGCCAGTTCCTGCACGATGGTGACCAATTTCTCTTGTGCAGGGCTTTCATAGGGTATCTGGCTAGCGAAACTATTTACTAACTCCCAGAATAATGTGAGGACGCCCCCTGGGTCCTTGTTTGGGTTTTTTATGTAATCCAAATAGACCGCGTCTAGAGCGAGAGCGGCGTCTTTGGCAGGAGAGGGGTTAGTGGATTGGATTGCTGCATTGATGATGGTTTGGATTGGGGCTTCGAAGTCATGAGGGACGGGAGTTTCGATTCTTAGCTGAATTCGATCCATGGCGATAATATTGCTTTGAGGGATAGCAGGCTGTGTACAAAGCCTACTACTATTCTGGAAATTGGGATGTCGGACGGCATAAGAGGTCCAGCCTACTAGTATAGATTTGGTTAGTATCGCATCTTGGGCCCCAAATAAGGAATAGTGCCATGCGCATTGCTACCAAGCTTTGATATCCGCCCCCATGCTTAGGGTTGTGGATCTATTGAGGCGAAGCCTTACCCTCTTCACTATAAAACCATGGGGTAGGTCAAGCTTTTATTCTCCGTTCTGCATTCCAGAGTTGAAGCTCGAGAATAATCCCCGGATCAAGACAATCCCTTAAACCTCCCCGAATTTAAATGGCTTCTATACAACTCCCTCCGGTCTCGACCCCGGTCGCGATCATCGACCAGTTCATTGCGCAACAAACCGAGTCCTTGGTCCTCAAGGAAAAGATCCTTACCCTCTCGGGGGATAGCTTTGATGTGAAGCTGGTTACTGGTGAACCTATCTTCCGGATCAAAGGCAGGCCCTTCAGCATCTCGGGTCGCAAATCGGTCTTTGATATGGAGGGCAATCACTTGTTTGATATCGTCAAGGAGCGTCTGCACCTCCATTCCACCTACGTGGTTCAAGCTCTAGATGGAAGCAAGTTACTCGAGGTCAAGAGTAGCTTCTCCTGTAAGTGGTCTTCCCCTTGTGGCTTTCAGCGGCGTTAACTTCATCTCTTAATTGTATTTTACTTTTTGGCTAAGAGTTACTTACAGTGATCGGCTCGAACGCCACCGTAAGCTTTACACCCTCCAGTACCGAGGGCCTTGTATCCTTGAATATGAAGGGGAACTGGCGGTCTCGTAAGGCAGCCATTGTGGATGCTGCGACGGGGGCAGTGGTCGCGCAGATCGATCGCAAGCGATTCAACGCTCGCCAAGTATTCTTCCACCAGCAGACCTACGTTGTGATGGTCGCTCCGGGGGTAGATATGGCACTAATCACGGCCCTTTGCGTCTGTTTTGACGAGAAGAATAATGACTGATGAGCTGGACCTTTGTTTTTCATTTCATATCCCTTGTATTAAGTTTCTTTGTTTCTTGAGGGGACTGGGATATCATGGGTTTTGGGACGGACGGCGTTGATCGGGGCAACGAGGGTTAATATACCATGTTCACATGATATCATCAAATAGCTTGACTCCTATTTGGCTATTTGGACTGGAAACTATTAGTTCAAGTTGCCTACCCTTTTCATTTAGTGATAATGGTCTGATGGAATAAGATGAGCATGGTTGCAAATTTGACTAGCTACGAAAAGTATATTCTCTTGATTTCGATTTCTTAACATTTTCATTTTCGACTTTACTCCCAGCCGATTGCCATCGGCTAACCCAGGATCATCTCGTGCCGGTCCTCGGGGAAAAGATGGCTAAGAGTCATGATTAGAGGCTATTAGTTTCATGATGGTGTGAACACAGACTCCCTGTTAATGTGCAGCGATGATGACTCTATATTCTCTACTGTGTGCCCAGCAGTCCAATCGATACAAGTCTGAAGAAAAGCATTGGTTGTTAACACTATGAGCTATATTTAAGTTCAACATACAAAGGGTTTGACTCGACAGAGAGAAGGCCGATGGGAAGGGAGAAGATGAGACCAAGGGTCTGTGTGCCCTGGTCCATCGTCGATTGTTCTCTTTACCGACACCTTCTAGAAGAAACGTCCACAAGGCTATAGCTCACTTCAACAAATCACCTAGAGATTGGACCAGGAATTAAGCAAAGCCAGTGCTGACCACCCAGCTTACATCATCGTTAAATGAAGCGGTGGCATCGAACGTCTGAACACCACCGTTGCTCGCCACATAAAGAACGTTTTCGTAGTGACGGAAATAACGGGTAGGATAGCTCCAGGATCGAATCGAGTTGCCCTGGCCATTCAGACCAGCCTGTGGACAGAACGTGGCGTCTTCGTAGAACTGCTTCGTGCCATCGTTGGCATTGAGAAGGAGGGCAAAGTTATAGTGCCGTATGTAGCTGCCGGGAGTATCAACAGACTCGAACGAAAAACAGGCGCTATTGGCAAGGCCGGTGCGAACCGTCCAGCTAGCTTGCTGTTTCAAGGCGGTGGTGCTTGTCGACGAGACTACCTGAGTGTTGACTGTAGAGCCGTCGTGTGCGAGGTAGCGCGTCGTGTAGCCAGCCGTGGTGACTTGCAGCGAGATCGAGGATCCGACGGTGAGCGCCGGGCCACTGGTCAGTGACGTGATGGCGTATTTGGCAGCTACGATGTCCGCCTGCACCGAGTTCTCGGTGGCATCGGACGGATATCCGGAGGTCATCACACCCTCATAGAACGTGCCCTGGGCACCATTGCTGTTATCACCACCAATGCCAAGAATGATGGCGCCTTCTTTGCTCATGGGATTGTAGCCAGAGGCACTTGGGCGCGCGCCACTATAGTACGTCGATAGCGAGCCGGATGCAGCGTTTGCGCCGCGGATGGACCACTGGTTTGCCTCTCCCTTGACGACGGCTGTGACGAACCGGTAGGAAATGGACGGGTCGCCAGCGTTGTTCGTAGAACTGAGGCCAGAGAACAGGCCGTTCTCGAGATCGGCCATGATCCAAGGACCACTGCCAGCGCCACTTCCCCAGACGGTGTTGTCGCCATAGTAGATAGCCTCCATGTGGCCATTACCGGTATCTGTGCTGCTGACCTCCGCGTTGCCATAGTCGAAGCAGCAGGCACTGTTGTAGTGGGTGCCATCCAACACCGCGTACATGCCCTCGGCCTCGTCGCCGGTAGCTGTGCCGCTGGCAGCGTTGTTGCGATAGCCAGTGCCAGGTGACATAAAAACGCCGTACGCCTTCTTGCCGTTTAGCGTGACCGGTGCACCAACCGCGCTCGCCAGGTTGTCGTAGCCATTGGACTCGGGGCCATCAAAGCCGCCGGGCGGAGCCTGGGTGAGGTGATTGCCGCGACCGGACTGGTCATAAATGATCGTGATGAGGCAGGTCGTGTTGGCACAGAAGGAGTCTTGGGTGGAGGCATCGGCAACACCCCCAGCAGAGAGAGGAGCGATGTCAGTTGTGGTGCCGTCGGAGCCTCGTTTCACCTGATACAGTGCGCCGGTGTACGCGCTGTATAGGGCACGAGTGGTGCTGTGCGCGGCGACGCAGGGCGTGCCGCCGGAGGAGTAGATGTCACAAGGCCCAGCAGCGACAAGGGATGCCGAGGCAACAATGCCCAGAGCAACTGCGCAGGCACGTTCGAGGCTTAGTCCTGAGGACATGTTTGATCTCTTTCCCAGGGTGAGACGGTCACGCCTGTGAGTGTTTCAAAGCCGGCAATGAGATACTCGAAGAGCCAGTGTGATAGAGTAAGTCCATCGTGGGACATTGGTGCATCCTGCGTACCCTTTTATAATCCTTCACGATGTCCGTTCTGTAGTTTAAGAGGGGTATACGGTAGGTACTAAAGCAGCAAGGATTTTCCTCCAATGGTCCAGATCCAGTGCACACTATTTAGTCGATAATATTGCGGAATCTTAGTTCTTAAAAGCTCGGTTAATATGAAAACTAGATCCGATTTCAGACTTATGCGACACAAGATCTAAGACCATACAAGGGCTGTCATGATATGAAGCTTCCTCTCAAATATTGGCGGATTTATATTATAAAGGGTTTGCTGAGCATTTCGCCAATTTACGTTGCCAGGGGGTCATTGCAAAACATATTAGACGAAGCAAATAACTAAGACTTCAAATGGAACAAAACACAGCTCGACAATGTCAGTGTTGGCGGTTAAAGGCCTCGAACGTGCGGAGAGGGGAGATTAGCAAGTCCGTGCATAAATTCCTGCGGAGTCGGCGGTACTCGCCGATGGGTCGGTTAATTTGCATGTTGAGAGATGCATAGCTTGCCCCGGAGAACTACTATATGACGGGGTCTGCATATATGACGATCGGCGTACATCCCCCGCATTGGGTAGATTGACTTATCAGAAAGGCATATGGGTGAGTTTCGCAAGACTCAGGAGATCGGGCATGTCACCTGCAAGAGAGATCGGTTTGTTTTGTGCTTGTTTGTAGCACGGATTTGAGTACGTGGTTCAGTGTCCTATTCGTTGATCGGGGTATTAGGGAATTACTGGCTGTATTTCTGCTTTTTGCCTCTTTCTGCTTCGAGTTGGCTATAGTTGAGTCGATACTACACATCAATATGAAACCAGAGCTAATTGCGGGGAAATCGAATTTGAGGCTTTTTGGCGGCTTTTGGTTTCGTTAGCCGGGTCGTTTTATTCCACCTCTAGGACTCAATGAGACTTTGTCACAACGCTGCAGAGTGACAGCGCTACTAACATTTAGAAGGATTACCTAGGCCTAAAGAGTGGCCTTACCACCAGGTGCTGTAGTCCATGGACCAGAATGAATGTATTCACCACGTATTCATACGAACTCCTAATCAGGTACTTGTCGACGTTCAATCCAATGCAGGATCCAATGATGTATTCCGATGCTCACTTGTAGTTCGATGCCTATCCATGAAGAAACTCGATGCTTAAGTTAATGCTTAGTTGAATGCTTAATTCAATGCTTAATTTCGTAAGGAAAGGCTGGCCTCGGAGATTAAGAGCCAAAAGAAGCCCTAACCAGAAGAGGTCATGTGAGAAGATTTATATTGGTCACGCGTCCAGATTGCGGGGGGCGGCCAATCATCTGTGGGTTGGGAACAATTAACCGATCTACCGCGGAGTAAACGATCTAGTCTATTATTGTTGTAACTTCTTTAGATTAGCTGAGGGCATATCCACAAGAAGAGTTCATCTCAGGACTACCTCGGAATAACCGGAATTGCCCGCTTGTCCGTCTTGGATGCCTGTCGGCTCAGGCTTCAAATCGGAAGTTCATGAAGAACCGAATGATGCCTCAGGCTGCTCCCGCTTGCAATACATGTCTGGATCTACGGTATTGGGAGAAATCACATCTTTCAATAGAGGCACTGGAAAGGGTTTCCGACCATGATCACTCAACAAAGAATCTAAAGGTGGACTTCGAACTTGACACCATTCAGCTTTCTGCTGCCCGCTGCGAATTATGTACCATTCTGCTGGAGGGCCTGGTCCACTTTCTAGGACCGCAGTGGATGGAGAGCTGTTACTATATCGAACTTGCGGTCGGCCTACCATCCACGATCCGTCTGGACATCTACGATACTTCATTTAAACGCAAAGCCATTGAGTTTTATACTACCCAATGTACTTTTTTTTTTTTTTTTTTTTTTTTTTTTCAGCTTAGGGGACTCGGTTGGCATCTCTAACGTTGATGTAGAGGTCTCGCTGACATTAAAGCCCTTGATGCCGTTTCCCAGAGGGTACAATGTCCGCTCGACCATGAACTGTAAAGTGGCAGCTCATAAAGCGGCTCAATGGCTAGGACAGTGCACAGACTTCCATCAAGCCTGTTCCAAGAGAGAGAGGCCAGTTCTTCCCAAGCGGGTTGTTCGCCTCGCTTCTTATAATGTGAGCCCTGTACTGTACGAAACATCCGATGATGAAAGGGCAGATTATGTTGCGCTTAGCTATTGCTGGGGAGGTGGAAAGCATCTCCTAACTACTCAGAATACTATTCGGTCCCATAAGGCCGGTATACCATAGTGTCAAATTCCCCAAACTCTGAAAGATGCATTGCACTTGGCTCTTGGGCTTGGTGTGGAATTTATCTGGATTGATGCGCTCTGTATTATACTAGATGACCCGGTCGGCTGGAAGGAGGAGGCCTCCAAGTTCGGCTCCGTTTATAGGGATGCACTAATTACAGTCAGCGCAACTGCATCCCCAAATACAACTAGTGGTATATTCTGTGGCCAGCGGTCTCAGAGACACAAGCTGCGTACCCATGTCGCGTCTATGAAAAACATCGACATCTACATGCGACAAACGTGCTCCACGACACAGGTTGGTTTGTTTGAGCATCTCAACATATTCGGCAACGGCTACCAGGAAGAAGAAGTGTTACCAATCCTTGGAAGAGGGTGGACATTTCAGGAACGAATCTTGTCCCGGCGTCTTTTACATTGTAGCAGCGAGGAGCTAACATGGGAATGTGGTAGTGGCGACATGTATTGCGAGTGTGCATCTATGGTGCCATATACACGCCAAAAAGTTTCGCGAAAGGTGCATGGTCATTTGAGAAGCATTCATGATACCAAGAAGGTTGTAGAAGGTCGTCTCCGAAATGGTGTCTCTGGAGCCTGGGACCGAACCAACAGCCCCTTACGTGAATGGCAAGAGCTAACTGTGGCCTATTCATCTTGCCAGTTCACATACTCCAGAGACCGACTGGTTGCTCTGGATGGCATCGCGCAAAAATTCCAACAATTCCGACTCGGTCCCTATTTTTATGGTAAGTGCGGAGAGAATCCTCCTCATCAACTAGATTGGGCGATTATGACATTAGGCGAGTCACGAAGACTAGATCTTCCTACGTGGTCCTGGGTTTCAGTCTACCATAAATGTCATTATAACTATCGTCATTTCTCCCCATCGTATCAGAGCGTTAGCGTTTGTGACATAGTGAGGTTCCCGAGTGGCGTTTCACCTGACAATGATTTTCCTCTCGTGCCCTAGCAATTTCTTCGGAAGTAGTGGACGCCACTATTCGGTTGCAGGAGGGCCCCTCAGGCATTCCACTCGATGTGGAGGTCATCATAAGTGGTAAAATACACAACATGATAGCGGAAATTCAGCAGTGGCCGGAAGCATCGAACGAGTGGGGAAACATTCAAGAAGATGAGCGCCTGTATAACGGCCAAGCAGTACTTTGGTTGGAGCTATCCACATATCACTTGCTGGGACGTTCACAATTTGTGAAGGCCTTCCTCGTTCTCCGCAAATCACCTGACTCAAATGACACAAATTCTGGGCGGTATGTTTGTTGTTCCATAAAAACGAGTCCAGAAGAGAGTAACAGATTAACTTTTTAAATTTGCACCTAATCTCATCATCTCTGTTTATTTTAAAATCATGCGGTAGCTGTAGTGGCACTGGCGGCATTGCCAACTAAGACCTGGGTCATGCGATTATGAAACTCAAGGGCAGTAATATCATCATACTTTGCTGGCATCTGCTCGGTAACAAAATCTGGTATACTACCCACCATGGACTCACGATGAGCCTTAAAGAAAAACACAGTTGAATGTCGCTCGGGAAGGACATATTCACCAGGGAGTTCTGGTCTCAAGGCAACATGTTGAGGAAGGAACACCTGATGCACACCAGCCTTGATAAAGTCATTCGTTAATCTTTGGAAGGTGTCGCTGACATTGATTGCTATCTCATCAGGCCTCTCTCGTACTATGGGAATGAATGTACCGGGGTGTTTGCGGTCTTCATATTCAAGACCCCCTTGAGTATCTTGGAACAGTAACGTAATGATTCCAAAGTCAGTGTGGGGCCAGCCACGACGCGTCTTGCCTGCATGAAGGCGAGATAGGCTGACAGGGGGGTAGTAGTTATATCTTAGCTCGCTGGCAGCGGGAACACAACGTTTGAGAAACGTGCCTTCGGGCACTCGGCATCCAATTTCGCACGCAGACATAATGTCCAAGCAGAGACTCTGACATTGCCCGTAGAACGCTTCTGTGAAAGCCTGAAAACCAGGAAGACTGTCGTTCGGCCATCTATTAGGATATACAGTGTCATCTGGCGGACCGACATCGAAGTTTTCCTATAGCAAATGTACATGCGAGATTAGCCTTGTAATCACTCTGCTAATAGGTGGCATCACTACGGATATGGCCTGAAATAGAGGGTTTATGACCTACCTTCTCGTCCATACGAACGTTACCAGGGTTTGGTGCTCGCAGGCCAGCCGTGGTCTCGGCTCCTTTATAGCTCCATCCGCGCTGAGGTTGTGGGCTTGGAGGATTGACAACTTGGGCTTTTAGCCCAGGTTTTAGATCGAAAAATCTCTTGTTCTACAGCAGTTGTTTAGCAAAAAGCCGTACCTTGTTATGGCGAGATCACGTTACCCATTCCTGAGACTTCGCGATTGTATTAAGAGGTATGCCATGGTTAATCAGCTTCACAAAGCCGGTACTTCGCAAAGAGTCAACCAACGATTTGGCAGCTGCAAATCTCTGGTTCTTGGAGCCACGAAGGAATACATCGAAGGCCACGGTAGCTAAACCCATGATACTCAATATTCCACTGAAAAGTTCTGATAAGTGCAGTTAAATACTAATTTATGTTGTTAGGCTTGGAGAAGTCACTTCTTGGTCGAAGCGTTTCTCCTTATATCCGGCACTTCCACTCGCTGTAATGCTTAAATGCCGTGTCAAAGACGTCATCCCAGGTCTCAGTACGCGTAAGCCTTTTCTCTGAACATCCGCGATTAGGACTTGCCACAATGGGGTTTGATACTTCAAAGTTTTATCATGAGCCTAGCGTCCGGAAATGGATTAAAAATGAAAAGAGGCATCGAAATCAACAATTACTTCAATTGATTTCGATTGAGTTTCTGGAGAATCCATAGGGATGCCCAAAGTTAACACATAGTCCCATTCCACCTTTGCAGCCTGACCGGTTGATTGAGACCAAATTGCCACTATCTACGATTTGGTAGCCAAATAACATCACATCTAGAAGAACAAACTCTGCTCATGTCCTCACAAAGAGTCTAAAAAGGCCGCAATCCATAACTCTGCTTTCCACAGATCATGAGAGATTGAGTTTATACAATTTGCTGAGTCTACAAAGCTCTACAGCTTTTAGAGATCCACCATAGCACTAACTCTACCATGAGAAGCTTATTTTTGCTCACGAATGTCATTGGCTTATTTGGTGCCGAAGGCGAAGAATCTATGGGTCGGCCCATAGTTTACGAGGCCATGGTACGGTGTCCCGGGCAGTGCAGATAGTTCCTCTAACATGATCTATACCGCCTACACCACGGTTTCCCAATGATGAATTAAAATTTTGACTAGATCGTCAATAAACTGGGGAATTGGATTTAGATCATACATCTTCTTCTATCGCCCAGTCTAAACCACTTGCCACTGATATGTCTGGCGCCGCCACTCCGGTATGATTTCTCAACATGTTTGCTACATGACGGTACAGGCAAGAAAGATTTTCAATAATATTCAAAGGCTATTGGTATCCTTATGTGTTCAAGTCCCTCAATAAATTGGATCTTCTGAAAACTTCTTCTTGCTACAGCTAGATCACACAGCATCAATCATGGCTAACCAGGAGGTATACTTGCTCAGCAACCGGGACCATAATGAATCCCAGCGGTGCGTTATTGGAAAGGCCTTTTGGAATACACAGTAATAATTTGAGATACAGCCTCGACATGCAGCATGAGATTCTAGCCGGTTTCATGGGGTACGAGCTTCTGCATCCCTCGATCGATATCAGAGCACATAGTGGTCTAAATATTGCCGATGTAGGCACAGGCACCGGGTGAGCCATTCTCTAGATCCTTTGATAGCTCCTTATTGATTATAGCTCTATGCAGGATATGGTTAAAGCGCCTGTTGTCCTGGAGCAAATATCTTCCTGGAGCACCTTCCTACTATCTAAACGGCTTTGACATTTCCAGTGACCAGTTTCCCGTCGACCCTGGAGATATAAATTTTACAATCCATGATATTACTACACCCTTCCCAAGTGAGCACTTAGGTCTCTATGACATTGTTCATCTTCGGTTATTTGTCTTGGCTATTCCTGAGTCCGATATTGTTAAGGCTTTAACTAATGTAATTGGGCTTCTACGTAAGTCCTCGCTAACCCAGATTCTACAAGATTACTTAAAGTATTGACCTAACATTTTATATATAGGCCCCACTGGATACCTCCAGTGGGAGGATGCCGATTTTTGCTATACAGCACCTAACCGGCCAGCCGCTAAGATAACCGAAGCTATAGATTTAATTTCTACATATATGGCACGTGCTGGTTTATCGCTTCATCTATCAGATGTTCTTATAAAGGAGGGTACAAGGCTTGGGTTACAGGAGCTTCGAAAATATGAGTATAGTACCCTTACAAACCCTGACAACTATAAGGATATACAGATATGGTTTAACCAGCTGTGCTATGCCATACTACCAGTTATATTACAGCGGAGTGGACAGGCTGGCAACGAGGCTGACTCTAGAAGTATGGCTGCACGCATCCTTACGGACATGCAGTTAGCCTACTGTGACGGGGCTGTCCCGGATCTTAGGATTTTTACAGTTGTAGGGAAGAGAAATATAGGAGGTATATAGTATGACGCTCATAGGAGGGAAACGCCCAGATGAATACGCTGTTGGCTTAATCAATACTGGATTCCTTTGAGGTTTAGAACATCAATTTATGTGTTGTTCTTTTTATTTCCTTATTTTGTGTTTCTTTAATGTTGGTTGTTATTTGTTAAAAGCTTGAGGCATTAGTATATGAAAGCATAGGACTGTACAATAAAAGATAAGAGGAGAGTTCATGAGGTCACACGTTCAATATGAGTAAGGGAGACCTGAGTAGTCTGCAAAGGTCTCGTCATTGACTTCACCTGAGTTTTAGGATCCACTATGATGCTCCACTAAAGTAGTTGCGTCGATACCACGTAAGAACAATAGATACAGAGTCCCAAGCTTACTCACTGGAAGATAAGCAATATATAATCACTGCATAGACAGCCTTACCCTTCATACCAAGCAATACTACTCTACTCCACGCTACCATTTTAATTCAAGGTGTTACCCGGCTTACAAACCTCATGATGCAGTTATCAGCGCCCCGTAAGACAGATCATGTCTTCATTGTGGGTGCCGGTGTTTTCGGGCTGGCCACAGCTCTAGAGCTTCGAAACCGCGGTTATCAAAATGTAACCGTACTAGATAGACACATGCCACCAGTTCCTGACGGATCCAGTGTCGACATATCGAGGGTTATACGTGTCGACTATGCCGACCCATTCTATGCCCGACTAGGCCTGGAAGCGTTGAAAGTATGGAGACAAAAATATGATGAATATTTTTATGAAAGCGGGTTCACTCTGATGTCGGAATCAACCGATGATCCGCGTGTTGAGCGCACCAAGCAAGCTTTGCTGAAGCTTGGACGAAAAGTTCAACCCTTCACTGGGAGAGCAGAGTTCAAGACGAGATATCCCTGCTTTGATGGAGATCTGCCTCAGCATGTAAACGGCTACGCTAACCATGCCTGTGGTTGGGTCGATGCGGAGCGCGTTATGGAGGCATTTGCACGTGAATGCGTTGACGCTGGTGTCTCCTTTACCACTGGAGAAAGGGGGACAGTTGTGTCGCTGGTGCTGAAAGAGAAAATGCTAGTTGGTGTCAAGGTGGCTACTGGAGAGACTTTGCTCTGTGCTCGAGTGATCCTGGCGACCGGATCATGGACCAGCCATCTCTTGGACCTTCGTGGAGCGGCCGTTTCAACCTGCCACCCAGTTGCTTCTATTCAACTTTCCAAGGATGAGACAGCCGAGTTATCGAAGCAGCCAGTGGTATACAACTTAACATCAGGTGTGTTTGTGTTTCCACCAACACCCAATGGTATCTTGAAAGTGGCAAGGCACGACTATGGATATGAGACGACAATCCCGGCCCGATGTCGACCATGTACCCAGCCATGGAGCTCTACATCTGCCCCAAAGCTAGTCAAAACCGATTTCACTACTGACTTCATCCCTGATGAGGCAGATGCGGCTCTTCGTGCTGGCCTCACTTTGCTACTGCCTCGATTCAAGGACCGTCCATGGATAAAGCGCAAACTTTGCTGGTACTCTGACACCAGAAGTGGAGACTTTATCGTTGACCATCACCCTACAATTTCTGGCTTGTTTTTAGCCACTGGGGATAGTGGCCAGTAAGTATCACAAACTCCGGCTATTTTTGCTCCTTTTTTGGGTCAACCACACTACGTGCGAAGGCTAAATTGTTCTAGCTGTTTCAAGTTCCTCCCTGTCATAGGCCGATATGTCTCTGATATCTTTGAAGATAAAACACCAGGTATACATCGGGCTCGTTGGGTGTTCAAGCCAACAGACAAACCAATGGCCAGTAGTAGTGGTGATGGAAGCCGAGGCGGCCCACCTAGAAGGGTTCTGACACGGTCCGAGCAGGCGAAGTTGTAGTCTCCATTATGACGGAGACAGTGATTTGCAAACTGTAAAAAATCACGCAAAGCCCGAGGGGTTACGTTAGTGAGGAATCCTAAACTATCAAGTGCTCTTGTTTACATATGATTCCATCAAGTAGGGAGGGGGGTTTCAGGTTCTCTACGACAGATGTGAGATCATCGCCAGCTTTGGCCCCACCGCCTCTGTTTCTAGCCTAGTCATGTAGCCGCAGTGCCAGCTGTAAGTTAGCTTGAGGCAAAGTGCATCAATCCACGGAACTCCATGTCTTCAGTGCATCCAATTGGTCGGCTCACTTGCGGAAAACTTTTGAGGGCGGGTATGAAGTTTAGGGTTTAGGGTCCAGCTAAATTAAGCGGATACATTTGACGCATGCCGCATTTAGTTCAATCCAACACAACCCAGAACTCCTCCTCGTCGACAGTGGGGAGTTCTCAATTAGTGGCAACCAATGGCGCCTTCCGCGAAATCTGGGTACCGACAGGATGGCACGACCTTTTATTTATCTTTTCTCAGACCCTGGTATTCAACCTACAGTACCACACAACCCTTTGGGGCCGACCGAAACTCTTTGAACGCTAAGGAACAAGAACAAAACCTTGACATACTAATCAATCTCGGTGACCTCTCATATGCCAACCAAAACTACATTAACTTTACGACAATGGCCTCTGGTCGGCCGATACCCTTACCTTGAGGCCTGACAGTTGAACACGCGTCTTTTTACCGGTGAAATGCGCTCGACTAGGCCTCCTTTGCATGTTAACTGGAAGGATTTGAATGAAGTGGATTTTTCTAAGCTCGGAGTGGCAAGGCTATGACGTCCCGTGTCCCGTCCTATAGCGACCTGTATACAGCCAGTTAATGTCATGAGGGGAAAGGATACACGCTGAAGACCGACAAACACACGTCCCCCAACCTCCAACCCCGCACCCTCACTATTGTTCTATCTGTTCGGGCTAACTTTAGGTTTGTTGTCGAGTGTGCTATGTGGCGCACGGAAACGTCCATTTGGTGATTTCTTACGACTCTCCGGACAAATGGCGTGTAGAATCGTAGTTCTTATCTGGGATTACGCTTCAATTAGATAAATACATGCTTTAGACCGGCCCTCATTCGTGGCGACCCACTCCTGTTCTTCATGGAATCATTCAACTGCCTATGACTCCTTGTTATTGACCTCCCTATACTCGGTGATCAACATGAATCGCGAACGAACAAAGGATAGAAATGTGATCACAGTCAAAGATTTAAAAGATAGTGCTCGTAAGAACCTACCAAAGGTCTATGCAGGTGCGCTACTAGCTCATCCAACTCTGTGGTTGTCGGTCTTCTACTACTGACGATGTACTCACAGAATTCCACGATGAGGGCGCGATGGATCTAGTAACGTATAGTCCAAATATGTGCAAAAGCTACATAGCAGAAAGTGCGCCACTGCTAAAGTTCATGACAGGCTCCGGGACAATGAAGAGGCATACAACCGGTATAAAATCAGACCACGCACTTTGGTAAATGTCGAAGATATCAATATGTCTTCGGAGATCTTCGGCGCCAAGGTATGTACTTTATGTGAATGCATTATACTTGCATCACGAGCGTCGCTGAAGTCTTCCTTGGGTATCCTTACCATTCTCATTTGGGCCGACGGGTATGCAAAGGCTAGCACATCCAGATGGCGAGCTAGCAACTTCTCGGGCGGCTGCTAGCAGGAATCTCGGCATGGTCTTAGCCATGCACTCCACCGTATCACTGGAGGACGTCTCGCGAGAAGGCAGTGCAAATCCCTATGGAATACATATAATAATGCTAAAAGACCGAGCACTCATAAAACAAATTCTAAGAAGGGCTGAGAGTATGTCTCACCACTGTGTTCCCTTGTTATTTCAACTATTAGTACTGATACCCGACATCTAGACGCGGGATATCAAGCGGTATTTCTATCCGTGGACTGCCCAACTTTAGGCAAGCGAATTAATGAGCACCGCAACGACTTCGTCATCCCTGAAAATCTGTGCTGGCCCAATTTACTCTCTAGGGGGAAAGAGGCGTTCTTCGGGCAGGTCAGTGGCATGGACTTTGGTATGTTCACCGTCGAGTTTTCCAAAGTATAATGACAAGGACCACTGATAGAATTCTAGATGCAAGTCTTGAGTGGCGCACTATAATACCCTGGCTTCGGCAAACGACATCCCTCCAAATATGGGTCAAGGGAGGTATGTCCTACAGGGATAAATATCTCGTTAGTGCGCACAATATGCTCATTAAACTGTTTTAGTTTCTACTGCTGAAGATGTGGAGCTCGCTATTCAATTTGGCGTCGACGGCGTTGTCATTTCAAACCACGGAGGTCGTCAACTAGATGGGGTCCCCTCCACGCTGGATGCACTTCGAGAATGTGCGCTTGTTGCCAAAGGAAGAATAAGAATTGCGGTCGATGGTGGGATTCGAAGAGGCTCAGATATTTTTAAAGCCCTCGCCATGGGTGCAGAGCATTGCTTTCTAGGGAGGATTCCCATCTGGGGCTTGGCGGTTGTACTCCCCCTCCCCCTCCTACCCATGGTATGTGGTGCTGGATGCTGATATGTAGCCTGGTGTTTAGTACAACGGTCAAAGCGGAGTTGAGCTGGCGGTGGACATACTGCAGCATGAGTTAAAGACAACCATGGCACTTGCTGGGTAAGACTAGCTCAGAAAGGAGAGGCTTTCTGGGATATCAGACATATAGCTAATAGTTACGAAAAAAACAGATGCCGGTCGATAAGTGACATTGACCGCAGTCGCCTTTCTGTGCTGCGGTCGGATGGGATTCTCGCGAAGCTATAGTAGACCATGTAGTGATGTCGCCAGATAAATTAGGGAAAGGATTTAGATGAGAAAGATGGAAGGTACGAAGAAAGCTAAATAATCTTACTCAAGAACTGCAAGAGCGTTATCCCCAGATGGACTGGAGCAGTGCTAAGTCGAAAGATTTCAAGTTCAATCTGCATCACCCCTCTTTAGTTGTCAATCAGGTATTCCAGAAATTGATGGATCGCCAGAGTATCGCATGAAGTTGAATACAGCCACATGAGGCCTATCTTGAGTTGCATGTCACGAGTAAATACTGCCTGGCAATAATCTATATCTCCAAGTCTTGGAATATATATCCTACCATATCTCACGTGTTCTGAAACTCAGTGGTACTAGTAAATAGCTGCGCTACACCAACGGGGGAACAGTTTGGTTCGTAGAAATCCTGCCTCCTCATCGCAACCTGACTCTTCCACGTGGGACGAATGAGGATGAGTAACACAGTACTGGAGTATTTCTCAAACCAGATAACAAATCCAGCCTGCGGTTTTTATTGCTCTTCCATTAACTATCCGTACTGAATAGTAGACCAAATGCAAGGCCTGCCCGTGATTGACTTGACAAACTTATACCACTTTATATTATCGCAAACTCCTGACTGTACAATTTATTTTCTATATCCCTAGATACGTTGTCCGATCTTCTTCTAAGAAAAATTCAACTGGGAATTGGGGTTGATGTTTCAAAATTCCACTTTCTGCATTGCTTGCTGGACTAGACCTTACGACTAAGGATCTATAATACACCGGCTGAAAAGCGGAAAGGGTTCGATCTTGCTCGGTCAGCCATGGTCAGAGATGACCATGCGGACAACATGTACCTCTTTTCCCCACTTTCTTTGTTTTGGTGAGGAGGCTAATTTAAAAAAAGAAACAAGGTCCGAGCACGGTGCAGAGGTACTAAATAGATCAATCTCGAGTTCGGATCAGCTTATCGATGGCCGATAAGTCTAGAAAACACATTGTTACTCTGCTTTTGCCGCTGGTTCGTAGTATATGAATGTGCCTAAACATGAACTAGCCTGACGGTACTGAATATATAGATTTTCCCTTTGAATGATGGATCGTAATATAATTCGCTGGATTTGAACGAGCAGCGTCCACTATACGAACTGCCTAGGATGAGATGTTGACTAGCCAAGATTCAATTACCAAAGCAGAACCCGACCATCATCTGGAAAGCCAAATTGACTTATGGTTCACTTAATAGTGTCCCATTCGTGCGGTCCAGGCTACTTTCGAGCCTCAGCACGCGGCCGTGCATACCGTTTTGGCCCGTCGTCTAGCAGCCGCAGCCCAGCACTGGTAACGAGTCTGAAGATCAGGGTGCCACCGCAAACATCAATCGCAAGGCCTTCAACCTGGGTTATTTGGATGACCCTTTGCCCGCAGACACTGCGGCGGCTGATTTGCTGGTCGTTCCGCAATCCCTCAACAATCACAACGATTTTGGCGTGTTACTGAGTCGTTTTACAAGCCATGGCAAGCCCGATGCAAGCCCGGTTCTCGCTGTGGATAGCAGTTTGGAGGTATCTACCTCCATCCTGGAGGATGGGGGGTTTCAACGCGTCTTTGACGTTGAGAGGTCAGTTGCGCTGTACAAGAAACGGCAACCTGAGGATTCCAACGGGCTCACTAATGGCTACACCAACGGTGCATCTACCAAATCCGACTTGGCCATAATCAAGCCACCAGCAACAACCAGCGGCATCAGCTCTTTCTGCTGTGCTCTGCAAGCCACTCTCCGCAATAGGTGTGTACCGGCCTAGGGACGGCAGACGTCTTGACCATATTCAAATTAGAGAGTCCGGAGCATTTCAGTGATCCGCGGTTTGGCCCGCTAAATGTGTTCAGTATTGCATCCTCGTCCTCTTCCGCAGAGCAAGACACGTCATCCGCTGCATCACCGCCATCCACGCGTCTTGCTGCCGCGTCCATCACGGACGCGCTAGTGCACAAGACTGCGGAGATCCTGCAGATGCCCTTGTCCGAGGTGGATCCAGGTAGTCCGATGTACCGCTATGGAGTGGATTCGCTGGTGGTGCTGGAGGTCCGCAATTGGATCCCTAGGGAGCTGCAGGCGAATATGGCGCTGTTGGAGATTCTGAAAGCGGAGCCAATGAGGGTGTTTGCAAAGAAGATTGCGGAGAATAGTAGGTTAGTTGTGGGTAGAGAAGGTGGGAGCGATTAAGAGGAAGAACAATAACGAGTGAGGCGGATAAACTAATGACTAATGGTAAAGGCAGGAAATAGACAATTGAAATTATACAAAGATATCTTGGTGTATTTGGCTAACTTCATAATCATTATAGCATTCGGCTAAGTAGGAGTTTCTTTCTTTCGTGCCATCACCCATATAAACTCAATATACGTATCTTGGTATAGCTCTCTCATGGTAATTTCTGGCTCTTGACCCACTTCAGGTACTATTCTATAATACTGTCGTAGGCGTATTTAACACCACCTTCAGATGAGTTAGATATCTTTCCGGAACAGGCCTCAAGTTTGGCCGGAAGGAGAAGTAGATTATATATCGTGGTAGGAGATATAGCAATGGAGATGTGTGGAGATTGTCGACTGTTGGATACCAACGAATACACTCTCAAGCGGGTAGATACTATCTATATGAGTATACAGCGGGAGATTAAAAGAAAGATTGATTGATTCAACTCTCTAGTAAACCAAAGGAAGCCTGTATCAGGCTGTGCGTCAGGTGACCATTTAGGAGAGCTGGTCAGCTGACCTCAGTGATCCATATGTGATCACGTGCGCAGTGTATACCATTACTGGAGACTATCCAGCTGTGCGATACTAACATCTTTCGTTTCCCTTTCTGATACCTCTAATTCGAGGTAGAGAGTGCCAATGGAATTATCTATTGAATGGTCGTCACAGGGTCCGCCGTCAACAAGCCGAGGTTCCAGCAGCCCAGCCGAGGGGCGCGAGTGGGGTTTACACTCAGGCTTTCTGGCCAAGGGCCTCCTCCTTGGATAGGATTTATATCACTTTATATGCACTGCAGAGCATCTGGAATATATGCAGGAGTACTAAACACCGAGAATCGCATTATGGCCGGCCCCGTGAGACAGCCCGTTGACATGGTTGCCCTAGAAAACTATATTGGGCAACACGACCTGGGAATATCGCCACCACTTGATCTGAAGCAGGTAACTAGTTTATCCCTGAATTACTCCCTACGATCATCCACGAGGGCACGCAGAAATTGAATCTTGTCTTTCCCCCACACTATAGTTCGGATTTGGCCAGTCCAATCCAACATACCTAATCACCGATGCAAAATCGCAACGATATGTTCTGCGAAAGAAGCCACCAGGCGAAATCATGTCCACAACGGCGCATCAGGTGGAGCGAGAATATCGTATTTTACATGCACTTGAGAATACCGAAGTCCCAGTACCCAAAGTCTATATTTTATGCGAAGATCCGACTGTAATCGGTACCGCGTTCTACATTATGGAGTTTTTGGACGGTCGATTCATCACCGATCCCTACATGCCGGGAGTGGTAGCTGAACATCGTAAGGAGATGTAAGAAATCAATGTTCTTCCGATCTTCTCCCATGGGCTGATCGACAATAGGTGGAGAGATGCAGTAAGGACTCTGGTCAAAATGCACACCCTCGACTATAATGCAGTCGGCTTAGGAGGACTGGGCAAGCATAATAAGTTCTATGATCGTCAAATCCGAACTTTTACAGAAATAGCAAAACGTCAATCTAGGGCAGTGAATGCCAACACGAATGTCCCCCTTGGAGAACTTCCACACCTGGAAGAAATTGCCAGCTTTTTTAAGACCAACCAGCCCAAGGACCGCTCTGGTATCGTTCATGGGGACTTTAAGATCGATAATATCGTCTTTCACAAAACAGAGCCAAAGGTCATTGGTGTTCTGGACTGGGAGATGGCTACCATCGGGCATCCTCTATCAGATGTCGTTCACCTTCTTTCTCCAATCTTCCAAGAATCTGGACCCGGTGCGCCGGTCCTCCGTGACGGCGGTAGGCATTCTATCCCCGGTCTTCCTGGTCTAGAGGAGTCTTTGAGGTGGTATAATGAGTCAGGATACGAGGCTCGACCGGACCTTGACTGGGGTATTGCATTCGCTCATTTTCGAGGCTGTGTCATCGCACAAGGGATAGCAGCAAGATACGTGACCGGCCAATCGAAGAGTCCGGGCGCCAAAGAATGGGCGGACAGCCTTGATTCAAGAGCACAGATCATGTGGGAAACAGTCAGGAAGTTGCGTGAGAGTTATATCCGAGAGCAGAAGCTGTAAATGCCACTGTGGTTGTTGTCTAGACTAATGAAGCAAGAGCGGTTCCCTTCATATAAGGAGTATCTTTCCATCTAGCCAGCAGTTTCATAATTTATTGGAAAGTTCATACGCATATCCAGCACAGCAGTTGTAAACGCAGATGATGTCGAACTGACCAACACTGAAGTAATGCCAAAGTTGATATGCTTGGTTCAGTCCAAGTGGAGCAGCCGAGCCGAGACCGAGGTAGCGCTGCGGGGTTGAACCTAGATATAAATTTGTATCCAGGACGACATGTTGATAACTACCCATGAGGAGTACGAAGCAGATTAGAAAGAAGATAGAAACCCTTGCATGAACATGAATTTCGATCTACCACCCCCCTTAGTTGCTCATCTTGACTCCCTCGACCAATTCATCCACTCGACCATCCTCCCTCTCCAACACTCCGAAGATAATAATCGCTTCTTCGATCACCGCCGTGAATATGCCCGAACGGACTGGGATAAGGGCGGTCTTCCGTCGCAAGAATGGGAGGAATTACTAGGTACGTACCAATGCCCGTCTCTACCCCAACCACCCTCATCCAGACTGAAAATATTGACAAAGAACTAGGCAAAGCCCGCCGTCTCGCCGATGAAGCCGGCTTCTTTCGCTTTGCCCTGCCCAAAATCTACGGTGGACAAGGTCACCCAGACACCAACCTATGGATGTCGGCCACGCGCTTCCACATGGCCTCACATCCAGTGTACGGCGGCGGTCTAGGGCTCGCCAATGACCTGCAGAATGAACATAGTGTCATCGGTAATTTCCCGGACGTCCTCATGCTCCACCACTTCGGCACAGCTGAGCAAAAGCGCACCCTCATCCCCGCGCGACTTCGCGGGGAATTCCGCACCACATTCGGCCTCACTGAGCCCGACCATGGGAGCGATGCGACCTTCATGTCGACAACGGCGAGGCACGTCCGGGGTGGTTTCGAAATCAACGGCGCAAAGAAGTGGCAGACGGGCGCCCATCACTGCACGCATATGATCATCTTTGCCAGGACGTCCGGCCAGGATGGATCCGCAAAGGGCATTACCGCGTTCCTGATTCCCCGCGAGACGGAAGGGGTGGAGATCGCGAGCTACGAGTGGACGTTCAATATGCCCACGGACCACGCAACGGTGACCCTCAACGGGGTGTGGGTGCCTGACTCGGCGGTGCTGGGGGTGGTCGACCAGGGGTTAGCGATTGCGCAGACCTTTGTGCATGAGAATCGCATTCGACAGGCAGCCAGTTCGTGCGGTGCGGCCAAGTTTTGTCTGGAGCGGGCAATCGAGCGTGCGCGGCGTCGGACGATCTGGGGCGAGGGCAAGAAGCTGGCGGATCACCAAGCGGTGCAGTTTCCGGTCGTTGAGCTCATGACGCAAGTGGAAATGTTGCGGTTGTTGATTCTCAAGACGAGCTGGGAGATGGATCGAGTGGTGGCAGAATCCAAGGACAAGGCGTGGATTGCCATCGAAAGACAGTTAAGCGATAAGGTGGCTATGTGCAATTTCTGGGCAAATCGCCTGTGTTGTCAGGCCGCTGATCGAGCGATTCAGGTATGTTTTCTGCTTCTTTTCCTTGGTTGAATTGGTGAGGCTGATTTGATAGATCCATGGCGGTGATGGTTACTCGCGCCACTATCCGTTCGAGCATATCTATCGGCATTTTCGTCGATATCGCATTACAGAGGGTGCAGAGGAGATTCAGATGCGCAAGGTCGCGGCGTATTTGTTTGGATTTGGGGAAAAGGTTGGACGTGAAAAGACGAAGATTAAGCTGTAGATAGCTTTTGACTTACTGTATCTTAATACCACTACCCAGCCCAGTCTATGTACATTTGGGTTTTCTTTTTTTTTTTTTTTTTTTTTTCTGCGAGCTCCTGTGGCGCAGGATCTTGGTAATAGATCGGTGTCCGCTATTACTAGAATCTCCCAAATATTCACGAGAATAATGACACCCTAGAATATTGTAGTAAGACTAGCTCTTGGAACTGCATCAGTCTAGAACCTGATAACTGGAACAATACCCTATTCAGCGCAAGTATTCTATTGGTCTTCACCACCCAAAGAGCTTACAATTCATGTGGAGGGGGAGGAAAACAAAATCAACAACCTTACTTGAAGCTCATTTGCGATACTAGCCCAGTTACGCGGCCGGACTAATAAATATGGACACTCAATGAACATACGCGGAGTGGAATGGTACATGACGGGCAATTCACCAAGGAATTGAGTCATGCCCTAACCCACAGAGTCAGCCGTGAGGAAGGCGATGAGTAGTGAGGCTGGACCGCCATGCTTAAGAGAGGTGCCAGTTTCAAGCCAAATCCCCGTGCCTATTGAGGCTCCCTTCAAGATCATCGTGAGGTGACGTGTACCCAAGGTGCGATGCAACTGGGGATATGCACCATGGTCAACTCCCCTTCAATTAAAACATTATCCGCATGTTCGGTAGATCCTGCATCTTCCTCGATGAGCCTGTCGTCATCAATAGTGACCACTCATAAACCCTCACGGGGGCTACAATTGTTGCTCGCTGAAGTTGATATCATTTGGTGGTGCTCTGGGAAACGGTCAATAACAGAAGCATAAACCATGGCAATATGCGGGAGTTTCCAACATCTTGGTACTTCCCGGTTGCATTTAAATTTGCGAGTACAATACCGATGAAGCCGTTCTTCCTTCGGGATAGCTAAATACCCAAGACGGGTGCAGCCATCCTGCATACCATCCCTGTTTATACGAATGGAAAGATCAATCACCGAACAAACAAATACGAGTTGGACCTATCGATTACATGTAACTCATCACTTTTGTGCTACTTTCATAACTCGAGTACATAAAGTAAAGTGGAAACAGGTCCAGACAGTACACAGAAGGCTCATAAAGTTTAGAATAATTCCCCCTATGCTGGAGGAGAAAGCGGAAACTTATTCGGATCAGTGGTGAAAAAGTCATTGCTGGGATTGGCGAGGTTGTTGAGGGCAACAAGTGCGGCTGTCGCACTCGGCTCCACCGGTTGTTGGAAGTTTGCATTACCATTGCCTGAGCTGTCCGTGATAAACGTGGCGCTGGGAATATTAAAGCAAGGCGACGGCGTCGGAGCCTGAATCAGCCGGACCATATAGGTAGCGCTAGGCGTTGCACCTTGTAATACAACAGCTGCGACCACTTTGCCGGATGCCGGTTTAACGAGGTTGACAAAGCCAAATTGTTCAGTTAATTCAGTATTAGCAAGCGAGCCATCGCAATTTCGGTTGGTGCGTGTTAAGGGAATCTTCTGCGCAGGTATCGCGGCGGCTGAGACGATCGCACCTGTCATAGCCAACATAACAGACAAATGCAGTAGTTTCATAGTGAAGGTTACGGTTCGTGATTCAGTTGATGATACTCAAGTTAGGAATAGGGTTCTGTCGGATAGGTGAGGTAAAGTGGCGGGATATTGGGTCCATTTATATCTTAACTCCACGGTTCTCTTATGTACTCCGACTGTAGCGACGACAGGCACAAACGCCATGACAGGTTCAGTGAATGTAGACTCGAACAGGTATCCTGAAGCGAATGCAGTACGTACACTGTCTAGAGGAGACAAAGGTCTAGAACTGGGAGCAATTTTTATTTGCCACCACAGCACCAATATGTGTCTACTTGGTTGATATATCCTCACAGGCTAGAACATTCTTGCCAAATTTATTCGAGATTCAGGTCGATTTGCCATTTCATGGAAAAAATTGCCACACCATTCGGGTTGAATGCCGTTGAGCATCTGATATCTCGAAACACGGGAGCTAGAAACCTTCTTGCTACAACGCCATAGTTAAAGCCTGCGTACGAAGATCTTGTCAAGCAACCCTGGGCCCCTCTGGTGGGTGCCTAGGTTGTGGTTATGATAATTGGGTCATGATATCTAACTTGTAACTGTTGTTGCCTGAGGCAATGACCAGATGGTTTCCAATTGAGAAGGCCTAGAAATGTTGATACAGAACCTGCTTGTTCCATTATTAAGATGTGAGGGGTCTGAACACAGACAAGGTACTCAGTAACCCCTTGCCAATTGAACGACCTTCTACGAGAAAGGAACACCACTATAAAAAGCGTTTTTCCGCCAAAATAATCGGATGATATCTGTCCGGTCACTAGGACTGACTTCTTTGCTTCATCGTCCTAGTAAAGGCGACCGGCCCTATTTTTTAGAAGGCATGCCACTTCGCCGTCATTCGATTGAAGGTCTCTCAAGTACTACAATACGGAATAGCGAGGGGGTCGGTTAGCGTTCCCAGCCACTTGAAAGTTAGAGTCTGAGGTGCTATGCTGGTTGACGCCGTAGTTGGCCAGGAGTAGCTTCGTTCTGGAGAAGACAAAAGCCATCACAGCCTTGGTATCCGTACAAACATAATCGTAACTCGGCGACAGTGAGTTTGGTCTGTTGACATGCCTTGAAGAATCCTGCCAGGCTCATGGAAATACTTTTCCAAGCGTTCCGTCCCAAACCTTCTCTTTGCTGCCATGCGGCAATCCCTTTGTCCTGGTAGCAAAAAGGAGAGCACCAATGACTCAGTAGACCATTTGGGATGTCGTCTTAAATAAAATAGTAGCATTTTGGTCGATTCGATCCGCAAGGCCAGGTAATGAACCTAATAATACCACGCAGATATGCCTCTACGTTTCTGTGACAGTGTCGGAGTTTGTGCCATTGGAAGAAGAATAAGAGCCACCAAAGATGTGATGCCTCCCACACTCGTCCAGTCCATTGCATTGTAAAATGAAATTCGTTGGCGTGGGTATTAGACTCTATCTAATAGATACTTAAAACCACCAGAAATTGAGGGATAATAATAAATATTTGTGGTTGAATTGCTTCATATTGGTTATCGTAATTGGAGAACATTATGTGGTCAAGAGTATTGCGCCACCTGGATTTCGTCCTCCCAGGCACCGTTTTAAAACCTCAATATCTCAACAAAATTATGGGCTCTTGAGCTTAAGAAAGTTCTATGGATTACGAGGCTCAGTATTTAGTATCCTATTCACCTTTCTTAAACTCAAGTTGCTGGTCCACTACATCATCTCGCACCATCCGGTCCCAGGAGCGCCATTGCATCCCCAACTCTGCCTCTGCTTTACCACTGTCCGTTGAGAGAAACTCTTCCTCAATCCGCTGTGATCTTTGCCCAGAGGCCTAAGTATTCCCGCTAAATTAGATTCGCCACCTCCGTCCAGTTCCCACCCTTCCCCGAAAGCAGATACCTCGACTCATCCGGGATAGCTAGATCCAGGGCTTTGATGTGTGCTTCGACAACATCATTGATATGCACACCGGGGACCTAGAAGTAAGAATAATGAGGGATCCCTGCCATAATAGCATACCAGAGAAGACCATTTGAGGATTCCTCAATCTCCTTAGCAGCTGTCTGCGTGGGGTTACATCCATATACAAACACAGGATGTCGCGTTACCAAGATAAACTGCGACTTTGCGGCTTTCCGGAATTCTTATGCGGTTCTATTGGCGAGCAGCTTGGATGCATGGTACAACCGCATAGGTATTCCTCGTGGGTCTTTCAACGCTGTGAAGTCTTAGGCCTCGTCGACGTTAAAGTCCCAATCATTATTCTCTACAATGAGGTCAGAACAGGGACAAGATAGGAGAGGTACCCCACGAAAGCTCACCTTTTGACGACGCCACCAGGCGGTATTCCGTCAAGTGGCATCAAGGCCGCAATGGATGAGGTGATCACGACTTTCTTGATGCTTGGCACACGAGCAGCCTCCTTGAGCAAGACGGTCGTTAATTTTACAGCTGGAGTGAAATAGTACTCCTTATCTGTTCCATCAGGAAGAGGATGTGCAAGATAGATCACGTAGTCTACTCCATTCAGATGTCCTTTGAACAGGGCTTCATCTGACCAACCGGAAACGGGTAATAAATTCCACACTGTTCGCTATAATCGGACAGCAGAGCTTGTAACCTGTCCGGGTGCTTTCGAAGACAGATTCGCAATCGGTATCCCCCTTTAACTACTGCGATAACGGTGGCACTGCCAACAAAACCTGTTGCGCCGGTGATGAAGATCAATTCACGCGCCATGCTGTGTGAAGCTCGAATCCAAAGACCTTAGATGGCGTAGAATAGGCAGAGGATTCATTTTTCCCTGTGCATGGACTTGGTCAGAGAACTATCACAGTTTTATTTCCGATCAAGTTCATTAGCTCAATGCAGGGAGTCTTGGAGATAACCGATCTATAATCTTAAAACCCCCATTTAAACCTTTTCTGGAAACTGATCCACTGACTGGAGCTGGCGATATTGCTCCGTATCCATCATGTGCAACAGACGTGAGACTTATATTCCGTAGCCTCGTCCCGATGCATGGTTCCCGTCGTCGCATCGCCTACAATCCGAATAATCCCAAAATACGGAACATGCACCCACACCACGCCTTCCTCCTCCAGACCCATCCCATTAGGGTTCTCGCTCCCCGCCTCCCTTACACTCGCCCTCCTATTCCCCTTGTCCACGTCAATCGCGAACAACGCCTTCAACATATCCGCACTTTGCGCACTCAACTCATCCGAATTCAGCCGGTTCATCTCGTTCATGTTCTCCTGCACCTGCTCGATCATCCTGCGATCGCTCAAATACTGGTTCGCGAGCAGAGTTTCCGCCCCGTCGCGACGACTATCCATATGTGCGAGGAGGAGTGCCATGGCCGCCATGAGCGCGAGAAAATCGATGGTGCGACAGCTGTACGCGACGCGGTTGAAGCTGCGGAGCGAGATGTAGGGCGCGAGAACGACGTATTGACACACGTGATCCGCGAATACTCGGATGGGCTCTCCGCCGACGAGGAGCGCAGCAGAAACGGCAGATGCAACTGGTTGAGCAGGTTGTAGTGACAAATCTGCACGACGAGGCGGCGCGTATCCCAGAACACTGCTTGCAGGTCGGTGGCGGCCATGTCGAGTTAGGGACCATCCACCACTTGCTCGGGAGGGTGCTAGCGGCGTTCTGCAGCTCCAGGTCGATGGCGCGGATGGCGCGGATGGCGGCGAGGTCCGGACAGCTCACCTTGGATGCATTTCGTTCCAGCACCCGGGACGTCGCGACACAGTGCAGGCGCTCGAGACGGCCCATGGGACAGTCGTTGGCGAGGCGGGCCTCGGAGGCCATACTATGGTCGGTACAACCTTGAGGTACACCTAAGAGCAGGCAGAGATGGCGGTCTAGAACAATGATCCGAAGCCACATGCGCTGTGAGTCGTATTTCGTCTTGGGATCGAGCGCCTTGTATCAGGTCTGGTCATCCCATCGATGAATGCCCATCAACTGGGCGACACTTATGGCTCTCCGACCCGCGACCCAGCCTCGTCGAAGGTTCCCAATATTCGCCTGGTATAAACTCTCCTGCCCGCTCACTGGGCGTGGCAGCACGAGTGTTGCCCTCAAAGGGAGTACCATCACTGCTGCTCGACCCCATGCCCATGAGGACATATGCGAGGTCCTCGGGGAATTCCTGGCTGATACAACGGGAACCTCGTCTTCGACAGCCGTTGTAGGAGGCGCTAACAATGCGCGGATCGAATCGACATTTCATCTTCCGCCGCTTGCATTCCCAGCAACTGTGGGTGCCTTTGCGCACCTTTCGCCGTTTGGCTTGCCAGTATGCGTCATGTGACGGTGCAACATGCGGAACAGACATGGTAGATGAGAGACATGGACACGGAAATGAAGATGTGCAATGTTGTAGAAGTGGTGAGAAAGGAGAAAACAAACGAATGATGTTGCGGTGGTGGAAGAGTGAGGGGACCCGTAGTGGTGAGCCTTTATTACAAGGTTTCTATAGTAGTGGTAAATAGATGACCACTGGAATTATGATATCTAGAGAAAGGGCGAACGACATTTTTTCTTCCCGCGAGTTGCCATTCAAAACATGAGACGGAGTGAACGAATAATACATGAGAATATCTGCAAGGTCCAGCAAAGGTGGTGTTACCAGCCTGCGAAGGGATTATTGTACCAGCTAATCATATAACATACCCATTTCTTTCCTCCCTTCTCCGCCTGTGTATCTTTCGCCTTGGAGCTCAGTACGGTGCTTAGCATTTCCAGTTCTGTGCCTCATTCGGGTTTCCTTCGCCTGTATAAACAGCCCGTTGTGGATAAAAGCACAAAGGCCGCTGACGGTAGACGTTCTCGTGGGAGGTGTCGTTTTTCCAGGTCGTGGCAATTATAGTTTCTGGTGCAATTCCCCGCTCAACCCAATCCATTAATGCCAGCAGAATATCATGTTTTGCGTCCGAAAAGCCAGGAACACTGTGCAGACTGGATGATAATGCTGGACCCTGGTTGGGGCCAGCAAAATACCATGGCGCATGCATATTATCAGGTGTGCCTGCGCAATGTCTGGAATCTTTGTTAGCATATAATGAATGGAAAGCATTAATCGGGCGTAGAACTGACTGCATTCCAGGAACATAGAAAAACCGATAGAAACTATCCAGTTCGATTCCTTTCGGTGTGAGAGTATTGGTCACTTGGTTGTAGTAATATAAACTGCTATCTGTGGGAATGAACCCATCAGCCATACCGTGATATGTTAGCAGCTTGCCACCATTCTTCTGGAAAGGTGAAATGTCAAAATCGTTCGCAGTCGCGTTGCCGGGATCGAGCTGGTCGGCAAGCTGGACAATGCTGTAATCAAACTGCTCTTGGGCCCACTGTTTTCCAAGACCGAGGAAATACCGTACATAGTCTGTGCCGAGCGGATTCACAGTGCCATTGCCGATCACGACCTCCCACTGAGACTCACTCCCCGGAAGAAGATGAGGAAAGACGAAAGTTTGATTCACATCGACGTAGCTACTGTAAATCAGGCGTAGAGTTTCGAGCTGTGCGGGACTCAAACAATCTGTTTGTTGTGCTGGCCGACATAGCAGAGTCTCAAGGTTAAGATTGCATTGTTGAGGCGCCGACACAACCGTATCACGAAGCCCATCCTGTGGATCGCACTGCCTGATGATTTCGTTGCCGATAACAGGGAACATACTTTCAGGAATTTGACTGGGTGGGTTGGCATTGTATGTTCCGGCCTTGACTGTCCAAGTTTGCAAATGCGACGTCCACCAAGCCGCTGAACCAGCAATTACACCATCAAAGTCGTCCGGATAGAGTTCCACTGACCGTAGACCCTGACGACCACCAGTCGAGCAGCCGCTGTAATAGTTGTATGTCAGGTTCTGGGCGTAGTATGCTTCAATTAGCTTTTTCGAAAGTACGACTGAGCCATGCATTGCTCGGTAGCCCCAGTCGATCTGTTTTTCAGGAGCATCATATGCCCAGGTTCCGTCGGAGGAGGTGCTATTGTGACCAGTATCCGTAGACATAGAGGCAAATCCATATCGTGCGCCAACGCCCTGGCAGGTATTAGTGGCAACGTTCCGCTATCGATTGATGTAGAGCAAGTTTGAGACAAACCACGTCCACCCAGTTGATTCCTCCAGCAAAACCACCGTTTCCAACGGCCCTGTTTCATGACTAGTAAGTATGACAACCACCCAAAGCTGTTAAACGTGCAGCTTACAAGAATCTATTATTCCACTCCGCTGGCAAAAATACGCCAAATGAATACGCCGAAGATGGACTTGAGATCACTTTGATCTGGACAGCGCAGAGCTCTGGCAAATCCGTAGGAGACTGTGGGTATGCGATGTCGCCGTCGGGAACTTCGAACGCATCGCCACTTGCGATGTGATAGGCCTGCTCAACACTTGCGTTATATTCTGGGTGTGATATCAAGTACTCCGAGATTGACTCTGTAGTACATGACAGTTGGCAGGTGGCTGGGAGGACAAAAGAGCCCCCCAACGCAAGATAGAAAAGAAAACGACAAGATTGCATAGTAGTTATTCACACCAGTTACCTTACCATAGTTGAGTACTGTGAAACGAACAGAAGCTAGGATTGGTATACAAGGACGACGGAGAGACAATATTTATATTTCAGGCCCACTGACGATCACTATTATTAACTCCATTCTTCAATGTCTCGGTACTTGAATTCAGTATACGCCGAGAATGAGATAACGATAATGCGAGGACGGAAAGGAGATTTTGCATCATCTCCGGCCCGTCCCCTTTTTGTGTTTATAGTGGAGCCTGCGCGGGGAAATTCTCCGGGTTCAGGGCTTGGGGGGCTGTGTTTTCTATTTTCTAATTCGTACACGGATCCTGGCAGCTAAGCCTTCAATGGAAACGGGGGTCTGCTTTAAGTTTCCAATTCACGGAACAAACTTTTGATACCACTTTCACTGTCCTGGGCCCACATTCCATATTTTATAGATTTCGTCGTTACGGTTAATCCATTCCAGACCTAATCAGGCGGTTAATTATCGGCTATTGCTTTGACATGGGCTGTTTTCATTCGGCACAGATGCGCCGCCACAAAAGCCGGTTTAATAATTACTGTCAATATGGTCTGTCTGCGTTTCAAGCCACCATCCCAGGGAACCATTGAACTAGAGGAAACTGATTTTTCTTAGTGGCCACGCAACTGCCGAGTTTGACTGCCGGGCACAGCTTTCCTGGGAAAGACGCCCTCGTCCACATTGCCGGCCAAGACCCACCCCCCAGAAAAGTCATGGTGATGGCTAGCGATGTCTAGGGGGTTGATCGATGACTACGCCTGATCGAGTCCAGTCACTAGGGGTCTTCTTTTTTAGGTTACAACCTTGGCCGCTTGAGAAGGGCGTTCGAAGGTAAATCAATCTCCCTGCTTAGATACTATCCGGTGTTCTGAACTTGAAAGAAATAATGAAGTCTTTCGCGGAGTTTCAACCGGAGTTGAACAGTTTCTTGTGGAACCCAAAGAGTGTCTCGAGCCCCGACATCATTAATTGCTTATTTAAAATTCTTCAGTGCTATTGTGTATCTCCATTTCCCCTCGCCTCCACACAAACAAATCAAAGCCCACATATTAAACCACATTTGACTAGGCTGGGCTTGGCTAGCGCATACTCTAACAAGCTCTGCGTGGGGTTATCTGCCTAGCTTTTCTTCACAAATTCATGATAGCTCGTCTCTGCCCCGGCTGTCCCTCTAGTCCGTCTCTGTTTTCTTCATTTCCTGTCACCAAGTAAATTACTTCCCAGGACTAGAAACTACGATTTTCCGCAAATAGGCCGACTTGTAGAAGATGGTTGACAAACCCATACAACCTGGTGGGGACCTAGAGCCTTAGCTTGAAGCACACCATGTAGAGTACCTTCTACAACATTACGGAACTGTGAACCTGGAATCTCGTCCTTCCATGGATGATGTAGAGCCCTACAATTGGCCTTGTTGGAAGGTTTGTTTTCTTCGGCAACATACTTATCTTTACATCCTTTCCCGATAATACTACAGGTCAACTGAATGTAAGCTAATGTAGTATCAGAGAATTGTCAATTCAATTCTAGTCGCCTTCCATGCAATGATGGGCACTTTTACTGCCGCTGCTACCATCCCTGTCACAGTGCGATCCCGGATCGCCGTTCTGCCAGCCCTGACCGCCTGCCACGTGACCCCCTGCCCGTTTATCTGCCTGTCTGATCCAGATCCTGTTGTAGCTCTCTAAGCTATATCTTATCTATTTATATATATATAGTCTAATCTATAGTCTGTCTATATATTAACTCTAATTAGTCTATCTATCTAAAACTATACTCTAATATTATATAGCTTTTCTTTATAGAGTTAATATATCTATTTAAAAATATCTACTATTTCTTAACTATCTATTAACCCGGTAATTCTATAAAAATTTATAAAAAATATTACCGAGAAATCTGATACATAGTTTAAATACTATAGTAATATTTATAATTTTATAATAATAGTTAAAGCTACCCAAGATAAAATATAAAGAAAATTTAAAGTAAAGTAAGCTATTATAAACTATTTATTTAAATAAAATAATAATTAAACTATAAAGTATACCCAGTAGTTAGCTAAAGCTTTATTTAAAAAGAAAAAAGCTATTTTAATAGCTACTTTTATAGTTAATATTTCTATTTAAATCTTTAAATCTATTATTAAAAAATCTATAATTTTTTTAATAAAAGTATCTCTATTAATTAATCTTTTAATTACTATCTCTACTAATCTTTCTAAATATCTATTTAATTTTAATAAATTTAAAGATAACTGTTAAAATCTCCACCACTTTATTTTATAGATTAAAAAAAAAATAACTATTAATTAAAATTAATTTTTAATTCTATAAATCTATATAATCTATATAATTAACTGTTTAAAAAGAGCCCTATATATCTAGATTCTATTTTATTTTTATAATAGAGTCTACTAGCTGTCTAATTATATTAATATTCTAAAGATTTTAAAATATATCTTTAGCGATCTTAACTATATATAGAATATCTAAAATAATCTAT